>CM077877.1:61353038-62656674 GCA_039720435.1 Amazona ochrocephala | reverse complement strand
AGCCATGTGTGCATGCTAACAAAAAAGCAGGCTCTACACAGCTTGAGTTTTCCTTGTGCTTTGGAGCTGGCCTGCGTCAAGAGAGAGGGGACACCTACACTCTTCCACTGTCTCTGGACTTGAGCATCCAGGGAGGCAGAATGATGTCTGTTTTGGTCATCTTGGAACGAATCATGAAGGCAGTGTCCCTTCAAACTACTGATGCAGACCAGGAATTTGGAAGGCGGGATAAAAAAAAACAAAAAGGTTTCTTTAACATATATCTCCAGTATTGTAACAAACCCCCTCACCGCCAGCAGGGAAAGATAAAAATTCTATGTTAGTGAGGGTGGAATGGAATTTGGAAGGAATAAACAAAAGTAATCCTGGGCACATTTCCAAGGAGTTCATAAGAAGAATGCCACAGGAATAAGTGTCTGTCAAAAGCCAAGAGTCTAAAAACAAATTGATTTAGCTTCTGGTGCCAAGAAGATTTGACTGAAGAGTCTTCATCTTCTTGAGTGAAGTTGCAGCCATAGATTGTAAATAGTGAACAGGACTTTTAAAGATCCTCTCTGGTAGTGACAGAAATGAGAATACCTCTGAAGCTAGAAGAACATGGTCTATTTAGGCTAGTTAAGAAGAAGAATGTATTGAACTTCGTTCCCCACAACATTTTGAAGCACCCAAAAGCAAAGCCCTCAGGCTAATCTCACTAGATAAGTGTAATACAAAAATTAAAGCTAAAAGAGATAGGAAACAGTTTTAACACAAAGCTAAGTGGAGCAGGCACTGTCAAGCTGGCCAAAAGCTGAAGCTGGTCATTATGGATTAAGATTAAAAAATTGAATAAGTGGTTGTGTAATTTTAATAATAAGTGGCTGTAAAAATTCAAGCAACTCAGTGCTGGGGTGATTTTTCGTGTGCCTTTCCAAAAAGATGGGTTTCCAGGAGAAATAATTAAAAAGACCCACAAACAACAAATCAACAAAATTCCCAAAAGAAAACAAAAAAAAAGTCAATATGTAAGTCATTAGAGCTGAATAAAAAAAGAAACAAATACAATATGTGCTTTATTTTATTAGGGACTCAACAACTGTTACAATAAATTTTAAAGAGACACAGATGTGGCAGCAATTAACAGAGAAAAGCGCTCTATGAGAATACACAAAAGTGTGGACTGGGGTGTGATCCAATTGACTTGGATGAGGCTCCATATATCTGCAGAAAAAAACAAGAGAATTTTCCTCCAGCCCTCAAGGGCATCGAATGCTCAAAACTGCCTGCAGCAAAATGGGTAATACTAATACCATTAGTGAAATAACACTGAGTACAAGAAGGATCAGCTCTCCAGAAAGTTTTTTTAGTGGATGTAAGATACCAAGGACATCTGATGTGGGCTACAGCCCTCGCTGTCACACTCTGAAGAAATTATAATCAAGATATGGCAAAGCAGCTAGATCACTGCTAAATTTTGCATATGATACTTTTCGTTGAAGTGTTCTTGCATGGCTAAATAAACCAGTTGTGTGCCTCAGAGTTAAAGCAGGATAAAAATAATTGCTTGTTTCAATAGGTATGTGCCCTGAAAAGGAGAATTCTAGAGAAATGCATAATTGGAGAGGTATCCCAGGGCGTTAGCATTTAATTAACATCTTTCTATACGATATTATGCTAAGTTTAATCTCACTGTATCTCCATTCCCTATATGTAAATCGGAGGGGTCCCACACTACCATGATAGGGATGTTTTTTGAGGATGAAAGGGAGGAATGATTATGAGCTAGCTCAATTCTTCAGAAGTGGAGAATACACAAGTTTCAAAAGTTCTTGTCAAAAAAAGGTTAAATTGTTTGCTGATGCCTAAAATTCAAAATATGAAAAAAATAAAGATTTTAGGCTCATCATTGGGCCAGTTTTAAACAACAGAAATTATGACAGTGGTGAATTTAACTGCACTCACAAGTTGCCCTTCTGCCACCACAAAATAATGCTGCAGGAAAAAAAAAAATCTACTCCTTTATAATGCTGATTCTTAGAAGACAGCAAAGTGATAAGATGCAAAATGCAAGCAAGTGTACAACCTTACAGAAGCAGAAAGCCCAGATGATGTTTGAAATGAAACCTTGAGACATGTCAGGATCTTGGCCATCTGTCCAAGACTTAATGCAAGGGTTCAAGGGCCATTGACTGAAGGGGCATTGTTCCTTTCAGTCTGTTCTTTTATATTACGCCATTCAAAAATAAACATTCATAGATTAAAATCCAGAGATCCTATTATGGTTCCTCAGCTCCTCTACCTCATGTTAAGATGTTGATGTTTTTAAGAGCAAATTCCATGGCAAAGGATTGTAGAATTATGGGGTGTTTGTGCATCATCCACAGTACATAAAACAAAGATGAAGACTATCTTGTTATTAGAGATCCAATTTTCCACCACTCACCATGTCTTGTTTGATTAAATCCATAGAAATCCTTTTTAGCATTGGTGCATTTAGCCAGAGAACATCTTTTCATGGGATGCCTTCAGGATTAAAGAATATGTTAAGTACAATTTATTCTTTTCACCTGTCCCAGAAACCATCTCAGCTTCGACCACCTCTTGCCAGTGTGCAGAGCCTGGGGAAGATCACTTGTCCTTAGGTGCTGGCAGCCACCCCCACTTGCAGCACCCACATTTCTGCTTTGCCACTGGTGCTGTGTGGGCAGGCAATTAGTATGTGGCTTGCGATCTCCATCTACGGAGTGGGTTTCTAAAGCTTCATGTGTCTCATCTACTTCATTCTGCAATCCACCCCAAACCTCCCACCAGTCAAAAATCAAACAGCTTTACTTAATTCTTTCCACACACCTCCTTCAGGCAGACTAATGATCTGGTGCTGCTTGTTTCTTGGTAGCAGGGTGCAGCTCCTCCAACACAGTAGCCATTTGATTATATTTAGTAGTGCCTTTCAGATCCCAAACCTTTCATTGCCTTTTCTGCAACTCCCTGTGAATTGCTCCTGTTTGCTGGTAAGCAAACCTATCAATGCAAAAGCTGAAAAAAACCCCAAGCCTTCATTTGCTCTGAGTCTGTTTTGGTTAGGTCTCTCTCCTCTTCAGTGAGAGGAGTATTTTGCTTTACAAAGGGTCAAGAAAGTTTTGGGTGTAAGCAGATACAATGTGTTAAAAGTGCCTCACTGAGATTATAGGTGCCTTGTATATAAAGTCTGACCGAACTATGTTTTGAAACATCCAGAACATTGCATTCTGTATAAAGTGATCGTGAGTGGAAACTTTGAGCAAATTGTAATAATAATAATAGTGCTGCTGAGCACCATTATGTACCAGTATGTTTTCAAAACCAATCCTTTATGTGTTTATTATTTTTATCATGGTTCCTTTATTTTCCATTTCTTCAAGACCTTACAATTTCTAAAATGATAGCCTGAAACCAATGCAAACATGATTTTATAAGGAATTGTTTCCTATGACAACCATAAACATTTTTATCCATGCTGGGATTACTCCCTGGGTAAAAGTGGATTGTTACCAAGCCCAACACATCTGTGTGGAAAAAAGGCCGCTCCTTTGCAGAGGTCTAGCACAGATCCTAACCACCAGCTAAATTACCCTCTTACTGTCAGTGTATGCAGCTCCAAGTCTCTGTTTCATGCAAACATACACAAACATGGTCGTGACAATGCTCAGCTGGGATCATGCGAGACTGTGGGAAGGGACGCAGTATCAAAATAAGCTGGAAATAGCGTGGGAGTAGCTGAAATGAGCCTGGCAGAGGGGACACTCATACTGAGAGTGGAGGAGGAAAGCATCTGAGTCAGCCATATCCGGAATGGGGCAGTGGGCACAGACCTGACACAGTAACATCTTCTTATAGCTCTGCAGGTAAACACAGATGGAAAACTTTTTCAGGTGTAGACAATCCCCACAAAACTGTATCAGACACACACCCCATGCCATCCTTGGTCATTACTCTATGCATCTTTCCAACAACACACACATTGGCAATGTATGCAGGTTTAAATGGATCAGCCAATTTTGTGGCTGGCTATTTAAATATATACTCCATGGTATATTCTGACCATAAGGTTTGTGACTGTTATCCAGAAATCTAAAAATGTAAGTGGTAGGAAATACTAAAGGTTTCTACTGTACTGTAGCATTTTAAACTAACA
The DNA here is from genome assembly GCA_039720435.1 of Amazona ochrocephala. Classification (NCBI taxonomy): domain Eukaryota; kingdom Metazoa; phylum Chordata; class Aves; order Psittaciformes; family Psittacidae; genus Amazona; species Amazona ochrocephala. The sequence goes on along the minus strand of CM077877.1, from coordinate 62,652,521 downwards.
TTTGGTGTCTTACAATCCGTAAGAAAGGAAATTGCATGATGACTGTACTTCAATGGCAGTTGCAATCGACTCACCCATGGGCTTTGCATGCTTAGGCACTGATATGTGTGTGGGCTGCTTAATAGGAAAGATTCCTACCACGTAAATGAAATATAGATGTCAAAGGACCAGAGCATGAAAATCCTGCTCACACCCATTTTTTGCCTAAGAAGACCACTGCTGTGGTCCAAATGCGGGTGGACTTAATGATTATTTAGTAATAGGATTACTAAGGTGAACAATGGCTCAATAATTACAGTAAAGAGTTCACTACTGGCCTAGAGGGACTGATTGGCGCATTCCCCCTCTGTCTTAACAAAAGCTGACATCTTCTTTTGGGGCCAAATCTGAATACAGTCATTTACTCAATTTGTTCCATGACATAGTCATGTCAATGGAAATTAACATATCTGTCTGCATTAAAATGAAAGTATTTGCTTATATTAACAATTTTTTAACAGCTGAAGGAATCTATTCTGCTGATTGCCTTGCTAAGGATCCAGAACAGAGTGGTGGTGGGTTTGTATAAATAGAACCCAATTGTGATAAAAAGCATTATTAACAATATGTAATAGCAGATGTGAAGCTGAAGGTTTGTCTGCATGGTCCACTCATACTTTTGCAGGGGTTAGTCATGTTAATCATGGCAAAAATATAGTTTGGAGATAGCAGAATGGGTTATTATATATTGGCAATTCAAATGTCCTCTGCAGTTTAAACTCAATACAATTTTCTACACTTCCTGGACTGAACTGTTGGAGTGAGTCCCTGGATACTGCTCTGCAGCTACTGGTTTTCATCTCTGCAAGAGATGAATTTGAGTCTGGGCCAAAATTGTATGGATGAACATATGGCCAAATTCCAAGGCTGTTTTGCAGCCTCCTATGGTACTTTCTTCTCAGACATAAATTTAGGTAAGTTTGTAGTTATGTGCCATCTTGTCCTGTACTGGTAAATGAAAATGCCCTTCTTTCTTTGACAGTTCACATAAAGCTCTAGTTGATTGAAAAATGTCATCACAGTGTGGAGGCCTGAGGGAGGAGAAAACAAGTTGGTTCTTGAAGGCTGTGGTAGAATTTGAACAAGTAAGTGATGAGGTTCATACCCCTGGGCAGCAGCATGTCCTACAAAGGTAGCTGAAGAGTGGCACCTCCTTGAGCCCAGCCCAGGGGAAGGAGTACCTGTAAAGTTGTTGCTCTCTCATTGATGCATGGGTCCCTAAGTCAGTGGAAGTCTATGTTGCTGGACTTCACAGCATGTACTCACACTCCCTGTGGTCTTTTGCCAGTGGATCTCACTGTCCCCTTAAGCATATGAATGAAGCTATATGAGCATGAGAGGACTGCAAGGGTTAGAAGGACAGGGAGTGATAAGGCTGAGTGGAATCCATCACCCAATTTTGATTCACATACAGAAACACACAATGAAAATTGGAATAAAAGTGTCCTGGAAGTTGAGTGAATTTTGTGTATGGGTGGGAGTGAAACCAACAATGACATTAAATTCTGAGTTAGTTCAGAGTGCATGCTGAGTGGATTGCAGTATTTGTTCAAGTAATGGAAATGAAGACATCTGTATCTTAATTCAGAATAGCCTTCTAATCAAGTTCTGAAGTCTATAGTTGGTTTTCTTCTCTAAAAAGATATTTCCCAATAGTCTGCATGCAGGACCAGAAACCAAGAACACACAAATCCTAGTGGCTTCATTTCTGCCATCTATCATTGGTGAATTTGGTATCTACCAAATGCTTGAGAGCATGTTGTTTTTTGCCATAAGGTAGCGTGTGGGAAACAGTAATCAGAGGCGTTGGTTAGTAAAAAGACATAGGTGCTTTGCAACTGGACAGCTTCTTGTAGTTGCTATGTATAGTGTTTGCAACTTCGCAAGCAGGCAGTTAAATCCATGCATCTTGTGACTCGCAAGCAAAACCGGCTTGATATTTCCAGAGCTGCAGAGAACTCTTAGCTTCTGTTCTCTCCATTAGGAGATTTGGTTGTTGAACACAACTGGAAATCAGTCAAGCATATAAGGAAAGAGCTTCTTAATATTAATAATGGAAATATGGATATCTAGTTGTAATCTGAGTAAATAGTAAACATTAATAATGGAAATATGGACATCTAGTTGTAATCCGAGTAAATAATAAACACAGTCATTTAGTTTATACAGGATAAAAATGGCATGTACTTTTTGCTCTTCTTTGTATTTGAAAAAAGTCAAATACCAAAAGTAGTAGACAACATTCATAACTGAATGAATCATAGAACCATAGAATAGTTAGGGTTGGAAAGGACCTTAAGATCATCTAGTTCCAACCCCCCTGCCATGGGCAGGGGCACCTCCCACTAAACCATGCCACCCAAGGCTATGTCCAAGGGAAAGACAATTCTTCATTAGTCACCTGAAGAAAAGCCTAAAGATTTGTTATGTCTACACTTTTTCTGGCATAAGAACAGGAACCTTAGGTTGATTACATGGATCACTGTCATGTCCCTATTGTATATTTTACCCTAGCACAAACTAAGTTAATATTTTATTAGGCACTCACCAAATTGAAGAAAGCTAATCGTGGAGGCAAAGTGATGGAACAGTCATTCACATTCCTATGAGAATCTTACAAGTAATAAAGTAGCTTCCAAAGATAAAGAAAAATAAAAGGTGAGTGTGAAGCTCTGCATGCATGGAATTATTCCCAGGATACTCTATCTACCAAAGCACATGCTGTTATTAGTTAAATTTAATAGACATTTAGCTTTTGGCCAACAACTGAGCGCTCATTTCATAGAACGGAAAAGCATATATTTCATCTGGTCATAAAAAAGGTAAATTAGTGGAAAGCTGTTAAATTATATCCTTCAAATACGCACAAAAAATATTCTACAATTAGCAAAATGAATTGGACATTTTAATTGAAAAAAGAAATCCATGTATGTAGTAATATCTTTAAACAGCTATTTTTCTTAGCATGAGTTTTTGGTTTCAGATATTGTATGAAGTCTTCTGTGGCAGACCTACACCCAGTTGTAATTTTAGGTGAATTTCTTTGGCAAATAAAACTAGACAGACATCAACCTAGTTATAGACTTTTAGAGTTGCAAATGAGGCCTTTTTTATCAGTCTAGGAGTTAGATCTGTTCCAATTTAATTTTTCATATTTGCTTGTGTTAAAATGGACAGGGATTTGAGCAACCTAATTTGGTGAAAGTTGTCCCTTCCCATGGCAGAGTGGTTGAACTACATTATACCTGAAGGTTTCTTCCAGCTCAAACCATTCTTTGATTCTGTGAAGTTAGGTATGAAATACAGGTTTGACTTTCATTGTGCACATCACATGCATTCCATAGATTCCATAGATTGGGTATAAGGAGGAAGTTCTTTACTGTGAGGGTGGTGAGGCATTGGAATGGATTGCCCAAGGAAGCTGTGAATGCTCCATCCCTGGCAGAGTTCAAGGCCAGGATGGACAAAGCCTTCGGTGACGTGGTTTAGTGTGAGGTGTCCCTGCCCATGGCTGAGAGGTTGGAACTAGATGATCTTAAGGTCCTTTGCAACCCTAACAATTCTATGGTTCTATGATTCCCTTATCATCTGTTTGCACAACCTCATCTGCAGTTGATGTGAATTTGATGGGAAACCTATTTGTCAAATAGCAAAGAAATCCATACTCTCACAGTCGTTGTATGACCTTTTAAATGGCTGCAGTTCTAGGATACAAATTTAAGCCCAAGTGGCTTTTTAGCAACAAAGTCTAAACAGCTACAATAATTTTAAAATCAAATGCAGCAGCAGAATGTCAGAGTGCTCTGACAAACATATAGGTGAATAATAGCACGGAACCTTGTATTAGATGACACAGAAAGAGTATGAGATCAAACCTAGCCATAAAAGCCTAACTGCAAAAGTAACAAACATATTCCATTGTAACATTTGGTGTGAAGATTGTACTAAATTTATAGGCTTTTTAAAGTGTTTTGAAGTTCCTGGTCAACTTAACAGAGGGGTGATACTTTTACCCTAGAGCATCTATTACATAACCACTGTGTTCCAGCTTGTGACGTGAAAGTTAGAAGAAGGAGGAAATAATTTATCCTGTGATTTTTACTAATCAACTCAGTTTTGAAGTTTCAGTGGCAGGCAACCTTAACTTTACAAATTTGCAATTGGAATTTGGCTCCAGGGAAGTAACTGGCCAACCTACTTACACTATTTCTATGAAAACAGGTCTCCTTTACATCAGGCAGTCAATTGAGTTTTAGCATCTACTATGACAAGAGAAGTCTGATGTTTGATGACTCAGTTTTCACTTACTTTCCTCTGCATCCTGTGATGACAATGGCATAGAATCATAGAATCATAGAAGAGTTAGGGTTGGAAAGGACCTTAAGATCATCTAGTTCCAACCCCCCTGCCAATTATCTTGACATCCTTCTTGGCCTTGACCTGGATTTTACAGAGAAGCTGAGCTGCTGGAGGCCTCTGTTGGCAATTGTGATTCATTCATGACCTAAACTGCCACAATTTTATTTTCTTTCACAGTCTCTGTATGCTTTAGAGGATGGTAGGAATCCTTTGATGCCACAAGGAAATGGCTTCCTGCCTACAAAATCCCAGTAAGCGCTTCTGAACAAAGGCAGAGTCCAAGATAGATTCATGTACCATGTACATAAATGTGAGCCTCAAACACACATCAAATTTTCATGCTGTTTGCAGAGGACCTGTTGTAGGGTGAGAAGGGGAAAGAATAAGCAAAACACCTTCCCAACTATTTGGATCCTCTTTGATCTCAGCTCTGAATTAAGTTCTTCAAGAGTGTCTCTCATCTCATTTGTATGCCTGATTCAGCTTCTACTGAAGTCAATGGAGAGACTCCCATTGAGTTTGATGGAATGTAGATCAGGCTCTTATGCTACCATAAATCAAAAGTGCAAAGCTTATTTATTGCTCTGGTGAGCACCATAGCAAGCTGCTCTGTCAGCAGACCTGCTAAAACCTAACATATTACATGGTTTATAAATTTGCCATAAAGTTTGACTGGAGACTAAAGCCTGGCAACAAAGCATATGGCCTTGGTGAGCATTCAGGGTTTTTTGTTTGGGTTTGGGGTTTGGTTGTTTTTGTTGTTCTTTTTTTTTTTTTTTTTTTAATAAAAAGTAATTAATTTTAGCTGTTAAGAGTTTAAAGCTGAAGCAAAATAAACAGTTGGCTTGGGGGAGTTCTTTTATTTTCTTATTTGTTTGAATCTGAATCAAGTTTTCTTAGATTTTAATGCTACAGGCCTGTAGCATCATTTTCCCTTCAAATGTCTGAAGAGAAATGAGAAGATTGTTTGCAAGAAAATTTGCCTGCCTGAAGAATCCATTTCGGTTCCTCATGCAAGAGTTTGTGGGACTAGTTAACATGCATTTATGGAAATAATTTCCCTGTGTTCTCAATACTGCTCATTTGTTTGTGTGCATGAATATATTCACTGTCCTGTCATACATTCAGGTTTACCTTGTCTACAAAAATGCAATCATGAGCTAACAGGCTATGTCAAAGATGTTTCAGCTGTGGATGGCACTGTATAGTTATGTCCTGAGCATGTTCTCTGATTAGACACCACAGAACTGTAATAGTAATCTGTTGGTGTATCAGTTTAATATTCCCTTTCATTTTTGAGGAGAATATGCTTCACTCCTTTGTCTCCTAACATTTGCATAAACCACGACAATGTTTCAGTCTGAGCTAACACGTTGACAGTATATATTTTCTTTTATTTTTTGAGGTCCTTTGTGAAAGTTCTTGTGATTTTGGGTTTGTTTCTTGCACACACTTGTCCCTCATACAGTAAATTAGTAGACAATATGAATAAGGAAAGGCAAATAATGCCTTTTGCCCAGGTTTATATAAAATTACCTTGGGTTTATGTATTGGTTTGTGTACTCTTTTCTGTATCACTTCACAAACTCAGCTGCCTTTCAGGAGGATGACATCTATTTAGGAGGTGCAGAACATACATGGTCCTTGAGGGATCATCAAGAGATGGTGCTCATGAGGGAAGCTCAAAGCCCCTTTAGATTTCTCATATGTGCTGGGCATTTCTTTCCTACAGTTTCCTAAAGCATGCGTCACACTCCCTCCTCCTCAGTAAACCAGGCACAGTGTCTGCCTAAAGGCAAAAGCAAAAGAGCAATTGCTTTTCCTATTGCACTCCCTTCCCAGACCATTTTGCTGGTGAGCCTCTCTACAAGGGAAACAATCTTTCTCTCTTGAAGGAAAGGACTGTTCTCATTATCTCCTTTTATGCTGACCGCTTAATGGGATGAGGAAGAGACTGTTTAATTCTTCCTTCCCTGCATGTCCAGCATGCTGGCCCTCAACCTATTTCTGCATAAAGCTATTTTCACTTAAATTGGAATGTAGTTGATCATCCATCTAAACATAAGCCAGACTTGCTGAAGGCCGTAAGAGGTCATTTTTTTTCCTGGCAGAGAAAACCAAAACAATAGTAAAAGCTCAGCTCACACTGAAACTCTCTTACATTCACTATAAATACTATGGGAAAAAACACTAGGCCCAGCAAAAGCGAATGTTAAAAATGCAGTCTGCCACATAACAGTTAAGATTTGTTTTCAATTTTCACCACGCAGCCACCTGAAAGCCCAGTGACACCATGTGGATGTAACAGGCTTTCACCATTGCAAAAACATGCAGTATATTTCAAAGGAAGACGGACTTTAACTCCAGTGTCCCTAACAATGCTTTTCACAGCAATGCATTCCTATTCTCTGACTTGTCTCTTTCCAAATGTGTTTGTCCCCTTCCTTTTCCCCCCTCCAGCCTTCAAGGGCTCAAATGAAACTCAGTTTATTTATTTTATTATTTTTTTTCCCTGAAGATGGTTGTGTGAACTTGTGTCATTCTGACATTTAAAAACAAATGATGAATGCTGCCATTATTATTACCAAGATTAACTGAGTAAGGAGTTCTCCACTAGCTATCTAGCCTCTGTGTTCCTGGGCCTTTTTGTGCTATTTGATTAAAATTTACCATTATGAATATGAATGCCATTATTCCTTTATAAAAAGATTATTGTTGTGTCTATTTTTCGTCTGCACTGACCTTGTCCTTTCTATGTGACAGGGACTTCATTCAAATATAATCACACTTAGATATAAAATAAAAAAGGGCTGTGATCTGGATGTAGTAAAAAAAAAAGGTAATTTAGTTTAAAGGTTTTCTTGGCTTTTTGTTTGTTGGCTTTTAATTACTTCAGCATAATGAACAGGCTGACAAATTTATCACTCCTTCCTGAAAAGAAAAATAAAACAAAAACCAAACCAAACCAACAACAGAAAAATGACAAAACCCCAAATCCAGTGAAACACCGGATGGGAAAGTTATTATTTGTAGCAGTGATTCTGACTTCCTCACTGTTCCTGTTTGCTTCTGATCTGCAGACAGTAGAGATTTCTTTGCCACTTATAAGAGGAGTTCATTTTTGTGCTAACTCAGACTTCATCTTGATGGAAAATACACCTGTAAGAACAGAGACTTTTTTCTCAGAAGAGTCTATACACATGGGTTTTTTACAGTTACTCCAATAAGCTGTTTTTCTTTTCTCTCCTGCATCGCTGTCTCATTTCAAACAATGGACAAGTAATGGAATAAGAGTGATATAATAAGGGCAGAATCCCTCTTGCTAAAACTTTTTAACAGTTTGACAAGCAGAACAATTGAGAGCACTACTTCTGGGGCTTTAAAATTCTACATTCATTCATAGATTCACAGTGAAAGAGTTTCTTAGCTGTTCTCATTGCCATTGAACAGTGCTTACACATGTCCTTCTACTAATTTATGACCTATGTTTGCCAGCGAGTCAAAGCACCAAGCTTTTTGCAATTTTAGCAAGCCTGAAAACAGGGCAAAATTTTCTTTAAGCTATTTTTTTTTTGGAATATATTTGCTTTATTGGATGTAGAATGTTTTAAGTAGTAATCAAATACCAACTCATCTTTCAAAACAGACAAAAAAAAAGACCTTTTGTTAGTGGAGATGGTAACTAACATGTAAACCACATAAAAATTGTCCAATTTTGTTTTATGTTTGCATAGGCTTACAGGACTAGCGTAAAAGCTGTTTCTGGAAGAAAATCAAATATGGACTTTCTACACTAATTACTCATCAGCCCTCTGCTATTGATTACTTTAAGTGCCATCTTTAAAGCTTTCAAATGAAAAGGGAAGGGGAGGGGAGGGGAGGGGAGGGGAGGGGAGGGAAGGGGAGGGGAGGGAAGGGGAAGGGAGGGGAGGGGAGGGGAGGGAAGGGGAAGGGAGGGGAGGGGAGGGAAGGGGAGGGGAGGGGAGGGAAGGGGAGGGGAGGGGAGGGGAGGGAAGGGAAGGGAAGGGAAGGGAAGGGAAGGGAAGGGAAGGGAAGGGAAGGGAAGGGAAGGGAAGGGAAGGGAAGGGAAGGGAAGGGAAGGGAAGGGAAGGGAAGGGAAGGGAAGGGAAGGGAAGGGAAGGGAAGGGAAGGGAAGGGAAGGGAAGGGAAGGGAAGGGAAGGGAAGGGAAGGGAAGGGAAGGGAAGGGAAGGGAAGGGAAGGGAAGGGAAGGGAAAGGAAGGGAAAGGAAGGGAAAGGAAGGGAAAGGAAGGGAAAGGAAGGGAAAGGAAGGGAAAGGAAAGGAAGGGAAGGGAAGGGAAGGGAAGGGAAAGGAAGGGAAAGGAAGGGAAAGGAAGGGAAAGGAAGGGAAGAAGTTTGCCACAGGTTTGTCTTCCTTGCCTTACCTAATCTTCTAACAGTGTTGGGCTTTGTGACTTCTCATGTGCTCTCATGCATCCCAAAGTTGGAGCATATACACTTTGTTTCATGCTATACAAATACTGTTCCAGTTGTTTGCAGCATAATCCTCACATTATTTTAGTGAGTTTGAACAGAACCTTCTCCCATTTAATAGCAAAAGATAACAATTGTGTCAGAGGCCAGAGGGGCAAAAGAAGACCAAGGGATAAGGCATACACAGAAGATGTGGCCATTCTCTCTGGCTGAGACAGCCCTAATCAGTAGAGGAGTGAACCTGTCCCTTTCAGTTAGCCTTGGGCCTATGGACTAGAGATCTTTAACTTAGTGACATGGGCAGATTAGCCAGAAGAACAAACATTCATGGTACTAGTACTGAGACACACAAAACATGGCAACTGACAGACTGAGAGATCAGGAGTAGAGAAGTGAAGAACAGATTTTTAAAAATGGAAGGGATGTGTTTGTATCAGAGGGAAACTTTTTGCATTAGCTAGGAAGGAAGGAAACAGATTGCAGAGTGGAGGCAGATACACACCATAATTAAGGAAAGAAGTCACAGAAAGGAAGAGGGATTATAAATTCCTGACAAAGCACAGAATTCACGTAAATCATTTTTAAGAATACTGTTGAAACTGGGAGAAGCAAATGGATGCAAGTATTTTACTGCACTGTGTAGATCAACACACTTATTGCAGTAGCCTAAGCAAAGACTTCACTAAAGGCAGAGTTTGGGATCTTTGTATGTTTTGAGACTGTCTGTATCTGCTTCCACACAATCCTTCATCTCACATGTATGGGAGTGGGCAGGCTTAAACTACATGTAAACCAGCCACTTAGAACTATTATAATGATCTAGGGCAACTGTGTCGTGGCATAGTATTTATGTGAAAAGCTAACAAAAAGAAAGAGTACCAAAATATGAGTGCCAGAGAGACTGCTGGATCAGAGAGATGTCAGCTAAAGGAGGCTTGAAAGTATGTAATTCAAAGGCAGAGAACAGAGAATTAGCATGAATGCATCCAATGGAATTTACTTTTCTCGATATTTTTAAAAAGGAGTATTAATCATTAATCTTGAAAGCTAAGTGTTTATTATGAAGTTCCATTATTTATTGCAATAGCCCTGAAATATCGCAAATATTTACAATGTGCAAAGAAAGTAACAAATTTAGGTTTGTTTTTTTTTGTTTGTTTTGGTTTGTTTGGGTTTTTTTCAATGAGGAAATGAAGCTAGAAGAGAGAAAACAATTTGGGATAAAGAGCTTTGTAGAGTCAAATTCTCAAGATCTACATGGAAAGAGATAATTTTCAGTGTACGTGTAGATCAAATCCCACAGATTCAGTTGAAATAAAGTGTCTGGTGAAAAACTTGTAAGGCATTTCTCGACATCCTTAGGAGTATAAATACCTTGAAAAAGCGATGCCTAGTAAACATACGTGCAACAAAAAAGTCAAACAACAACGAGAGGCTTTAAAGTTCAGTCTCGCATCTTCATCAGAAGGATGCCAATAAATTAAGACTTTGGATTCTCAGGCTTGTGAGCAATACAAAGGGCTTTTTGTGTCTGTACAACTACCTCTCAGTATAAACACTAATGCAAGTCACACACACTTCTCAATGCCAACTTACAAAAGGTACCTTTGCATAGGTACAATCAGAAATTACTGGAAGACACCAGACTATTCCCCAGTGATTGTTGTCAGCTATATTTATGCAATTACAATGGCTTGAATACTTCAGTACTTTCCAAGGACCTATTTATATAGCAGTCTATTACTAAACTCTGACAACAGCAGCTCAAATTATGATGCACTTACTCACTCTAGAGAGTACTTTGTGCCACTAGCAGTCTCACTTTGAATAAGGCATTCACGATCTGGCCCATCACCCTTTAATTATAGATGTTTCAGAGAAGAGTGAGCATCAGGGTTTACTGCACTATTTATAAAGCTAACAGCCAAACATTGTAGGGCTTCTACTGCTTCAAAACAACTTTCCTTCCTTTTATGAGCTCTTCCGCTGTGCACTTTAAGCTCATTTGAATGTATCAAGAACACCATTGTAGTAAAAGAGGAATCCACAGATGAGAAATAATCCCACTCTAGGAAAAATCCAGCAGTTAATTCAAACAGCTGATTTACAGTGTCTGTTTTGGAAATTAAATACAATGTGTTTATTAACCTAGCAACAAATCATTCTGCAATCATAGCATGTCATCTTACTGTAAAGCAGTTGCACTACAATGGCTATCATTGTGTAAGCTGAATGCCCTCTGAAACACAAAGAAATCTGTCTTCACTGTCTCTTATCAAATATGAGGACACCAAAACACTAATCTACAGAAGGGAAACCAGCCTCTATCTGGCAAAAACTAGGAGGAAGCACTTTATCCCTGTCTGTCTATTAATGGGGTGCTAGAGCTTTTCTTTGAAGTCTCTACCATTAAACATTGTCTGAAGGAGGACATGAGTCTGAAAGAAGAAGTGACTGGATTCAGTAGCAGAGGTAGGATTTTCTCAGTGTGTTAGGGAAAGCATACACAGTATTCCTGGGCACTGTTTGGAGGATATGGCAGGAGTTTCTATATCCCACATACAGGTGGAAGCAAAGGAAAGGTGGCAGAAAAGACCTCCAGCTTTCATTCAGAAGAGGTTCCAACCCTATGTCTTTCTTTTCCTACACCACTGTTCTTACCTTACCAGCTCTTGATCTCTGCCATTATATCATTATACAAATTTTGCTGGTTTCCCCAGCTGTGCATAATTCTAGAATTCATGGGGGATGTACCTCCCCCCTTAAACTTATTCTTTGTGGTTCAGAACTAGTACTGGTTTTGCTGAATTGTCAGTCCTTTTTTGCATTATGTAGAAGCTGCAGTTTATATACAGTTGTGAAAATAAATACCCCATGCAGTTTTATCTCCATAAAAGCTATTTTCAGCTTTTACACACTAAACATTCCTCTCCATGATAATTTCTGCTCTCTAGATACATATATGGCCCTTTTCACTGTGATTTATGAGTGTCTCATTATCTAACATGTTCCTTATTTAGCCTTACAATAGCCGATCAGGCTGAAAATTTTTACCTTCCATCCAGTAGAGAAGCCATGGCAGGCTTGCCAGTACTTCCTAAATTTTGCATTGTGTCCCTCTCTTAACCATTACCTTCCTCTTCCACTCTAAGAGGAAGATGTTCACAGAGACAAAATGATGCTTCTGCAGAGGTAGTTTTAACAGTCCCCTCTAAATGAAATAACCTATATTTGCTAAAGGAATTTTTGCTGGTGTACTTGCTTCTACATAATAGTATTTCACCCTATAGCCATGTCAGTAAAGGACTGTCTTTTTTCACCTCATCCTCTAATGAGTAGGGTTAAACTGGAAAAATTTCTAAGTGTACAAACACCAAAGTCAGAGAGATTTATCCATGGATGTAAAGAAAGGCCATGAAAAAGAAAAACAACCTAAACCCAGAGTCCTGTTTCTTTGGGTATGAAATGTATTTGCTCTGTGATCTAAAGCAAAACACTGGATAAGCTCAGTTGCTGGTGTCAGCCTTTGTCAGCTGCTACTGACAAGACCTTTGGAGATGTGAGAATTTCTTGGAGAAATAGCTGGAGAACTCCTCAGTAAAAAGAAAGGAGAGAACCCCACTTGTGTGTTCCCACTGTCTATCAGGACAGGTGCATGAAAATATTGTTCTCTTTGGTGCCAAGGTTTCAACTTAAATTGACACAGCTCTTTTGCTTCAGATACACTCTGTGGAGCAGAGCAGGCTGATCTATAAGGTCACAGTATAGGGATCAGTGAACCTGCAATAAATGGTGAATATCCCTTTACACCAAAGATGAGAGTCTCAGACTCAGTGCTATGTGAGGACACATAGCACCATAATATGATGTGGAGTGAAGAAAGCCTAAGTAAGGTGCTGAATGAGTATCAGCCTAGTGTCATCTAACACAAAATATTAGGCACAGGGGTTTAGAGGAATTTAGGTCATCTGACCCAGACACTCAGTTCACTGAGTCCATCATAAATGCTCCCTTTTAAACACCCTGTTTTGGAGAAGATCTTAGAGTGTGCAATACAAATTACTTGATTTCTAATAATAGTCAATAAAAAGTTCTCCTCTGTAATTGTATTTGGAAATGCAATGTAAGTGCTTCTGTTGGAAAAAGTTAATTTGTCTTAATTTTCCTATGATTTCTAAAAACAGATCAGAATTAAATGTCATGTACCTTTGGAATGTGTATGTTTGGTAACTAGCAAACTCACTTTGTCACTGTTTATAATCTCAGAATTCTTTCCATGGAAACTATTATAAGGTCACTATTATCATCGAGCAGCAATGAATGCTGTTCATATTTTAGAGAGTCATTAGGGAAAGGACAATCCTAAGCTTTAAAATCTGTTTGTCTGTTAGGCAGGAATTACAGTACTTTTTTGGGTGTATATGTGGTTAAATATGTTCGTAGATACACATTTTTGGTTTGAAGATCCAAACCATTCATGCATACTACCTCCTGCAGAAAGCTCCTCGTCAGACAAAATTTGTTGGGTTCCAAAACTACATCTTCATAAAAGGCATGCATTTAAATGAAGACAAAAACCTATAAGGTGCTACATGGTCTCAATTTCCATTAGTTCCTTTTAAAGGTATCCATGACCTTGCAGAACTCAGGTGTTTGTTCACAAGACCTGGTCCTCGTGGCGGACTTCACCCATGCCAATATCTGTTGTAAGGACAACACAGCAGGGCATAAGCAAACCAGGAGGTTCCTCATAGCATCGTTCTTTGAGTGCTAGAGGAACCAGCAAAGAGAGGAAATATGCTGGACTTTGTTCTTACCAACAGGGAGGGGTTGGCAGGGAATGTGAAGATCAAGGGTGTCGTTTACTAAGCCACTGTTCATCACATTTGAGAAGTCATGGCAGTCTGATGAAGTTCCCCTGATTGGAAAAGGGGAAACATAACCCTATTTTTAAAAACAGCAAAAAAGGAAGACACAGGGAACTACAGGCCACTCAGTCTCACCTCAGTGCTCTGATGGAGCAGATCCTCCTGGAAACTCTGGTAAGGCAAATGGAAAATTAGGAAGTGATGGATGACAGCCAGCCTGGCTTCACTAGGACAAATCATGCCTGACAAATTTGGTAGCCTTCTACAGCAGGGTTACAGCACTGGTGAATAAGGGAAGAGCAACTGACATCTTCTACCTGGACTCATGGAAAACATTTGATACTGTCCTGCACAATATCCTTGTCTCAACACTGGAGAGACATGGAATTGAAGGATGGACCACTCGGTGGATAAGAAATTGATGGGTAGTCACACTCAGAGAGTTGTCGTCAACAGCTTGATGTCCAAGTAGAGAACAGTGATAAGTGATATCCCTCAGGGGTCAGTATTGGGACTAGCACTGTTGAACATCTTTTTCAGTGACATGGACAGTGGGATTGAGGTGCCCTCAGCAAGTCTGCTGACGACACCAAGCAGTGTGGTGAGGTTGACACACTGGACAGAAGGTACACTATCCAGAGGGACCTTGACAGGCTTGAGAGATGGGCATGTGCAGACTTCATGAGGTTCAACAAGGCCAAGTGCAAGGTCCTGCACCTGAGTTGGGGCAATCCCAAGCACAAATATAGGCTGACTGGTGACTGGATTGAGAGTAGTCCTGAGGAGGACTTGGGGGTGTTGGATGATGAGAAGCTCAACATGAGCTGGCTATGTCCATTTGCAGCCCAGAAAGCCAACCGTATGCTGGGTTGCATCAAAGGGGCATGGCCAGCAGGTTGAGGAAGAGTATTCTCTCCCTCTACTCTGCTCTCATGAGACCCCACCTTGAGTACTGCAACCACCTCTGGGGCCCCCAACATAAGAGGGATGTGGACCTGTTGAAGCACATCCAGAGGAGGCCATGATGATCAGAAGGCTGGAGACAACAGGCTGAGAGAGTTAGGTTTGTTCAGCTTGGAGAAGGGAAGGCTCTGGGAAGACCTTGTAACAGTCTTCCAGTACTTAAAGGTGGTCTAAGAGAAATCTGGAGAAGGAATTTTTACTAGGGCATATAGTGACAGGACAAGGAGGAATGGCTTTAAACTGGAAAAGGGTAGATTAAGATTTGGTATAAGGAAGACATTCTTCACTATGAGAGTGGTGAAGCTTTGAAACAGGTTGCTGGAGGGGTTGCAACTAGGTGATCTTTAAGGTCCCTTCCAACCCAAGCCATTCTGTGTTTCTATGATGATAGGTAAATTCAGGAGTCTTAGACTCTCTGAAGAATTGCCATTGCTTGATAGAAGTAGCACTGGAAGCAAAGGAGAAAACATTGTCAACAGAGAATGCTACTCACACATATGCACATGGATACATATCATAGTCAGCAGAAGACAATGACTTTCATCAGTCAAGGCATTTGTTCACACTTTTCTACTATTAATCTGCTAGCAGGTTTTCATGATAGTTCAAACTCTTCTCTAGCATTTGAGAATATTTAATTAGAACAAGGAAGCAAATTGTGAATTTCAAGATCTGCATTAAAGCTAAAAAGTATAAACACAGGGATGGATTTGTGATGGCAAGTTGAACATGGAGGTTTAAAATTGTTTTACTCAGAGTTGAAACTGAAAAATAATGGATCAACAAAGGTACCTAAAACCTTTATTTATTAATCTAATAGATAAAACTGTAGATGCAAACACAGCTTTTTTTTTTTTTTTTTTTTTTTTTTTTTTAATACAGACTGTAGGTAATATTAGTTGGAAAATATACAAGTCTATAAATAGGCATGATTTAACATTCACCTTAGGGTGCCAGAGTACCTCAACTATAGCAGCAAAATCATGCATTGTTTCTTCTTTTTCCCCCTTGCTTTTCTCCTTTTCCCCTCAAATAAATTTCTCTAATCTTTCCAAATTTACCTAGTGATAGTGAATTTTCTGATGGCTTTGTTCTAAATACGACTTTGCACTAACTTCTTTTTCCATAAGCCTTCATTCAGAGGCATATGAATTTCTGTACATAGCACCTTATATTACAAATCTGGATGCCTCTGAGGTATGGCTAGTTTACTGAACATGAACTTAGCTCAGAAGTTTAACCCCTTAAATATTTCTTATGCACATCATCTTTTGATTAATTCGTATATAAATAAAAGATTTCCCATTTTCTAAAGTAAGTGACAATGAAAATTTGTACCTGTGTCTCATTTCACACACACATTTATATATGAGAGAACTTAAAGGGAAACGTTTTTCTATATCAGCCAAGAAGGTTATGCAGTCTGATGCAGAAATGAGCTGTGCTGTTTGTGACTATTTGGACTACCTTCTTTACAACACAAGAAATCTTCTGTCAGACAAAACTAGAAGAAGCAGATGCTTGTTTACCTGTAGTAATGTAACCTTCAATAGTTCTACAGCTCTACAAATTAGTATGGTTGCCAGTGGTACCTAATAAGTGGATGACCTCTTTTTATTGCCAATGTACTGTCAAGCTCATTAAAATATTTGGGTTTGGGTTTGTTGTTTTTTTTTTTTTTTTTTTCTTTTTTTCACTAATTACCATGTACTTTCAGTTATTTTTATTAATTGTCCTGCTATTTATTTTGTGCTAGTCTTCGAACCATTTTTGTGGCAGCAGTAGCTGCATTTATACCTGTGTCATTAGTCAGACAGAGATGGTCACAAATCACATGGCTTTCTGGACTTCCTGAACAGTCTGCCATAGTCAGAAAGGGGAAGGACATCTTGGACTTTGTGGAATGATTGAAAACTAGGTGTAGTAATCTGTCTGCTCTTCCTTGGGTGTTACTTTAATACCAAGGCAATACCTTATTCACACTGTGTTAACATCCATTGACTGATTTTTTCATATTTGGCACAGACATGATATCTCAAAAAGAATTTTTTTTTTCTAGAAGTCCCATAAAAAAAACAAGAAAGGGCAATTTGAAGATAGATGCCCTAAGTGTAAGTTTAGCTTAATTTCAAACACCTTAATTTAGGGGCTTGGAATATGCGTTATGTGTTTGTCCACCAGTCACTGTCTGAGACTAGCCTATGACAATCTGAAGTGGTAGTCACCTGCCTAAATATAGCATCTAGTGCCACATGAGATGCCCTAATGTGTTTCTCCTAGCCTCCAATTGCCATTTCAGAAGACCATGGAATAGGCCCTTATCATACCATGAGGATGGTTCAAATACCTCATGAATTACGTAGGGCAACTAAATCAAGATCTGGATCTCCACTGAATGTAGTGGGCACTTAGATGGCTAAGTCTGACTTTCTGAATTTGTACTAAATCCAAGCCCAAGTGGGGGATGCAGTTGCTTTATGTAAGTACTCTTAGTACGCACTGTCTCCTCACTGCGGCTCTGGAAGGGTGTAGGTATCATAAATCCTTTCTGCTGATCCTGTTCTCTTTCATTTGTCTTCTTGACTAAAGGAAAGCTGCAATGTCGTTTCATGGGCTTTGAAATCTGTGACTGAAAGTAGAATCACAAACGTCCCAACTCTCAGGAAAGTAAAAGTTTTCAACCAACAGTGAGGCCTCCATGTAGAAGGTGCTGTGATTTGCCTATCACAGAACTCACCAAGAAAACTTTTCTTTACAGTCTTCAGGTTTTATTTATTTAAGCCTTAGTTTTGAAATTTTCCCCAGACTCACTGGATGAACTGTAAATTCAGACTATTCAGCCAGGACAATCAACGTGTGAGGGACAATGACATTCTGGGGTAGGACTTTCCATTTGCATGTATCACCCAGAGTATGTCCACAGCCCCCAGCAAACACCTAAGAGCTTGCTATTGGAAATCACTTCAGCAAGTACCACAGCTGCACAGGAGGCTGTCTGCCTCACTTAAGTTGAACTGGCCACTAGCAAGTACCATCCTTTGCTTTTTGCAAGAGATTTATGAAAACTGGCCTCTCACAGGTACCAGCCCCCTCCTACCTGCCTTCAATTCACCCTTTTCCTCCACCTCTCCAGACTTGAGTCTCACCTGGGCTTTGAGCTGAAAGCCAAGCTCCTGATCTGCCTCCTCACAGGCATTCCCTCAGACCTGGATGTTATTTCTTGGGTAGTACACCCACAGCAAGGGAAAGCGACGGGCGATTAATTTGCTTAAGTGGCAATCAGACAGGCTGCTTTACTGGCAGCTACGTTTTCATTTTATAGTAATGGTCAATACAGGTCTCATTGAAATCTCTCCGGTATGCCTCTCCAGTGCTGCCAGAGCTGTTGATTGAACTTTGCTTGATGTTGGTGTTTCCTTTCAAGCCATCTGTAGTCAGAGAAAGGAAATTGTTTCAACTGTTTTGTGGGAAAAGTAAGTACTCACATGTGACCTTTCTGCTTCCAGCCTGATTTCTTTTCATTATTGTTTCATAAGTGACAGGCACAGTGACAATTATGTGGACATTTATGCTTTTGAGACAGACTATAATTCCAAGGTGTGTGCTCTGCTATGACTAGAGCAGTCTACATGTTGTGGGACATGAGACAAATGAAGGAACATCTAATTTGTGAATCCTGTCAAATAGTAGGGAAAATGAGGTTGCTTTTCTGGCAATATCTGAACATCCCTGGTTGCTCCCATGTCCCCATGACCTTGCATATGGTCTTGAAGGAGCACCAAACAGTGCTCCTATACAGATGTCTACAGCTACAATAAATCAGCTTAGACTTCCCTCAAAGTCAGTGGAACTAATGGGTATTTTAAGGATGGAATTAACCTGACCTATTTTTGATGTTTTTTAAAATTAGATGAATGCTCCTTAGGAATACCTATTTATCTCTATTAATTATGAAGGGTGCTGACCAACCCAGATGTTGATGTCTCCACCACAGATGTCATTGGCTAGATGAATGCTCCCTCCATTGGTTTTAAAGATGGGGTGAATGAGTTGTTTGTGAGCGTTCTGGTAGGTACTGAAATATAGGACAGAGGCAATGAGCTCCACTTGAAACTCAGGAGGTTCTCTCTGGGCATCAGGAAGCACATTTTCCCTGTAAAGGTTACCAGACACTGGCAGAGGTTGCCCAGGAAGGTTGTGGAATCTCTATCCTTGAAAATTCTCAAAAGTTGTCTGGACATGGTCCTGGGCAATGTGCTTCAGGGTGCCCCTCCTTGAGCAGGGATTTGGACAACATGACCTCAAGAGGTCCCTTCCAACATCAGTCATTCTGATTCTCTGATCTTCTGTTTCTTTTCATTACCTTTCCTCAAAAAAAAAAACAAACCCAAAACCCGCAGAAAAAACAAAACAAAAGCCAGCAGAGCAGCTGAAAAGGTTAAGCCTTCTGATTTTGCCAGTGAATTAGTACCCCGAGTGACCCTGGTGGGCGCTGTATAAACATTAAAAGCCTTGACAGTCTTTACTAGTTGCCATGCTTCTCAACTCTGGAAATACTGGAGACCCCATTCTGCCTTTATTAATTTATATATTTATTATAGTGTTGTTTTCTACACTATAATATAAAGAGAACACCCATGAAACCGTTCTGTGGGTTCATCTTTTGAGAATAGTTTTTCTCACTGAGGAAAGACTGCTCTGTGCTACACAATGAATTTTCTACCTTCAGAGAAAATGCTGCAGGGGAGGCGGGTGTGGGGAGGGAAGGGGTACCTTGCATTCATCTAAGAACAAGAAAACCTCAAACCAACAACCTTCGAAGACATTTTGTTTTAATCATTTTATGTGAGTAAGGTTAGTTCAGTGTATAATAACAGGCTGTCTTGACAACAAAAGGCTGAATCAACACAGAACATGATTGGAATTATGCATGTCAATTATAATGAATCTCATTATGCAACACGAAAGTCTAATTCTATTGTAAAGGTCTGAAGTCTGCAGTTTTAAGGCTGATGTCAATGTTGAACAATAACTGCCCTCTCCTCCACCTAATAGCCATAAAGAATAAATATAAACCTAATTTCTGTGGCTTTTTAATATGCAAATTTTCTTGGGGTAGGGAAAAAGAGAGATTTCTTATTTTAATTAAAAACAGAAAACTGGTCTTTAAGCAGTCCATCATGTCCATGGCTTCTTTAGCTTTAACATCTTGCTTCCCACAGGAAAAACTTAAATGGTATTTTTAAGTTCTCCTTGTATCAAAACAAAAGCAAGAATTGCAATTTCCCATATTGTATCAGCCCAGTATTATGCTTATCAAAATAAAATGAAGATTTACATAGCTGTAGTGATAAGACTCTAATTTCTAGCAAGAAGGTTACAGTAATGAATGTGATTAGCAACACCTTTATGGAATTACAGGATAGTAGGGATTTGGCTCTGTGGTTTATTACAATTCACTATTTCCCCCATTATTTCTTGAAAGGAATTTGACACTTGTGCTTGAAATGTCTAGATTTGGGAATTTATTTTGAAGCAATAAATACTAAGGTGGATTCTTCTTTTTGAACATGCGATTGGAATGCCACTTCAGCTCTTAAATACTGTTCCAAAATTCATTGTTAAATAGTGGATAACTTCGGCTGGAAGTAAGCATGTAAAAAGCACTTGTAATTGCTGAAAGAAGACATTGTTGTGACTCTAAGTGACTCTAGTGGATGAGAGTATGTCAGCAAATGGAAGTCAAACAAAATTCAAGACCTAGAGTCTTCAAACTGCTGTGTAGCAGTAGGTGAGTGCATTAGAGTGGGGAAGCAACGTCTGCATGCCTTGCACTGAAACTGGCCCATGGCCATCAGAGAATACTTTGCAGAATGCCGTAGGACTAGTTAGTAGCTTCTTGTGTTACTGGCTATTTTTGACCTTATGATTATTATGAAGACATTATTAAGAGTTGCTGCAGTTGACAGCAAAGTTTATAGGCAGAAACATTTCTATTCTAGTAGATAGGGCTTTTGGATGTAAATCAGTTACGGGGTCTGCATTGCAATTCTGTGTGAAAATTCATAGCTCAGGGTTAGTTTACAAACAGACTTCTAGTAAGATATCTATTTCTATCTGCTGTAAAATGAGTTTTTAAACTCAGCATTTAAAGTAAAATTGAAATAAGATATATTGACTTCAAAAGAGTTGACCCAGAATTGCTTTGAACTCACACCTTCCTCACAGATCATGGTTATTTACTTTTCCTTTTAAAAGACAGATGATCAACAAATTATCAGGATCTTGAAATAAACTTGCAGTTATTAGACCTATGATGGTTATTCAATTTGCAATTAGAAAAACATTCTGAATTTTCCTCATTTAAAATTTCTAGCGGCTTTCACAGGAAAAGTACAATTTGGACAGGTTTAGCCGCCAGACAACAGCAAGTTCCTAAAGGTGACATGACATTTATTGCCCTTTCTTACTGTTTCTGAAAACCTCCTTTACATTTATACCAACAGAATGTTACCATAACCATGAACAGTACAAGAAATAGTAGACCTGCTTGGTAAAAGTATTAAAGACAGTAATTTGACAAATACACAAAGAATACCCTCTTTTAAGTAGAACTTAGGTTATTCTTGCTATTATTGCTCTTATTGTTACCGTTGCCTTCATTGATGCATTTTTCCCGAGCCAGTAGAATGAAAAAAGAAAAGAGGACAAACCAGCATCCAGGCCATTTCCTTGAAGACTGACTCCATTTCAACTGCTTGCAAAGAACCATAGGATCTGTGTTTACCACCAACATCTTTGAATTAGTTTTGTGCTGTTTTCCCCAGCAAGAGGATAGGGCAGGAAATGACAGAAAAAAGACAGCTTTTCAGGGTTGGGTGGAAGACCAGCTATTACAGAAAGAAAGGGAAGGGGGAGGTTTTCCAGTGCCAGAGGCACAAAAGTAAAGCAGGCAGCTGGAATTCATTGTAGCCAACTCCCAGAAGAAAGTGAAGGTGTCTGGGCTTGTTGTGGAAAGGGGGATAAGGGAATGGGAGGGGTCTGGAACACAGTGAACTTTAGTACCATTTTGTACCACATCCTCACAACTGTTTATACAGTGTTATGGTGGGTGTACACTACTTCAAATCTCAGATGGACTCTGTTCAGATAGGAATTTGCACAACCGTTGTTGAGTGTATAGGTCAGGAGTCAGCACTGCCCTCACAACAGTGGTATCTGGAGACCAGTAACTACCAATACATCCCAGGGCTCCAGTCCTTCTTAGCATTTCCATTAATGGTCTAGACGATGGGGCAGAGTGTACCTTCAGCAGTTTGCTGATTGCATAAAAATAGGAAGAATGGCCAATACATGACAGGGTCACTCCTGAGTGAACTTGACAGGCTGGAGAAATGGGCTGACAGGAACCTTTTGAAGTTCAAGGGGAGCTGCAAAGTCCTGCATCTGGGGAGAAACAACCCCAGGGCACCACTACATGCTGGGGGCCACCCAGCTGTAAATTAGCGTGGCAGAAAAGGCTCTGCATGTTCCAGTGGACATCAAGTTGAAGTTAAGCCAGCAATGTGGCCTTGCTGGAAAAGAAAGCACATGGTGTCATGGCTGCATTAGACGAAGTACTGCCAGCAGGTGAAGGGAGGTGATCTCTTCCCTCTGCTCAGAACTGGTGAAGCCACACCTGGGGTAGTGTGTTCAGTTCTGGGCTCCCAGTACAGGACAGACATGAACATACTGGAGACAGTCCAATGAAGGGCGGAGGCAGACATTTTTCAGTGGTGCTCAGTGACAGGACAAGAGGCAACGGGCACTAGCTGAAACTCAGGAGGTTCGTTCTTAACATCAGGAAACACTTTTTCACTGTGAAGGTGACCAAGCACTGGCAAAGGTTGCCCAGAGAGGGAGATAAATAAAAACTCGTCTGGCTGTGGTTCTGGGCAACAGGCTCTAGGTGGCCCTGCTTCAGCAGGGGGGTTGGACGATATAAGCTCCAGAGGTCCCTTCCAACATCAACCATTTTGTGATTCTGTGATTCCCTTACCGATTCAGCCAGGAGCTCTTCCTAACTCAGCCGCTTCAGCTGGTTTTCTTTATGCTATGGGGATCATGATCAGCATCCTGCCACTTACTGTCTTCATGAAACTCAGAAGTTACAAGAATCACTCAAAGTCTGGATTTATTCAGGAAAGAGGGGGTAGAGGTGGGTAACAGTACACTTTTTCTGATGCTATTACCAGCTTTATATTCCTGAGATATCATATGCCTTCTTTTCTAAACTCTGCCTTATTTTTCCACTTTCTTCCCATGGGGAGCATGCTGCCTGTCTGTCCTATATTTCACTCTCTGCACACCACATGACTCTGAATGCAGACATGGAAAAAATGAGCCACTCTTGTTTACTGGTAGTGTCATTAATAGATCTGTGGCACAGTGTGGGTGAGGACTTCACCTCACTGGCACCACTGTGTGACGCAGCCTATTGCAGACCATAGTGGGTGTGCATGGAGTCAGCAGTTGGTGGGGAGAGGCAGTCAAGAACAGCAGCCATCTCTTTCTTTTCTCTCATGTTTTGTCTCTCCTCTATATAATATGAAGAGTACAAATATCAGAGACAGTTACCATGTCACTTCCAGTTATAGCTAACAGGCTGCGGGGCTAGAAAAAGAATTTGATTTCAGCATGACCCCAGATGCAGTGCCAGAGACCTGCATTGTCCAGCACACTCTGATATCGTGACAGCTCCCAAAAGCAGGAGGAGCATGGAGGGATACTAGGAAAGCATTGGAAGGTCCTGCTGGTCCATCTGCTAAGTAGATTCATGCTTAAAGGCAAAAAATTCTTGAGATTCCTCAGCTGGGATGAGCATTGCCTCAAGATCTGGTTGGGTTTACCACCAAACGCATCACTTCATGACAAGTTTAGGCCCATGCTAATGTTTAAAGTGCAAATAATGATTTAGCCACAGTATGGGGAACAGACTGGAGTGTTAGAAGAGCATGCTTGGATTTATTTTTTGTTTGTTATTTTTTTTTTCCCTGGCATTTTGGGATATTGCAAACCAGCTACAAAAAATATGTCTGCAATTCTCTGGGATTACTGTACTGCAGTATCTTGCTTTGGAATCTAGAAGGCTATTGTTGGCACACAAATCTTTAAGGAACTGTAAAGGCACCTTGAGACCCAAGTGCACTCCTGGAAAGGGTAGCTACTACCTGAAGAAGTCATTATAATTTTCTGTCAGTTGGAAAAGTAAATAGTGATGTAAACAAACATTATCAACTAATGAACGCTTGCATTGTCAGCAGCAGGCTTCAGGTACTGTACACACAGATCTTTCGTTGCTTTCCCAGTGCTGACTTCTCCTAATATTTTATTTCTACACACGCACATTCTTATAGCAGAAATAAAACTAGACTGCAGGTTTTTCTGGTCTGTGAAGCTTTTCTGCTGCTGCATAGACAAAGCAATGGATAAGACAGGTAAGTGAAAGTAGCCTAGCCAGAGGATTCCGCTAGGAATACCTTGTGCATGGGGACTCTTTACCAAGGTTAGGCTCCCAAGGCTCCTGGGTTTCTGTATGCAAGTTTTAAAAATAAGTCAAAGGCATAATGGCATCTGCAGTGACAAAGAGTGGAGAAAGGTTGATGTAAGGAGGCACCAGTGCAGACAATTCTCTTTCTTTGAAGCAGAAAGCCACCAGACTTTTGGGTAAATGAATGTCTCTGCAGGAAGCAGGATACTCCAGTAATTAGGCATCCTCACACATTGGAGATCTACGTGCTGGTAATTGTTCCGCCACAGACCTCCTTGCAACCTCCAGTGCATCATTTGAGGCCAAAACCCACCAAATTTTTTATATACTTTACCTTCACTGAGCTCCAGTC
Source organism: Amazona ochrocephala (assembly GCA_039720435.1). NCBI lineage: Eukaryota > Metazoa > Chordata > Aves > Psittaciformes > Psittacidae > Amazona > Amazona ochrocephala. The sequence continues at coordinate 62,627,958 of CM077877.1, read as the reverse complement.
CTGGCTGGACGATCAGGTAAACATAGTTGATACTTTGGAAGCCTGGCAGCTTACATGTGTAGTGTTAGCTCTGATAAAAGATCTTAGCCAGTCAACAGTGAACCAGAGGGTGCCTGCCTCTATCTAAAGAGACAACACTTTAATACAGAGCTGGGAGCAGCCTTGAACAGGATGGATTCTGGGGCAGCTCCACTGCTTTCCTCCTGTAGGAGCACAGACCCCAGAGTGGACAGTGGTCATGGAGGGGAAAGGGGGAAAGGGAAGGGGAGTAAAGTACATCTGTTTGCTTCTCTTAGGAATACCTAGCTCATTTTAATAGGCTTTAAAATATTGTCACCATGAGTACGAAAAAGACAGTTGCCTCCCTGAGTGTGCTTTTAGTTTAGAGTGAGTTAACTATGTTTATAGGTCACTTTTTTTTTTTAATCAGAGGTGTGGTACACTGCATTGCTATTCAGAAAAACTGATAGGTCGATTACAACACTTACACAGGCACGCCAGTGGGCTCTTCAATGTACAGTGATTTTTTTCAGTTTAATAAACAGTAACACAAGAATGATCTGCTCTTTATGTTTCAATCTGTGAAATGCAGTTGGCAAAAGTCCTTAGCCCAGGATTTTATTTTTAGTCTTATGGATGTTTGATTATAGGCAAATGAAGACCATGCAGTACATCCAGGATATATGTATGATAATTATGTAGATGAAATATTTTCATTCAAGAAAATAATCTTTGGTACAAAAAAAATTGCAGCTTTAAAGTGCTGATTAGACAAAACCTCCACATGATGAAGCTCTTGGTGTCCATTTTATACAGATGGCGCAAAGTATAGGTGCTCAAGAAATAGTAATTATTAAGTCTCTGAGCTGAGACATCTGGATCCAGCCCTGCAACAAAGCAGAGAGATTAGGGCATGCTCTGTGTTAATCTCTTATCAGGCAAAGCAATGAGTTCTAGCCCACCTTTGGCTTTTGTTTTTCAGTAATTAGGGGACATATTTTGATAATTATGTTTAAGAAATAAGCTTTTTTTACAAAACAAAATTGTTCTCACAGAAATGGTCACAGCATAGCTGTAAAATTGCAGATGGGAATGTGCAAGGAGAAGGGTAACAGTGGTAAGTAGAATGCCCTTCCACATAGGTAAACACGAATGCATTCATTCAGTATATAAATAATTGCTATTACTGACAGCTGTGCCATTCACAGTTTCTCAAAGGTACTTCTCAAATCAGCAATTATTTTAAAACAAAGTATTTACTACTTCTGCTCTCCTCTCACAGTTGCTGTGTTAGGTTATGATTTGCAAGCAAATACTCCAGTACAGTACATGAAAGTAAAAAAAAAAGAAAAGAAATCCCTACAGAACTGGGGTGTGAACATGAAGCTACTGAATGATGATTTATGCCTGGAATAATCACTGCCATGAGCCTCTTTGGAGCGTGCAGCTGGAATTAGAATTCCTGAGGAGGAATCCTAAGCAGAGGGCTGCAGCAAGGTCTCACTTTTTTCTCTCTCCCCCCCCCCCCCCCCCCCGCCTTCCCTTTTTATCGAAAGAACAAAAAACCCCATCTCTCCCTGTCTGCACGAAATGGTACTGTCCCAGACAGAAAGGTCCCCATAGGCCAAGCTATTCATGTAACACCAGGCTGCTGGGAGTACCAAGCTATGGCAGGGACAGGGAGCAAAACCAGTGAAACAATTGCAGTGCCCGCACGACAATTAGCATGATACAGATTGACTTTTCTTGCTGGTCCTGAAGGAAGAGAGACAGAAAGGGAGGAAGAGAGAATAAGGGGAAGGGGGAGGGAAAGAGAGAAAGAACTAAAAGAAAGAAAGACAAGACAAGGAAATAAGAGGAAAAAAGAGAAAGGAATAGGACTACATAAAGCAATATTTCAAGAGTTCAGAATGAATGATGAGTAAAAAAAGATGAGGCAGCAAGTCAGTCTTTCTCCCAAGTTATTTTGTAAAGACATAAAAATGTGGTTTATCATTTTGCTTTATAGAATATTCAAAATCATTTGCTAAATAAATGGGTGAATAAATTCACTGAGTTCCCTGGCTGTGTCTGAGTGCCTTTCTCTTTTTTCAGGCCCTTTCTTTGTAACACTTTCTCTGTTTCATTTATGAAGTCCACTATTGCACTTGTTCTTCTGTGACCAAAAGATTCATTTTAGCAGATTTAACAATCCCTATAAATGAGAACACCAAAGACAGCAGATGTAAGCGAATTAATGGAATATTCTCCAGTGTGTCAGTAATAAAAACATTTTTCAGGATAGCACTGCAGGGTGATGTATGGGGTCTTATGCACATCACTGCTAGTAAGACCAGCAGGAATAATCAATGTATATATCTTCATGCTGAAGGGGAATAGGAATGGCTTGTAATCACCCTTAGTATCATATCCCCTGAGAAGGCACATAATTTTTTCAAAAGGGAAAAGAGATATTTTATCATAATGAAAGATCATGTATATAAGAAGTAGCTCCTTAATTCTAATGTGGATTATTTTAGTGGTATTCCAATCTGGAAAACTATAATAATTCTCCTGTTTTTCCCCACCCCCTCACACTCTGTTATTCATTATTTTCCTGTCACGCAGACAACCCGTGTTCTCTCCTTTATTTTATTCCACATTTTATACAGAGGACTGTATTTTTACTTTTGGTTAATGTAAACAAAGAGATCAGATTAAATTTCCTGTGATCAAGAATAGTTTAAAGCATTCTTATGATGGGTTTCTTAGTCTTTAAAAGCTTTCACCTTTTATAATCTTTAAGCCTCAGTAATCATTATTACCCTACATATACACTCACAATAAAAGCTTTGCAGACAGAAGGAACAAAACCAACCTAAGAAAATAATCCTACTAAATAATATATATGCTAAATACAGGCGTACAAATTTATATGCATTCTTACAGAGATGCATCTATACATGCATATACACAAGTTCATATATACATTTACATATAAAGACTTTTATTTTTTTGTGCTTTTTAACTTAAACCACAATTGACTTCCTTGGATATCCAATGATATTTGGCAACTCTCCGGATTTGGCCCTTCATGACATTCCAGATTTCATCTGCTTCATTTGGTTTCTTTGCCCCAAGGGGAGTAAGTTGCTCCAAATGATCTGATTATCTCAGTATTTACCCCAGTTAAGGCTTGGCCTCCGTCACCTTCAGTGGGAAAGCAAAATGGGAAGTCTTTCTGAAAAATCAGCCAAACTGATGCTCAGAAGCCAAACGTCTTAGTGTGACACAGTATTATAAAACATTAAGTGTTGCAAGTCTGCATAAGGGCATTCACGTGGTTAAGATGACAGGACCAGCTGGCTTACTGACACTGGGCTGCCCTTCTCCATCCCAGGTGCATGCTAATGATTCCTCAGTCAGGCTGGCTCTGCAGCTTGTCTGATCCTGCACCAAGATCACTCTCCTGGTAGAGAAATCTCCAGAAGTAACTGTCTGGCTCAGAAGGTCACAACCAATGGGTTGTGTTCTGCCTACAGGATGTAACCCTGCAGGGTCTATCCTTGGACCTGTGCAGCTTACCTATCAATGACTTGAAGGCGGTGACAAAGGGCATCCTCATTAAGTCTGCGGATTGCATTAAATGAAGGAGACCATTCAATATGCCCAGTGGTAAAGCTGCTGTCCAGAGGGACCTAGAGAGATGGGGGGGAAAGGGCAGGGGAATGCCTACCTTGTGCAATTCAGTAAGGACAGGTTGTGCACCTGGGAAGGAAGAATCCCTCGAAATGACAAAAGCTGGGAAAGAGACTACATGGGGAGCATCTCTGGGGAAAGGGTCCCAGGGACCCTCGGCAGGAGCCTAGGAAAGACTCCATCACTCCACTACACTTGACAGGTACTTTCACGTATTCTTCCTACCAAGGGACTGGGAATAATGTCTAGATATGTTCCTGGAGCTGGGTTTGGGAATGACGACTGGATGTTTCCCTGGAGTTTTTTCTAACTTTATGAATGTAAATGAAAGGAAGGAAGATCTAAGCCCCTCTGTTCTGCAGTTTTTGAAGAGTGTTAAAGCCCTCACTGTCTCTTTGTCTCCACCTCATAAGTAAGCAGGGTGTTCTGTAACTGTAATGTGTTGTAAATTAGTATTTAATAAACCATTATTCCACCTGTTTTTTCACAGGTTGCAATTTAATGCCTAATTCCAAGTCATTCATAAAAACATTAAAAGAGAAATTAGGCTGAAAATTGACCAGCAAGAGATAAGCAATTCTACTCATTAATATTTTTCTCTCACTAATATGTTCTGTGATGTCTCAGCTGGTTTTTAATTAATTTCATGCATACATATTTTATGAAGTGCTAATTTTCAATCAGAATATTGCGTAATACTAAAGCTAAGTCAAACTCCCAAGAAACTAGAGATATTATGTTATACCCATTCAGTTATCTGCACCAGCTATGCTGACAATGAATAATACCTTCCCAATAACAGGCATATCATGTGGTGATACCGCATATACGAAGTTTGACTTTTAATTTTAGGCTACATCTTTTACCTTAAACATCCACACACACAAAGAACAGATCTTTTTGCTTCTTTACAACACCTACTCTGGATACTTGAAGTCAAATGGCCCCCCTGTAAGGTTGATGGATGGGTAACTCAACTCATGATCTAAATAGACTTCTGAGTTAATGGATTGCCATGCCAGCCTCCTGCCACCTCTACGCCCAGTAAGTATTTTTGTACAAGAACATTTTCTTTTATCTTAACATATTGTAAGAAATTAAGTCAATTAGAGTAGCAAAAAGAGAAGGGTTAGATGTTAAGCTTGAGGAGAAAATATTTTGATATGGTTCCTCTCTCCCAAATTACTCTCATCTTCCTCTTTTCTTTTCATCCTCCTCCAAGCAATATGATACACAATAGATGAAATAGATGAGTAGGTTCTTTGTGACTCAGAACCTCCCAAAGAGAAAAGGGAAAATGTCTGGTTTAATTTGCTGTGGGAATATACTGACTCAGCACAACTTCATGCCACTTCTTATTTCTTGCCTGGCCTATGATCCTCTTCTAGCCACTCCTCCACTCCTTCCCTTCAGGACTGAGTTAGAAGCTGCATTTCCTAATCAGAGGTTTTGTGACACAGCCTACAGTGACAGAAACTGGCTTGTATTTACCCATGTTATACGTAACATGTCTGCAAAAGAATCTGAGAAACAAGTTGTCATAACAAGTCTGATGAAACATGGGCATTTTCAGGTCACCTCATCCATCTTCCATGGAGATCTGACGGTCATAAAACACATCAACAACTGTTGGACATATTAAGACAGCTTTCCACTGTAACCAAATCACATCCATTTTAGATTTTGGTATTTACATATGTCCTGGGTTCAGCAGTAGCAGTCATTTTTCTCCTTCTTAGTAGCTGGTGCAGCGCTGATAACACCGATGTTTTTAGTTGTTGCTAAGTAGTGTTTACTCTGACCAAGGACTTTCTCAGTCTCATGCTCTGCAAGGGAGGAGGGGAAGCTGGAAGGAAGCAGAGAAGGACACCTGATCCAAACTACCCAAAGGGGTATTCCACACCACAGCACGTCATGCTCACTATATAAACTGAGGGGAGCTACCCAGAAGGGCTAGATCACTGCTCAGGTCAGTCTGGGTATCAGTCAGTGGGTGGTGAGTGACTGTATTCTCTTCCCTTGTTATTTCCTTTATCATTATTACTATTGGTGGTAGCAGTAGTGGTTTGTGTTATACCTTAGTTACTGGACTGTTCTTATCCCAACCCGTGGGAGTTACATTCTTTCCATTCTCCTTCCCATCCCTCTGGGAGTGGAGGAGGAAGAAGGGGAGGTGGGAGTGAGCGAGCGGCTGCATGGTTCTGAGTTACTGGCTAGGCTTACACCACGACAACATCTTAAAGTAGCCAAAAGTCTACATATTTTCCCATGTAACGTCTGGAAATAGCTCCATTGGAAAAGAGCAAAGTGCGGGTTAGATTCAGTATCTGACATGCCATTTTTCCAATGGCGAAGGTAAGAGTAAACAAAAGTATCATTTTTAAAAATTTTGACAAAATATTATTTATCTACTTCCTACTGTCCAGCTCAGGACATCAGGGATGGGTTCACCCATTATTTTATTTTACACCATACCACTGATTGCCAGAGGCACCATTGCCTTATAAGACAACTTCAGAAAGCTAATTACGGGTGATGTGACAAAGACTAAATCCCTAGCAACTTGGATGCCTCCCCAAGGAAACAGAAATTTAGTACTATAGCAGACTATTCTGTGCTAATTGTCTCAGATCTAACTACAGTTAGGGGCAATGTGATATCTGTGATTCCTGAAAAGTCATTTTCTCTTCCTTCTTTCAGATTCTGCAGTAGGTTGATGTGAGACTCCTGTCCTGCGGCTGTTTAATGAAGTCTTTTGCTGTTGCGGCCTCAGTCCTTTCAGCATTTAAAAATTGCTGCAGTATTTTCATCCCAGATGCTTTTAGAGTCAAATAACACCAATCACTTAAAAAACTGCTGCTCTGATTTCCTTTGAAGACTCCTATCAGCACAGAAACAACTGTAGCTTAATCACAGTTTTATTTGAAAAAGAAGAACGCATATTCACTTCGATTAAATTTTTGAGTTCCTGAAGGCCAGATCCTGTTCCCACTGGTTTCTGTGGCAAAACTCCCATTAACTTCAATGGCAACAAAAGCAGCCACTTAGTTTGCATAATTGGCAGAAAGTAAATATTTTAATACTTGTTATCTGTGGTATTTAAGTAGCTAATAAAAATGTGCATGTAAAAGTGGTTCATATTTCTCAAAGTTACTAAAAAAGTGACTTTCAAATATGACAAAATATAGAACAAAAATATTCTCTAAATGAAGACTCAATAAATAAAATTATTTTTTCCTCTTTTCTCCCCCCCATTAAAGCATATGCTCTTCAATAATCTATAGAAATATCGCTGTGAACACTGAAAACAAATGAAATATACTTATTATGGACATAAAATGACACATAATGGCTTCAAGTTCTGAATTCTTCTACTACAAAAAACAGATATACGTTTATATAAGGAAAAATAAATTGACAAATTATTCTGCTTGAGCTTATTTCTGCAAAAGCCATCTCAGCCCAGTTGCTAATATGCTATTTATCCATTAAAGAATGTTGCTATAGTTACAGTATCTATTGCAAAAATAGTCTGGTAATATGAGAGAATAGATGAAGAATGCAGAACAAACAAGCTTTCATATTTTTAGTGCTTGTATTTTTTTACTTGTTCATGAAAGTTAAAAACATGTAGTTAAAAATCCCTTCACTGCTGGCTCTGTTTTGAATTAGAGCTTTAGAACAGTCCTTTGTACTCAGTGGACCTATTTTCTTGTACATCTGGTATTACAGGAGCTAACTTCTATGACTCAAACAAAGACTCCAATATAAGGGTTTAACTAAAATTTTCACTGTAATAATTTTATAAGTGATTACATAAGAAGATCAAAATGTCAAGATTTTACTTTATCATCCCAGATCTCATTTGGAAAATCAGATGGTAACACCATTTTTTACTGATAAACCTAGAAAAGCAGGTAAATGCATAATAATGTCAACTTTGCACTGACATATTTCAGCCCAGAACTACATCTTAGCTATGCTTCACATGAAAACATACTACATCTATTTGATCTCCCCACCATAAACTAGCTTTGGTGAAATCCTTTAACTGTATAAGAGAGAATCTATGCCATAACTCAACTGCTTTTTCTTGTGGTAGTTTTGTATCAGAATTACACCATGCATTGAAGTTATGTCTAAGCAATGTGTAGATAGATGCAGTGGTTTGCCAGACTCCTGCTAACCTTAGAAATCTCTCCTGTATAAAAGGAATACTTGTTTTTAAAGAAAAAAAAAAAATCCTATCTAAAAAATTGTATAATTACTAAACATCTTTCACAACTCCTGGAGTAGAATTTGCACAGTCAAACACAGTGAATATAAAACTGGGATTAGACTCCTCTTCCAAATAAAACACTCACGCTCTGAGAGTTATTTGGTTTAACTCAGACTATGATGAAGTCCTGGACAAATTTCAGCAAATTCAGTGCAGTTACATCAGTCTGAAAATCAATTTGGTGTCAAAGACATTTTTCCTCTGTGAAGTTTTTGCAGTCATTCTGTTTATCAGCCCAAAACTGTGGTTGAGATAATGTTGCTCTCAAAGTAATCTTCAGTACTTTGACCCTTCCCAGCTGATGAGAGAAACTAGAAGGCAGGTAAGTACCATCTTACTTTTGGATAACCTCAATAAAATTTAGTCCAGAAAAGGCAAAGTACTTTCTACTGGAATGTCACCTGCATAAGTAAACATTGAGGATATCTGAGGTTTAAACATTAATACTTATGGTCCTGACATAAAGAAAAAAAAGGCCTAAAGTGAGGTTATGTCTATGCTACCAGAAAATGTAGCTGCTCAGTTCATCCCCAGTGCTTGAGTAAGAAATTCTTTACAATAAGGGTGGTAAAATACTGGAACAGGTTTCCTAGTGAGGTGGTGGATGTGCCATCCCTGAAAACATTCAAGGCCAGGCTGGATGTGGTTCTGGGCAACCTGATCGATTTGAAGATGTCCCTGCTCATTGCAGGGGGTTGCACTAGGCAACCTTTGATGATTTCCTTCTAACCTAAACTATTCTATGATTCTATGATCATCCTACTGCATAAATGTCATTTCCATTGCGGCTCTGTCTTGGAGAGACACAACTTCGTTCCCTCACAAATAAAACCCAGGTTTTCTTCAGGATTCTACCACTGGGCACTGGGAACCAGAGTGCTCAGGAGACAATCCAGATCAAATGCTAGGCAGTCAGAATGCAGTGATCTGCTTTATGAAAGGATACCCTTGCACTAGTGGGGAATACATGACTCTTTGCAGACCTCGTTTTGGAGATATGATAATTTCCTGCAGCAGATGCATGTAACAGTATAGACGTAAGCTGCTGATTAGTTAGTATTTACTCTTTCAGCACTAAGAGACTTATGCAGACTGCTACCTTAGCACCTGCACCTGCTCCTTTTGCCAGCAGTTGTGTCTGAAGTTTGGCTGTTGTGACTATCTCAAGGTATTAGCTCAGTATTTTTTGAATGGAGTATATTTTGCCCAGACCCTGGCTGAAATTCTCAACCCTCTACTGCAATAAACAGAGAGGCCCGAATCACAGTAACTGTGCCATGTGAAATGGCTTTGGCAGAAAGAACAGCAGCTGCTTTCATTGGGGAGTTTAGCTGGTTATGCCTGTCTCCTATAGCTCCATGGCCAGAGGATATGGACTGGAAAAAAGGAATTTTATGCCTTTGGTTTCTTATGGAGCTGTCCTAACCATGAAGCAGTGAATAAGGCTTAGGTACGTATATAAATGCTCCACCACTGTTACTGCAGTGTGTCTATCATTCCACTTGTTAGAGCCTGACATCATATATAGATTTTAGCAGCAGGCTGCAGAATGCAAAATAAATAAGCAGTCTCGAAGACCAGTTTTAGAGCAGGAATAAACAGCTTTGAAGGCATTTTGTGTAGGAGAAAACTTGTCTGCAGAAGGGGACAGACAGTTGTTTCCTCACTAGTAAAGACACTGAGAGAACAGTATTGTGTAGGATGGTGAGCCATTAGCTAAAGATGTTCAGTTCTTAAGTCTGAGTTTGTATTTGGCTCCAGGGATTGGAAAAGTTTGTTTCTTTTTTATCTGAGGAAGTCAGCTGAGCCTATAAACCCCAGTTCTTCAGTTAGTATGATCCTATATTTCCCTAGTGTATTCACAGTTTGGAATGCTGCATGAAGCAGTAGATAACCAGTGGCTCATCTGTCACCAGTGGAACTGAGAGACAAGCTGCTTAGCTTAAACATAGTACTCTGCCAATATATCTGAACAGCTTCAGGAAACTACGCAGATGTCTCTTGATGGTATGGTATGATCTGGCTCTCCACTGGCCAGTTTCTCCACTGTGTCCCCTTTGTAGTATCTTGAAGTTGCTAGATGGGTGGAGAAAACTGAGATAAAGTGAAAACAGCTATGAATCATAGAATCATAGAATAGTAAGGGTTGGAAAGGACCTTGAGATCATCGAGTTCCAACTCCCCTGCCATGGGCAGGGACACCTCACACTAAACCATGCCATCCAAGGCTATGTCCAACCCCACCTTGAACGCCGCCAGGGATGAAGCATCCACAACCTCCCTGGGCAACCCATACCAGGGCCCCACCACCCTCACAGTAAAGAGTTTCTTCCTCAGATCCAATCTAAACTTCCCCTGTTTAAGTTTAAACCCATTACCCCTTGTCCTCTCATCACAATCCCTAATGAAGAGTCCCTCCCCAGCATCCCTATAGGTCCCCTTCAGGTATTGGAAGGCTGCTATGAGGTCTCCACGCAGCCTTCTCTTCTCCAGGCTGAACAGCCCCAATTTTCTCAGCCTATCTTCATACGAGAGGTGCTCCAGTCCCCTCATCATCCTCGTGGCCCTCCTCTGCACTTGTTCCAACAGTTCCATGTCCTTTTTATGTTGAGGACACCAGAACTGCACACAATATTCCAAGTGAGGTCTCACGAGAGCAGAGTAGAGGGGCAGGATCACCTCCCTCGACCTGCTGGTCACACTCCTTTTGATGCAGCCCAGGATACGTTCGGCCTTCTGGGCTGCAAGCGCACACTGCTGCCTCATGTTCATTTTTTCATCAACCCACAGCCCCAAGTCCTTCTCCGCAGGGCTGCTCTCAATCTCCTCCCCGCCCAACCTGTAGCTGTGCCTGGCATTGCTCCAACCCAGGTGGAGGACTTTGCACTTAGCATGGTTAAACTTCATTAGGTTGGCATCAGCCCACCTCACAAGCGTGTCAAGGTCCCTCTGGATGGCATTCCTTCCCTCCAACTTATCAACTGAACCACACAGCTTGGTGTCATCGGCAAACTTGCTGAGGGCGCACTCAATCCCACTGTCTATGTCACCCACAAAGATGTTGAACAAGACCGGTCCCAACACCGATCCCTGGGGGACACCACTCGTTACTGGTCTCCAGCTGGACATTGAGCCACTGAGCACTACTCTTTGCGTGCAGCCATCCAGCCAGTTCTTTATCCACCGAGTGGTCCACCTATCAAATTGATGTCTCTCCAACTTAGAGACAAGGATGTCATGTGAGACACTGTCAAAGGCTTTACACAAGTCCAGGTAGATGACATCAACTGCTCTGCCCCTGTCCATCAGTTCCGTAGCCCCTTCATAGAAGGTCACCAGATTGGTCAGGCAGGATTTCCCCTTAGTGAAGCCATGCTGGCTGTCACCAAGCACCTTGTTGGTTTTCATGTGCCTTAGCATGCCTTCCAGGAGAATCCGCTCCAAGATTTTGCCAGGCACAGAGGTGAGACTGACTGGTCTGTAGCTCCCCAGCTCATCCATTTTCCCCTTCTTAAAAATGGGGGCTATATTTCCCTTTTTCCAGTCATCGGGAACTTCACCTGACTGCCATGATTTTTCAAATATGATGGACAGTGGCTTAGCAACTTCATTTGCCAGCTCCTTCAGGACCCGCGGATGGATTTCATCCGGTCCCACGGACATCTCTGCTGGCAGACTGGTGGTGTTCTAGGCAAATCCATCCTCAGGTATGCAGCTTTTGTGTTCTTTCCCTGAAGCCTGAATTCACCAAAGTCACATCAACAACAAACCTTAATGAGGGCACACCACCACTGTTAAGCTTTGCGGGACAAACTTCAAGGCTCCTGTCAGGCTTTGTCTCCTGTGTGATATCAAATATATGAATGCTCCCTCACCACCCATGTGTTGACTACCTCAGTTACTACTAATCCAGAAACTACACAAAGGACAGATCATTCTCGCTTGATATATTAGTTACTCATTATTAGCTTAACCCGCACTTACAACATTTCAACATATCTAAAATCCATATGCCAAAACTTCTAAGCCACTTTAAAATAAATTATTTGCGAATAATAACCAATGCTATCCAAAGTACCAAGAACTCTGTCAGCTTCATATGCCACGTATTCCTGCCTTTATTGAATACTTAATATGAATAAAACAATAAACGCCAATAAAATAATTCTTCTCTAATCTTTAATTTATAATTCTTTTGTCTCAGTCAGATTTACAGGATTTTTCTTGCAGTACTTGCTGATTCTGTCAGGGAAGCCTGTAAACCCAGTGAATGGGAAATAGAAAACCCTCCTATTTTAATACAAAATTTTATAAAATTATTATTATTTTTAATTATTCTGAATCACCTAAAAGATTGTCTGTGAATTTAACAACATATTTCATATGACTTGAATACTATCGCTGCTTCACGTTAGCATTCAGGAACTGTGACCTGTATTGTTTAAATATTCTTAGTAGCTACTTATCTGCTGTATATAAGCCATTACCTTCAAGTCTCAGTTTTTTCTCAGACCAGCAGGGCTTCATTATCATCACAGTCTACCACTTAAATACTGCTGTATCATCGCTGCCAGACCTCACCAGCTGTATTTTCTTGTTTGGTTCCTTTTCTTGATCTCCAGTTTCAATACCATTTGAGGTAGGACCCAAGTACCAAAAAGCACCACTCTACGAGTGGTTATTAAGTCTGATTTCTGGCCTGAAGCACCTTTGATCACTGGTCAGCTCTGAGCCATCTTCCCATGCTTACTATCTCTGACACCGATTTCTCACAGAAATGCCATTCTGTAGTGGATGGCTACAAAACCCACCTGGGAGTTATGTGTCCTTCTCCACCTGAAAGGATCTGTCTGGGAGAGGAGAATAGGTTTCTTTCTGCTGAAGAAGATTGCTAGACCGTAACACTTCACCATTATCTAACAAAGACCATACTCTAATAAGAATCGTGGTAAAAAAAATATTGGAGTGGCCCAATAAGATACTTAGTGGGTGTCTGGGAAAGCTACACAAGGTAGCTGGTGGCAGAGAATGAAAATAAACTACTCAAAAGATAAATCTACATTAGACAGCTTTTACATAGCACTATAGACATAGACAAAGAGGCACAGGGCAAAGAAAGTGAAAAAAAAAATCATGTGAAACAAAGCAGGAATTTACATGCCAGACAGAAGATGGAATATGAACATTGGCATATGGATAGACTTGGGTTTGACACTATCCTATCAGGCAAGTGATCATCCTAACACCCTCCCTGCTAACCATTTAGTACCCAAAATCTTTTCAAATATATCTGCTATTTAAATATAGAGCAATTCATCCTTTAATGGTCAGATCTTTGAGGAACTTGCCTAGTGATTCTCATTAGATGGTCTCTTCTGTTTCCCATGTAACCAAGCATCATTGGTGGCTTTCCTTCTGCATCAGCTCCCTGATGCTAGCTGTTCCCTCCATGAGTCAGACACTTCTGCAGAAGTATAAAGGCTTACTCCTATCCATCAATGATCAATGACAGGGTTGTTTTCTGCCACTTGAGAAACTGTAATCAACTCAGAGGGAACTGTTTCTAACTTGACCTCACTGCAAATTATTATTCAATTTTATCTGAATCAGTTCACTCTATAGCATAATTGCCATATTTTACTGTGGGTGTGGTAACTAAACTTCTAACTGCACTGCAATTCTCTTCATAAGGATATTGAAAGATGGAAAGAGCAGGTGATAGTCAGCTTCTGATTCTGAGTAAGATGAAAAGTTAAAGAGATTTCCCTCTCCATGCTCTCTCAGCTGAGTGGGCTACAAGTTTGACTCTTCTGGCAAATTTTTTTATAAGATTAAAATTGCCATTGGGTCTTGATTCATTGTGCTACAACAGCACTGCAGTTTAGCAGGACTTTGCTATTGCCATGAAAGTGTGGGAACATCAGGAACATCAGAACAAAGGCAGCTTTAGAATAGACTGAGGATATAAAAATCTATTAAAGACCTTCTCTCTCTTTTTTCCTCAGAGCGAAAAATCAATAAAGTGGTATAAGGCAAATAGCACGAAAATGTACAGCTCCAGACCTCCAATTTATGCATAAAGTGACCTTGACCTATTCTGCAATTTCCTATCATTAATTTATTATGTACCCCTCCTAACAATAACACTACAAACCACAATGAAAAACAAAACTTAAGAGCTGGATCTGTTTCCTTTCTTTTAAAGAAGCAGACTTAGCATGGAGTAAAACAGCTTAAGTTACTGTTCACAACAAATGGGGAAACGTTTTTTTTCATTATTCATAGTCTGAATAAATAATGATTTACTATCTAGAAACTAGCTGCAGAAAACATTTAGGAATCCTTTGACTCTGAACTTTCTGAAAATGTTTTTCCTGTCTGTACTTTTCTACCTTTAGCCTCACGCTGTTTTCTGTGATATCTTAATGAGTATATGATCATAAAGAAAAAGGGAAAAAGGCAATGTGAACACAATTCGCCAACCACATTTAGTTCTTCTAAAAGAACTAAATACATCACATTGTCAGTCATAGATCAGTTTACTATGTAAACTGCAATCAGAGGAATATAATAACTTTTTCTTACATTGGCCAGGTAAAACACAGAAGTTAACTGTGTACTTCAGGTCATAGTGGGCAATCAGTTGAGTTTGAAAAAGTTATTTCAGTGCCAGTTATAATGAGCAGGTTTTGAATGAACATACAGAAAAAAACTAGGAAATGCTGTTTCATAGAATGCTGAATCATAGAATAGTTTAGGCTGGAAAGGACCCTAAAGCTCATCTAGTTCCAACCTCCGTGCCTTGGACAGGGTCATCTTCCACTAGATCAGGTTGCTCAAAACCCCATCCAACCTGGCCTTGAACACTTCCAGTGATGGGGCAGCCACAGCTTCCCTGTGTAACCTGTTCCAGTCCCTCATCACCACAGTTATTCCTTGTATCCAGTCTAAAGCTACCCCCTTTCTTTTAAAGCAATTACCACTTGCCCTATCACTACATTCCCTGATAAAGTGTGCCTCCCCACCTTTCTTGTAGGCCCCCTTTAAGTACTGGAAGGCTGCTATAAGGTCTTTCAGAATCTCCTCTAGGCTAAATAACTTCAACTCTCTCAGCCCGTTTTTATAGGAGAGGTGCTCCAGCCCTCTGATCACCTTTGTGGCCCT
This sequence comes from Amazona ochrocephala, assembly GCA_039720435.1. Lineage (NCBI taxonomy): Eukaryota > Metazoa > Chordata > Aves > Psittaciformes > Psittacidae > Amazona > Amazona ochrocephala. The sequence continues at coordinate 62,612,837 of CM077877.1, read as the reverse complement.
CCTCTGGGCTGATCAGTGACATATCTATTGCTGGCTATATTTAGTCAGCAATGTGCCTATTTTTCTCTGAGAAGCCAGGTGATTGAAATGATCAGGAGGCACCACTTTTGCACGTACTACTTGAACACAGGATAAGAAACAAGAGGAGACAAGGATTTAAACCTATTCTTATTCACAACCAATTTCCCTAGAAAGCGGGGAAAAGCCTTCAATGTTTTCCATTTTCAGTTGCATACCTGCCAAAACAGTGAAATGGTGGCCAAATTTCAAGAGAAAAGGTAGAAATAATATTTATCCAGTACAAGTTCTTCATCAACAGAGGAGGCCGGTGCCTAACAATGGGCTGGACCATCCTTGAGCTATCCAAGTTCCTTGCATAGGTACTAACAGGGATGAGCCGAGGTGAGGGACACCAGCACTCTCTATGCCGGTTCTCACCTCTCCCTTTTTGACAGACTGGTGAAGCTTGGCAATTCTCTCCAGGCAGATTAGATGGTTTCTTGCCCTCCTCTCCCAGGGGTGCCTGCCTGAGATGATGCCATGCCTAAATGAGGTTGCCTGGATTATCACCCTGTTCAGGCTATTCTATTCTGCTAAATTCACTGTCATGATCTTACAAGAGCTCCAGTTCAACCTGAATATCAAAAAGTCTCCCCTATGCCTGAGGGAGACAGAAGCCAGTATTTATCAAAACCAAGTTTCTATTTTCAGACATGAGCACTAAAAGCAACTGCTTGGGTTTTATTCAAGAGCACCTCAAGTTTTTCACCAAACTGAACAAGCAGGTAGTGTAAAACACAAGGAAAGGTAGTTTTCTATTAAGACCAACTACTCAGAAGAAGTTTTCGAAAGTAATTCAAAATCACTCATAAAGAGCATGTCCAAAACCAGTTGCCCATTATCGATCCTCTGTGCTCTGCAGATGGGAGGCTGACAGGGAAAGCATCCCCCTGCACAGGGATGGTGGTGTCTCAGATGCATGGGCAGACAGCAATGTGAACTACTGTCAGCTTTGAATCTGTGCTGTCCAAATTTCCATCACTTCTTAAAATCCCCAAATCTGATCACAGGTTTGCCCTTGATTTCAACAGGAGCATGATCACACTTTCTGAGGGTGATTGAGAGCTGCTCTGCACCTGCTCTATAAAGTGAGTGCATTCATATCTGAGCACTGTCATTCCTATTCACTGCCCATTGCACTAAACCCCAGGGAAGTTTTTTCTGGGTCAGTGTCTTGGGCAGTTGTTCCCAAATCCTGGTCAGGAGCACAGAGGGTACAGGCTCAAGACTTTTCAAATGTTTTCAGATTGCCCTTATTTTGCATGCTGTTAAAATCTGCAGAGGTTTTGCCCCTCAACCCAGCCTTCTGCTTTTGCATGCTGTTAAAATCTGCAGAGGTTTTGCCCCTCAACCCAGCCTTCTGCTGCATGGGTGCTCCCCTGGCATTTGAGGATCTATAAATCACATACATCTTTCACTTTTTCTATTCAAACATAAACAGCATGTGAAAAAGACAGTGTCTCTTTTTGCATGACCCAAATGGAGTTTTGCCAGAAGAGCAGCATCAGGCCCACACTCCTTACGTTTTCATGCCAGCAGAATGAACAACAAAAACTAGTTTTCTTCAAAGCTAACCACACGCAAAAGCAGGGCTGCTTCGGCTGACTGGAAACAACAGGTATAAATAACCTCCCATGCTGTACAAAGGAAGAGCCTGGAAAGGCTCCTTGGGTTGTTTTCTGCACATCAGCCTATGAGCTCGGTGTGTTTTAATGCTCTGTTGATGCCACAGCAGCAGACAGAAGCAGGGGAAGATTACACAGAGAAGAAGGTAAACAAGTTGTTTACAACTCAGCAGGGCTGCAGCGTATCCTCTTTCCATCCGCTGAAAGGCAATGAGAGCATTGGACACTGGACCGCTGATGGGAACGGATCCCTGGAGCTGCCAAGCTCTGGATCCAGAAATGTCTATGGGGCTTCAATAACAGGAAATCATGTGTGCTGTCATTATCAGCTGCTGAGTGAGACAGATGCACCCAGATCAATATCAGTGTCCGATATCAAAGAGCTATTGTGACAGTACCCAGCGTTTTGAACTAAGGAGAACAAAACCATTTTAAGTTATTAGGGCTGGCAAAAATCCCCTGACTTTCTCTTTTCTGCTTTGTTTTTGTTTTTCCTTTCTGAGGCAGTGGATTCATCACCATTAAAGGAACTACAAGTCCTCTCTGGCCAAAGTAACTTTAATCATTATTGATCTAATTAAACCCTGTTTGCTTAAGGTTGCAGTGGGAAAGGGCTGCAAATCAGCAATCTTCCTTACATCTTTTAGCAGTAAATGGTATCTGTTCACTCAGCTTGGGAACTGGCCCGTTCTTCAGCACAGCTGAAACTGGAGTAAGTTTTCCTTCTTATGCCATGTTTTATGCTGGCTAAAAATACAATTCAGGAACAAAGCAAAACACCTCCAGGGCTCTTGTTCCAAGCAGACTTGGGGAGTGCAGAGTTTCTGCATGTAGACAAGTGTCCTCCCTTCACTAATGTTAGAGCTGTAGGGGTCCTCATCATGCTATCATTACATAACACTGCTGGTTTCTGCAATGGGCTGTTTCTTGTTACTTGTGTTGTCAAATAAAATACCTTTGTAATAAAGCCAGACATTTTAGCTTTGTGCAAATTATAGACTAAGAGATGAACTCTGTTTTCTGTGGAAACACCTCTCTCCTGATAGTTCAATGTTCCCCCCTCCTTCTTTTTAACACCAGGTAGGTTAGGATATTTTTGAAGGATATTTTTCTCTTGTGCCTCTAAAACCATTGCAAGCTGTTGCAGAAAATTCAGTAGTTTTCAGGGCAGGGATGTTCAAAGGAAACCCACAGGTAGAAGCAGGGAACTTATTTAATGGTCCAACCATACATACTTTTGTTACGCAAGGACAGCCCCTGCGGAAGGATTCCTAGGGTATTTTGGCCCCTCTGATTTCAGATAGGGAAGAATCTGTGACACATGAGAAATGCAGTGAGGTGAATTACTCACTTCTTTCCATTGCTTCAGCTGGGTGACTGCTGTGCTATTGGTGCTTCAGAAAACAGCCAACAGCTAAAACAGATATCTGCCTTCTGCCAGTTCTGCTGGTGGCTCATCTGTTCCCATTATACACCCTGAGCTTGTAATTGCATTGCTGTATGTTTGCGTGTGTGTGTAGACTGCTCACATAATCGTGCACATCCGCATAAAAGCAGTGTACGAGGATGAGATGGTCTGCACAGTAGCCCGTATATACATTTCTCTTAAGTGTAAGCCAGGTGCTTGAAGGGAAATAAGCAGATTTACAACAGAAAAAGGCCCAGCCTTGATTTTATTCTGGGCTGGGAAGTGGCACTGGACCAGGGAGGTTTGCAGGTTTCATTTTTTCAGTTTTGTATAAGCAATCAGTGCAGGAACAATGGTCTCCTTTCAAAGCTGGGAAGAGATGTGGGGTGCTGGCAGGGTCTGAAGCAAGGGCTTCCCTTACCCATGGCTGAAGCAATCCTCCACTGCTTTTTAAGATTATGCCTTTGGCAATCACCCGGATCCACATGCCCTTAAAGCAGCCCTACCTAGCTTTTCAGTGATACCGGATCGGAGAGAGGGAGGCTATTCCTCTCTGCCTGAGAACTGTTCCTCAAGGAAAGAGTTAAAAAGAGCACTTCCGAGGGCTGCAGCAGCAGTGCGGGGCCTCCCCTCCTGTCCAACCGCCCGCCGGCTCCGAGGCCCCGCAGGAGGACGCCTCCGGGGTGCAGGGGTTGTCTCCCAGATGGACGAGCCCTTAAAGCGATTGCTCAGATCCCCAGAGGGATATCCATAAATGCCGTAGAATAAACAAACAGGGGAAATAATGAATGGGGGCGCAGCAGCGAGGCCACTAAACAGGGCAGCAGCCGCAAGCTGTAGTAAACAAGTGCACATGCGGCTGCAGCACCGCCCCTCGCTCCTTGGGCCGGGAGCTGCACCCCCAGCTCCCGCTGCCTTTCCAGACTTTCCCAAATTCTTCCCTCTGGCTTGCTCCGAGCCCTGGCGGCAAGGTGCTGGGCTCACGTGCTCTGCATGCATCAGTCTATTTTTACAACCGCCTGATAGCCCTGGTTTCCTCTGGCAGATCCGCCGCTAATACTGTTACGCTGCAGTGGAGAAAAACGAAGCTGCTAAAATAACTGTGCATCTCTGAAATAGATGGAAAAGGCATTTTAGGTCATGCAGTCCGTGTCCCGGCCAGCAAAGGTTGCTCCCTACAGAATAAATCTGAGTGCTCTGTAGATCAGCTTTATATTGATGTATTAGGCTCCCTGTTGTGGATGGTTCTTTTTCAGCCCAAGTTTTGGTATTGTTTGGGTTTGGTTTTTTGTTTTTTTTTTGGATCATGAGAAACCTTGACCAAAGTCATCATATGAACTGGCACAGCTTCAGTAGTAACTGTTTACCCCAGGCAAAACTTCATCCCTTTTCCTTTGTTCCTTTTCAACCTGTTTTTATGACATAAAATCTTAACTCTGTGCAATATAGAAATGTTCTGCAAGGTCACTTGCACAAAATATAATAAAGCAAGCTTATTGCTTCCCAGAAAAAGATTATGTTTGAATTTCTCTCTTCTCCTCTTTGTATTTAAACTGCTGTCTGGTTCAGTTTGGCAGGGTTCAACTGTAAAAGTCATAGAAGTCCTTACTGCCTTCCCAGAATGTTAGGTTTCAGGCTGTTAACATGTGTTTTAGTCAGTGAAGCAGGTATTTCAGGACTTCTGTGACCTTTAAATGTTGTAATAATTGATAGTCATCAAGTGACCCTGTCATTGCATGGGTGCTTAGATAGTTATGCATATCCAGGATGACCTTCAGTGACCTGCTCACTGTTTATTTTCTAAGTAAGTTGTTCATCTGGGAGGTTGGTGGTCAGGACGGAACCAGACAATCCAGTCAAGGGCTGTGCCTCCCCATGGTGCAGCTTAGCTGGAACCCCCTGAACTGGTGAAAGAAAATTAGAGGGAGAAATGGAAAAGAACAGCTGAAATCCTGGGGTTGCCAAGAATCCCTGAACCTCAGCTGAGGCAGCTTCATGGCTGCAGTTATTACCTGCATTCCCAGATCTGAGAGCATTTCCATGTTTCTGAGCAGGGGGGAGGGTTATGTGCTCTGGATGTATCCTAACGCCTAATTCTGCACCAAAGACAGATCTGCACGGCCTCCTTCTCCAGCCTGCTCCTTCGTGCCCATGGAGATGAGACACTGTGGGTGAGGGCTGGCTGGAAATGGTACCATGTTCCTGAGGGCACTCATCCACCCCCAGGGAGCATGGGAGTGTTAAATCTAGATGTGTCTTTCCTTCTGTCCCTTCTGATACAGTGGAAAGGGACACAGATTAGCTGAAATAATTGGCCGTTTAGAGCTGTTAGACTTCGAAATGGACCAGAGAAATAGTGCTTACTGACTGAGGAGCAGGTAGGAGGTAGTTTAAGTATCTGCTTCTTATCAGCTCTCAGGTATTGGTTTCTGCCTGCCAGCTGAGACAGTGCCTGACTGTGTCCTAATTTTAGTGTGATAAGATTGGTCCAAACCCAAAACCCAAATGTGCCAAAGCTATTAAGAAAAAAGTCTGCAAAACTTTTTTCCATACCAGGTTTGTTTGTTTTTTTTTTTTTCCATACAAGGGTTAAAATCTGTGTCATCAGCAGAGGAGGGCATACTGAGGGGAGAGCAAGAACAGATTACAAATAGCACCCCTCTGCTGCTTGAGATAAGGTGAATACCCTTTGTTGTTTGCAATTCAGTACTGTGGTACCTATGACAGGCAACAGAATATTTCTGATTTATTCTAAGAGAGCAATAGTAAATATACCGTATAAGTTGTATATCTGAGTATGTACTTGTGCGATAAGTTTTGCAGTTCTGGAAAAAAACTACTAGTTTTTTAAATCTAATCAGGTTTGTAAATGAAATTGCCATGTTAGGGATCTTTTACTATGGAGGTGGAATATGAATTAAATATCTTTGCTATTAGGTAAGGAACAATAGCCAATAGATTAAATTTAAATGATCATTCATAGTATAAGCCCTATGGAGTACCAAAAGAAGGTGGGAAGGAAGCAACAAGATTTCAAATGATTAAAGAGAGCCAGGAGAAGATAGCATATGGGTCCAGAAGTCAAGGAGAAGGCTGTAACAAAGCAACCACTGAAATCAGTAAGGTGTTTGGATGTGGAGATGATTCCTTCAGCTGAAGACTTCTTGAGACACACAGATACTACTGAGGGCACCAGTGCAGGTAGAAGACAGGTGCCAGGGTGGCCTAAACCCTATTAGGAGGTGAAGAGCAGAAAAATGAACTGTGAATAGCAAGGAGAAGTCAGGGCACCAGAGCATACAGAGCAGAAAGATTAACTCTCTTGTTAAATCAAAAAGGAGTTGAAGAGGAGGAAAGCAGCAGTTCTGTGCTGAACTTTCTAACAAGAAGGTCCAACCAGAGGGAAAGAGAACTAGGAATGAGAAGGCTGAAGAGGGCAAAGAAACTTATGGAGGCTGGGAAGAGGCAATGGGGGTTAGCTAATACTGTTGTAGGTGGAATGATGGACAAGTATTGATGTGGCTGAAAAGGGAATGCAAAGACACTTCTAGCAGAGGAAGTTATCTGGTGCTGAGCTTCAGCCAGATGCTTTCAGTGGCTCAGCATCTGGCAGAAGAGGAAACTGAATATTGCAGTTATTTATTATAGTTCTTGTTCTAGATTTCACTTTCACTTTAAAAAGGAAAGAATAGGTATGGAGTCTTTTACAGCGATTTTGTCTGTTAAAAGTGTGACCTTAGCGCTTTAAATTTGTTTGTGCCAGCACTCCAATGCCTCACAGGATCCTTCTGAGTAGCTACTATGTAATGGCTCTTTACAGGCGTCTGCTCAAACTGTATCCAATTAAAAAAATAAATTTGGGAACAAACTGCTCCCACTTTCAGCTGGCTGGCAAATATGAATTGTACATTCATAAAAGGCTTATTCCTATTCTCAGTTCTGTTTATGGCTATCAGGCCAGGAAAACTGTATCATGTAACTTTTAAGTCATATAGCCTTTAAGTTTATCTAATGTTGTCATCTGCAAATAGCATTAGAACAGCAGGTCAGTAAAGAAAACGAGACAAAACAGTCCACCTAAAATGTGGTGACATACCTCATTATGAAATACTGCCAAGAGTTTTTGGGAGTTAAGCACATCACGTTTCATTGATTTGGGTGATAAAGCTTGCTGATTTCTGCCAAGGTTAACAGACTTCTTGTTTTCAGTAAACATAAACCAAAACCAAAATCTCTATCAGTGGTGATAACTTCCACCACATGAGATCTCGGAAAAAGCCTACCAGCCTTCCCTTGCTTATGACCTCTTCAGCATGAGCATTATTAGCATCAGTGTAGAATGGTGCGAGGTGCTATAATAATGGCATTATGGCAGAATGTTTGGCACCGAATTGAGCATTCACTCATAAATGTGCTACGGCAGGTTTTTACACTTGAACCTCCCCATGGTGCGTGAGAGCCAATGCTCCTGGCAGTGCAGCAGCAGCGGGGCATGCAAGTGTTAGAATATGCACTTGTAAAATTTATAGGGACCAACTGGTTTTGCAGGTGTACTGTCTAACACTTGTGTGCACCCAGTTGCTGAGAGATAAAGTGTGAGCTGGGGGCTGGAATGCTGGTGGGGGACCAGGAAGACAGTGCCCACCCCAAGGCTGCTGCAAGGGGCCTGCTTCTCAAAGCAAGAGAGCTCTTGGCTCTGTCCATAAAACAGATCCTTATATGGTGTCACGTTTGGCACTCCAAAATGTAGGTATCTCTAAACACTGCACTTTCTTAAAAGGTTAGTCAGGAAAAAAAGTGTATTTAAAATAGAAGCATGGTACGAGGTCTTTAGATAATGTAACTTGTAATGACGAGTCAGACACTTTTATTTTAATTGTCAGACAGAATCTCCAGCTCTGTATTTACTACCCATCTGCTCAGAGGGTTGTACTTGCTACCAGATTTACTGGGGGAGAGAAGCAGGGAAGAACAGGAGTGGGAGAGGTGTTGGAAGGAAACAGGAGACCCTCCTGCGGCTGCTAGGACTGAAGCAGCCCTTGTCACTGTGCAGAGCTCCTTCCCCTCTTCAGACAACAGATGCATGGGAGCGTGGCTTGTGAAAATCAGGAGACAAAACCTACAAAATGAGACCCTGTGTTGTTCCTAATTAATTATCCTTCATTTTTTAATGTTCTCAGAAGCATAGGTGAGTAAATGCATATAAACAGTAATTGACACATTTCAATTTTTAATGATGACTGCTATTAAGCACGATGCAAATTAATCATTGATATAACAATATTCAGAAATTATATTCCATTAGAATTTACTGGCTGGTGACTTTGTTTCCATTTCTACTGTGCTTTCCTAGTAAATCACTCACTGTTTTCCCCTTGCAAAGGGAATTAGTGAACATGTCTTCCTGTTATGAATACATAGTTATAAAATAATTTACCATTGATTCTTAGAGCTGACCACATTATTTTACTCCATCTGTCAGTGCCAAATGAGCTGCATAGCTTTAGGTATCAGAATTAAAGAATTTTTGGTTAGGTGCACCTTATTTGGTGAGTTATAATTTACTGTTTCTCATAAGCTGTGTATCAAAAGTCGTACAGCATAAGAACAAAGAAGGCAGAAGTGCAGTCATTTTAGACACTTCTCTGCAGGACTGAGCAGCTGAGGACACCAACTATAATATACTAATTCTAATAGTTCTGCATGAGAAAGAGCTACTTTAAGAACTGTTGCAACCAAGCCTCCGTGCGAAATATAGCTGTGAATACATGGATCCAAATCCAGGATGTACAAACCCTGCTGTGTGGAATGCTTTGTCACTTGAACCTCCGTATGCTGCGGATACAGTTTGGGGGTGGGAAGGGGGAATATGTTATTTACATCCTAAATAGACACCAAGCTACTGAACTGCTGAGCATGATATAACCAGGCTAATGCTTTTGTGGCTAACCTGGTCCCACTCGCAGACCCACCCCTCTTACTGCCCAAAGTGCCAAAGAGGCAGAGCAGGGTACAGTTGTGCCCTTGCCCCCACGGTCCCAGCCCTCCCTCTGTCTAAACACCACAGGGTTGGAATGCTACAGGAATTTGGGGTCGGGAGCCAGCCTCTGAGGGGAGCAGGAAGGAGCAGCTGCTTTGTGTGATGGGCTGTCATCCAGAGCTTGCTTAGCTCATTTGAAGCCAGGGAACCTTCTAAGGCTACGGAGAGGCTCCACAGGAAGCTTGCAAGGCTCTGGAGTGAGGCTTGAGGGGAGCTGCCAGGCATCTCCTCCTTGGCGCTGAGAACAGCCATGGATGCCACATGCTCGCAAGCAATATGATGCCGACACATCTCACCCTTGCTGTCATGAGGGAAAAAGCAGACTCAAAACACATATGGCCTCTGTTCCTCCTTTGCAACACAGTAATTCTCATGCAGAAGCACCATGTGCTACTAAACTCTGGGTAGTTTAATGTTTAATGTAGTTTAATGTTTTTAATTTAATCTTAAAACTGTCCTAAGTGTGTGGTGGTAACTCAAGTCCTGCTGCTTGGGTTACCGCTTAGTTTCGTACAAGAATCTTACCTACGCTTTCATTTACATGTTCATGGCCAAGTAAGCTATCAGGACTGAATTAATTTCTAGTGACCATGTTTTGCTCAGAGAACACTGTTAACAGCTGTATTCTGTGGACATCTCTATGCTGATATTCACCAACAGACAAGAATTGAAAATAACTTTCTAGCTGAGTGCCCGTGAGGACAAGTCAGAAAGCTGGTCCATAAATCAAGTTAATACTTTCACCTTCTTTGCAGATTTATCTCATTTTAAGGTATCCTGTACTGCACAGAGATATCCTTAAATTGATCAGTGAGAACATCATATTCCTTTGGGACAGCAGCGTGTCGTTGTTCCTGCACTACTGGTCTGTGTCACTTTGTGAGAATGCAGTCTTAATTCTGAGTTTCCTGAAGCTCTATCACATCATGTTTGTCACACATTTGAAGTAAAGCTATGAACCCGCTAATTCTACTTAAAAGCAAGAGTTTTGCTTGCTGAGGGAAAATACGAGGACGCCTATGTGCCACACACATTAACCCAGGAGAAATAAATTTAGCTAAATTGCACTGAACTTTCATTCTTTTGTTACCAAATATATTTTGTGCCTGAAAACAGACCTAATTTTCAGGACTCCCTAGGCAGAGTGAATAACTCTTTAAATAGCCACTGATCTTCATATCATTAGTTCCCTGTTCTGAAAACTGAAATGCACTTTAATTATCCAGCTGTAGGAGCATATAAGATGGTACTAAATTTTGCTTGAGTACAGACTATTGCCAAAAAGGAAGCCAAAATATATAATTACGTTGGCATTAGCATTCTATAGCTGTGTGACATCAAACTGCACAATGGCTGGAACATTCTGTGAAGGGCAATGCTGTCTGTGTAATGTAGCAGAAACACTTATCTAATAGCATGCCCTCCTGTGCCCTCTGTCAGGGCGCCAGCACATTAGTCCTATTATCAGCCTGCAAATACTGGAGGCTTCCACATCGTGGCTGCTGCCAAAAGAAACAGTCTTCCCTGTTACAGGAGCAAATGTCTGTGCACATAAATGAAACTGAAGGTTAATTAGATTACAGTGTTTCCAACTTACCCCCCGTGTAACAAAATATTCGGGCTTGCTAATTTACATTAATAAAGATCCCACTATCTTGCGGCATGTTTGGTTTAGTTCACAGGTCAGGCATTTTCCATAATACATTCAAAACAGACTATTTCAGTCAAGTAAAAAAGAAATGTCGAGGTGTCTGCTTGTAAAAATACCTTTCAAAGCACTGTTTTCTTTTCATTTTCCTGCATTATGTAGGTTTTTTTTTTCACATGAGGTTAGTATTTAATAGGTTCAGGATTTATTTGTTTATTTTGACAATTTGGACTGAATAGGTAAAAAAACAAAAAAAGAGAAACAACAAATACCTGCCCAACCAACAACATAAAAATCTCTCAAAAAGTTATTCACTATATTTACCTCCTTCATTAGAAGCATATTGCAGTAGTTTGTCATTGTCTGACAGGCACATTTGAAACTATTTTATTTATTACAAGAAAAAGGGAGCCAGCTTTTACGTGGCATCTAAACCATACAAACAAACAAACAAAAGAAGAAGAAAACAACCCCAAATTAAAATAGATGTCTTACTTTAATGTTTTTTAATAAAGTGAGAGTGCACTTTTCAGGAATAAATGTATCATTTATTTATGAGCATTTACATCAACATTGCAGAGTAAAAAATTCTGTTCATTGGAGCCCATGTAGTTGAATTCATATTAGATTGTAAAAACAATCTGTGTACTATTAAGCCCGTCGTGTTACAAATGAATCAGTCAGTGATCAAAGAAGATAAGAGCTAAGGAAGGCAAGGTTTTATATGGTGTAGATTTTGTGTTTCTAAAATTCAAAAATAGTTTCCTGAAACCTGGAATAAGAGTGATTCCTTCATTCTTTTGGCTCAATTTTAATGACTTTTCGTAATTTGAAGAATTTATAGGTGAAGGAAAATAATAATTGAAAAAATCCTGCTATTTTACTGTTTTAGATTAAGCACTGCAATTTGTGTAAGATGTTTCTGTCCTAAAAACTATTCCTGGAGCTGCTATCTGGGTCAGCTCATGGGAAAAATGGTTTCTGCTGCAAATAAAAGCTGTTAGGTATCAATCTGCAAAGTTCCTGTCTCTTGACAGAGATCTGAAGGAGCACTCTGGTGCGACAGTGCTTCTTGGGATATTTGATGGATTTATTACAAAAGAACTAATACAAAGGAACTAGGGACTCAGTGTCTAATTTATTTGCAGCAGTCTGTACACTTTTATGAAAAAATGAATTAAAAATGGTGAAATATGACATTTAAACTTTTTACACACATAGTTACATTGTGATTTTAAAGCAGTTCTTTTATAGGGTTCTGAGTATGTCATTATTGACAGTACGGGTCACTACTATTGCCTTGTATACATGCGGCTTCAAACCTACTCTTAAAATAACTGAGAAATGATTTTTTTGCCCTAACCTGCTTCTATACGGTGAACAAGCTGTGAGTATTGGAGAACACTTTCTCTTTCTTTCAAAATAAATGTCCTTTTTTACAGTCACAGACTAGTGACTAGTAAGATGACAGAAACAAATTAGTGATAGGTATCAGACCTTACTAAAATCCAGTGGTCTGGAAAAGAAAGATGCTGTTAATTACAGGTTAAGGGCAAACTCTTCCTCATCTGAGCAGGAGTGACTTTGAGGAAGGAATGAAAGAATAAAACAATGAAGGAAAGAACAAAAGAGAGAAAAAAAAAAGAAAAAGAAAAAGCGAAAGAAGAAAGCAAGAAAAAGAAAGCAGGAAAGCAAAGAAAACAAGGAAGAAAGGAAGCAAGGAAGGAAAGAAGGAAGGAAGGAAAGAAGGAAAGAAGGGAGGAAGGGAGGGAAGGAGGGAGGGAGGGAGCGAGGGAGGGAAGGAGGGAGGGGGGGAGAGAGGGAGGGAGGGAAGGAGGGAAGGAAGGGAGGGAGGGAGGGAGGGAGGGAGGGAGGGAGGGAGGAAGGAAGGAAGGAAGGAAGGAAGGAAGGAAGGAAGGAAGGAAGGAAGGAAGGAAGGAAGGAAGGAAGGAAGGAAGGAAGGAAGGAAGGAAGGAAGGAAGGAAGGAAGGAAGGAAGGAAGGAAGGAAGGAAGGAAGGAAGGAAGGAAGGAAGGAAGGAAGGAAGGAAAGGAGGAAAGGTAAAGAAAAAAGAAAGAAAGAATGAAAAAGAAAGAAAGAAAGTAAAGGAAGAAAGAAAAAGAGAAATCTCACATTTATTTGTATTTAGAATATGTACCATACTCTCTTCCCTCTTCACAGAAGTGATGCATCAGCAGTAGATCAGCAACCCCTGTTAATCAGTGTCTCAGAAAAGCATGCAAGCACCCCACTTTCTAACAAAATGCTTCAGTGTACACCACAAGGGATGAAGCCTGATTTCCAACTGTAGCAGTGCAGTGCTACATCCCCTTTTTTTTCAGTTTAGTTGCCTCTGGTTGTTCTTATGTCACCTTCTGCACTTAAATCTCAGGATCTCTTGTCTTCCTTGCAATAGGTGTAACATTTTCTATTTTTATTTCACACCACAGGATCTGCACACTTGTTCCTTGTATTCCCCAGTACAATAACTATGGCTTGCTGGCTCTGGAAAAAGACTGCTGAACAGAAAACTGAAGTGGTTTATAACTTTGGCTTTAGTAGGATAGGAGGCTAAAAATGCACTTTATTTATTTTCCCTTGGCAGAATAAAGTAACAGGGAAAAAGCTGAGGTCTTGTTAAACATACCAGATGCAATGAAAAATTAGTGATGTCACTAACAGGGGGAGTGGGAGATATAAGTTCAGTTCCTTGTCCCGCTCCAGACATGCAGAACATTCCAATGACAAGTCATTTAACATCACTTTCCTGTATGAAACATGAGCATAAAGACAATTTTGTGCCTGCTATTCTGCCAATATTGTATGGCATAATGCAGCCATGACCATGGTGATGGGGGAGACATCTGTGGAAACACAGGAAGGGAGTGTAAGGTAAGCTGACTTGTATTATAGAAGGGAGAAAAAAGAGAGTGATTATTGTATCTTCTCAAAAGGAACTGGGTTAATACTTAAGAAAATCTATTTGCAAACAAGCATGTGCAATCGTGTTACATATAGACTAATGTTTTTTCTTTGCATATGAATATTCATGCAATCAATTTTATTTCACCTGGAGAAGTGCTTTTATTGGAACTGAGATGGAAATTCATGCATGAAGACAGTATTTCTGAGCAAAGAATAGAAAGCTGCACTCACATTGGTCTTGTCTAGACACTGTGTACCCCTAGGTTGCATGAGTTATGGATGTAGATATTCAGAGATGGGAAAAGAAACAAGCGCACATGCCAGTGGCTTTCAACAACCCTCAGATGCATCACCCCACACACACAGGAGCAGCAAAGAGAGACGGTATGACATAAGGACAGTGCTGGCCTAGTAGCAACCTCCCTGTCCCAGTGACACATTTAATGTGTTTCAAAAGGGAGCAAGATCTGCCTGTAGTGTGGGACAAAACCTAGGGAGAGGGATCAGCCTCCAAGCACAGCTGACGGGGACATTGTGTGCTGAGGTCTTAACTGATTTTACACTTCTATGTCTTTGCCTGCAGGGTGAAATTGCAGCCAGCCCTGCATTATTAAAAGGCACAAGGTTCTGAATTCATCTTGTGTAATTATGGGATTATTGAGGATGCCTAAATTAGGAATGTAGCCACTTCACGCTCCCTCTATGGGCCCCTCTAACTGTGAGATATAAGCACTGCCAGTAGGCAATCTGTATACATAGCTTGCTTGGTATATATTGTATGATGCTTTTGGTGGACAGCCTATTTTCATCCTTGCACAGTCAACACTGAAGGTAGTTGTCATATTGTCATAGTGTTTCTTTTTGTCTGGTTTGAAAATTATTTCTAACCTTTCTTCCACACTCCCCAAATCATAGGGTTTTCTCTATGCTAAGCAACCCCCTATGTCTTTATTCTTGCAAAATCTACCTATCAGTATGTAAAGTCCTGAAAGAGCCTTGCGTTCTGCATATTCTTTCTAATTTACCCAGAGATATAACTCATTCTATTGTATCCTGTATCTTAGTGGTGTTTCCTCTGGTGTGTTGTTTTGCCAAGCCCCACAGTTACATTCCCATCGGAGACTCATTCATAAGCTCATTGTAGCAGGAATTACAGCATTAATGCATGTCACTTCTTTGTTAAAATAGCTGATGATGTGACCAGTCGCACTGCGAGACACATGGAGGCTGCAACTGAATGGCGAAGTGAGGAAAAATACTCTGAGATCTGCATTTGCACAATAACATCCGGCTCAAATAAGTCCAGCGTTCTCATTTGTGAAGCAGTTACTACAAATCCATAAATATCATGATCAATGCTCACCCATAAACAATTAAAAGAGGCATACCTGATAATTGTTCAGAACAAATAGCCTGGCCAGCTGCAACATGAAGTGTCTAGATGGGAAATCAAAGGTAATATTGCAACCATGTGTAATGTCTTGAGGTTTATATTTAGAAGCTGAAATTATGCAAATACAAATGAGAGTTAATATGTGGGTTGTAACAGTGTGGATAATCAATCATGAGCACAACTTGCTTGTGGATATAGTTGCTTCTCCATCACTGCTTGTTCTCAAATTGGCCACAGACCTCTTTTTTGAGCAATATATTCAATAGTTCACTCAAGTTATGATTAAGACCATTATGGATCATCCAAGCTGTTTTATGTAGATGGTCAGGCTAAATGACCGTAATAGATTTTTGCAGTCTGAAAAAACATTTTTGGACTTTTTTAAAACATTTTATGCAAAAGACATTTGTTTCTAGTCAATTAGGTGAGCCTACCAGAAATTAAAAGATGGGGAGACTAAAAAAAACCTCATATTCTCACTACCGATCTATGGTCCTTTATAAAGATATATCCTCTGCATGCCTCATGAATAAGAAGATGTTTTCAACAGACATTTGTAATAGTCAAATACTTAAAAGACACTAAATAAAGATTTTG
The DNA here is from genome assembly GCA_039720435.1 of Amazona ochrocephala. NCBI lineage: Eukaryota > Metazoa > Chordata > Aves > Psittaciformes > Psittacidae > Amazona > Amazona ochrocephala. The sequence goes on along the minus strand of CM077877.1, from coordinate 62,597,142 downwards.
CAATATTTTTTTGGTGGCTTTTCAAATACTACTACCTGCTGGTCTATGGTCTGTAGACCAAGATACTCCTTTTCCAGTCTTTATCCTGGTTAACTATCTTTGAGAACATAATATAATAATTCTTTGATTTATAGTGAAAATAAAGATTAATAGTACCACATGCAAAAAGATAGTGAAAAGAATTAAAAAAACCCTGTCTAAATGTATATCTGTCCATCACTAGGTTCCATTATCTAGCATTATTTTTATTAAATTCATAGTGTTTCAACTAGGAGATCTTTACACATGGCAATAACAGAGGTAAATAATTTTTATTCAAGAACTTGAAATATGTTAGCAAATCAAAAAGGAGAAAAAACAGCAAGAAGAGAGAGATATTTCAGTGCCTTCAAGCCTAGAGCAGGAAGGTTTTTCTGTAAATTGTCAGTGTTTTTTTTTAGATAACTGACATTTTAATGTGTACCAGTCACTCTTTCTAATATGTTTTAATTATCCTTAAATTCATGCAGTTGCCTTTGTAAACTTGACGTATAGAAGACAGTTTCCAATCTACATAGATTATCAGATACGCTATTCAAGTTTTCGATTTTTTCTTTTTTACTTGAAAGACCACACTGACTTCTTATCCAAAGCTAGTATTTGACCTTTCAAGTACTTCCTAGTCACAGAAGGATTTTACTTTCTAAATCTTGAAAGGTTTTAAATTGTACTGCTACCTAAAATGATCCAATGTGTTCTGGGCTAATCAAGGCTAGTCAGTGGTGTTCAAACTGGCAATGAAAATGCAGCAACCCGAGTTTTAATTAATTTCATAAGTAATTGTTAAAGTTGACAGAACAGCCTGGCGTTCAATTTAAAAGTAGTTGATCTTGTATTCTGTTAAGGTGATTTCATTCTCATCACTGTCTAGCCTAGAATTACAGATTTTGGACAAATAAAGAACATTTTGGCTGTTTATCTTTTATATTCATTATAGGGTTTCTTTTCCTAGGAAAAGTATAGCAGAAACACACGACTTTACTAGACAAAAGCCTGGAACAAGCTTGCCAAAACATCATTTTGAGTTGTTGGTTTTGTTTTTTCTTCTTAATTTGGTACAGAAAATCTTGTAAGTGTATATTGCTTCTAGCTGGAATCCGATCAATTTTCATTTTAATACACATATATTTTAAAAAGTTTCATTTTCCTTCATTCATTTGTCCATTCAGAATTCATCCAATGCAGGAAAACTTGCTTGTTGCGCACAAGCAAGGAGGGTACCTCTTTCTCTGCTTAAAACAGAGAAATACTGTAGAAATACCAAAATACTGCAGCAAGAATACTTATAGCAATTAGAGCTTTCTAAGACGACATTTTTCATTGGCACTTGCTTCCCTTTTGCCTTGCAAGACATTTGAGACCTTTTGACACAACAGCCCCTTTTCTTTTGAAAAGAAGGCAGAAAAATATGTATCTTCCTTAACATTTATGAAAATAGGACTGATTTTAAGATGAAAACAATGTTTGCATCTAGAATGATGTGAAAATCTCATCACTGGAGTCATTCAAAGCTGTAAGCTGTAGGTGTAGTGACAAATGACTGCAGACTCATGACCTGATGTTGTGCATTTCCTTCCCTTATTCAGATAAATAGTTCTTATTAGTCAATCTGAAAATAGTGAACTAAACCCTGAAGATTGATCTGTGCTTAATCAGCTGTCAGTCAGGTAAGCCTCATGGAAGTAGATGGGAGTTTGCCTGGGAAATGACAGAATAGAAGTTTGTTAAAGCCCTTAAAATTAAAATGCATTTGTAAGATTGGCAGGATCAGGCCTCTTATTTAGCATGAACTTAAAATGTTGGTGGAAAGTTGGTCATTCAGAAAGCTGTAGAAAGGCTGAGCCAGGGCAGGCACAATTCCAGGCAGTGCCTGCCATGTCTCTGGATGTTGTGGGAGTAGTGTAATGAAAAGTGACTGATGTAGCTTGACAGAACACTTTAAAATGACACATTGAGCTAGATTCAGTGAAAGGGTAATGGACAGATGGTTTTCATTTTTAGAAATTTAATGGCTATTTGACATTCTTTGTCATTAGTGAACTGATTTAAAACTTTATTGAATAGTGATAATTTTTGTTTCCTGTTTTAACAGAACAATAGCTTTGCTATCCCTACACCCAGCAAAGCACGCCTATTAAAAACCTCTACTTCTCAGCAGAATAGCAGAATGATTCCTTGCATACAAAATTTATTTTCAATGAAGTGTGAGGGGATAATTGGTCTTTTTTCACTTCCCAGGTATAAAAATAGGGAAAATGCATCTTGAAACCCATACCTGATGGTATGTTTACTTACCACTCTACAACATTGAATTTGAATAGTTCTTTAAGTTGCTACTTTAAAATAGGAAGTAAATAAATACATTCTGTTTGGCCCTGAGGCCTTCTATTACAGAATTTAACATATGAAAACACACTCTGTGTTCAAATAGACCTCTGGAAATCAGATAAAATGGTATGAAATGCTTTCTGTTTCTTCACACACGCACACACACAAACACTCAAGACAAATCTAGTCATTTCTTTTAAACAAACGTTCACATCCAGATTTATCCAATGTTCTGTCTTAAATTTCAGCTTTACAGCAAATTTCAGGCTACCTGGTGGTAGATATATAAATTTGTGTTATTTACTTCAGCTGCTAAATAATTAATCCATACTCCCAAAGTGTTCCTCATTTGCAGTTTTAGGCTTTATATTTCATCTGCAGGTTCTGCTGCCCTGAAAACGTCTCAGAATGTCAACTCCATTGCACACAGTGCAATCAAATTCAGAAAAAGACAGCTAATAAAGTCTTTCTTTCATGAAGACACAAAACCCCACTGCTTCTTTCATGAATCAGATCCATAATAGGCATCTGTACATGGCTTGAAGTATGAAATTACAGTTTCAGGGAGTAACCTGTAGTCCTTTTTCAAAACATGAAAACACATTTTACTTGTGTGTTTTATAATGTTCTAGTAAAAATCTGGATATGATTTTTTTATATCATTTGCTGGTTTTTGTGTTATTCATTATTCTGCAGTAAAGCTCATGATTTCAGAAATACTAATATTGACTTTTCTTTTTTTCCTTGCAAAAAACAATGCCCTTTTATTTGCTACAGCAAAATAAGGTTGCTCCTAACATGTAACTTGCTATTATGAGGTCTTCATGCTCTTACAAAGAAAGACAAGAAGAAAAGTTCAAATTTGTGGCCTATTGACTGTGGCAGTGTCCTTTTAAAGCATTATTGTTTACTGATGGGTTCACTTTATCAGGCACATTCCACTTTCATTACTTATAAATGGTACAAGGCTTATTCCATTATTTATTTATTAGGAATCCATGTTGTTTTTCAAGTTAGCAGTATCCAGGTAACTTCTGGAGTGTCATGCAAAAGGGCAAATTATCAGCTCCACTTAGCTCTGAATGAGCTATTTTCACTGAAATGCATCAAAGTCCCTCTTGGGTATATGGTTGCTGGCTGGCTGCTGGCAGGAAACCTTTGATGCTGTGAAACTTGCTTCTGCCCCTATGTATTGAACACCCCCCACAGTTAACTGTGTTGGGGAGGAGAGGGGGTACAATTGATCCAACCCATGTGGGCATCTTTGGGTGGCCCTGAGGCTTCTTCGTCCTGCAGAGTGGAGAGAGCTGGGGGGTGAGTGGCTGCAAGGAAGCCTCTGTCCTTTCCAACCCCTAGCATGACTGTGGCTCCCATATCTCAAACAGAATGCAACTTGCTGCACCACAGATTGTGACAAAACAGGCAATGCACTCTCTGGGAAGGAAGCCTCCCCCCCAGTCAAGATGCAGTGTTCATATTCAGGCTGCTTGCCGTTAGCCCCCTAGTCAAGGGGTGATCCAGGCTGGTGTGGCAGCCCAAGCATTTTGTGCTGGCGGCTGTGGGAACCAGGTGCAGGATTGGACCCAGCTCAGCAGAGGCTTAGCATATTGCCACAAGGATAACCTCACTCACAGGGGGTGAGGGGTGAGTGGCAAGTGCTAGCTGTCCCCTTGCCCTCCATTGCCGCAATCACTGCCTGACATTGGCCTCACCTTTAGGAAGAGGCTAACAACTTTCCATTCCCTGTACCAAGTGGCATGACAGCAAAACTACATACCCAGATGGGAAGTTAAAATATGCACTGGAAATACATGTGTTAAAAAAGGAAAAAATTTTCCAGGTTTAATTTGAGGCATGAATCTGACAAAAAGGGCTTCCTGCTGCTTAGGCGAGTGCTATCAAGATTAAAATTTCCCCTGAGAGTAGAGAGCCCTCCAGGTTAAAAACAGTCACACAATAAAGCTTGTCAGCATTTACTGACCTAATCACCTGCATGACAGAAATCAGTCAGATCTTGCTTGCCATTGTACCTGATTGGAACCAAACTATCAGTGTAGAACGAAGATGACTTTTAAAGCAAGGGAAAAGATGTTAAAATAGAGAGGATTTTGCTAACGTTAGATGCTTTTAAGTACTTCTTTTTAACTCCCAGTGATTGTTATTTTCCTCAATGATTTGTCATGACAAGTCACCATTTTTATTTATAAAAATTAATTTCAAAATATTTTGCATCTGCAAGCAAATAAGTATTTGTGTCATAATTAGTATGTAGGTTAACTCACTTTTGCAGTGAAAGGCAGGTTTGCCGTTTTTGGGTTATTTTTTTCACAGTGCTTGTATAAAGGCATTGCAATTCTAAGTTCTTACTTGAAGGGATCACCCTACACATCTCTTCAGTAACGTCTCCAGTGAGGCAGGTAGGAAGGATGCCAAAGGAACTGCTATTTTTTTCCCTGTAGCATGACAACCTCTTCAACAGGAATAATCAGCTTGGGCCAAGAACTTGTTTCATGTATATGGCAGGATTACTGACCCAAGCAGCCATATAATTTAAATAGGAGATGAAAATTGATCTCAAAATAACCTCAGTAATCTAAGCCAAGGAAGTGTCAAAAGGATGGATGCCTACCACTGCAGAAAAAATAATATCCTGTTTTACAAAACAGACCTTTTCACAAGAACTGAATGCTTGTGTATCACCTCACATCTTTATTTGAAGAATATGCCTCTGCTGGTAAGCATAATGAGAACAAGAGAAAACTTTTAATGAACCTTTGCTATAATAGTATGACCAAAACTACTGAAGTGACAGGTATATCCCTTTTGTTGTTAGACTAATGAATATTGATTATGACAATGTCAAGGATATCAACTTACATATTATGTTACAAAGAAAGATTAAACTTAAAACGAGAACTAGACGAATAAAAACAAGACCCTTAGCAGAGCCCCCTCTCTAGTTTACATGTGTATATATACATATAAACACACATATATATGTGCGTATATAGAATCATAGAATCATAGAATAGTTAGGGTTGGAAAGGACCTTGAGATCATCGAGTTCCAACCCCCCTGCCATGAAAAGGGACACCTCCCACTAAACCATGCCATCCAAGGCTATGTCCAACCCCACCTTGAATGCCACCAGGGATGAAGCATTCACAACTTCCATGGGCAACCCATTCCAGGGCCTCACCACCCTCACAGTAAAGAATTTCTTCCTCATATCCAATCTAAACTTCCCCTGTTTAAGTTTAAACCCATTACCCCTTGTCCTCTCACCACAGTCCCTAATGAAGAGTCCCTCCCCAGCATCCCTATAGGTCCCCTTCAGGTATTGGAAGGCTGCTATGAGGTCTCCACGCAGCCTTCTCTTCTCCAGGCTGAACAGCCCCAATTTTCTCAGCCTATCTTCATACGGGAGGTGCTCCAGTCCCCTCATCATCCTCGTGGCCCTCCTCTGCACTTGTTCTAACAGTTCCATGTCCTTTTTTTTGTTGAGGACACCAGAACTGCACACAATACTCCAAGTGAGGTCTCACAAGAGCAGAGTAAAGGGGCAGGATCATATACATATATAAGATTGATCTAGCAAGCTACATGAATGTATACTTGAGAGATGTGACTTGTGTGTGTATATTTACAGTATCATGTACAGTGTATCACATATGACATATATAACATGTTGTATCTCCCGAATTTAGCAAGTATTCATTGTGATCCTTAGCAATACAATAGCTTCCTGAATTCCTAGATTCTTCATGGCAAGTTAGGGTCTCCAGCAAAATTTACTTACCAGATGGATAAAGTTCAGAGTGTGGAAGCGGCCCCAAGTTCCAGCTAGGCAAATAGACGGTGTGGGTGAAAACCATGTCAGTTTGTGTCTGTTTCTTTGCAGTTTCTAGAGCTTGCTGCTTCAGAAGCTGCACTGGTGTTCAAATAGTCTGTTTCTGAAAATTCAGGGGAGAAGAGATTTTTCTCAAAGAAGAGGTTCAAAAAGGCCTTTGAGAAAAGGAGTAGGTTCTTTGCAGAACATCAGCCTGTGTGACAAGTATTTTACCTGTACAAGAGGATATGTTATGCTCATGGAATCCAGCGCATAAATTACAAAGAAAATAATAACTTCAGCCCAAAGCACCATCTACTAATCTACTTGTGTATATCACAGGTAATATGTAAGTGCTTTTCAGAATTAATCCTGTCAGCCACAGCATAAATGTAAAGGCCAATAAGATTACTTGGAGACAAAGCATTTTAGTAGCATCACACAGTCAGGAAGTAAACAGATTATTAAAGGAGGCAACGGGCATTGATTTTGTTTTGCAGCTTGGCCTGAATGTCCTAAACTTGACGAGTCTTATAATCAGTCTTGTTTGAATTTTGCATAACATTTTATCTCCTCCAGAGGATAAGGAAACATGCAATTTCAACATTAGAACATTAAAAAGCAAATGTCGAGAGAAAAAGAAAACCACAGTGCAAAAAAACTGATGGTGAAATCTTCTTTGCTGGGCCTCAAAGGTACCTGACGGTTCAAAGGATGAATCTGTGAAACAACTGTACAGGAGATAACTGTGACAGTGCCCACCTGGAAGTACAGGCTCTCCAGAGAGAAGACAGATTCTGTAGGTGTGTTGCTAGACAGTCTCCAGGCTTCTCCATCTGTGGGTTTGTTTTTCTCTGCTAGCATTCTGGACCAGCCCCAGCAAGAACTGCTTTGTTCTGTCATAGTTTTAATATGAAGACACACATCTAGAAAAGAAATATAAGCTTTAATTCTTCTGAAAGAAATGTCATTCATGCAACAAAACCACTTTCAAATCAAACTGATACAAAGGGACAATCAAGGATATAGTCCCTCAAAACTGCATTGTTGCTTCCAATCAAAACACTAATATAGAGAAGAAAATTTGGCCTAAATTGCCAAATAAGTGAAATTAGTGTTCTGATTATGATCTATGAGGTCTTTCTGACAACCGTCATATTGTAAGAGCTGTTTTCTTCTAGCTATAACAATACTGTGAAAGTTCTCTACAACCAGCATAGAGACAGGAAAGTATTTATTTGCAAGTGTGACTCTTTTGGAAGGCATGAGGAAAGTCTAGATCAATAAGCTGCATACTACATCTGATTTTCTGCCACACAAACCCTGAGTACAATGGAAGAAAGCACTGTGTGTCATGAAGCTGGCTAGCGAGACTAAATTAACAATAAATTCATTTATGCTGTTCTCATAGAACAGGAGCAGTTGACACATCTTTTGCCACAACTTTTTTCTCCCCAAACACATAAAATCTGCATCTGAGGTAAATCCATGCCTTTCTTCCTTGTGTAGGTACAGCCCCATATTTATACTGGTGTTTGCAAATCCAGTAGATTTTAAAACATTTTGAGTCTATTCAATTTGAAATCCAACCCTTCCACTCTGTCCTTGCAGCTAGATAATTTGTTTTTGTGATAATCAGCTTTTGCCTAGAATTTAAGCCAAATCTGCCAGTGCACTCATATTGTGTGATTATACTTCCATTTCATACTTCCAGGCTAAATGAGAGGGCAATTGCATTCCCCCCTAGGTTAAGAATAGCTGAAACAAAAGAAGCTACTGCTGAAGTGTGGGAAGGGACTAGGTAATACAATTCAACAAATACCCTTTGGTGCTGTCAAGTAAGAGGGATTGGTTGGATATGAATGTGAAAGATAAACAGCAGAAACATGTTGAGTGCAGACAGAGAAAAATGGCATGCTAAGAGAAAAGCAAGAAGGGGGACTGGATGCTCATGCGAGGGTCAGTGCAAAGAGTGCATAGACGGTGCAAAAGCAGTTCAACACACTCCCCAAAAAAACCAAATCTCCTGGTAGAAGTGAAGATTTGCAACAGGTGACAAAGCAACTGCATCCTACCAACTTTGCTACAGAGTTTAGGGGGATTGGGCCATATCTACTTTTTCTGACTATGTAAAGGATTGCATAAAACAAATATATGACTTCACCAGCAGTTTTTCCTAACACAGAGAGCCCTGAAACACTGGCTAACTGCTGGGGACAGGCAGACATTTCTGTAAGCCACTGTTCTCAGTTTGCCTTGAGAGTCACCACCATTTGCAGAGATTCAGGTCTGTCTGATAGGCCACTGTTCTGAGAGGGGATAGCTGAGATTTGGAGTCATCCAGATTTCGAAGTATAACTTCCACTGAAACCCTAGCTCTTAATTTCATAAATGCCTTTGGGTTTTTCAGTACCCTCGATTTTTTAATCAAAACATCTGTATCTTTTGCAGTGCTCTACTTACCTTCAAAACTCTCCCAGAACTTATGTATAAGTTATCATGCACAGCTCCTAGAAATTATTCCCAAACTTTACTTTTCCAATGAAAGTGTAAAGAATATATGAGAGTCTGATTTTGTGAAAAAGGAAGAAATAAAGGAAAAGGGTCTTTTGTATCTGTAGATTTTTGGAGAAGAGTTTCTCTTTTAAAGCTTCAGCAGACAATTTCACGGCAGTTGCATAGTATGATTCTGTCCTAAAGAAAACTCATTCTTTGTTGAGAATACTTAGGCAGGAATACATGGAATATGTAAAAAAAGTACTTTTATTAATGGTTATTTCATAAGAAGTTGTTTTCAACTGACCTTCCACTGGTTGTTAATTTAGTGTATGATTTAGACTGGAGACTTCCTGGTTCTCTGGTTGGTTTTGCCTTACTTGCACAGCGACCTCTTGCACAAATATTTTTGCCAGGGGTGTCAGTTTTTTGATTCATCCCTGTGACTCTGTGACCTGAGTCATCGACCAAGAACTGTATTTCGTGCAAATTGCATGAATATTCAAGAATAAAACAAGGGTTTTTCTCTCCTGCTCTGTCAGTTGCACTGTGGTCTGGTGGCAACACCTGAGTCACACACTACTGTTCTAAACATCAGTGGGGAAATTTGGGACAGATCCCTGGCAGCTGTAAGTGTGATCGCCATCTTGACTTTGGTGTTTTACCATTTCTGTGCAAGGGCTGTGAGTTTATTCCCTAAGAAAAATCAATGCTGTAATTTTAGCACCATAATTTTATGGAAGCTTTTCAGCATCACTGCTTGATTTTCAGAACTAGTTTTGAAAACTGAATAGGAAAAGGAAAGCAGCCCGGAAGAATTAGCATTGAAAATCACTTTTTGTTTCTCCCTTCTTCCAATTCTGAAGAATTGTGTCATCACTCATCTTACACTTATTGTAAGGAGGGCATCCTTCTTTTGAGCTTGTCAGAGATTCTTCTGTCTGGAGTCCCTTTTTTTCCTCTCAGCCACTTGTCTCCATTACAATCTCTCTGTCTCTTTTTTGAAAGGTTGTGGAAGACCCATTTTAGCACCTGTGCACTCTAACAGTACAGGGCACTAGCTACTTTCCCTTCCCAAGAGCCTAGGCTGGTGTCCTGGCACTCAAAAAAGTGGGTCAGAGATTTTATGCATGTGCTGACCTGCTTGACAATGTCAAATGAGCTTTCAGTGCTGCCACAGAAAACTCTTTCTTCTGTTCTCTTTTCCACGGTGGAAAGTGGGGATAAGGTAGAAAAACTTCACTGTAGCTTCTTGTTCCTGGCCAGAGGTTCTTACTGGACTTGATGTTATCCAGTAGCATCCACTGCCTGGTTTATTCCAATTTATTCTGCCAAGACCCTGTCTGGGTCAGTCTACTCACCCCTCCTTCCCTTTGTGCTGAAGAACAATTCACCTCTTTTGTCTCTGAGCTCAAAACCTTCTTACTTGCACAGCAAAGAGAGAGATGTTTAAGAGTCATTCCAGCATATTCATAATGACTTAAAGGGAAAAGAATGAGCAAATGCAAGCTGTAATGTCTTCCAATCCACCATATTAATAAAGATTTAAGTCTCTAAAATTAAAACCAGACAGGTAGCCACAGTGCTATTAACCACTGCTTTGTAACACTTCCCTTATAGTCTGAGAATGTTGTCAGTGTTTCAATATTTATGTTATATATATTAATGTAAAGCAACAATAAAGCTATCAAAACAGAGAACCACCTCTTGAAAACCTCCATAATGGTTAATCTATGCTCTCGACTATATAAATCATACCAGAAGAAAATATCCAGATGAATTATGTTTGCTGGGAACCGGGTCAGTCCTTCTGAAATTACCTATCTTGCAAAGTAAAGCAATAATTTGCAGCACATACTGTTCTAAACTATGGATCTACCTGAGAAAATGCCTACCTCACATTGCAATTATAGGCTAAGAGAATCAAGTAAAAGTAAAGGGCTATTCTGAAAATGATGTAAATTGTCTCCTTTCTATTTATTAAACTTGAAGTACCGTACAGTTCCTGATGGAACTGCAAGCCTACAACAAGGTAACAAGCTGTCTATATTATCATTCATAATACTGGTAATGCTCAATGAATAAGTGGATTGTTTTAACCCTCCCCTAGTCCTGCCAGGTATACTAGTAGTTATCCTGGCTTATGCTTTTGGAAGAAGGGTTCATACATTCTCATGTCAGATTGCTGAAACAGCAAGTTTTACAATATAGGAAAGCATCCATTGTTTCCATTCACTTATGGAAGCATATACAAGGCATTTCACTGTACAACAAAAAATAGGCAAGTTGTTTTAAACATGCTGGTGTAGCATGCTGTGTTCTGGTACCTTACTTTCAGCTGAACTGAGAAAACTCTCAAAAACCCCTTCATGCTTTTCCAAGTATTTCTGTGCCTACCTCCATCTTATAACAATACAATATTCTGTGTATTATCTAGAGGAAAACAAAATTACACAGAACACAGACTGTGGGTCTTCAATCTTCTCTTCGTTTTGGGTGATAATTATTTCTGAGTGTTTTCTGTTTTATTTTTCTTAGGATAATGATGCTGAGACAGAGTGTAGTGTAAGCTCCAATAACAAACCTATTATGTACTTAATTTCTAAGACTGAATTTAAGCCACAAGCAATAATCTGTATATATATTTTAAAGTAAAAATAACCATATTGAGAAAAATGGAAGCCTGCATACAACCTTTGATATGTTTTCCCTCTTCTGCCTTTATTTTGTGTGTCCATGAAAATAGAAGAAATAAATAATATTAACTATAAACAATATTAAACACAGTGTACGAAATATTTGCACTGAATTGAAAGCGCTGGAAATTATATCATTGTATTGGCATTTATACGACATCTGTATACCCAAAGTATTTGCTTGAAAATAGCGTATGCAGGGTAATGCTGGGAGCCCTATGAGTTGAAAAAACTCATGGGACATACCAGGAAAATGCAAAACAGATGTGTTTGAGGCTAAAGAATGTCAGGTCTTGTAATTTTTAAACGTACATGGAACAAGCTTTTCCACCAAAAATTCTGTCAGTTTCTGGAGTTGAAAGTCAACCTGATACGGACTCAAAATGCAAGTACAAACATAAATGAAATTTAGGATAACTTTAGGATAAAGTGGTTATTTATTGAAAAGAAAAAGTAAATGTAATTTCCAGTGCATTAGGATTTCAGGCAAGTAATGTGTATAGTTCATTTACATTTTTAACAGTAATCTGTCTTGAATGACAAAATCAATATTTGCTGTTTAAGGCATGAATTTTATATTGTAAAAGCATCAAATATCCTTGTAAACAAATTATTTTGGGACTTTACATGGTAGAAGGCTAGAATAAGCTTTTGTGTGTAGATCTATTTCTGAATAAATACTTCTACTCTAAGCATCCTAAGAGCAATGTCTTCCTTCTACCCCACCTAGTTCTTGGTCTATGTGCAAGAAACAATTGGTGCAAATCAGGAACACCAGTTGTGAGACTATAAACTTATTTCACAGACCATATAGAAATGGAAAACAAATGTTTGCAAAAGAAATTTGGTTTTTGATTCTGAGGTATTTCTGTTAGGCTGATTGTTATGGTATCTTCATTTACAAAATTAAAAAAAAATCCTAATTTTTAATGAATATATTTAATCTAGAGCAATATAATTTTTTAAAAATAGTTCAGTTGTGATCACTATTCTTTTACAAATTCGTCTTTCTCTCTGCCTGAATTTGCAGGAAAAGGCTGAGACTGTTCAGCCTGGAGAGCAAAGGGCACAGGGGGATTTTATCAAAGGGTGTACATACCTAATGGACCAAATGAAGATAAGCGAGCATGACTCTTTTCAGGGATGCCCAGTGATAGGACAAGGGGCAGTGGTCCCACATCAAAACCCATGAAATCCAGTATGAGCGCAAGAAAAAACTTTTTAGTGTGAGGGTAGTCAAACACAGGAACCGATTGCACAGTGATACTGTGGACTCTACATCTTTGGAGATACTTCAAACCTGACTGGACACAGTACTGGGCAACTGAGTCTTTTTGGTGCTGCTTGAGCAGTACCGCTGGACTAGATGATCTCGAGGGATCCCTTCCAACCGAAACATTTCTGTGATTGCAGCACTCCAGTCGTGAAAGCTCTCCCATTATATCTCTGCAATCCCAATGAGACCGTAGCTCTGCAATTTTATGCAGATCTCTAATTTATCCTCTAATTTTATGGCACTGCATGCTTCTGGATTATTGGTTTTCTTGTGGTCTGAACTCATTGTAGGGAATCAGGATTGCTTCTACCTAATGCATGTTTGGTGACTACTGTAAGATGGATTTTAAGTCTTGCATCTCCTTCTGCAATGCATCTCTAATTATTAGAAACAGACAAACAAGCAAACAAACAAAAATGTTCCAGAGATTTTTTTTTTACAGCTGTGTATGCAATTTAATCACATTAGTCCTACAGAAGAGATTCATATTGTCATAGTAACTAAACCAAGTTTCTTTTTTCCTTATTCTACTGCCATAGTATATTATATAAGTATAATACTTCATTTTGCTCTTGGAGAGGCATGTCTGAACACTTCCCAGGATGTGTTTTGTTTGCTGTTCAGATGCAGTTCTTCATCTCACAAATGCAGTTGCTTGAGCGTAGGTTTAAGCAAACAAATATGCTGTAGGAGCACAAGACCCTGCTCATCTGTGCAGAATTAAGAATGAGATTCAGCTACTAGGGCACCGAAACTCGTACTTTAAGTTTTAATTCAGGCACATATTAGCATTAATCAAGTGATAGACTGCTTTACCTCGTTTGGGGACTAAGTCTTTGCAGAACTGGGCCTTAGGACTGGAGTTGCAAACAAATCAACAGACCACCTTCTATGTCTTGGGGTTATTTTTTATCATTAGTTCTGTGGGGAAACACCTTTCCTGCAGTACAATCCATTGATTGTGCACTGCAATGTACATTTTACTTGATAATTAATCTTTGTTCATCCTTAAGCTTATAAGGAGCTACTCTGAATTAATTAATTTTGCCAAGTGTTCTTTTATATTTGCATTGTACCTTGTCTAGAAAAAAATACGTAAAAATTGGTTGTAAATCTAGCAGACCATGTCTTGGATTTTGATTCGGTAGAAGATCAGTCATTAACACAGGAAAATCAGTAATTTTCCTGCGCAGCTGCTCAAACATGCAGGGGCATTTACTAGGAGGAAGAAAAGCGAGGGGAGGGGAAGGGGGGAGGAAGAAGGTAAGACATTATCAGCACTGTAAAGCATTGATTAAAGTTTATTATACAAAATAATTACATTTAATCAATTATCACAGTTAACAAGTGATGTCTTGGGAATTAGTATTACCTAATTGTTATTAAAGATCTAACTACAGATGGCAGTTGCAATTCATTGCTTATTATTACTTTTGCAAGCACAGATGGAACGGTACAACCAATAAGACTAGCAGTGATCTTTTCCCTAATATAATAACAAATGGATATTTTTTATTATATTAGAAATATAATAATTCCTAGTATATTTTATTATTATGAAAATATTCACAATATATGTTCCTGTGAATATGAATTATATTGAGTGAATTTTTTTAGTTCTGCTAAAGTGCTGCAAAATAGCTAATGGACTCAACTATTCAGATCATTTTGTCTCAATAGCATTTCCTACAGACTACGTGTAGAAGCCTGTTCAAGAGATTCCCAGATTAATGTTATAGACTCAAAATATTTGCATTATGATGCTCATTCCAACTTGCTTGAAACTACCCTTTGCATAAGAATCAATTTTACTTGAACTCTGTGAACTCTACTGGCAAAACTTCTAAGGCATCAAAATACCAGTAACAGTCATACAAAGAAAGAAAGAAGTTAGCTCAAGAACATTTTAGATGCTATTTATTTAAAAATAGAGTAGTAGGTATTTAAAAATGGAAGAAATAAAAAAGACAGTTACGTGAGAGCCAAAAGAATTCCTTTAAATTGGAAAGAATTATTTCAGAAAAAATCAGAAGTCTGTTAAGGAACAAAAACACAGTGTGCATGCAATACTTTCCTACCTTCCTTTCCGTCTTTCGGTCCTAAATGAGTGGGTGGGAGGATAAGTATGTGATATTACTGACTGTTTAGTTAAGTGGATACCTAAAAGCAAAACAAATGTGCTGTGAAAACTGCAGCTTTATTCTTCTGGCCAAGTCTATCCAGCAGTTATGTCGGAGTTACATCCTCTCTCCGTGTCTCCATCTCTAGTATGCAAGCCAATCATGTCATTCACTGTTGAATGGAATTATCAAAATATCTAAAAAGTGTTATACTCCTAAGACATAATTACAGTACTCCTGCATGAGAGCTTTTAGAGTCAGCAGTTGCATAAAACTCAAACATGTTTTCACTATTCATCCTAGGTCATATTAAAAGTGTACTGTTAGCTCTCCTTAAAAATACCCTAATCACATCTCAGAAAAGGCAAACAACACTTGTTATTAAAGAAGTATTATTGAAAAACTTAAATTTTGAATTAAAATGAAAAATATATCTCATGAAAAGGACAACAAGCATTACATCATGTTAAGTACAGATAATAAAAAAAGATATAGGGATGCTGGGGAGGGACTCTTCAAGACTGTTGGTTGATATTCAAGGATCACCTGCTGCAAGCTCAGGAGCGATACATCCCTGCTAGAAGGAAGTGCTGCAGGAGGGCCAGGAGACCTCCTTGGATGGATAAGGACCTGCTGAGGAACATTTGAAGAAAAAAAGAGGCTTATAAAAGGTGGAAGCAAGGTCAGGCGGCCTGGGAAGAATACAGGGATGTTGTCCGGGAAGCTAGGGAACAAGTTAGGAAAGCTTAGGCCCAGTTAGAATTAAATATGGCTAAGGGTGTTAAAGATTAAAAGAAGGGATGCTATAGGTACGTAGCAAATAAAAGACAGATTTGGGACAACATGGACCCTCTCCAGAAGCTATCAGGAGAACTGGCTACCCTGGATTTGGAGAAGGCTGAGGTTCTTAATGACTTCTTTGCCTCAGTCTTCACTGGCAAATGCTCTGACCACACCACCCAAGTCCTGGAAGGCAGACGCGGGGACGGTGAGGATGAAGACCCTGGGACCACTGTAGGAGAGGATCTGGTTCGAGACCACCTTAGGAACCTGAATGTATACAAGTCCATAGGACCGGATGAAATCCATCCGCGGGTCCTGAAGGAACTGGCAAATGAAGTTGCTAAGCCACTGTCCATCATATTTGAAAAATCATGGCAGTCAGGTGAAGTTCCCAATGACTGGAAAAAAGGAAATATAACCCCCATTTTCAAGAAGGGGAAAATGGATGAGCTGGGGAGCTACAGACCAGTCAGTCTCACCTCTGTGCCTGGCAAAATCTTGGAGCGGATTCTCCTGGAAGGCATGCTAAGGCACATGAAAACCAACAAGGTGATTGGTGACAGCCAGCATGGCTTCACTAAGGGGAAATCCTGCCTGACCAATCTGATGGCCTTCTGTGATGGGGCTACGGAAGTGATGGACAGAGGTAGAGCAGTTGATGTCATCTACCTGGACTTGTGCAAAGCATTTGACACTGTCCCACACAACATCCTTGTCTCTAAGTTGGAGAGATATCAATTTGATAGGTGGACCACTCAATGGATAAAGAGCTGGCTGAGTGGCTGCATGCAAAGAGTTGTCCTCAATGGCTCAATGTCCAATTGGAGATTGGTAATGAGTAATGTCCCTCAGGGACTGGTGTTGGAACTGGTCTTGTTTAATGTTTGTGCCAGTGACATGGACAGTGGGATTGAGTGCACCCTCAGCAGGTTTGCTGATGACACCAAGCTGGGTGGTTCAGTTGACACACTGGAGGGAAGGAATGCCATCCAGAGGGACCTTGACACTCTCCAGAGGTGGACTGATGCCAACCTGATGAAGTTCAACCACGCCAAATGCAAGGTCCTACACCTGCATCGGGGCAGTCCCAGGCACAGCTACAGGTTGGGCAGAGAGGAGATTCAGCACAGCTCTGTGGAGAAGGGCCTGGGGGTGCTGGTAGATGAGAAACTGAATATGAACTGGCTTCAGTGTGCACTTGCAGCCCAGAAAGCCAACTGTATCCTGGGCTGCATCAAAGGGAGCATGACCAGCAGGTACAAGGAAGCGATCCTGCCCCTCTACTCTGCTCCCGTGAGACCTCACTTGGAGTATTGTGTGCAGTTCTGGTGTCCTCAACATAAAAAGGACATGGAAGTGTTGGAACAAGTCCAGAGGAGGACTACAAGGATGATAAGAGGGCTAGAGCACCTCTCGTATGAAGATAGGCCGAGAAAGTTGGGGCTGTTCAGCCTGTAGAAGAGAAGGCTGCACAGAGACGTCATAGCAGCCTTCCAGTATCTGAAGGGGGGCTGTAGGGATGCTGGGGAGGGACTCTTCATCAGGGACTGTAGAGAGAGCACAAGGGGTAACGGGTTTAAACTTGAACAGAGGAAGTTCAGGTTGGATATAAGGAAAAAGTTCTTTACTGTGAAGTTGGTGTGGCACTGGAATGGGTTGCCCAGGGAAGTTGTAAATGCTCCATCACTGGCAGTATCCAAGACCAGGTTGGACAGAGCCTTGGGTGACATGGTTTAGTGTGAGGCGTCCCTACCCATTGGAGGTCAATTGGAACTTGGTGATCTTATGGTCCTTTCCAACCCAAACCATTCTGAGATTCTATTATTATATTATTCTAAATAAAAGGAGTGAAAATAACACTATTTCTTTTTCAAATGCTTTTATGCAAGTTCTACCATTACAGTAATTCTGCCATGTACTGATTATGTCTGTAATTAAAATCTGTAAAATGGCACCTTTAACATTTAAGTTTGTTATTAAAACCCTTCAAAGATAGCATTATCTATTTTCAGACTCTTCTAAGCCTAATTCAGCATGCCAAGGCATCAACAAAAACAATTCTATCTGATCTTCTGTATCAAGTTTTTAATAATGAGGTCAACATCTATCCTTATATATGGTATGCTTACAAGGTCAAAAGTGATTTAATAACCTTATCTTATTGAATTACTACACAACAGCTGAGCTGTGGTAACAGGCAATGTGAACACCATATAGTAGAATCCATTTGGTAAGTAAAATCCATTAGTTTAAACCACTATGAAATTGTGCATAAAAAAAATCACCATCAAGGTGCTGTGGTTTAACTGGTGGTTTGATCTAATGTGTTTCACTTATCACAGCTTGTCAGAGAAGGAGTCACTTGTTTAGCCACAATAACATGATTGCTTCCATTCTACCACCATTTCCTTACAAATTTTCCATTAACTTCAACTAAGAAGGGCCTGGTTATACCTGTCTTCTGTTAAAAGGCTGTTATTCAGAGTAGGCATGGCAGAAAAGCACTTGGAAGTAATTTCTTTCCCCATCACTTTAATTTAAAGTAAAATAATCTCACCTTTAAGGCTCTGAAGAATACAGGGAATAATGCAGACTGTCAGGTGAATTGAAAATGGCAGCTATGTCAGGTTCAGAACATAATAAACTATGGTTTGATATTTGGTTGCTGGTCAGCAACTAGCAGAGCACCCCAGAGGTTGATACTGGGGCCCTTGTTTAGTGTGTTCCTCAAGGATCTAGATTATTTTGGAGTGTACCCTCAGCAATTTTTAATTAGAGGTCATGATTACTGTATCAAAAAGCAGGCCCTGATAAAGTGGAAGAATGGACCACCAAAACCCTTACAAAATTCATCAGGGAGAAGCATCAAGTTTTGTGTGGCAGTAGCAACAGCTCTGTACAATGTTATGGTCTGCCAGCCAGGTGATTGAAGAGCAGTCATGCTGACAGGGAGCCTGAATTGACTGAGAACCAACAGTTCACTCTGGTCATGAGTAAGGCAATTTGTGTGCTGTGCTGATGCATGGTCAAGGAATATTGATCTACTCTGTAGATCTTGTACTCTGCTTGCTGCTGGTGTGGTTGCACCTGGAATATTTTGTCTAGTTTTGGGTCCCCATACTGATGTAAGGTGAAATTGAAGAGGGTCTGACTGAAAGCTAGTAAGTAGGATAAGGAAGCTTGGCTTCCTTAACCTCATTAAAATGAACTAAAGATGATCTAAAGGGACAGATTATAGATAACTGAAAAGATGAGAGGTGAGCTACTCTGCAGTATCAGCAGATACAGAAGAGGCAACAGCCACAAGGAGTGATGTTGGAGGCTGACACTGGGCATTAGGAAAGACATTCTCACCAAGCACTTAAGCAGGTGGCCCAAACAATTTATGCAATACTGTCGAGGTTTAAGCCGGCTGTAACTCGCACAGTACGCTCACTCACTCCTCCCTCTTTCTTCCTCCCTCACTCCTGGGGGGATGGGGAGGAGATTCGAAAGAATGTAACTCCCATGGGTTGAGATAAGAACAGTCCAGTAACTAAGGTATAACACAAACCACTACTGCTACCACCAATAATAATAATAAGGGAAATACAAGGGAAGAGAATACGACCGGCTCACCACTGATACCCAGCCCTACCAAGCCGTGAACCCAACCCTTCTGGGTTCCCTGCCCCTAGTTTTTGCATCCTGGGCATGATGTTCTGTGGTATGGAATACCTCTTTGGTCAGTTTGGGTCAGGTGTCCTGTCTCTGCTTTCTCCCAGCTTCCTCTCCTCCCTAGCAGAGCATGAGACTCAGAAAGTCCTTGGTCAGAGTAAACATTACTGCAACAACTGAAAACATCGGTGTTATCAGCATTGTTCCCAGGCCAAAAGTCGAAAACACAGCACTGCACCAGGAACTAAGAAAGAGGAAAATGACTGCTGCTGCTGAACCCAGGACAAAGACCCATTATTAGACAGTTTCATAACCTGGCTGAACAAAGCTGTAGCTGACATGACCCAGTGTCCATCCACTTTCACTGTGACTTTGGAGTAGAGTCTCCATAAGTCCCTTCCACACAGCATTTATGTGGTGCTAGAATGCTATGACTTTTTGATGTGTTGTCGTGGTTTAAGCTTCTCAGCCACAAACAGTTTCGAGGAGTAAGGTCAAGGGACCTGCACAGGAGATTCAATTTTTGGGAATAAAATGGCAAGATGGACATGTGTCCAGAGTAGGAACTGAGTACAATTCAGGTAAATATTTTGGAGATCATTATCAGTAACAGTATCAGTGACACAACAATTTTCAATGCACAAAACTCACAGTGGTCGAATATCCAACGCCAACTGGTGGAAGCACAACCAGAAGGGATTGGAATGGATCATATATTTCATGGTCATGATTTATATATAAGAATACCACCCCAAAAGTAGCCTTTTGAGTATTAAGTATCAAAGTTTTCAAGTTGGAAAAAATAAGAGAAAAATCCCCAAAGTCTTCTGAAGTGTTTTTTTCCTTTTTTCCCCCCTCTTTTTTTTTCTTTTTCTTCTTTTTCTTTTTCTTTTTATTTTTTCTTTCTCTTTTTCTTCTTTTTCTTTTTCTTTTTCTTTTTATTTTTTCTTTCTCTTTTTCTTTTTCTTCTTTTTCTTTTTCTTTTTTTTCTCTTTTTCTTTTTTCTTTTTCTTTTTCTTTTCCTTTTTCTTTTTCTTTTCCTTTTCCTTTTTCTTTTTCTTTTTCTTTTTCTTTTTCTTTTTCTTTTTCTTTTTCTTTTTCTTTTTCTTTTTCTTTTTCTTTTTCTTTTTCTTTTTCTTTTTCTTTTTCTTTTTCTTTTTCTTTTTCTTTTTTTTTCTTTTTCTTTTTCTTTTTTTTTTCCTTTTCCTTTTCCTTTTTCTTTTTCTTTTTCTTTTTCTTTTTTTCTTTTTCTTTCTCTTTTTCTTTTTCATTCTCTTTTTCTTTTTCATATTAATTCTTCCTGTGATGACAAAAACAGGAGTGTGAACCCTTCTTTAGATTTTCTGTGATCTAAAGATACACACTTTCTAATCTTTTCGGTATGGATTTATTTGAATAGGAAAAAATAATTCCTGAAATTTCCAAGGAAAAAATGGCATAATGGTACTCAATACTTAAAAATGTCTGCTGCTTACAAGTAGGATGTGACAATGGAAGGATGTTTTAATGTCTTATTGTTTCTGGGCCGAAATTTTCTCAGCACAATATGCTTTTCCTCCCTGGCTTTTGTTTTGGGGTTTAAATAAGTTGTTTAGTGCCAAGGACACAATTTTAAGTTCGTATCATGAAATCATAGAATGATTTGTGCCAGAAAGGACCTTTAAAGATCATCTGGTTCAACCCAGGTTATCTAATCCAAGTCTCATATCTCTTTTAATATGTTTTGTGAAGTGCTTCATTTTTAACTTTTTCTGGTATTTGCAATTTAATCACTTCCCCACTTGGAGATTGCTCTGCCTGCTCTTTTTTACACCTTGCTCAGTGAGATGTTGTTCTCATAGGAGCACCAAAACCTGGATATTCACACTGGGACTGATTACTGTTGTAATCATCTTTCAGGCTGTGGGAAGCATTGATGGAGAAGGGAGAACATGGATCCTCATGCTTTCCTTCAACATACCCCTCCTAGTGTATCACATTACATGATGTGAGGAGGATTTATTGTACAGCTGCTACGGATCTCTATAGCATGGATCACTTTCCCATTTCTCTTTTTCACTAATGAGTTCAGTGTCAGCTACAGCCATCTATCCTCAAGCCTGTCTTTTTCCTTCCACATGGGCTATGTGAAGCCTGCATACAAAAGCACGGTCCAACATTTTCCTGAAATCATCAGCTATCTGGGCAATAGAATGCAACTAGTAAGTCTCTATAAAAGTTCATGTAGTGCTGCCCTTGGTCAAAACTTCTGTCATAGAGGGTAATGGTTGAGTTAAAATTAGAGCCAAAACTTCACTGCCTTGCATCTGGCAATGTATACTTCATTGGTCCTTCTGAGGAAAGTATTTTCATCTTTGGTGAGATTCTGCAAAATATCCTTTTATTGTTACAGATGTTGTGGCTCAGGGACAAAACCAACCTCCATAAAAGTAATAGAGAAAATGTCATCTTTTCAAAACAGTTTGAAATTGTGAAGGATTTGAGACAAACTGGTGTTTATTGGAAATCCAGTACTCCTTAACAGAGCTAAGATGTAAAGATTTCAGCATTCAGATGTGATTAGGAAGTTCATCTTTTTTTCTGTGGTTCAAGTCTCTCTACCTGAGCAGTAGAAGCTTTTAGCACTTCAGAGAGAAGTGGCCAGAATCCTGCTGTAAAGATTTTGGGACTCAAAACCTGGTGCAGATTTATAATCATTAAAAAAAAAAAAAAAGAAACCAAATCAAACCAAACCAAACCAAAACCAACTCAACAAACCATGTAAAATAATGTAAACACAAAAGATCCCTTTGAAATATTTTCTCAAGAGCAAAAGTAATGGCCTGGATTAGTAGCACATGCACATGTTTAACAAGAAACAAAAGAATGTGTGTGTGTGTAGCTCCACAGGCATGCATAGCAAGCAGTTTTATGTGACTATTTGCTCAGGGTTTGCTTTCATCAGTGCTTTTTCTCCTTTTGTATTAATTTTCAAAAAAGTGTGGACTGTTACTGTGCATCTTGGGCTTGAAGCTGCCAGATTAAGTATTAGCAAAACTATTTGACACATGAAAGCGTATTTGTGTGCTCTTCTAATCTGAGAGCAAAAACAACACCATATGACTTGTCTGACCAGTCACAACTAATCAGCACAACTAGAAAAACAAATATCAGGCATTGCATAAATACAGAAAACTGTTCACAAGCAGTCTCAGCATTTCTGTTGCATAACAAACACTTATGATCTGCTCATAAGCGATAGAAAGAAGGAGGCTTAGGCTGATGAGAAACAGTACTAGTTTCTTTCTGGTTGCTTTGGTTGGTTTTTTTTTTTTTTGTTTTGATTTTGAGCATGTGCACTGAAAGGAAAACTGCCTCTTTCTTGAAGTGTTTTCCATTAGCGAAATAGCAAGTCTAAAATAAGCTTCGGACTATGCTTTACATTTCATTTCACTTAAATCTGATGTTTCTTTCATTCAAGATCATCTAGCTCCAACTCTAGTCCTTACTTTCCTCAAATTCTGTTTTTATCATATGATTATGTATAGTCAGTATATGTGAGTCGGTGTGCTAGTCTTGGTTTAGTGATAAAAAATATAGTGCAGCCACAGCTTTGCTGCAGTCAACACAGGGAGTTCCCTTTTGGAGAAAGTGGATCTACCTAAGTACTCTAAAATCTGCATGCTTCCTCCCGTACACGATGAAAGGTGGTGAGAAAACCGAAGACGAATACATCTGAAAAAGAGCTTTAAGGTAGGGAAACACAACCTTTTTTAATGGATTACAGTTTTTTCTCTCTTTTCTTGGCTTTGTTTTGGTTCAATTTTCTGTATGGAGATTAAAGTGCTATACTGGATGTTCCTAAAATGGTGTCACTTGTTGAATATTTACCTTATGCTTGCCATCAGTTGCTTGTTGAGGAAATCTTTTAGAAAATGGTATTCAAGCAAATATTTTTCTACCACAGAAGTCTGAACTTTACTTTTCTGAACAAGGTATTCAGTTCAGAATAAAATGTCCTCTGAAGTCTCCTCCCATTTAAACCCTGTAGCTTGGGAACCGAGGACTACACATGAAATGAGGTAGATTACTTGAATGTGTTAATCTAGAAACTGAAGAATAATTTACTTTTCTCAGCAGGCTGATGTGGAACAGGGGAAGAAACTTGGAAGGTCTGGGGATAATGTCCCTCTGAGGGCTTTGGATTTGCAACATTAAAGCTCACTGTTCAGCAAAGAGAGGCACTTGTTATTTCCACCTTTCCTCAGGGTCTATGTGAAATATTTTTACAGTACTCCTGAATATTTCCCAAGACAGGGAGGAAATACCAAAACTTGAAGTCAAGTGGCTGCTGCTTTTTACACATAGAAGAAAGGTATAATTGCTGATTCAGAGTTGTTTGCAGTCTAGGGAGCTGTCAGTAGGCCATAATGATTAAACACATTTAATATGACTTGTCAGTAACAGGATGCTGAATTTCCCCTTCAGCAACATATCTCTCAGATTTTACTCCTTTATACCCGCAAATTCAGCTGGAAAAGTTACAATTACCTATTTTTCAGAAGAATGTGGTTGCACCTTTTCAGAAGCAAGTAGCTCAGCTTCTGAGTGTCTTCAACAGATGAAGGAAGCTGACAACCAACTCATGAGGACCAAAAAGTCAGTAGGCAGGAACCATAAAAGAGTTTGCCTGCCAACACTTCTGTCCATCACCTTGTGTCTGCTAGGACATAAACCTGGACACCCAAGTTTTCAATATGGAACTCCCCCAAGTGTTTGGTGTTTACAAGGCTGCAACAAATCATAGAATCATAGAAAAGTTAGGGTTGGAAAGGACCTTGAGATCATCGAGTTCCAACCCCCCTGCCATGGGCAGGGACACCTCACACTAAACCATGCCATCTAAGGCTATGTCCAACCCCACCTTGAATGCCGCCAGGGATGAAGCATTCACAACTTCCCTGGGCAACCCATTCCAGGGCCTCACCACCCTCACAGTAAAGAATTTCTTCCTCATATCCAATCTAAACTTCCCCTGTTTAAGTTTAAACCCATTACCCCTTGTCCTCTCACCACAGTCCCTAATGAAGAGTGCCTCCACAGCATCCCTGTAGGCCCCCTTCAGGTATTGGAAGGCTGCTATGACGTCTCTGTGCAGCCTTCTCTTCTCCAGGCTGAGCAGCCCCAATTTTCTCAGCCTATCTTCATACGGGAGGTGCTCCAGTCCCCTCATCATCCTCGTGCCCCTCCTCTGCACTTGTTCTAACAGTTCCATGTCCTTTTTATGTTGAGGACACCAGAACTGCACACAATACTCCAAGTGAGGTCTCACGAGAGCAGAGTAAAGGGGCAGGATCACCTCCCTCGACCTGCTGGTCACACTCCTTTTGATGCAGCCCAGGATACGGTTGGCTTTCTGGGCTGCAAGCGCACACTGCCAGCTCATGTTCATTTTTTCATCAACTCACAGCCCCAAGTCCTTCTCCGCAGGGCTGCTCTGAATCCTCCCCGCCCAACCTGTAGCTGTGCCTGGGATTGCTCCGACCCAGGTGTAGGACCTTGCACTTGGCATGGTTAAACTTCATTAGGTTGGCATCAGCCCACCTCACAAGCATGTCAAGGTCCCTCTGGATGGCATTCTTTCCCTCCTATGTATCAACTGAACCACACAGCTTGTCGCCATCGGCAAACTTGCTGAGGGAGCACTCAATCCCACTGTCCATGTCACCCACAAAGATGTTGAACAAGACTGGTCCCAACACTGATCCCTGGGGGACACCACTCGTTACTGGTCTCCAGCTGGACATTGAGCCACTGAGCACTACTCTTTGCGTGCGGCCGTCCAGCCAGTTCTTTATCCACCGAGTGGTCCACCTATCAAATTGATGTCTCTCCAACTTAGAGAGAAGGATGTCATGTGAGACAGTGTCAAAGGCTTTACACAAGTCCAGGTAGATGACATCAACTGCTCTACCCCTGTCCATCACTTCCGTAGCCCCATCATAGAAGGCCACCAGACTGATCAGGCAGGATTTCCCCTTAGTGAAGCCATGCTGGCTGTCACCAATCACCTTGTTGTTTTTCATGTGCCTTAGCATGCCTTCCAGGAGAATTTGCTCCAAGATTTTGCCAGGCACAGAGGTGAGGCTGACTGCTCTGTAATTTCCCGGCTCATCCATTTTCCCCTTCTTGAAAAATGGGGGTTATATTTCCCTTTTTCCAGTGGTCGGGAACTTCACCTGACTGCCATGATTTTTCAAATATGATGGACAGTGGCTTAGCAGCTTCATTTGCCAGTTCCTTCAGGACCCGCGGATGGATTTCATCCGGTCCCATGGACTTCTGTACGTTTAGGTTCCTAACATGGTCTCGAACCAGATCCTCTCCTACAGTGGGCCCAGGGTCTTCATCCTCACAGTCCCTGCGCCTGCCTTCCAGGACTTGGGTGGTGTGGTCAGAGCATTTGCCAGTGAAGACTGAGGCAAAGAAGTCATTAAGAACCTCAGCCTTCTCCAAATCCAGGGTAGCCAGTTCTCCCGATAACTTCTGGAGAGGGCCTACGTTGTCCCTAACCTGCCTTTTATTCGCAATGTACCTATAAAATCCCTTCCTGTTATTCTTAACATCCCTAGTCAAGTTTAATTCTAAGTGGGCCTAAGCTTTCCTAACCTGGTCCCTAGCTTCCCGGACAACATCCCTGTATTCTTCCCAGGCTGCCTGTCCTTGCTTCCACCTTTTATAAGCCTCTTTTTTTCCTTTGAATTTTGCTCAGCAGCTCCTTATCCATCCAAGGAGGTCTCCTGGCCCTCCTGCAGCAGTTCCTTCTAGTTCGGATGCATCGCTCCAGAGCTTGCAGCAGGTGATCCTTGAATATCAACTGACAGTCTTGGGCCCCCCTGCCCTCTAGGGCTGTATCCCATGGAACCTTACTGATCAGGTTCCTGAAGAGGCCAAAGTCTGCTCCCTTGAAGTCCAGGGCAGTGAGCTTGCTGCACGCTCTTCTCACTGTCCTGAGGATCTCAAACTCAACCATCTCATGATCGCTGCAATCAAGGCTGCCCTGGAGCGTCACATTCCCAACCAGCCCTTCCCTGTTGGTGAGGACGAGGTCAAGCATGGCACCTCTCCTTGTTGGCTCCTCTATTACTTGCAGAAGGAAGTTGTCTTCCACGCAATCGAGGAACCTTCTGGATTGCTTGTGCCGGGCCATACCATCCCTCCAACAGATATCAGGGTGGTTGAAGTCTCCCATGAGAACAAGGGCCTGCAAGCGTGAGGCTGCTCCTATCTGCCTATGGAGCGCTTCATCCACCAAGTCCCCTTGGTCAGGCGGTCTGTAACAGATCCCCTCAATAATGTCACCCATCACTGTTCTCCCTTTAACCCTGACCCACAAACTCTCTGTCGACTGCTCACCTGTCCCCAGACAGAGTTCCATACTCTCTAGTCTATCCCTAACATGAATAGCAACTCCCCCTCCCCGTCTGCCGGGCCTGTCTTTCCTACAGAGCCGGTAACCTTCCATTCCAGCACACCAGTCATAGGAGCCATCCCACCATGTTTCTGTGATGCCTATGATATCATACCCCTGTAGACGTGCACACATCTCTAATTCCTCTTGTTTGTTCCCCATGCTATGGGCATTTGTATAGAGGCATTTGAGCTGAGATCCAATTGAAGCCAGCTCATTGGCTGGAGCAGCTGGAATATCTCTACATTGCTCCGAACGTTTACTGTAGGTGCTGCCAACCGACTGGGTGTGTTGGGATGGAATGATGCCCCCCTCCCCCAACACATCTAGTTTAAAGCATCCTTGACCAGTCTGGCAAGCCTCCTACCAAAACCACTCTTCTCCTTCTTTGTCAGACCAGCTCCACCAGCCCCCAGTAGACCTGGCCTACTATATTGAGTCCCATGTTCAAGGTACCCAAACCCCTGACTATAGCACCACTCTTGTAGCCATTTATTAACCTGCCCAATCCTCTTAGCCTTTTCAAGGTCCTGCCCTGTATCCTGGAGAATTGACGAAAAGACAATCTGAGCTCCAGAGCCCCTAACCACCTCTCCCAGAGCTCTGTAGTCCTTCTTCATGGTCTCCGGGCTACTGCTATCTATATCAGTAGCACCCACATGTATTACCAGGAGTGGGTAATAGTCAGTGGGACCGACTAGAGTAGGCAGCTTCTCGGCCACATCCCTGATCCGAGCCCCTGGTAGGCAATACGCCTCCCTTGAGCCTGGGTCAGGCCGACAGATGGGTGCCTCTGTGTCTTTCAGATTAGAGTCCCCTTCTACTACGGCCCGCCGCTTTTTCCTGGCAGCACCAGTAGTGATCTTCTTTACCAGTGCACTATCCCATGGAACCTTACTGAGCAGGTTCCTGAAGAAGCCAAAGTCTGCTCTCTCGAAGTCCAGGGCAGTGAGCTTGCTGCATGCTCTTCTCACTGTCCTGAGGATCTTAAACTCGACCATCTCATGATCGCTGCAATCAAGGCTGCCCTGGAGCGTCACATTCCCAACCAGCCCTTCCCTGTTGGTGAGGACGAGGTCAAGCATGGCACCTCTCCTTGTCGGCTCCTCAATTTCTTGCAGAAGGAAGTTGTCTTCCACACAATCGAGGAATCTTCTGGATTGCTTGTGCCGGGCCGTACCATCCCTCCAACAGATATCAGGGTGGTTGAAGTCCCCATCTTGATTAACTTAGTTGGTCACGTGGGATTCAAAATCTAAATATCTCTGTATATGGATTTCCTCATGTGCCTAGTTCAGTAGACAAGCTCAGATTGTGCCAACAACTCTAACACAACTAATAAAAAACAGGTGCTTTGATTTAAAAACAGAAGTGTTAACTGCCTACACCTTTGATAAAACTCTAATTAGAGCATTCATCAATAGAAAACTTTGGCCAGAGAAAATTAATATTTATGCTTCCTGTTTACAATAGTCACCAAGCTAAAGAGCATTGACTATATGCAGCCAAATCCATAACGATCATGAGGTAATCTGGTAGAAACCAGGAAGCCTTTGTAAACCTTCAATTAGACATGAAGCTAAAGGTCTGCTACTATATTAACTCTCACATATCTGGATCTACTAATTAGTATATTAAAAAAATCACAAATGTAGACAAATTTGGCTTGAAAATTGCTGCACCGTCGTTTTCTTAAAATATCTTCTTTTAACTTACCTAAAATTTTTAAACTCTGACAATTTTAGTTTAATCAATATTAAAGATACTGGGTTTAGCTTAAATGAGTTCTGTAAAACAAAGTATTTTTTACTCACAGATCTGGTGCTGAAGTGCTACATTCTAAAAAAAGGTATCAAACCCCCATTTAAAAGTAAGTGAAGCATTTAATTTTGAGATGACTGTTTAAGCTTTCTTAAAGTTAAGAAAAGATCTGTTTCTATATGTTTCTGAATCAGTATACAAACAATAATCCATTTTTTTCTGAGTTTTATATTTGTTTGCACTTCTCTTGTCAGAGCTCATTCAGGATATTGGCAATTTCACTTGTCTCTGGTGTTAGGTGAATATTTTTCGACCACTTAACTTAGAAAAAGATTAAGCTGATGATCACACTGACTGCAAAATGTATTCATGATGACTCTTTCACTTACTCCTTTGATTTGAATGGTTTTGCACAAGCAGAATTGGCTTAAATTCGATGATAAACCATTTTGTTGGTAGTATGTTTGGTGAAGATTTCAAAGACTGAATTGAAATACCCTTATTCTCCCTGCCTGACCTGGCTCTACACTCTTTAAAGAGTAAAAATAGGAAAAAGCATAGTCAATATTAATATTGTACTCAAAATGACCTGGGGTAAGCATAGTGAGGAGATCAGACATACAAGGAGGCGCTATTTTTGCATACTCACTGTTCAGAGCAGTACCACACTTCAGCAGCTTTAAAGAAAGTATTCACAACATCTTTGAAATGCAAACTGAATGACAGAACA
This sequence comes from Amazona ochrocephala, assembly GCA_039720435.1. Lineage (NCBI taxonomy): Eukaryota > Metazoa > Chordata > Aves > Psittaciformes > Psittacidae > Amazona > Amazona ochrocephala. The sequence goes on along the minus strand of CM077877.1, from coordinate 62,567,977 downwards.
TACTGTGCACTGAAAGACATCCATCTAAAGAACAATGAGTAGGCCTTCTATTTTTGAAAAATATGAGCAAAGAAATGGCACCATAATGCATTCTTTTGTAATGTGTAACAACTAGTTCTAAGGATAATTGCTAAGTGCTTGTTTACAAAAAATCGGTTTACTGAATATAATTTGAAGTGGGCTATTAATGTCACTACATATGTGTCACCTATAGAAAGTTGTTGACTGGGACTGTGTTCACTTATCATCTTCAGAAAGCAAGTAAAAATCAAACAGATCTATCATTTTATCCATTTAAATTCAAATGTAAAAATATTTACTGACTGTTCCTGTGATTAATTTAGTCCATTATTTCAGAGAACTCAGTTGTGCATACAAAAGCATCTTGGAGAAAAAAGCACAACTGTTATACAAAACATCAGGAAAGAGAAGCCTACCAGCTTCTTTGTTAAAAATACAAATTTCTGCAGCAGTGATTGTTTGTTCTTCATGCACCGGGCAGTTTTGCACTTCATGATGGAAGAAGACATTATTATCACTGAAAGCCTACTTGCATTTCTAAACCACACCTAAACCTACAAACCCACAAGGTACAGCTTTTAACATTATTAGGCCTCTTCCCTGCATTACAAGACAGAGTAATGCAAGGTACTGTAAGCCACAGACTGGGATCTGTAGTAGCCAGAGATCACTTAAGTGATGTAAATTCTCACAGGAGCTCCCAGGACCAATTTCCCTGACAACACTGGGAAGTGTGTATTTAAGCTTTAGAATAAAAAAACAAAAAAGGACTTTGAACCCCATCTGGGGTAAGAGCAGGAGATGAGGCATTTGATAGGGACTGTAGTGAGAGGACAAGGAGTAACAGGTTCAAACTTAAACAGGGGAAGTTTAGATTGGATATGAGGAAAAAATTCTTTACTGTAAGGGTGGTGAGGCCCTGGAATGGGTTGTCCAGGGAAGTTGTGAATGCTTCATCCCTGGCGGCATTGAAGGTGGGGTTGGACATAGCCTTGGATGGCATGGTTTAGTGAGAGGTGTCCCTGCCCATGGCAGGGGGGTTGGAACTAGATGATCTTAAAGTCCTTTCCAACCCTAACTATTCTATGATTCTATGATTCTATGATAGAGTAGGGCCTCAGCAAGAAATACAACTCCCTTTTCCTCTCAATCTCTTTTTCTTCTCATTTCCATTGTTTCTTTCGATCTTTCTGCATAATTGGTGTTCAGCTCTCATTTTTCCCTCCATACCTTTTTGTTCAGTTATCCACTTCCTAACCAGCTGGATAGCACTGACGTTTATGTTGGTCTAATCACCAGTGCCCACAGAACAATGCCCAGAAAGCTTATAGCAACCTGGTTAAATCCAGAATGAAGATTTTGAAAACACCTGCTTAGCTGCCATTGTAACTATCAATGTATCTAATTCTGTAGGCATCCAGCTGTGGGCCTTACACTTACCTGCATAGTCCACTGCATTTTCCGAGCCAGAAATGTCTAGTTTATTCCTGGAATTAGGTATACTACTGCCTTTGTGGGTGCTGGTCTGAGCCCGCATCCTCCTTCGACCATCAGTCTCTTCAGGTCTCGGCAAGAGTTTGGATACTGCCACCTCTTATCAGCCAGAAAGGAGGTCCTCTTTATGAGTGTTTCATAGGGTACAGAAGCTGCCTACACATTTTTTCTGGTCCTGAACAAAGATTTTGACATTTAACTGTCTAAATACAGCAAAATTGGCTTACTATATGTATATGAAGTTGCTGTACTGTTATTCATGATCCTTTTTTTCTTTTCCTCTTTAGGATAATTATATGCTTTATCTTGATATTCTCACTGAGTATATTCTAACTACTTGTTAGTGGCAATAGCCCAATATGTATTTGAGTTTAATTTGCTGGTTTGAACTGTAGCAAGCCTAGGGCAGTATTAATATGGTGCATGTATGAACATATAGAACATGACTCTGGAATAAAACAATTCTTTATTTAGGTTTGATCTTAGCTGGGATACCACCACTCCATGAAAAAGAATATATTTTTACTTTGAATAGTTGTGAATGCCTTTTTTCTTTTTCATTCTAGAATGGGATAACAAAAATGGAAATTGTTATAGAATCATTCACTGAAAATAGCTGATATAACAGCATGGAGATGAATTCAAGTTCCATTGTGGGATAAACAAACAAAATCCCCCGAAAGCTAAACTTGACAAACACTAGTATCTTTATAGTACTTGTTATTTATATTAAAGCTTTCTGTATGCAGTATTACCTGAACTATGTGATTCACAGTTAAATTAGATGGAATATCACTCAGATCAGCAGAGCAAATTGCCAGTCCCATGAAATCTTTGAAATTTAAAAATGTTTTCCATTCCACACCAGCACAAAAGCTAAGAACTCTTGACAATTCTCATTTAGCAAACAACATACCACCTTAGAGAGCACTCACACTGAGATGAAGGCACAAATCACATCCCTTATTTAAGCTGACTTCTCAGCTTTCAACTTAAAGACCCACAGAATTGCTCCGGGCATCAGGCTGTGCAATATTCTTGTATGGGAAGCCAGTAGACATGCTCTTTCCTTTCCACTGCCATCCCTAGTTTACACTTTCTCCTAAAAATGTTTGTACACATGTAAACAAACATGCATGTATTTAAATTTTTACCAGCTTCAAGGAAAAACTTTTCAAAAGGTCACTTTAGACCTTGTAGTCTGTTCATTTGCAAGGTTAGAATAATAGAATAGTTAAGGTTGGAAAGGACCTTAAGATCATCGAGTTCCAACCCCCCTGCCATGGGCAGGGACACCTCACACTAAACCATGCCACACAAGGCTCTGTCAAACCCAGCCTTGAACACCACCAGCGATGGAGCATTCACAGCTTCCCTGGGCAACCCATTCCAGGGCCTCACCACCCTTACAGTAAAGAACTTTTTCCTTATATCCAACCTGAACTTCCTCTGTTCAAGTTTAAACCCGTTACCGCTTGTCCTCTCTCTACAGTCCTTGATGAAGAGTCCCTCCACAGCATCCCTATAGGCCCCCTTCAGGTATTGGAAGGCTGCTATGACGTCTCCACGCAGCCTTCTCTTCTCCAGGCTGAACAGCCCCAATTTTCTCAGCCTATCTTCATACGAGAGGTGCTCCAGTCCCCTGATCATCCTCGTGGCCCTCCTTTGGACTTGTTCCAACACTTCCATGTCCTTTTTTATGTTGAGGACACCAGAACTGCACACAATACTCCAAGTGAGGTCTCACGGGAGCAGAGTAGAGGGGCAGGAGCACCTCCCTCGACCTGCTGGTCACACTCCTTTTGATGCAGCCCAGGATACGGTTGGCTTTCTGGGCTGCGTGCGCACACTGCCGGCTCATGTTCATTTTCTCATCAACCAACACCCCCAAGTCCTTCTCCACAGGGCCGCTCTCAATCTCTTCTCTGCCCAACCTGTAGCTGTGCCTGGCATTGCTCCGACCCAGGTGTAGGACCTTGCACTTGGCATGGTTGAACTTCATCAGGTTGGCATCAGACCACCTCACAAGTGTGTCAAGGTCCCTCTGGATGGCATTCCTTACCTCCAATATATCAACTGAACCACACGGCTTGGTGTCATCAGCAAACTTGCTGAGGGAGCACTCAATCCCACTGACCAAGTCACCTGCTAAGATGTTGAACAAGACTGGTCCTAACACTGATCCTTGGGGGACACTACTTGTTACTGGTCTCCAGCTGGACATTGAGCCATGGAGCACAGCTCTTTGCGTGCGGCCATCCAGCCAGTTGTTTAGCCATTGAGTGGTCCACTATCAAATTGATGTCTCTCCAATTTAGAGACAAGGATGTTGTGTGGGACAGTGTCAAATGCTTTACACAAGTCCAGGTAGATGACAACAACTGCTCTACCTCTGTCCATCACTTCCGTAGCCCCATCACAGAAGGCCACCAGACTGATCAGGCAAGATTACCCATTAGTGAAGCCATGCTGGCTGTCACCAATCACCTTGTTGGTTTTCATGTGCCTCAGCATGCCTTCCAGGAGAATCCGCTCCAAGATTTTGCCAGGCACAGAGGTGAGACTGACTGGTCTGTAATTCCCCGGCTCATCCATTTTCCCCTTCTTGAAAATGGGGGTTATATTTCCTTTTTTCCAGTCATCGGGAACTTCACCTGACTGCCATGATTTTTCAAATATGATGGACAGTGGCTTAGCAGCTTCATTTGCCAGTTCCTTCAGGACCTGCAGATGGATTTCATCCGGTCCCATGGACTTCTGTACGTTTAGGTTCCTAACATGGTCTTGAACCAGATCCTCTCCTACAGTGGGCCCAGGGTCTTCATTCTCACAGTCCCTGCATCTGCTTTCCAAGACTTGGGTGATGTGGTCAGAGCATTTGCCAGTGAAGACTGAGGCAAAGAAGTCTTTAAGAACCTCAGCCTTCTCCAAATCCAGGGTAGCCAGTTCTCCTGATAGCTCCCGGAGAGGGCCTACGTTGTCCCTAATCTGTCTTTTATTTGCTATGTACTTATAGAATCCCTTCCTGTTATCTTTAACGTCCCTAGCCAAGTTTAATTCTAAGTGGGCCTTAGCTTTCCTAACCTGGTCCCTAGCTTCCCGGACAACATCCCTGTATTCTTCCCAGGCCTCCTGTCCTTGCTTCCACCTTTTATAAGCCTCTTTTTTTCTTCAAATGCTCCTCAGCAGGTCTTTATCTATCCAAGGAGGTCTCCTGGCCCTCCTGCAGCACTTCCTTCTAGTTGGGATGCAACACTCCTGTTCTTGTAGGAGGTGATCCTTGAATATCAACCAACAGTCTTAGGCCTCCCTGCCCTCTAGGGCGATATTCCATGGAACTTTACTGAGCAGATTCCTGAAGAGGCCAAAGTCTGCTCTCTTGAAGTCCAGGGCAGTGAGCTTGCTGCACGCTCTTCTCACTGTCCTGAGGATCTCAAACTCGACCATCTCATGATCGCTGCAATCAAGGCTGCCCTGGAGCGTCACATTCCCAACCAGCCCTTCCCTGTTGGTGAGGACGAGGTCAAGAATGGCACCTCTCCTTGTCGGCTCCTCTATTATTTGCAGAAGGAAGTTGTCTTCCACACAACCAAGGAACCTCCTGGATTGCTTGTGCTGGGCCGTACCATCCCTCCAACAGATATCAGGGTGGTTGAAGTCTCCCATGAGAACAAGGGCCTGCGAGCATGAGGCTGTTCCTATCTGTCTATAGAGTACTTCATCCACAGAGTCCTCTTGATCAGGTTGTATGAGGCAGTCTTTGCTTTGGGGTGTTTTTGCCAGTGACTCTTTTAGATAGCATTCTTTTTGCAGCAATGTTGGTTGGGTTTTTTTTGTTGCACTCATCTTTTCTACATGATAATTCTGAAAACTTTCTAGCTCAGGCTTGTGTGTTTAAACGTTTAGGTTCAATAAGCCAGAAGGAGGAATTATTTCTAAAGGGTAATATACAGAGTGTCTGTTCCCTACTGGAAAGTGGATTCATCTCTTACAGAATAAATTTATTAAATTATTTACAATTCTAAAAGAGATTGCATTAGCTCATTCTTCTCATTTTTTGCATCTTATGTGTAGTTACTGTTTTCCCAAATCTTTATTCCAACCTTAATGCAAGCACTTTATACAATAGGAGAACGATGGTTCAGTTGCTCTCATCCCGTGAAATACATTTGGGATTCACAACAATGAAGAAAAGACATGTGAGATTCATTTCACTTTAGTTTCTTTCCCACTGTTTTATGACTTTAAAATGAGTGCTTGCACTGCAGGTGTGCATGTAACATGCAGCCACTATGGAGACAAAAAAGAATGTTGGTTACCAAATGCAGGGTTTGATCCAGTGCTCCAGGGAATCCTTGAGAAATCAGTGGGTGTAATGCTGGCTGCTGAAAGAGCCTTCCAAGTCTTTTAGGCTCAGAACAGGTAAATGTAAAATGTTAAAGAGGTATTTCAGTTTGTGATTTAAACATGAATAAACAAAGACTATGACTTCTCAACTTGGTGCAATACCTCTTCCTATGACTCTACCTAGTCCTAATTTTTAAGCTTCTGTGAAATCCCATTGCTTTCCCACCATGATGCTTTTCTGTTTATTAATACCGTATTCATGGTATTTTTATAGTCTGTGATATCTGGGGATAGATTCTTACTAAAGCAAATGTCCAAACGTAGTTGTGCAATGCATTTAAAAATTCAGCATAATGTCTATTAATGGAACAGTAGTTAGGCAAATAAATCTTCCATGAACTGAAATTAGAAAATTATAGCTTAAAGCATTCACCCAACAAAATAAGCCATAAGGAGAAAAGAGTTATAGATTATTGTCTTGCTTTTATTTCATGTTTTAATCAAGCTGGCTTGAGTCCCACAATTGGGCAAACAAGTCTCTCCCAAGGGATTTCTCAGAATGAACAAACTGCTAATATCACAGCGGGCTTCAAGATAATGAAATGGCTGCAGCCTTTGCTTTGAGACAGAAAAAAAAAAGGGGGGGGAGAAAATGGGAAGGGAAGGGAAGGGAAGGGAAGGGAAGGGAAGGGAAGGGAAGGGAAGGGAAGGGAAGGGAAGGGAAGGGAAGGGAAGGGAAGGGAAGGGAAGGGAAGGGAAGGGAAGGGAAGGGAAGGGAAGGGAAGGGAAGGGAAGGGAAGGGAAGGGAAGGGAAGGGAAGGGAAGGGAAGGGAAGGGAAGGGGAAATCTTGATTTCATAATACTGAAGAGTATTCCATGCCATGAGATGACATACTCAGGAGGAAAAGCCCAGGGCAAGGAGGAGGAAGCTGGGGCATTTGTGTTGATGTTGTTTGACTTCCCAAGCAAGCATTATGTGTGTTAAGGCTCTGCTTGCCAGGAAGTGTCTGGACATTTGCCCGCTGATGAGATGTAGTGAATGAATTTCTTATTTTGCTTGGCTTATGCACACAGCTTTTGCTTCCCCTGTTAGACTGTTATCTTGATCCACGAATCTTCTAGTCTTTTTTCTTTTTTATTTCCTGTCTTGTGGGAGAAGAGAGTGAGCAAGGAGCTGGGTGCATGTTTGGCTGGGGTCAACCTACCACAACAGTGTTTCCAGCTCTTCCTACGGAGTGTGAGGGAGTAGAAGTATAGATCAAACATTTGAATCATCCTCTGCTTCAGCTGCAAAACTTGAGTATCCTTTAAGACATATTTTGATATGAGAAAAATAAAAAGTATGTCTTTTCTCAGGTCACATTTCTATGGCATTTTATGATATGAAAAGTCGAGTCTTACTTTAACATCTTCTAAAACACCTTTCATTAAAAAATATGGTTATATTGGTTATATCAAAATTATTTTTTTGCATCTGATCCAAAACTGAGCCAGGATTTATGACTACTGTGACTATGGCATTATCGAGGCTGGCTTTAAAGTCAGCAGTGAGCATACACAGTTGCAGTCCAAACCAGGAGTAGGTGAGAGCAGGCTAACCTTACACCTGGTTCCCTGACACCCCTGGGGTCATGAGCAGAGCTGGCATCCTGCCCTGAAGTTTAAATCAGCATGGTTTGGTTGCTCTTTTGCCTCAGCTTACTTTGATTTTGGAATGCTTATACATAATCATTCCTTACTAAGCACCAAGTATACCAGTATATTTATATATATGTATATATAACCCAAAAAACCAAAACCCAAAAAAACCCCAAAGAAAGAAACAAACAAAAAACCCAACCAACCAAACAAAAAAAAACCCAACCCAAAATAAACAAAAAAGCCCCCAGTATTGTATCAAAGTAGACATGCTCGAAGTGCTTCTCACCAGAACAAAATGGTGCATTTAGATGACAGAAGAGATAACGGAATTTTCCCTTTGTTCTAAAAGGTAATGGCATATTGACTAACAGCATTAACAATATGTGTACTCATAGTTAATTATTGACTATGGAGGTGCAACAAAGAAAGAATCATTGACTATGGAGGTGCAACAAAGAAAGTGGAAGCCATCACATAAGTAAGTGTGAATTTTGCTGTACAATGATACGCAGTCAGAATGCCCTTTCCTTATAGGAGATGGTAAAAAAGTTGGGGAAGCCCTGAACTTGAGTTCAGTCAGAGCTCAACACCCTTTGAGTCCTTTCATTATCAATCACTGGTTGTTTCAGTCCTGCCAAGAACCTTATTACTCATTTTCTGTGCTTGCTCTACCTGTTTTCTTTATGTGTGTGAATTACACTTTCAGAAAGGAGGCATTAGACACAGGCAAATTTACCTATCTTTTCAGGTGTAGGTGTGGGGATTCCTTTTCTCAGATTCCAAAACTCATAGTTAAATCTTGTTTCTTGACCAAAAAAAAAAAAAAAAAAAAAAAAAAAAAAAAATTAAAAAGCAGATCTGATTCCCTCTTCAAAACATTTTCATCAGGCTCTTTGGCTTTGATGATTAAATCCATACTCAAGTAACCTAACAGTTTGCCTAGGATTCCTCAAGCTGCCAAAGAAATGCCAAATAGCAGTGAGTGGTGAGGGGCTCAGAGATGCATCATCTTGTTCTTCCTCTGAACCTGGTAGCAATACTGAGAGAATTTACTCTTGTTGCTATTTGCTAAGCAATGGGATCCACTTTATTTAAAAAATAAAGTTAATTTTGCCTTCTATAGGTACAGTTGGAGCCATAAGTTTGTTTTATAGGTTATTATGCTGATCCAGAACACTGAGATCATTTAGAAAGCACAGGCTGTTCTTTACTTTTCAACACAGGTATCTGAACTGGTTTCCATGTGTATGTTTATGTGAGCTGTATTCCATCTGGCACAGTAACTGCTATTCATCTGGAGGTTCTTTTCATCTTTTGTGAACCCAATGGACATTTAGTACTAGTATCAAAGATGCCATCAGATACACAGCTGACATAAAACACCCTAACCCTACTGAGCTCCTCAGTTACTTCTGTTAAAGTTCAGATCTTAAACTCATTGGCTGCTTCCTTCTGCATAATGTTAATATATGCATAAAATAGCATATTTCCTGCTGCTGTTCCATAGAGGATTGTATAACTAACCACAATCCAGTCTGAAGCAACTAACCATGAAAGCTTGTCCACTATGGCATGGAGTCTTCACTTGGTGGCATCTAGGTATCATCAACACGGCACTGAGATTCTTGGCTGATGGTATCTGCTGTGTGATCAGTTATCAATGAAGAACAGTTTAGATAAGCTTATTAACCTGGATACATTTAACTAGGAGTTGCTATTAACTTGCCCAGAAGCTTCTGGATGTAGAGCTGGAGCCACTACAAAAAGAATCCATATTTGTGGGTAAATGAAATCTTGGGGTTAACTACTTTGAGGCAAACTCTGTATTTTTTTTTTTTTCCACAGAGGATGACATAATTTAGGTTAGCATTAACTTACAGGGGTGCCTGTGTCTAGCTTTGAACTCTTCTGGTGCATGAACAGATATGTGCATACAATGTCATGGGCAAAAGTGGAACTCCAATTTGTCTTGCAAATTCTTTCAGTCCATGCCTGGGGAAAGACAAAAACCCCTCAAAGACACTTCTTTTCCCAGCTGCTTCCAAAGTGCTTAAACAGCCATAAAAGCTATTATTTGAATGTTTTCAGTTAATATGTTTTTAATTCTTCCAAATCATTCAGAGTATTCCCAGCAAACCTAATAGATATGCAGATTTTTATTATAGTTCAGTGTCTGTAATTAGAAATAAGGGTTTCATATCTAATTGGTCCATCTTTCCTTCAAATGATACATGTAACTTTCATGTTCACGTCTTGTTTGTACAAATCACAAGTACCGTGCAATGATAGCTTAAGGATCTTCAAAAGCTGGCAGTGAAGTGTACACAGAGATGTGTTTAACTGGAAAAAAAATCCAGATATTTGATAGTTGTAAGTAGTTGTTACCAATGCTGTTGCTGCAACACCCAGAGCATATTTTGCCTCAGTGTGTACCCTTCTTTTTTGTAGCTTCTGATGAACCTTGCATAGCTCTGTCTGGAACATTTCTACCATGAGTAGCTATTTAAAATGTAATTCCAACTTCTCGATGCTATGTTTCATTGACAGCAGTGGTTGTACCACAGATGTGCTTTAAACTTTATTCAATAGGTCCGCAGTGACCCATTCATGACACTGAGGAGACAAATGAGCAACTCATCACAAGTATATCTCCTCTTCTGGAGGAAATGCTTCTCTAGCAGAAGGTCACTTCTAGCAGAGTGAAAATATGTAACAGAAAAAGATCATCTTCATTCCAGCTCACGTCTACAGTGATCCTAAGTGCTTTGTATTGGAGGTTTGGTCTGCTTAAACAGACATCTAGGACACTGTAAGAAGTACTGCTCATATTGCTTTCTCTTTCTATTGATAATTTCAGCCATTTGAAGTCACAGAACTGAAAGGGACTCAGGTCCAAGTACAAACTGCTTGATACTGTGGCTAGTACAGTGGCTGAACTTGATGCAGAGCACTTTCCTTGCATGTATCTAGCTACATTCATGCTGGCTGGAGGTTCTCCTTACTGCATTTCCATAATTTTGGGTCAGCTCTGCTTGCTGAGCTAACTGTGCCCTGACAGGGTCCTAGCAACAGCAACCAATGGAAAAGCTTCTTACCTTCTGCCCAGGCAGATTCAAAACTGAGTGAGCAGGGTGATAGATCTGCACTTGCTGCTAATGACTGCTTACTTGCTCTGAGCGTGCATTGTTATTTTGTGGGCAAAAGTGTTGCCCACAGGCTTTCAACAGGGACAACAGATGGTCCTAAGGGCACTAGCCTCTTGAGGGTGTTTGCAACAGATAATTGTATGTGGAATAAGGCACAGGTATTTGCTGCTTTCATTTAATTGCTCGTCTCTTCTTTATACCCCTCCAAAACGTAGCAGTGTGTCAAAACAGACACAAGTTCTCACATTTCTGTGTGAAAAGTGCTTTGCTACTTGAATGTTTCTTTTGTTTTGTTTTGTCTTTATTTATTTATTTAATTCATCAGGCCAGCTTAGGAGGGATCAACATTTCAGTTTCTTCTCTGCTGCCCTTGGGAGTGTCCTGAGCTCTCCTTTGCTCTTGGTAGAGGGAAGACTGTTGAAGTGGGATCGTATTTATAAAGAAGACTGTTTTGTTCCTCCCACCATTCATGTTTGTGCCTATGACCTAGCAGATTTAAGCATGTTTCATGTGAATGGAAGTAAAATTTTTGATACCTTAGACTGTTTTTTAGGCTTAGTTACACATATTTGTTTGACATGTCTGTTATTGTTAGCACCAGGAGTCTACATAATTCTTTCACAGACTGTCACCTCTGTGTGATCTACGTAAGACCTGTCAGAAATGCTGACCTTATGCTGCCCTTATGCACCTGTGTCTGGCCAGCTCCATAGTGGACCTTTACCTTCACATGAAGATAGATAGTGCGATAACAGAATCCGTTACATTTTTATCCTGCTTACAAACAGCCACAAATAAAAATATCTCTCGTGAGACCTCACTTGGAGTATTGCGTGCAGTTCTGGTGTCCTCAACATAAAAAGGACATGGAAGTGTTAGAACAAGTGCAGAGGAGGGCCACGAAAATGATCAGGGGACTGGAGCACCTCTCGTATGAAGATAGGCTGAGAAAGTTGGAGCTGTTCAGCCTGGAGAAGAGAAGGCTGCGTGGGGACCTCATAGCAGCCTTCCAATACCTGAAGGGGGCCTATAGGGATGCTGGGGAGGGACTCTTCATTAGGGACTGTGGTGAGAGGACAAGGGGTAATGGGTTTAAACTTAAACAGGGGAGGTTTAGATTGGATCTGAGGAAGAAATTCTTTACTGTGAGGGTGGTGGGGCCCTGGAATGGGTTGCCCAGGGAAGTTGTGAATGCTTCATCCCTGGCGGCGTTCAAGGTGGGGTTGGACATAGCCTTGGATGGCATGGTTTAGTGGGAGGTGTCCCTGCCCATGGCAGGGGGGTTGGAACTCGATGATCTTGAGGTCCTTTCCAGCCCTTACTATTCTGTGATTCTGTGATATGAATTTAAGCAGGACATTGATTTCTTTTCCTAAGATGGAACAAGACATTTTTTCATATTAAGGCCAGGAAACTACAAGGAGAGTTTCATGGGCACATTCTTTGAGCAGCATTGCTTCAGATTATTTTCTAATTATTGTGATGTCAGGAATGGCAAATGGAAAAGGTCACTTTGCACAATCCTGGAAGCAATGCTTTCTCCCTGTCTGTCTTTCCCTGACAGATCTGGGAACTGATCATGGATCTATTAATATCTTTGCCTCTCATTTGAATATGTTGAATATTTGACTTGCATTTACTTGTTTAATTTACAGGTCCAGTCACTGTGAATTAAACTAGACCAGAAACAAATGAACTAACACACCGATCTAGAAAACAAAACCATAGGTTGAAATGAACATCCCAAACAGTATCCTTGACAACTGGCAGAATATTTAGAGGTTTAATTCAGTCTCCTGCTACCTGTCTGTGGCAGGCACCCTCTCTTTTATGGACTCCGCCCTCCAGCACCAAAAATGGTTCCTTGCTTCATACAAAACCGTCTTTAAGCACCTTGTCAGCCCATTAATGCTTAAGACATTCTGCATGAGACTGTAATATGAGGTTTCTGAAAACTGCCTGAAAACTGGAAGTGTTTCTGTGAAAAATTTAGCCCAAAGTGTCAAAATGCTTAATATCTCCGTAGCTAGAGATCTCAGAGAAAACTCATGTCTGAACATAAAAGTCTTCTTCGTGTTTTCAGGTATTTTGATAGAATAGTATTACGGTGGTAAAAAGCTTTCACTGTATCCTTTCAATACATTTCTACTATTTATGAAAAAAAGACATCCTACTCTTGGAGTTGTCTAGTTAAATGAATGGAGGTTATTCTGATTAGCATGTCTGCATTACTGTAGGAACACCTAAGGAATCTTCGAAACAGCTTGCTCAGGTAGTGGAATGGATGTAATATAGGCTCACAGACACTTTATCTCCTGGGATGATTTCAGATTCACTGGGACAATGGTTTGGCAGTGGTCCACCTGCACTGCAGCTCCCAGTGCTTCAGGTCTCCAGAGACATCTCCAGGGAGGGCTTCCACATGGCGTGACCCTATAGTCCCATACCAGTGCCATATGGCTGTGGATGCAAGTGCAGGATACACTGCACTGTCTCCTCCCAGTGCAGCTTTGGCAGGGCTAAAGACCTCAGATACTACATACATACACAGCTAAGCTGCTTTGCTACCTAAAGCAATATTTGTGTGAAGCTGTATTTGAGACAATCCATCCTGCTGGAGAAGAACTCTCCCTGTCTGCGGCATATCGATGCACGCCCAGGCTGAGAAGGTAGATCACTTGTGTGGGTACTCTGGAAGTCCAGACAAGCCTCACAAGCTACATTCAATTACACACTGACAGTCCATCATCCTTGGATCCAGGGTGCTGTACATGAAAGTAAGAGTGTGGGTCTGAATCAGTCAAAGCAGAGGAGAGGATAGAGAAAGTCTGTCCATGTTCTGGATCACTCAACCCTACTATCATGTAGCATAGAGAATGCACAACCACTTTTTACAGCTTTAAAAGAGAAGTGGTCTGACCCATATGTCTCACATGGAAAGAGATACATCGCTGTCACTCACTGAGCAAGGATTTTAAGACTTCCTCCCATCCTTGGCAATTCTTTGTTTCTTCCTTGGCAGCTGCACACAGAAAAAGCTGGCAATTTTTGGATCATCATTATGAAGATCACATACTATATCAGGTGCTGCCCAAATACCCTGGCTAGTGGCCTGGATGCCACTAGCAGACTAATGTAGCATTTTGTCCCCTCAACTTTCTCTTACTTTTTCCATCAGGTTTCAGTTTTAAACTAGTAAAAGAGGAAAATTACCAACAGTGTGAGTAAAGCAGTACCTCCTAACTGTACCCTGTGCTTGGAAGCCACTTTCACCTCTACAATGAAGCAGTGAGCCTTTTCACTTGTCCTTCTAGAACTCAGGTGTACCTAATGATGGACAAGTGCAGCCTGCAGTGAAGGTCCCCAGCTGGCCATTCTAGCATTCACCACAGGGGCTGCACTCGGGAAGTTTACCATACCAAACCTCTGAGGAGATAATTTCAGATGCCAAAGGGATGTGTACTTGTTTATTGAGAAGAAGCTTTATCTTGTGAACGTAATCTTAAATCATAAAGACTTTTCCTATGGTAACTGCATATGATATTCTACTGAAAAATAAGAATTGTTTTCACTATGTTCTGGTTTGGTTTTCTGCTTTTCTTTTACTTTCCATCCTCCTTTCCCAATTCCTTTTTTTTTTTTTTATTTCTTCGTGCACTAAAATAGCTAAAAGAGATCATACATTGTTTTCGAGCTGACACAGTCTGACAAAGAAGAGGAAGAACGATTTGGGTAGGAGGCTTGCCAGACTGGTCAAGGATGCTTTAAACTAGATGTGTTGGGGGAGGGGTGCATGATTGCATCCCAACACACCCAGTCATTTGCCAACACCTATAATAAATGCTTGGAGCAATGCAGAGATACTCCAGCTGCTCCAGTTGGTGAGCCGGCCTCATTTGACGCTCTGCTCAGATACCTCTATACAAACGCCTGTAGTATGGGGAACAAACAAGTGGAATTACAGATGTGCACATGTCTACAGGGTATGATATAATAGGCGTCACAGAAACATGGTGGGACGGCTCCCATGGCTGGAGTGTTGGAATGGAAGGTTACAGGATCTTTAGAAGAGACAAGCCTGGCAGACGGGGAGGGGGAGTTGCTATTTATGTTAGGGATAGGCTGGAGAGTATGGAACTCTGTCTGGGGACAGGTGAGCAGTCGACAGAGAGTTTGTGGGTCAGGGTTAAAGGGAGAACAGCAATGGGAGACATTATTGAGGGGATCTGTTACAGATCGCCTGATGAAGAGGACTCGGTGGATGAAGCTCTCTACAGACAGATAGGAACAGCCTCATGCTCGCAGGCCCTTGTTCTCATGGGAGACTTCAACCATCCTGATATCTGTTGGAGGGATGGTATGGCCCGGCACAAGCAATCCAGGAGGTTCCTCGATTGCGTGGAAGACAACTTCCTTCTGCAAATAATAGAGGAGCCGACAAGGAGAGGTGCCATTCTTGACCTCGTCCTCACCAACAGGGAAGGGCTGGTTGGGAATGTGACGCTCCAGGGCAGCCTTGATTGCAGCGATCATGAGATGGTCGAGTTTGAGATCCTCAGGACAGTGAGAAGAGCATCCAGCAAGCTCACTGCCCTGGACTTCAAGAGAGCAGACTTTGGCCTCTTCAGGAACCTGATCAGTAAGGTTTCATGGGATATAACCCTAGAGGGCAGGGAGGCCCAAGACCGTTGGTTGATATTCAAGGATCACCTCCTACAAGAACAGGAGTGTTGCATCCCAACTAGAAGGAAGTGCTGCAGGAGGGCCAGGAGACCTCCTTGGATAGATAAAGACCTGCTGAGGAGCATTTGAAGAAAAAAAGAGGCTTATAAAAGGTGGAAGCAAGGACAGGAGGCCTGGGAAGAATACAGGGATGTTGTCCGGGAAGCTAGGGACCAGGTTAGGAAAGCTAAGGCCCACTTAGAATTAAACTTGGCTAGGGACGTTAAAGATAACAGGAAGGGATTCTATAAGTACATAGCAAATAAAAGACAGATTAGGGACAACGTAGGCCCTCTCCGGGAGCTATCAGGAGAACTGGCTACCCTGGATTTGGAGAAGGCTGAGGTTCTTAAAGACTTCTTTGCCTCAGTCTTCACTGGCAAATGCTCTGACCACACCACCCAAGTCTTGGAAAGCAGACGCAGGGACAGTGTGAATGAAGACCCTGGGCCCACTGTAGGAGAGGATCTGGTTCGAGACTATGTTAGGAACCTAAACGTACACAAGTCCATGGGACCTGATGAAATCCATCTGCAGGTCCTGAAGGAGCTGGCAAATGAAGCTGCTAAGCCACTGTCCATCATATTTGAAAAATCATGGCAGTCAGGTGAAGTTCCCAATGACTGGAAAAAAGGACATATAACCCCCATTTTCAAGAAGGGGAAAATGGATGAGCCGGGGAATTACAGACCAGTCAGTCTCACCTCTGTGCCTGGCAAAATCTTGGGGCAGATTCTCCTGGAAGGCATGCTGAGGCACATGAAAACCAACAAGGTGATTGGTGACAGCCAGCATGGCTTCACTAAGGGGAAATCCTGCCTGACCAATCTGGTGGCCTTCTATGATGGGGAGACAGAACTGATGGATAGGGGTAGAGCAGTTGTTGTCATCCACCTGGACTTGTGCAAAGCATTTGACACTGTCCCACATGACATCCTTGTCTCTAAATTGGAGAGACATCAATTTGATAGTGGACCACTCAATGGCTAAAGAACTGGCTGGATGGCCGCACGCAAAGAGCTGTGCTCAATGGCTCAATGTCCAGCTGGAGACCAGCAACGAGTGGTGTTCCTCAGGGATCAGTGTTGGGACCGGCCTTTTTCAACCTCTTTGTGGGTGACATGGACAGTGGGATTGAGTGCACCCTCAGCAAGTTTGCCGATAGCAACAAGCTGTATGGCTCAGTTGACACACTGGAGGTAAGGAATGCCATCCAGAGGGACCTTGACACACTTGTAAGGTGATCTGATGCCAGCCTGACGAAGTTGTACCATGACATGTGCAAGGTCCTACACCTGGGTCGGAGCAATCCCAGGCACAGCTACAGGTTGGGCAGAGAAGAGATTCAGAGCAGCCCTGTGGAGAAGGCCTTTGGGGTGCTGGTTGATGAGAAAATGAACATGAGCCGGCAGTGTGCGCACGCAGCCCAGAAAGCCAACCGTATCCTGGGCTGCATCAAAAGGAGTGTGACCAGCAGGTCAAAGGAGGTGCTACTGCCCCTTTACTCTGCTCTCGTGAGACCTCACTTGGAGTGTTGTGTACAGTTCTGGTGTCCTCAACATAAAAAGGACATGGAAGTGTTGGAACAAGTCCAAAGGAGGGCCGCGATGATGATCAGGGACTGAAGCACCTCCTGTATGAACATAGGCTGAGAAAGTTGGGGTTGTTCAGCCTGGAGAAGAGAAGGCTGCATGGAGAACTCATAGCAGCCTTCCAATACCTGAAGGGGGCCTATAGGGATGCTGGAGAGGGACTCTTCATGAGGGACTGTAGTGATAGGACAAGGGGTAACGGGTTCAAACTTAAACAGGGGAAGTTTAGATTGGATATAACGAAGAAGTTCTTTACTGTGAGGGTGGTGAGTCACTGGAATGGGTTGCCCATGGAAGTTGTGAATGCTCCATTCCTGGAGGTGTTCAAGGCCATGTTGGACAGAGCCTTGTGTGGCATGGTTTAGTGTGAGGTGTCCCTGCCCATGGCAGGGGGCTTGTAACTAGATTATCTTAAGGTCCTTTCCAACCTTAACTATTCTATGGTTCTATGATTCTATAACTTCTATTACTTCTGTTACACTGCAACTTGACTTTAAAACGGGAAGCCTTCAAGGAGCTAGAAAATAAGGACCTATGCAGTGCAGAATGCTAAGGAGATCCAGGCTCAGTGTCATGAAGAAAACCATCTAAACATTTATGTGATTACTAGGAACAGCATATTCTCCTGCTCCCATGTGCTTCTGGATGCATTCCAAGATATTAATAGCAGTAGTGGCAGGCCTGTACATTATATTGTTATTTCCTCCTTGGAGAGAACAGAATGTTAGACTGTGAGAATATGACATGGAAACTATGCGAGTTGGCTGTTCTCTTTACTTTATTTACTCCTTCTTAGATCTTTCTGACTTTGGAGCTTTTGCAGTCACTTTAAAATGGATTCACTTTCTGTGCAGGAAAAGGAGCCCTGGAATTTCTCTTCTGGATCTGATTATGGATATTAATCTGGGCTTTTGTCTCTATCTGTTGGAAATAAAACAGACCTGAGTAGTTAATAGTGTGTTAGAGACAAATGTGAAACCTTTAATTTATTTCCCTTTTGAGTTATGACAGTGATGAGAACATATCAGTGGGTATAAACATTGATAAGCTTCATTATTTTTCATCTTATTTTACAGAAATAAATGTTACACATTCAGATGCCATTTCATTTTCTACATCACTAAACATGTCCATGACACTGTGTCTTCCAGGAGTTTGATCTGGGACTTAGTTAAGAGCAGGCCAAATACTGCAAAGAGACAGGTCTAAGAAGCCAGAGAGAAAACAGTGGTTCGGATTTTCATTCCTCTTAGAGCAACGGCTGGTCACTTTCTGAAAGGCTGCCATTGTATCACTGGATGGGAACCCAAGTGTCTGTTTATCTGCTTTAGTCTGGACTGAGTCTAGCTATAGGTTTGGAGACTGGGTTTTCAAATCAGCAGCTTTTCTAGCACCTCAGGGGAGGAGGAAGCTAGTGGTACTGCTGAAAGTGGCAGCTCCCTCTTTCCCACATCTCGTAGCCTCTCCCTGTGTTCCTGCCCTTTTCACCATGCTGGGTCTTGTGCCAAAACAGCTGTCCGTGTGGTGGCATAGAAAAGCAGATCAAGGAATTGATCCAGTTTGAAACTAGCTCTTTTAAGAGCTCAAGCTTGTTTCCCAACATTGTTCAACATTCAGACATACCAGTTGACACTAGTGCAGACACAGGGTAATGGGCAGTGTGGGGTGGAGGTGAGCAGGGCAGGGGAGGGGAGGAAGATGGGCAGAACTGGCTCCACCTGTGGCACTGCTGCTTTATGCTGTTGTTTTTGTAATTATGGGATAAGACAAACCACTGTCAAGCTCACATTTCTTAGCAGAACTTTTGTTGTTTGTTTTTTCTGAACATGTAATATTTTACTAGTTAGTGACCTCAGACTCTGCGGGTTTGGGGAAAAATCCCAGTTTCTTAAAAAAGTGAAGCTTGACATATATATTCTCTGTTGATGGCAGTCAGTGTAAGCTTGGAGGATGTGCTAAAGTGAAAACTGCTTCAACCTAGAGGCAATGGGGAAGTGTTAAAGGACATTGACAATTTGTAGGTGTATGGTAATAGCTGATAAATCTGTATTTCCACCCTAAACTTAAGGATTGCTTCCCTTGTTCTCCACACAGAAAGGAGAACCTGCAGATTTAGACAATCATGCCCGTTAAATGTTGAAATAATGTTGCATTTCAGAGGACATGGATTCCATAATTTACTTAGTACCTTTTAGGTTTCTATGCAATGTTGTTATTAGTTACAACACAGTAACTCTGTGAAAGGCAGACCCTGTCTCACCATAAATTAGCAATGGGGCGGCAGGGGTGAGGGAGGATGTGGAGGTTTGTAGCGTTTCAGTTTTCTCTGACATAGAGAACAACCAGCAGCTCCTGTTCTCCAAAGACTATGTGGACTGTTCCCTACAGGACAGAAGGTACAAGATAAGGCTTCCCACACCATTTGACAAAAGCCATTTCCGATGGGGAGATTTTGCTATAAATAGATCAAAATTGTATAGCCCACTTAGCAGAAAGTCTAAGGCACCAGACTGGATGCAGTTGTGCTCATGTTGCTTACTAGAGGTGCTGCTTTGCATAACTTAACCTCTGAACAGTAGCTGAGGTTTGTTTCAGAGAGAATGAAATGATTCTATGATTCTATTTGCTCCAAGGACTGAACAGTATTCAGTGTGGGTAGTAAGGGTTGGCGAGCCAGGCAATTTGAGTCTTCTGGCAGTACTGACACTGGCTACAGGCACTTCAGTTTTTTGGAGGCTTTTTAAGGGCTGGGCTTCAGTGTTTGAAAACTGTTTCTCATTTTTTTGAAAGCAATCTCTACATATACACAAAACTTCCCAACCTTTCTTGCTGGGTTAGTCAGGGTAAAGAGATAAGCATATACATAGACAGTCATCTGTGAAGATTTCCTTTACAGATCTCCAGAGCTTCTTGCCTGCCTACAGTGACTGTGTGGGGACTGCAGGTGCTTATCTGTGCATGGCGGCTCACCTGTACTTATTGCCTTCTGACTTTTCCTCATCATTCTAGATTTAAGGGCCTAACACCAGTTGCCTTAGTGTTTTATTCATTCTAAAATATTTTGATTTAGAAAGAGAAGATGGTATTTTTTTTCTTCTTGTGCACAGCAGAAAGTACTAAAATTGCTGAAGTTCTGCTTTCTAAAAGCAATTAAGATTTTTTTTTATTATTATTATCTCATTTGCTCCTACTGTGAAATCACCATGAGAATAAAACTCATGATTCATTTCATAGAACAATGCTTCTGTGTTCCAAGATTGTTCAAATAGTAACGCATCTTTTCTGCTTGAATGAGAGCTGAATCCAGCCATGCAATTGGATCTGAATTCTCTGATAAAATTTCTGTTTGGGATCTTACTTCAGATTTCTTTGCAGAGGCTGAGACCAAACCTTGAGTTTTGCATTGCTGATCAAGTGATTTAGATGCCTGGTACCGCAGGGTAGTTTTGAAAATGAAACTACAAACTGATGCACAGGTTTAACACCGTATTAGGTCCGTCTTGGAGTATCAGGCTACAGAACCGAAGTCCAGGCCCTTCTCAGTGCAGCACAGAGAAAGCCAGGAATGACCTCCCTTACTCTGAAGCTTTCCAAAACATGCTGACAAAGGTGCCCATTGAGAAGATTAACTTCAAGAGGCCATGCTTGGTAGATACAAAATGAACTTATTTTCCTCATAAACCAAGTATCCAGGCATCAAGAAGTTTTGTGAAATGGTACTACAAGGTTTGGTTTTGTGCATGGTTATTTTGCAATAAGGATCATTGCCTCTTTTTTTTCTTTTGAATTTCTTCCACTTTGCACATTCTCTGAACACAACAATGAAAGTAAGGAAGTGTGTATGCAGGACCGTAAAGCCACTTGATGACATGTATGAATTTTCAGTTTGTTCATTTTAGAGGGTTTTTGTTTTGAATGAAGTGATGAACTCCAAGTATATTTTTATTCTAATATCTAAATGGTCTGTGATAAAGATTTTGCCATGCTACCTTCCAGCAAATAAAGACACAATGTGCAGCCTTGCGTAGTTTGCTCATTGGGAAGTCACTTGTGGAATAGCAGCTGCAGTGAGTGTTAATCTAGAGAATTGATAAGGAAATAGGATGGACTAACTCACTTTGCTGGAGTGCTTATCTGTCATTTAGGCTTATGTGAAATATTCTAATAAGGTTCAGACCCTAGTAGTCAGAAGCTGTCACTGGGGTATCAGAGCATTCAGGGTTGCCTAACAAAGGGTATGCAGGATCCTTGCTGTGTTTCCTCCTCTTCTGTTTTTCCCAGCCCTCCCTGTGCTGGAATGCAAATTCCAAACCACTAAACAAGGCAACAAACAAACCCATACAAGGTGGCTGGCAGATGGGCAGCAAGCAGTCAGGACAGCAGGAGAGCAGCAATATTCTCAATGTCTTAACACTCAGTACAGCTCTTAAGAGATTTCAGAGCACGTACAGTCTGTACGGAGGACTATAGCTCAGATGTTCAGCCACATCAAGAGCTAGAATGTAATCTTGTATCTATTCCTCACTCACTCCGGTTTTCTGGAGACTTTGGTCCTGGGTACTTCAAGATATTGTTTAGTCAAGAGAGATCTCATCTTACCAGGTGTTTCTTTATTCATATAAGCTGAGTGTTCATTAAAAGCTCTTCTGTGATTGTGCTGATGGCTAAAGTGACCGCCACCTGTACAATTCATGCATATGGATTCACCACACAGCCCTGCTGGACCCTAGAGGGTCCTTTACAGGGGAAGAAGATGTTGCATACCTAGTAACCATTCTGATGCTCCACAGAATTAAATGTATTTATAAAATCAGATAAAATGTCTTGCTTGTGATTACTTTTTGTTAAAAAGAATTCAGATGCAGCTAAATGGGAAGAAGCCAAAAAAACACGTGGGTGAAAATAATAACCAAAAAAAGCCTGGGATATGCTAGAAAACCAGCAGTCAAACAGGAATAAGAACACAAAAATTAATAGGAAAAAAAGGATATACTGCATCCAATTAAGTTTACATTGATTATAGAGAGGAAAACAAAACCATTTTTGACTCGTCTCTCTAATATTTGATCCCGAGAATGGTTTCCTTATTTAAAACATTCTCAGAATCAGTTTCCTTGATATTCTGCTTTCTTTTCTGAAAATGTGCCATACATCACATGTCATTTATGTCAGAATGAAAAAAAAATAAGAAGCCACTAATACCAGTTTGAGTTTTCAGAACTAAGAGTATCAAAAGCACAATCAAAGAACTGAAAGAATAATTAGTAACAATGAATATGAAAATGACAGTTTCAAATCTGTTTCAGATTTGGCGATTTATCTGCGCAGGGCTAAGGAAGCACAGAAAATGAGAAACATCTCTCTTCTCAACAGAATAGAGGACACATGAAGACCACGCCTGAGTTTATCCAGTATTTCAGATAAAATTCTTAAGGCTAGAAGCTAACACCAGGTATGGAAAAGCATTTGTTTTAATTCACCTAACCCCTATCTACGTAACATGGTTCGAGACCATCTTAGGAACCTGAACGTACACAAGTCCATAGGACCTGATGAAGTCCATCCGCAGGTCCTGAAGGAGCTGGCAAATGAAGTTGCTAAGCCACTGTCCATCATATTTGAAAAATCATGGCAGTCAGGTGAAATTCCCGATGACTGGAAAAAAGGAAACATAACCCCCATATTCAAGAGGGAGAAAATGGATGACCCAGGTAATTACAGACCAGTCAGTCTCACCTCTGTGCCTGGCAAAATCTTGGAGCAGATTCTCCTGGAAGGCATGCTAAGGCACATGAAAACCAACAAGGTGCTTGGGGACAGCCAGCATGGCTTCACTAAGGGGAGATCCTGCCTGAGCAATCTGGTGGCCTTCTATGATGGGGAGACAGAACTGATGGATAGGGGTAGAGCAGTTGATGTCATCTACCTGGACTTGTGCAAAGTGTTTGACACTGTCTCACATGACATCCTTCTCTCTAAGTTGGAGAGACATCAATTTGATAGGTGGACCACTCGGTGGATAAAGAACTGGCTGGATGGCTGCACGCAAAGAGCTGTGCTCAATGGCTCAATGTCCAGCTGGAGACCAGTAACGAGTGGTGTTCCTCAGGGATCAGTGTTAGGACCGGTCTTGTTCAACATCTTTGTGGGTGACATTGACAGTGGATTGAGTGTGCCCTCAGCAAGTTTGCCAATGACACCAAGCTGTGTGGTTTGGTTGATACGCTGGAAGGAAGGAATGCCATCCAGAGGGACCTTGACACACTTGTAAGGTGGTTTGATGCCAACCTTAAGAAGTTGAACCCTGACAAGTGCAAGGTCCTACCCCTTGGTTGGAGCAATCCCAGGCACAGCTACAGGCTGGGCAGAGAAGAGATTGAGAGCAGCCCTGCGGAGAAGGACTTGGGGGTGTTGGTTGATGAGAAAATGAACATGAGCCGGCAGTGTGCGCACGCAGCCCAGAAAGCCAACCGTATCCTGGGCTGCATCAAAAGGAGTGTGACCAGCAGGGCAAGAGAGGTGCTCCTGCCCCTCTACTCTGCTCTCGTGAGACCTCACTTGGAGTGTTGTGTACAGTTCTGGTGTCCTCAACATTAAAAGGACATGGAAGTGTTGGAACAAGTCCAAAGGAGGGCCACGAGGATGATCAGGGGACTGGAGCACCTCCCGTATTAAGATAGGTTGAGAAAGTTGGGGTTGTTCAGCCTGGAGAAAAGAAGGCTGCATGGAGAACTCATAGCAGCCTTCCAATATCTGAAGGGGGCCTATAGGGGTGCTGGAGAGGGACTCTTCATGAGGGACTGTAGTGATAGGACAAGGGGTAATGGGTTCAAACTTAAACAGGGGAAGTTTAGATTGGATATAAGGAAGAAGTTCTTTACTTTAAGGGTGGTGAGGCACTGGAATGGGCTGCCCATGGAAGTTGTGAATGCTCCATTCCTGGAGGTGTTCAAGGCCATGTTGGACAGAGCCTTGTGTGGCATGGTTTAGTGTGAGGTGTCCCTGCCCATGGCAGGGGGGTTGTAACTAGATGATTTTAAGGTCCGTTTCAACCCTAACTATTCTTTGATTCTATGATTTCCAGATGATCAATTTTTTCTCACTATTGTAACATATTTTACGTCACAAACAAGGTCTGTATACAAACCTCAATCAAACAAGTGGGTAAAAATTATGCTGCTATTTTGCATCCTAATAACTGTGAAGTATCTATTCACAAAGTGCTTTTATTAACATACTTAGGCTGAGGTTAATCTCTCCACACATCTAGCATCTGAAATTTCAGTGTATGATCTAAGCTTGTTGTCCAACCTGATTCTGTTGTGAACATTGGATGTCTAAAGCAGGTATCAAGGTGATGAAATTAATTGCTTTTTAAATGTGCTTTCCTTTCAGCCAACGTAAAAATCTTGAAGTGCTCATCTCACTGTTAGGCACTTAAAGTTAAGTAAGAGGAATCACAGCTTGACTTCCAGATCTAGCAAGACATCTGTTGATTTCAGCGGTAATATATTGAGAGATCTGGCTTCAAAATGCTACAGTTCATACTCTCAGTATTTTTGGACACTATAATAAACCATGGAAAACCATGGGCATTTCTCCTAAAATGCACTACTGAAATATTCTTTCTCTCTGGTTTCTTACTTTTTTTTTTTTTTTTTACCCTCTCACTCAAGTAATACTTCAGTGTGATGACACACTATGCAAAATGCATTATAAAGGGGAAAATAAGCAACAAATCTGTGTAGTCACAGGTGAAGACAGGGGGAAATAATAATCATTTGCTATACAAACCAATTATTTTGGGCACCAGAAAAACATTCTAACTAGTTAGAAGGGTGGAACAAAGAAAACAAAACTGGAGTTGTAGCAATGTGGAACAGCAAGTCACTTCACCTGTCAATGATGATCTGCAGAGAGTAAATCCTGTTGGTCCTAACTTAGTACAAGAAAAGATGATTGGGCTTGCTGACCTCCAATCTTATATGTTTCAACACTGTAAAGAGCCTTAACCTTTGCATTCGAAACATCTCTGAGTTCCTAGGGAACACATATGCCAAGGTCCAGCCATGTTTTATAATTCCCCACCAGTGCTACAGAATAGATACTGTCTTTTTCCAGTCTGTGAAGACTTGAGCAGGGCTGTGCATGAACTGAGGTGTTACTCAATGTATCTGGAAAAGTTTAAACTGAAACACTGAAATGGAATTCAGCAAAATTTGAGCAGCTGAGCAGGATCACAGCTTTGGACTTGGGTGTCTATGTGTTCTGTGCAAGTCCCAATTTTGGTAAGTCACTTTGGCTCTGCTGATGTTGTGGGATGTGAAAGTGACTGCCAGCTTCTGCATCCCTGAAACTGAATCTAGGCACATACCATCTGCCTTTCCTCCCCAGACTATAGTCTTCAGCCAAGGAATATTCAGGCATACAAGCAAGAATACAGTGACAGCAAGTTACAGCAAGTCCCCTAGATGAATGGGAGGGTCAGGACTGATTGAAGGAGGGTATCATTGAAGAACATAGAGAAGTGATCCCTCAGACCATACGAATAAAGACAGTATATTTATTCTTCTTCCACAAGCCAGTAGTGGATGTCAAACGAGGGGTATTCTGCCCTTCAGTATAGACATGGTCTCTCTGAACCAGGCAGCTGCCCAAAATTAAGCATGCATATAAGTAAATCTTCTGAGGAGAAGTATTTTCTAATCAATTTCCATTAGATAGAAAGGTGTTATGGATAAGCGGGTAGTAAGCTTTGCTGCCAAGGAAGTAATACACCTACTTTTTGGCCATCAGTTGTTGCTGGAAATGTGGGGGGGTCTGGAAACTTTTCTTACAAATGGACAGTGACTAGCCAGGCTAAAAGAAGGTGCATCCATTTGAATCTATTCTGACCTTTGGTTTGTGGCATATGTTCATGTCATGTCACATTACCTCATCATGCCACAAAAGCTAAATGTCATACAGTGTCACATCTTAACTGATGACAGTTCATCGGCTGCACTGTTTTCAGATTAGGCATCACGTAACAAACGCACAGTAAATACATCATCTCATAGGTTATTTTAGCAGTTAGCAGTCACATAAGGAGTTGAAGGCCATATTCATGCAAATGAACAGATAGAGCATAATTTATTTGAACTTCTCTGGGGCTTATTTACTGAGTATTATTTCCATTAATCATTTTGCTGTGTGTTAATAAATCTGTTGAAAAATTCTTCTCAAAACTCAGAACCACAAGCCCTTAAAATCTGCTGCTTAAGGCTCCCTGAATTATTGCCACGTTTGAAGTGAAACAGCATGGCACGTAAGGGCATCTGGTCAATAAAATTGTTCTTGCCTTCTGCGTTGTTGTGGGACTACCCTACTTACCATGCTCCTACCTTTCTGTCAGCCTAGGAGTCAAAGCCTAGCAATTTAATCAAGCTTTTGTCTGTTTATAAAGCTTGTGTCATCTGAGTGGGAAACTGAAATAATCCCTTGTGATTGAGGGGACCAATCACACAGAGCCACAAATGTCTGGCTGTGGCGATTGACTGCCACAGGACGCAACTTGTTTAGTCAGATGGCTAACAAACTGTGAGTAATACACAGGTTTGGATAAATTATCATCAGTTCATGGGAAGCTCACAGACTGGAGAAGGCAGGCAAAGGATACATTCATCCTCCAAACCAGTTGAGTGATCTCTTCAGGCCTACTCAGCCCACACAATGCCAGCCTTTCATAAGAACTACATGCAATCTGAACAGTAAAGGTTTAATATTCTAAAGACGGTAAGTTACATGCAGCTGCAAAATGACACCTTGTGGCCCTTTGGGAGAGTGGCTTTCATGCTTTCTTGAGGCAGGGGCAGAGGGGTGGGAAGGTGTAGTTGCCTTCAGAAGATCTTTGCTTCTGGGCATGTAGAAGTTGTGTAGAGCTGGAATTAAGAGGTTCCAAAGCAAATGCTTCTGACTGCCCATTTAGCTACATTTTTTCATGTCTTGTGAGTACAGGCAGGTGCCATTCCAATGAGAATGGTTTTGTTAGGCCACATGACAGACATATCCTAATCTGCTTCCCTTATCCTCCTCACACTCCATGTTGGGCATGTAGGGAGCAAGGGAAGGACCGCGCAGAACTGTGCACTTCCTGTGAGGCCACATTGCTGGGATATTCCCTTTCCTTGTCCCTGCGGCACTAACACTTTGTGCACTGTCTCATGCACGTGATGGGGTGATAAGGGCTTATGAAGCAGTGGGAAGCATTAGGCTTCTTGCATGCAGCTCTCCTGTTTTGAAAGTCTGGGTGCCACGTGGCATTTGTCAGAAAGGCACCAAAGAGAAGCAGGAAATGAGGGAGGTGGGATTTAACAAGGGAACGAGGCTTATGAGGTAGCAACCATAAGGACCAGCTCCACCAGATGTCAGAGCCTTCTGTGTGAAATGCTGAGCATCTGAAAGCTCCTCAGTGGCCCACGAAACCAAAAACGTTTGAGGTTTACAAAGACTTCTTTGGAGATACTCAACTTTTTTCAATACTAGAGCCCCCCCATCACTCCCTCCTTTTGCCTTCCTGTTCCTCCTTCAGTTGAAATATCTAATACTCACTAACTAAATTGTTAACTGAGTTAAGCATTTTAATAGGGTAAGTAATTATAGCCCATGGTCATAATAAATGATATGGAGTGGGGATTTTTTTATCAGGAAATGTTTTCCACCCCTGTATAGCATATGACCTTCAACGTATAGGCCATCTTTCTCACTCATTATGCTGCCCTGAGGGCATCCCTTCCCTTTATATATATATATAAAAAATGTTGGTGATGTACTTGTAATCACACAGCTGCATTTGAACAAATCTCATTCCAGGCTCTCCCAAAAGGGTTTAATTATACAGGTTTGTGCAGAATTATACCCAGTTGTAATCCTAGGGTTTGCTAATGTTGCTGGTGGTTCACTTGGACATGTATGCTCCTGAGCAAGTGTGCCCAAAGAAATATGACACAGCGTTCAGAAGGAAAGCTTACTGAACATAACTGCAATTGAATATCAATAATAATATCTACCTTTCTGCAGAATAGCAGAACATAATTCTGACCTATTCCTTCAGTGTGGGAATAAACCATGGTCTCAGTTCTTTTCCTTGTACAATTTAATGTAGATTTGTTTTTGTTCAGTTATGGATATTTAAAAAAAATAACCGATTCAAAAAAAGATCCTTCCCTGATATCATCATATCAAAGGTCTGGGTCAAAGTCTGACATCTGCAATCCTGCTATAAATCTAGAGATGATACCTGGATTCCAGTGGAGTAGCTCTGGATTTATACCAACTCCAACATGAGCTAATTTGGCCTTCTAAATATGTAATTGTTCCTAGCGCAAAAAAAAACCTATTGATCCCCCACAGCAGTCACTGATTGTGGCATTTTAATAACAACAGCCAGCATGATTGAGTATTTTCAGTGCCTATGACAGATGGTCATTGTGTTACAAAACAGCCTCCAGTAAATAATGACCATATCCACGAGAGATGGAAAATAGTTCTCTATCGTACAATCCTTTTTTGCTGGACATAATGAAGTAGAAATGTGTCTTTGACTCCATTTTATGCTGATAATGAAAGGCCAAAACTTCCATTTGAATGAAAAGTGATAAAAATATGAAAGCAGAAAGGTCCAAATTGCTTTTATTTGTTTGCTTGCCTATTTGTTTGCATCTATTAAGCCATCAGGACTTCACGGCTGATGTTCTTCTCTCGTTATTTCATAGTACACAATTCCTTTAGGTGACTAATGGAGCTTCTTTTGAAAGATCCAAGTAAACTAAAGGTGAAGATATGGTGTAATATTTACAAGACGAAAGGGCTAAATCTCTGTTTCCTCTTAGTACGATGAGTGTGAGTACATGGAGCTCTGTGTAACTGGGAAAGAGATTTCATTCTAACCACAATTCATAGAACAATAATGTGTACTGACAGTTTATTACATTAACATTCACAGAGCTGAGAATTTACTAATGTTACTAACGTTGCTACAGAAATTACGTCTGTTACATTGAAAAAGAATCTGAAGCACCAAGCATGCTAAATAGATGCCTCAAAAATATTGTTAGTAGATGCTTCTTAGTACACTAGGAATAGCAGAGTAGGAGTACTTCTACCTGGCTAGGAGGTAAGAGTCAAATGAGGGAAACAAGTTGTCTTGCATCAGATTATTGATAAATAAAAGGAGCGTTTTTCACATGCAGAGACACTACCAAGTCAACCTAAATTTTTGAAGAATAGATCACTGATGCGTAACTGTCTCCATTCCCACTGCAAAAAGTCTCAATGATCCAACTGAGCTAAGGTGAAATGGTGAAGCACAAATGGAAAAATGAACACACAGCTATTTGTTTATGTGTTAAGTGTTCAAGAGTACAAAACGTAGGTAAACTGTTTTTTGTCATTAGAAAGAGAAGGTAAAACTAAATATATGAAATGAACAGATCTATCAAATTAGAATGTTCAGCTTTCAGAACCAAACTGCACTTCAGCAGTAATTTTCAGCCCCGTCTTCCACAACCTACAGCAAAACCACTCATGACTTCCACTCAACCTTTATCTGTGCTGAATCTGATTGCTCACCACTTCACATTTACACTTCAGTACATTTTAATGCTTGATGCTTAAAACAGCTATTTTCCTGACTCTTACTTTGCAATCAGGAGAAAAAGCAAAACTTCCAAAACCACAAGCATCTTGTCTACATAAGTTTTAAGGGCACACTTTGCATAACGTTCAGTGCTATGGAGGTCAATGATCAGATTAAAATCAAAAACTTCCATGTGTCTGAGTGACCCCTTCCAATTGCAAGTGCTCTTGGGTCGTAACTTCTGGGGTTTATATCCATCGATGTGTTTACATGCGTTTAAATTAGGAATTGTGCTAAACTAGGTTCTGTGATTAGAAGCAAGAGCTGTGCCTTTATTAGAGGCCATAATGAGTTCTCAGAGCTAGTCACTTGACCCTGAAAAGCTGTGGGAAAGACTTTCTGTGGTGGTTCCCACTCGTTTCTGATAGTGAAGTAGCCTCTTCAAGACCAGCTAATCTCAGTGAAGGTGAGAGACATTTTCATATCTACTAAGTAACCATTTATAATTCAGAAGAACTTTTATGAAAGCAGCAGCATGTCTTTTGTCTTCTATATATGGGACAAAATTCAACGCTTAAATTAAGTGAGCACTTTTGCTACAGCTTGGCTGTTTGAAATCCTGTGGGGAAATGAGTTCACGGCTTCATCACCTGCTAGAGAGCTGTCACAGCTCACCCTTAGCCAGCAGTCCACAGACCTTGAAAGCTGAATGATTACAGACATTTACCTTATCATACTTTAAAGGTGGTGTCTTCATGTCAAAGCTTCAACAAAATGAAACAGATCTTCAATAGCAGCATGTGGCTGTAAAAAAAATAACTCATGGCTTTTGGCAGTTTCAAGACCTTTTTTACCATCATAATGTTAAGTATGTCATTGTCTGTAACAAATACATGAAAACAAAGTCTTCTTTCTCTCAACAGAATAACACTGAAAGGGAGAGACAAAATCACTTTTTCACTTGTCTTCAGCTGTCATGGTCTTGTGAAGCTACTTCCTTGTCCAGTGGTACCTTTGAAATGTGCTCTGGTTGTACCCAAACAGACCTAAAACTTGCTTTATCTTCTCACAGAACTTCGACCCACTTCTTATTTCTTTGTGTGAAAAGGAGAGGAGGACATGGGAAGTATTATTTCTCCAAATAACAGGTTACAGAGCTATCATGCATGGGTTTTACAGGGAAAAGAGGACATTTCTAACATGATGAGGACATACAACGGAACAACATCTGTGTTCTTTGTCAAGGTTGAATGGAGAATCCCAGTGTTCCTATAAGGGGTTTGTTTGTAGTCATACCTACTAAGAAACACGTTAAACTTACAAACACAGACAGCAAAAGAGACACACACACATTCACAAAGTATATATCTGTGGAATACCATAATTATGACAATACAATTGTTTTCATGCCAAGTGCTGTGTACCACAGCTCCCCAACTTGGTGCATTACACACAGACTCCCCCCGTTCCCAGACATGGTCTTCCAAAACTGATCTTTTTCCTGCCTCTCTGGACAGCTGTAAGTCTTGAAGCCCAGCTGTCTCTGAGTTTGTGGGCATGCTTTTTCTTACAAGAGCATTTGAGTTTGGTGTCATTTGTAGTTTTATGTATGTTCTTCCTGCTCAGCCATCCACTAGGATAACAAATATTTGGAAAAGGAGTTGGTCTCAGATGTCTCGTAAGAAGAGATCCTATGTGGAATCTCACTTTCCTGCTCGTTTGCCAGTGATTACTTTCTAAAAACTTATTCTCAACCACCTGTTTATATTCATTGTGAACCAAGGTTGTTGTGGTATACTACAGGCAAATTGAAAAGATACGATACCAGTAGGTGGACTTCAAGGTGGGTAAAAATCGGCTGGACCATTGGGCTCAAAGCATGTGACAACGGCACAAAGACCAATTGTCAGCCAAATAGTAGCATTCCTCCAGGGTTAGTACTGGGGCAAATATGTCTTTATCAATGAGCAGAAAAATCATTGACTTTGTGGATAATAGACAGCAAGTTCTGTGTATGTGCTGGGATCAAGAGGAGTCAATATTTCAGTGAAGCTTTGGAGGATGGGGCTGATATTCAGTGGATGCTGGCTGCCTGAAGGAATAGGCTGGCAGAAACTCGACATTGATCCAAAACAAATTTGAGTTTTACATCCCCAGTAGAAAGCCCAGGTGCAACAGTACAGGCTGGGGGCTGACTGGATAGGAAGCAGCTTTGCCGGGAGGACATGAGGGTTCACAGGGGTAAGAAGAAATCCAGCCCCATGTAGGCCTCTGCTAACAGAAATGTAGCCACAGAGAACTTATGCTCCAGATGTCTTTTCCAACCTAAGTTTCTCTATGACAGCCCTTATTTCTTCAGCTTGTTTATAGAATGTGACAGGACATAGAAAAAAACCCAACCCAGTAGCTGATTTCTCCTTTAATGTTAATAAGGCTTTTGATGCTCTCTGCCAGTTCAGTTACCTTATTAAGAAAGAAAATGCTGTGGAATGATACACATACCATTTCTGGGAATGCCATATGTGCTGTTTGCTAACCTTCTCATCTTCCAGGCACTTGTTAAGTATTTTCTCCTACTGCTAGAATGGGGTAAAATGAAACAGAACAAATAAAATAAATAAAGCTGACTAGCTCACTGGAAGTCTGGTTTCTTACTCCTCCCCCTCTTCAGCCCTTTCAGTGCTTTTAATCTTTATCCTTTATAATTTTCCATATACTCCACAAGTTCTGGATAACAATTGCTGTCAGTGAAATCCTGGGCAGCTGCTTATTCACCTCAAGGATTATTTTGTCCTTGCCTAGGTCTTTACTTTGGAAATATTTTCAAGGACACTGACTTCACACATGCCTGTACTCTCATTCTTAAAGGTCAGGCATCACTTCTCTTGAAAACAGTGTCCCAGTGCTTTTAGCAGGTGAGGAGCAGGGAGGTTTGTGAAAATTTACTATGCTGGCTCAGCGTTCTGCAAACTTCCTGGTTTATGTGTTAACGTCCTTACTAGAGATAAATCCTCACCAGAATCTAACACCCTTTTATTTTCTCCTTATACAGGGATTAGATGAAAGTCTAATCTATAGATTTACAATGATTCTTTGCCCCCTTTTTTTTTTTATCTTTGCACAGATTATCTGGATGTTGAGGAAAGACTTTTGTACATATACAGAAATCAGCAAATGTGTGCCCTAAAATAGGCTGAGGTCAAATCCTGAACTGAAGATCTTTGTAAAATCATGGACCTAAACTATACTCACATTCCTCAGGTACAAATCAATGTGTCTTTTGGACAAATAAGCCTGCTGCAGAATGTCCAAGTGAATGAGATCTGGTATAGAAAAGTAAGAACACCTACATGAGATATCTGACATAAGGCACCCATCATTATGCCTTTTATCAACTAAACAGAATGTTTTTCCCACCTCAGAGAAGTCTAGATGTTGTTGTCTCCCCAGGAGACAAAAGATGCACGTTTTTCAAGCTGTGTGATATCTGATCGTGGTAACTGCTCATACCTGATGAGGACACAGTGATCATAAATGGCAGAAAATCAAGGCATAGAAAAGTCTTCAACAGCTACTTTTGTGCTGCTGTCTTGGTCTTTGATGATATGGCATCTAGCATGTTACTTATGGTAACTCTAAGGCTCAAGGAGCCCAGAGCTCAGCAGGGACCCAGCATGTATGTTTCAAATGCACCTATTTTCATGTTGTCCTTTTAAAATCACTTTTTTGCTTCCTAAAAGCTAAGTTTGCATTACAGACATGAGAGCTATATCAGTAAATGCTATACTTGAATAAATACTTTCAGTAGAGATGTTACATGTAATAAATAAAGATTATCAATGGAATAACTTCTATTCAAGATATTCTTAACTGCACAGTCTGGATGGGACTAGATTCATAAAGCAAGGATTTAGACAAAATCTAGCCTCAGGGTGTTGTTCAGAAACATGAGGAAAGTCACAGCGTCTGGAGATTACCACAGCACTTACCCAAACTTACCCATTTGCAAGACAACTGTTCTCCTGTCCTGTCTCCTCGTCACACTGAAAAACTAGACATCCCCTTGCTTATCTGATCCGTGAGGCTCAGATCACTCTATTACGGAGGGTCTGCACCGAAAACAGCTAAAGCTGGTTTTAATCAAATGATCCACATGGAGTTGTTTTCCTGAAAGGATGTAAAATCAGCTCCCTTAGGTTTTAGAATATTTTCCTGACCACCAAGTTAATACTATGTTGTGAGATAGAGGAGCTATACCTCCACAGTCATTCATTTAATAGCTGTGACTATTTCATTGACACAGCTTTCTAGCTTAGTGGTTTGTTCACATCTAGACAGTTGAGAAAGTTGCACTGCAATTCCAATTTTCAGAAATATTCAAGTCATTTATATTTAGGAGTAATTAGAAAGAGGCTGGACCACATTTTGTCCTTTTTCTTGGGAGCATATGACAGATTCACCACTTTTCTTGCAGCAGTCTAATGAATATTAGGAGACAGGTGACTACATACCCATGTATACTGAAAAGGGGCTAGAGCCCAAGTAAAAACAGTGAGAGCAAAAAAGGATTAGCTAATGGTTGTCACATGAACTTTGCTATGATGGCAGCATACCTGTGCTTGTGAATTTTTTCCTGTTAATGCTTCTAAGGACTTTAGCAGTTTTCCTGCATCTTAAACTAAATATTCATTAGCATGGTCTTTTCAGAGAAGAGTGGATTTAGGAAAAAATTATGTCTGTGATGAGTTGAAATTATATGTAAATTCAGACTGCATTCAACAAACAATTTCAGATAGAAAAGAAAATGTGAAAAATCTGTTGAAAATAGATGGAAATTCCATCTTTTTTTCCATTTCCAAATGGAAAAATGGAATATTCCATTTCAGTATTTTTAAAAGAAAACATTTCATTTAAAAAACTAAACCTAAAGACTATGCTGTCATTTAATTTAACCACTTCCTTTCATCATAAAAGTCTGTTTGAAAATTAACCTAAGTTGACAGGAAAGGAAATAAGAAAGGGTATGAAGTGATTTTATTCACATATATGAGAACCAAAACAAGCCACTTAAGGTTGAAGTAAATACTTCTGGCTAATTCAAGATGGGTTTTCTTTTTTACTGTAATAAATAAAAAATCCTCAAAAAGTCAAATCATGACTTGACAAAATTTTTGCCTAAGACACTTCATAGCAAAATCAATGATTCAGCCAGACCCAATGTGCATTCATGTGGTCAGGGAAAGGGCCAAACCACAAGTGCGAGGATAGACAGTCTTTGCTAACCATCTATTTTTCACAGCCACAGTACAAGCCAGCACTGGGATTTATTTCTTTCTTCTCAAAATGAAAATCCTGAGTATACAGAGAACAGCAAAACTGGAAGATAAGCATTCCTTATACACCCATCTGTTCTGTTCAGCTACTGACAAATAGTTATGTTCAAGTGGTGCTTTCTCATTAAAAACTATATATTTAGAACACAAAGCCATGAAATGTTTAATATCATTCTGGAAAACTGACTTGTACAGAGTTTAAGTACATTTATTGTTTAACAAGCGAATGGCAAAACTTATCTTAGGTTCCTCAGAGCATTTCAGATATTAGCAGGCTTTATAGAGATAAGAATCACAGGTTTACTAGGGATGTCAATACTATAGAGCAGAATTAAAAACTACAATGAATATGGCTATTACTATCACTTTAGAACTATGCTACAATCCATTACGCTTTCTTAGCAAGTTAATGAACTTCTTTGTCCCACACGCGAAGGATCTGCAGTAGAATAAAGTTATTAATGAAAATAAGTCGACCTTTTAGAAGGAATAAAAAAAAAAAAGCATCGCTGGCAAATAGGTAAATGTAATTCACTTATTCAACAATCATACTATTGTTTTGTAAACAATACAAATTTTTAAAAGGCTTATCACTTCATGCTGTACACAGTTCTTTTGTAAAATATTGGTGCATGTATTTCTCTGAACATTTAAGCCAGTTTTTAAAAGCTAAGTTTTGCTTATAATATGCAAAAGGAATGTAACTACAGCAACTAAAAACAACCAAGTGCTATTTCAGGAGTACCAAGTAAGGTTTACAAGCTTTCAAAATTTCTCATGCCAACAGCTGTTGTTTTTCTTTTATTGTGGTTTAATCTGGTTTCAGAATTCCCTTGGCTATAAGACCAGTGACTTTTTAAAGTATAAAAATGTATCTGATTCCTCTTACACTATACTGAAGGACAGCTGATTTCTTAGAAGTTTTGTTTGTTTCACATATTAAAAATGAAGCAATAAGGCAC
This sequence comes from Amazona ochrocephala, assembly GCA_039720435.1. Classification (NCBI taxonomy): domain Eukaryota; kingdom Metazoa; phylum Chordata; class Aves; order Psittaciformes; family Psittacidae; genus Amazona; species Amazona ochrocephala. The sequence goes on along the minus strand of CM077877.1, from coordinate 62,532,103 downwards.
AATGTGGAGGAGTGATTATCTGATGATAACCCCAGCTTCCTGAAACTGCTTTATTGCAAATATAAATATATTTTAGATTGTTCATTGGATATTAAGGGCATTAGCATGCTCATAGAGTTTAATCTTTCCCTTTAGAATATTAAATTCATAAGGCTTTTTTTATTTTTTTGTGCCTAAGCTATTTTTTAATGTGCACGAGAGGACTTCATATACTCAAGAAATACTGCAATTGGCTGGTGCATACTCCACTGGGGAGATTAATTTACAAGCACTGTACAGTTCTGCTAAAACTACTTCTCAACATTTCAAAATGTCAACAGTATATTTTGCCAGCCCTGTAAACACATTTTGATACACAATATAAACTTTAATGGTAGTTTTAAGACACCTCTGGGGGTATGGTTATTTAAGCAATAAGACACAGTAGGGTGTGAATTATGGTATAATAATTCCCTACCAACTGCATTGTTAGGCACAAGGCCAAAGGCCAAGGGACCAATGAACAGACTAGGTGTGAATTATGACATCATAAGTCACACTCTGGAGTGTCTTGCTGCCATTAGAGAGATATTTAAAACATGTTTTAACAGAAATATTTTATTCGTATAGTACTATATTTTAATGGAATATCCTGAAAAATCATCCCAAGTAAAAAACTAGCCATTACATAACCTGGAATTAATAACTATGTTGAAAAAAAAGGTCTCATATCTTCTGCTATTTAGTTTGCTGCATTGTACTCTGGTAACATGCTTTAAGGAAGACCCCCAGAAAAATATGTCTTACCCAACTTTGTGAATAATAGAACAAAGGTCTTCTGCATAGCGGTGGGGATAATCTGCTTTGCTTATTGCCTGGAGATTCAGATTGCCTGAATCAGGTTCATCCTGGCTTCTCCTGTGTAACTGTATTGATGAAACTGCTAGAAAACCTATGTACCTTTTTTCCACACTTGGTTCATATTGCTGTTATAGGGCACAATGCAGACTGTGAAGAGTGGTAAAAAGCTTCCTTAGACCCCATTTGAGCTCCTGCAGCTGAGGCTGATCACGACTCTATCACAACTTTTAATAAAGACTGAAATGCTATAACGTGCATTTTATACTATTTCCCATTTAAAACTCCATTTGACAAATGTATTCTCTCCCCTCTGGGTACTCCCACATTACAAATGCAGCAATGACAACAGTGTCATCTGGAGATACACAAGCTCACCTAACAGATAGCCAGCTTGGTGACTGAAAGCCAGTTCACTGCTGCATCCGGGATCTTGGCATGATTTAAACTGGCTTCTCAGTCAGTTTTTACAGCTTGCCCTAACCTGCCAGGCTGCTGTGGATTGATTGTTACCAGTCAACAGGTCAGGGAGTGGGCATTAGAGTTAGCAATAGAGTTAGCTTATGAGAGGGCCATTTGCCAGGCCCATTTGAGGAGTGATAAGCCTGAGGGCATGTCTGCATTTCTCAGCGCAGTGAGGTGCTCAGGATTCCTAAGCTAGCTGGGTAGATGTTGTTACGGCTATGTATAGTGATGCTGTGCCATGTAAGGGTAACAACTTGCACCCTGGAAGCAATGTAGTTGCAAGGTCATGTTAATTAGCTCTCATGCATCCAGGGATCTTTTGCACAGGGATCTCTCTGTGTCCCTGGATTCTTCCAGGCAAAGCCTTATTTTGACATAATTATTTAACAGGTGAGAGTTGTTTTCTGCATAACCTTACAGTGGTTAGCTGTCTCTCCCAGATAAAATGATCTATGACCATTCACATCAGCTAAAGGTACAATGCAGACTCCAGAGTCCCTGCTTCTCCACGAAATAGGAATGGGTGATCTTAACAGAGAGGACTTGCATGAAGCTAACAGTGATAACAAGGTAAAAGTCTGAGCTAACCTTGTGTCTCCCCTTCCTTGTCCACTCAAAATGTCTATTTTAATCTCCAGCAAGTGAAGGTGCTTAATTCTGCCACAATTTGATGATACTCATGGGAACAATTTGAGTTTTGATGCTTCCCTGTAAAAACAAACAAGCATGTGATTGCTTCTTGCCATTCAGCCTGTTTGAAGCTTCTGTCAAACATGATGGAAAAACCTTCATCTTCAAGCAGTTTTTTTTTAACTTTCCTAACAACTTCCAAACAAGGATGAGCTCACTTTTTTAAACCTAGCCTACATTTGAAAATATTAGTTTTACACCCACTTGCAAAATTACAAGCACTTTTTCCTGGATCCCAATAGGAATGGGGCAAACAGCCAAGAAAAGTGTTTCACACTGGCTCTACATAATTTAAGAACTTAAAATAAGCAGTCCCTGACAAAATACCTGCATATATATATAAATCACACCTTTTAGTGGCAAAGCAGTATTTCAAAGACTGTTGAGCAGTAGCTAATAAGTTTCCAGCAGCATGTTTTTCATAAATTAATGTTACTACTCAGAACTCACGTTTGCCAACTAGAATGCTCCAGTCTCTGAAAGCATTTCATTACATGAAATTTGAGGTATAAATGCATCACTGTACCACCATAAGGACATAATCCTTTGATATATCCATCTCCATAAAACCTTCCGTCTTGTAACAGTAAATCACAGCCCTATTTTCATACCTCATTACCATTATGTATCTTTCCACTGACACCTGACCTTATGCATAATCAGGTATGAATTTTAAAACATATTTATAATCTAAATTAGTGCCTCATTATTTTACATAACCGAGAATGAAATAAGATTTGAGATGTAGCTGTACACATTCAGAAACACAGGTCCACAAGAAGAAAGTCATTCTCTCTAATTCATGCATCAAATCACACCTCTATATAGAAGCTTTGCAAGAATTTCAGGATTAGATTTTTAGAAAGGATATTGCCAGTTCTGAGAAAAAAACACAGTGTTGAAACTGTGTCAAATTATAATAATAACATTATTATTGGTGGTAGCAGCAGTGGTTTGTGTTATACCTTAGTTACTGGACTGTTCTTATCTCAACCAGTGGGAGTTACATTCTTTCGATTCTCCTTTCCATCCCTTCAGGAGTGGGGGGAGGAAAGGGGGGGAGGGTGAGGGAACGGCTGCATGGTTCTGAGTTACCGGCTGGGCTTAAACCACGACAAACTGGTATGTTGTTAAACTATGAAAGAAAAATGCGAGTACTGAATGTAGTACCTGTATTTTGAAGAAAGAACGACAGCACCAATTGCATGAAGTTATAAAACACAAGTAATAAGCATGTAAATAATCTTCAGGTTTGCAAAGCCAATAGAACACAGAAATCTACAAAGAAATATATATATGTATACATGTAATATAATAAAACCATTCATTAGGGAACAAGAAACATCATATTTTTGTACTATATAAAACAGCTGTACAGGGTGCACATAGACTTTCCTGATCTCTCTAAAATGCCTCACACTTCTTTCCATCATCATTTGCTTAACAGTTTCTTCACAGTCCATAGGAAAATTCTAAGTGACTGTCTTGTACTTTTAAACTAAGTACTTATAGTACAGTTTGTCTCCATATATACACATGCATACATATATAAAGTCACAGATGAACACATATATGTATATGTGTATATATATGAAAAGAACAAACACACACATGTACACACACACACAACAGATCTAAACAGCTCCTCTATCCTGTGCTCTTGAATGAGTGCTTATAAAAGATCCCTGCACACTTTGTGAAGGGAAGAGAACTTGCTGATAGTGCAGATTGAAGTCTTTAGACGGTTTCATTCCTAACAGTCCACAAACACACATCTGAATCACATGGTGGAATCCCATATGCCTGAAGAGAGTCTGTTGCAGGAGGTATCTTCTCCCTTCTTCAGCAGCGTTGGCTTTTTACAAGGGGGTGGAGGTGGAGCTGTGATTCTTTGCTCAGTGTTGTGCAAGATTTGCTGCCAGTCTTCTCTCTCTTCACACAGCTTTCTCCTCCAATCTAGAAGCTCTTGCAGAGCCACACTCTCATTCTCTGAAAGTCTAAGCTGATGAATAACCTGTTAGTGAGAAGGAAATAATAATAATGAAAAAGGTGTTGTGTCAGGGACAATAGATAATGGCCCTTGGTGAAACACATAAAGACAGAAAAGTACTGCTTGTTCGCTTTGGCTCCTCCCCAGAGAGTCCTGCTTTGGCTGCTCCCCAGAAAGTCCAGCTTTGGCTCCTCTCCGGAAAGTTCCACTTTAGAACTCCCCAGAAAAGTCCCGACCCTTGGAGACCTTTCTAGATATTGCTGGCCACTTCTTCCAACGTAGGCCGTCCCCCTGCATCAGAATGAGTGTGCATTTTTGTTAGTATAAAAGCCGGAGTCTCATGTGGTGCAGGGAGGCAGAACCTCATAACACCCTGGTCAAAGTTGCGGGGACATCCGCTAAGGTTGAGCCTGCCACCTCGCACTGCGATGATGTCTCTCAGAGGTGGTTTCCTGATCGTCATCACATGGTCTTTGGGGTTGGTAAGATAAACACTCACCAAAAATATCCATCACTGTTGCTTTTACCCTTTGCCAGCTCTTCCTCCCTATCTTTTCCTATAGTAATAAACTAGTTGGTTTTTTATCCATTGTGTCTCACCTCTCTCTCAACCTGGAATCCTTGAACTCCGAACAGGTGGATAAAGTTATTCTCCTGGCAGTGTAAAATGGCAACATCCATGCTGAACGATAATTCACACAGGATCCTCTGCCTCATGTCATGTATATAACCTATGGGCAGGGCACATTCAGGTCCCATTTTTCTTATCTCCTTTTTCAAGTGACATGTGTAATGATGTATAAACAATAATGACTGTCAGCAAAATAAACTTCTCTTGAACTCATGAGAGGTGTATTGTATTGCCAAGACCTCTGTGAGGAGGGAACCACATTCTTTTCTCCATCCATTAGTTGCAAAGGGCACCATGGAGCATTATAAGCTTATCCATACATTCTAGAATGGTGTGTGAAACCCTGAGACTGCTGCAGTGTGCCCTGGCTTAGCCATGTTAGATGGTGAGTGGCTGTGAGTGCTCCCATTCTAATATTTACAACTAAAGAAATAAATAGATGCACGTGGGTAAGCACTCAAGTCCTACACTTTTGCTGATGGAAAGCTACTCTCATTGGCACTAGAGCTGAAAGAAAACATATCGAACAATCCTGTTAATAATTTGAAGCAATCTTGTCTCCAAAAGGGTTTTAAACTGCGCTGAAGTCACTGCCTCCACTCCCAATTTATAATTCTTTATACTGAAAATGAAGAAAATTAATGATTTAGAATTGCCTTATTTCAATCTCATGTCTGAAAAGCACAGAACTGAGGTATGAAACAGGTACCAAAAATGAAACAAATGGAAAAAGATCCTGTGTCAGCAAAGGGTAAATGAACACAATCCTCTGAAACACACAAAACAGACTGCCTCCAGTAGTCCACGTTCTAACAACTTGATCTTAAAATGCTGTCATATAATCCTGTTATACTCACAAAATATTCCTTTACACAGAGCAAGCAGCAGCTGCCAGAGTAGGATGATTTCGCCCCTAAATGTAAATACACAAATAGCCATAACCAAGAAACTATAACCTGTTTTGCTGCTTAGTATTGCTACTTGTCACAGATAGGTATTATCCTTAGAACCAGGGGCTGGCCCTTGACTTCCTTCAGAGAATACATTAACAACTCAAAATATAGTTTAAGTTGGCCTGAAACTAAAAATTCATCTTGAAGCAGCCAAACAGTTCTGTACTAGATCCATGATCCACCTAGAAGAAACTGTTCTCACCCATTTTTCTGTTCCAATGATTATTATTTTGGTTCAAGTCAGTTTGAAGCCCTCGTAACAGCACAAGTCCACACAGCTATGAAGTCCATCTCACTGTCCTTTAAGACCTCGTTAGCACCTATGCAGTACAGCAGCAGGCAGAGCAGGTACTGGGAGCCATTTGCTTGAGGGTATTCTGTATCAGAAGGAATACCACCACAAGGCTAATGGCCCTTGGCTACCTTCCTTCTTAAGGACCTCACAGGGTCTGGTATAAGAGGCATCTACAACTTGACTATAATGACCATACTTCACCTCACACAATGGGCTCACAAGAGAAATATGGCCATTCTTGTCAAGGATGTATTTGTACTCCTTGACATAATGCAAGCCAGCCTCATGTTAGTTACTGTGATAAAGGAATTGTGCAGAGCCCTTGAATGCTCATGAGAGACTATGCATGTGGTTGAACCTGTATTAGGCATGCTTCTCAGAGAGGTGCTGGAACACACAAAAAGCAAGCTGTCTTAGACTGTCATTGCATGAGTTTCATATGAAAAAGTTTCAGAGATAAATAATCAAAAGACATGCCAGAACACTGGTAGATCAGTATACTTATAAGAAAACAGGTATTTTGAAACTGCATTATTGATGTGCTCAGGTGACAAAAGTTTGATAGCATGACACTAATGAAGTGTGGATGGGCTTTTGAGTTTTGAAAGATGCAAAAAAGTATTTGAACAGAAACACTGCCACTGCTATTCTAAGAAACATAAAGGCACACAGGTGCAGGGTGGAAAGCAAGTACATTTTGCCTAGGCAAGGCAACTGACAAATGCATCCTATTTATAGCTTATAGGCACTGAAGAAGCTTTACTATACTGACCCTGCTTATGCAAACTGTAAATTAATGTTGGGTCAGCAGTTTCACTATAGAGCTTATTTCCCACTGTGTAGTGGACAAATGTTGGTTCATCCACTAATAAGCGTACCTCTTTTATTGTGGTTTTTTTTTAAAGAAGGATCAAAAGATATCTTAAATCTTTAATCATTATGAGATTGATCTGGTAAGTAAAGTGGGAAAAAGTTTATTTCAAACTGGAGGAAAAACGTGATGGAAATGCAGTGGAAATGAAATTGGGGGAAATGCACAAGAAATGGCAGAGCTTTAAATGAATCAATTCCTTTCATTAGATCTATTTGAATAACATGATATCTTTTTTCTATTCATGATTAGACCTGTGGCAAGCTAAAGATTTATTATACATATTCATTATAGAAAAGATTTGCTGAATAATTTTACATGAAGCACAATGTAAAACATCAAGCTATGCTTCCTCATTATTGTTCTATATCCCAAAAAGGTATTTTGTGAAGGGTGAATGAGATGTGCAGGAAGTAATTACTTTATGACTAGTGATCTTGAAGTTCTACAATGAGCATTGAACAAACAAATTCAACCGTTAAGGGGTAGAAATGGTACCAACTGTAGACCAGGATTTTACTACTCAATGTCAACGGTCATACATGGACAACATAGCATTTGGGCTAGACATACACAAGCATATAGCATTTGAATATCCAGCATTTAACAGCCCTGCCATCTGGTGGAAACACCACCCCTGTGTTTGATATCCAGAGTCCTTACTGTGCAAACAAAAAAAGCTGAAGTGTCAAATACAGCAATGCACAAGAGAAGAGCATGTGCAATTGAAGAGCAAGAATTACCAAATATTTTCACTGGAAACTGCAATGGATTGCAGAAGTTTAACAAGATCCATGTTTTCCACTGCAAAATATGGCAAGATGAATTAAAAAAATATGTAATGAGCAGCCCAGGGAAGAGATCCCAGAATTCATTCCTCCCACCTCACAGCCCAAACTACCAGACTGCAGAAGCAAGTCCTCTCTTCCTGGCACTAGGGATTTTGGTTGGTGACAGAGTACCAATGGCTCAGTTTCATCAGGACATGCATGGAAGGACTTCCACCATTATCTAGAGGTAAGAGCATACTGGCAAATCAGAAGATGTGGATTTGACTTCTCTCAGGTTAAAGAAGAGTCTGAGGTCCCAAGTTCTGAGAGGACACTGCAACTGCAAGAGGAAGCCTCTAAAAGCAAGGGAGAAGGTCTTTGGCTTCTGTGCTTTGTGCTGTCCATGCGTGACTAGTATGCTAAAGCAAATCCGTCAGAGGTGAGTCCCTCATGGGTTTAGTGCACAAGAGACAGTGGAGGTAAAGCATTTTGGTTGTATGCTGACGGCCATGAAAATCTTAAAGAACGATTTTGCCTGCTGAGTTATACACATTTGAGTACTGCACAATCATTTGAGAACGAACCCCTGAATTACTGTCTGGATTTAGACTTCTAAATTATGCCTAAATTTCACTTTATAAACTAAAGCAGACATCCTGGATTTCAACTTTGTTCTAGAATCAAGATGAGTTGCTATAAGTCAATAAATAATTTTAATTACAATCTTATTTCTGAGGCTAATTAAAAATCAGCAAGTTTTTAATTATAGAAAGTTGAAGGTTTCACATTTTTAAATCATTTGTGACAAAAGGTATGCCAGGTAAAAAAATTATTAGACCCATTTAAAATTAATTTTAATTTGAGTTATTCAGAGACTTGGCTCTAGAATCTCAGGAAATTCATTTTGAATTAAAAAAAACAAATGCTATAACTTCACAGAGAATATTTTATAGCATTAAGAGGTAACAAGGAGCTTGTGTTGTCTATTTGTATGTCAAATGCAACACAGGCTTAATCATCAAGCTACGTCTGAAGAACTCTTTAAACTGTCTGTCAAACAGATTTATTAATTTGCATTAGTAGATTCTTTTTAGGATTTCACCTCACTTTGCCCTCTCCCTCATAAAATGTATGGTTTACTTTTCCCAAAATATGTGCATTGTACATTAGTAATTTTTTTGGTCATATGCGATCACACTGATTTTTCTACTACAATTCACCAGAAAATGAAAATGAATATTCGATTACATTCTTGGACGCTAAAATATACAAATAATTTTCTTTGCATAAAAGGTAGCTCTGCATGTTTTATTACAGTTCTGGTTTTATTTGCTTCTGTAAGTTTTAGTAAAATTTCTGAATACAGACATATAAGCACAACAAAAAACCAGAATTTTAAATCACAATTTAAGCACATTTATAACGTATAAACTTGTGCTCCTGAGACATCTGCATGAGGTAGCTGGTCTGTATTTTCAGTTCAGAGAAATACTGCCAGTTATTTTCTTCAATAGATTTGTCAATGTTGATGCTTTAAAGTAACTGTCAGTAGATGCTCACAATTAATTATTACAGCATTATTATGTTTCTCTTCCATTAGTGTTTTAAATTGTTAGTAAAGTTGAGGACCCATCATGGAACCCATGGGGATTAAGTCTAGAACAGCAGTGATTTTACCTCTCTAAAATTTGATCAGGATGTAAAGAAGTGAATTATGCAAAAAATGTAAAATGTTGACTATAAATTATTTTAGAAATGGAATTGCCTTGTCAAAACCATGGTTTTAATCTTTTTCAATTTGTACACTGCCTAAAAAAATAAGCAGAACAAATTTCAGCCAATAGGTGATTCACAGTTAACTTTGTTAGAGCCCCCCACACCAGTTCACAAACCCCAGAGGGTCAGTCACCTGCATATCATCAGTTTTAAAGACAGAAGTAATCAAGATGTTCTCACCTCTTGTTTCAAAATTAATGACACAATTTCATTCAGTAATCCTGGAAATAATTCTTACTGTAAGTGATTATTAGCAAGACCAACATGTTTTGACTCAACCTGTGACAGGTACGCATCTCTCCCACAAAAATGCTTCTAACTCATTTTAATGGCTTCATCCTTCTCTGTTTTCTTTTTTCATGCGATAAGCCCCTATACTGACTGCTTCCAAACACATGCCACATCTTTTTTCCAAACTACAAGACAGGCATACTGAAACTCTCAAAAAACCCTGACCTCTCAGGTTTAAACAGATATGCTTGGGTTTTTTCCCATGTTACAAAAAATCATAAATCATGAAAGGTTTGCTTTTCCACCAACTCCTGAACCATGAAAAAAATATGTCAGGCTACATGCTATTTACCAATACAATAGTCTTTTAAAGATGCAAGGGAAAAGCACACAGTAAACCAAGGGTGTGTCAAGAAGCCTAGGCAAGCATTCAACATAAATCAAATCAATATGTAAATTTGTGTTTGCCTGGGAAACCTGCATTGGCCATGTAAAACCTCAGCAGAGAGTAGAAAGCAGCTATGATAAATGAGTTTACATGCTTCAAAATTCCAATTAAAAATCTTCAGATACAAATGTACCACTGGGATCCAGGCTGATTCATGTTATTGTCCTCTGAATGCTGGGATATGCATTTTTTTGCAAATGCAGACCCACTCACGATAACTTGATATGTGATATGTAACAACAAAGGAATTTTAGTTAATCATTCTTTTAAACTGCTGATGACTTTGTGTTGGAGCACCCTTACAGTCTCCAAAAATAAAACTCTCCAAATGGATGGCAAATCGGTTTGCTGGAAAGGGGAAATTGGCAAAGAAGACAGGTGCTGTGTCTGGTGCAGATCTGGAATTGCTCTGAAGAAGGTATGCCAGCTTAAATAGCGCCAAACATGAGATACATAACTGATATATATATATTTCATTAGCTTTGTTCTAAACAAGAACATGTTTTTTCTCTCTTAGTTAAAATTTCTTATTACACCAAAAGAATAAAGTACCTTTAAAGCAGGTATTCTATAGATGACGCATCAAAGAGAGCTGTAACTTTGCTGATATTTAGCAATTGTGAATAATCTTAAAAGTAACTTTGTATTTAAAATAAAGCTGAAAAGGGACTGCACTTCTGAACAACATCAGATCACCACAGAAGTCAGGAATAAATGCTTTCCCTTCTGACAAGCATTTTTCATTTTGAGGGGCAGATTTAATTTTCTTCTAAACATCAGTCATGGGGCAATGCTGGAAACAGGATATCCTGGTGTTGGACCACACTGGCAGAGGTATCTTTGATTGTCAAGTCCAGCCCTCTGCTACCACATGGCATGCAGAAAACTCACAAGCTTCCTCCTAAAAAAAAAATAATTCTACTTTTTGCCTTGGTTTTGGCTTTTGAAAGCATTTTCCAGAAAAATATTTTATACTCTTCATCTGACTGCAATTCTATTTATGGTGTAAGTTGTTTGATTTTCTCTCAGTCTCTTGGGGTATTTATAGAAACATAGAATGGCTTGGGTTGGAAGGGACCTTAAAGATCATATAGTTCTGAACCACCTGCCATGGGCAGAGACACCTTCCACTACACCAGGTTGCTCAAAGCCCCATCCAGCCAAGCCTCGAACACTGCCAGTGATGGGGCATCCACAGGTTCAGGCTGTTGCCATCACAGCCTGCTACTGGGTGGTTTGTTTCTGGGTTGGTTTTTTTGGAGGGGTTTGTTTGTTTTTTGTTTTCTTTTTTTTTTTTTAGGAATACATTTTAATTGCAAAAGCAGAGCTTGGTCTTCTGTACTTTTGTACTTTTCCTTCAGTGAAGTAGTAACATGCCTGGGTCCACAACATTCTCAATTTGTTAGGCTAATCATCTTCCATACACCTTGGTGGTATTTCAGCAATCAAAAAAGATATTATATCTTTTAAAAATAAAATCAGTACATAAATTCTGTGTATAGCTGTAATGCATAATCTGTCAGAAAGTATTTCAACAAGGTAGACAATGCTCAATAAAATATGACAGCACACGTTGGGGACTGATTACGTGAGCTGGGAATACAGTTGGACAAGCCTATAAATTCAAAACAGGGTGTATTTTATTTACTTATTTGTATCTTGTGGGCTTCAATTATTTCTTTATTATTATTATTATTATTTGTTTTGGCTGAGTTTCTTTGAACTCTGGATTACTGATATCAACTACAAAATGATACCCTCTCAGAGCGATTAAAACATCAATGAACATTGAAATACACTGTTGTGTTTTTTTGTCTAAGATAATATTTCTATTTCCAAATAAAACAGACTACATGATGCTCTTCAAAACCTTCAGAATATTCTCGTAATTCACCTCTGACACTTGACAAACAGATGATATTCAGGACAGCAACTGTGCTTTTCTTCAGATAGAATTCTGAAAACAAATCATTATTGTAGAACAGCTGACATAACAATGCTGATACTATCTTGTACATAATCTAATGAAAAAAAAACCATGATTAAGTAGCAACATGATTCAGAAAAACCTGAATCATGTTGCTACTTAATTAATCACTGCTGCTTTGTGGTACTAATCGGAGATATTTTACTTGATCAGTCAGAGGTTAAGTTTGGCACAATGCTTTTGAAGCAATTACAGAAAACAATCATGAACTCATATTTGCTAATGTTGTGCATTATACTTTCTTGTTTAAAAACACTTCATTTACGGTCAAACAATATTAGGGGCAAACACCACTTAATTTACAGCCTGTTAGCAGTCTAAATCTCTGCTGATCTACATGCATGTGGCAGTGTGTGACAGCAAGAAATTGACGGGCAAAGGGAACAATTTAATCTCTCTCACACCAGGCACTTAATACTAAGTCATAAGTGAAGTTACTCTCCTCAGGTGCTGTCAGTGTGGTAGTGGACCACATTCCCATTGAACTCAAATTTGAACCAGCCTTTTGAGCTGACCCATTGGCCACTGTGGCACACCAAGGGGAATAGCAACACACTTTAACCAAACACCTGAGCTTAGGGAGCGCATAGTGATGCCCAGGAGGTTCTGCTCTCTTCTCAACAATCACATCCTTCTACCAGGGGAAAATGCAATGAAGATGAAGCAGTGGAGGCAGAAAAGGGGCCTCAAATGCATAGGGAGCTAACTGTTGCATCTCCTGGTTCAAAAAGGACAGCTTTTGGAGGTCACAGCAGTCCAATCTAGGACATACTTGCTGAAGAGAGGAGCATCACCCCCCCAAGAGCCCTTGATACAGAAACACAAGATATTGTACCTATCAATGAATTTATACTATATGCTACCTTGTACCATTTAATCTATAAGGCACATGTTTTTGACTGTAAGTTTTCTAAAAATAAAGCTGCAGTGTGTTATAAGACCTCATTTTTGTCTGTATGTGATATCACAAAGAGAATTCTTTGACACAACTATCAAAACAATAAACAAAACAATTCAGGGGAACATACTGATTCAGATCAATGGTAAGTATGTAACAGTCTATGTTCTTTATGCTATGTGTTTACAATGGCATTAGTGATTTTTTTTATAACACCAGACTTGTTTGCCACATTTTGCTTCAAAGATGATCAAAGATTACTTCCAGCTAATAGGCAAACATGACAGACATTAATAACAACTGTTAGAGCCCAGTGTTCAGAACTGTGACAACGGGCGGAGGATAGCAACACACTGCATTCTTGACTATTCATTTTTTTAAACTTTTGAACAGTCAACAAAAGAAGTGATTGGCAACAAATATTAAATCAGGTAGGAACAAAGAAGGCTCTTGAAACTATAATGAATATGCAGCTCTTTCTGAAGGAAGAAGCTGCTGAAAGCAATGAGATTTCATGAAATAAGAGCTATGGCTTAAGCTATAATGAAACAATAAATATATTCTTCACGAATATGAAAAGACATTTCCAACTTTTCATTGTCAGATGTTGGCTTCTATATTACTGTAATCTGCCAACCTGTGCTATGGGATTTAAACAAAACAGAAGAGATAAGACTGCAGATTTTTTAATATAACAATATGTGAAAAAGTAACAATCATTTTTTATCTTACCTCTTTGAGCATGTGACAGATAAAACATGTTTCAGAAGTGGGTAACCAAAATCTTATGTCAGGGTGTATCATATGCCTCATATTACTTAACCTACTAGGATGCCAAGCTGCTTGCTTATTTGTGTCCTGTCCATAGGATGTCAACTGATTACAAATAAGCCAACATTTAGCCATTAGAAAGCCAAATTGCACAATGAAGCTTTGCACCTTTTAGTGGGAAATTTTCTACCTTTCGTCTCACTTGCCTAGATCTTCATACTATGGTTGCAAACTAACTTGTGTAGAAAACACCTTATAAATGTAAGTGGATTATTACAATTATTTTTATTTTATGGAACATAAAACATCACATTGATATGTGTATGAAGATGAATATCATATTTGAAACATCACAAAGACTTTCTACTTTTTTATTCCTTAGTCTTTTCACTCCACCATCATATGCTCTGCCCTTGGTTCTTTTCTTTTCTTTTTGTCTTGCTTTTAGTTGCTTTCCTCACGTCTCTGTATTTTTTTTTCTTCTCTCTGGCTCTTTCTTCTTTCCTCTTTCTAGACCCCCTGTTCCATGCTATTATTTGCCTTCTCTCTCAGTAATTTTATTCTTCCTCCATCCTTACTTCTCTGAATCATCCTTTATCTGGTCATGTTTTACTCCCCACTCGCGCCCCACACACACACTTATTATTACTCTAGTCTTTAATCTGCCCCTCACTTCCCATCTGTTCATTATCTCCAGGTTGTCCATCTCATCCTGTTACAAATAGACCATGTTGTTTCTTGCTGCCCACATAAGAAACAAGGAGTGTTTTAGCTGGCCTGCTTTTCTTCATTCCACTGTATCTTTCTCACACCACATCCCACTTTGTAATGAATGTTAATACCAACTTTAAAATATTTTTCACCAAAAATAAAAACGAAAAACAGTCCTGGATCTCTGAAAAAGAAGATGACAAGGCCACTTAGCTTTTGTGTGAGGTGCCAAAGATACAGTCTTGCTTTTGCTGGCTTTATTTCATCTTGCTGCTGTTGCTGACAGCAACTTCTATATTTCAACAGTCTTTATGTTCTATCTTTTAAACATACATACACATAGGAGCTACCGAGAACAGAGAAAGAAATAAATACAGCCTAGAGAACAGACCCCATTGGACTGACTAAGGAACTGAGAAATGCTTAATGTAAAAGAAAAAGAGCACAGAGATAATATTTTATAAAGCTTTTTTATTTTAGAGGAGGTTTTGGGCTTTAGACCCCTCTAAGCAATTTCAACATTTGTGGACTCTCCCGTCTGCTTTGGGATCACTTCCTGGAGTGTCACTGAATAGAAATGACAGTCGCAATAAAATTTTCTATCTAAGCAAGACTATGACACAATTGACTAGAAGAAACATCACTTCTATTTTGGTGGTTTCTCTGTCTGTGGAAGGAAATGATGGGATAAGAATACAAGACCACAGAAGAGGGCATATTTGGAAGTCCCTAACTGTTTAAACAAATCTCTGAAGCAATTTGAAACAATAAGCATTTAAATAATTTTAAATTAGTAATTTTAAAACAAGTTTGGAAAACTAAGCTTCCTAGTTTTCTGCTGTTCAGGGAGCAAAAGGTGCAGCACAGCTACCAAAAGGTTTCTTGTAGAAGCTGAGTTAGATGCAGTCCTTTCAGCTGATAATGTGAGCTGAGTTGCTAAGGGCAAAGTAGGGTTTTTCATAAGGGTAGATTAGGATATTGTCTCTTGCAGTACCATTTTAGCATACATTTGTAGTTTACATTTTGAAGATTTCCTTGACTAGAATGTTTTGGTTTACAAGGAAAGCACAAAATATGTGGAGGCTGGTGTGCTAGGCTGGTAAAAATATGTGTAGCTCTTTGTGAACAAAACATTCTTAAAGATCTACTGTCCAAACAAACTAAAGCTCATTAAACTTCTTGATAACTGGTTTGACCCCCAAACTCATGACTCAGTTTTCACCTTCATTGAGGATGAAAATCATACTAGTGTTACATCAGATGTTTGTTAGGTTCTTTATGTTTTTATGTGGTACTTACTTGCAACCTATAGATTATAATCACTTGGAAATCTACAAATGAACAGACAAATAACAATATAAAGGAAAAGGTATTAGTTCTAAAAAAACATTCTTTGTTGTTTTTTTAACATGCAAGACCTTTTTCTTTTGATGTAACTTCTTTCATTTCTGATGAGATAAAAATCAAACTTTATATTTAATACTCTTCACCTTTTTTTTTAGCAGGAGAAAGTAGAATTTTATTCCATAAAATGACAATTCCAAATGAGAAATAATTTTTTAGTATTTTAACTTTTTTCTTTTCCTTTTCATTCTGATAAAAATTGACCTTTAAGTAATTATTGCACTAAAAATGTAGCATTTATTGCCAATGGTGAACCTTTCTTTATTGTTTTCAGCAGACTTTACTGTAGTGGTGATCAGTTAAGTTGTTGAGTTCATATCTGCATGATGTTTTATACTTGGTAATTGCTTCCAAAAGTGTTAAAAGTTTGATCTTTATGATCCATGTTGACAGATATTGAGCTGAAGACTTTGCTCTCTGAAGTGTGTAGGTTTGCAGTGTGCAGGAAGTATCAGGCAGTGATGCAGGTAATTATGACCTGATGTGACAACATGATGGCACTGTAAGCCACAATGCCTAAATTTTAGTTGGATGTATATGAGCCTTGAGATCCTGTGACAAAAATTAAATTAACTCCTATCACTTCAGTAAGGAGCTAGCATAGAGATAGTAAAAAAAACCCAAACCCATAAATATTAGAAGTCCCTGAAAGCTAATGAACCAGTTTCCTTTAGCTGAAATGACAGTGTATGCCAAGAAATTCAACGACTCAGTCTATGTTTCTTTCTCAAAAGCAATTAGTCAATCAGTACCTTCACAGATCTGTGAAACAATCTGTCCTATTTCATACATCCGTGCAAAAATTACTTTGAAGTGATAAGGTTACTGCAGCGAAGCCTGGCAAAGCCTTTTACAACAGGGTTGTATGCCGTTACAGTCACCAGCAGCATGCTAAGAAATGTCAACTGTAATTAAAACCAATCATTTTCAAATATATGCCATGCTTGGAAATGGTGAGGAATGCTTTTTACAGTAAGAATTCTCAGCCTTGTGAGCACAGACTTCTTTAAAGATTTTTTTTTCTTTTTGTGGGAGGAAGATTTTTTCTCTTTCTTTTGGCAACACCATTTTGGAAGATGTTTATTCATTAAGGCAATTGTATCAAAAATCACAGAACTGCATGTTTCCTCTCTAAACTTGTCACAGTTCTGATTGAGCTTGCATTTAAAGGTTGTCCCTGCATGTAATTTTGAGTACATGGCATGGAATCTATTTTAAAAATTTGTGAAGCACTTTAGCAAAACATCTATTTACTGAAAAGTGACATTTCAAAGTACTGAATTGAAATTATGTTCAGCTTTTGGCAAGCAGTTTTGGAAAAATCAAAATTACAAGTTTGCAAATGGTTAAAGACTTGTTTCTAAAATAAAGCATTTAATTTTTGCAGACTAATTTCACATAAGGATACAGTTTCCATTTGCAAAGATGAAAAGATGATGGCTCCCCTATACCCAGTTCATTTGACTCTTCATGTAGTAATTTAAACATGATCCTCCTTGCAAGATTTTTAGCAACAGAATTGTAAGTGTCGCCAGGACAGAACTGTCTCCCTGTGAGAAATCTGGAGCAATGTCTGGGACTTGGATTTTTCATTCACTGGACAGTGCTCTTTGGGCACTTTCATGCCTAATAAGTATTTGGTTGATCATCAAAAAATGTAACAGAGACAACTGGAAACACTGCCTCCAATCATCTCCATAATCCCATATCCTCATCCAGTATACTGATGTGGAGATAACACACCTCTAAGTCTTCATTACTTTTGTATACAAAAGGATGATATAATGATACCTTTATTCTGTGATGTTCACTATCATGCAACTCTTTCTGGTATGAATTAATATCTTGAAAGAGATAACATCTTGGTCCTCTCAGGGTGAAGAGACATATTTCCTGCCTGAAAATAGCATCTTCACAACCAGCAAGTTTCATAAAATTTGAACTCTACTATAGGACAGGATGATTATCCTCCCAGCAGGAAATTAAGTGTAAATTCATTATGGCCCTTAGCTCGATACAAACCTGTAAAAGAAATCTGCATTTTTCAGTGTCAACACACAAATTTCAACATGCAGTTACCATATTTTTTTCTCTTTTACTGGTTCGAGTAGACCATCAGTGAAATATTTACCTGACTAGTGTGGCTCTCCCTGTGTCTTTGAATTGATGAGCCTGCTGTATTGCTGGCTGACAGTCTTGAATATTCATTTTCCTCTGCTAAACCTAAAGAAGAACAATATTTATTTATAATCTGTCATTTACACATTGGCTGATTTCAGCATAAGAGTCAAAAGACCTTGATGTGTTTTATTAAAAAAGAATGATAAAATCACGTTTGCCTGGATATTTACTATTTCCATGCTTACTGAAACTAGAACAATTATTGTTTATCAAGCATGAACAGCATCATAGGTATGCATGCTGGTTTACAGAAGGAGCAACTGTACTGAAAGAGCCTACAAACAACACACGACCAGGCTGGCTAGGGATTCCTCCTGCAATGCAGAAGTCCCTGGCTCCTTTTCCCCTGGCTCCTTTTCATCACAGAAGCAAAGCAAAGGGAATGGAAAACAGGCCTGCGGTCTGCTCTCAAATTAATGTCTCTAAGTTACACAGGAAGTTGATAGTAGGTCCAGGACTCACAACTTCATCTCCACAGTACAGAGTTTTTTTGTAATTCTTGTATTTATTGTGCACTTTCCATATGGGAATTAGCTACTCAAAATTTAGCTGTGTAAAAACCATTCACCCAGTGTAAAAGAGCCAGGTAGTTTCCTTCTCTAGTTAAGAGAAACAAACACCTCTTCACAGTGATCCTAGAGAGAGGCTCGCTGCCACAGCTTCCCCATAACTTTTGCCAGAGTGTGAAAACCATTCACACAGCACTACAAAGGATCTTAGAGGTGGGATGAGGGGAAGCAAAGGCAGAAGCAGAAACACAGTGAGTCCATGACAGGCATTATTAAGCCCCTCATAAACAAGAATGAAAGACACCATGGTAGGTCAGATACCCAGGATTTTTGGTGTTGCTTTTTGTAGCATATATTCAAAATTTTCCTGCTACTACGGCATCCATAAACAGCATATCACTACTCTATCTTCAGTCACCTGAACAAAGCTAGCCACCAAGAGAACAGGATTCATCCTAGTAAGAGATATGCAAGTTGAATTGTTTTCAGTGTATCACCTGAGATTTACTAACTAGAAATGGATAAGATCTGAAGAATTTGATTAGACCAGACATCTACCTTCTGTAGAACCAAAAACTAGGTAAGGTGATTCTGGGCCTAGATATGTAACTCTAAGATAACAAAAATGAGACAAGCCCTATTCTTTGTGTATTATACACAACACACAGAGAATTATAATGGAAACAAGTCAAAGTTCAAATGCAATGAATCATAAACTACTAATGGGATTATGTAGTGCACTAAACACAATTCTGTTTCATGTTCATGTTCAGTTTCTTGTTCAATCAAGAAACTGGCACAGAAACACACTGTGAAACATGGTTGACTTCAAACCTGCTATTTTCTGTATTAAAAATGGGGTTTCAATAATTTTTTATTTTGACAAATGAGCATTAACTCTTACATGGTTACTGATTTAACTCATGAAAATAGATTGCATGAACAATCCCACAAAATAACATAACTTTGCAAGAGAAATAAACCAAGAATTTTAAAGAGAATGAATGATCCTTATTTCTTTTTGGCCTCTCTGCTTTCAGTTCCCCCCTTATAATGATGCATCTCCACAGCTTTCTAACTAGGAACAGCTGGGTTTTTCATTACTCTGAATAAAGCTTATGTAAAGTATTCATAAACATGGATGATCTTTTCTACAGCTTCAAGTCATCTCTAATTCCTCTGGGGACACGCAGGCAGTGAAGAAGATGGAATCTCTCTTGCAACTCAGGAGCCAGGTCAAATCTGGTGAGAATCCAGCACTTCAGTCTTTTTCTGACTGGTGCAAAGAGGAAGTCTGACCCTGTTCTCCCAGTGGTTTGAACTATGTGTTGCTTTGTGGTGGAGTTATCACGCTTTGAAGCTGGTCCATGATATATTAGTTATATATTGGAGCAAGGTCTGATGTTCAAGGTCTCCAGCATACTAGGTTTGTAAAATATATGTATTCCTTTCTTACCTATTTTAAATTCATTGTCCTCCAACTTAAAATTCTCTCTCAGCAAAATCACATATTTTTGGACAAACAGAATGCTTGAAATAAATTTTCCTCTAACAATCCAGGATTGTCAAAACAAAAGAAATCACAGAATCATAGAATCATGGAACAGTTAGGGTTGGAAATGACCTTAAGAGGCGTTATTTATTGAAGTCAAATAAAATATATATTTCAAAATATTTGCATGATTCTAGACCACCACAAATGAATGAAAACACTTTCCTATGCCAGCAGCATGTTTTGAAAAAGATACTGCTTTTGCACTATATTAATACATTTTAGGATCTACTGTCCATGACAGCCTTGAGTTAAGAATAAGGTTATCAGTGATTTTCTGTTTATTTCTATGAAAAGTGCTTTGATAAGAGGTCTTATCAAATAAGTAAAGTTTCCATGTACAGCAACAGCACATCATCACAGACATGGCAAGCAGAGGTTCAGTGGAGTTTGGAAAGATAAATGGAGCAGCAGATTACATTCTGAGAGTTTTCCTTTACATGCACCTAAGTAAATATTAGGATACCACAGGTGTGCACTGAATAAGACCTTGCTTATCAGCACAAGGTTGGAAGCTTCAGTTTAGCAGGGGCAGAACTACATGAACGTAAGTTAATCAGGGGTTCTGGCTGGAGCACAAGTTGCACCATCTGGACTGGGCTTTCTTGCAACTATTCTCAAGTTACCAAAACAGTCTAATTTGGAGGGGTTTTTTTGTTTGTTTTGTTTTCAAAATTATGCTTGCTAACTTTACTACTGCAATTCTATGTAGTATTGAAACTGATAGCAAGGAATATGATTCAAAATAACTGGAAAAGTATTCCCCCCCCTTTTTTTTTTTTTTTTTTTTCCTAATGAAGAATATAGCCTTGTCCCACGCAGTACCTGGATTCAGACTGGAAACCCAAGCCTTTAATCACTTACTCTCTGTAATTCCTTCTCTATATTGCTTCAAAGGAAGATCTCACAATCAATCGCTGATCTTTTCCCTATACTTTCTATTTCCCATTTCTGCCTTGTTCTCAGATAAATAACTTGCATCTCCCGGATAGTGAGATCTAGATTACCGGACATCTATAAGAGGTTCTAAGGTTTCAGAGAACCTTCAGTGTCATAGGCTTTGATACCCAGGAACTTGTGACCCTGCACATCCTGGCCTCCAACATCCACCACACCCTCCACAGTCTCTGGGTCTTTGCAATTGTAGTGACACATCATTTCCAAACCTTCTAACTTCCTCCATGATTCTGCATTCACACATGGGCTCGATCTACTAATTAGCTCCACTGGATACACTGACTGCTGTAGCGCGAAAGAGGCATGCATCACCATGAAAGGCAAGATGTAAGGCTCTATGCTCAACAGCATGTAGCTTGGGTCCTGGGGACACGCTCCATTTCTGTCAGGTTATCTGCTGTGACACCTCTCCCATCCTGCAACTTGTTGCCTGAAGTGCTTAGATGTGGTGGTAAGTTTCGAGAGAATATATAGCACACTGTAGCCCACAGGTGACCTGCTTAGGAAGAATGGCTACCTTCTCAACAGCTAATGTTAGGAAAAACTAACCCCCTTACCTGAAGAATACATAGGGCTTTTGGTGAAACAGAGAGATTCTTACAGCACACTTATAGTTTATATAGATTATGCAGAACAGCACACCTTTTGTGCAGATCTGCATAAACTACGTAGTGAGTCCATTCACGTGGATTTCCACATGCAGGCGGTGGACCTCAGTTACAACTAAGCAGGAATAAACAGAAAGGCTTCCTTTGAGGGACAGCAGTGTGCCAGCTGATTTGGATGAACAGGACAGTGTGTGCCTGTATGACCATTAATCATAATGCTCCTTTGATCCAACAGGGTTGTTTCATCTACACAATATCTACTTTCATTTTCATGTGGATTACATAGTGTAAGTACCTCTATGGCACACTCCGCTGGGGGTAAATTGCTCTCAGACATGTGGGGAGTTTCCCCGTTTCATTAATAAAAGGTTAGGTTATCTCAGTTACTTATTATCACTTATCAGAAAGCCACTGGGCTGCCTCAAAAGAAACATAACCAGTAGGTTGAAGGAGGTGCTCCTGCCCCTCTACTCTGCTCTCTTGAGACCTCACTTGAAGTACTGTGTGCAGTTCTGTGTCCTCAACATAAGGACATGGAGCTGCTGGAGCAAGACCAGAGGAGGGCCACGAGGATGATCAGGGGGCTCCTGTATGAAGACCGGCTAAGAAAGTTAGGGCTGTTCAGCCTGGAGTAGAGAAGGCTGCGTGGAGACCTCATAGCAGCCTTCCAATATCTGAAGGGGGCCTATAGGGATGCCGGAGAGGGACTCTTCATCAGGGACTGTAGCAGTAGGACAAGGGGTAATGGGTTCAAACTTGAACAGGGGAAGTTCAGGTTAGATATAAGGAAAAAGTTCTTCACTGTGCGGGTGGTGAGGCACTGGAACAGGTTGCCCAAAGAAGTGGTAAATGCTCCATCCGTGGCAGTGTGCGATGCCAGGTTGGACAGAGTCAACATGGTCCAGTGTGAGGCATCTCTGCCCATGGCAGATTATCTTAAGGTCCTTTCCAACCCTAACCATTCTATGATTCTATGATTATAGTTGTCATATTGAAATATTTCACTTAAGGATTGATACATTGACACATTTCACATAATGTCCCATTCATCCACATTCTATTAGGTGCTAGTTGGAAATGACAACAAATTTCAGCAAACTTTTACCTTCTGTGTTTGTCTTCCAAAAGAGTGTCTACTGGTTTTGGTGATTCAGGATTGCAGATTTCAGCATTGTAATATAAAAGGTTATTACAGGTTTTATGATTATTACTCTTAGTGTTTGGACAAGAAATAGCAAAAAAGTTTTTCTTTTAGACTAAAAACTCTGGTAGGTGTGGAAGATTTGTGTCAAAAAGGTCACAGATAGCACAGAGATGTCGAAAGCTATTGCTCCTAACATAGAATCATAGAATCATAGAATAGTAAGGGTTGGAAAGGACCTCAAGATCATCGAGTTCCAACCCCCCTGCCATGGGCAGGGACACCTCCCACTAAACCATGCCATCCAAGGCTATGTCCAACTCCACCTTGAACGCCGCCAGGGATGAAGCATTCACAACTTCCCTGGGCAACCCATTCCAGGGCCCCACCACCCTCACAGTAAAGAATTTCTTCCTCAGATCCAATCTAAACCTCCCCTGTTTAAGTTTAAACCCATTACCCCTTGTCCTCTCACCACAGTCCCTAATGAAGAGTCCCTCCCCAGCATCCCTATAGGCCCCCTTCAGGTATTGGAAGGCTGCTATGAGGTCTCCACGCAGCCTTCTCTTCTGCAGGCTGAACAGCCCCAATTTTCTCAGCCTATCTTCATACGAGAGGTGCTCCAGTCCCCTGATCATCCTTGTTGCCCTCCTCTGCACTTGTTCCAACAGTTCCATGTCCTTTTTATGTTGAGGACACCAGAACTGCGCACAATACTCCAAGTGAGGTCTCACGAGAGCAGAGTAAAGGGGCAGGAGCACCTCCCTCGACCTGCTGGTCACACTCCTTTTGATGCAGCCCAGGATACGGTTGGCCTTCTGGGCCGCGTGCGCACACTGCCGGCTCATGTTCATTTTTTCATCAACCCACACCCCCAAATCCTTCTCCATGAAACTAAAGAAAACTAAACATTATATAAACATTATATGAAACATAATATGAAATGAAAAAGTAACTTCTATTAAAATTCTAAACTAACAGCAGTGTTACATCCTCAGCATCTATATTTTTAGGACATTGAAAAATTTCATTCTTTCTGTAACTGCTGTTGCACCATTCCGATCACCTTGTTGCAATGATAAAAAAATTGTCATTCACTAGTAAGGACCTGGTAGCAAATGGAGACCCTGATTTTCCATTTTCTGTCCCATTTGTATTGACTACAGGATCAGAAATTTCAAATCTCAGTCCTCCATGCCTCAGGCTGTTTACAGGCTTGGAGGTGGGCTGATTACAAATTCCTCAACAGAGGCTGTTTTATTTGCTTCGCATTCAGCTTTTATTGGAGAGGGGCTTATCAGTTCACACATACTAAGTTAAGCCAGTTCCAGAAACATACGCATTTCACCACTCACAAGATTCCAACTTGACTATATCTTAAAAAGCTCTCTCAAGGAAACACTTCAGCAATTTTATGTTAGAAGGGCTTTGGGATTAAAAACTGCTTACCATTTGATACTGAATTTCCATTTTCAGCAGTCACAGAACTGGACAGTGGATTAGATGACTGAGTTCCATGGTTTGCATTTTTATCCTGGGTTTCTGATCCAGTATCTGATGTATTTGGATCTTCCCTGCTCCTCAAGTTCAGATTAGTTTCAGCACCTGACAGAGAGAAAAAGCTCATCAGCTTTCTATTAAGTAGTGGCTTTCACGTGTAAGTAGAAAAACCTAACACAGAGAAAACAAATTATCAAATTAATTTATCACTAAATTCACAAGTCCAGGGAAAATGTAGAAAGTTTAAGTCAGTGATTTTTTCAGGGTTTCCTTTTTCTTTTTTTTTTGGTAGTGTCCCACTTACAGACATTTAAATTTTAGGGAAGTGAAAGGCATGAACGACATTTCATTTGTACTGTTTCTTTCCATACAAATATCAGCTGATAAAACTAAACAAATGTTTGTATTGCCTCTATTTTACACCCTATTTCACAGGAGCTCATATAACCGCTGCGAGCTCCACTGCAATGCCTTTCACAATTGCATTAGTTGATATTAGCAACAGCGATAACGTGGGTTTATTTTTTTCTCTTATCTCCTCCTACAAGAAACAAAATGGCTTTTGATATGAAACCTTATGTAGGAAGATTCCTCCCAGCAGAGCCTCCCTATGGCCATTATTTACCCTGCCTCAGGGCTCTCCAGCCATCAATTGTCATTTTCTATAAAGTTCCAGGTTTTCACATCATAGCCTTTTAGTTAAATTTCTTCAAGACATCAAGAGGAGCTCTGATCCTGCAGGAGTTCCTGAGAGATGTATAATGTACAGGCATTTCTTCAAAGAGAGGGGCAAAACCTTTCTCTTCTTCACCCTCTGACTGATGGCACAACTATGCAGAGCAGAAAAGCCCACAGCAAAGTGCCTGGAGCTGGCTTTGAGCTTGCCTGGCTTTGTCAGCCCAGTGCACCATGAGAAACAGGGCTTAGCTGTCAGCTGTGTCGGAGCAGTGCTCCTCACTGGAGTTTGGGGGCCAGAGGCAGGTTTGGAGCATATGAGGATGGTAGGAGGGACCCCAACTTCAATTCTGGTATCTCTGGCTATCCCCACTCCACCCGTGTGGCATGGCTGATGAAGCTGCGTGAAATGCTGCACTGACAAGGCTATGCATTGTTTGATGGATTTCTCTCTCTTTTATGTGTTTCTTTTCATCTAGTGATGAACACGTATGCATAGGTTTTCCTTGCCATAATCAGGTTTGTTTCATGGAAGACAAAGCTGAATTCAGTTCTCTCTGTTTAGCTCCATTTCAGTTTTTCTAACTCTGTCCACCCTATCTGAGAGCTAACCTTACCTGTGGGACTGACATATTATGGCTACCCTGGGTGCAGAGGCCTTCATTTAGCACCAAAAAAGGATTTTTTTTTTCCCATGACAGCCCTCAAAGAAGTATTCTTTTGTTTTGGTTCTGTCTATTTAAGCTTTGTCATAATGACAGCAATAACTAATGGAGGTCAAAATGCTAGCTATTAAAACTAACATTACAGTGTTTGTCCATACTTCCAATGACATCATCCTCAGCTCTCTCAGAGATAGAATATTCTTATGAGTCCTGAGCACATGAGCATTTTTCGAGGAAACAGGAAAAATGTTTTTTACACCAGGAACAGATACTTTGCCTGCAGATTTTCAAATCTAATGTTAGAATCATAGAATAGTTAGGGTTGGAAAGGACCTTAAGATCATCTAGTTCCAACCCCCCTGTCATGTTAACTGCATGGTCAATTTTTCATATTTATGCCTGAACTGAACAAAACCCAAAACACCTAGTTCAAAAAGTACCAACATTTAAAAAATGAATTAATGAAACAAACCCTATACGTTCATTCTGATTAACATGAAAAGTTTCATTTCCATGAAAAGGGCTTTCTTATTTTTGTTTAGCGTTCAGTTATCTAACTCTGATGCTTTCTTAACATTCCTCTTCTAACAAAAATGCTGTCTTGAAAAGTCAAAAATTTCATTTCCACAGTGTCAGAATAAAACACTGCAATGCTTTTTTTTTTTGCTCCCTCATTCCCTGATCATTATCTTTAGCCAGATGTGACTGGAGTGTTTCAGTGGCAGTTTCATTAACTGCCTATTTAGGCAAGTGTCTCTGCAATAAAAAAATTAGGCCAGCTCTACCCACAGCAACTGACTTGGGAGAGGTGGCAGAACCAGAGTCTGAGCTGGAAAATGCATACAGGACAATTAAAATAGCATGCCTGATTTAGCTTTTGTACAAGCAAGTTGAGTGCAAAATGCATCTTTGCAGCTCATATTAAATTTGTCTGAAAAGGAAATGTCACTTTTAGATGTTAATAGTCAGTGCACTTGCCTGTAGATCATAATCCACCTACATAATTATTGTGTCACCTTTTACATAAAGAGTCTTGGGGGAAGTGGCTGGGATCCTTATTTTTCTTGATATCCAAAAGATTTATTGATTTCCCTGACATCTGCAATTCATTTGAGAATGTGCAAGCAGAAAGACTTCTTGCATTCCTATTTGCGGAAGCCTTTTGTTTCATAGCTACATTGATATCTTTTCATGACATTCATAAAGGGCTCTTGGAAAAAAATAGGTTCTCTTTCCTCCTTTAGATGAGTAAGATAAAATACTACAAATAATTGTGGCTAGGTACTATTGAGCTAAAATATCATCTTAAATTGGCAGAAACAAGTAATGGACAGATATGCAGCATATATTTTGAAACAGTTATCTAGGTAGAAATCTGGTATCACACTTGCTTTATTCAGTCATTGTAAGAAATTTACACCTTTAGTTTCTAAATAGAAAATGAGATAGAGAAACTATACTTCACAGCACCTTATTTAATTAATCTTGGGGGTGAGAAAGAAGCCTATGTTTTGGGTTTTGTTTTGGTTTTGTTTTGTTTTGTTTTGTTTTGTTTTGTTTTGTTTTTTCCAAATAATCTGGATTATATAAAGGTACTTGTGCTAATTTCCTACTTGTTCCTAATTTCCTCACAACTCATGTGAGTCTATGGAAAAAGTATAACCGCTCATGTTGGCTGTCTTCAAAGAGACCCCTGGAGAAGCCACAGTGTATCCCTAGCAAACAAGTACTGTTCATTTATTTTGCACTTTGTACAAAACAGGTGAATTTCTGAAGAAAATCTTTTCTATAAATAGTGTAACAAGGGGATGCTTTAGTCAGGTGTAACTGGTGTCTTGTCCCACTGTTGCAAAACTTACCTAGGATCACTGGATAATTTATGTTGTAAGGGACCCCAGGAGATCCCTTGTGCACTGCTGCTCCAAGCAGGGCCAGCAGTGGGGTCAAGCCAGGGCTGCTCAGGGCTTTGCCCAGCCAGTCTTGGAACCCTCTCAAGGATGGAGTCTGCTTATCCTCTGGACAGCCTGTCCCTCTGCCTGCCTGCTGCCCTGCCTGTCATCATGGGGGAAAGGTTTCCATACCCAGCCTGAACCCCTCTCATTTCAGCTCATGCCTGATGCAACTTGTTGCCCTGCTGGGCACAGGTGACAGCCCCTGCCCGTGTTCCTGTCTGTGCTCCTGCTGATGCAGCCCCAGATGCTGCTGGCCATCTCTGTTGCCAGGGCAAACTGCCAGCTCCTGCTCAGCAACACATTATGTCAAATTACCCCTGCTGCTGTGAGTCCCTGCAGAGACAGATGTGCACAGCTCTCTCACCCCTTATCAACTTTCTGAAACTATTAGAAATACTTTAGGAGATGGGAAAAGACAAAATTATGGTTCCTACAGTTGAGCATCTCCACCAACAAGCCAAATGTTAGGTTTTTGTTCAGACTTGTGCTCTGCAGTTCTCATCAGATGGATGGATTCTTCACCAGGTTTAAACATTCATTTTTTTTTAAAAAATAACAGCATCTTAATGCTTTCCAGCTAGTAATAAATGTTATTTGAAGAGTCATCCATACCTACTTGTGAGACATTCACTACGGAGAGACATCAGATGTAAGATCACGGTGGGAGGTCATGATTATAAAAGGAATACAAGCTTTAAGTGAAAACCTACAGACTCTTTGCAACAGTGAACAGCATTTGGATTATTTTGGTAAACTGACTTTTCCAAAAAGATACCTCTGACTCAGTCAAATTCTGCTCTAATATTGCAGTTAATAAGGATATATATGGACTGCAAGAACTTATGGATGTTTGGACTGGAGGCATAATTTGCCCCTCAACTGCAGCACAGTTATTAGCTGGAAGCAATCACATGTACAGTGCTTTTAATCAGAGTATGACAAATCAAACTGTAACAATTATTTCCTTACAAGCAAGCTCTGTATTCCAACAAAGCCATAATTAATTACATCAACATTACTTGAAAAGTGTAAAAGGAAAAGTATGCAAAAGAGGCAGCTCACAAAATCTTTATTTGCCTGTTATTCTCGGAGCTCTTAGAGGAGACTGAGTTTAAGACTCATGATAGCTACAAGGAACAGGACAGACTGAACTGTCGCTTACTTTTGGAAAGAAAAGTATGAGTATGGCAATCATGGAAATCATTTAATAGATCTTTTTATTCTCCTTGTTCAGTCATTATCTCACTCTTGAAAGAAACCCAGTGCACTGAAAGTCTACATGATATAACTTTTCTCTCAAAAGAATAACTTCAAAACTTTTAATTGAGCTATGACTTCCAAATATCCTATCATAAAGCTCTTTTTTTCTCAAACGTAAAATGTAGGATCCCAAACATCATATTTACTTCATAAGTAGTATTTCAGCTGAATTAATATTATCAGCAAATTATGAAATAGGCCAGTATAGCTTCTCTTCAGATGACAGATTAAAGTGCACTACGGAAACATTTTGAGGACCTATTAATTTTTGTAAGAAAATTATATAAGTACCCTATTTAATAAAGTCTAAAGCAAAGTATAAATCAACGGCTGATATCAGCATTTTGGTGGAATCACCATAGACTCTTTTTGCAGCTAGACATAGAAAACCAGTATGTTGTTAAAGGCTCAAGAGTAACTCACCTGCTTGGTTTATATTTTTCTTTTCTGCCAAAGCCTTTGGTTTTGCTCTTCCTTCTTTAAAAGTAGGTATATCCATGACATATATCTGTCCCCATGTGTTCTTTTTTCAAATACTTCTCCTTTTTACATTTAGTGCTCATTTACAATCTGACTGAAAACTCATTAATAACAACAGAAGGCCTCCACAGCTTTCAGTGGATTTTGGATTAGATTCATGCTTACCTTGTATGCTTTGTGCAGCACTGCCAAAACACCAAGGGATTCATAATACAGCATAAATACAGAGAGCCTCTTGCTTTGTCTATCCTGGTTATTCGAATGTGATCAAAACTGTTCTCTGGCCCTGAGGCAAATGGTAAGAGACCTATGTCTATGCTATTGCACTTTCTTGCTTTCCACAGCAGATAGGCTGCACTACTGGGAATAGTCCCTGGCCAGTGCCATTTCCTGAACCATGCCCAGGTCAGTCTGGAAGGGAGCCAGCCTGCCAGGTCCCAAACCATGACACGAACTCCTGTAGCACTTTGGCTATGCAGACGATTGAGCTGCCATATCCAGGACATTCCCTGGCAGGAATGCAAAAGGGCTCATTTACTAAACCAGATGTAGCCCTTCACCTTGACAACACTAGTTACTACAAATAAGAAATGAGTGGTCAATATTAAGTGCATCTTCAGGAAAAAAGAAAAAAAAAAAGGAGAAAAATATGGAAGAAAAGTAAGATCAGAACAGATGGGGTTACTGGGGCACTGAACTGTTTTACAGCTTCTGCTGAAGCCAATTTAGAAGTTTCTTCTTGACTGTATGAAAGAGCAGGTTCTCCTTAGTTTTGCCCTAATGTAAATGGAAGACACACACCCCTCTCAATCTGATTTGACTTGCACCTATCCATTCTTTCAAGGCACACACTCCTTTTCAATTAATTACACAGAGAACTATGGCTGACTTTCCAGATTACGAACTTTAGTGCCACAGGTTAGGCAAGATACAGGTCTTAGCGTAGAAACAATCTCTGTCCTGGTCATCAAAAATGTCAGCTCCATAAAACAGAAAACACAAATATTATGGAAAAAGCTTAAAAGCTTTTCCACAAAGGAACACCACCTACAAAAATATATAACACATAAATATAGAAAGAAACATACAAAAAAGGGGGAAATAGTTCCTCTTCTTATCATTTAATGTCTTTAATAAATCCCAGGATAATGTCAAACACTATTTCTCCACTCATGGAAAACATGATTTTCTGTAACCAATAATCAATATATGGCTTTAGTTATAAAGATCCACAGCTATACACACTTCATTAGCAACTATGAAATCTGGAAAATGTATACATTCTGGCAGATAAATCAATGTAGTAAAGGCGGAGCAGCTTTTGTACCTTAGCTACCATGGAATCTAAAAGCTCAATAGCTTGATTTCTTTGAAACCTGTGGCTGCAAAAATGGTGACTTCAACTCAGCTTGTCATTATATATGTGAAGAAGAGAGAATTGATGAATCCTATTAACCAGCACATGAAAGACAAGAAGTTGCACACAAAAGGTATTCCTGATCTGTGCTCTCACTCGTTCTTGGGACATGCAGGAATACACTGGATCCTAGTAGCCAATCCTGAATATTTGCTACATTTACTGTGGTAAGTGCATGTTGTGAAATAAGGGGAAAAAAAAAAAAAAGAAAAAAGAAAAAAGCTGGTGACTGCAGAAATTACGTAGATAATTTTTCATGAAGGAAAGGGAGAGGAAGATTAAATAAGAACAGGCCATTTTATTTTGGCTTCACTGTTTCACTACTGTGTTTTGTTGCACCTTGACAATTGCACTTGGGTGTTTCCTGGTTTGCTCTGACTTACTGTGGAGACATTCCTTGTCTGTGGTGGTTGCTGGCTACCCTCAGCAGATGTTGTCTTGAGTGTCCTTTCACCGGATAAATGCGTATTGTTTCAGAGTAGTTCAGTTTACCTATATGAAGTCAAGCCGTGACCTGCTGTAGCATGACTATTTACCTAGTCTGCTGAGAGCTGGAGTTGAACAGATGCATCTTATTTGCTGAAAGAAATGGAGCAGGATGAAAACATTCAACACAGGATTCCCCCAGCCTATTAGCGTGTACTGCCTGTCTCACCCTTGTAGCTGTACTGCCGTAAGAGGCAATAATTATTCATTGATTTATTTCACTTCACAAAGCTTGCCCTTACAGCAGCAACTGTAGGATTTCCCCCTGCAATAATGCTCCTAGGATAGGCAGCAATGAATTTTACTGTCACTTCCAGCACCCTTCCTCTCTAAGCTGTGTAAGTGGAGCTATCAGATGATGTTACAAGTCATTCCAGAAGCTGCATTCTTCAAAGGTAAATACAAAACCAGACTTCTGCTTCTTCGCACTGGGAAGCTGTATTCATGGAAACTGTAGGAATACTAGAAAGCAAAGAGAGGAGATGCAGGCCATCAAAAGCACCAAGTGACAAAACTCCCTGCTGGAGGTAAAGAGCTGCTCTGTGGAACACTGTGTTAGTGTGACACCAATCAGCCAGGGTTCAGAAGATCAGGCTTGTTCCCAACATGATACACAGATTTCTGCTGCTGAAGGTGGAGAAAATAGCCTTCTTAAATACTGGTAATGGATAAAGAATGTTTGGACAGGCTGCCATCTCCCCTGCTTGATAGTATCTAAGCAATAACTTGGAACGCCTTTTTACTGCAGCAAGCGTGCTAGAGTGCAGTCAGGGCACATGGTTCAAAGACTGGCGACTTTGTTCACCCCATCTACTCTAGGAACTGACCTCTGCAGGCCTTTCTGAGGTCCATTACTAACTACAGAGGGCAAGAAGGAGGGCAGCACTGCCTGGGACAAATTCCTGCCTTAGGTGAAGCATTTCTTCTCTCCATGTTCCCATGTTCCCCACCTTTTCAAGTCTAATATGGAAAAAAATAGCTGATTTTACTCTGTAATAGTTTTGTTTACTGTTAGGTGTGCTGATTGGTTGACCAAAGAGTCTACTTGTACTCATGTGGTTAAAAACTTCCGGTGTGCTGGAAAAGGAGAAGGTAATTTGGTAAGAAAGACAGCTTCCCTATTTTAAAATGTTTTCTTCTCACTGATGTGGAAGCCATAGTTCTTTTTGAAGGCAGATATTTAAGTTTGTTTACATTTGGTTGTGGTATCTCAGTAACAGAACTG
The DNA here is from genome assembly GCA_039720435.1 of Amazona ochrocephala. Taxonomy (NCBI): domain Eukaryota; kingdom Metazoa; phylum Chordata; class Aves; order Psittaciformes; family Psittacidae; genus Amazona; species Amazona ochrocephala. Next base: position 62,499,767 of record CM077877.1, on the reverse strand, counting down.
CCATTACTGATGGGCTTTAGCTGCTGTTGAAAGGAATTATGTGATGAGACACTGTCTTGACCTTCCTCCCTCTCAAACACAGTTGCAAATATTGTAAAAATAAACAAACAAAAAACCTCAAACAAGCAAACAGACAGGGATTTGCTACTGCCAACAGCATAACATCAGTTCTATTTACTTTTCCCACAGAATACTTCTATAGAGATTTTTCAAGATCTCTCTCATACCAGCTATGAGAGAGATCTTGAATTATTATGCATAATTGTTATTATGCAATGCAGAAGCCTTAGAATAACTGACTGCATTAGGCACATACATTGTTTGAGTAGATCCTGAGGGACAACCCAAGGAATATTTTTTGATCACCTGTACTGTAATCCTGCCCACCAAAACGGGACAGCTCGTCTGGAAAACCTCTCTAACAAAATTTCCAATTTGCATTCCAAGCAGGCTTCTAAAATAAAAATGGAATTTAGGTATTTCTTTAGCTTGTTTTTAAGTTCATTCTGAATGGATACAGTGATGGCCAATGACACGTCTGTGAATTCCAAAGAAAGAACATGTGGCTATCATGTATGCAGTGTGATAAGCATGCATACTGTGCACAAATACAACCAACCTGTGGCTAAAAATTGTCACTATATACTACTAGTATGTCAGCATCATTCTGCAACCAGCCCTTAAAGAAAGAGCTAAAAGAATGAACAAAATGTAATACTTCAGGTCTAATTTTTTTTTTTTTTTAAATTGCACCACACAAAGGATAAAATTAATTTTCATGTTTTCAATTTTAAAAGAGAGTGAAAACCCAAAAAGCACTAAACTTGAAGGCTGCTTTATTTTCCCACTCACTAGTGGGCCCAGGGAGAAGACAGATGCCCTAAACTGCTCCTACTAGTACCAGTGCTCTGCTTCCAAACACTCTCCTACCCACTGAACAACAGAGTGCAGTAGTGTAGAGAGAGCATAAGGTCTCATATTTATGACCAAGTCTTTTTCCCAGTCTCTTTCCAATTTCTTTTGTTCTCCCATTCAGCTCCACAAAATGGCAGTGCTGGAAGTGACACACAATCCACATACATAGGTCTACAGAGTTTTGTGTCAAGCTGCCCAAGTCCTATCAAGAACTTTGGGTCATCACTAAGGGGCTGGAATTTGTGCAGTCACAACTGCATTGCTCTTAGATAGCTGAGACAATGAGTTTAACATTAGCTTGGTTTATTTATATCCGTCTTTGATTGCTGTGTAGACATACCCCTAGATGACAACCTAATCAGTGTTGAAATGGCCACTCTTGAACTTAACTAGGTCTGAAAACAAAAAGTCAACACATATAATTGTTAACATTTCCAGTAAGAAAAATTTTTCTATGTTTGAGGCAAACTATATCAATACTTTCCAAACATTTTTTAAACACTGGACATGAAAGAATATTTATTTCTGCACAGAACTTCAGAATGCCTGATTTTCTTTCTAGGGCAAAATAAAAATAAATGGCACAATCTTGACATTTTCTGTGAAACGGAATCATTGTTCTCTACTGAGACTGCATGCAAAATATGATTTAATGGTGAGATGGATGTAAATAAGTTAAAAACATCTGAACAGATTTTTCACTCAAGTTGAGAATTTAATTAGAGACTTTAACTGTGTGTTCAAATTTCACTATGTTCCAAATGCCTGTGGTCCTGTAAAATCAAGGGAAATGACATTTACTGCCAAATAGCCATATTCTTGGTTGGTGTCAGGAATGGATGTGTGCTACAATTCAATTTCTTTGTTCTCTCAAATAGGGCTAATTTCTCACATTACGGTATCTTTGGTTTGCAATTAGTAATGTAGTAGTTCCTAAAAAAAGTCCTTTGTGGTTCTGTATCTTGGATCACAAACAAAAAATACTGAAGGCTTTACTATTTAAAGAAGCCCGCAACACTGTTAGTAATGAGACAACTTCCCAAATCGCTGCTGAATTTGGAACAATTATATTGCATCAGATGGTGAAGAAAAGATGTTGTTATGAAAATAATAATCCTGTAAATGTCTGCTTGAATGATTAAAGTCATTACTAAAGCTGGGATATTACTAAAATTCAGGACTTGAAATGCACAAAGCTGAACCAGTACAGTGTGGCTATTGTACTTCAGTATCAAACAGGATGAGGGGAACATGAAGTAAATGCAACTCAGTTTGTTTACTGTTAGATGTGTTTTACTTCATATAAAATAATGCAAAGAAGAATCAGTAACTTAAAATGAATGCCTGCAGTTCTCAGAAATGGACCACTTGAAAGGAGCAGAAAAGTTGGTGCAATTACTTCTCTTAGGCTTCCTTCCAGTTAAACAGTGACTAGGTATGAACACAATCCTGTACTGGATCAGAACAAGGGCTTCCCTGCTCTTTTCTGGATCCTTTTCTGACAGCTGTAGGTACCCATAGAATAAGATCATGTCAGGAATGCAGTGATTTTTCCTGTGTTATCCTGTGGCTGCACAGACTCCTCCAATCTCTATTTCACTGGATATAGGCTTTGGAAATGTGTGGAGGAGTGCTAAGAATTTGATTTTATTTTCAATGAAAGTATTCAAAATACAAAATAAATATTATGAAGATTTATGACAATATCCATTCTTTTTCACCTGAAAGTGAGACTTGATTTCTTCTTCTAATAATCTTCAGGTTAAAATTGTTTAGGGTAATCACAAACAAAGCTTCTTTTCCATGTCTGGACAGAAAACCAAGGCAAATTACACAATATGATTTTACCATGTAAGAGGAAACAATAAAATCAACCAGGAAGAGAAATGCTACAATAAAAAGAAATAAAAAACCTGTCAGAACTCCAAAAAGCTCCAGCAGTAAGATACACTGGTTTTCAGAGATTCTGAAACAGAAAATTATTCTTGGCATATTTTGTTTATCCAGTTTGTTGGGTTTTTTTGTGAGAAATTATCCAGGTAATGGCAGACTTAGAGATTAGAAGATCTCAGGCTAAACTGGTATCTTTCAGGTTGTAAAAGAGCTCATACATATTCTGAAAACAGGAATAGACGGTACTTTCCCTAGACTCTTCTAACCCTTTTTTCTGCTGCAGTAATGCAAAACACAATTATTTCTTCAGAAAAATCCCCCAGCACGGGCTGGATGGCAACCGTGTTGCAAGCAGTTCTGTCGCCTCCTTTATAATTTTCTGCATAGGGCATCTACAGCTAGCCATGTATGGGCCTTCTTTTGTGGCTCGCATTAAACTGTTACTAGAGCGCTTTGGCTTCTTCCTGCTTTTCTTGTAACTACTGCAAGAGATTAAGTTTGAGAGCTGTAAGTAGTCCATAGTGAATCAGAGAGTGATGATTCTCCTGTGTTTAGATATCTGATCTGAAAATTAGTCACAAAAAGTCACACTCACTCTCTGGTAATTAAGGCAATTATATAAACAGATATTAATCTCTTTCTGAGAAGTGTGAAACTTAATTCATAAAAGTTTTAACGCTTTGAGAATTTCACTTGAAAGATATTACAGAAGTCCAATGCCTCATGTAATCATTCCTCCAGCACTCACAGGTAAAAGATAATAGGTGGAAACACAGCTTTCAGTATTACTCATGTTTTGTAAGCTGTTAGCTTTTGCCACAAAGAAAGTAAAACTATTATATTGTATCAATATAATGTAGGAATAATGAGATGCAGATATATTATTTTAGTAAGTTGATTAAGAGGAAAAGCTGAGTGGCTTAGAGGATAAGGGACTGGGATTTCATCTCAGAAACCCCACTGGAGATTTAATTTAAAATCCACTGTTCGGACATTAGCTACACAATAGCTTGGTTTAATCTGCTGATAGAGGGAAACTATGCCAGCTATCAAACGGGTACCTGCCTTTGACAGGACAGTACTCCCCAAACATACATATTAAATCCTGTTACTTTCAAAGTTTGTGCCAATTTCAACCAACGTTATTTGGCAACCTTTAGCCACAAGTAGGTGATCTAAATACCCGTATTATTTGTCAGTTGCAACTATCTTGCTGTGACTTCCAACGCTTAAACTGGAGAATGTGGAATAATTCACTGAAATGTGTACCTACTTGTCTTGGAAATAGCTCACTTAGGTAAAGAAGGGATTCATATAGTTAATGGATGTCAAACATGTTGGGCAAACATTTGAACAGTATAAATATTTTGTTAACAATCTAATGTTCTTTTTCTAAAGAAAATTCTGTCTGTACTCCACACATAGAATCATAGAATAGTTAGGGTTGGAAAGGACCTTAAGATCATAGAGTTCCAAACCCCCTGCCATGGGCAGGGACACCTCACAATGAACCATGCCACCCAAGCCTCTGTCCAGCCTGGCCTTGAACACTGCCAGCAATGGAGCATTCACAACTTCCCTGGCCAACCCATTCCAGTACCTCACCACCCTTCCAGTAAAGAATCTCTTCCTCATATTCAATGTAAACTTCCGCTGTTTAAGTTTGAACCCGTTACCCCTTGTCCTATCACTACAGTTCCTAATGAAGAGTCCCTCCCCAGCATCTCTATAGGCCCCTTGAGATATTTGAAAGCTGCTATGAGGTCTCCACGCAGCCTTCTCTTCTCCAGGCTGAACAGCCCCAATTTTCTCAGCCTATCTTCATACAGAAGGTGCTCCAGTCCCATGGTCATCCCCGTGGCCCTCCTCTGGACTTGTTCCAACACTTCCATGTCCTTTTTATGTTGAGGACACCAGAACTGCACACAATACTCCAAGCGAGGTCTCACAAGAGCAGAGGGGCAGGATCACCTCCCTCGACCTGCTGGTCACGCTCCTTTTGATGCAGCCCAGGATACGGTTGGCTTTCTGGGCTGCAAGCGCACACTGCCGCCTCATGTTCATTTTCTCATCAACCAACACCCCCAAGTCCTTCTCCGCAGGGCTGCTCTGAATCTCTTCCCTGCCCAGCCTGTAGCTGTGCCTGGCATTACTCCGACCCAGGTGTAGGACCTTGCACTTAGCATGGTTAAACTTCATAAGGTTGGCATCAGCCCACCTCTCAAGCGTGTCAAGGTCCCTCTGGATGGCATTCCTTCCCTCCAGTGTATCAACCAAACCACACAGCTTGGTGTCATCGGCAAACATGCTTAGGGCGCACTCAATCCCACTGTCCATGTCACCTAAAAAGATGTTGAACAAGACCGGTCCTAACACTGATCCCTGAGGGACATCACTCGTTACTGGTCTCCAGCTGGACATTGAGCCATTGAGCACTACTCTTTGCATGTGGCCATCCAGCCAGTTCTTTATCCACCGAGTGGTCCACCTATGAAATTGATGTCTCTCCAACTTAGAGACAAGGATGTCATGCACGACAGTGTAGAACGCTTTGCACAAGTCCAGGTAGATGACATCAACTGCTCCACCTCTGTCCATCACTTCCGTAGCCCCTTCATAGAAGGCCACCAAATTGGTCAGGCAGGATTTCCCCTTAGTGAAGCCATGCTGGCTGTCACCAAGCACCTTATTGGTTTTCATGTGCCTTAGCATGCCTTCCAGGAGAATCTGCTCCAAGATTTTGCCAGGCACTGAGGTGAGACTGACTGGTCTGTAATTCCCCGGCTCAACCATTTTCCCCTTCTTGAAAATAGGGGTTATATTTTCCTTTTTCCAGTGGTCGGGAACTTCACCTGACTGCCATAATTTTTCAAATATGATGGACACTGGCTTAGCAACTTCACTTGCCAGCTCCTTCAGGACCTGCGGATGGATTTCATCAGGTCCCATGGATGGATTTCATCAGGTCCCGTGTACTTGTGCACATTCAGATTCCTAAGATGGTCTCGAACCAGATCTACAGTGGGCCCAGGGTCTTCATTCTCACTGTCCCTGCGTCTGCCTCCCAAGACTTGGGTGGTGTGGTCAGAGCATTTGCCAGTGAAGACTGAGGCAAAGAAGTCATTAAGAACCTCAGCCTTCTCCAAATCCAGGGTAGCCAGTTCTCCCGATAGCTTCTGGAGAGGGCTCACATTGTTCCTAGCCTGACTTTTATTTGCAAAGTACCTATAGCATCCCTTCCTGTTATCCTTAACATTCCTAGCCAAGTTTAATTCTAATTGGGCCTTAGCTTTCCTGACCTGGTCCCTAGCTTCCCGGACAACATCCCTGTATTCTTCCCAGGCCTCCTGACCTTGCTTCCACCTTTTATAAGCCTCTTTTTTCCTTTGAATTTTGTTCAGCAGGTCCTTATCCATGCAAGGAGGTCTCCTGGCCTTCCTGTTGAACTTCCTTCTAGTAGGCATGTATCACTCCTGAGCTTGCAGCAGGTGATCCTTGAATATCAACTGACAGTCTTGGGCCCCCCTGCCCTCTAGGGCTATATCCCATGGAATCTTACTAAGCAGGTTCCTGAAGAGGCCAAAGTCTGCTCTCTTGAAGTCCAGGATAGTGAGCTTGCTGCATGCTCTCCTCACTGTCCTGAGGATCTCACATTCAATCATCTCATGATCGATGCAATTAAGGCTGCCCTGGAGCGTTGCTCAGCAGCCCTTCCCTGTGGAGGTCAAGCATGGCAGCTCTCCTTGTCAGCTCCTCTATTACTTGCAGAAGGATGTTGTCTTCCACACAATCGAGGAACCTCCTGGATTGCTTGTGCCGGGCCATACCGTCCCTCCAACAGATATTAGGATGGTTGAAGTCTCCCATGAGAACAAGGGCCTGCGAGCATGAGGCTGCTCCTATCTGTCTATAGAGCGCTTCATCCACCGAGTCCTCTTGGTCAGGCGGTCTGTAACAGATCCCCACAATAATGTCTCCCATCACTGTTCTCTCTTTAACCCTGACCCACAAACTCTCTGTCGACTGCTCACCTGTCCCCAGACAGAGTTCCATACTCTCTAGCCTATCCCTAACAAAAATAGCAACTCCCCCTCCCCATCTGCCGGGCCTGTCTTTCCTAAAGAGCCTGTAACCTTCCATTCCAACACTCCAGTCATAGGTGCCATCCCACCATGTTTCTGTGATGCCTATTATATCATACCCCCATAGATGTGCACACATCTCTAATTCCTCTTGTTTGTTCCCCATACTACGGGCATTTGTATAGAGGCATCTGAGCCGAGCTCCAATTGAAGCCGGCTCATTGGCTGGAGCAGCTGGAATATCTTTGTATTGCTCCGAACGTTTACTATAGGTGCTGGCAACTGACTGGGTGTGTTGGGATGGAATGATGTCCCCCTCCCCCAGCACATCTAGTTTAAAGCATCCTTGACCAGTCTGGCAAGCCTCCTACCAAATCCACTCTTTCCTTTCTTTGTCAGACCAGTTCCACCCGTCCTCAGTAGACCTGGCCTACTAAATTGAGTCCCATGTTCAAGGTACCCAAATCCCTGACTATAGCACCACTCTTCTAACCACTTACTAACCTGGCCAATCCTCCTAGCCTTTTTAAGGTCCTGCCCTGTATACTTCATATAAAGTACTTAAACATTTCATATTCCTTATATAAGGAATGTCTTTAATGTAGAATAGTAAAAAATATTTGTACATTGTTCTAGAGAGTGTGGTTTTGTTATTAAGGCATTGAATTTGTTTTTATAAATTCTAGTCCCAAATATTTAGAAAAATCTAGAAATATCTAGAAGAATCTGAGGAGGGGCTCTGCACAGGACCACTCAGTTTCTTTCAGTCTTGAAAATGAAAGTTTCTACTTCTAGAAATTCAGAAGACTAGAAAAATCGTATGTGCGTGTATGATTGCTTATCTGCACTCAAGTCTCATTTCGTATGGAGTAAAAGGAAATACAGCTGTACCCTTAATGAACTTTTTTTCAACCTTGGAGAAATCACTTTATCAGTTCTCACCTGTTATAGTTTTGCTTATTTAAACTACAACTTATGCAGAGCATAAAACTTGTCTTACTGAATGTAAAATATTACACAAGAAATTGCATACTATATGACCCTGATCGTTGCCTGAACAAGTAGATGATATGTTTGTATAAAACAAATAGCCAGGTTGGCCCACCAGGTAATGAAAGTTGCTCCCGTTTGATTTTTTTGTTGCAGTTGCCTTTCTAAAAGAAGAGTGCTCGGTTCAGTTCACAGTAAGTCTACAGCCCACCAGAAAACCACAAATCTTCTCTATTGTAATACTGGAAGATCATTGGCCATGGAAAGATCAGGAGCCAAGAAGACATCAGTGTTCTCAGACCTTGAAATTACTCCTCCAGGCAAGGTGAAAGCATGTTGAGGAATATGTCTCCATTGCACTTTTATTGGCAAGGACACTTTTATTTCCAAGGCTGATGATTTCTCACAGAATCTTATTGATTCCCGTAGGTAACTCTGCTTGACTTCAAAATGGCTCAGATTTTTACTTTCTGGTTTTAGTTAAGGTTGTTGGTAGGTTATAACTTATGGAAATAAAGGAACTTGCACCATACCAAGTACTGCTCTAGGCCATGTCATAAATTTTAATTAATTTTTATTAAAATTATTTTTTTTTAACCATATCACCTCCTAAAAATAAAATACTACAAATGACAAAAAGAAGAAAGGGAGGAGTCTTCCAGGAACGTAATATGCATTAGGCAAAAGGTGATAAAAAATCAGAAGGTAAGACATGGACAAGTTCAAGTTTCGCATAACAGTCTACTTTGCCAATCGCCATCTTATTACTTTGCATCAGAAGTAATATAAAGAAGTTAAATAAAAAATATAAAGAAGTTAAATAAAAAAAATATTTTTCCAGCTGTTACCATGGAAATTAACTGAATAGATGAAGTACATGAAAAGAGCCAAATTGTAAAAACATGCACATACATTCACTTGCATTTCTTTCTTTCAATCCATCTGGTCATCCCTGAACTATTCATATGAAACTGCACTTAGTATCCAGTAGCTTCCTAGCTCATAAAATATTGATTCAGGTTTTTTTATTGTGTATCTTGAACTTTGATATTTCATACTTAGTGCTGCCTTGATGAAATATTTAGAAGTACATTTTCCACGTGAAAAGTAAATGTAGAGATTTTCTATGGTAACCTCTGTTAATGCACTGGCTTCAACCCACAGGAGACCCAAGCTGAACCCTATCTTGGTTACTTTTAGTTGAAAATTGCACGTGCAAACAACCACCATCCCAAAGCAACTTTTTTTTTTTTTTTTTAAAGGTAAAGGTCAGTTTTGTGACTTGTTTGGGGTGGGTCTGCCACCCTTCCTCACTATTTGTACATTGAGAGAGCTTTGAGAAGATGTATTCAAAGAGGTGACATCAATAGTTTTATCCCAACGGATAAAAATGTATTACCTATATAAGAAAACAAGGCTCCCAACTTAAAAATAAAACCAAAACCAACCAACCAACCAACCCCTCCCCCCCAAAAAAAATCAAAACCAACAAACCAAACAACCCTATTCTACATATATTTATAGGCATTGAACGTTCACTGGAGGTTAGCAAATGTGATGCCCATCTATCAGAAGAGCCAGAAGGAGGATCTGGGCAACTCCAGGCCTGGAGTTTGAGCTCAGTGACAGGGAAGGTGTTTCAGCAAATCACCTTGAGTGCAATCACACAGCATGTATAAGACAACCAGGCAATCAGGCCCAGTCATCATGGGCTCATGAAAGGCAGGTCCTGCTTGACCAACCTGATCTCCTTCTACAACAAGGTGACCCACTTAGTGGACGAGGGAAACGGTGTGGATGTTACCTACTTAGATTTAGGAAAACCTTTGACAGTTTCCCACAGTATTTTCCTGGAGAAACTGGCTGCTCATGGCTTGGCCAGGTGTATGTTTCACTGGGTAAAAAACTGGCTGGACAGCTCAGCCCAAAGAGTGGTGGTGAATGGAGTTAAATCCAGTTGGCCACTGGTCACCTGTGGTGCTCCCCATGGCTCAATAGTGGGGCCAGTTCTGTTTAAAAACTTCAGCAACAATCTGGGCAAGGGGACCAAGTGCACCCTCAGTAAGTTTTTAGTAGTAGACTTAGCAGTGGTAAGTTAATGGCTGGACTCCATCTTAAAGGTCTTTTCCAATCTAAATGACTGTATGATTATATTTTGCCCATTTTGAATAAACTGCACACAGCTCTTAAGACAAGCTGTTTGGACAGACATAAGTGAAGAAGTAGAGAAAACAGTCTAAAGGTTTTCTTACCCTGAATTTTAAATTGACAAAATCTTGTGCTTGAGAGATGCTACTAGGGAGAGAAGTTTCTATATAAAGTACACTGACTATTTTCCATAGAAAGCTTTATTTTTTTTAAATCAGAAAATTAATGTGATGACTGGAGTCACTGTTGTAATAGATATGCAGAGACGGTATTTACTTCAACTTTTATCACTTAGAAGTTACAAGCCTACTAGTTTAATCATCTAGGCTTTCCTCATAGGAAAGTTAGATGATTAGATGATTTCCTCACAGGAAAGTTAGATGATTATAATTCGTCATAGGAGTTAATTTCTGTAAATGATTGTCTCTTAGTAGCCTAAGGATTTGATGCCTACATATCAAGCTTTTAGATGGACAAAGCTAGGTCAGAAGCATCTCACCCTGACAGAGCAGCCAACTGAAACAATCAAAATCAGGATGAATTTTCAGTATTCATAAGATGCATAGATTTGTCTCAATAACAACGCTGAACCCTTTATTACCTGGACAAGACAAATAATAAGTGATGATGCCTGAGAACTCCAGTCTCAGAAACCTTTAGCAAAACGGCAAGCTTTGCTTTTTTTTTTTTTTTTATAGTTGGCTTTTGCACTAGATACAAAAGATGTTGCCCAGTTGCTGGAAAGCCAGGATAACAAATAGTGTCTGGGTATGTACATAAGTGTATGTTAATGGCAGGAAAGGTAGGAATAAAAAGATAGAAAGGGGAAATAAATGTAGTTTGCTGCATGGCTCTCTGTCTCAGCTTTATTTAGGAGAATATTAATGGCTGTATCACCAAATTCAGAATTTCACGTAAATGAAATAAGGAAACCTTAAGAGAAAGTCTTCAAATTAAAAGTACATGTTATATACCAGACACCCAGCCATATATTCAGTTCAAAGTATTTGTACAGATTGATACCCTAAACTCATTTTTCACATGATGTGTTTATTGAATATAAACCCCTGTGTTTATTTTATCGAGGCTCCTGGAATTTTAAAAATAATGCATTTAAATTTGTGTCATACAAACATTTTGGTAAAATAAAAGTTGACACCTCAGAGAAAACCTGAAGACCTATAATGTTTTATATGCAATGTATTTTCTATGTGTTTCTTATGACTACAACAAACATTCCTTAAAAAAAAATAAATTGAAAAAAAAGGATTTGTTTTGTATTTTCACCTACCCTGTCAGCTTCTAACATAAGAAAGTTTTGGGGCAGAAGAAACACATAATACAGAAGCACGGAGATCTGTCTTACCTTCTGGTTCCCTGATTTTACGTCCTGCTGCAGATTTTCGTAGCACACTCCGTCCTGAGTTGAACAAGCTAGTTAACTCATCAAGCGGACTGGTCAATGACCTTGAGTTTGTAGGGCTGTATGAAAATGAAGATGATGAATTTGAGTTCAATTTCCTGTGATCTGCTCTTGCCACCTTTGGGGAGTAAGGCAGTTTGGAGAATGGAGATGAACATCCAAGCTGAGCAGGATTTGGTCTCTGAGGTACTTTTGGAAGATCTGAGTTTGTACCTGTTTTCCCTGTATTAATCAGAAAACTAGCACAAGTATCTGGAGGAAATGCAAAATGTGTGGAAGCTCGGTAGGAAACAGAAGGTGGTACAGGAGGAGGGGGTGGTGGGAGTGGAGGAGGTGGTGTGGAAGGAGGAGTAACTTTGCTGGAAACATTGAACACAGCCAAGCCTGGAGATGCTGGTCTTTCATTCTCCCCTTTCTGGCTTTTGGAGTATTGTGGTGATAACGGACTTGATCCTTCTGACTGCACGGGGTATTTTAGGTTGGTTTCCAATACAGGAAGCTTTTTGACTTCAAGTGGCGTTAGAGGTGATTCATCAGAAGCAGGTGAACATGTGACAGGGGTTGGAGGAAATACAAGAAGTGGTGGCCTGTGGGGGAGCAAGTTAGGGAAAGGGGCTGGAATGTCACATGAGTCTTTATAGATCAAAGCTGCCTGACTGTTTCCATCCAATGGTCCATCTTCAATGTTACAGGTTTTTTTGCTTTCAAACAACAAAGGAGGAGATCCAGTCACTACTGAAACTATTCCATTACCATTGCTTCCTTCTTCTGGTAGAAAATACTTCATTTCTTCATATACAGACTCTCCTTGTTCTGGGCTTTCTGCTTCAGCAGGAATGCTCTTCATTGCATTCCCTACCATTTCAATATAGACAGGCTCATTTTCCTCCTCTTCTTGTGACATATAGAGACTCAACACGCCATGTTGTGGCCCATCAGCAGAACCTCCTCTCTGTACTGACACAGTGTCATAGACACCTGGTTTAGCTACTGTGCTTGTCTGTTTTACATCACCAGGCTTTTGGCCAGGTATTTCTTCGTAAGAGCCACTAAGTTTTGTATTGGGACTTCGTTTTGGTTTTCTGGGAGGTATTTTTTTCATGGTACTATAATCATCACTGTGTGGCCTTGGACGGGTCAGTACTAGGAAAATGAAAAAGGTCTGCATTAGTAACAGATCAACGTCAGTTATTTTTTACACAGGTTTAATAGTTTAAGTCTTCAAATGCTATCCATAGATTTGACAATGAGCATCAGTCACAAACACAGGGTTTCAGTTAAAAGTATAAATATTGCAGGAATGAAGTGCAGAACTTGCAGCTTCCTAACCACTAGCCTTTGCTACCTGGACAAATCTGTTTGGGTAACCTCTACGGCCAGTAAAAGATGACAACTAACACTTGAGGAAGTATTTTTTGAATATAAATGTTCACTGCAAGATCTGTAACACACTGAAATATTTGCTTGTTATTCCATTTGCCTCAAGAGACAGTGCCATGCTTTTAACTAGGAGTTTCAACACAGTGCTACTTTGACACACATTCTTACCAGTAACTGAATTATCCCCCTTTTATGTAATATCTATAAAACTCTAATTATAGCCAGATATTATGCTTGTATCATCTTCTTTTGTACTGAGGGTGTGGAAATAATTTATAAAGTTAGGGAATCCCATAGCCTAAGGGCAATTCCCCAACTGAGTATATAGTTAACTACATGTCTTTTCATAGCCTCCAGGCTTGTATGAGATGAAGAAACTGGATACCTAGGTGACTGGTCTTTTAAGATCAAAATTGGATGGTGTAAATCAGAGCTGGTTTTGGACAAAGACTCAGGAAACTGACATAATCCTTGGAAAATGAGTATACGCAGGGAAACTGGCCCTATTGTTTCATACATATGAAAAGAACTCCAAAGTCGTTTTGTGAGTGTATGCAAGCATTAGTGTTAAGACCACAAATACATATATGAATTGTCGTTCTTCCAAAACACTCTGCTAAAGCTTTTTGGTTAAATCATAATCTCTTGAAGAGCTAGGCACAGAAAGCAAAAAAACACTACCAAGCTCCTTAAACCACACTATCTTAAAATGTATTGGATACAGTTCATCTCTCCTTACACAAAGCTTGAATGACCAAGGAAGAGGTTAAGAAAAATGGACTTGCATCTGATGAGCTGCACACGAGAACAGTAATTATTTTGCAAGAGGTCACAGCAGAGGTTTCCATCTGTTGTATGCAGTATTAGAGAATGGTTATACATACCTTTAAACTGAACCTGAATGATCGTCCCTGATAAGACTAGAGGATCCTTTACAGAAAGCATGACAAGTCAAGACTTATCAAGAAAAAGCAGAATGCATTCCTTCCCTTCATCTTCTACTCATTCATTTCAAGGGTGAAGCAGAATAGAACAACTGAACTCAAAACTATTCTATATCCACAATAATGCACTAAGATGCTTTGGGACATTCATAGCAATTTCCTTCTAAACAAAAAATTCACTGTAAGCACTGTAAGCACAAATATAAACCACTGCAAGCAATAAGTTATTCACGTGAACACAGAGAAAAAGTAGGAGAAAGTTTAATGTTTAACGTGGTGAAATTCAAGTTTCAAGCATTCTGTTTCAGTGATGTACGATATTCTAGCATATGGTTTAAAAGGTGAAACAATGGTCAGTGGGGTAGAATAGCTTAAGTTGACAGCTCATTTGTCTCTAGAGGGAGTTCTGCAAATAGATTTTTGTTGCTGACAAACTAGGCAATTAGAACACGTGAGTATTATCTGCCGATTTGGAAACAAATTACAAATTGACTGATTTTATTTACTGCCACTGAAATATTTCAGGGAAGCAGGATTTTTCAAAGGCACTTCACTGTGTTTAAAAGGATCAAAGTGAAAACAATAAATCAATAACCTAGAGTAACATTTGCAACTGTTTCTCCCTTTATGCCTAACCTTCATTAACGGTTTCCTTAGAAGCTGCTGACAGGCAAGCACTAACAGCCTCGTATGAAGCACTCAGTCGTGTGTTGGGATCCCTCTTTGGTTTGGGAGGAGGCTGTTTCCTTGGTGATGGCAGGCTATTGCTATCATCCATGCTAAACACAGAGTGCAGGGAGGGGGATCTGATGGATGACCCAGCAGCAGAATGTACCAAACCGTCCACTGCCATGGGGACAGGGACAGAGCTAGAATGAAAGTGCTTGGGCATTCGACAGTCAGCAAAGATGTCCTCAGAAACCTTCCCACCCTTGTCTTCAGTTCTGAAAACACAGAAAAGAGGCACAGATGCATTATTCAAGCGATAATAATGAACCTGTTCATGCAAACATAACAACAGCTTTCTGGTAAACAATCTCACGACTCCCCTGCTGTGTCAAAGGGATGTGTGTAGTAATCTGACAAACAAATCCAGATCAAGCTGCTAGCTCTCTTCCATTTCCTGTTTCATGATAAATCGGGACACTGGCCCTTTTTCACACAAATGCAGCCTTCTTTAAGCAGTTTCATGTTGTTGATCAGACATTCACTGAATGAATTGTTCACACTTTGATTGTTACACACAATCAAAAGCTGGGTTTTCAATCTGAATGATAATTTCTGGGAAATCCGTTTTAATAGAAAGTTACTGAGGCAGCAAATGCTGAGCCTTTATCATTATTTTCTAAAAAGACAACTATAAATTCTATTTAGATAATGCAAATCTTAAAAATATTAGATGACCTTTTTCACCAGCTACATTGGCTGCTTGAACAATTCCATCCAGATATTGACATATCTTCCTGTTTAAGCTTAATTCTTAGCTATAATTTTAATAATATTAATTATGACAATATGTTCAGTTATTTAGTTATTTCAATCACAGTTTTGGAGTTTTACTTATTCCAATTTTTTCCTTGTTTTTTACTATTCAATATGTATTGATAAATAATGTCTATCAGCTGCTTTCAAAAAACTGAATTTTAACAAATTCTTACAATATTTTATTCCTCCAAAAATCAAAACACTGAAAACCTTTTAACATAGAGTGGTAATATATTAGATAGAAGATGTCTATACTGACATTTTACATCAAATCCCTGAACATTTGGTTTTTTTTTAAATTGTATTTCTGCATGGCAAATCACCAGCAGAACTGGAATTCATGCACAGGATATAGCCAGCTGCCAATGTAGTAAATGAAATAGCTAGAGATGAAAGCATGGTGCTCAGTGGATAATTTGTTTTCACTGCAATGTTTAATTACAGTCTTTCCTACAAAGGCATTTCCTCCAGTATGTAATCACTAGGATATTTGAAGCTAATTAAGCAGATGCACTGCCATTTTCACTTTAATAAAAGTCACTGACAAAAGCAATGAAAGCAAAGAGAGTGACTTTGGTTGAAAATGAAGTTTCTATGGAAAAATAAACATTTATATGTCCAGCAAGTTGTAGACATTTTCCTGCTGTAGACACATACCTATTGACTGCAAATGCTACCTCTGCCCGTTCAGCTGTCTGAGAGAAGAGAGATCAGGGACTCAGTTCCTGGAGAAAGGTTCTCCAGCATTTACTGGATTTGTAAAATGGGCACTTTTGAAAATTCTGATGGGAGTTAAACAAAACCATTTGCCTATTTTTAAATAAAATGAAAGAATCCTCCTCACAATCAATCTACCTAGTTCGATGCATAAGCAGGATTTCTTAATCTGGATTTCATTGTATTTTAATGCCTTTCTAGTTGTTTTTTATTATCTTGGCAATTCCCCAATGTTGGAATTTTAAGTTAGAGTATTTTTATTTTGGTTTGATGAAAGTTTAACTATGGTCTATTTATCGTAGAATTAAAAAATATTTATGCAAAAAATAAATGCCTCAGAGACTTGAATACATTCCTGTAAATCTCAGTGTCCTCTGAATAGGATATCAGAGGTGTCCTTAAGTTTCTAGACTCGATTACCTAACATACAGAAAAAATAGGGACTAACATTGATTTGGGCAGAGTATACGCTTGAGAATCCTTTTGCAATCCCTCAGTCACTATGACTTCCTAAGCAGCGGAGGAAATCAGTAAAACTGAAGAAACACTTTAATTCTTCACAGTAGATGTTTTATCAGCTTACCTTTTGTGGCCTTCTTCTGGTCTGTTTCTGGCCTCTAACTTTTCCCTGTGGTAAGCAGTGTTCATCTCATTGCGGAGCCGGTCATTTTCTCGAGCAATGTCAGAAGCATTTTGAATAACTAAGGCATCATATGTTTTCAATCCCATATCCTCAGCATTCTGCAAGAAGCTGTTGATTGAGGTGACCTCTTGCTGTTTCATGTTCATCCTCTGTAACAATCGCTGGCGAGCTAGAAATCCTCTTACAACTACCATAAAAGAAGGAGAAAATATTGACTTATGAAGGGCAACTAATTGGTGAATAACTAAATTACCACTATTAATTGGTGAATAACTAAGTATTATTGCGGGTTCTGCTGTAAATATAAGCAAATCAAGTTTACTAAACATCTTACACAAAAAATTAAAGAAATGAGATGGCATATTAACAGCACACTAAAATGTAACTCTGTTTTCTAGTGCCAGTGCTAAAACCAAAGTACTAAGTTAATTCATAAACTTGAGCTATCACAACTCAAAATGTTTACTTTCATTGAATATTATTACAACTGGAAACCTAATGTATGCTATAGATTGTGAAATCACACGTTTACACTACAAAGGTCAAAAGAGTATTCATTTCAAAATAAAACCCCAAAAAAATGATTGTTGCTTTTAATGCAGCAGCAGGAACTAGATTATAATTTGCTTTTTGTCAGCTTAAAAAAAAATGCTTTAAATATTTCAGTGGACCTAAAACAAATCAAAATCAAAATTGATACAAGAATTTTTGTTTGACTTAAACTAAAAAATTGAAAAAACTAAAAAACTGAAAAATGCAGACATGATGTGACAGTTACATTTGAGAAATTTGCATTAAATTAATCCAGTTGGTTTTGGAAAGGGCAAAGGAAGTGAGTTTTTGCTGAAAGGAAGTGTTGCTCACTTCCCTTCAGCAAAAACAACTGGATTAATTTAATGCAAATTTCTCAAATGTAACTGCCACATCATGTCGGCATTTTTCAGTTTAAAATTTTCATCTGTATTGCATTAGCTTTATGTATCTATTAGGCCTGGTTTTCACACTCTTTGTTAGCCCTATGTTTGGAGAAGATTTTGGCATATCTATTACCTATATCTTTCTGTACTACTTTCCTAAGTATGTACATTAATTACAACAAATTCTACCCAACCTAAACACCACTTAGACCCCTGAATTTTCAGAAGTACCCAGATGATCAGAAACACAAGGAACAGGGACCTGTGTAGCCACAATAAATTTGGTACCAATTTAATCACTTTTCCTGCAACAGGTGGTTTAGTATTCTCCTGAGTGTACATTTTGGCTCAGAAGGCAGAAATACACTAACTAAAGGTGCTTTATTTTGTATGAGCGTGGCTTTTTATTTTTTGTAAGTTCAACAAGATCCTGATTCTTTCTAGATCTCAAATCATTGCTGTATGCTTCACAGGGAAGAACCTGTTTTAGAATTATTCACCTGTTGCCTGAAATATTGTTGATTTTCAGTACACCAACTTACACGTAACAAACCAGGTCAAACTTTATCATTGCTTATTATGGTTGAAGAAGTCGGCAGGCAACAGCCTGTATATGATGCTCCTTTGAGTTAGCGGGAAAATACTGAAAATGTTAAGATTAAGATCATAAATTTAAAAAAAGGCTAAAATTAATCAGGTCTTTTAACAATGTAATCAAGTTTAAGTGTTTGGGACACTGCAGAACAGCACTGAATTATGAGAGAGAGTCAATCTGAACTAATCTAAAAGAAAAATGTAAAAAGAGGAAGATACAATTAGTCTTCTGTGAATGTAAACTGTTGCTGAATAAAATAAACAGCTAAAACAAGAAGAAATGTCCTCTGTTTAGATATTTAAAAGAAGGTATTTTTTAGAGATGCTCAGTGATGAAATGTAAGAAAGGTTAATGTTAACATACTAATACTGCTCTTATACAAAATTCACTGGGCTTGAAAACATTCAAGATCAAGTACTTTGAGATTATTTATAATGGACAACTTTGAATGGACAACATTTTTATAATCACAGCCAATCATGCCATTTTTAATCATTTTCAATCCCTTTAGTTATATTCTATAAAATCTGACTTCTTTAAACCCTGAAACATTGAATGCACTTCCCCAATTCAGTTGAAAAGGAAATTAATAGTAGAGTTATTTATTGACAACTCTATGAGTATTCACACTGGATCTACGTGTTACTGACTCTGAATCCATAATGTTGCTATTGCAAAGGAAATGAATACATGCATAGAACATTATCAGAGTTCACTGCTCACAAATATGAAAAATTCAGAAGAGCTTAATGATCAAAAATTGCTCCTCCACTTCTGGCATTTTCTTTCAACTTATCTGCTGCAGAACAGATAGGGTATTTGACAAATGGTTAAGCATCAAACCCTGCATGACTTTGAAAAAAGCCTGGATTTTAAAGTAACATTTTTACATGTGTGTGGTTTTACCATGACACAGAAATAAAAAAAAAAAAAAAACACAAAAAAAAATGTTGGTAACACCACCAAGGTTGGTTAGGAAAAGGAAATACGGAGGTCAGCTCTCTGGTAGGATTGTTAGCAAGCAAGAACGATGCAGAGTAGCCTGCTAGGATGGTCCAGTAAAATGATACCCAGTGCAGCTAGCTGTAGCATTTACAGCCTGTACAGCTACTCCGAACTATGCACTTTTACCAAAATTGAGATGTTTTGAAGGAACATACAACAAAATTTTGGCATGAAAGGTTGGCAGACAGACCCCCTGTCTTGTTTTGCAGACGTTTTCATGAACTGATTACCTCATGTGTCATTAGAAGGTGGACATTTCCCCACACTTCCTTCTGTATGAGAAGATTTGAAAGATTTTGTCTTCAATTCAACACAGAACAAAACCCCAATTTCATAACCTCAAAAACTGCCGTGAAATGAACTTGTAATCCCCTAGACTTTTACTGCTCAGTTTCTTCTACTTCTGTACGGATACTAAGATTTTCTTTTGAACTTGCTCTTAATTTATGTAGATCCAAAATAATTCTTATTTATGCAAATTAAAGTAATTGAGGTTAGCACCCCCAGTGCAGAGAAATATGTACTTATTTACAGTTCATCAAAAGTTAAGGATCAGAATAATAAAATTCAAGTAGACCATGGATGTGGGCTATGTGATAAATGTTTAAGCTATTGTGTATAAAATGTATTAAAGCTAATTCCTAATCCACATGAACTCTCATGGAAGAACTTTAGCATGATGGACTTTCTTATAGGTACAAAAAATTTTCTCACTGATTCAATAAGGTCATAAATTCCCATATGTAGTTCTCATAAATGGGAAAAAAAAGACAAAACTCACAGATCCATTTTTAAATAAAAATTGTTAATACAAATGATTGAATTTTAGTTTGATCCCTTTCTTTTCCTGTGTAAGTAAACTTGCAGGTTAACAGAAAAAGAACTATCTGTTTTGTTTTGGTTTGTTTTTTTCCAAATTTATGGGAATGCTGAAGGGATTGATAGTAAGACCAAAGCAAAAACAGTTTATAAGAATTTTGGGCAAGACCTGATTTTTCTTTAAGTTCTTACATGGATATACATTACATTTAAAGCCTGATAGAGAAATTATTGACTAGTCTGGTTATTAGTCAATACGCTATAAAGAGAGACAAAGCTTCCAAAGTCCTTTGTTTGCAAAAGGGTGATAGGATAAAAATGTGGATATGCAGCAGGACAGATATCATTACTCATTAAGCATCACCAGCCCAGTGTAAAAGCCTATGGATCCCAATTTCAGGACAATACAAGAACAATGCACAGGTACTCTATCCTATTCCCAATCTGCCAGAGAACTTTGGCATGCTACTTCTGAAAGTTTGCAATTGTGCCTATTTACAAAGGGGAGTTTATTTCATGAGCGAATGTCATTAAATGGATATCTACCTACTCCTTATTTATGCAAGTTCCTGATTTTCTCAGGTTTCCTAGTCCATAAAAAACAGGCAGATGAGCCATAGCTTAAAAAAACATTGAACACAGTTTTGATGAAAATTACTTTTCAAGAGAGCTTAACTAAAGAGGGCTAGAAGTAAAACTGAAGGAGATACTTTTTCAAGGAGCCAAGAAGACCTACCATCTTCATTCTTCAGGCAGGGTTTGGCAGATATATGTTCTCTTACCTATGCAAAACACATCTGAGGATATTTTACATTTTGGTGTAGACTTATATTAAAGCTCTCTGCTTGCAAATTGGACTCTGAAAGGTAAATATTTCTTGATCAGAAGGGAAAGAGGATAAATCACTATTGCTTTTCTAAATGTGTGAATACAATAGGCCCAAGTTGTACACTCAGATGGACTGTGACCTGTGTTAACTGTCACTCTCCACATTAATTCCTGCACTGCTTCTATTTTGATTTTGCCTGCTTCAAGTTTTATCTTGGTTTCCTCTTCTTCACTATAAGCTCATAGTGAAGGACAGTTAAAATGAAAGGGGCTTATATATTCTTGTCTGCAATATAATGTATATGACTAAAAAAACCACCAAGATAAGTCTTTGTCTTTTTAATTTCCTTTAAAAAGGTGATAATGGGAATAGTTACAGACATCAGCCAATTACATAAATAATGCACTCTGTGAAGGAAGCTTCTTCAAACAAAGCAATATTCACATTTTCAGTAGTTGAGATTTTGATAGGAAATGTAACAGAAATAACACAAATCAGGAGGCAGTGGATAATACCTCCTTTCAAAAATGTGCCAAAATGTCAGCATGACCTTAGTGAGAATTACAGACATAAAAAAGGGGAGGGGGGGGAGGAAATGTCTAAACACAAGAAACCAGCAGTCAAATATGAAAGCTGTAAGAAAAGGGGGAAAATAAAGACAAGTTTAAGTTATTGAATTATTAATTAATTTTAAATCATTTGAGTATTATCTTCGTCTTCACTGTCAACATATTGAGCACACTGCAATTTTTTATTATTTTTATGCTATATGACAAGAGTTAAAGGTGATATTAATGTCTTCAAAAATCAATGAGCATACTTGAAATATTCAAGATCCCCTAAGTTTTAATTATGGGTAACAGTTTGTCATAAAATTCTGTGTGACAGACACAAAGTGCAAGCATCACCAATGTTAGTATCATCTCAAAAAAACCTGTGTAAGTAGTTAGCTGGAAATATGTCTGTAGAGAAATGTATAAAATACAGCAAATATTCAAGAAGAAATTTTCTTTTGTTATGCAATGTTCTGCTCAGTGTACAAAGCAGCAGATGAGGAATTCTCACTCTGTAATTGTTACCTTTTTGGCAGGTTATGATTTTCTTCTGAAGCTGAAGGCACAAATTGTTGAGATGGTCAGCATGCCAGTACTTAAGAAACACCTTTCGGACTCCTATCTAGAATACAAACAGCAGGGCAATCTTCACCATCAACAAAAAAGGCCAAAACAATGACAGGTAAATAACTATAATACATATACAATTCAGCTAAAGGTTGAGATGAGATCTGCAATTCAAGAACAGTAGAATGCAAATACTTGTATAGAGAGGTACTCGGCTGAGTAAAAGATGTATTTGGAAAGGATGAGCAGATTGACAGACACTCAGTCCCTCTTCACTTCCAAAAGCATCCAGAACAAACACTACAATATTCAAGTTGGAACAAAGTGCATTGTGAATGTAGTTATGCTAAAGTGTTAACATAATAGGAAATAAGGTTTAGCTTTTATAAAATGGGGATGTGGGCAAGGAAAAAGGTGAAAAGCCATAAACCCACGTGTAACAAAATTAAAATAGATAGCTGCCATCTGTGGAACAGCGAGAATTTAGCCTGAGTTGGAGGATGGGAGAAGCTCACTGCAATTAGTAAGAATGATTTCTAATGTCCAGTAAAAATATGAGGTTCCCAGCCTAGTTCCCAGCCTTGCCTGCTGAAGCTGTGCCTCAGGTCTCCTTTTAGGATCAAGCCTAAGAAGTCAGAGACAGAGGGACTCTTGTGAAAAATAATCTCCTAAGTATCTGATAGAGGTTTTGAGCTTATTCTAGTACTGACTAGTTGCTTGGTTTAGCTCATCTAGTTCTTGAGGGTCTTGATTAAAATCATTAGATGCTCTTCCCCTTCGAAAAAATTAGCTAGTTAGAACAAAAGGAAACACCTTCCTTTTGATAACTTCTGAACATGCTGAAACAATCCTTAAAAATTCTTTTCTGTGTAATCTTCAAAAGCATTCCTTTCTAATAGCCTTAAAAATCCCCAAACCACACAAAATCTATCTACTTAGAAATAAAAGGGCCAGTATCAGAGAACTGTGCTATCCAGTGAAGATTATAATTTCTGTCTAGCTATTAATTTTGTATGGCTAATAAGCAAACTGATTAATTAATACAAGTCTGGCTAAAATTGCAGAAACTGGTTCCAACTCTCGCTTGCCTACAGCTCACAAGCTCATTCTCTTACTGCATCATTCTGCTCCACTGTTATATTTTCAGTATAGATCTGGGAGACCAGTATTGGCAGGAATATTTGCACACCTTTTCAACTGAGTGTTTTTAATTCCAACACTACTGTCACATGTACATCACTGGTAGTGATGAACTACAGAAAGCCAGAACATATACATCATCTCCATTAACAACATTCAGAAATGACTGGGGCACATTTCTGTCCCTTGGTTCCCCTTCACCCTACTCTAGAGGGAAACTATTTTAAATCAAATGTTTTGAAAAGTCTAATTCTGAAGTTTGAGCTGACAGACAATGATGGAGCAACTGTTAGTCTTTTAGTTAAAAATCAGACACACTGAAATGGCAAGATTAGAATGCTTTCTAAATTTTTTTCCATATCTTTATTCTCCAATAAAATAGGCCTTTCTGTGTTATTGCAAAGTGTGTGAAGGTGACAAAAAACGCATTTTACTTGTCTTGCCATTGCAGAAACTCATAAATAGGGAACAGGCTTTTTTTGCATGGTGGGAACAGCTATTTTAGAAAACTGTGCAGCTATAGAAGTACTAGTATAACTTGGCTATTCCAGAGTTATCTTCTCTATTCAGACCATGTATTCTGGAATAATTCTTCAACAAATTGAAGTTATTTTTTCAGAACAACATTACCTTTTTCTGGATCCTGTTTCTATACTGGCAGTTACCCTTGTAAAATGATATCTTTATACTTGCTTAATAGACTATCTTGAGTGACGATTTACAATCTTTAAATTTACATTAATTTGAGGCAATCTTACTGAGATCTCATTGTGCTTTTATACTCTGTTTTTAGGGATATACATTCATCCTCATTTGCTTGACCAGTCACTTCCAACAACAGTTTTCACTTTTCTTCCAGTGCTTTCAAAATTCCCTTTTTGCCTGGTTGTCTTGGCACTCTGACTTCCTTCTTCATTCATTATCTTTTCTGTAGTTAGCTTCTTTCACAGAGCTTGCTAAATTTCCTTAGGAATCTTTCCTTTTGTCCCCACTTCTTTTCCTTTTTATTTCAAAAGTTCTAAGAAAAAGAGGTTGACCACTTTCTTCTTCAGTTTAAATCCGATTGTCTTTTAGACCTCTAATCATGTATCATGAACAAGCAAACTTTTCATGTTTTCCAAGCAAACTGTCAGTTTTCTCCTCCCTTCCCAACAAGTATTCGATTTTCATGCCTTCAACTTTTTTTTCCAGGACACCACAACTCAACCTTGACACCTCCTAGCAGATCTACTCTGTCACTAAACCCTGCAAATTCTGTAACAACTACTCACCAAACAACTATTTTTTTTTGCTCACATCATCTTAAATCCAGAATTATTCTAAAAGAATAACTGAATTATTATTCATATGGTTAACTGTAATTAAATTATTACGTAATTATAATTAACATTTGCATCTGAGTAGCTCTCAGGCAACCATAGCCTAGAAAGAAATCATAGAATCATAGAATCATAGAATAGTAAGGGCTGGAAAGGACCTCAAGATCATCGAGTTCCAACCCCCCTGCCATGGGCAGGGACACCTCCCACTAAACCATGCCATCCAAGGCTATGTCCAACCCCACCTTGAACGCCGCCAGGGATGAAGCATCCACAACCTCCCTGGGCAACCCATTCCAGGGCCCCACCACCCTCACAGTAAAGAATTTCTTCCTCAGATCCAATCTAAACTTCCCCTGTTTAAGTTTAAACCCATTACCCCTTGTCCTCTCACCACAGTCCCTAATGAAGAGTCCCTCCCCAGCATCCCTATAGGCCCCCTTCAGGTATTGGAAGGCTGCTATGAGGTCTCCACGCAGCCTTCTCTTCTCCAGGCTGAAGAGCCCCAATTTTCTCAGCCTATCTTCATACGAGAGGTGCTCCAGTCCCCTGATCATCCTCGTGGCCCTCCTCTGCACTTGTTCCAACAGTTCCATGTCCTTTTTATGTTGAGGACACCAGAACTGCACACAATACTCCAAGTGAGGTCTCACAAGAGCAGAGTAAAGGGGCAGGAGCACCTCCCTTGACCTGCTGGTCACA
Source organism: Amazona ochrocephala (assembly GCA_039720435.1). Taxonomy (NCBI): domain Eukaryota; kingdom Metazoa; phylum Chordata; class Aves; order Psittaciformes; family Psittacidae; genus Amazona; species Amazona ochrocephala. The sequence goes on along the minus strand of CM077877.1, from coordinate 62,474,700 downwards.
CTCCTTTTGATGCAGCCCAGGATACGGTTGGCTTTCTGGGCTGCAAGCGCACACTGCCAGCTCACGTTCATTTTTTCATCAACCAACACCCCCAAGTCCTTCTCCGCAGGGCTGCTCTGAATCTCCTCCCCGCCCAACCTGTAGCTGTGCCTGGCATTGCTCCGACCCAGGTGGAGGACTTTGCACTTAGCATGGTTAAACTTCATTAGGTTGGCATCAGCCCACCTCACAAGCGTGTCAAGGTCCCTCTGGATGGCATTCCTTCCCTCCAATGTATCAACCGAACCACACAGCTTGGTGTCATCGGCAAACTTGCTGAGGGCGCACTCAATCCCACTGTCCATGTCACCCACAAAGATGTTGAACAAGACCGGTCCCAACACCGATCCCTGGAGGACACCACTCGTTACTGGTCTCCAGCTGGACACTGAGCCACTGAGCACTACTCTTTGCGTGCTGCCATCCAGCCAGTTCTTTATCCACCGAGTGGTCCACCTATCAAATTGATGTCTCTTCAACTTAGAGAGGAGGATGTCATGTGAGACAGTGTGAAAGGCTTTACACAAGTCCAGGTAGATGACATCAACTGCTCTGCCCCTGTCCATCAGTTCCGTAGCCCCTTCATAGAAGGCCACCAGATCGGTCAGGCAGGATTTCCCCTTAGTGAAGCCATGCTGGCTGTCCCCAAGCACCTTGTTGGTTTTCATGTGCCTTAGCATGCCTTCCAGGAGAATCTGCTCCAAGATTTTGCCAGGCACGGAGGTGAGACTGACTAAAAATACCTTCTACTCTGTTTATGTTTTCTCTTTATACTCTGCTTTTCCTTTCCACAAACCCTCCACATCACTTTGAAGCCCCCTTTCCCTCCTCTGTCTCAGGACGATGCCAAATCATCCATTTTTTCCTCATTTCTGCCTCTTTTCCTCCATTCCTCAAACTGATTGTTTCTTCTCTTACTTCCTCTCTGGAAGTCTCTAAAACATTTCTCTCTACTAGGGCAATATTATGGTACTCTGACAGTAGAAAAGGGAAAGAAAAGTTATATTTTGAAATATTAAAAAAGTCCTATTAGCAGTGCTCATGGCAAAATAAACAACCCCATTCTTGATTAGTCTCATAATTAACACACTGGTGGCATTTAGTCTATATTGCAAATGTGTAGCTTAACTAAACATTAAAGTGCAATTTATTTTGCAGTGTGCAGTCACAAAATCACAGTCAAGACAATTACTTAAACTTATGGTTAGTTAAGCTACAAGTGTCTGGCACTATAGAATCACAAAGTTGGCTAGGGGACACACAAAGCATTAGGGCTCTTTTCTTCTGTCCTGCACCCTAGGAACAATATAAATGGAGTTATAGTGGCATTGCTTATGCTATGAACTTCATTAGTAGGAGCCTGCTACAATTTTTAAGTGAATGAAGGAATATAAAATGTCAATACAAATTCATTTTTACTTTCAGATAAAAGCTATTTATAGATTTTGCGTCATATGCCAGGTCTATAGAGAACAGAGCTCTCAATAGGAACTGCTATAACCTATTTGATTATATTAGTATGGTTGGAGATCTGTGTTGCTCAGTCTTTGAACTAAATCTGATACCCTCTCAAGTTGATGGAGTAAAAGCTGGTCTGACTGCCCTCTGTACAGTTCTGGTGTTCAGTGAAAATAATGCCGAAAAATGTTGGAATTTCATATGCCAGATATTAAAACAGTTTTTGAGGCTGCCACCTGTCTTCACTCTGGTCTTTTCTCTAATCACAAAACGTTTCCTGCTTGCCCAGCGGAAAAAAAGGTTAAAATGTTCTTCCACTAAGGCACTCACTTTTCAATACTTTCTGGACTACAAAGTGCTCTCATCTGAGTCTGAAATTTTAATGTCATTCAGACTCCTGTAAAAGTAAACCATCTGTGAATTACAGTCATAGTTATTTTAATTAGAAAAGCATTAGGGTTTTAAATGTTATTTTGCAAAATGACACATTTTTAAAAGATTAAGTAAAATTGTCATTGATGACTACCAAAGCTTCAATTACTGCTACAGGCCTTCTTTTTTCTTCCTGGGAGGAAACAGAAAGGATGGGAGGGAGCTGTTTGTTCTCTTCTTTTTTTTTTTTTTTTTCCTCCTTTTTCTTTTTTTCCTTCTTTTTTTTTTTATTTTACAGAAAAGGTGTAGGATGTAGAAGTACAGACATATGAAACTATGGAATGCATGCTGAGATGGTGTGTAGGTGGCATGGAGGCAGTATTAGCTCATACTTAATAGGTGTCAAGGGAATCTGTAAAGCTGTTCTTTAGTTTAAAAAAGGCAATTTGTGGGAGTGCTGTGTGTTTCTGGCAGTACTTTCAAAATAGCTACCTACAAAAGACAGAGAACTATAATCTAATGATATTTTACACAATGACACACATTTTCACAGTGCATTAATGAAATGTAGGAAAAAGCCTTAGAACTATTGTAAAATGTGTCTTTTTGCAGCGTACATGTCTGCAAAAATATTACAACCACAAACACATTTACAGGGTACTGATCTCTTACAGGGACTGAAATGTTACTTTTAAAGGCTTACTCTCTCTGCTTTATTTGTTAGCTTTTTTTCACACTTTAAGAGACCTCCTTTGTCTCTCTCTGGCAAACTAGTGACCTTGCACCACGGTACATGCTGAATAAACCTGCAGTTTAGTATAGATTGCACATAGCCTCAATATAAAGTATCTGAGTAGTCCAATATTCATGAAAATGGCATTAAGGATTTATGCAAATGCTTGTCAGGCATTGGACTTTAGGGAGAAAAACTGTCATTCACACTTCTGGGAAAGGGCATGAAAACGGTCATTCCTTTTCCAAAAGCTGCAGGAACCTCACGGCTCTTTTTACCTGTGAGATGACAATAAGGACTGCCTTAGAGGAAAGGAAGTGATCACGAAATAGAAGATATATGTAAGAAATACCGAGTGGAGGAAACCCTACCCCAGTTTTATCTTATGGGATCTCTGTCCTTACTGGACCTATCATTTTAGTCTTTCAAAATTCTAGAAATACACACAGCACCAAAAGAAATAATATGAAAGTGTCTGTCTTTGTGAACTCAGAAATATAGGCAACTGGCACGAGGGACAGCAATGACAAAGAAAATAAACCTTGAGGTTAGGCAACTGGGAAACTAAACCCAGACAACAGATGAACACTGAGACCAAATAATAAGTGAAGTATCTAGCAAAGAAAAAAAGAGAAGAAAACAACAGAAAAGTGTCAAGAGATACAAAGGGGAAAAGAGGGGAGGGAGAGAGATGGAATGCAGATACGAGAGATATGCATGCAAAAGGTATCAGAATGAAATAAGAGTTTGCAAGACTAGTAATCATAAGCAAGCCCTGAAAAGTGGATGGAGAATCAGATGAATATATTCTATAGGTGGAAAAAAGATATGAAGCCAAAACAGAGCTCTGTTTTTAAAGACTGAGAGCTTGTGATCATTCTGACGTCAAAGTGAACCATCCATTCCCATTCTCTGGCCAAGAGGACAGGATGGACTTGGGCTGTGTGGCAAAAATAGCTGCTGAGAAAGACTGCAAGTGGTGGCTGGCCCAGACCAGCCTTTTGGCAGTACTGGTGAGGTCTAAACTCACTCTCTGGTGATTTCTGTTACTAACAAATTATTTCCAAAATATAATGGGATGATATAACGGGACAAAGATACAATGGGACAGTATAAGTTTGCTGACATAATCCAAAGTATGAGGGAAATACAGACAGTGGCGTTTTGATCACTGGCCATTAGCCTGGAAAATCCTCTTAAGATTATTGTTTGTTTGGTTTTTTGTTAAATGTGATCTTCATAATTTTAAAATTTCCTAAAAGAAAATTGACTCTTAAAATAAGATATTCAAAGCAAAGAGGAAACTGACTTCCACCACAGTTAAAATTGCTATATGACTAATGAATAAACTGGCATACACTTTATGAGAGCACAAAGTTTTCCTACTTGAGGGAACAAAAAAGGATTAAGACTCCTTCATATATAACACTGCTTATAAAGTACTTTAGTACTTTATCATACCATGTACAAAGCAATTAGTATTTCGATATAGCATGATCACTTTCATTTTAAGCCAAAATAAACAGTTCTGTTTAAAAAAGAAAAGTATCTCTGAACTAAGCACACAATTTACATGTGTTTGATTTCATGTACTTCTGCTCATTTCTCTGATTTAATCATATTCCACTTGTGCTCTATGCTCTTCTATTTAATCATAAATATACTTTCCCCAAAAGAACGCTGGCACGCTAATATTGTATATTAATATATTGAAATAAAAAGTATACTTAAAACCAGCTGTATCAAATTCAGTAAATGAAACACCTGTAGATCAATATATGAAATCTGGTTCTCTTTGTGACTGGTAAGAACTGTGGATCAGACTTCATTTTCCTTCTCCAGTTCTAGAAATGCTAGAAGAATTTAAAATCTCTAGAGGGACTTCTGGGATTTCTTTTTACTGAGGGCTTATTCTCTGCTTTAACATTCTTTTGAGTGGAAGTTTAATAATACAGCTCCACACTGGCAAGGAACACTTCTCCAGAAACACTGCAGGCTCCTCAAATAACTTCAAAAGTCTCCGTAGTTGTACAAATGTGAACTGGCACTAGCAGGGTCTCTATGTCATGCAACCATCTGATGCCGCTTTGGAACCTCATAAAAACATTCTGACTGACTTGCCTGTACTGCTTATTGCATACCTGATGAGTTTTTTGATCATCCCATTTAAACTTACTCTTTGCAAAATGAGTGACTTGTGCTCAGAATTCAAGGCTACTGATAAGAAGGAATCGTTGTGGATTCAAAGAAGCAGGCTAAAAACTGGAAGGATAAACTAAGACAAAGCTTTTCTTAGACATTTTTAAGCACTGCTATCTTTTAACCAGACAAGCATATCTACCAGTTAAAGGCTGAAAGATTCACTTTTAGTGAAGTCTGGCCTTTGCAGTGCTTGTATTTAACAGCTGCACTGTATAGCAAGAGCAAATTAAACTGATGTTTTGTTTTACTTCTGGTATAATACAAGTTGTTTGCATTTCAGCAAGCCCCATCTGAAGTAACTGAGAAGGGTTAATTGCAGACCACTGACCTTAGCGAAACAAAATGTAAAGCTCCAAGTTTTGATGTGAAAGCTCACTAAGCTATGAGCTAACTCTCCTTTATTGAATTTATATTTGCAAGCTTAACAGTGTGAGGAATGATAATCCAAACAAATGAAAGTTTTCTTAAGTCAGTAAAAAGAGCCAAGGACTGTTTGTCCCCTGTACTTCTCCCGAAGCATGACAATGTTTGCAAGCTAGTCATGCTATTGCGATTGCAGGCTTTGCTTATACATCACTGCATGACAATAAATGAACGCAGCACTGAAAATGTGGGTTTCATAATGTAAAGGCCTTCAGACATTCTGGAGGGTAGGACATTCTTCTGCTTTACATGGAGAAGCCAGTGCTTCCACTCAGTTTAACTCTAAAGTTACTGCATATCATCTTGTTCCTTCTAACTTTAATAGCAAAACTCTCACTGACTTCTCTCCAGGAGTTAACAAGGTCTATTATGTTCACTCTGTCTGGAGTCAGAATGGTTTGTTTTGATTTAGAAAGCTTATTTTCTTTTACATAAGGTGTGCTTAAAAGTCAGAGCAAGTAGCTAAACTTGTCATGATCAAGTATGTATTTAAGCTGAAAGAACACCTTATCTAGGCTGCACACAGTAGGGATGCAAAAATTGCCTTTCATTAGTAGCTCTGCGCTTTCATAATTTCCGTAGTTAAGCTAAGTGCATGACTGAAACTTCATGGTATGCCAGCTTCAATGAAACAGCTTTTTATTGTCCTTGTTTAGTTATCTCCAGCTCAGCTTACCCAAGGAACAGCAACATTTCATAAACCTATCAACACTTCCCTAATAAATACTTTCTTCTCACACAGAAGCTGCTGAATCAACCACCAGACATTGGCTAGCTGATAGTGTTTGCTCTTGTGCTCTACTAAATGGTAGAAAATAGACAAAAATTGGATTCTGGTATTGGATCTTCTGCAGTTGCTCTCCATTTCTAAACAGACTGCAATGTTTACAACAGAAAAAAGAATTAGTTCTGTAAGTAGGCTCTGGGGTTTGTTCCTTTGTTGGTTAATAAAACACTCCAAACACAACTTATGTGAGAAGGAAAAGATGAATTGTCAAGCAGGAAATAAATACAAGGAAACATTTTTTTTTAACTCACTGTTGTGCTCTCACTTCAGAACACAGATTTACTTCCCCCTCCCCCAAGTTAGTATCACCTTTCACAAAATGGGATGGTGGGGTACATTATTAGAAGGAAGTTATATAAAGTATCATCCAGATTCACTCAGCTGTAAAGACCAGATCTTTAATTTTCCCTCTCTGCTGGGGCATTTACTGGCAACCTCACCCTCTGATGATGATATACAAGCAGGAGGTTGATTTCAGATGTGAGTTGCTTTCTCCTGAACTTCATCATCTTTGATGAGGCTATTTTTGCTATCTATTTTTTTGTCAATTTATCTACCCAAATCTGCAAGAGCTCTTCAGGTAAGTGCAGGTAACAGTGTTGGGAAGACATTTTTTGACTTATTCATGAACCCCTGCATCAAATAGATATTCAGTTCCAGGAGTGACTCATTTGAAGTAGTTACTGCTGCCATCAGTGGCTGAATAAACTGGTTATATGTGTAACCCCCTACTTCTTGGATGATTTTAGTGATGCACTACAGATGACTCTTTTCCTCTGGCTTCACTAGCTGACATCACCTTTGTTCCTAATTCCTTTTTTTCCTTTCTTCACCCTCTTTCTCACTTTAAACTTTTTCTTTTTTTTTTTTTTTTTTTTTTTTCCCCCACAGTCCTCTGCTGTAAAAGCATTGGGGAGGGCACTCCTGACAACTGCAGATTGTATAAGCTTCCTCTTTTAGATTGTTATTTAAAGTTCAACTTTCATGATTAGTCAAACGAATCAAAAAGATAATTGAGAGCGATTATGTGACACAGACATGAGTCATATTGTTGATAGTTGGATATATGGGTTTGTATTACCTACACAAACTGTGTCTATGTCAAGCTTGTATTCACTGGGCATTTGTCTTCAAGAAATTGGACCTAGAGTGAATTTCCTCCTAGATTTTTCTTTGATTATTATCATCTTTCCAACTGCTTGTCATAGCTCTCTTTGGCTTGAAAAAGGTCTAAAGAGAAGGTCACTCATTTTTTCAGATCTTGTTCATTTCAGCTTAGTCAGTTGTCATGTGCTGCTTATTCACTGTGTGACAACAGTATAACTGACACCCCCAAACCTTCCTATTCCATTTAACTTACCAGTGTCTCTTAAGAATTGTTTCTTTTTGGTTTGAAGAACAATGCATTATGCACTGCTCTAGTTCTGCACACCTGACTTCTCCTGATGCTAATGAGATTCTGGAGTCAGAACCTCTCAAATCTGGTTGAGACCACAAGCTTCAGTCCTCTGCATGATGGAGGGATTCTGGTTTGTGATTTCCTGTTTCATTTTTTGTCTTTCAAGGTTTCGGGTTTGTTTTCAAACTCCAGTCACTACAGAATCACAAGTCTTGAACTGCAGGCTTTCGCTGATGGCCAATTGCTATTTTTTCATGCTGTAACACTGTTACTGGCTCATGGGGAAATAAACTCCACAGGCATCCTGCTCTGTGTTTTGTGACTGAAGCACAATATGCAACTACTGCGACACAGATTTTGCCCAATGCCACACTTTTAACCCCACACAACTTCTAAAGCTTAGTGGTATTCACAGTTCCAGGTACTTCTAACGAAAGTACTGCTTATAGATATTAATGATTATTTTTATAGGTAACCTTGTGGCAAGGAGGTAGAATATACCCCAGAGATGACTTAAGAAACCTGGGCAAGGAAAGCAAGCCTATTTTAGTATTGCTATCTTTTTCAGGGCCCATCTTTTTGTTCTTTGCTATTGAGGGAGTGGGGCTATACATGCTCACTACTTCCTTTAGTGACTAAAGGAAGACTTAAATTTTGACCAAATGAAAATCTTATGTGTCCAAGTGCATGTGATGGTGCACGCGTGCTTCCAGCTTAGCAAGGACCTACCTATTTTCCAATTATAACTAAGAAATGTGGGCCACTGAGAAGCACCCATAACACTAAGTCCAACATAGTCTTGCCCTTCATAAACAGTTGCAGAAACTTTTCCTGGTCATCTTAATGCTTAGAGGTCATACTTAAATTAGAAGGCCTGTGTTAACCCTGTCCTTTAATATTCCCAAAGAAGCCTATAGGAGACCCTTAACCACGGCCCAGTCCTTAAACTTCATACTTGTTCCTGAAATTGGTACGGATGCTCCTGTTGCGGAATAGATTTCAGTCCTCCTAGGTTAGGAAAAGTCCTGCTGAAGCTCACACTGCCTGGGAGAATGCTCTACACATTAAGTCCCAAAAAGTTTCCCCTCTGTACAATAGCTTGTACAGTGTGCAAAAAATTTCATTATTTTCTTTAGAAATTGCACATGTTAAAGAAATCATTTGTGCTCAGTTACAAAGCTACCCAAAGCAGATAACCCTAGGTACTTCGGTCTATCTCTGGATCAGCATGCTATTGCCTACAAAGGCACTGACTAGTTGAGAAGTCCTAAGTATTTGTTTATGACAGTATAGCATTTAGTACAGGATTTTACATAAAGAAAAGGTGGAGGTTTTTTTTTTTTTTCATAATTCAGAAACCATTCAATCACCAACATGTACAGCAGATACCTTTAAAAGCCTGGCTGCTAATTTACACAATGTACATGCTTAATTGAAATCTTTTCCTTCCCACAAGAATACACTGTTTTTTCGACACAATGATCACAGCTACACATATGCTGAAAAACTCAGAAAATCAATTTGATTCTATCCCAAGGCATACATTAAATGTCAAAAGAATATGTTGCTGTGCAATGGAGCTGGTGGCTTCCCACAATAAAAATGACTCAGCTAGCTTGTTTAAAGAATGATATTTTAATTGCTTTGTAGATCACAAACCTGCCAGCCTTGTAATTTACACTGCTGAAGAACAAGACGACATCTCTCCTTGGCAGACAACTTCTTCTTCTCTCCTGCTTCTGTATCAGCCAAATCTTTATACCTAGAAAAATCAGCAGAAGTAGAGTTACTTTAATGTTGGCCTGGTTGACATCTTTGCAGAAATTGTCAGTTTTCCTTTGACTCTCAAATCTTTGGTACGTGAACTGGAAGCTTAGGATTCTGCTAAGGATGAATTAAATAAGAAGGCCAAACACTTTAAATCTTGTATATTATTAGACACGACCTTGGTTAATAACAGTATTGGACAAGTGATGCCTAAAAACCAGATTTGCTTCCTGTCAGTTCTTTGGATGCCTCACTTGAAATCAGTGCAGAAGGAATGCAAAGCTTCACCAACTGATTTCATCGGTACTAAATCAGGTCACTGGAATGAGGAAAATATTTTTTCAGTATGTGTCATATGACATATGCCTAGTAAGGAGCAATTCATAAGAACGTGACATTGATACAAATGTTTTCCATCAGTCTGAAATAATTATTTTCTTAATTTTGAACTGAAAGTCTTATAGCAAAGAAACTTTAAGGAACTTGATCAGTTTATGCTGTTGGAAAGAAGATCAAGAGAAGGCTTGATTACAGCATGGGGTACCTTCAGAGACAAAATGCTATATATTAAAGGGCTCTTTGAGGTATGAGATAAAAGAACTAATGTAGGAAACTTCAGCCGTACAAAGTCAAATACAGGATAAAATTCAAATATTAACTGTGGACTTATAACAACATATTACTAAAGAAACTGATAGATTTTATACATCTTGATGCTTCATATTATTACTATACTTTCCTGAAGGTATTGCTCAGCCTAGATCTGACTGCATGCAATGAGCTGGAATACTTTTTCATTATAAAAAGCCATTTTTTGAAAGGGAAGATTTCGCAAATGTGTCACTTTTGATTAAGCTCCCAATGAAACAGGTGTAAGTTTTGAAGTCTGCATGCTAACTATATTTCCTGACATCTTATTTATTTGGTTCCTTTACAGCTGATTTCACCTATAGCTCTGCTGCAGCCCAAAACTCTGCTGTCTTGGGACCACTTACACAGACCATGGCAAGCAAAGCTGCAGGGCTGGAATGCTTCCAGGGACATCAACGGTCCCTGAAGCTGTAGCAACTCTGGAGCAATAACTGCAGCAAAGTGCTCTAAGACCAGACTTCACTTAGACTTCTAGCTTTCTGGACCTGCATAGACCTTTGGGAATCTCAGCTCCTGCAGCCTGGAAATGTTCTCTGGTCTTGCAGCAGTCCTGCTGAGGACTCCATGGCTACATCTACACTAGTAAATGAAATGTAAGACGGATTATTTCTCTGGCATCTGGCAAAAACCCAACCTGTCTCTTTATTAAATATTCTGCCATGTTCCATTAAACTCTGTCACCTGCCAACACAGTGTAGCCACAACTAAGCTGCATTCTGGGCCTGGTCACTAGCCTGTCCTAATTCCCAAATTGTGCCCCAGAATTGTTTGGAGAAATGCTGGTCTGAAGACACCAAAACTTCACCAGAGATCCTTTTGGTTAGTCTAACACTCCATACTGGCAGTAGAAAACTGTGGATCCTACTTTCCTAATTGTTCAAATAGATGTATGGTCACAAAGACATTTGTTTTATAGACTGTTATTAAGGCTGGGGCTACCTTGTTTCCATGCCTGTATCAACTAAATTTTCTTAGAAATCATGGAGAATAAGAGGTGTTACAGAGACAACTGCTGGAAAGCTTAGCAACTGCTGACTGAAACAGAGATGATTCAGCATTGACTCAAAATGCATGAAGAAGTAACTCAGAAAGTGGTCAGCCTGAAACTCACAGCAGAAACCTGAAGAAGCATGTTTCATTCCTGAAACAGAGCCGAATTAAAATTCAAAAGGTCAAATTCTAAGTTTGGATCAGATTTACTTTAGATCCATGCAAATCACAGGACTCAAGGGTAACTGTTCTTTGCAATCTGTATTATACAGGAAGCCAGACAAAAATGATCCACTGTTTTTCCTCAGCTTTAAAAGTCTCTGAAATTCTACCATATTATCCTGCAAGTCTAATCAGAGTTCACAATTCCCTCTTATCCATTAAAGCAAGCTCAATCTTAGAGAAGGAAGAAAGGCTAATGGTTGTGGCAGCAGGAAAAAAGCTACCTCTGGAAATTTAATTCCTCCACAAACTTCCTCTGTGAACATAGGAAGTCATTTGGAAGATGGCCAGACACTGAAAGCTACACTCCTAGCCTGAGTTGGTCACCTTGTTCTCAAGACAAGTCTGTGAAGATAGGTATTTCCATAGGGTGAGTTGTTCTATGCGTCATAGATATTTTTATTAAAATGAGAAGAGATTGCCCTCTGGAGGAGCCTTTCTCCATTGACCATAGACAGAAGGCCAGGCTGGATGGATGGTTGTTGCATTCTGAGTGGCTGAGAGGAAACTCATCTTTAGGTCTACTTCTCTGGCTGACTTACTCATATGCAGAGTAACTAACAGAGGGACTAACAGAACTTCCTTATTTCTTCTATTTATCTCATTCAAATATACTGGCTATCTAAGCACCCAGGATGAAAAAGTACCTTCAGGCCTGCTGTCATTATCTGCTATCTCAGATCAATCATTTTTATCTTGTATAAGGCTGCTTAAACAAAATTAACATGAAATTTGTAGCCATTTTTCAGCCAGAATGGTTCCCTGATTTGATTCTTTGCCCAGTTGTGCAACCAGCATTAACACCAGGGAAATAATAGGAATGCATAAGTGGGAATGAGCAGATCACACCTGTTGGTGGCAGCTCCCAATATGTTCTGAACTAAAGTGGTGGTCTGTTCACAATCTTATTTGATTTATAAGCTTACTTGATCTTTTTTGTGCTTGATTTTAAGTGAGACAAAATATTTGAAGTTTCTTCAGTATTTTTTCCTTTTGGGGAGATAACCACACACTATAGCTTTGGCTTAATTTTTTTTTTGTATTTTAAACTTGCAATTACCTTCAGTAAAAAAATATGTTAAGAAAAAAGCAAGCCAAAATTGACAATAAACTAACAAATAAAGAAATAAAATCTCGTGAGGCATTATTATCAAAATGAAAAATGACGTCTCTTTAGTGCATTAGATCCCTTCTACTGTGAACTGAGTATGCATTACCAGGTAGACACAATAATTTAATGTCCTCTTAAATTTAACCCTTTTATGGTCTCAAGAATAGCAAAAGAACTTACTATTTTTCTAATTCACTGTATCACAGAAAACAGTTAGAAAAATACTGAAGTTATGGCGCAGGCTTGTCTTGGTAAACTCGAGTTACTTGCAAACAACAGGGCTTGCTTCTGGGGAAATGCAATCTGGAGAGTCTTTGAAACTTTTCTTTATCTGAGAATTCTTCCCTTACCACTGTAACCTTAGCTCCCTCTGAAATCAATGAACAAACTCAATTAAACATCAGGCTTCTTCTCACTGACAGGTCATACATTTTGCCCCAAGTAAATAATGCAGTGCATTTGTAAGGCTTTAAAGAGGATTTTGAGGAAGTCAGTGAGCACAGTGAGTGCTACCTTGCTAAGAAATGCCTTCAGGTGAAATACACTTCAGCTAAACTTGGATTGATGAGTTGGTTGTCTACACTTTCTTAAAAGGTAGTAGAAGACACTATTCAGGTGTCATACACCCTACTCTAATATTGAAGCTTAAAATAGGTCAGATGAATTGTGCACTGTAAGACGTCCATTTCTTTCCACTGAGTATAAAAATAGTCTATGTTCTTGACTCTAGCACAGACATGTAATATGAGACAAAATGAAACTCTCTCCTAGTTCTGTCGAGTAGCTGATAAAAAGCAATATTTCACAGCCTAGCCAGAGCAACTCATTCACTAAGGCATTCAAACCAAAATACAAACAAGCTAGATTTAAAGAATTAAATTGAATCAACACCCCTCCACCACCATGTCAAGACTAGTGTCGTGTTGATTAGGAAACAAATGCAAGGTCTCTTCCAGTTACAAGTTGAGACACGGCACACTACCAATCGGGGGTACTCTCCCCGCTGCCCCTCCAACGAAATCAGTGTGAGAGAAGCTCCTTTTTCCCAAGCTTTGCCCTTAGCACCCTCCTTGTCCTAACTTGCCATTTTTTATACACCTAAGCAGAAGAAAGACCTTTTGGCTAGACAGGCTAGCACTGTGAACCTGTACAGACTGGCCAGGATCGTCCGGTGTTGCAGCAGCTGTGCTCTGACCTCTATTCCTTTGCTTCTGAATGATGCTCTTTATCCGGGAGATTTTTTGTTTGTTTGGACTAAACACTGCTGCCAATGCCTTCAGGTAGGTTGTGAATATGGAAAACTCAGTTCTCTTGGGTCTTCCCAGATAAGGATGTTATCTGATCATTTTCTCCCTCACTTCCCTAAGTGCACAGCTGACAAGATCCAGCAGGCTGTTTTTCCCCGAGACAGAATATTCTCCAGCTCAGGTTATGGCACAGTAACCCACAGTAATATTCTAAGGCTCAGTACGCTATTTCATTTACACGGAGTGTGCACAAACAGGCTGCAGGGCTGTACTCCCAGTTCTGTGTGCACAGCAAATCTTTAAGCATTGAAATAAACACCACACACTCCACTTCAAGAGCACATCAACATGTAAAGAAGATACTGATGGAAAGAACACAGCAAGTACAAAGGGCACAAAAACAAGCAGCTCCAAATCAACAGCTTAAACAATCCACACAGATGGAACGCAAGCCTCAGAACTGTTTTTTCCATTTGTTTGTTTGTTTTCTGCTGTTCGGTTTCTCAGGTCTCTCTCTTGCTTAGCTAAGAGAGATCAAAAATGACAAAGTCAGAGGTAGCTACTGACTTGCAATCCAATCTAAGAGGACAGCTTCTAGCACCAGAACTCGAATCTTTCCTCAAAGTAACTCCTTTCCAAGACTTTGTCTTGTTATTTAAAAAATAAAAGTCACATATGGCTGGCATGTAACTGCTCTACAGGAGTACCTATAGAAGTAATACAGTTTTAAGTTTTATATCTAAATATAATTTATGAAAGGAAAAATAATCAGTCCTGCCAGTGTAATTCATTGTGTCGCAGTTTCTTTTTCTCTTTCCTTTGTTTACTACAATGTATTCTGTTTGCCAAGTAAAATGGAATGATTTAGTAATATCTATTCATAAGGTAGTGAATAAAAGGCAGCAATCAAAATTAACTTGTATCCTGTATTTCTGCTAGGAGAAATGTAAAAATTGTCATCACAAAGGAGCAAAACCAGGTTGTGTTGTCTTGCTAAATTCTCTTTTTTCCCTTTCTAAACTTCTTCTTTTCTTCCTTTGACAACCAGTAACAGACTGATGTATTATTATGTCTGTAAAGTATGTGAAAGACATAGACTTTGTTTGCAGAACTTGTCACTATGTCCTCATAACTCAGGATTTTTAGTTTTGTTTGTTTGGATTTAGGGAGGATGGAGAGAGTGGGTTCGGCATAGTTTGTATTTGAAATATCTATCAAGTGAGAGCTGAAATATCTAGAGGACCTATCTACAGAACGTACAGAAGACAGAAACCTACCGATAAAAAAAAAAAAAAAAAGAAAAAGGACGCCTGCAAATTTTTCAAGTAACAGAAACCTTTTAAAAGCAGTCAGCAGCAAAGAGCAGGATGGAATTTTGATTCATGTTAGGTGTATATAATGGATACATACTCATTCCACTTCCCTGAGTTATACTCCTTTTTATTTTTTTTCTTGAAGGAATAACCTAATTATTTTTGAAATACGAGGAACATGGGAAATTCCATATAATTAGAAAGGGGGAAACAGATTATTACAGTTTCCAAGGAAAGAAACAAAAAGTGATTCTGCCAATCTCTGTACAATACACACGACATAAATATCCCATTATACAGCATAAATATTAACAACCAAAGCAAGTATTCAAAATTTTGGAGAGAATAAATCGCTAGATGTGGAGAAGAAAAAGATGCTCTTGACACGCTTGTGAGGTGGGCTGATGCCAACCTGATGAAGTTTAACCATGCTAAGTGCAAGGTCCTACACCCGGGTCGGAGCAATCCCAGGCACAGCTACAGGTTGGGCAGGGAGGAGATTCAGAGCAGCCCTGCAGAGAAGGACTTGGGGGTGTGGGTTGATGAAAAAATGAACATGAGGCGGCGGTGTGCGCTTGCAGCCCAGAAAGCCAACCGTATCCTGGGCTGCATCAAAAGGAGTGTGACCAGCAGGTCGAGGGAGGTGCTCCTGCCCCTCTACTCTGCTCTCGTGAGACCTCACTTGGAGTATTGTGTGCAGTTCTGGTGTCCTCAACATAAAAAGGACATGGAACTGTTGGAACAAGTAGAGGAGGGCCACGAGGATGATCAGGGGACTGGAGCACCTCTCGTATGAAGATAGGCTGAGAAAATTTGGGCTGTTCAGCCTGGAGAAGAGAAGGCTGCGTGGAGACCTCATAGCAGCCTTCCCATACCTGAAGGGGGCCTATAGGGATGCTGGGGAGGGACTCTTCATTAGGGACTGTGGTGAGAGGACAAGGGGTAATGGGTTTAAACTTAAACAGGGGAGGTTTAGATTGGATCTGAGGAAGAAAGTCTTTACTGTAAGGGTGGTGAGACACTGGAATGGGTTGCCCAGGGAGGTTGTGAATGCTTCATCCCTGGTGGCGTTCAAGGTGGGGTTGGACATAGCCTTGGATGGCATGGTTTAGTCGAGGTGTCCCTGCCCATGGCAGGGGGGTTGGAACTCGATGATCTTGAGGTCCTTTCCAGCCCTAACTATTCTATGATTCTATGATTCTATTACAATAGACAAACTGACTGAATTTTATAGGAGTACAGAAATATAGTATAAGAAGACAATAAGATTCACTTTTATACAAAACATTTTGTACTGAGGCTGCCTCATACAAACTTACAGAAATAATTCAGACCGGTGTAGAGGTGAGCAGCATGAAATGCCATTTGCTTGATAGATATGAAACAATAAATATATATGGGGGGTTGGAACTAGATGATAAGGTCCTTTCCAACCCTAACCATTCCATGAACCTATGGCAATGAACCAAAACTTTTAGAGTACTTGCCAAGCAGATCAGTGTTAGCTTTTTAAATATCCTAGTTGATATCAAGCAACACAGGATTACATGGCTAGACCTGCCAACCAATAAATGAAAACAGGAAAATACCTCAGAGTTACATACACAGTATGTAACATACACAGTATGTAACTGGGATAAAATATAAAAATTAATTACTAAGAAATAAAAGTGGAAAAGATCCATAAAATCCCCAGAACAAAATTTCAGTCACCTGCATACGGATCAGCCACTGGCCTCATGTGGAGCTCAGTACAGACTTTTGAGGGAGGATCAGGACTATGAAATCCACTGGATCAGAATACCCTTGCATTAAGAATTGGTCATTTGGGATATTCTAATTTAGACTGAATAAAAAGTAATATAAATTTCTCAGATAAAGATACTACTTTGTGATGGGTGATAGACAAATGACTTGAACGGATTTGGGGTTTTTTTTTGTTTTTCTTAAATGCTGTGTTTTTGCGTTAGGTTTTGCCATCCTTAATCTGTTCTAGACATCTGAATTTCAGTTTCTGGAGAGAAGAAATAACAAAGATATGTGTTTCTTAATCCTACAATATTTATTCATATACTTCATGTAATTAAATATGGGCTTCCTCATTTCAGACAATGTGGCAGCAGAATAATAAATAGAATATAAATTATAGCTCAGCTCTTGGGATTAGCGGATTCAGCTATGCACATAAAAAATGAATTCACAACATCTGCTAAAGATTTGCATTACAGTACTTTTGCATCACCTTACTTAAAGCTGACATTCCCATTCCATCTTGAGAAAGCAATGTAAAAATATATTTATTTAAGAAATTGGCAAAAATGACACATTAACTCAGAAACATGCTAGCAGCAAACAGACAAGCAGCCCTATTACATGAACACTTGCCTCTAACTCTGTAAATGTTTACATTTACCTCTTGATAGGCAGACCTTCTCCATAGCTAACTGCCTCTTCATGCTTGGGCACTCCACAAACATGCACACAGAGCATTAAATGCTTTGCTACCCACAGAATATATAGACTGTAGATCAAATTTACCTTTCTTTATCAACCTGCTAATTTGATTCTGTATAACACAGGTGTGACGTAGGACTGGCGTGAAATGAAGCTAGTGTCCTTCTGCACAGACATGGCCATGTGAAAATAGGGCCTCAAAATTGAAAGTCATCCTGCAAAACTAAAATGTCAAAAATTACAGAAGATCCAAAGGTACCCTTTTATTATTTTAACAGAGGCCAGCATAAAGGAATGCCTGGGAGTAGGAGTCAGAACGTGATTGAACAGATAGGGAAATTTTTGCCCTTTCTTAACACAGAGGAAAAACCTTCCTTGTGAGACTGAGGCACATCTTGCTACTCAAGCTACAAGGAATTCGAAGATGTCTTACACATCTCTTTAAGATCATATTACAGAGCAAGAGTTCTGGGGATTATCATGGTATTGTGCACTTGGTCTCCCGCACATCTGCAGCTGGGCCTCACCAGCAGGCCAGTCTTGTGTAGGTCAGGATAGAAAGTTATCCTTCAAAGGGCACAGGACAAAGTTATGATTGTTTGTCTGCAGATCTGCAGGCACAATGGTGGGCATGATATTACGATGGGGTGAAATTAAGAGAAGACTTTTAAATGGTATTAGGAGAAGGACATGCTTAGCCCCAGCTCTTGTCTCAGCGCTTGGAAGCCTGAAATCAGATGCCTAAAATAATTGTGAACAGGTTGTGCAAAACAAAATGACTTACAACTTCTTCTGAAAAATACACAAGGTGTTTCAGAAATGTGATGTGATACTGAGTTGAAACACCAGAGTGGGCTTATACACTTTCCCCCTTGGGCTCGTGGAGAGGTTGCTACATCTTCATTGGCTCATTGTTTGTCCAAAAAGCACTTCCCAGATCATTTGGAAATAATCCAAGGCAGACATATATTGCAGAAGCAGAAAACAAAGCCAGAGTAAAATGGAGAATTTTATCAAAGGGAAATAGGATTGAATTCGATGTTCCACCTAGACGATGCTTTATTTCTTCCTTGCTTTTGTTTTTATTTTTCTGTGCAACACCGACTCTGTCAAAGAGGAATGGAAATATGTAAAATCCTTCCCACAGTGATCACCAGCATCTCAGACAAGGTGTACTGGGATTATGGGAAAGGTTTTTAGGACTTTCTTATACCATACAAGCAAAACAGCTTCTCTGGAAGATCACCTTTACCTCTCTTCTGTGGGTGCTTCCCTTGTGCCCTCTGAACCCTGTGAGTAACCAGTCTGGGTAAGAGAGCTCTGAACTGCATAATGGTTAGACAAGCCATTATAAATGGCTAGACAAACCATTTTAAAACATAAAGATAACACAAAATAAAATAAATATAAAAGCAAAATTTTTCAAGATAGGCTAAGGCTGCCCCTTGGCATACTGTCTCAATACTGGACAGGATTCTGCTGTCGTTTACTATAGAGTACAGCAAGAGTAATTCTACTAAAATTGATGATGTTAAATTAATGCCACATTGGTCTAAGAAAAAGAAAAAAACACAAAGATCCAGTGATTAAGATACATAAAAGGATTTTATATGCATGCTTGCATAGGATTTTGTTTGTTCTCAGACGTCACCAGTATTAACTGACTACTATTATTCAGTCTGACTAGGAAATATAGCTTTAGGAAGTCTTCGGCTGAAGATTAAATGGTTGTAAAGAATATCAAGATGTGGATAAGGAGAAAAAGGGTGCCATGAATGTCTGAGTTGAGCGGAAAGAATTCAACAGCTGCAGAGCCACAGAAAGAAAAAAACAGCAGGAGGGTCACAATTGCTTTTGAGCGTGGGGCAGCTGGACTGCATTTATACAAGTCCTATGAGCAGAAAAAAAACCCTGTCAAGAGCACCTAATATTTTTCTAGGCACTGAAAGCACACAGTTATATGTAATTAATCAGTGAATACAAAGGAATTATTTTAAAGCTATACAGTAAAATTAATCTATCCATGTGACGATTTGCACCTTAATTAGATAATTCAAAGTTCCTGCACAGAGCCATTTGCATAAACTAATGTGTTGCATACTCACTTCTTTAAAATGTTTATTTTAAAGAGAGGCTGTTTGTATTAATTTAAGAGGTCTATTATTTTAACAGGCATTTCCTTAAAAGGTTTTCAATGTAAAAGGATTAGTGAAGATATTAGTGGTTGATAATATTTTCTTTTAATGGATTTATTTCTATGGCAGGCATTTATCTGAACTTCTTACTACCACATATAAATCTATGTCCATTATCTTTGTCATTATGTGATGTCAGCAAATTATGAAGTACTCAATAATTATGTTCATTGAAACATCAAGGTTCTGAAATAATTTAATGTTATTAGCTGCTTGTTATAGGCATACAGAACTTTCAACAGCCTTATTTGTACACAAATGCAACTTTATCTACTTTTATAATCCAGACTTTTAGAGGGAATCCAGTACTGTGGTAGGTATTTTAGTAGTCTGTGGGAACATTTCTCCATGTTTAGAGACAGCATAAGCTTTTACATTCACAGATGTAAAATATGCATATAGATATTCTAAGGATATCATATAGTAAAAGGGTTATTTAGTGATTTAATAAATGCTTAGTTAATACTGACAGATAAGAAATGTCAAATGCTAGTGGAAGCTTAATGTCAATCCAGAGGTACCATGGGTGGCACTTAACTCTGGAAATGAAATACACATATTAAACTATCACAGATCCTTCCTTAAAATAAAGAAAACCACTGGGACTGCTGAAACAGTTCAGTCACAGTTGTGGTTGCATGTGCCAAATAGATTTATCATTGCCTAATGAAATGAACATAGCTAGGGGGAAAAAAAGAAAAAAATAAGGCAGAAGGCGAAAGAGCACCAAAAAAATACCTTGTATAACCCTAGTAGTGGAGAAAGAATAATGCCTTGAGATTCTCCTTGAAACAGTCTAAAAGCCAGGACATTATGTACTGTGCACAACAATAACCTCCCTGTAAGAAGCTCCTCTGACTAAGTTTTATACATTCTATACTAAACGTAATATAAAAAATGCTGGGAGATTGCACACCAAACATTTGGAAGTTACGAACTGCTGGACTTCAAACTGATCATGTCACCTTTATTTCCTTGTATCTATTTTATTACCTAATCACATCTCTCCCGCTCAGGGGACCCTTTTTCATGTCGATCCTGCAGAACTCTTAAGTACATGACATGAATAATTCAACTGACTTCAGTGGAATGACACAGTAGTTTACACCCATTTGTAATCGCTTTAGCAAATGAGGGTTGCATTATAAAACGCAGAAGATGCCCAGAAAACAATGCTGTAATTTATTTTTGCCTTCTAAATAGATACTAAAGCTACATGACTGAGCTACCATGGAAAACTCCAGCCAAAAAAGAAACACCGTCAATAAGCTTCAGAAACACCAGAAGCCTTATCATCCTCATAGCCGAATGTTAGACATGTAACATAAGGACTGATATTTTTCATGTACAATACTACTTATTCTGTGGCTAGAGAACCATCAATGTTACAATGTTACAAACCACCAACTCTATCGCTTACCATAGATGGGAGCCAGACTGAGAAAGTGAAATGCCTACAAAAATGGATAAACCTCAAATAAGTCAGTTGAATCATATTTAAAAGTGTCCATTTTTCTCTATACACTATAAAATAAGTCAAAGTTAATTAGGTGAATCACCACAGGCATCTGAAGCTATCTGGTACATTTCTTGTCTTTGGAGTATTTAAGAGGACCTAAGGGGAAAAATGGAGAAAGCAAGCCAAACAGCTACATAGAAACAGCCCCAAAGGGGGTAAACCAAAACAGTTTGTTCAACGCACAGAACTATTTAGTTTGTTCATAGCATGAATAGGCCAGATACTATCACCATGCTTTTACATTGTACAAATATGCTTCAAATGGCCTATAGCCTCTAAGATAGTCACAAATATCTGCTAACATCTAGACAACTCCCCAGATGATGTACATCAATTCTAATACCTGTGGCTTGCCAGGGAGCATGTCAGTGCAGTCTGCGTCCTACTCATCTCTTACAGTATAATCAATCCCCTATCAGCAAGATTTCACAAGAGATTAGTAATCCAGAATAATTCTGAGACTGCTGTAAATAGTTCCAAACACATGAAGGAGTCCTGTTTTGCTGGAGATGGCTGAATCCCTGCCTGCTGAAGGGAAGTAAAGAATTAATTCTTTATTTTTCATTACTTGCACATACCGCTTTTGCTTTCCCCATTAAACTGTCTTTATCTCAACCCACAAGTTTTCTAACTTTTGCCCTTCCAATTCTCTTCCCCACCCCACTGGGGAGGAATGAATGAGCGGATGTGTGGGGCTAAGCTGACCACTGCGGTTAACACATAATACTATTGTTCTACAGTGGTAATAGAGCACACACTGACACTTAACTTCTATGCCACTGCACGGAATATGAAAAGCATAACAAATTACTACATTCCTACTAAGGTGCTTTTTATGTATTTTGAGTGCAATTATCCCCATTTTAAATAAAATATCGAAATGTTAAATGCTGGAAGCAGGAATGTGCAGACAGTTCCTAATTCTGTGATTACTTTACTGTTTTGTTTCTTCCAGGAAAAGGATATTTGCGGATACTTCAGTTATGTGTACAATTTCAGCTGCAAATTGAAAACTTTGAACTCTTCACAAAATTGTTTCTGCCACTGCCTTGACTTAAAAGCAAAGCTACAATTTCATAATCCAGCCCGCTGTGAACGCTTCTGAAGCCACAACCTAAAATGCATATGTAAATCTTTCCAGGAGCATAAAATGCATTTTACTCAAGGCTTTCTATTTTAAAGATAAGGTAAAAAAGAGCCTTAGAAATTGAGCCAACACTGCAGGCAAATTCAGCAGAAACACTGCAGCTGGAGTTAGCAAATCCACTGAAATCACATATATCATTTCAAAATTACATTGGTGCTGCCTGTTTCTACAGCATTTAATAGCATCTGACCTTATTAATTCCCATTTTTATTACATATTCATTGACAGACATTGTCATAGCTTCCACTTAAGAACCAGAATTTCCAAAAGATTTCTCTTTCAATCGATGAACTTTAGTGATTGACGGGTTCACCTAGCAGCTGTCAACTTTTACTTTGACAATGCAGAAGCAGAACCAGTAAACTCAAAAAAGACAGCAAAAGAAATAATGATTAACCTTTGTAGCCAAGGAAGAAGTGCTCTTTGCAAAATATGACCTTTCTTTAGCTACTGTCACTTTTAGCCACTATAAGAGTTCAAATGTGACTTATAAATATGTGTTAGAGACCAGTCACATTAATCCTTAATTAGATATTAACAGAAATTTATTCAAATCCATCCAATTAAGAAAGCAATGGTACTGTCTGTATTACTGATGGAATATCCAGGTTTTCTGATATTCTATCTCTTCATCACAAAGGCCCCTAATTCAAACATTCGGTCTTTTTATCAGCTGGCAAAAAAAAAAAAAAAAAAAAAAAAAAAAAAAGAAGAGGTTTTTCATCAACTTTTTTTTTTATTTATTTTTTTATTCTGACCACATTATTTGTATGATAAAAATAAATGCAGGGAGGGTGGAAGAGGGTAGAAATTCACTGTCTTTTGGGAATTCGAAATGGGATACAGGCCACAAATTCTTTTCAGAAGACTAGAAATACCAGTTTGACACTAAAGAAAAAAAATTGAAAGGTCAGAAAATCCATCAACTTCAGGTCTATAAGCATATATGGAAATCTGACAAAGATGAGTTAGGCTAAACAGCTAACAAACAAATCCAGTTTATAAGAACACTGCCAAAACTAATTATCCGCTTTCCAAAACCATTCTGTCCAGTCACTGAGGCAATACAGAGATGTAGTAGGAGTGGCAGTTTTTTAGAAGACTTTTCAAAAAGGTAGCTCATAACTTCTGAATTTAGTAATTCTTTACTCTTTCTTACCTGTAGTCTATTGGGTAAAAATAATTACCACATTAAGAATTGATGGTACTTTTGAACTGCAATCTGTAACTATAATTTCTGCTTAAAAAATTCATACTTTTCAGCCAATAACAGAATAAATAACCACATGCTTGAGCTATTTGAAATGAAAATAATTATCCAAATACACTGAATGTGAATATAAAGGCTAACTGGTCACGGTGAATAAAGTGAAGAATTGGCATGCTCTGCTGTTCAAATTAAGATAATCTTTGGCCTAGGAGACACGAATGGCTACTGTAAAAAGCTTTACAGCACTGATGGTTTCTTTCAGTGCTACTGGGCCAAGAGCTCCGTGTTCCTCTTTGTGCACAAATGTAGCAGTGTCAAGAGATGTATGCAGAGGGATTATTGCTAACTTTTGAGTAGGTTCAACATATTCACAGGGTTTATTATAAAATGGACTTAATTTTCAGTGACAGGATCATAGCCCCAACACTAATTCTTTTAATGCATAATAATACAATTATTAGGACCTGGTGCAAACAGGTAAAAAGACGGGCTCAGCTGCAAAGAGCCTATAAAGATAATTTATTGTGGAGGAAAAGGGATAAAGACAAACAGCAACAAAACAAGAACTTAAAAAAAAACAGTTTAAGTGTTGCTGTTGGGTTTTGTTGCTAGTCTTGTTTTACTATCACTATTGCAAATAAATATTTATTGTGAGACACCAGATGTCCTCTAGACATTTAAGTCAAAATCTGTCTTTTGGACATACTTAAAGGAGTGGAGGAAAAAGACTGAAATTATATTTGAATCTTCAAACATTCTTATGTGATATTTAAAAAGAAAAGTTTCTCCAAAAAAGACAACATTCCAGACTCATGTACTGTTAGAATGAATATGCATACTACCATTCTCTGGCACTGAAGCCAACTGAATAAAATGGCCTTTGTACATACGGTTACTCTCTTTTATCTTGCGAGATAAAGAAACTACTGCCACTCTGTCCACCAGGCCTGTGCAAACCCTCAACCTGTATCTGGGAATTGCAGTGAGAAAAGCTAGATGGAAAGGACCAAATCCCTGCCAGGAACTGGAAGGATTTAACAGTAGAAGACTGTGGGTTTGTGCTCATGTAATAGTCCCTTGAAGTGCTGAATTCAGTAAGATAGAAATGGTTAGATAGAGACTGTCCCTACCACTTCTGAATATGAAAGCAGACCGCTTTTCCAAATCTCCCACTATCTTTATCTTCTCAACCAGCCTGCACTTCTGGATTCATGCTGTAGGATTAATATTGTGGTAGGACAGAAATGGCTTACTTTTGAAACATGAGGGATTATAAACTACTATACTCCTGCACTTTTCGAATATTTACACTATTACCAGAGATAATATGATTCTGTCCAAGCAGTAACTTAATATACATAACTTTTTCAAGAAGGCGACTGAAAGTTTAGATGTGTGTAGGCAGCTGATGTTCCCATGCTTTTTTCAGAAGCAAAATAATACATAGACCAGATCATGACTGTTTGATATATCAGTCAAGGAGTAGAACATGCAGAGAGGAGGAACACATGTTGAGTGCATGAGACTGCTAACCGAACACCTCTTGGACAAGGTGATATTCTTTTTTTGCTGAAGCATTTGAGAATGTGAGCCAGAACTCCAAAACTGAATTGGGGATGGAGGAAAACATTTTGCCCTCAGCCAGCAGCAGTGACATATATCTTTTATCTTTTCACATTAATTCAAAATTTCATTCATTTCTAACGACGATAATAAAAACAGAATTGTGGTATTAGCATTAATAACTCACCACCATGCAGAAACAAATCCTAGCATATGAAATACAAATATTGAAGTCATGACACACACACTGATAAATTTGGAAAATTAAGACTATTTTTCCCTGGTTTTTAATTACCTGGAAACAAAATGCAATATTTTGTATTTTATAAATCATATAAATAGTATAAATTATAAAAATATAACTACTTCATGAAATTATATTTTTAAATTGAATACATTTTGCTGATGATCTTCACAAATTCATTTTCAGAAATTCATGATTCTTTCAATTAAAAAATAACAAGCCTATACCCCTTGCTGGCAGAAATGATTTTTTCTCTGAAGAAAGTCAGACTCATTGGCAAAACAATACTGCAAGCACTACCACAACATGACAGAAAGCTTTGTACTGTAGGTAAGAAAAAGGTTTTATGAAACTTAAAGAATTTACCTTGACAAGAAGTCTGTGAAAGAGAGACGTATTGGATACCCATGTCGTATGATTTTGACCATGTCTAGAACACCAATATACTGCAGTTGAGCAGACACATAAAAATTGTCAAAAGTATCTGGCAACTTGGAGTTATTAGGCTTTATACAATGAACAGAATGTGGCGTGCAGTTCTGTAGCTTCCCAATAATATCTGTGAGTGATTTCTGTGGGGAAAAAAATCAGTTATCAATCATTACTGTGCCGCAAAGGCAACTGCTCAACACATGCTCATCCTAACTTTTAACATCATTTTCTCTAAAGGCTTGACCTGGCCATGCAAGTGGCTTTCTCAAGCATACAATTTTTCTTTTCTCCACTGCATTCTGGAGAGATTAATTTTGCCTTTAAAATGTTTTGAGTTTGAAGTTGATTTTTTTTGTAAATTTCTGTCCAGAAGATTTTTACTAACCCTGAGCTGGACTGCCACAGTGGTTGGGCCCCCTCGTTCCAGTCTCTGAAGAAATGAGGAAGTTCCTTTTTTTTTCAACAGCTGTGGAGGAGAAAAGCACACACATGATACCTTTATGTCAAGATGGGCAGTAAACCTTCATTTTCATTGATACAAAATTTACTAACAAAAGCAAATATTTATATATTTATACATTTGTATATTATATATGTCATAGACAATTATTTGAGTTTCAGAAAGAATTGGGAAAGTGGATAAATATCCTCACGTATCTGCACAGCCATGACTGGTAAGAAAGGTTTGATTTCAAAAGCAGCTGTATACCATTGGAAAGAAAGCACCTTTTCAAAGTAACTGGGCAAAGCAATATGAGTCAGAACTCTATTGTAGAAACAGGGCTTGTGCAGTTACTATCCTACACAGTCTGCCTATAGCGTAATTCTGTTACTCAGAAAAGGTTCCTTAGGTCTTTGTCAGATGCTTAAGTGAATAAATAAGCAGTGATCATTTAAAAAAATCTTGAAAGCAAAACAATAATATTAATATTAAAAATCCCCTTCTATTTTCTTCCTGCATACATGAATGCAGTTAATCTTTTTGTGTGTGTGTGGTTGTTTTTTAACTTATTTTCACCTGTTATTGGCATAAATTATCTACAACTTCATATCTCATTAGAATAGATATTATCCTGTAGATCAGAGTTGGGAGCGGGGAACAAATTTATTTTTTAGTGTTCTAATTCCTATCTTTGAGACTAAAATGGCAATAATCCTCCTAAAAGTTGTCCCAGAAATTAGAGAGTTTTCTTGAACTTTTTACAGGAAGGTTAGCAAAATGGCTGCATTCCAGGATTTGGCAAAGTGCTTGGATTCAGACCTCTATCAATGACAGCTTTTTCACCTCTGACTTTGCCACTGCCTTTCTCAAGTCCACTTACCCCATAAAACTCCCTTTCTATGAGGTCAGATGTTCTAGCCTACACCTGTCTTTTTCCAGTTCCATAAAAAAAGTGTAAGTTTCCTCATTTCGGCTCAGTCAACCAAGCTCTAATAAAAATATTGCAGTGTAAACAGTTCTCTACTCAGTATATCAAAATTTGGAGCTCTTTTTTATTTCAAATCTCACTTACTAGGATGTAATGAGATTTTAAAGGCACATTCACCCCCAACTTCAAAACAGAAAAGTAAGAGTTCTGCTTGCTTCAGGTCTTCTCATGAAAAAGAACCACTAGCGTGCCAATGGCCCTCCTCAGTTAAATTTTACAAAATTATTGAGGAATATAACTAAAAAGGAGCTTTCTGCTCTTGACAGATAACGCGTTCACTCCTTCCTCCCAACAGATTTAGTCACTAGTTCAAAAACATTTCCTGAGTTAGTGGAAGAGCTAGAACAATGCTTTGGATGCTCGTGTCCCATGTTGCATACTTCTTCCCATGGGAAAGAAGTATTTAGTTCAGAATGAGGGACAGAAAAGACAGGAAACAAGCCAAAGAAAAAAAATTAATTTAATTCAAACTCTCCAAACTTGGACATCTTCAGCTATGGGCTGAATACATCACTGAAGCATTACTTCTGTATTACCCTCTAATATACAGCTTTACATTGGCAAATCTTGCACTTATAATCTACAGAAAAATAAAGCAAATCATATATATAAGTTTGCAGTCTCTGTTAAGAAGCTAAAACCTCCTCCCAAAAAAATCTCTTTTTACCAGCAGAATATTTAAAATATTTAACCAGAAGACATACCAAAATGTTTCTAATAGATGGGTTCTCAAACTAACAGGCAATGAAGCAAAGCATTCATAATGAGAAACAACATAAAGTCAGTGGAAAAAAAGCCTTCTGTTAGTTACGTGCATTCATGTGATCAGACTTCTGCTGTATGAGCTATGAAACCCACTGATTCTTCCAAAGGAAGTGAGGGGAAGGCAACAGAACCAAAGCATGCACTAGGAAAAGATTACAGAAAAACAAGAGAGCAAGAGATTATATGAGCAAGAGAATTGTAAGAGTATCAATGAAGATATATTCTATCTTATTTGAAAAGGGAGCAGAGTCACAGAGACTTGAGCTGGCATCCCCAAATTCCTATGACTCCTTATGTGCTCCAGAATTCTGGCCAACTTTAGATCTGTTCATGTCAATATCTGAAGGGGGCCTATAGGGATGCTGGGGAGGGACTCTTCATGAGGGACTGTGGTGAGAGGACAAGGGGAAATGGGTTTAAACTTAAACAGGGGAAGTTTAGATTGGATATGAGGAAGAAATTCTTTACTGTCAGGGTGGTGAGGCCCTGGAATGGGTTGCCCAGGGAAGTTGTGAATGCTCCATTCCTGGCAGTGTTCAAGGTGGGGTTGGACATAGCCTTGGATGGCATGGTTTAGTGGGAGGTGTCCCTGCCGATGGCAGGGGGATTGGAACTGGATGATCTTAAGGTCCTTTCCAACCCTAACTATTCTATGATTCTATGATTGTATGTCTATCATAGGATGGATGAACTGTTCTCTTGAATCCTACCAGAAATAGAATGGTGAGTTGAAAGAGACAACTCATTGTTACTTGTGGCAGCATGCTCAAAAATCAAGGAAAGAGTCATTTATGGAAAGGTAAACAAGTAGATACATGGCCATACACAGAGAAATATATAAATACACAACATAGAAGTAGGTAAGACTGCAGATGACAAGCTGAAAGGGAGGGGAATCACAACAAACTCCTATCTGATCTCTGGAAGTGCCCCCTTCCCTGGATATGGTGGAGTCTACATGACTACCCATATACAGCAACATGAACACCTTCCATATTGTGCTTCTCATTACCTATGGTATGAAAAGGGCAAGAAGGAAGACCCTGGAAACTACAGGCCTGTCAGCCTGACCTCAGTGCCAGGGAAGGTCATGGAGCAGATGATCCTAGGTGAGATCATAAAGTATCTGAGGGAAAACGGAGGGAACAGGCCTAGTCAGCATGGATTGATGAAGGGCAGGTCCTGCTTGACCAACCTGATCTCCTTCTACAATAAGGTGACCTGCCTGGTTGATGAGGGAAAAGCTGTGGACATTGTCTATTTGGACTTAAGTAAAGCATTTGATACTGTTTCCCACGGCATTCTGGAGAAATCTGCTGTTCATGGCCTGGGTAGGTGTATTCTTTGCTGGGTTGGAAATTGGCTGGATGGCAGAGCCCAAAGTGGTGGTAAATGGTATCACTTAGTTAGCAACTAGTCACTAATGGTGTTCCTCAAGGTTCACTGTTTGGGCCAGTGCTGTTTAATATCTTCACTGATGATGTGGATGAGAGGATTGAGTGCAACCTCAGTAAATTTGTGGACAACACCAAGTTGGCTGGGAGTGTTGATCTGATGAAATATAGGAAGGCTCTGCAGAGAGATCTGGACAGGCTGGATCGATGGGCTGTGGCCATCAGTATAAGGTTCAACAAGGCAAAGTGCCAGGTCCTGCATTTGGGGCACAACAACCCCATGCAACACTACAGGCTTGGGAAGAGTGGCTGGAAAGCTGCTCGGTGGAAAAGGACCTAGGAATGCTGATTGACAGCCCCTGAGGCATGAGCCAGCTTGTGCCCAGGCAGGCAAGAAGGCCAACAGCATCCTGGCCTGTATCAGCAATAGTGTAGCCAGCAGGGCCATGGAAGTGATCATCCCCCTGTACTTGGCATTTGTGAAGCTGCATCTCCAATACTGTGTTCAGCTCTGGGCCCCTCACTACGACAGAGACATTGAAGTGCTGGAGAGGATCCAGTGAAGGGCAACAAAGCTGGTGAAGGGTCTGGAGCACAAGTGCTATGAGGAGTGGCTGAGGGAATTTGGGGGTGTTTAGTCTGGAGAAGAGAAGGCTCAGGGGGTACTTTACTGCTCTCTACAACTACCTGAAAGAATGTTGTAGTGAGGCGGGGGTCGGTCTCTTCTCCCAGGTAACAATAAGTAAGCACTAGGACAAGAGGTAATGGCCTCAAGCTGTGCCATGGGAGGTTTAGATAGGATATTAGGAAAAATTTCTTCACAGAGAGGGTGGTCAGGTATTGGAACAGTGGTGGAATCACCGTCCCTGGAAGTGTTCAAAAAATGTGTGGATGAGCCCTCAGTAATATGGGTTAGTGGCAGTGTCAGTCCTGGGGTAATGGTTGACTTGATGAAAAGACTTAAACATCTTTTCTGACCTAGTTGATTCTATGATTCTATGCATGTTACAACTCAAATTTCAGATACAAAAGGAATGCCAGCCTCTGGTTGATAACTCTTGTCCTTATGTCTCTCTTTCTCCTCCTCCCCCTTTGTTTCCCTTTTTTTTTTTCCATTTTCTTTATTGCCTGTACCCTCAGGATAAACTCCAATAAAAATGCAGTGGTTATGATTTTCCAACATACAGTCATTTGAATTCTAAGCTGATAAGAAAATGCCTCTTACATTGCATTTCCAATTACAATAGCAACAAAACAACAAAACCAACATTATTCCAGCCTATCACAGTGGATTTTTCAGGCTATACCAGAATAGGGAAGAAATTACTTGGGACAGTATAGTTATAGATGCACGTTTGATCCATGAAAGAATTTAAGCACTTACCTACTCCCAGCTCCTGCATCAGATGCCTGTTCCAAAATAAAAATGTCTCCTTTTTTGCCACAGGAACAGCTTAGATACTTAGAGTTCTGCTTCTATCCTGCAGGGTAGCACAGCTCCTTGCACGATCAGGCCAATTTAATACCTACAAACTAAGTGGTGTTCCGTCTCACCTGCACAGCTCTCCTCAAAGCCTACCTTTGAGAAGCCAAGCTATTCTTGCCTCTGTGGAAAGATAAAGGATGAATTTCTTCCCACCTTCCATCTAATACCTAAACATATAGAGCATTCTCATTGAATCTGGAATTTCTGACTTAATTGATCATTCTTCCCAAGGAATTTGTATATGTCTTCCCTCTCTCAAGAGAGTAACTCCAGGTTAAAAGCTATTCTGGAGTGATCAAAACCCTCATAGTTTCAGAGATCCCAGCTGTGTGGTGTTTCCCCTTGGCTTGATTAGGCTTCTTAGAAGTGCTTTTCATATTTCCTTCCATGTATGGAGCTAGGATCTTTTTCACAGCCTAAGGAAGCTTCCTCTAGGAAGCTCTTACTATAGCAGAAAGGCACCTTAAGGCATCTTGTGACGCCTCAGCTGTTTGCTAAATATAGCCTTAAACCAACATTATTCACTTCAACTTAAGTTTTTCCACTGAGATTACTGACAAGAACAGTAGACAGGAATTATGCTACTATCAGCAGGGGGGCTATAAGGAAAGTCCCATTGCTATTCTATGGATGCACTTGCATAAAGCCTTCCACAATGACACATGAGTGCAGGCTCCTTAATCCCATGACAGAATCAATTTTATGCAGCTGTAAGCCAAAAATAGAGTTTGAAGATTCAAGAAGCCTGGTGAGGCAGCTGATGTACTATGAGAACTGCTAGCTTCTTTTCTAGAAGAAGAAGGAATTCCAAAGCTCTGTCAAGAACAGACTCAGCAAATTATGCTATTGCTCCTCAAGAGAGATGTTCCATATGACATGAACAGCTAATTTTCGTATAGCCTCCCACTTTTTTTTTCTTTTAAGCTTTTTTTGGGGTGACTTAGCAGAAAAAGAGACAAGTTCAGAAATGGGGAGAGTTTGACTCGATTTTAAATTGGCTGGGAAAAAGTACATGAAAGTGTCCATTTAAAATAACAATGTTTGCAAAAATGTATGGGGTTGATCATACAAAATGACACAAAATATCTTCTGCAGAAATTGTCTCAGGTTAACACAATAAAGACATTGAGGTTTTATTTTTCTCTTCCTATGTCTTAATTTACTTAAATATTCATCATTAAGTCACCCAAGGAGACAAAACAAAGAAGTGTTGCTATACAGCCAAAAATCAGTAATATGGCATCCACTGCTAAATCCTGGAACCACAAAATCATGACTCAAATGAGTCAGGCTTGAAGGGACCTCACTGTCTTGCCCAACCTTCAGCTCAGCGGGTCCAAGAAAGAGACTCTTGAAAAAGCATTATTAGCGTTAGTAAATTATAACCTGTTAGTTCTTACTATTGCTTTAGTACTAAATAATTTTAATAGTGTAATGACTACAGAGAATGAAGCAGAGACCAAGGAACTTTCAGAAATGTCAAAGTAACAGGAAAATCTTCAAGGAGCAAAGAGCAGAGACAGCCATCTTCTTACCTTGCTGAGCTCAATATATTTCTTTGCTTCTCCACTTACAGACGTTACTGATGGTTTTAGCAAAGCTGTTTTACACCCTTTGACTTTAAGGGAATGATATGGAGCAACAAGTGATCCAGTTTGTGTCAGTTTGGACTGGAACA
This sequence comes from Amazona ochrocephala, assembly GCA_039720435.1. Lineage (NCBI taxonomy): Eukaryota > Metazoa > Chordata > Aves > Psittaciformes > Psittacidae > Amazona > Amazona ochrocephala. The sequence continues at coordinate 62,442,469 of CM077877.1, read as the reverse complement.
GCTGATTGATGACTACATTTTCACTGGCTGGGAAAAAAAGGAGAAATTAATGTATGAAGATAAAATACAAGTTAGAAAATAACATATATTGTATTTGGAAGTAAAAAGACATATAGTAGTAGGCAGAATTAAGTAAGTGGACAAACAGATAACCTATTATATTATGCCAGTTAAGTGAAGCCAATACTTGAAACAATTTCATCACAATCAGTGGGCACAGTAAACCTCCATACTTTAAAAATATGGATAAATATAATAAGTGGTATTAGGATAAGCATTAAAATAATATCTTTCAAATTAAAACAAATAAAACCTACATTAATAGTCTCTCCTGATTTATTTGTCAAACAGGTACGTACCACATTCCTACACACGTATGCAAATTACTTTTTTTTAGCCTATTTAAGTTTTGACCAATTATACTAAATTCAATGAAAATCAAAGCAAGCATGCACTTCAATTATGTCCACATAACTTATAAAACTGGCCCTAAAAGAAATATGTCACTAACAACCAATAGGTTTTAATCCTAAATCACTTAAAAAAGAAGGAATGTAGCCCTTAGATGACCTACATGCTTGTAAATATTCTGCCTTCAGAATTTTTCCATCAATTATAATTGTTGTTATTATGACTTCTTCATTATGTATACACTCACTCTCAGCATATCAAATATTTTATCTCCAATCCAATCCTCCATTAGCCCCTTTTAGCAGTTATATAGCTGATATTACAAGAAATAGCAATGAAAGTGTAAAAGGAGACTACGTGAGAGAATGGAAGAGTGCTCTCTCCTGTAGAACATCTTTTAAGTTTCCATACTTTCTTTCATTATTTGGGAGATTATCACGTAAATTCCCAGAAGCAAGAACCAGAATGTCTCTAAAACTATTATCAACAGGATTCTATTCAAGTTCTTCCATTTCTCTCTTCATCTTTATGCAGCACACAGTTTGCTTTAAAATGCATTAATTATTTTACTGGGGAGTTTAACTAACCTCAAAGTAAAACCCGACACATTGTAACAATGGGGCTGATTTGGAAGACAAATAAAATATAAGCATATAATATATTAAATGAAAGACTCTGTAGTGGTTACAGAAAAGAAAGATAACACCTCAAGATACGCTGACATATCCCTGAGGACTGTTTTGTTTTTCTTCACAGAAAGGGTAAATGATAGGGGGTTTTAATAATCTAATTATGAATCATTAATTAACAAACTGGGATGCATTATTATTAGGCCTAATTATATAATACGCACATGGGAAGGTATTTAATTTTGTATGTCAATGGACATTTGTATCTATTCATTGAAAAACATAAGAACGCCCACAAGTTCCTGCTTTTAGAAAGGTACTCAAGCAGCAAAGTGCATCCCACTGCAGTCTCTATGATTTTGGCAGCCTAATTTCCTTTCCCTGTGTCTTGTTTCCTATATTTTTGTTCTAATTCATACCAACAATTTCTGAAGCCACACTCATCTGTCAGACTATACCTTCTTTGCTCTTTATATCACATCACATCACATGATGAAGATGATTTCTGTTCATTAATTCTAAAGTCCTTCTAAATCAGAGGAAAAAGGTTAAGATCATCAAAAAGATGATTTTTTTTTTTACTGGAAATAATATATATACAATTTTCTCTTAAAACGAAAAACAAAATTAAAGTTCAATCATAATATCTTGATTTGTAACAACAACAGCAACCACAAAACCATTTACTTACTTTTCATTACAAATACAAGATTTTGTGAAAGGGTATCTTTATTTTTTTCTATCGCACCAGCAATCTCATAAGTAACCTATAACAAAATATTGTGACATCATTAGTAATGACCAATACATGTTTTTAAAATCTTACAGCAATAGAAATGAAGCTATATTTTTTTCCCACTCAACAGCTAAAGGTTAGCATCAGGTAGTGTCTTTTGTTTCTTTCTTAGTGCTAATAATACTAACCAGAAACACTGGCTGCTGAACATTATGTCAGTGCAAGAATCCAGAAATTTCATCAGGCTGGTTCTAAAGCATTTCCACAGTGAAAGACTTTGAATTAAAAGTGTAGTCTCGAGCAGGAGACAATGACTTAAACATCATTTTTCCTGTAGGATTATCAGGAAATTTCTCCTTGTCAGCAGGAAACTGTCCACACTAACCGTGATAAAACACTCATGAAACAATCTAAGTCCCACTTCACACTCCAAGTTCCAGCCATGGAAATCTTGGAGGCAAGTTCAGTCAATAGGTTATATACAAATCCCATTTACCTTTCTATCAAGTGCACACAAAAGGATTTTGGATCACCTTAGTTGCCTGATGTCACAATTTCAAGAACAGTTGGAGTCACGTCATCTGACTTCAGATAAACTCTAACACATGTGAGGAACACCCTGAGAAGCGGACAAAATTCAAATCTCTAGCTAGAGTTCCAGAGGGTACATACAAAATAAAGAAATTAAGAAACCCTAACACTAGTTTATTTGTTTTTGTTTTTTTTTTTTTTTTTACTTTTTATGGGGATGGAAGACAAACAACTAGATCATTGACAGGCTTTAGATATAGACAGCTCTGGATAGCACATTAGTAGAAACCAAAGGGAATTTTTAAGTTAAAAAGAAAGAAAATTATAACTGTAACACCTTTAGGATTAGGCATATGCCTAATGAGAACTTCTTAAAATACAGTTTGGTATTATTTACCTTGGGGCCACGTTTCTATCTAAAGCCCTTTTAAAGTGTTTTACTGAATCTACATCTTAAGCCCCTTAGATATCTGGGGAAATTTTATCCTTGTACATTTAATAAAGCCATAAATGTGTAATGAAAATTAGTACTACTAATCAGTGCACTAATTTTGTTTTCCATTGGGTCATTTGACAATTATGTAATGCTATGTTACTCACGAAAGTGGTTATATGACTTGGATGTGTATAATCTGTTACAGTTAGTAATTGCCAAATGATGTAATTAATGACATCTGACATAGAAAAGGTATAACAACAGAAATATGTTTTTGTCTATGACAGATGCAATGTTATATAAATTTCTAATTACATCTCCCAAGAACATACAACATAGTTAGCAAACTATCAGAATAATTAAAGTATACTATTAAGTGCTTTTAGTAAATGTTTTACCATAATGGTCCATAAAAGATAATTAACACAACATACTCAACAAATCCATAATGCCAGTTACTAATTGAGTGTCTTTGACTAAATTAGAGGAAGAGAGTTAGTACTGGTGGGAAGAATAGGCAACTACTGCAGTGGGAGACACTATACTATGATTAAGTGCCTAACAGAAACAGGAAGAAATTTCAGTACTGGTGCTGATATAATACATCACCAGCTTCTAGAAGAACTAGATTCATAAGACATCTTTCATATCACATAAAACACATAAAAGTTAGCAGGATTCCCTTTTATGAAGAAATTGCTAATTCTCTGACAGTTTTCCCACAGAATTGGTAAATTAATTCAATGCCTAAAGACATGAAAACTGACTCAATGAAATGGCACTCTAGGGTTCCATATTCACTGCCAGTTCCACAAAAGAGAAAAAGAAAGAAGTCCTCTTGTAGCTGCCAGTTTTGTTAATTTAACCCTGCCCTCATCAGAGATGCCAACCTACATAGCACTTTGCCTAAAGCACATACATTTCCCTCAGTTTTCTTCCACTGGTTTGCTAAAGCAAACCTGGCCAAAATTCTGCACTGATTGGCACTCAAGCACAGTGGATAGCTATTCCTAGCAGAAGAAAACCAAATAAGTACTACATGATTCAGACAGGAAATGTGCACTCACTTAGATCATGGTTCCAGTATCATAAAACATACTGCTTATCTCACTTCTCTTTATTGCAGCTGTTTGCTCTATCTTGCTTCACATGATCAACTCTTTGGGGTAGACTATGTAAACCTATGTGTCCATGTTAACCAAACAAAACGAGATCTCTAGGTATTATCTGACTATCTTAACTACTTTTATTCAAAAAGCGTTCAATTCCACACTGCATTTTACTTCATTAAAACAAGAAAGTGATTGGATTTGCTTTCATTCTCTATTTAAGTTCAGAAAGGAAGAAACCTTAACCTAAGCACAGTGATAGTGGGACAAGGATGAATGTTTATCTAGTCCTGGATATTTAGGGAAAAAAATATTGAGGAATACTTCCATTCTGCCTCCCACCAGTTCCCCTCTCAGCTTCCAGGGATCTGCCCCTTGAGGCAGTTCTTGACCTGCAGGCTGTATCTCATCTTTGTGTTTATTATCTTTTGACTGACATTTCCTCCTTGAGTGTCTGTTTCCAGAAATCATTAACAGTTTTGGCATGTATAACAGTTAGTGGCAATGAGTTTCACTGGTTACTAGCTATGCAAATAAAAAAAACAAACAAACCCAACAAAAATACCCAAACCTTAATTTTACTTGTTTTGAACCTCTTTTCTGGCCATTTAAGTTGGTATAGCTGATTTTAGTGCCATGAGAAGTAGCAGATACAAGTAAGAGGTAAAAAAATAACACCCAAAAAACAGGAGGCTCACACCTCAAATGTGCACAGAGCTACCTGGAAACTGCACATTCTTCTTCTTACATACTCTTGCCTCTTTGCTTCATTAATTACACTCATGCTACTTCGTTGTACATCTTCTCTTCTGAACTGAAATATCCCCTCTCGTAACATCTGACTTTGGTAAGGGACTTTATCTAAGTTTCTTGGATTTCCCTATATATACTTGGTCAACAGGGCCACATTTACATGTAATTTTCATCAATTCATCTAAATTCTTTTTTTTTTTTAATAGCTTTTGTATCCTGTGAAAGGTCAAAAGCACCCATGGTTAGTGGCTGATCCAGCAGGAGCCATTAAACAAGCCAGAAAAAAAATGCCACCTGGAGTTTTAATCTGTCTGTATTCAAAGTTAAAAAGGAAAATTTTACTATTGTAATAACAAAATGTAACTCAGAAATGCACAGGTTTTTATGTGTTGTTCAATTTAGTTAATAAGAAACTAATCAGTTCACATAGCTAAAAGAGAAATTTTTGAGAACATATCCAAGGACAATTTCAGTGCACAGACGGTCACTTGTAGTTGTTAATCTTTGCCATTAAATGTGAGTGATGTTATTTAAATGTCTGAATGTTGTACGATGACTGGGCCTGTCACCCTCCGAAAACAAGTCTTGTTAAGCAATGAGCGAAGCAAATAATGTTACATAGTCTGTAAGGTCTTATTTTAACACAGCGATAGAAATAGTATCATCTTGAAACCAGCAAATACTTAGAAACAAAACAGGAGGATGGAGGGAAGTGTTCTAATAATTTCTACGGTAAGTGAAAGTCCAAAATCAAGTCTCCATAAAGAAAGAAAGAGAGAGAGAGAGAAAGGAAGATACAGGATGACTATCTTGCCTGTGTGAAAAAGAAAATCTTTGTCAAATAACCTTTATAGGCCTTGGTATATCTTAGACTAGACTGATTTGATTGTTATGTCTGGGGATTCAGCCTGTGGAGAAAATAGAGAAAATGAAAGCATCCTTATTGATTAACCCATCTCCTTTTGTCTTTTGATTTAGAGGTTCAGTTTCAGAGTCTGCCTGGGATATATAAGGCATTTCAAAGAAGACTGCCTTTGTGAAGGTGAGCTGACAGCTGAGAGGTAGTTTTGAAATTCACATAGCTGAGAAATGGAACAGACATTGATCTGCACTTAAAGGACATTATGTGCACCACTTTATAGAGCAAAGAAGTTGGTCGTTAGGTCTGATTGGTTTATCACAGTACTATAAGTCAAAACAGTGGCAAGGCAAACAGTGACAAGCGGCTTATCTGATTTGTAAATCCAAGTATAAATTTTAACTGCAGAAAGCTTAAATTATGACAACCTATTATTCAGACTACATGAACAATGGGGCAAATAGCTCATTATCTTGAACACTGGTATGTTAAATATCACTGTTAAGTAAAGCTGTATCTCTTGGCATTATGCTAAGGCAATATATTTCTGATTTACTTAGTGATATGTTCATTCTTCCATAAAATTAAAAAAAAGAACTTTGAGTCCTCAAGAAAGTTTGGTGATGGAATGTTATTCTTCAAAAATCACGACTATCAGTAAGCTGGCATTTCAGAAATATAATTTAAGCGAAGCCCTTCATTTATGTTAGAGCCCACAATGCAAATGTTAATTTTATCAATAAAAGTTGCTAGGAATTCAGTATTACACATTCTTAGTACAGTTTTAGCTGATGTTCGGATGCATTGATCAACTACATCCATAAACCACTTTGCTTCCTCAAGGCAAGCCTGTAGTATGGAACTGGCATGCCTCTCCTCTCATCGTGCTGCCAGGCAGGCAGCCTCTTCGAGAAGCAGCTGAGAACACCCACATTCATGTTTAGGCATCAGAAACAAAGCAATGCCCCAGATGAGCAGAATTTTTCCAGATCAGACTGCCAGTGTTCAAGGAAATGTGCTAAACAACCTTCAGATAAAGCCTTCCACTATTTTTTTTTTTTTTTAGTTTTTTTGTAAGTCACACAAAACCTAAATCATTCTTCTGCCTGAACAGAACAGATAAGCTTTTTGTCTTACAGTACTCAGATACCAAGACATTAAATAGCTCTCAGAAGAGACTCCTAATATGTCAAGGCATTGTAGGGTTCTGTTCAGCTGCAAAATTAAAACTGGGAGGTAAAATAAAACACTTGATATAATAAAGTTCACAGTGGCCTTTGCTAAATGCGTTCATGTATGTTCAGAAGCAGTATATCACATTGCTCATGCAGAAAAAGACAGATATAGCGCTGTACAGGCATAAAAGTAAAATTCAGGAGAAATGAAGTCTTTTTTTTTCTTCCACAGGATCATTCTGTCACATCTGTGTAATGCAGTATTCTCTCTCAGCTTCCACTGAAAAGCTTACTGATTTCCACTGATTTCTTCTATGTGCAGGAGATGACTTGTGTATATTGTTTTCCTCTTATTCCACTTTCTTCATTCCAAAACAGTAAAGAAAGTAAGAAAAAAGTCATAGTTCTCTCAGAATAATACCATACATACAGATTTTCTTCAAGTATTGCTTCTGCCAGAAAATCAAGTATGAATTCCAAATTCTTTGTTTTGTTTTAGGTTGGTTTTTGTGTTTTTTTTTTTTTTTTTTCCCTACACATTACTCTGAGCCTCTTCTCATATCCCTTCTTCTTTTCACTTTGACCTCATGCTTTCTTTTTTTCACTTCTGACTCATTATCTCTTCTCTTTTTCTCTCAGTACTGCTTTCTCTGGAATGGTCTAAGACACATTAGGCTTGGATCAACAATATGGCACAGGTAGTCCTATTTAAAACTAGCAACCATAAAACCTAAGGGGATGGGTGATACCTGACAATGCATGACTACAAGCGATCAAAAGACTTGATAGTGGAAAAAGAAAAATTTCCGTGACTATCCTGACACAAAATGTTAAGGTATGAATATGGTGGAAATCTTTAAAACTGCATGGACATGTCTGTATCAGCTGCAATTCTCTCAAAATATAAAGCTAGAGATACCAGTTTTGCTCACAAAAGGTTGTCTGTCAATCTCAATTAAATATACAAAAGTAGGCCTTTTCAGTAAGGCAGTATTTTTAATAGCTGCATTTTCTAGTATAACTACACTTAAGAGTTGCTAAAATAGGTACAGTAAGTTTCTGAGTAAAGATAAGAACCCAGTTCTCTCTGGGCTTTGAACTACATATACAAACTACTGATGAGAAGAAGCCCAAATTACAAGGGTCCATATGAGATTCATACCAGGGCCAACACAGAACATTACCTTTATTTTCCCCTCTAGATGCCTCAGAGTAGCAGCTGTTTCATACTGACTGTGAACTACACTGCACTTACACATTTTGTTACCTATCAGGATGTCTGCCTTCAACTTCTAACACAGAGAATGCATTCAGTGTGATGTCTTCCACAAACATCAGCCTAGATGCGTCACCCGAATATAAATGATTAAGCCTAGAAGTGAAAAATTTCATGTTCAATTACCTGTCACATTTTACTGGTAATTCTTTTTCTACCCTCTGGATCTTACTCATCATTCAGTTAAACTCATGTAAATAATGAGAAGCTTTATCAAGTTAAAGGAGTTACAACCAGCGAAAAATCATGGTGAGAATAAAATCAAGCCCCCTTGTTTTAAATTTGGTGATATCTGAAGGTGATGACACAGAGAAAGATTGCTTTATACTTCACTTTATACTAATTTAATAGATATCAGACTATAAAAATGGCTCTCAAAACCTTCTGAACTACACTGTTACTTTATCTATGAAATTCTTATTTTTGAGCGCAAATAAAACCTGATATATTTTAGAACCTGATCCTTTGACAATTTTCATGGAGCATTAATGACTTTTATAAAAAGCTACTTGTTCAACAACTTCGTGGGTGACATGGACAGTGGGATTGAGGGCGCCCTCAGCAAGTTTGCTGATGACACCAAATTGTGTGGTTCGGTTGATACATTGGAGGGAAGGAAAGCCATCCAGAGGGACCTTGACACGCTTGTGAGGTGGGCTGATGCCAACCTGATGAAGTTTAACCATGCTAAGTGCAAGGTCCTCCACCTGGGTCGGAGCAATCCCAGGCACAGCTACAGGTTGGGCAGGGAGGAGATTCAGAGCAGCGCTGCGGAGAAGGACTTTGGGGTGTTGGTCAATGAGAAAATGAACATGAGCTGGCAGTGTGCGCACGCAGCCCAGAAAGCCAACTGTATCCTGGGCTGCATCAAAAGGAGTGTGACCAGCAGGTCGAGGGAGGTGATCCTGCCCCTCTACTCTGCTCTTGTGAGACCTCACTTGGAGTATTGTGTGCAGTTCTGGTGTCCTCAACATAAAAAGGACATGGAACTGTTAGAACAAGTGCAGAGGAGGGCCACGAGGATGATCAGGGGACTGGAGCACCTCCCATATGAAGATAGGCTGAGAAAATTGGGGCTGTTCAGCCTGGAGAAGAGAAGGCTGCGTGGAGACCTCATAGCAGCCTTCCAATACCTGAAGGGGGCCTATAGAGATGCTGGGGAGGGACTCTTCATTGGGGACTGTAGTGATAGGACAAGGGGTAACAGGTTCAAACTTAAACAGGGGAAGTTTAGGTTGGATATGAGGAAGACAATTCTTTACTGTAAGGGTGGTGAGGCACTAGAATGGGTTGCCCAGGGAAGTTGTGAATGCTTCATCCCTGGCAGCGTTCAAGGTGGGGTTGGACATAGCCTTGGATGGCATGGTTTAGTGGGAGGTATCCCTGCCCATGGCAGGGGGGTTGGAACTAGATGATCTTAAGGTCCTTTCCAACTCTAACTACTCTATGATTCTATGATTCTATGAAATAATGGCATCAGCAGTTTTAAAATCCTAGAGTTTCATATTCAACTTAACAATTTATGAAGACACACTAGTCTCAGAATAAACTCAATTTGTGCTATTATTTAGTACAGTAATGCTATAATCAGATTTTATGTAAATACATATCATATATCACTGGAAATGTCAACCTGATTTCTAGGTAACAGTTACATGAGATATCAAAAATGCAAGTTCTTATAAGGATTTTGCTCAATCACTGTTAAAGTAAGGAGATTTAAGCACTCGCATAGGAACTTTTCTGTTTTGGCAGGGTCAAGCATTTTACGGTCGTAAGGATGCAAAGAACAACCTGACTGTCTGGAATAGCTCCTTGGCCAATGTAAATCAAAGGATCTCCACTGACTTCAAAAGAATGTGTGAATTTACATTACTTGGAGAGATGTCTATTTGTTCATACTTTTAGATTAAATGTCATTACTATTATTAGGAAAAGGTCAAACCAAATGTCTATGTTATAAAAAAATATTCTAAACAACCATGCAAGGCTAAAACACACGTTAATGAAAAGTGTACTCCTTACTATCCACAGTTTAACTTCGGTACTAGGCACCTGAAACTATGATCTTAATCACTCCTACTGAGTCCTTCTTCAGAGAACAACAATTATTTATTTATTTATTTAATTTTAAGGAAATGTGCTTATTCTTCTGTTTGTGATTTAGTGGGAGGTGCCCCTGCCCATGGCACGGGGGTTGGAACTAGACTATCTTAAGGTCCTTTCCAACCCTAACTATTCTATGATTCTATGATTCTATGATTTGGAAAACTGACATGGAAGCAGCTGCCTTGCTACTTTTTTGGTGTGTGGAGCCTTTTAGAGCTACTGCTATAAATCTGTATAATCAACAGAACAGAACAGAATATGAACACTTATTTACCTAAGAAGTATAAAACAGATTTATAAATGCAATTAAACATCAGTTTAATTAAATCCATTTAATTAAATCCATTAAACATGGACATGTAGACAAGAGTCCACAGTCAGTTCTTAGCTCTATTTCTTTAAATGCTAAGTTTCATAAAATCTTTATTGTATGATTATGTACCCTCGTGCCTGCATTCCTACTGAGAAGTCCCAATAGTGGAGGTATTCAAAGCACTTAACTCTGGCAAACAATTTGAATCTAAGAGAAGGCCTTATGATGAAAGAAGAGCCTCCAGGGAGTTATTCAGGGTATTTAGGTTAGGAATTTAAGCACTGCCCAAATAGTCTTAATCCTTTCCATAATGACCACATTTCTATCATTGGGCAGAAACAAACTTGCCTGCGTCAGAAGACTGCTCAACACTTCCATTGACTTAATTTCCAAATGAGGAGACATAAAATAGATCTTTCTCCATTTATATTGCTGTAAAGGACACCAGCCTGGTTAAAGAAGCCTAACAGTGCACATTCCAACCTTTCATCTATTCTGGAGAGCTCAGCACATATAATGTTACCTTGAGATATGACAGACCTGGCAAGTCTTTTTTTGGTGACTTGGAGACAAGTCTTGAACATACCTCATAGGAGTATTTGCTACCAATAGTCAACTGACTGGGTGTTCAACAGTATAAATCTGTTCCACCTAAAATATTCATCATAGCAGAAAGGGAGTCATCCAATACCTTTAGCAGCATGGATTATGGTTCTTTTTCTGGTGTTCTTACCCTAGGAAGCACATAAAACTCCTTTCTGAATCTAAACTGGTTTTTTTAGCAGCACACCAGATAAACCCCCTGCATTTGCTACTCAGAAAATTCCACGAGGAAAGGTTGCTCTAATTATCTCCAACAATAAGCAGCAGCAAAGCTATTACATTTGGTTTAGAATTGTAATATTCATTCTAATCAAAAGACTATCACAGCTGCACAATTTCTTGCTCATGGAACTTACCTCTTCTGCCTGTTGCTTAGGTAAAGAGAAGAGCATTCAGGTGTCAGTTGTCTGGTTATACTGAAGCACCTGCAGTTCCCACGCATCTTCCATGGAGGATTTTGAAGTGATTAGCTACATATCACGTGCTGCCACTAAATCCTGAAGAAGCCTAACAGCAAGCTTTACTGAGATCTCAGGTTTTTATAAACAACGTAGTACATATGATCACGACAAGGGGGTTCTGAGGCACAGCAGCTAAACAGTTCCGACATGTGCTACATACAAAGTTTTTATGGGACTTTGTCTGTGAATGGATAGCTCATGGGATCATCTGCATAAGACTTGGAAAGTATGAAAGGACACAGAAAAAGTTGTTCAGATGTGAAGACTGATTCCTGCAGCCTGCGGTTTATATTCTCCCCTGATTTCAGTGGAAATTTGGAAAAGTGGTAACTCAAAGCCCCCATTGTATTGTGGCTGTACAATCTACCTTCATTAGCACATTTCAAATATCATGCTTTAAGCAGAGCGAAGTGTCAGCATGTCAAATTAATCACAGAGGGACTAATCTTTTCAGATTATCTAAAAATATATATATCTTTTTTCCCCTTAAACGCATACCTATTTTGCTTGCTTTGGGTTGTGATAGGTTGCAGAGGCAATGCAGAAATGAGAGAGCATTGTAAAAAAACAGCGTAAGAGACACATTTAACAGAACTTTTGCAGTGAACACTGCAGGAAGGCAAAAGCAAAACTTTCATCCCATTTTACAGCCACACTTAGAAACACTTAGCACGTTTGGGGATTTTGAAGAAAAAAAGAAAAATACATTTTGATTATGACTACTAACAAAAAACTGTGTGGGTTTTTTTATTAGATGCATGCTGGTATCCCAGGTATCTACGTAAATGGCACATGATCTACAGGGAACCTGTACCATTCTGGAACAACATCTAAAAGCAAAGCAACAGCCACCAAAATGGCATTAAACATTTATGCTGAGGTATCTGAATCACCTCCTTCTGCATGAAGTGCTTAAAGTGAATATACAATTCAGGAGCCGGAATTAGGTAGCCTAAATCCTGTACAATATGATACAAAGTGTGTATTTTATGCATTAGATATTGCATTTAGATGCTAAGTTTTCCTCTGCAAAGTCATTATAAAGTGAATTGTTATGTACAGCAGGCAGTCAGAGAAGCCATGTAGAATATTGTTTTGTTTACTCTTTTTCATTAACCGTGTAACCAATCATTCAAACAACTTACCCTCCCAGCATAATGCATAACAGTGAAGGTGGAGCCCTGATCCTTTGGGGCAAGGTTACCGTTTCCATCTCTTGTGGAGGAATATACTGTATTTGTGTCAGATGCATCCAGGTAAGACTGAATGCGTTTAGAAAGACTCTGTTCCACTGACCAAATAGATTGGCTTTCTTCATCCAGCATTGCCAAAAAGCCTGATGGTTTCTGAAATTAAAAAGTGGATTTTTCTTTTTATACAGGAGAAACAGAATTTCAATTGTTTCTTGTGGAGTAACACAGCTTGTAATTTATTAAACAGAAATATGTATCACCTCAAAGGAAAGGAAAAATGGTTAAGATATTCTGGTAATTCCAAGGCTATGCACATTAGATAATTCTGCAACAAATGTAGGGAATAATTACCAAAAATGGTAACTATTGCTTATCTTCTAGGAAACTGATTGGGCTACTTCCTTCTGACATGTTATACTCCAGAAACTAGCTTCAGGCACAAAAAAACCTCTCAAGCTTACAACAGTCCTACAGTAGCATTAATGACATGGCATGATACACAAATGCTAAGCATGAACTGGTACAAACAAGGTGTTTCTGTTACATTTTCTTCAACTCTGGACTGTTACAAAGTTCTGTTAGCCCTGAAGGTACGAGGACCGTTATAACCAACCCCTCGACAGTCTCGTTGGACCCATAACCCTCTCTACGGATTCATAAATCAGAAAATGAAAGCAAAAGTTCAGATTACTGTAACATACAGAGACTGTGCATAAATATACATGGTGCAAAATTCATCTGAAAACTACCTGAAAGAAAAAATCCAAGGCTGCATTATGGTTACTAGCAGAATACACAGTTTCCATGGCAACTCCCTCTTGTATGCATTCTGCCTGCTCTTGTAGGAAAAGCACTTCATTGATGTACTGGTGCATCTTCTCGTTGGTCATGTTGACACAGAGCTATTGTAAAATGAAGAAAAAAAAGAAGTATTAGAACTTCACTGGATAATGTAATCAGTGAAGGCTTTACTGTATGTCTAATACTGAACTTGATGAAATGTCAATCCATTATATGTTGCCTCTAAGCAGACTATAGATTACCAAGACCCTAGGGAAACTGTGAGCATGGTGAGGCACTGGAAGGCACAGGTTGCCCAGAGAAGTTGTGGGTGCCCCATACCCGGAATTGTTCAAAGCCAGGTTGGGTGGGGCTCTGAACAACCTGGTCTAGTGGAATATGTCCCTGCCCATGGCAGGGGGGTTGGAACTAGGTGATCTTTAAGGTCCCTTCCAACCCAAACCTTTCTATGATTCTGTGATTCATATTGAAGTGGAAATTATAGTGGAAAATTCTAAAGCTCCTCTATTACTAAGAAATGAAGAAAACAAACTCCTAAAAGGGTGGAAGAAAACTTTATATAAGGAACGTTGCAAGGAATGCTCGAATGCAGTCTCTTTTCAGACTAAACTAGTCACATACTTTTTCTGCCCATAAGCTGCATCTTACATGAATAAAGTGTGCAAAAGCAATTCCACCAGCAAGTCATATTCAAACATATGAAATATTTGGATCCATCCTAAAATTATATCGCTTAACATCCCAGTGAGGGAAAGGAACCCAAGAAATGTGTAATAGTTGACTGAATTTTCCATTAACACCTCATGCTAACATACTCAACCTCCACTTGCTATACAATGAAATAGACTAGCGTGAATAAGAGCAAGAAGAAATAAAACAAAACTTAATTTTACAATCAAAGGTCTGTTATTAATTGTCTTTACCAATGCAGGATAGTGCAGAGAAAAGACGGCCTTGAACAAAACCATTATTTTTTATAATTGGGATTCCCGAAGATTGTTATCTCATTTTATTAACAATGAAAGTGTACAATTGACTTACACCATTTACTTATTTTATGGAAAAAGACAGTTTTTTTAACTTCGTGGTAGGCAAAATATGGTTTACTGCTTGCTTTTCAAATTCTAATAACAAAATCTTTTCAACTTCTTAGTATTCTTTTAGAAAGCAGACATAACATTACAAGTTTAAGCTTCACAGGATATGTAAAGCCTTAAAATGATTAATGTTTTGTACACCTTTGTTTGGAAATGAGTTATTTAGAGAACTGTGTCATTTAACTTTATGCAGGTACATTTTACTATAACAAAAGTTGGCAAAATCACTATAAACTCAAGCTTACTTTTTATCATGTGCCAATCTCCTAAAATATATAAAACCAATAAATGTACCTGTACCAAGGACCTGACTGGAGAGCAAAATCATTGAACTATACAATTTAAGCCAAAGGGAAAGACTGTTTTAGTCAAATCTTTAAAAGGTCTAATAAATAGCATTGGTTTTAACTGCCAAAAGTAAAAGGCATAGTATGTTGTTAAAATATTCATACATAACACATACTGGGCTGGTAAATCAAAAACCACATTTATAAATTACACTGATCAGTATATTATTGGAATGAGGAAGAAATTCTTTACTGTAAGGGTGGTGAGGCACTAGAATGGGTTGCCCAGGGAAGCTGTGAATGCTCCATCCCTGGAGGTGTTCAAGGCGGGGTTGGACATAGCCTTGGATGGCATGGTTTAGTGGGAGGTGTCCCTGCCCATGGCAGGGGGGTTGGAACTCGATGATCTTAAGGTCCTTTCCAACCCCAACTATCCTATGATTCTATGATTATGGCATACACTGGTGTGAAGTAATACAAATATGTCAATATGTCATTCAGATTGGCAGACTTGCCATAACAGCAGTAAGGTTCTGCAAACTAGACATACAAACTGCAAGCTGCTCCAAAGCTACCCTCTCTGGCAGTGGTTGTGAGTAACAGCTCTGCAGAATGAGAACCAGGAGACCAGCCAGGGACTGCTGAAAAGCAAGACATTCTGATCATATCTTTTTCCATTTCAATGTTTTATACAACCCACAGGGAAAGGATAATAAAATGAACTCTTCAAATTAAAAGCTTGACACAGGTTGACATCATAATTAAAACAGCTGAAATGTAGAAATCAGATGAAAACAAACTAAACCAGTTTTCCTAACCCAATCCCTTTTGCTCCATGTCCTATGAAGTATTATAAAAAGCACTAACACATTTTCAGACCAAAGGTACGAAAAGTTCAGAAAACTACATTTCCAAACATATAGTTGCACCCATGAAAACTAGATTGAAATATGTTTGTAGCAGTAAAAGAAAACACAATGAAATTTTTAACTAAAGCAAATGTTGTGGTGATATCATTAAAGCCCTGTACATTTCATTTACCTTGCAGCATCACTCAATATAACCTGTGGTACTTTTTATCATTAAACACTGTTAAACTGTTCTTTGCATGCCTCTTACTGGCTCCATTGTACATCGCTTCTATCAGAAATCCTACTTTCTATCTTTCTTCCCAATTCTAACTCTGTATCATGTCTCAGTGAAAACAAATACACCATCAACTTGTCCAAGTCTTCATTAAAAAGTACTCCTAGAATATTATTAGAAGAAAAAAAAATCTTGTTCAAGTATTTAAACAATCAACTTGCAGTGCCATCCAAATTGCAGAATTTGGAGAATAATATAGTGGTATTTGGTAAAAGCAGTAAGTATGCATCACATTAGACAGTGTTAACTTGATCTTTCTTTTACTACATTTGACCAGTTAGTACTACTAAATATACTCCAAAATTAAATTAAGGTAGAAGACCAAAACTGTACTGCAGTTTAAAGACAGAAAAGCACCTATGACTAATGAATTTTTCCTGCTCTTCATTTTTTATAAATAACTATTTGAAAAGGCAAAAAGGGAATTTGTGAGAAGAAAACTTGGCGACTGTCAGTCAGTGAGAAAATGATGGACATCAGCATCCTTTCAAAAGCTCATTTACATCCTCTGGTCATGCAAAAGGATTAGTACTCTCAAGGGATGTGTATTCTGAGCATGAAGCAGAACTTACAGCTGTCATATGAACACATCTATAAGGTTGTATGTTATGAGCTGAGATGATGAAGCTACAATGCCAAGTTTAATTTGCGAGGATGTGCTGTAGCATTTCTCAGAAATGTAATTCTAAGATAATGCAAGGAAGAACCATCTTCTGTTGACATTGGACTCGGAAAATATTTTTAAGCCTAACTTGATAATCACTCATTTTTCAGAAGTATCTTCAGAAGTACTGCTCCCATTTGTATCTGCTACCCAAGCATTTCCACATCATAGAATCATAGAATCACAGAATAGTTAGGGTTGGAAAGGACCTTAAGATCATCGAGTTCCAACCCCCCTGCCATGGGCAGGGTCACCTCCTTTTCTTATGTAGAGTGCCAACCAGAATATTTTTAATAAATGTATAAGAAAACCAGAACCTGTTACATTCCTTCCTTTGCCTTTGACGGGCAATAGGATCTAATACAGATTTCTTCTTTTCCATACATCTAAAACACAAATTAAAAATTAATATTTATATTCATATTTTATATATTTATATTTATATATAATCTATATTTATTGTTTATATATTATATTTTTATATAGTTATATTTTAATATAAAATGTATCTCTTTCAGAAGAACTTTGTTTCACTGGGAATCCATGTCATCTCTGGGGTCAGTTGTCATTAGCTGATCTGTGTTACTCAAATAAAGTAAAACAGAACCCAGTGGTACATCAAAATTTTATTATGGGTATCTGTCACCTGAAAAGCCTTCCACAAAAAAGGGTCTGGAAAAACCCTCTAAAAAGGAAAAGATTTCAAACAGAGTGGAATAGTCCACCACCTGATTTTGTACATATAAAAGCACTAAATAAACAAACAAATGTGGTAACAACAGTCTTTCCTTGAAAGAGTTTGGAATTAAATGTACTAAAATAGTTCCAAATGATTTTTTCACTCATACTGCTGGCTGGCA
Organism: Amazona ochrocephala; assembly: GCA_039720435.1. Lineage (NCBI taxonomy): Eukaryota > Metazoa > Chordata > Aves > Psittaciformes > Psittacidae > Amazona > Amazona ochrocephala. The sequence continues at coordinate 62,425,020 of CM077877.1, read as the reverse complement.
ACTAAGTACTGTAAGATGAAATAGGGTGCTGCTGTGGAAAAGTAAGATATCAACGTCCTTGTGCAGCATTACACCAATCAATCACAAACTGAATCCATATGGGAATCTCAATTTTGGATAAATTATTTTATCTTTGGCCACAATGTGTCTACCACAAAAGAATAAAGAAAAATTAAAAACTTTGATGTCAGGTACATGATAAGCCAACTTTAAAACTAAATAACTGGCTTTCCAGTGGCTGACTGGAGCACTGGATAGACGACGGCATCCTGCACAAAGTGAAAAAAGTGCATGAAGACTGAAAAGACCAAAACGACTGAGAGGGGACAGAGGTACACCATGACAAAAGCCATGCACAGCGCAAGATTCACAGGAACTGGGTAAGGAACAACTGAAAACACAGTATCATCCGGCTCCTGAGCAGAGGAATAGTTTTTTACAGCCCTGCTCAGCTTTTCCTGGGACCCATACCGTACCCAAGCGTCCAGTTGCAGGCAACACCATGCCCATGCCAGTTTCCAGCCTGTCACCCACTGATCCTGACAGGACTGCAGCCCCAGCTTGCTGCTTGCTGTGTCAGGGCTGTGGAAGGGTGCTGTTAGCAGCCCTGGCTCTGCTCACCATGCTTAGGCCCTGCAGGATGATTCCCATCAGGAAGGGAATGGCCAGCCTTGGGATCCTCCTGGTGCCTGGCTCCCTGATGCCAAGGATTAGCTGGCTCTTCCTGCTCCAGAACAAGGATATTAAAAACCTTACTGCGCATGGAGGCTAGCAAAACTGACTTAAAAATATCACATTATTTTTCCTTTTTAAAGGCTGAATTAGGATAGTAAAGCATTGTTCCTTGTCCTATGGGTAATAAGGAATGCCCCAGCACTGGGAACTGCAGTGGGAGGTTCCGCATTCAAGTCCCTGCGTAGTATCAGAGCTTGCTGTGCACCAGAAGCCACCTATTACACAGGCTAGTACAGAGAAAAGCAGGACAATCTGTCTATGATCTGGACAAGCAAAACCAAAGAGGGCTGATTTCTTCTGCGTAAAATACTGGAATGCTCCTTCAGTCTGTCTGAATGCAAAACTTTGAGTGCACGACCTCCTGTCTGCTATCATTGAGAGTGCAATGACTACAGACAAGTTAAGTCATTAAACTTTTATCAATTCATATCCATCCACCTACAGAATAGGCAACATAAACTTACATTTGGGTAGCTTGAAGTGGTCTAATAGCTGAGGCAATGCAATTTAATAAAAATTAATCTGTTATGTCTGGTTTGGGTAGGAAAGGTCACACGACAAAATTAAATGAAGCTTCAGCAGGGTCAACTAAACAAATAACATGTTGAGATGTGAAAACCTAGCACACTTAATAATAAATGTTGGCGAAAATTGCTGTGAACACAGATGGGTTGTAGAAGCTCTTCTGCCTCACCATATTGACTCTGAAGTCCTGAGCAGGGTAGGTAATACTCTGTGGCTAGCTAGCTCCTACCGTGAGAGATGCACTGCACAGAGCTGCTGCGGGAGCCATGCTTTCCCCAGTGCTCAATTGCATCACACTGATAATGTGCACATGCTTTAGTAGGTATACAGCTGAATAGGGGTCAAGAGACACTTGACTGTTCCAGTGACCTGTGGTCCTAATTCAGATAAATCACTTATATTTCCTAGAAAAAGGAGGATATATATATATGTATATGTATACACACACTTTCTTCTGCAAAACTTAAGAGGTCTACAGGGGCAAAATACCAAGCATAGCCAAACACATTGTTTAGCAAGAGCTAAATGTTTTTTCAGTTTACTACTTACTCTCATCAGAGAGGAAAGACTACTAGACTATTCTATTTAACCGCATTATTGCTCTTTCTAATGTTTTCACAACTACAGGCCTTCATTTCTGCAGAAATGACCTAACTTTCAGCACGGGGAAGAAAAGCTACTCTTGCTATTCCAGTCTCTGGTTCTTATGCTGTAATACATAATTGTTTCTTAGAAATAATTCTAATAATTCTTAGAAACAATCAGAGGAAAATGGTACAGGACACTCTATTAATCTCCCTTCTTGCTTATCACTATTATGTTCCTTGGCTATGAGGTCTTCCCAGTTGCATTGCGTGAGCTTGTGGTTAAAAAATACAAAGCATAAAGGTATAACGAAGACAGCAGCATTCCTTGACTGCACTATTTGGATTTCTGCTGTGAAGGAACCATGAATAAGATCTAACCTAGTTTTAAACTCTACCAGAAGAGAAGCTGATATTTTCTACTTTTAAAGGAGCGCAGATTAAACTGTGACAAATCAAACACGGAAAGCTAAGAAAACACTGAAAACTAGCATTTAAAGCTGCCATTGCTATTTTTGGTAGTGCACTCACATTCCCTGAAATGGTCACAAAACGAAGGCCATTTCTGCATATAATAGGATAGTCAACTCTGTGCTTACTTCGGACCATGTTCTTGTGCGGCTGCATGCAAAGCTGCTCTAGCACATCAGGTAAGCAGCTGCTCTACGAAAATGCTGTTCCCAAGCTGATGATCACTGCTAGGAAATGACTGTAGCTTGCAATTGGGGTGAGCTAAAACTGTTCTGCAGTCACAGAATCACAGAATCACAGAATAGTAAGGGCTGGAAAGGACCTCAAGATCATCGAGTTCCAACCCCCCCGCCATGGGCAGGGACACCTCCCACTAAACCATGCCTTTAACATAGCTCAGCTGATGAGCAGTTACTCACTTATTCCTGGTAAAACAGAAGCTTTTAATCTGTATTAACCAATGACTCCCTCAGACTGTGACTTCCAAAACACTGCCCCCTCTATTTCAGCTTTACATTACATACCTGAATTTCATACCAATTTTCATATAAATTTCATACCAATCATAACTCTGCTCACTTATTCCATACACTTATTTACTGCTATTTTAAAATTACATGTACTATTTTTGTTATATAATGTGTCACACATGTCCTATAAAATGAAGGCTTACCAATGCTCACCAAGTACAAGGAAAACTGAGCACTTAATTAATACTGTTTTAAACTTTTAATGCTTTCTTTGCAATTGTCTATAAAACTTTTCTCCTTGCAAGCTGTCAGTCACACCATTTTGCCTTCAGAAGTTACCAGATTCGTAGTGTAGACATAATTAACCTTATTTATCTAGTTCTTTGACATCTATTGTCCTATGCATTGCTCATGAACCATTCCTAGACCAATTCCCATTTGCCTTTGACATTTCAATACTCTAATGCTTTGTCATTCCAACACACTCAGTAGATTGCACAAATTATTCTACCTGGCTTATCCAGATCTCTCCTCTTGAACTGTCTTCAAACACTGTCTATTAAAATAAGTTGCTTAAATTGATATGTGATTTAGTATCAGGTTACTCTCTTAATGATGATATGAAACTATCAACTGACCTGATTTAAAGCACCTGAAAAAATCATGCAGCTGCTTAGAATGTCCCCAGATTTGGGGAATCAGGAGGTTTTAATCTTTTCTGAAAACAGTTGTATTTTTTTTTCCAAAAAAGGAGGCAGATATCACAAAGAATGCCTTGTCTTACACTAATTTGAAACAAAAGGTTCATTTTCCCCAAATTACTTTTAAGATGCCATTTTTAAATACATTCATCTAAATGTGATGAAAACGTAACTTTTACGGCTTCTCCACTGTTCAGCTGGAACATTTAAAGTTAATGTTCTGCAATCACAGGCCTTGACACTGGGCATGTTTGCAGACATGATGCAATGTTTTGAATGAGGACCCTATCTGGGCTAACAAGCTTATTTATCATCAGGGTTAACGAGCCCAGGCAGAGTACTGAACTAGGCTAAGCTGCTAGACAGCTCAAGCTTTCAAGTGCAGGCTGGTTTGGGTTTGGCTGCATGTTTACATTGTGCCAAATGGAGATACAAACTGCTTCTCTTCATCAATATTGCAACCTATCACTTCAGGAATCACATTATAGTGTTCACATAAAAATGAACTTAGCAAATCCTTTACCTCTATCTTTTCAGAAATGCAGTTCAGTAGTTTCTGAGGTAATGACTCAGAGTATTACTCAAAATTACTCAACAAAATGCATTCAATCCAGGTGGAAGGACAGTAAGGGTTTCTTGAAAAATATTAATATAGAAAAAATAAAAATGCCAAGTTGACTCTGAAATTATCATGTTTGCTATGCAGAAATCATAAAATAAATTACTTTTTACTTTTTTTTCAGTCTCATGTTTTCTCTTTCAGCATCCTATGCAGTCACTATGCAGAAAATTACCCCAGAAACTGGAATTCATGGTATTTCATGATGGCAGTTGCAAAACTTACGAGTTTTGTGACAAAAACCAATGTAGAACAGAGTCAAAGGAAAATAACCAGTAAATCCCAAGATGCACCCTTCTCTTTTGAGATGCATAGAATACTTTTTCCTTATTAATCAGTAGGGTTTATGATTTTTTTCATATATATTCAGTCTGCTAAAATGTTTTTTATTTTTCACTTGATATTCTCCCCCAAAGCAGACGTTCGCACTGAATAACTAACTGCACACACCAACACTTCTTAATCCAGCAAGGTACCTGTTTAAGCAAGGTAGCACGGTAAGAGCAAAAAGGGTTCTGTGAGATAGGAACTGGAATATGTTTTATTGCATTCTTACATGCTTTTCTTGAAGGCAGAGGTAAGCTTGCCCTGTTTGTACTTTCAAACATTTGAAAACTAGGTAGTGATGTGAACATGCTACACAAACTGAAGTAATGTGTCACTATGACTTTTAGCTCACTACAAAGTTGAGCCATAAAACAATGGATTGCTAGGATGAACGGGCAAATTCTGATTTCAAACAATAACAGGCTCTTTATTGTTGCTTATGCAATTTCTATTCTTCTCTATGCTTTGATTTTCTATTCTATGCTTTCATTTTTCTTCTGCTGCATTACAGAGTGAATGAAAACTGAACAATAACTTAGACATCTCTTTCAGCCTGTTGTATAGAATTACTGATACTTTCAGAAATATGTAATTCCCAAGAGCTTTGGTGTTCAGAGAGTAATGTTGAAGGTGGGCAAACAGTTCCATAATTATCAGAATATGCTTTACATTTAAATGTATTTTAAAGCATTCAGTGAGCTAAAGTTTATTTTATTTTCGGTGGACGTAATTCAATTTTTTAAAAAGTCACATGTTGAAAAGTCACACAAAGGTGAATCTGCCAGTAATGGAACTTAGCATAATGTAGCATTTGCATTCATTTTTTTCTTCAAGGCATCTGAAAACCTTTTGATCTTTCTTCCAGCCCACTGTATTGTCCTCCTACTCACTGCCATAGTTGAAATATCACTTCCACAACCACGGAAACAGACAACACTAAGTATTTTCCTCTGATAATCTTTCAGTGCTGATACTACCCCTCTTCCAAATCATCATGGTAGATGTTTACTAGATTCTTTGGAAAATGATACATACCTGTCCAAAGCCTGGGTTTTAATTCACCCCCATGTAAACAGAATGGGGGAGAAAATATTATAAAAGCAAAATTTTCTCCATGTATGTTTACATTCTGAGCAAAACACATGTTTTGGCTAAACCCCAAAACCTTAACAGAAGAATTAACATTAACAATTACAGTGAACTCAACAAAATATAACCACATACCTGTTCAAAAGTATTCTTTTGAAATTCTTCAAATCCAAAAATATCCAGCACTCCAATTTCAAATACCTGGTCACTGGGAAAAAAAAGATATTGCCAATAATAAGAATTCAAGCAAGAGAATAATACAGTTGTTTTGGACAAAAGTATTTCTGTTCTAGGATGAAACCAGGCTGTATTTCAAAAACACAGTTCAATACATAAGCAGACCATGTATACAACAGAATTAAAATTCTAACCACCAACCTATTATATCGAACATAAATAAAGGCAGGGTCTGAAATTGTTTTAGCGGAAACTTTAAAAACTAAATATGTAAAAGAAGGAAAAAAAAATCTTAGCTTCTTTAAAGTCCAGTTTCTAAAGGCATAGGTATTTATTCGCTCAGATGAAGGACAGCCATTTTGTGGAAGTTTCAAAACTCCTTGGTTGCACTCAGTTATATTTTCCAGTTTCTACTTCTTTGACAGCCAGAACTGCTTCTACTAAACACACTTCAAGGGAAATCTGTTAAACCAGAGTCCTCTCTCTGCCAGCATCAAGTAGAGGCAGTGAGCTCTGGCTGCACAACAGGTTACATCTCTCAGGGGAAAGAACAGTGAGGATTTGGGCATGAAGAAGACAGATGTTTCTTCTCTGTGTATACAAAAGAATACTTGTTGGCAGTGTACCTAATTTGTCATGTGCCACTGTTTGCATTCAGGGAAGAGCTTTTATTTTGACCCAGTGGAAGGATTAATGCAGAGCAGTCGCCCAGGAATTGGACAGGAAAAATGGGAAAGGAGCAGTGTTGTTATTCTATACTTACTTGAGACTAAATCATTGTAAACCTGATCTGGAGAAGAAATTAAGTTCACTGCGGGGACCAAAATTAATGTTCTGGGATATCCTGTTGCCTGCTTTGGAAGGATTTGAGAACTCTATATGAAAGGTCTGGGCTCACAGAAGCTGGGTTTTGCTTTATTTTTTTCACAGTGTTATTAGACAGAGAACATTGTAAGTAGGTTGTAGTAAAAAATTTGTTTCAGTTTGCCTGTGTGAATGCAGTGGGACCTTCTCCAGAGTGAAATGATCTGCCAGCAGGATGGAAAACTGCATTATAGCCAATAGCTCTCCAGAACAGGAAAAATCATTCAGCTTCCTAAGAAAGAAGATGGATACTTCCCAAAGCAGATGAGTTTTCCTTTCTCTTTACCAACACAATTTGTAAATGTATAGGCTTATATGCATACAAATAATATCGAAGCCTGCTGTTTCTGAAACCTATTTTTCCTACCACATTTTCCCTCCATGTTTCATGTTTTCTCTCTGTCTAAATCTATGTGTATATCAAGATAGAGACATAAAGGAGAAAAAAGGTGATCCACCACTGAAGTACTTTAGCTAGCCCTATTACAGTCATTATAAACACTACCATTTAATTAGGTGAGGATCCAGCCCGGAAAATGAATTTCAATGTAACAAACAAAAAAAGTAAAATCATAAAAAACCTGAGTACTACAAAAGAAACTGGGAAAAAAATCCCTAGAGGCAAGCAGAGCCTTCTTCAGAAATCATGCGCAAGAAGTTTGTCTTCATTTCTAACGCATACTGGTTCAATGCACTACTAATCATCACAAGACTGGCTATGTGCGTAAATGTCAGACATCAAGAGTGACACAATAAATCTAGTCTAGAATGACTTTCTTGGGCAGAAGAGGTTATCGTGAGGTCAATTAGCCTCCAAGGGAATAAAAAGCATAAAGATATATCACCATCTCCATCTCTAGCAACAAGTGCAATTTAAATTGTGTTTTAAAATGTAAGCCTTGTACTCAAGTGTTTCTTAGTAGAGATGCGTGTACATTCCTTGTCACAATGTGTTTTCAACAAAACCAGGTCACTTCCATAAGGAAGAATTTGATGCTTTAAAAATGAACTACCTCAGACTAATATTGAAAAACCATCATAATTTTGGTTTTTAAATAAGTTTTGGACACTCACACACAAAAAAAAAGAAGAAAAAAAAAAACAAACAAAAACATAAACCACAAACAAACCCCCAAACCCTGCCCCTAGTTTGGCATTACAGAATACTTAATAAGTTTCCATTCTTTTTGTGTTTTGTTTTGTTTTTGTTTTTGTTTTTGTTTTTGTTTTTGTTTTTTGTTTTGTTTTTGTTTTTTTTTTTGTCATTTATCTATACCCTTCTTTCTAGGAAGGCAAAACATGAACTACTATGTAATACTACACAACAGCTGAAATACTGCATTGTATTTCACAATTATTAAGAGCCACTTAACATGGACAGATCAGCTTATCCCTTCTGTGTCTGATTCAATGAATAGACTTGAGGCTGGATTGCTTACATCCCAGTTGATCGCCATGACTGATTTTGTTAAATTAGTCTGTCTTACTTTCTCTCGAGGAATACAAAAACTTTTGCATTAAGGAAAAGGCCAGAATAAACTGACTTAATGAATTATCACAAAACAGACAAAACAGGAACTTGGCCTTGTTTTCTAAAACTCCAGGTAAAAGCCTTACCAGCCAGCCTATTGCCTACCTCAAATAACATTCCTTATCAAAACTGTGATATTTCCAAGAAATATCATTATTTGCTGAAGATGCATTTGTTGACAGGAAAATATGTCATCCCAAATTTTTATGAACTCCATTTGATAACATTGGTCTTGTATTAACAGAAGATGCACACACTACATGAAAAGAGCTGGAGGTTTTACATAATTAATATCTTGCCTACAGGGTAAGCATGAGAGAACAAGGCTCTGTATTCTCTGCAATAGTGACAACTTATTAGTACATTGTGGCATTTATCTGCTAAATCTCACCAACCATGACACTAATTTTCTGTATTAAATTATTGCTCAGAATTTGAGAATTAAATAGCAACAGACAGCACAACATCAAAATTAAAATCATCATTTTAAGAATCATTGCTAAGAATTACTTTGGGGTTTTTTTCTTTCTTCTTCCTTCCCTTTTTCTTCTTCTTCCTTTGTTTTATACCACTTTACTTCTCAGAAGGAGGCTCCATATACGTTTTTCCTTGATAGTTGTCAATCATATTAATTCCAGCAAAATTACTTTCTTTAAATTAATGATAGCACAGATTCCCAAGGCAAAATAAAGCATGAATAATGCCATGTTTACAAATGAAAGGACATGTCACTAGTATCTAAAAGAACAAATATTAGAAAAGAGTATTTTTGTTCTGAAAAATCCCCTTATTTAACTTTATTCTTTTATGGTTACTAAGTATCACTGACACTTTTTCCTCATTATGTTTCAGATATTCAGTGTTTACTTCGTATAAAGAAAACAGTTGCAGTTTTAGTGGAGACTTTGAATGTCAAGTTTGACAATACTTCCTAGAACAGAAATATGGAAAACAGCAAATTCTGAGTATTCAACAAATATTTTCATCTGTCAGACCAGCACATAGATGTGGATAGTTAAAACTAGTCATGGATATTAACCATAACTCATTTGATTTTTGTGATTTACAAAACAGCATTTCAACTGATAATATTTTCCAGTGTCTCCAGTTTCACCTTTTTCCTCAGAATGACATCTCTGTAAAGATGTCCTTATAGACTAGAAAAAACTTTAATACACTTAACAACCTGTGGTTTAAGCCAGGACAGAATTACATTATAAAGAAACATAGAATCATAGAATCATAGAATAGTAAGGGATGGAAAGGACCTCAAGATCATCGAGTTCCAACCCCCCTGCCATGGGCAGGGACACCTCCCACTAAACCATGCCATCCAACGCTATGTCCAACCCCACCTTCAACGCCGCCAGGGATGAAGCATCCACAACCTCCCTGGGCAACCCATTCCAGGGCCCCATCACCCTCACAGTAAAGAATTTCTTCCTCATATCCAATCTAAACTTCCCCTGTTTAAGTTTAAACCCATTACCCCTTGTCCTCTCACCACAGTCCCTAATGAAGAGTCCCTCCCCAGCATCCCTATAGGCCCCCTTCAGGTATTGGAAGGCTGCTATGAGGTCTCCACACAGCCTTCTCTTCTCCAGGCTGAACAGCCTCAATTTTCTCAGCCTATCTTCATACGAGAGGTGCTCCAGTCCCCTCATCATCCTCGTGGCCCTCCTCTGCACTTGTTCTAACAGTTCCATGTCCTTTTTATGTTGAGGACACCAGAACTGCACACAATACTCCAAGTGAGGTCTCACAAGAGCAGAGCAGAGGGGCAGGAGCGCCTCCCTCGACCTGCTGGTCACACTCCTTTTGATGCAGCCCAGGATACGGTTGGCCTTCTGGGCTGCAAGCGCACACTGCCGCCTCATGTTCATTTTTTCATCAACCAACACCCCCAAGTCCTTCTCTGCAGGGCTGCTCTGAATCTCCTCCCCGCCCAACCTGTAGCTGTGCCTGGCATTGCTCCGACCCAGGTGTAGGACTTTGCACTTAGCATGGCAATTCCTAAAAAACTATACACATAGACATACAGAAGACACTTTGATGATCTACCATCTTTGCAGACATCGTGCCATTCATCAGGAGGTGCTCTTGATCCACTTGCCATTCCTGGCAAAGTGAACAGAATTCCCTTTACAATACTTCTAACCCATTGCTTCAGACAAAGCTATAGGATGTTATTTGATCACTCTTTTTCTTTCATCCCACTTGGTTTTCAGCTCCAAAATCCACACGGTTCATTCCCATTGGCCTATATAAAGCAGTGAGGTGAATCCGTTGAGGCCAGATGATCTAACAGGTCTTTTCATCTGTCCCAGATATAATATTTCTTGCTCTTCCTCCAACTGCTGCCAGTAACCAGGAAGTAAGCCAGTAGGCTTACATCTGATCTGGATAAACTAGAAGTGATACTGATTAATGAGGAAATATTTCTAGGATTAGATGAAGTATATAACTTAGCCTTCAAATGAGGACCCTCAGAATTCTAATTAAGACTCCCCCAGTTCTCCCAGGGGGACAGATTACACCTGTTGTCATAAATACAGTTCTTGAAGGGAACAGGCTGAATACTCCTTGTTGGAGATGTTCTCCACCTCAGTTACTAAACCAAACATGTTTCTGAGACTTTTGAGAAAGATTTTTCTTTTTGTCTTTAAGACTGAGATTTTTGCTGAGACTTGGTGTCACTGACACATCTCTCAGTCATGTTGCTCAGCAACTGTCATTTTTCTTTTAATATTAATTACCTTACCCAGATGTGAGTGGTACAGATAAAAATAGTGGTCAGACACAGTGTAAAGACACTGGCTCCATATCTGACAAACATTTCTTTCAGTGACTTGACAGGTATGGCAAGAAGGGAGAAATGTATTTGCTAACAGATCTAAGATCTAAGCCCTCTCATCAGCAGCACATACTCCTCCCCAACTCTTTAAAGCACAACCTGTTCTATGCTTTAAAAAATGGCAGTCTTGTTTAATGAAACACTAGAGATGATCCAGACTAAAGCAGATCACCATATTGTATTCAATGCTTTGTACTGTTTGTGTGTTTTAAAGATTTCCCTACCTTCACACACAGAAACAATTCTCATGCTGTGGGTTCATATTCTGAACAGGAGCGCTTTCCTTCCTGCACTCTCAGCATCCTTCTACTGGGTCAAATAATATATAAATAAAAGTTTTAGTACATGCTCTGCTTTTTTAATTAAGATGGGAAGAGTTCTATTTCAAAATATCTCACTCAATAAATCACAGAATCGCAGTATGGTCTGGCCTGGAAAGGACCTTAAAATCATCTAGTTCCAACCCCCCTGTCATGGGCAGGGATGCCTCACACTAGACCATGTCACCCAAGGCTCTGTTCAACCTGGCCTTGAATCAGACGATGTGTATTAAGAATTTTGTAAATGAGGCTACTCAGATTTTCTTTTGCCCAAATAACTGTTGCCACTGCTACTCTCTGGCGATAACCAAATTTCACTGGGAATAAGACTGCACAGTCAGAATACACAAACTTTCAGAAAATACTTATTTAGAAACATTCTGTATCCGCATATTTGAAACAGAAATCTCCTATGGCTGACTGCTGACAGAAACAGAGGGTATAATTGAATGCTAGTTGCTCTGTCTGGAAGACAGCAGGCATATTGGCATTAGCCCCATCTTCAGGCCACGTAAGAGAACATTTTACTAAATAGCTGATCAAATATCACACTTCTTACTTACTAATAGGCAGGGAAAACAATATCAAGATTTCCTCAAGCATATATGCCTAATTAGCTTGTTTTCCATCAGAAAAGAAAAACAGCATTTCACATGAGTTCACAGATATTCTTAAATCCCCATAAATGTAAAGTCCTCTTGCAGACTGAGTCAGGAGCTCTTAAAATATCTTAAGATGTTTAATTACTAATATTTGGATCACTAAATCCAACTTTGACAACATACAGTCAAGTACCTTGAAATGCCACATTTAGGCAATCATGAATGCTCTTCTCTCTTTCACCTACAAAACTGAAAATTAGCATACTTATTTACTAATTAGCATACTTATTAATTAAAATAGTAGTAAACTTTGAAGAGTTAAGAGCCTTGGAAATAAGTTCATCTAGACAATATTTAAAATAATAAAATCACTAGAATAGAAAATAATTATATAAATGAGTGAAAATAAATATAATTTTTAAAAATACTTATATGCACCTGTAGTTATTTAAACAGCTTTCTTCTAACCCCGTTCTAGAGGCCAACTACAGAAAAACAGTTTCTCCCAAATGAATTTCTTTGAAACAATACCAAGACGAATAAACTTATGAACGTCAAAGCACCTTGCAACCAGTCCAAACTAGCATCCATGGTTATAATTCAGTACTAACTAGACAAAATCGTAAGTAACTTTTTATGAAGGAGAACAACATTTCTGAAGTTGTATTATATAACATTGTCACCAAAACTCTTATATCTATTGGATATTATTAGAAAGTAATGAAGTGAGAAGAGCGTGCAGCAAGCACACTGCCCTGGACTTCAAGACAGCAGACTTTGGCCTCTTCAGGAACGTGCTCAGTAAGATTCCATGGGACATAGCCCTAGAGGGCAGGGGGGGCAAAGACTGTTGGTTGATATTCAAGGTTCACTTACTACAAGGTCAGGAGTGATACATTCCTACTAGAAGGAAGTGCTGCAGGAGGGCCAGGAGACCAACTTGGATGGATAAGGAGCTGGAGAGCAAAATCCGAAGGAAAAAAGAGGCTTATAAAAGGTGGAAGCAAGGACAGGCAGCCTGGGAAGAATACAGGGATGTTGTCCGGAAAGCTAGGGACCAGGTTAGGAAAGCTAAGGCCCACTTAGAATTAAACTTGGCGAGGCATGTTAAGGATAACAGGATGAGATTCTATAGGTACACTGCAAATAAAAGACAGGTTAGGGACAATGTGGGCCCTCTCCAGAAGCTATCAGGAGAACTGCCTACTCTGGACTTGGAGAAGGCTGAGGTTCTTAAAGACTTCTTTGCCTCAGTCTTCACTGGCAAATGCTCTGACCACACCACCCAAGTCTTGGAAGGCAGACACAGGGACAGCTAGAATGAAGACCCTGGGCCCACTGTAGGAGAGGATCTGGTTCGAGACCATCTTAGGAACCTGAACGCACACAAGTCCATGGGACCTGATGAAATCCATCCGCGGGTCCTGAAGGAGCTGGCAAATGAAGTTGCTAAGCCACTGTCCATCATATCTGAAAAATCATGGCAGTCAGGTGCAGTTCCCAATGAATGGAAAAAGGGAAATATAACCCCCATTTTCAAGAAGGGGAAAATGGATGACCCAGGGAATTACAGACCAGTCAGTCTCACCTCAGTGCCTGGCAAAATCTTGGAGCAGATTCTCCTGGAAGGCATGCTAAGGCACATGAAAACCAACAAGGTGCTTGGTGACAGCCAGCATGGCTTCACTAAGGGGAAATCCTGCCTGACCAATCTGGTGGCCTTCTATGATAGGGCTATGGAACTGATGGACAGGGGTAGAGCAGTTGATGTCATCTACCTGGACTTGTGTAAAGCCTTTGACACTGTCTCACATGATATCCTTCTCTCTAAGTTGGAGAGACATCAATTTGATAGGTGGACCACTTGGTGGATAAAGAACTGGCTGGATGGCCGCATGCAAAGAGTAGTGCTCAATGGCTCAATGTCCAGCTGGAGACCAGTAACGAGTGGTGTCCCCCAGGGATCGGTGTTGGGACCGGTCTTGTTCAACCTCTTTGTGGGTGACATGGACAGTGGGATTGAGTGTGCCCTCAGCAAGTTTGCCGATGACACCAAGCTGTGTGGTTCGGATGATATGTTAGAGGGAAGGAATGCCATCCAGAGGGACCTTGACACACTTGTGACGTGGGCTGATGCCAACTCGATGAAGTTTAACCATGACAAGTGCAAGGTCCTACCCCTTGGTTGGAGGAATCCCAGGCACAGCTACAGGCTGGGCAGAGAAGAGATTCAGAGCAGCCCTGTGGAGAAGGACTTGGGGGTGTTGGTTGATGAGAAAATGAACATGAGCCGGCAGTGTGCGCTTGCAGCCCAGAAAGCCAACTGTATCCTGGGCTGCATCAAAAGGAGCGTGACCAGCAGGTCAAAGGAGGTGATCCTGCCCCTCTACTCTGCTCTTGTGAGACCTCGCTTGGAGTATTGTGTGCAGTTCTGGTGTCCTCAACATAAAAAGGACATGGAACTGTTAGAACAAGTGCAGAGGAGGGCCACGAGGATGATCAGGGGACTGGAGCACCTCTCGTATGAAGATAGGCTGAGAAAGTTGGGGCTGTTCAGCCTGGAGAAGAGAAGGCTGTGTGGAGACCTCATAGCAGCCTTCCAATACCTGAAGGGGGCCTATAGGGATGCTGGGGAGGGACTCTTCATGAGGGACTGTGGTGAGAGGACAAGGGGTAATGGGTTTAAACTTAAACAGGGGAACTTTAGGTTGGATATGAGGAAGAAATTCTTTACTGTTAGGGTGGTGAGGCACTGGAATGGGTTGCCCAGGGAAGTTGTGAATGCTCCATTGCTGGTGGTGTTCAAGGCCAGGTTGGACATAGCCTTGGGTGGCATGGTTTAGTGGGTGGTGTCACTGCCCATGGCAGGGGGGTTGGAACTAGATGATCTTAAGGTCCTTTCCAACCCTAAGTATTCTATGATTCTATGATTGTAATTTGCTGGATTCTGGTAACACTTTTATCTTCTATTTTTCATGCCACTAGAGCTTGGTCTTTGCAGTTTTTCACAGAATCACCCACCCTTCCTGTAGATCTAATGGCAATCATCACTTTTATTTTGCCTGAAACCAGTCACAAGCTATTTCATGGTGAATATAAATCAATATTAATGACCAAAATCAAGTAGCTCCACCATAAAAGTTAAACAGGGGTAACTAGTTTCCTCAAAAATGCCAAGATCAAATATTTCTCTTAAGAGTTACTATGCCAATAAATCTAAGTTTATTGCTTCATAAATTCTCACTGAAGTAGGATGGAAGTACAGTTAAGCTACCTCACAAGAAAACAAGGGAAATGAGTTAGAAACCTTATTCCAGGCTTCTGATGAAGGCTTCATCCCATCTGATAAGTAGTAACTGTAAGTTTCCAACAAGGGGATGAAGTCTGGCCTGAAATGTATCAGCCTTATTTAGTCACATTAGTTAACGTCTTTGGTGCATCTTTTAGCGGAGGCTTATTAAACCAGCACCAAACTGGAGGCATAATGCTACTAATTGGTAGAATTGCTCAGATGTATATGAAGTAAATCTGAGCCAAAAATCACAGACTGATGACATGACTTGCATTCATCCAACTTGCATCTTGAACTGTGCCTGATTTACTACTAGAGGTTATACAACATGATTAAGCTAGACCAAAAAAAGCTGGGTGTGGGGGAGGTATTTTTTTATCCTAAGCTGTCTAACTCAATTGAGGTTGAAATACCAATGAAGGTTCAACTTCATTTTCATTTAAAATAAGCTATTTAGCTTCAAGTTTGCAAAGGAACCCAAGGCTGAATTTGGCCTGCTAAAATTTAACATGTCTTGGCAGTACTGGCAAGAAATCCTGAGCTGGTTAGATTCCTTTAGCTAGTCCAAATGAAGAATTTCCCTTTTTCAAGCATAGGTATAATGTAAAACTATTACACATTCCTCATTTCTGACAACATCAAACACCTGTCCTGTTTTAGCTAGGGTTTACAACATCATATAGGCTTCAATTTACCACACAGGTAGAAATAATTTCACTGAGAATTATTTTCAAAAGGCAGAAGTCACCTCAGGCACATAAGATTATGCTAAAACGAGTCTACAAGGTAAACAATATACAAACAGCTTTGACTTTCACTATTTGAAGATCCTATGATACCTAGAAATTATAGTTTTACATTACTGAACAACAGAGACACAATAGCACCCTATTCTGAAAGATTTTGAGATATCAAATTGCAAAATTGCAAAATCACACATTGAAAAATTATTTCAAACAGCTTTAACAGATTTTTTAATATAGTGATTTTAGATTTCTTCCTCAATGACTACTGTAAATGAGCTTACTGTACCTAGGAATAGCTGAGCTGGATTGTTGTTTGTCGCACACATGTACCGAATTAAGCCAATGTTCCACAAGTCCCAGGAATGAAAGTGGAAGAATGAAATGTGACCACATGACACTGTCCTTTCTTGTTACAAACAGTATTTCAAATTAGGACATGGACTGCAACATGGCTCCAGCTTGCTTGTCCAGGTGTCTGCAGTTGTAAAGGGCTGTACAATCAGAAACAGACAAGTAAACCCTTTCCCTCTTACTGGCAAAACTTTCCTTTGCCTCCAGCAGGAAGCTAGGCACTCTGGTGGATTATGCAGCAATGTAAAGCTTTCATGTGTAGAAAGCTCTGAGTTATTCAGATATGGTAGCATTTTCTGTTAGCTATACCCATGGAAGACAAATGTGATTTATTACTCATTGGTCTACAATTAGGAGAGTTATAAAAATAAGATTGTGAATTCTTCAGACTGTAGAAGAGAGCAACTGAAAATATTTGTCCTATGAAGTCAATGCAGTTATGATATGATTAAATTATGATACGATTAAATACTCATGCCTTTTTGGAAGTTTCCCATCAGTTGTTTGTGGATTTCTATTTACCAATAATGCCAAGGCATCTTGTGTTCATAAGAAAATTTACCTGAGCATGTGAGATGTTGAATCTTGGTTGAATCACACGCATATGATCATCTGATTAGATCTGCTGTCTTAGTTTGCTACTTTGGTTCTACTGAAATTTCTTTTTTCATTGTTTTTTGTTTGTTTCTTGAATACTCCACTGATGCACATTAATTAGCAATCATTTTTTTTCTAAGAAACCATACTGGATACCAACAGCATTGGATTTAGCAGATGATAACTTAGATACATCAAGAACATTCTTAGAACATTTAATTCAGTGTTTTACTCATGTTTATTTAATTCATGTTTAAACATTCACTTGAAGACCTTTGAACAAAATTCTGGTTTTAATACCCTGTGCTAAGGTCACAGTTTTGGGGAGAAAGAGCAAGTGCATTCTGCACTAAAAAAAACACCAAGCAGCTTTTTGTTTATTGAAAGATTTAGCCCATTGTCAACTCCTGAAAGGCTACTAATTCAAACCACCAATCCAGATGCCTGCATGTCCCCCTACACAAGCAAGTAAATAAACAAATATGTTACCAAGGAAACAACTTTGAAGGAATGGCCAGCGATTAAAAGACCCAAGCATCACTGCCATGCATAAAATGCTTTAAATGATGGAATTACATTTCTTTTGTGGATCTGGATTTGAACAGATAATGGCACACCTAATAGTGTGTTGTTCCTACCTGCCAGTCTCATCTTGATTTTGAAGGTAGCAGTTGATTGTGTTGACTAAAAAGCTAAATAAACGACCATACAGAGTTTTTGCCAAGAGATCCCGGTAAAATTCTGCAATCTCTATAGTGTGCCTCCGTACAATCATGTCTCCTAAGAGAGAAAGCAGAAATTGGAGATGAAAGAGTGTTGTAAAGCTCTTCTTAATAATTTTAGTTACAGTAAATTTAGTTACAGTTACTTCTCCTTTGCCAAACCTATACATGGTATTAGGTTTTGTTTTTTTTTTCTGAAGCCTCCAGTGAAAGATAAGACTGTCAACCCTCACAAGATCTTCAGTTTGGAAACATGTACACTGCACTTGTTTCATTAGAAAAGGGTATGAATACCTCACAGAGGTAGCATTTTACTGAACTTTTTCAAAAATTCTCTTTTTTTAAAAGACACTCCTGCTGAATTCCGTTCTTAGTATCAATATCTAATCTGTTATTTTGACACATTTTCGTAAGATTCATCAAGTCAGGAGTCCATCAACATCAGACAGCAAAACTGCTTTGCTCCATATTACAAAGACATTTCTAAATCAGTGGCAGTCTGACTTACTGCATGGCAGATATTCCTACATCTTCCTCAGAGAGCAAATTTACAAGACCATACAAGAAATTAGAAATAAAAATTATCTGCTTTTTAAATTCTCCAGTTGGAATGATCAAAATGCCACCAGGGGTGACCTATGAAAATGTACGCTTGAAAGGAGAAGATTACCTTTAAAATACTGAACATCAGTTGTCAAGGCTGAAGCAAGCTCATCTGGTGAAACCTGCAGCATCCCTGCCACTGAAATGAAAAAAATAATTTAAAGAAAGCCTGATTTGTGCTCTACTGCCTGTTTTATTTTCTTGTAACAGCTCTTCTGTAAATCTTTTTGAAGAGCGAAAGAACTCACACATTAAAGAGTGCTGTCACAGAAATAATCAAAATTAATGAACACATAAAATTGGATTACTATAATCAGCACTTTGTGAAGTTTTAGCGTATCTGTATTACATTACAGCTTTCTGTCCCCTTTAAAGATTACTCAGGACTTTCTCCAGGGCTTGGCAGACTTTCTCTGGTATTAGAGTTAAGGTATGCTTTTTATTGACATTCTGTATTCATAAGCCACTGTGAGGAGATTTGTTAGTGACCAAGAGGGCAAACTTCAAAGCATGGAAACAAGAGAACCAGTTAAGACATAGATTTCTGAATGTAAGAAATTCAATTCAACGCAAATTGTTCAGCTGTTGACAAGCAGTTCAAGAGCATTCTAAAAGAAGACTGCATAAATTACACTGTACAATATCTTTTGGCAAATGACAGCACTAAATGTGTCATTTAATTAGATAACTTGCGATTGCAAATAAATAAGTACAGCATTTTATTTCATTCCATAAAAATCTGTAGTTTATAAAAACACCCAAGTCAACTAGACACTCTGTTCCCAGAGTAACTTATGAATTTTCAGAAGTCATTTTTTTGTCTCCCTGGAATTGTGTTTCCATCTGCCATGGATCAGCATTAACTGTCCTGAGGCGGGACCAAGCAGGCGAGGCTCCAAGGTCACGTCCTACTGACCTCGTTCCAGTAGCTGCAGGTCTGACACGAATGCTGTCTCAGCGTCTGTCAGACTTGTAAAGCGAATGTCTCCAAGATGCAGAATTGCTGAGAGAATTACAAACAGGTTCTCCACCTCCTGCGCATATTTTATACAGAATTAAAGATAAAGAGATCTGTTGGGCACACCAGTGAATGGCAATGCTTCATAAAAATACAAACTTTATTGGTTTGTATCATTGGCATTAGCTAAGCATAAAAACTATTCATGTGTAAACCATTAACAGGAAATTTGGATTTAGAAATCAAACTGGAACTTATTTTAGGACATAAACCAACAAGATTACTTTTTTTCCCCCCTGTTTCAATGTAAATCACATTAACTGAGTCATTAAATTTTTTCAGAAGGCGATAAAAAATACTGAAATATCTTTAACGATGTATTATTTCTGCAAGAAATAAACACATCTTCTGCATAGAGAATTTCCATCAAGATAGTTTCTGTTTCAGAGAATAGCAAGGTTTATTTTTTCTTCAGCCAACTGCATTCACGAACAAAGTGTCTAGTTCTAAATTACAACAGGTTTCTGGTAGTAAAAGCTGCAATTAGGGTCTAAACAAAAGCAACCTCTCTTACTGACACACTTTGCCCCTGTGACTGCATGCTATGTTCTGATGCCTCTAAGGCTGTGAAGCAGTTATCTTTAGGGCTAGATTTTTCCTGGCCTCACTTTTACCTCAGCAAGAAGAGAAATAATTTTCTTGTTTGCTTTTAAATGTTTTTCAATTAAGCAAACAAAAAAATGATCCATTAAATATGCACCAAGAATGTTAAGACATGAAAAACATTGTATGGGTTTGGAAGCTTTTTTTAAGGTCAGTTATATAACAACGGTGCTCCTTTAAAATTACGAAACGGGAAACCTGATATCTGCTATAGCATTACATGGCATTTTGCACAGTAAAGTTAATTGCTAATTCTTGAAATATTCTTGAAAAATAATATTTGGAACCTGGTTCTACTGAAACAGTAGAAGTGACAGTGAGAAGTCTCACTGGACTTTGCAGAATAAGATTCAAAAATACACTATAAATGAAATACTTAGCCAAGATATCCCCTTTATTCTCGGGTAACTGCAGTGAATTCAGAATACACTGAAACCAAGCTTGGATGACTTTTCATCAGTTTTCAAAAGCAAAAGGTCAAAAAAAAAAGAGCAGCTTTTCTTCTTGTTCCTTTCTCTAATAAATACGCCTATCATCAGAGGACATTAAAAGAAGCTTACAGTCTTTCTGGAATACAGAGTATAGGACCTCTGATGCTGTTTAAGCATCTTTGACTCTAAACTACATTTTAAAATAAAAACTTCAATCTGTTACTGTATGAGAAGCAAATAGGGCAACAGCATATTTTTTTTATCGACACAACATCAAAGTAGAAGATTTTAAAAAGGCAGTAAATATAGGTGAAGTCTGAATAAGGTGACTCTCACAACAGAACTGTCCTGCTTATACAGCCTTCAAACAACAGTGCTATACTATACTTCTTGGGAAGGCTTCTCAGGCAAGATGGAATGGCACACTAAGACAGCATGCTTCTTGCTTATTTGTTAGCTTGTTTAGAACTGTTTTGGGAATGACTGTACAGCACTGAATTGCAGCAGGCTGAGACAGCAGTTTATTCTGGTGATTTTGGTAATGCCTCATGTTTAGTTCACATTCCAGGTTCCAAAATACTTTGTTATTGTGCTCTAAGATGCATGTTCCTTCAACTTTAAAACTATTTTTCAATAAACACTAACATACTTTGCAAGATACTATTAAAGACTGCTAAGGACTTTTTATGTGTCATTGAATGTGGCTAGATGGTCAGGGAATAATACTTACAGACTTTTCCATGTACCTCAAAGTAATGGGTAGAAATTTCAGGAGATGTGCCCTATGTACATATTCTCTTTAACCTCCAACACAGGAAATCTGGAGATCCGCAGATTTCTAAATTCCTAAATGATTATTCTAATGCTGCCTGGATATAGAAGAGCCTTGAAGACAGTTTACATTTTTCTGAGAGGCAACTTACTTCCATTCAAGAACATTGAGCAAACAGAAGTTGAAGTGCTGGATCCAAAAGAATATTGTATGTAAAGTGTTCTCAGACAGTTTCTGCAGGCTTCTAAAACGTGATTCATTATGCATTCAATTATTCATTTATATGCTGAAGGCCTTCCCTAACAGAACAGAAATATTAATGAAAGAGCTAGGAAGACTCACCCACCGCTGAACAGTGGGCTAAATGCAGAAATGCCTGAGACTTTTGCTGCTCAAGCAGCTGCAGAGCTTGAGATTAAGAGAAAGGAATAATTCTGTATCTAGATACATAGAATAGATAGACATATGTGTTTAATTTTTACATGGCCATGTGAATATCTGTGAAAAAAGCCACTCTTTTTTATACTAAAAGGTGGCACAGGTTACCAAAGAACATTTATTATTATCTTAACTAGGTAATGCAAAACAACTATACGATGCACCACCACTAAAGAAGTCAACCTCACACCTAAATAACAGCTCCAACAGACTCAAAATTTTTGTTGCTGATAGCCCTTGATCCCTTTTTATTACCTCCGCTGCTCATCTGCAATCTTTTCTGAAAATCTAGCATGCTGTTACATTAACCTTTCCTCCACTTTTTTTCTGAAGATGCTAAATACCATGTAGGGGTAAAAAGGAATTTACACTTTAGAAGTTCTGTTGTGTATTTGTTTTGCAGAAGCATCCCAGCTACAGTATTAGGTGTTATATACATGCTTAAGAAACATGGGGAGTTTGTTAAATATTCTAGTATCCTGAGGCAATTACTCAGTTTACATGAGTTCTTAGACCTCCATTTCTTCTGATTCCTATCACACCTCTGTCCTCCAGAACCTCTTTGTGATTAATTTTCTGAATCATCTTCTTCATTAGCTTTATAGGATTAAAGACAAACATCAGACCTATCTTCTTGTTGCTTTTTGGGGATTAAGTCAGCTCTTTCAAGTTATCCAGCTTTAATTTTGTTTGACTAAATATGTATTTGTTTCTTTTCAGGTGCTGCTAGCAAAGGCAATTGGAATGTGTGTTTTACAAAATTAAAAGGGACAGGGAGATAATCAGGAAGAGAAAAAAATTCCTGTGGGTTTTATGATGTTTCTGTCATATGGGATTTGATTGTTTCTTTTTATCTATGTAATTTAATTGTTCAGAGTATTATACCTTGAAGCTGTTTCATGAATCTTTAAGAATGAAAAAGATATACATTGTTGGTGCTCTGTCTAATTAGAAGTGATTACAGTAAATTCCCTGGAATGAACTAGTACTGTATATTGTTTCAAGGTCTTAACTGACAGGAAAAAAAAAGACAGTCACTTCTTTTCCCCACAAAAGGTTATTGGTGAGAGTTCCTTGTGGCCTGCTTTTAACTAATATGGTGATTTTAGCCACAAATAACATAAGCTTGTGTAACTTACCGGGCTGTTGAATCCCATAGCACCTAGAGCTTGTTTTAATACAGCTACTTTCTCCCTGTTTTGAGGGTTGGCTGTTAACATCAACTCTTCCACTGCAGTCTGGCTTAGATACCTGCACAGAGGAAAAACAGCATATTGAGCACTTATGAGGCTGGTGCACAGTCCACCTTTTGAGGTTAAAAGCCAGCTTTTCCCTTCTAACCAGAGGTTTATTACAGGGTTTTTTTTAGCCTTCAGAGGGAACAGATTTAATTTTTACTGCTGACAGCTTGGCAATTCTTGCATAGATTCCCCTCCAGAAGGCAGATTTGAGGAGATCCTGTGATAACTCTGCTTGAAATTCCCCTCCTGCTAGCTATGTAATAGATCAGCTCTTATCTGCCTGATCCCATGATGATCATTCACTCCCTTAGCAGCTGAATGGGTGACAGGTATACTCAGCATTTCCTAGAACAAAGTAGCAACTAAGTACATAGCATAGTAAGTGCACAGCCCTTAAGCTGTACTGCTATGAGCAGTGTGAAGCAAAAGGAAATTTTACAAACCTTCCAAAAAATCATGATTAGAAAAGAGAAAGAGAGACACCTAGTGCAACAGCTAAATCTGGAATGAAAAACCAGAACTGACATAAAGAGTAGTAACACAGGACAGATTAATCAAAACCTATTTCAGCAGACTACTGAAAAGAGCAGCAATATAACAATTACAACCATGTATTTTGACCTTCTTGGAATATGCCCGTGGGCCCGATTTTTAAACATATTCAGGTATCTTCATAGAGCTGATATCACTAAGAATGAGGTGTCCAAGAATATTTTACAGGATCTGATTTTTAATTACATCACGCTGAGAACGTAAAAAAATGGGGGTTTTATCATTGTAACTAAAATACACATTCATCATACAATCTGCAGTCTTCACAAATGTCACTTACATCAACAACAGAGTTCCCCATACATAAATCAAAACAACATCATTACAATACCAACAAAAGTGAATGATTTACACTCACTCCACTCCTTATCCCTTCACCACAATTACAACAACAAAAATTCTCCATGATTACTCTGCTCTCTAGCAATGTTTATGTTCTGCCACATAAAGATTCGAAACAATACTGGCATAATACCTGACAATTCTTGCTCACAATCATACTTTGATTGCACACAGCTTCAAAATAAAGCTCCTATTGCTACAGAAAGTCTGGCACACTCCAATAACGGTGGCCTTTTACACGTGTGTATCTTTCTGAAACACAGGGAAAACGATGTAGTATTCACACTTTTTTAACTGATAATGAGGTTTATGCGGTATACACAGTGTAATGCAGAGCACATTTTTAATGGACTGACACCAGATTTACCAGTGTGGGCTTTTCTTGGAGTGATAATGGCATAAATTACCCCAGCAGGTGGGCAGAGGACGAATCATGGGGAAAAGCACTTTTTGCTCCCACAGGAGAACTCACTCAGCAGGTATCTCAAGTACAAACAAGCCTCGCATTGGTGTCTAAAGTGGGTGAATTAACACAACCTTTGAGAACTTCGGTCTGTGAGCATCACCGCCAGAGCTCTGCACCATTTCTTTGGGGTTACTAAAAGCATTAATTTTGTCAGGTAGATACAAATGATAGCACAGCTGTCAAATTAGCTAAAGCAGATGATGCAAATTATATGCCAGCTTTATGGGTTTTTCTGGGGCTTTTATATACTGCCTTCAGGTTTCAAAAGGAGGCTGGAATACAACTGATACTGAATCTGGCATAGATAGAGCCTACTGGCAAAAAGGTCAATCCATCAGAAAATTTTCCACTGTTCCAAACTGCTGTATGAGCTTACACCAGTTCAGCGTTATACATCATGTATTGGTGGCATTTCTGGTGTTTAATTAGATCTATATCAGCATACACTCTGCTGTCAAAATATCCTATTGAACAGTTGTAGGAGTTGGAAGCTTATGGCCATTTCTGAAAAGGAAAAAAAAAAAGGGGAAAAAAAGCCTCCTCACTGGTGCTCTCCTTAAATAACTCCTTGCCTCCCCCTCTGTGTACTGAGCAGAGAATATTGCATGCTTCTCTTATTTAAGCAACTCCGTTTAACCAACTCGTTTCAGCATAGTTGAAGTGCTAACATGTATCATAGCAAAAAGGTATGTGAACACTATCAACACATATCAAAGCAGGCGGTGGCACAGCAAAATGACCCAGAATGTGCACTCTCTTGGAGGAAAGAGCTGGGATGTGATATGATCCAACATGCATCAGTTCTTGCCTTCAGCGCAAGCACTTCTTGCTGATACAGCAGGGGGCAAAATGGGTACCCGCCAAACCAGGTGCTGTGGCTCCATTAACCCATCCATAAACTGCAGCATCTGCTGGGGCATGCCTGCTGGAAGAGAATCAGATTTCCCCAGTATAAATCTCCTGACGATTTAATCAGCAGATGTGCTGGGGCCCTTGGAGAAGGCTACAGTTGGACATTTTCTAAGGTGCACTTCAATTGAGAATCAGTTTCCCCAGTCTAAAAGCAATTAAATTATTTTATAACATTTCATGAGCCCACTCATTTTCCAAAGTATTTAGGACTAATGAAATATAAGAACTGCTTTGAAGATATGCACATTCAACTGCTATATGTTTATAATGTAAAGTATATGCATATTAAGGACAGGTTAACTGTATAGAGTACTTGAAGCTGCTGATGTAATATCTTACAACTCCCCCCAAATGCAGAAAATATATAGCGTAGCAGAGTGGGGGTACTATATACTACCTGTACAAGAAATCACATTTTTCTAGTTATTGTCAAGTTCCTTCTACCTCAGAAACATAGTGATATTTAGATAGACATTTTTTTTTCCTTCGTAAAACAGTTCTGTGGCATCTCCTTCTTTCCACTTTAAAGACCCTGAGGATTAAAAGGGCTTGAGACACCCTGTATATTAATACTTGTTATGTATTATAATATGGATATTAATATCTATTTATGCTTAAGAATCAGAGTCCAGAACAAATTTTAAATTGTCGCCTCTCCTACAAAAATAGGGAAAGGGGAAAGAGATGTGTCACAGACTAAAAGTACTAATAATAATGAAGGCAATCCAAGTAAAAGCAGAAAACAATTACCTTTTGGCCCTGGATTTACTCCCCAGTCTTGAAAAGCTGTCTCACACTGATCAGAATTCAATATGTCTATAAACTTCCTGGCTATAGTCATCAAAGTCTACAGACTTTTTGTTTCAAGTGAAATCTGAACTGTTGATGTATGTCACATGGGGAACTTTTCTGATCTCTAGCAAATAAAGGTTGACAAAAGATATTTTGCACTAATCAACTCTTTAGACAACTACAATAAAAAAAATATTTCAAGCTGTATTGTTTGTAATTATTGTTAACTGAGAAAATAAGGCCTTTTTACTCAATGCTGTCCACAGGGATCCCAAGACTTTCTACAGGACCCTGTAGTAGCAAGCCTTCCTCAGGATTCATATAAACTGGTATTTCACTAACAGACTAAATAAGGTATTACCAAAACACTATTCAGCACATAATCACTTCTCATTTGTAAAATCTGACATTTGAAATGTTCTAACATTCTATAAGACCAGCCACTTTATACCACATACCTATCTATATACATTATTGCTGTTTATCATATATAAATATCAGGTTCATTACAGTAGTTCAACTCATATCTGACAATGAAGCTGTCTGAAAGAGATTAATAGGTTGTGTCCACTTCACCAGAAATTCCCTTTTGTTAGGACAGTTAAAGTCAGGTTCCAATTTAAACAAAAGAGTAAGCATGGTCTTGCCAGATGGACACTTCTTTTCAGAGGGCTTTCCGGAAGTAAATACATTCTGTCATGAATAATTAAAAGAATTCTTGGTGGGATTATATTAAGTGGTTCTATGTCACTATAAAAAGTTAGGATAAAGCCCACTGATGAAAGAGAATGGATTTATTTCAAATTTTTTTTTAAGTTAGCATCTAGCTGCTTGCTACTTGACTCCTTTCCTGATAGAGGATGAGTGCTGACATATCTGCATTTCATTGTAAAGCTTCTGGGCTATAGCAGGCTTGATATAAGGGAAACATTATACAACATTAGTTGTTAGTCTTGAAACCTTATTATAGCTGGGAACTCAATGCAATAAATGTTGATCGTGGTAATATGGATTTCACTGATCACAGTTTAAAATCTCTGGATGTAGGCAAAAAAGCTTAATTTTCTATTTGCTTATGCTCAGAATAATATACCCATTTGAGGTCTAAGAGTATTCTAAAGCCTCTGGGATGTACTCAAACTACAAGGAGAGGACTTATCTTTAACACAAAAAGAAAAACACAGAAGCAAGGGGCTGATGAAGGTTACTCAAGTAAGTTTATTGGTCAAAGAAAGTGTCAGAGACATTTCATCACGAAATTAAGCCAAACACAAATGAGTATTATAAAGATAAAATTCAACTACAAACAATTATAAGAGAAAGGCATAACTGAATGTACAGATTCAAGACAGGTAAATCTGATTAGGCAGTGGATCATCAGAAAAGCATTTATCATAAACTAAATGAGAGTCAAGTATGCCCTGATACTGCAAAACATTAATCATCATACATAACACCCTCAATTACATATGCTGACATAAAAGACATGAAATATTTAGTGTGGTAAAGCTTCAACTGGAGTACTCTGTGTGATTTTGGGTATCCCATTTTAGGGAAATCAGGATCACTTAGAAAAAAACCCAGGAGAAAGCAATAGAAAAATATTTCAGAAATAATTACCTAGAGCAAAAGTGTTCATTAAATGTAGCTGACAGAAGACTGAGAAAGATATTGCAAAGAGGAAGAGTCATATAGCCCAACAGTCCTTTAGGCACAAAACCACAGACACAGAAATACCACTACTTTACCCAGCTGACCTGAGGACACAAGAACAGCATGGTAGGGCATGAAAGAGATCTTAGAGAAATAAGCCTATTTCCAGGAAATGCAAAATGTGAAGGTATCATACTAAAACAAAAATATGAAGATACTTTCCAACACTCATTTATTCTGGATTTTGATACTGCATTCCTACCAAGTTTGCAAAGAACATCAAATGGGGGGGAACAGCCAACACGGTAGAGGGTAGACCTGATCTTTACAGGCTGAAGGTGTGGGCCAACAGGAACTTCATGAAATTCACCAAGACAAGTTGTGCAGTTGGAAATGAATAAACCCTTTCAATGATACACACTAATGAGGTGGAGAGCAGTTCTGGAGGAAAGGCCCTGGGGACCTCAAGGGTAATGAGCTGGGCAGCAGAAATGGCCAGCAGCGTCCAGGGCTGCATCACCAGCAGCACTGCCAGGAGACTAAGGGTTCTTTCCCTCTGCCCAGCACTGCCTGTTAGACCACATCAACATATTGAGATCAGCTCTGTGTGTGCACACATATGCACAATATACAGAAGGCATTGCTAAAGTTGGAGTGAGATGTGTGGAAGGCCAACTCAGTGGTCGGGGCTGTAGACGTGATGTGGGAGGCTTGTTGAGTAAGCTGGGCTTGTTCAGCCCATGGAAGGGGAGGCTCCAGAGACACAAACATCCCTGGAGGTTTTCAAGACTTGACTGGACAATGCTCTGAACAACCTCATCTGATCTCACAGCTGGCCCCACTTGGAGCAGGTGGTGCACTAGGGAACTCCTGAAGTCCCTGCCAAAATTAATTATCCTAGGATCCTATGAAACACATTGTACTTATTTCTCAGATATGTTTGGTTCTTTCTTAACCTCAGATAAAACCAGTTATTTTTGCCCCAGAAAAGTGGGAGATCAAGAAAAGCTAGGTCTCGAGTTATTGGGGACCTTAACCTTGACCTTTGAACAGTCTCTAAAACACAAAAATTGAACACAGCCCTTAAAGTCATAAGATACCTCAGGACAAATAAGTTTCAACTTTTTTTATTAGCACAGCATTATTATTTTATAAGGAGGAAGACGTCTTCCCAGATTGGGACACCAAATTCTAAAAAATCTTTCTTTTTTAAAATTTTAGAAAATTTGAATTTGAAAGAAATTAAGTTTACATCTTAAGAAAAGCTGATATGAACAATTCACTATCAGGAAATTTCCAGACACCTTGATCACTTTTTATGAATTAGAAACAAAAAAGAACCTCATTTAGGACTTTTAAAAATATCTGTACAAATAGTATTATTGGTAAGTCTTCCATTAGTTGTTTTAGAAGGAGCTGGAGCACAGGGCCAAATTCCTAGAATTTAGGAAGATATCCCATGTGAGCTGTATTAAAGTAATTGTCAGGATACGTGCTGTAACCACCAACAACATTTCCAAGCTAATTCAACTTAGCTTGATTTTGTGTCTAGACAATAATTCGTATCTTGTACATGAAATCATTCATAAGTCTAGCAAGATGACTGTAAAACAATCCTTTGTTGCACAAAACCACTCAGGAAGGATAAAATTTTTATTCTACTTGGCTTCCAGGTAAAGGTGCACATTATATGAGTTCGACCTTACTTTATTTAGATGTTAGTTCTTACATTGGGTGAAGTGGGGAAAAAGGGCAGAAAGTCACTACAGAAACTGCCTTTTCCAAATATCATCCTGAGGCAGAAAATCCCAAGTTTAAAGATTCAGTTATGATAGTATCATCTTCCTGGTAAGAACTAGGAACATCAATGTGAACACAGCTAAAACAGTCCTGACATTAGCTTACAAATCAGTTGGGTTTTCTCTTTCTTTTGTGTGGCTGTTGTAACAGATTTTCAAAGAACCTGCCTGTTTGCACAGTAGATCCTGTCTTGATACAAAGTTGGACCAGATCTCTGGAGGCCCCTTTCAATCCAAAGGTGAAGGAAAATATTAATTTTCTCTGTTTATATTCTTTTAGTTGGCTTCAGTTGGTGAAATAAAAAAAAAAAAAGATGCATGAGAAGAGATGAATATCATAATCTGTTACTTTCAGAGATCTGGTTCCTTTGAGGAATTGCAACTTTTATGGTGTGCTTTCTGCTTCTGATCCATTTGCACTTCTGTCATTTCCTTGCTACTAGTAGGATTTGTCTTAGCTAGCCCCTAGAGAAACAGAACAGCATCAACTCCTATTCTAGCACAATTGACCACGCTATTCAGTACATTTGTTTGGTTAAAAAGAGTTCAAGATCAGTGAACATGAAAGCAAAGACCACTTAACATAAATAAATAACTAAATATAGGACTCTAGCAATACTTCATTATGCAATACAAGCCACTGCAGATCAGGTTATGAATCAGAAATTCTGGATTTTGCCTATATATCCCTTATTTCTTTTACAAAAATGACTTACAAATAAACTCCTAATATGAATTCAATAATTTAAAATAGCTATTAAAACTGAGATCCTGGTATAAAACTGAGATCCCGATACTTCGTATTTACTTATGCAAGCCAGACCTTTTTGATTCTCACATAAAGAACAAAAAATCTACACTTTGTTTAAAATATCACGCTGTAAGCATGTGGAAATCTGTCGTGCAGTAATTCTCCAAAGCCATTTTGTGCTGTCCAGTTGAAGAAATTCAGAGCAGAAAAATAAAATCAGGCTCTTGCTTTTTAATTGTGGTGACAGGCAGCAAATAGAAGTGACCTGTCACTTGCTTTCCATGAGCTTTAGAGGCAACTGGTAGGAAACACTGTGTTTATATCCTAGAGGAGAGCACGTCATTTAGACTGAATGGATTCAGAAACGGCTACTAGGAGCATTCATACACTTTTAGTGTTGTAAAGGATTTTATTACAGCTTGACCTTAAATATGTCATTAAAAAATGCACATAAGTATCCTCTCAGTGCTAGCTTCTGTAAAATATTGCACCAACAGTTCTAAAAACAAACATAGATCACATACATCACGATATCATACTTAGTGATTTCAGGCCACAGGAACAACAAGAAATATATTTTCTTGCTGGGTTTACATGTACTATGCAGTAGAATAATGATTTATTCCACCAGTGTATCTTAATCCCAATTCAGGAAAGTATTTATGCGTACCTAACTTCAAATCCGTGCTTCATCCCACTGATTTCAGTTGAATCAGTATCATAATAAATGTTGATATGAAACACAACTGAAAGCTGTAGGTTAACACTCTATGTTGAGCTTTGATACGCTATGAAAGAAAGAAAGACAGATGAGGTGTTTAAGTGAGACAGTACACAAGCAGTATTAGAGATCTAGACTTGAAGCTGCCCTAAGCATCGTCTGCATAATTCTTAGGCATACCACCTTACTAGACATTTACTACCACACAATGCAATGCAGTATTGCACAAAGATTCCTGAACTATACTTATATGACCTAGGCGTAGCACATAAAGCACAGTAAGTGAGGCTAATTACCTCAGATGGACCACTGCCCTAACACAGCCATGGTATTTTTTGCATGGCATCATCTGAGGTGCCACTGTTACACTCCACAATGGGCCACACAGACTTACCTTTTGCCTCTATTTGTCTTCATACAAATTCTTAAGCAAAACCAGTTTTACCTGGACTTTTCTTATTACAAAATCTTCATTAATTGACACTTTGTTGCTAGAAAATTCTCAAGAGAGCCAACGTCACAGGCAGACGAAGCAGTATTTCATAATCATGTTCCAGCTCTAACACAATCAATATGCATGTTGTAGGTGACATTGTATTAAGAAGCAAGGATTAACAAGCTAAATCCCTTCCTTCCCCTTATTAGTGCTGCCCAATGAACCATGTACCTGCACAATCATGTGAAAAGCGTGTGCATTTTGCCTTTGCAGTGCCCATCCCTCCTTCCCATCCAGCTCAGAGCAGTAATCCTGATTAAGCACAATGACCATCACTGAAAATTCAACATTATTAGATCAGTTAATTTTTACTTTAAGCTAAGGTGGAAATTATAGTATCTCAGATAGGAATTAGTCCCAGACAAAATGTGAATGTTTATAAACCAATTTTCTTACAACTAGGTCAGTTTACTGCCCTCACATTAAATATGTGTGAAGTCTTTCTCTGAAATACACCGAAGTTTTCTAAAGGGTTATTCCTGTGACTACTCCCTAAATACCGAGACTTAATTTAGGGATAACTAACCATCAAACTTAAGGACGGTTTTCTCAAACTAAGAATGAGTGACTTCATGGCTTTATGTAGAATCATAGAATCATAGAATAGTAAGGGTTGGAAAGGACCTCAAGATCATCAAGTTCCAACCCCCCTGCCATGGGCAGGGACACCACCCACTAAACCATGCCATCCAAGGCTATGTCCAGCCC
Organism: Amazona ochrocephala; assembly: GCA_039720435.1. Classification (NCBI taxonomy): domain Eukaryota; kingdom Metazoa; phylum Chordata; class Aves; order Psittaciformes; family Psittacidae; genus Amazona; species Amazona ochrocephala. Next base: position 62,393,145 of record CM077877.1, on the reverse strand, counting down.
CACCTTGAATGCCGCCAGGGATGAAGCATTCACAACTTCCCTGGGCAACCCATTCCAGGGCCTCACCACCCTCACAGTAAAGAATTTCTTCCTCATATCCAATCTAAACTTCCCCTGTTTAAGTTTAAACCCATTACCCCTTGTCCTATCACCACAGTCCCTAATGAAGAGTCCCTCCCCAGCATCCCTATAGGCCCCCTTCAGGTATTGGAAGGCTGCTATGAGGTCTCCACGCAGCCTTCTCTTCTCCAGGCTGAACAGCCCCAATTTTCTCAGCCTATCTTCATACGAGAGGTGCTCCAGTCCCCTCATCATCCTCGTGGTCCTCCTCTGCACTTGTTCTAACAGTTCCATGTCCTTTTTATGTTGAGGACACCAGAACTGCACACAATACTCCAAGTGAGGTCTCATGAGAGCAGAGTAAAGGGGCAGGAGCACCTCCCTCGACCTGCTGGTCACACTCCTTTTGATGCAGCCCAGGATACGGTTGGCCTTCTGGGCTGCAAGCTCACACTGCCACCTCATGTTCATTTTCTCACCAACCCACACCCCCAAATCCTTCTCCGCAGGGCTGCTCTGAATCTCCTCCCTGCTCAACCTGTAGCTGTGCCTGGCATTGCTCCGACCCAGGTGGAGGACTTTGCACTTAGCATGGTTAAACTTCATTGGGTTGGCATCAGCCCACCTCACAAGCGTGTCAAGGTCCCTCTGGATGGCATTCCTTCCCTCCAACTTATCAACCAAACCACACAGCTTGGTGTCATCGGCAAACTTGCTGAGGGCGCACTGAATCCCACTGTCCATGTCACCCACAAAGATGTTGAACAAGACCGGTCCCAACACTGATCCCTGGGGGACACCACTCGTTACTGGTCTCCAGCTAGACATTGAGCCACTGAGCACTACTCTTGGCGTGCGGCCGTCCAGCCAGTTCTTTATCCACCGAGTGGTCCACCTATCAAATTGATGTCTCTCCAACTTAGAGACAAGGATGTCATGTGAGACAGTGTATGTTTTTAAAAATGTTTTCAAAACTGCAGGGATAAAGGGTGTTTAAAACCCAGGCACTACCTTTCAAAAATAAATTCCATTAATCTCTACTGTATTTACGAAGTCACAGAATAAGAAATAACAACAAACATTTTTATTTCTTTAGATCTCCCATGTGAGTATGAGAGGACAATGTATTCTGCTTAGTGAGGAAAAGCTGGCTTGCACTTAGCAATGTTTGATATGTAAACAGGAATGAGATAAAGACAAAGCAAAACAGTTGACATCAATGAAGTAAACAACATTTACAGAACATGATAATGAATAGCTTCTGGCTTTTTTCCCTGAGGGAAATGGGCATATTTTACTGCCATTTTCTTTTGTCTCCTGCTTTTAAACCTATTCCGATCTGAACAAATTTTGCATCCTTTGAACTATGTTATGTAGTAGCACTGAGCTGGATTTTCTGATAACCATTTAAGTGCACAGATTTCTGCTCATGACTATGGCAATAAAGCACCAAAACCAGCATTTTGAAAAGACGAGTAACTTTGTTATTTCAAGAAGTAAGGTATCAGCACAATATTAATAAAAAACCTGCTGCAGGCAGATTTGAGGATAGCCAGAACACAGCTCTTATTTTTATTCTCTAAACTAAAAAAATCACCTGTTAAGATATGTCTGCTGTAAACTGGTTTCAGCACAGAAAGCTTATATTAGCCTGTGTGTTGCTCAGTAAATAGTTTTGTCTTGACATTTTCATAAGACAAAATTTCAAATAATTTTGTAAGTGTACCTGTACTATGAAGTACATAAGTTTTTACAGACAGTGGATGTACTCAAATGGAAAATGAAGAAATACAGCTTGGATTTTATTCTCAAAATGCCAAATCTCTTTAGGCTACACTGAAGGACACATCTTTCTTTTTTTCTTAATTATATAGATATTCCTGTGGAATATACTTAAATGAGACCCAAGCATTCTGTTTCTAAAAATATATTAATATGTAAATCTAGGATAATTCCATTATAGAAAGAATTGAATGCACAACAGGAGTGACTCAAAATAGAATTCTCCACACCTCTGGTAATATTAAAAGAAATAATAAAGGCAGTATACCTTGTAGTGCTGTTTCTCTGACTCATATAATTTAGTATTTCATACGACAGAATCACTCAGGTCACAATTCTGTGAACTATCACTTTACAAGCATAATTTTGAAGTTGAATATCCATTAAATAAGGAGAATAATAATGATGATGATGGTAATAAGAAAGTAGCAAATACTGAGTATTGCTGAACTTGGAAAAAAACTGTCAGTCTGTATGCAAGTGCAAACTGGTCCAAACCATGTCCTGAAATGCTTCGGAAATTGTGTTTGAACTTTGCTCCTGCAACCAAGAGTAATTTTGTATTTCTGTGTTCAGACTTACTTTGGCACTAGTTGACAGTTAGATTCCATTAAGTTTATGAGCCCCAAGCATTTCTCCACTAGCGTCTACTACTTTTAAAATGCTGATTCATTAAATAAAGCTTACTGGGTTAAGAGCCACAGTATCAGATCTAAAGTATAAAAAGTGCTTTGGGTACCTGCTTATAACTTTCATGTGTAGCCAGTTAAAATGTTGATAATATACTCCAAAATTATTTCATATAACTGCTGACTGTAGTTCATGTATCAGTTTCAGATCAGCTCATGTACAAGAAGGCCTCTTCCTCCTGTATATGTAGGTATGGCCATGTGTATACTAAACAAGTAATGCTGAACACAAAAATCCCTTTAAAGCCCTTTAATTTGGCCAAACAAAACCAGTCATGGCCCCCCAAGATGTTAGTCATTGTAGTGACTTTTGAAATACTGGGAAATATACAGTATTTACATAAGAATGAGACATTTTTAGGAATTATTAATATAATTAATTGATCATTCAATAACAATCATTTACCTATCATGGACTAAGAAAGTCTCACAATACATGAATGCAAGTTGGTGCAGTGCCTAACTTTACCCACTTGTTCTACAAAGCAAGAATATTCTCCTTTCTACTTTACAGGGAGTAAACATGTATGCATTTGTGTATATTATCTATTTAGCAGTCAACCATCCACAACCATTAGTGGCCATCCCCTTGACATAAGCAGAGGGTCCTGATTTTTGCACATCCAGCAAGCAACATGGCACTGAACACAAGGTTCAGTTATGGAGAATTCATGCAAGACCTGTCTTGCTTCCCCCTGCCCCGGGACCTGTTTCTGTCACAAGTATGTTCCAGGACCACCAAAAATGGCAAAAGGATGGACACGTGTGTGTGTGTGTGTGTGTTCCTCTCACATCTTCTCAGCCCTCTCAGTAAAATCACACCAGATGAAAGCTCAGAAATTAACTACTTCTAACACGAAATCTTCCACAGTGTCTTACATTGCTTTTCATAAGGCCAAAAGTACTAAAGACCCGTTATCTGTATGCTCAGCAAACCTGAAGCAAACTTTACAGGCGGCACACTGAAAACTCAACTGGAGGGCTGCATGTGTATAAAAGGAACTGGCCTCCCTAAATAGAGAGAATGTGCAGATTTACTTCAGTATTTTTATGGTTTCTGTATCTGAATAGGACAAAGAGACGCCCTGTTGACTCTTGCTAAAATCCACGCTGTGTTTACACACAGTGATATGCAGTTTGTGCAATTTAATTCTGTAGGCAGGCTAAGTTTGGACTCAAATACATAGTTTACTAAAAAAACCCCATAAAATAAAATAAATAAAATAAAATAAAATAAAGTAAAATAAATAAAAAATAAAATAAAATGCACAGAAGAAAGATAACAGCAAAATAAAGTACACTTCAAAGCAGCCCTTTATTTTTCCCTAAGATATATGGGAAGCTGGAATTGGAAGTGATTAGAGAGGATCACCTCGGCAAATGGCCGAGTAGCTCCAGAGACGCCGCCTTCAAACCCGGAGCGAGGGGAAGCCCCGCGTTCAGGAGCCTCAGCTCTGACCGGCGAGAACCACCGAAGGACCCTCGAACCCTTGCCAAGCCTTGCCCAGGAGCCGGCAGCTCCGCTGAAGCGAGCCGAGACTCACAGGGGGCGGCGCCAGGAGGGATGGCCCCGCCCAGAATCGCTTCGCAGTTCTGCAGGGGGCTAACAAGGAAACGCACACTGCACCGAAAGAACAACCAGCTGATGCCGCAGTAAAGAGGGTCACTACTGGTGCCTCCAGGAAAACGCAGCAGGTCACAGTAGTAGGGGACTGTACTTTGAAAGGCACAGAGCCACCCATCTGTGGGCCTGACCCAGCCTCAAGGGAGGTGTGTTGCCTAGCAGGGGCTCTGATCAGGGATGTTGCTGACAGGCTGCCTGGTCTATAAAGTCCCACTATAACCCACTTCTTGTGATCTATGTGGGCGCTAGTGATATTGACAGCAGTAGCCTGGGAATAATTAAGAAGGACTACAGAGAACTGTGAAAGGTGGTTAAGGCTCTGGGGTTCAGATAGCTTTTTCATCAATCCTCCAGGACAAAGGGGAGGATCTTGAAAAGGCCAGGTGGATTTGGCAGGTTAATATACGGTTAGAATGGTGGTGCCATAGTCAGGGGTTTGGGTATATAAAACATGGGACTCGATTTGGGAGGCCAGGTCCACTGGAGGCTGCTGGAGCTGGTCTTGAGAATTGCTGCTCTGGTAGGAGATTTGCCAGGCTGGTCAAAGCAGCTTCAAACTAGATGTGTTGGGGGAGGGGGGCATCAATTCATCCCACCATGCCCAGTCAGTTGCCAGCACCTATAGTAAATGCTTGCAGCAATGCAGAGTTGTTTCAGCCACTCCAGCCAATGAGTTGGCTTCATTTGGAGCTCGGCTCAGATGCTTCTATACAAACGCCAATAGTATGGGGAATAAACAAGAGGAATTAGAGATGTGTGCACATCTACAGGAATATGATATCACTGGCATCACAGAAACATGGTGGGATGGCTCCTATGACTGAAGTGTTGGAATGGAAGGTTATAGGCTCTTTAGGAAAGAAAGGCGAGGCAGATAGGGAGGGGGAGTTGCTATTTATGTCAATGACAGGCTGGAGTGTATGGAACTCTGGGGACAGGTGATCAGTCGATAGAGAGCTTGTGGGTCACAGTCCAAGGGAGAACAGCGATGGGGGGCATTACTTGGGGGATCTGTTACAGATCACCTGATCAGAAGGACTCTCTGGATGAAGCTCTTTATAGACAGACTGAAGCAGTCTCACACTCGCAGGCCTCTGTCCTTATGGGGGATTTCAACCATCCTGATATCTGTTGGAGGGACGGTACAGCCTGGCACAAGCAATCCAGAAGGTTCCTCGACTGTATGGAAAACAACTTCATCTTGCAAGTAACAGAGGAGCTGACAGGGAACTTTGCCATGTTTGACCTCATGCTCACCAACAGGGAGGGGCTGGTTGGGAATGTGATGATCCAGGGCAGCCCTGGCTCTAGCAAGCATTAGATGGTTGAGCTCGAGATCCTCAGGCAGTGAGAAGAGCGTGCAGCAAGCTCACTGCCCTGGACTTCAAGAGAGCAGACTTTGGCCTCTTCAGGAATCTGCTTAGTAAGGTTCCATGGGATAAAGCCCTAAAGGGCAGGGGGACCCAGGACTGCTGGAAGCAAGGACAGGCAGCCTGGGACAAATACAGAGATGTTGCCTGGGAAGCTAGGGACCAGGTTAGGAAAGCTAAGGCCCACTTAGAATTAAATCTGGCAAGGGATGTGAAAGATAGCAGGAAGGGTTTCCGTAGATATGTGGCAAACATAAGACAGACTACTAGGGATAATGTGGGGCCTCTCCGGAAGCTATCAGGAGAACTGGCTACCCTGGATTTGGAGAAGGCTGAGGTTGTTTATGACTTCTTTGTCTCAGTCTTGCCTGCAAATGCTCCGACCACACCACCGAAGCCTTGGAAGGGAGATGTAGGGACTGAGAATGAAGCCTTCAGGCACGCTGTAGGACAGGATCATGTTTGAGACCTTCTGAAGAACCTGAACATGCACAAGTCCATGGGACCTGATGAAATCCATCCGTGGGTCCTGAAGGAGCTGGCAAATGAAGCTGCTAAGCCACTGTCCATCATATTTGAAAAATCATGGCAGCCAGGTGAAGTTCCCAACAACTGGATAAACGGTAATTAACCTCATTTTCAAGAATGGGAAAATGGAAGACCAAGGGAACTACAGACCAGTCAGTCTCATAGAATCATAGAATAGTTAGGGTTGGAAAGGACCTTAAGACCATGCAGTTCCAACCCCCCTGCCATGGGCAGGGACACCTCACACTAAACCATGTCACTCAAGGCTCTGTCCAACCTGGCCTTGAACATTGCCAGGGACAGAGCATTCACAGCTTCCCTGGGCAACCCATTCCAGGGCCTCACCACCCTCACAGTAAAGAATTTCTTCCTCAAATCCAATCTAAATTTCCCCTGTTTAAGCTTGAACCCATTACCCCTTGTCCTATCCCTACAGTCCCTAATGAATAGTCCCGCTCCAGCATCCTTATAGGCCCCCTTCATACACTGGAAGGCTGCTATGAGGTCTCCACACAGCTTTCTCTTCTCCAGGCTAACAGCCCCAACTTTGTCAGCCTATCTTCATAGTCTCATCTCTGTGCCTGGCAAAATCTTGGAGCAATCTTCTCCTGTAAGGTATTAGGGGCAAAGCAGTTGACATCATCTACCTGGACTTATGCAAAGCATTTGACACTGTCCTGCATGACATCCTTGTATCTAAATTGGAGAGACATCAATCTGATGGATGGACCACTGCGTAGTCCATCCATCCATGGAACAGACATTGGATAAAGAATTGGCTGGATGGCCGCACACAAACACTTGTGGTAAACAGCTCAATGTCCACTTGTACACTAGTAATGAGTGCTGTCTCTCAGGGGGCAGTGCTGGGATCGGTCTTGTTCAATATCTTTGTTGGAGACATGGACAGTGGGATTGACAGCACCTTCAGCAAGTTCACTGATGACACCAAGCTGTGTGGTTCGGATGATATGCTGGAGGGAAGGAATGCCATCCATGGGGACTTTGACACACTTGTGAGGTGGGCTGATGCCAACCTGATGAAGTTTAACCATGACAAGTGCAAGGTCCTACACCAGGGTCAGAGCAATCCCAGGCACAGCTATAGGTTGAGCACAGAGAAGGTTCAGAGCAACCCTGTGGAGAAGGACTTGGGGGTGTTGGTTGATGAGAAAATGAACGTGAGCTGGCTTCAGTGTGCGCTCGCATCCCAGAAAGCCAACCATATCCTGGGCTGCATCAAAAGGAGTGTGACCAGCAGGTCGAAGGAGGTGATCCTGCCCCTCTACTCTGCTCTTCTGAGACCTCACTTGGAGTATTGTGTGCAGTTCTGGTGTCCTCAACGTAAAAAGGACATGGAACTGTTGGAGCAAGTCCAGAGGAGGACCACGAGGATGATCAGGGGACTGGAACACCTCCCGTATGAAGACAGGCTGAGAAAGTTGGGGGTGTTCCAGCCTCGAAAAGAGAAGGCTATGTGATGACCTCATACAGCCTTCCAGTATCTGAAGGGGGCCTACAAGGATGCTGGAGAGGCACTCTTCATTACGGACTGTAGCGATAGGACGAGGGGTAACAGGTTCAAACTTAAACAGGGGAAGTTTAGGTTAGGTATAAAGAAGTTCTTTACTGAGGGTGGTGAGGCAGTGGTTGCCCAGGGAGGCTGTGAATGCTCCATACCTGGCAGTGTTCAAGGCCAGGCTGGATGGAGTCTTGGGTGACATGGTTTAATGTGTGGTGTGCCTGCCCATGGTAGGCGGGTTGGAACTAGATGATCCTCAAGTCCTTTCCAACCCTAACTGTTCTATGATTCTATGATTATAATTGTATATTTAAAAAAACAGCATCCAGAATGAACTACAGAACCATAGAACTTGATCCGATGCTCCAATTTCATCCAGCTTTCACTTAAGGTGCAACCTAACTCTGTAACACGCTCACTGAAGCTCATCATAGTACTTATTTTATTGGATGCTGCTCTATTCCTCTTAATTGCTACCTGATTGAGGAGTTTTGTTTAAACAAGGGATTAGGTCTGAAAATATAGCAAATAGGAAGGACTGCAGGTATGAGAAAGTACAGATGCATCTGTAATAGATGAATCTGATTTCTGTAGCTGCATGTAAAACCAAAGGCATGACATATACAGAAGCGCAAAGAAGTACTAAGAAATATTAGGATAAAAATGTAAAGTCTCTAGCAGCGGCAGTTTTAACCCATCCGGTGTGGGGCAGGAAAGTGATAGAAAACAAAGCCCAAGCAAACAATGATTTCAACAAAAGAACATATCAAAGAAGGGTTGTATAGATGTTCTCTGTGTTTTATTCATTGCTGGAAAAACTTAGTATCATAGGACAGTCTCCAATTGTTTTCCAAGAAATCATTCTACTAAATAAATTATTTTCCTATTTAACAATATCATTTTCATTATTCATTTTTACTGAGAAAGGCCACAGATTTATTTTTTTTTTTACATGTGATTAGCACTTTTTTTGTCTCTATAAGCCTCTTCTTGGGTGAACAAAACAGATCACGAAACTGGCGTCAGTGTACTAGTGTCAAAATAAACACTGCAATTACTGTGCAAGCTTAATATTAACTGCAACACCACCTTGGTAAACTGATTTTTACCCATTTCATGATTCAGTTATGTTAAAATTTCATAAAAGGTTAAAGCAGAAATTAGAAGGTGCCAGCATTTGTGACATAAGCCATAAATTATGCTTCTCTGTAATTATGGTCATAAATGCAGTTTGTCAAATAGTATTTCTACATTGTTTCAGTGCCCTTTTTCATCATTTCAGTCACCAGAAAATTTCTACGAAGGTTTTATTTCAGACTACTTCCTTTGCATAGTTCTTTCTGCAAACTGGATTTAACAATTTTTCTCACCCGTACTACTACTATTCAAGAAATGTTGAAACTTCAGGTAAGCAGAGGCGTTATTAGCACAGACAGGCCACAGATCAAAATCACAGAATCATGGAATTGTTTATGTTGGAAAATACCTTTAAGACCTTTTTAAGAACACTGAGTCCAAACTGATGTGTTAGGAAGCACAGAACCTCATACATGTTTCTTCCTTGAAATACTAAACAACCATTGAGTTCTTCCCAGAGTGCTGTTTGCACAGATCTGATAAAAATGAAGCTTTACCCTGGTTAGATACGTCTGAAAATTATTAAGCATCTCCAAAGCCTCTGTACTATTTTACATCCGTTAGCTGACAATCAAAGGTGACTTGAAACTATAAAAACTATACTTGAAACTATTCTTGTTTACTTTTGATATCAACCACTGAGTACATCAAGTTTCATATGATTTATGTTGTACTGTACTAAGCTGCAGCAATAACATTTTGTACCATGATTCCAAGAGATGTGTCATAAGCTAACTGGAGCTAGACAAGACCTACACACTGAATAAAAATGTTCCAATGATCATCTGGGTGATGGGTGATTCAGTACAAGATATTCTTGCACCATTCAGTCTTGCATTATATTGCATAAAATAATTTTAGAAGCCAGACTGATGGAGCTGCCATTTTTAGGAGCTGTATAAAACTGTTATCCTAACATCTTCCTTGAAGGAGGTGATCGTGCCCCTCTACTCTGCTCTCCTGAGACCTCACTTGGAGTATTGTGTACCGTTCTGGTGTCCTCAACATAAAAATGACACGGAACTGCTGGAACAAGTCCAGAGGAGTGCCGCAAGGATGATCAGGGGAATGGAGCACCTCCCGTATGAAGATAGGCTGAGAAAGCCTGCAAAAGGGAAGGCTGTGTAGAGACATCATAGCAGCCTTCCAAATATCTGAAGCGGGTCTACAAGGATGCTGGAGAGGGACTCTTCATTAGGGACTGTAGGGATAGGACAAGGGGTAACAGGTTAAAACTTAAACAGGGGAAGTTTAGATTGGATATAAGGAAGAAGTTCTTTACTATGAAGGTGGTAAGGTACTGGAATGGGTTGCCCAAGGCAGTTGTGAATGCTCCATCCCTGGTGGTGCTCAAGGCCAGGTTGAGCAGAGCCTTGGGTGACACAGTTTAGGGTGAGGTGTGCCTGCCCATGGCAAGGGGGTTGGAACGAGATGATCTTAAGGTCCCTTCCAACCCTAACTATTCTATCATTAGTACTCAATTACCATTTTCAGAAGACTTGACTGGTAACTTTGAGGTTTTAAACAAAACTCAGTTTGAGCAGTTATATTTTAACTATAAATAATCCATATGCAAATCCAACAGGAATCAAAAGTAACTGTGAATAGCATTAACCGGACACAATAAGGTTTAACCTCAGTGTAGAGGTCATTTTCAGTTTTGATTAATAAAAGAACTATGGGAAGAAAACTGTGCTACATTTTGGGCTGACCTTGCCTGACTCTCCCAAAGAGAATTGGCTAGAGTAACTAAAGTTACTGTACCACCAGAGTACTGTATCACCAGAGCAGTGAAAAATTCAAGCTAGCGCAGGGAGCTCAGTGAAGACAGTACTTCAAATAACAGAGGGGTATCATCTCTCTTAGACCTAGCACTTAGATGAGCTGGGTCGAATGACTGGGGCTTCCATATGCCAATAACAATTTCTTCAGTGACCCAGTCCTGACTGGAAATTCATCTACAGTAATTGTATCAGGAAGATTCTGAGAGTGACTTTTGAAATACAAATTACAGAACTCTATTATCGCTCTAGATTTATGCAATGTAATAGCTGAGTGGTTCCATGAGCTGAATCCAGTGAATCTCCCCCCACATATGAGATGATTAGCATTCTAGTAAAGTGCAGACACATATTTTGTACTTAAACTAAAAGCCAAACGAGCTCCTCTACCATTTTTATAAGTGAGTAATCACATCTACTTTTAAACTACGATTTATATAGCAATTTTATCCCTTGCAGCTATATCCATTTTCAGTCCAATGTGAAATATCAGTGGGCTGCCTAAACAGTTAGCACTTAATTTTTTCAAAAGAAGACCAAATATAACTTCAATATCTATATGACTTCTACGGGTCTCTGGAAATTTCTTTTTTTCTAACAAAATGCCGAATTCAGGCCAGAAGCTTTAAGATGTAAGACTCTCATCAACAGAATTCACAAAATACTAGGAGGTCATATGGTTCATGTTATATTTATTTTTGCATTTTCTTTCTCCATTTCAAGGAATTTGTTCCAAACAATGTTTTACTCTATGTTTAATTTTCTGTTAAAACTAAGACAGATGTATGTTCTGTCTTCATTAGACTATAGATCCCAGAGCCCTTAATTACCAAGTTTGTTTCTTTCCCTTGGATTAAACAGATTTCATTTTTGTTGCTTCCCACTCTTTATCTTTTTTGCCACAGACAGATTTTTATCCTCGTATTTTCTGTATGTGTTTCCATATCATGCTTACCCCAAAGGAGACAAGGAAGACAAATCCTCTCACTCAAAGAAATAGCAAATGGTATCATGCTAAGTCAAATGAAGTAAATGCAAGTTTCTGGAATAAAAGTAAACACAGAGAAGTAAACTGACTAGAGCTACAAAAAGGCAAAAGTCAAAAGTGTTTTTATATGGTCTGATGCTAATTTTTATGTTCCAAACTTCTCTCTGGCACTGAAAGAATGTAAAATACCAAAGACTACTAGATATCTGAGTTCCTTTAGGACAGAAATACAGAAATACAAGGTGTGCCTTACCTCTACCATACTGCTCTAAACATATAATTTACTCATGAAAAAAAAATGTAAACATGTTTGTTTGCATGTAGTTAGTTCTAAACCTTTGGCTTGTTAGAATTATGATGGAGAGAAAAACAGTTGTTGAAAAGAAAGATAATTGTACTGAATGATTGCTTTACCTCAGTCTGCTAACAGAGTGCTGTATCTCCTCTGCCACTATTCAATCAATATGTATGAAGAATAATACAGCGAAGATAGGCTTTTAAACATCAAATGAAAGAAAATACCCAGAGGAATACGAGTTCCAGATTTACTCTCTTTAACAAAGCAGAATTTCTATAACATTTATTCTGAAAGCCAGACAAATAACAAGTCCACTTGGGACTTAAGACAAAGACACTGAGCTAAGCCTCAAGCTTATTTTACTACCTTTACTTTGTTAAATAAAAATTACTCTTGAATTACATGTAGATTAATTACTATTAAACGTCACTGGAGCTGTACTTTCTTAAAAGATCCTTTGAGAATTAAACAGCAATGTCAAAAGCAGCATGTCGAAACTGGAATCAATAAATTATACATCAAAATCCAAAGCTAACGTGCCTCTGCTTTCAAGTAGAAAAATATTGTTTTGGATATCTTGTAATTAGAACGCAAGTGTGCAGGTGTGTATGCACTTGACCCTGAATTCGGGATGAACCACTCAGAACAACTCCACAGCCAGATACTCAAAACAAATATTGTGAAATAAAGTTAACAAGAGAGAGGTATACCTTATGCATGAGGTGTAGGTATCTGCAGATACTAAAATAACCACTTAATTTGCAAAATAAAGCAGATGACATAAATGAATATTTCACTTTTGTTTTGAAAACCTAAGCCGTGATCTTGATTACATCTTCTGTAATTGCAGTGCTAACCTCCCAGTAGTGTATCTTGTAGAACGCAACCACCCACAAATATCTCACAGAAAGACGATGTTTAAGACATTTAAATGTAAATGTCTCAAAATGTAGTCAATTTTCAGAAAGATAGTGTATAACATTAACACTGACACTATTGTTATCTATTTCCTGAATATTAAGGTGCAAAATGATGATCTTAGGGACAAAGATCATCATATCTACCCTGTTAAAAAACACTGAAAAATCTCTTACCGTCTGTACACTAACAGGCTGCTTAGGGTTCCAATTAATTTTCATTAAAATTTGAGAGAGTAAGCCTAAAATATGAGAGACTAGGTCTAAAATACGAGACTAAGCCTAAAAGCTTAAAACTGAACAGAAGTACATGAATATAAAACTAAGAGAAATTAGACCACAGAGTACACTTTAAAAAAACATTATTGGATGCAAAAACCCCCAAAACATTTTTGTTATACTTTGTTGTATTTTTCAGTATCTGAAAACATGTATTGTAAAATGTTACATTAGAATTAGATAAAATTAGTTCTAGCTAATCAATATTGCTTTTAAACATAAAGAAGTATCTTAAACAACATATATTATCTGATGTACAACCTCAACAAAACTGAGTTAGTCATGATTATTACTATCCAGCATAAGAAATCACACACATCAGCTATTTACTGGTGTTGCCTCTCAACTCTTCTTTCTTTGAAGTGTAAAGAATAACACTGATGCCTGAAGATCATGGTCTGAGAAATTAATGAATTTCAAACAAACAAATAAAACGAGAAAAAGAGTACAAAGAAAAACAAAGAAAAACAAAAACAAAACAAAACAAAACAAACAAACAAACAAACAAACAAACAAACAAAAAAAAAACAAAAAACAACCCAGAACGTTACTTTTAGTTCAAGTCCTGTTCATTTCAGGGAAGGAAAAAGAATAAAACAAGTTGAATAAACTCATGAACTCTCCTTACTCAGAAAATATGCATGATTTAGTAAGACAAAGGAAGACTGAAGAAGGCAAGAGTACTGGGGTAGAGAGTATTACCACTGAAATGAAAGGGAAGTGGGGGCTAAAGTTACAAGAAGGCAGGGAAAAACACTTTAAAGAGAACAGGGTGAAAGCACATTTTGCTGGAATATGCATGTTATACATGCAGTAAAGAAGGTTCGACCTTGAAAAAAATGTCAGTACAAAAAATCCAGGCATCAGTAAATACAGAGTAAACGGGGAAAGAATAGCTGGTATGCAGCAAAAAAGCAACCAAACATAAAAAAAAACACACAACTAAACAAACCAACCCCAAAATAAACAAAAAAAGTGCAAAAGACAACCAAGAAAATTTAAACAATTCTTTTGATGCTGAAATTATTCCAGGTCACATAGATATAAAACTCACTGAAGCAAGTTTAAACCTGCTCCAGAATCTCAGACAAATATATCTGCTTCTCCTCTCTCTATTACCTTCCTAATAACTAGCTGGTATAGTTTAGCTGTCAGACCTTGATGGAATCTAAGTAAATGGAATTGCCTCATTTAATTCAGAATCTACAGATTTTGTCCTTAAAATAGTACTACTGGTTGCAAATCAGGTTTTCACAGTAGTACTGTACGAGGATAGCTAAGAAATAAACATTCACAGTGAAAACTTTTCATTAGACAGCTGCAATATAAGTAAATCATATGAGGAAGACAGAAACTGATGGAAATGCATAATTTTTATGTTATTTGCTATCATGTAGTTTAAAAGACATCCCCACCCCCAGGAAAAAAAAAAAAAAAAAAAAAAAAAAAAAGTGGGTGAAAAAAAAAATCCCAAACACCAAATTGTTTTCACTTTTGATTAGGGCTTCACCTACCCGTATTCACTTACTGTACCAAAACAAATTCCATCAAGATTAACTGAGAGTTAACTCCCTTAGTTTTTGAAATCTGTTTGAAACTGCATCTTCATATTATTTAGAAAGTTTGTCAAGCATGCTTGAAAAGACTTTATACCCCAATGGTCCTTTGCTGAACAGGCATGCTCATGTATATAGCTTGTGCTACACATATCACTGCACTGTCTTACAAGCATTAACGTATTTAAAATGCAGGCTTTTTGGAGAAAAGGAATGCACTGCATGTAATCAAGTTAGGACAGGAAAACTTGCACAGGACCAAAAAAGTACAGCTTTACTTGTTCAACCAAAACTCCCATTTCAAACTTCCAGGGAAGCTGCGAATGCTCCATCCCTGGCGGTGTTCAAGGCCGGGTTGGACAAAGCCTTGGGTGGCATGGTTTAGTTGGAGGTGCCTCTGCCCATGGCAGGGTGGTTGGACCTGCATGATCTTAAGGTCCTTTCCAACCCTAACTATTCTATGATTCTATAAAAGACTTTTAGAAGAGAAGAACAAACATGGGAAAAGCAGCGAAATGGAAAAAAAAAAAGAACAACTTGAACATAAATAACATTTGTTACATCTATATACGTGCAAGCACACACAGTTCAAGATACATTACTTTGAGACACCTGAAGCATAAGAAAGTAAAGAAGATATATGTTAACTCTGAACGTCTAAGAAATATCTTTTAAAATTCTAATGACCCCAGAAAATCTTATTTCACAATAATCTAAGCTCTGCAACTAAACCACCAAGCTTCTATGCAAAATGTTTACAGGAAAGGAGGGGGGGAAGGAGGGGAATTCAACTGCATTAGATATGAAGATATGAAACTGATTTAGCTTGGATACCTAAAGACAAATCACTTTTTCTCAAAATGCACCACACTTACTTTTGGCAAAGTAAATTTTTCTTCAAATGATTCCAGTATAATAATTTGAAAGTTAACTTTCTACTCAGCATTCATTACAAAAGAACTCTGTTGGAGTAAGATAATAGCAAGATGATAAATTTCAGACACAGTCTTTGAGAATCACCCAAGTGTAGTCATCCAGCCTTTAAAATTCATTATTTTCTGTAAAATATCGAGCACACTTCCAATTTTTTAAGGTCTTAGTCCATGTCTTAGTAGGGTGGCCAGTGCTAAGTTCAGGAAAATGAACATAAGGAAAGTAGAAATGAGTGATAATTTATCTGTATGATTTAATGCAAGGTAAAAAAAAATAGGTTGGGAAAGGAAAAAGAAGTGGGAGACTCATTCAGGTTCTTCCTCTTCTTAACTCACATCTTTACTACGACCTTAACTTTATGCTAAAAGATCTATGGAAAAAAAAAAAAAAAAAAAAAAAAGCCTAAGGAGTGACAGACAAACTACAAACCATTAGCTTAGTAGTTGCCACGAGCTGCTTGTATAAAAGTGTTAATTAAGTACAAGTTTACAGGCAATACTCTAAAGAAAATACATGTTTTAGAAAATACACATGTGCAAAAGAGAGCAATTCATAGAGGACTTTGAAGATTTAGCTGCTTATTGATAATGAGGGGGAAATTATATATTTCTTAACTCTCATTAAAAGTTGATGAAGGATCTTTTATGTTTCTGTAGGTGCCTTGAATGCCTCTTGCCCCTCTCAAGGGTTTAGCTGCCTGTGTTGTGCAAAAAGCCTTGTTGGAAACCCCCTTCGTTCAGGAGCAGCTTTTGAGCTCAAGCGTGATCAGCCATAGACACCTCTGGCCTTTCTGATGTGGGCCAACATTCCAGCCTGGCCTTGGCCCATTGCAACTGTCATGGCCCTTTCCAGCCTTCCAGGGCTGTGTCTGACCATAGTGACCATCCATGGACCTGCTGGGTGCTGCAAGGATGTGCCAAGAAGGTGGGGGCCCTGCGCGTCACTCCACCCAGTCTCCCATGCCTACACGGGGCAGTACATGCTCCAACTCCTCTCTGGCCATTACACAGAATTGCCTAATTTCTGGAAATGGTACTGGAAACTCACTACTCAAAGCAGCCCTAGCAAAAATGTTACTGGCATTTGAGAATGTTTTCAGGGTTCAAAAGTCTTACCCAGTATGATTTCCCCACTTGCATAGCAGAATTACAAAGAGGTTTTAGACAAGAAGAATTAGACGGACTTGACTCTCATGGCCATTCAGCTGTAGGGATGGTAAACCTAACACCTCCTATCACAACTTTTCTCTTTTCCTGTGCCAATAACTCCCAGAATGGAAAAGTGAAACACAGCTGAGGAACTCCAAGTCTGATATTTACCTTCCTCCTAAATTTAAATACAATGAATGCCACTCTCATTGCCTGGAGCTTTATTTGTCAGTAGGATTTTAAAACAAAGTTGACCCCCAAGAGTGAAATTCATGGAGCCTCAACACTATTTTACTGGGGTGAGACTGAGAATTTTGGTAGAACTAATTTACACTGAGTTTCAGCCCACGAAGTCTAACGGCAGTTTGATAAAGTGATGCAATTTGGCACTTCATATAGAAACTATCACTCTAGCAGGACTATCACCAGTGGGAAAATCTGATGTAATCCTTTCAGATCTAGTTATTTCATTCACAGTATTCAGATCCAACCAATTTTGTAAGACATGTCCAATAGTTGCTTGGATTTTTCCTCTAATCATCAGACACAGATACCAGTAATGGGCAATCTACGAAGCAAGGAATCAAGACAGTACCGTGTAACCACCTCTGTGAATTTTTGGACACAGCTGGATTTTATGGCAGTACTAAAAGTTTAAATTAAAGTGAATATCTATGAGGAAAAATGTGATCTATCAGGCTTGCGTACAAGGAAAGAGCACAGTACATCAGAGGACTAGAACATCTCTGTTTATTTTTCCAATTATGTGAAACTAATTTAAAACCTCCCAAGTTTTCTCTATGAATTTACCTTGTGTCATTAAACTTTCTGAACACATGACACATATATGAAAAACTGCTATTTTCAAGATTGATATTTCTTTCTGTTACATTTTAAATGAGAGAATAATCAAAACATCTGAAAGAAAAAAGGCATCCAAAGATAAAAGGAAATAAAAGAAACAGAGAGGGCATTGAAAGAAGAAATGTCTTCCTGGCTTTTTATATGCAGCAGTAAGAAAATAATGAAGCTAATTCCTAAATACGTTAAATTAGGAAAAGCTGTGGTAACTGGCCACTCATGGTCTTCAAAATTCCAATTTTATGCCCTTGAGTGTGTGGGAAAGTAAGAGTGGGAATCAGTATGGACAACACTAGAATAATCACATTTTTCCACGTGTTGTGATTGTTAGAAAAGATGATAACTAGAAACACACAAAAAATAAGATGTAAGGCTTCGCACTTCATGCCTATGAAAATTTGTCTACTGGGACAGCACTGTAATTTTTAGCCCTTTTTTTGAAGGCCAACCTTGTAATTTATAGAGTAAGGAACAATTTCCTCAGTGATCAAGCAAAGAGGTTCTGATCAGCTTAGACTTTAATAAGAAATTCAGTCACTCAAATTAGTACTTTATACTTGAAATTAATGGCAAGTTTTCTTACTAACAGTGAAGAGGACACCTGTACTGAAAAACCGTAAAAGAAGACACATCAGTTCCATGAACTGACCTGCAACTATTGTTGCAGAAGAGTTTCACTGCTTTTTAGGGGGTGGGGGAAACAGCACAGGCAGAGAGAGCATACACTGCAGTGCACTTTATTGTTATGTAGGAGGAAGGAAAGTTTTACACATTTGGGAACAGCAGTCTCACAATGCAAACACAAAATTCCCTCCCTGACCACATTCCAGCTTCTGCATGAATGCGTATATGACCATTTTCCCCAGCTTGAAGTAATTTAGTTTTACACATACAGCTTATTTACAAGCAGTATATTTCAACTGATAAATGCTGGGTGACAGAGATCTGACATTACAAGGGAGGACTAAAAATTGTCTGTCAGAACCACCTTGCAATATTGAGAGCATTGTATCAGTTTGCCTATGCTACCAAAAGCCGTAAGAGTACGATCAATTAGGAGAGCTAGCAACCTTGTTTAAACTGAAAATGGTGACATCAAGTTGAACAGCTGCCAAACCCACCGTCATTTCTGAAACCATTATCTATAGTTAAGTAGCCTTAAGCTATATTTGTAATATACATATACAAATGTAATGACATGATTTTTAATGAAAGTATGAGTACCTTGCATATACATATTATGCAAAGACATTCTTATATTGTTATATATATTACAGCTTTGCAATATCAATGCTAATACAAAGCAACTGGCCCAAAGCAATACAAGCAGGTCTTTCCAGTTTTTTTCTGTAAGATTTTTCCCTCATTTTCCCTTTCTTGTCTTTCTGATCTCTGCACCAGAATTGAAGACAATTTACAACCTGGTCTGTCACCATTGTTACCTCTCTTCTTTGCTCTCTGCTTCACTTTGGTTGCAAATACATCTCTATGTTAGTACCTACTGAAACTATGAAGTTAAACTTAATGTGCTGGAAAAAGTAGTATGTATATGTATTTCTTACTATAAGACTGAACTTCACATGCCAGAAAAGCAATGCTTCCAATAATGGACTGTATCTGTACCCAGAAAGGTCGAAAATAAAAAATCAAGAACAAATTGCAAATTTAACTTCAAATCTTTAATCTCTCTGTATTACGCATCATTATCAAGATAAACAAAATTCCGCAGGTTTTTTTGAAACACAACAAAGTAGTAGAAATTTCTGAAATTTCAATCAAGGATGTGCTGATAAAAATCAGCTTCTGAACGTAGTGAACACATGGGAGTAGTCGTTGTCAGTCAAAAAGTCTAGACTTGCCCTTTCGAAACTTTCTATTGCTGACATGCTTCCCCTGCTCAATCTTGAAAATTGATCTTACCTTTCAGGAATTGCTTCTGTCTTTATCCATCATGATCCACATGCAGATGCAGCAGCAGATGTAGTCATTCAAATCCCTTCCTTCCTAGATTTAGGTGGCTTGCTACTTCAAGATCCTAGTTGCATATAAGCTCAATATAAAGTAGCCTGCTATTTGTCTTCATACAATGCCTCCACACTCATAATGCTTGCAAGAACATACATTGAAGTTTCTGAGCAAAAAGCTCCTTATCAGGACAGCACCAACCACCACAGAATTACAACTTTAACAACTCCCCCTATACACTAGGGTGAAACCCCAGCCTTACTGAAACTCCCAGTGACTCCAAAGGGGAGGGATTTCCCTTTTTAGTTATTTACATTAATTCTTAATCCAGGACTATATGCTACTTAATACATAAACAATCTCTCACCTTTTACAGCATAAAGTCTAACAATAACCGCTATTGACAATACTACTTTGACTTTTGAAGGTACTTTTATCTAAAATGAGAATAAAACCCCCAATGATATGTCTTATTTCCCATACTGCAATGGCTTAAGTAAACAGTGAAAAAATAGGGGTATGTTGGGATCTTAAGAGCCATTATTTTTTAAGATTATTCAATCTTCCACATGAAAGTGCAATATTAAACAGCATAAAGAGGAACAGAATAATTATTCAAAAAGCAATTGGGCTTGAGCCACCTCTCATTTCAACAGGGCTATTATCTGATTGATTTTATTACTGGAGTCAAGATTACACTTGCTTAAAGAAAACATGACAAATTCATTTACTGATGTTACCAGGATGATATGATCTCATCAAAATTTGACTAGGCTAGAAATTATGAATTTGTAAGAGGCCAAATCCTGCCTTCCTGATTCATGTATGAGTTTGGTGCAGTAGAAATTCACCCCTAGTTTATCCACCAAGAAAGATCTAGTCCAGTGAACCACTACACTTAGGAGTTTAAGGTAAGAAATATTTGGCTCAAAGTCTCTCTCAGTAATGCAAGATACAATCTAAACTATGTAGCCAAAACAAAGCTTTATTGATAAAAGCAGCTTTATGCAAATATTCAGCTATAAATTACTTCTAAAGCTTTGGCACTGCAGTATTCAGACATCTATTCAGAAATACTATTTTGTTCTTTTTGGATGCTTATCAGGTATCTTATCAGATAAAGCTTTGTTCATGTCCTAATTATACAGGCTTCTTCTAAGTTCTTTCCTGTTGGAGCTTCTTGCAAAGTGACTCCAAACTGGTTTATTTTCTGAATAAACTGAGTGATTCCAAACAACTTTCACTCGAAGAAGAGGACTAAATTAATAATTGGGAGCTCAGAATTCTTTTGGTCTCAAATCCTTCAAAAGATTTAAAATACAGAATTTAACTCTTCCCTTCCTCCCCCCCACCTTTGAAGTGGATCATTTTTAATAAACCAATTTAGCCTTAGGTTTCTTCAGAGCTAGTGCATTACACTATTCTGTATAATAACAGAACTGTTAACATTAGTAAAGAATGGGAAATATGGAACTACTGTTTTATTCAAGTACTACCCAGACTGGTAGACAGAAAAGTTGGAAGAAAAATCTATGGGAAAAAGGCTTAGATACAAAAACTTAAATCACTCATTTTACGTAACTTTAATTACTATCAATCTTTTTAAAGTTACCTCCTATAATCATAATCTCAGCCAATTTAAGAGAAAACCATTAATGCCAAATAGGCTTCTCTTGCTTCAGTGATTCTTGTTAGGAAAGACTGAAGAAAAAAAAGCAAATTATCTCAATCAGAAATATGTTTTCTTTTCAAAAGAATCTGAATTAAATTTTGAGATACTTCCACAGTTTCCTGATAAACCAAAAACTTCCACTTATATTAAACATTTGGAGTGTATTCAGCCTTAAACACACTAGATTTAGGTGTCCATATACAGCTCTTTATATTTAAGCTATTAAAGGGGATTTAGTCAGAAGAATTTATGAAGCCAGTAAACATGGTTTAATTGGGTGTTAAATCCTATCCTTAGTTTCAAGGTAGTCAAAACTTTGTTTCTGTTTTCTTTAACAATATGAAGTAAATATCAAAATCAAAATGGAAATGTCAGTTATGTATAGTGACATTTCATCAAAATCAACATATTCCATGAGAAAAACACTAGTTTTAATAAAAGTTTTTCCTGAAGACAGAATGTTCCATCAGGGAAAAAAATAAATAAATAAGAACAGACCTACTCTAGTCCACAGAAGATGGAAAAATAACTGAGGTTGGTTTATTTTTTTCCTTTTTCTCCTTTAAGGCAATAATCCTGATGAATATAATACTCCAGTGTTGTTAAGATAGTGTACATGTACTGCAGAATTAAATCCTTATGAACAAGTACTCAGTAAAAATTTCAGAGCTCACTGAAAAATCAGGACACAAGTGTTAACTATTGAAGGAAGGACTTCAACAGCAAAGAGGCACTAAAATAAGACAAATATTAATGCTAGATATAAAGTTGCTTTCCTACCTGTGTGCAGACAAATTACTGAGGTACAAGGTATACTTTTCTTCAGCAGACAGCCCATCCATCATCAAGTAAAAAACATGAAAATTACTCTGGTTGAGAGGCTGCATAATGACACGCGACTTCTCCAACATGTACGTATAAATCCTAGCTGATTGAGAAACAAACAAATAAATACATCATTATAATGATTACTCTAAACTTGAATATTTTAAGCCATTCACCACTGCAACAATGAAGAATAAACGTTTCTTATAAAACAGTCTGAGCATATAAAAAATATTACCATTAATTCTACTACCATGGTTTTCTGCATAAATCACATATAAAGCCATAATTCCATTAAAATTAGTGGAACAAATGTCTTACCTTACTTACTGTTTTACATTACCTTTAAAATTACTCAATTTTATAGATAGTGATATTGATATGTACTGTTTTACTTATTTGAGCAACTAGTTGTTATATTTGGCAAGATTTTCTAAGAGACAAGCTATCAGTCATCTCACTGAAGTGTAGCCATCTGAGCATTGGCATCTATTCTAAGCTTCTTCTTAATGGAAAGAGAAAGATATAAGAGAGATTCAAGACATTTTGGGAAAACCACCCTTGGTACCACTTCCTCCTCTGTTGGTAATCAAGAACACTGATTAATATTTTAGATTAACCACCTAACATATACATGGCTACTTCTAGATGGCTACAAAGAGACAAATCCTCTGCAGAACTGGTCATCAACAAGCTCACTAACCTGTGCATGGGGAACACGGGCATCTCAGAAGGGCTGTGATGAGCTGGCCAAATGAGAAGCCATGTGAATCAGCACATCTGGGAAGAAGGCCAAGGAGGATGAACCTGACCACGATTTGCCTACAGAAATGCTGATTACAGGATCATACATAACCTCAGGCCCACTAAGGTTCTGAAAAAGGCAAAGCACAGAAGCAAAGGAAATATTGGACCTTCAGAACCATTCACCTGCTTCACCAAATTACAGGCATTTCAGAGGTATATGTGAAGAGACAGAGGGAGATCCACTGCTTTGGGAAGTTTACTCTTCAGCCCTCCATCGAGCGTACACCACCATGCAGTTCCAGATCCAGCACGCTAAAGAGAATAAGGGAACATTTAACTGCAGCTAGGGGTCAGAACCCTCCTTGTGAGCAGGGACTTGATTCCAGTTCCCACTTACCCCACTGTTTGTATACTTTATCTCATCAGTGCTTAAATACTAGCTGCGGTGCAAAGATCAGAAGCATGTCCCTTCACGTACAACTGAGCACTCCTACCATTGGGATAGAGGACATTCTGCTGCAGCTTTTTGCTTTTCAATCTCCACAATACAGCAGAGCTTTCATAGGGTCTTATACTTAACCTGTCCTTGACCAGGAAAAAACTGTTAAGTTCAGAGGATAAAATGCACTTCTTAGCAATGTAGGAGCTATATTTTTGAAACCCTGCAAGCAGAGGAGGATATTAAACCAGAGCTTCCCATGGTCTGGATGACAACCAACTCATAGAATCATAGAATCATAGAATAGTTAGGGTTGGAAAGGACCTTAAGATCATCTAGTTCCAACCCCCCCTGCCATGGGCAGGGACACCTCCCACTAAACCATGTCATCCAAGGCTATGTCCAATCCGGCCTTGAACACCGCCAGCGATGGAGCATTCACAACTTCCCTGGGCAACCCATTCCAGTGCCTCACCACCCTTACAGTAAAGAATTTCTTCCTTATATCCAATCTAAACTCCCCCAAGACTCCTTCCTTTATGAACTGGAAGTAGTTCTTGAACATACAGTGATAGAACAGTAACAGAAAATACTGGTAAATGCATTCTGTAGCACAGTAAGCATGTTCTCTAAACACATATACTTTTTGAGCTGCTCATGTTTTTTTAGATTATTTTTTTTTTGGCTTTTTTTGAAGTAGGCTGTGATTATGCATAAAATAGCACTGAGTTATTTGCTGCATTCAAAACTGTTGGATTTACAGGCGTATACAGATGCACAGATTCAGGTGCCTCACAGATCTGAAGTCTGAAGACAGAATGGTAAAGACTTCTAAATATGAGGACAGATGAAACAGTATTTTCAGAATCAGTTTTGGACTCAAACGTACCGCCCAATGCAATGCTTAGCAAAGTTATGCAGGTTAGATCTCGGCATGTGAGAGTGTGTACCAGAAGCACAGT
Organism: Amazona ochrocephala; assembly: GCA_039720435.1. Taxonomy (NCBI): domain Eukaryota; kingdom Metazoa; phylum Chordata; class Aves; order Psittaciformes; family Psittacidae; genus Amazona; species Amazona ochrocephala. The sequence goes on along the minus strand of CM077877.1, from coordinate 62,369,062 downwards.
AGTTGCATAAGCATAATGGCTAGGCTAGAAGGCTGAATGTCACACTCTTGCCACCATACAGCTGCTAATATCATAGAATCACAGAATGTTTGGGTTGGAAAGGACCTTAAGATCATCTTGTTCCAACCCCCCTGCCATGGGCAGGGACACCTTGCACTAAACCATATCACCCAAGGCTCTGTCTAACCTGGCCTTGAACACTGCCAGGGATGGAGCATTCACAACTTCCTTGGGCAACCCATTCAGAGCTAGCTTGGTTACTGCTTTACCATCTGTATTTGTCTGGAAATTATATTTTAAATTTCATTTAAGTACCTTCCTATCTTTTGCAGAGCTCTAAGTTTCTGTCTACACTCTTAAATTAAGTACAGCAAAGTTCCTTGAAGTTGTGTGTATGAGGGAACACAGCATGTGAGAATATTGTTGAAAGACAGTGTAAATGGAGGGAAACAAAATCTGTGAACATTGAATGAATCGTTTTGAGAGAGTTCTCAGCAGTTACATTGAACTAAGTATAACTATGCACAGTCTCTCAAAGTGCTGCTTTGCACAGGCCAATCCATTCCAGACACATCCCAGTTAAGCAGGGCATAAGGACAGTGGTACACTACCCAGAGGCATCTTCTACCCTTTATTTTATTTAATAGCACAGGCATGGCCTGACACATGCGCTGGCAACCAAAACCATGCCCGGGATTCTAGCTACAGGAGAGACTGAGAAGAGGAAGAGCTGCACAGCTGACTTGCTGAACCAAGGAGACACGATCCATTCTATTTCATTATCGTACAAGTGAGCTCCTGCTATTATGGAACCTGTATAATGAGAAATTGTGTCAGCCATTTAGCTTCCTGTTGCTACAGTACAGAAAAAAGAACTGTGCTGGAAGTAAAAGGGCACACTTGGGAAATCATTCAGCTGGTAGCCCGATATGTTTCTGGCTCCAGTAACTTTGAAGGACACTACAAATTGAAGCAATGCAATCCTAACCTATCATGGCAGGACTGGCCCAGATTCATGCTTTCATAAGAATCAATCATTAATTGGCTGCCATTCCTACAGAGTAAAACATAACAGATGAACCTGAAGAATGATTTCCATCTTTTATTGTGCTTGTAACTTACTTCTCAGTAAAACTAACTCTACCATCAATTAATTTAGAAAGAAGCCATTACTAAACTTTAATCACTTTTTTGTGTGCAATGGTCTTCACTAAGGCTTTCATAACTATCATGCAGGTATTTTTAAAATTTATTGATTAATAAACACAAGAAAAATGTTACTGGTGGTCATCTATCTGATTAATTAATACATTTAACTTTAATGATGGGCAACACCGCTTATTTAGATGACACACATTGATTCAGCCCTTTTCAAGTACTTCGAGTCACCCACTTTAATAAGGCTAAATACAGTTCATCTCAGTTAGCATCTCTAGCAATGGTAAGAGCTGTTAAGAAAAGCTGAGCTTCTACTCAGCAAGAACTAAACACAGTGCACTCTGAATGGAGCTAAGGTAACTCATAAAGAAAATTATCACTGTAATAAAATTTTCTATAAAGTGCAATTATATGTTCATTAATCTATGTGTGAAATAAAAGGGAAAATAATGGAGTTCCAGCACAAAGTCTGCCACTTTTGTGCAATGTTGACTGTGCTTACAGGCACAAGGACATTTCTACTTCTACAGATCACTTGATCTCCTGAGCAGCTACAAAGTCAGAAAGTGGACTCTATTGAAAGTGTGACCAGTGAACTCTTTATTCCAGCTACGCATCTTTGAAGCTACACTGCTCTTTCTCAAAAACTGTGCTGTCCTAAACACAGCCACTGCTAAAGATTTGAAAGTTCAGTGCTGAAACACAGTACAAAAACACATCAGAGAGTTTAGCTGGCTGCAGTTTTTCTTATACAAAAAGGGAAATTAATGTCTGAAACTTTTTAATTGATAAAAAATGTTTGGAACACGCATAGAATCACAGAATCATAGAATAGTTGGGGTTAGAAGAGACCCTCAAAGCTCATCTAGTCCAACCCCAACTGCAATGAACAGGGACATCTTCAAGTAGATCAGGTCACTCAGAACACACATCCAACCTAGCTTTGAATGCCTTCAGGGATGTCTTCAGGAATGTCTTCAGGAATGTCTTCAAGCATGTCTACCTACTACATACAGGCTAATATGCAACCTGCTTCTTTTTGCAAATCAAATTAGATCCTTCAATTTCAGTGCAAAAAAAAGTCAAGCCTTGCTTTTTTGAAAGTGAAGACTGAGAAAAGCAAGACCTGAAAAACAAGGCAGAAATCTTCAGAATAAGTTTGCCAGGCTTGATTTTCTCTTCCTAAGCTTCTTTCTTAGTAACTTGAGGAAACTGACAGAAGCCTTACCCTTCCTCTAAGGAATTTCGTCAGCTTACCTGAAAGACCATTTACTCTCTCCTATTCCAAAGGAAAAAACAAATAAACAAACAAATAAATGCAGTAATTTTCCTTCTGGAAATAAATAAATAAATAATCAGTCTTTTATTATTATGCAGTGGACGTGAATCATCATCTGTCAATGATCATGACATTTTTTTTGGCAGAAGAGCAGTCTTTGAGTTCTGTTAGGTATGAATTTATTTTTTGAACTTCATGAAATCACTGTCCTGCAGTTTATTCTGTATTTGTTCTGTTGTAAGACTTTTTACTAGTTCCCACTGCCTGATTTTATCCAGTCACAAAGAAAAATTATTTAACCTGTGTTATACCTTCTCTACTTGTTGGATACAAATAAAGCAATGAAAGGCACCTGACCACAAAGCTGCTTGCCACAGAAAAACTCCCATTTAAACCCAACATCACAGCATGTCTCATCAGAAACAAGAGTCAGAGAACACACAGAAAACCTCTACAGATATCTATGCTGGCTTTGAGTAGAATGACACTCTAGACCCTCATCCTTGTTTTCAAAACTTCATAATAAAGATCCAGTTCATGAGAAAGACCACAGAAAGCCTGTAGATGAAAATTATGGTGAACATTTATGCTATTTAGGTAGATTGGACTTTCTGTAGAAGAATAAACCATATGTGACAGAAGTCAGAGCGTTTCCAGGGTCTAGGCATAAAAGAACTTTAGCATGAGCAAAAAACTGTCCCAGATTTCACAGATGTCCACTCAAAATGCAAGGAATGCTACCTTGATCTTGCCATCTATAATAAAAATGTACACATGCACTTTGCATGCCCCTTCCTCAGTAAATTGTTCTGGATCTCCACCCTTAAGATCTGTCTGTTAAGGAGTTAAAACAACCTAAACCTTTTGATGATGGCAGTCCAGTGTCATTTGGATTTTTGTTTATAAGCCAGACATATTTAGCTCTGTTTATCTCAATGAGTTATAAAGTCACATCTGAGCAGAATCTGAGGTGCTCTGCATACTTCACTTTTCATTCATGCTTAAACAGTACAAGACAGCAAATACTGCTGCAAATGATCTTGCAAATAGATACAGAGAATCACTGGGTGAGATTTAAACCAGCCAAAGGCAACATCCCTGATTCTCATTTATGGTGGTATAAATCTGGGACCATTTTACTCAGAAGTGATGATTAGCAATGGCATAGAAAAAGTAATATCTACAATGCAAATCAAATAGCATGAACAAGTGCAACTTTCAAAAATATAAACACCACCTTTTCTGCTGTACTGGGGCTTCTCACTCCTGACTACAAATTATAGAACTTTTGGCTACCTTAGATTTGGTAAGAGTAATTGATTCAAATATTGATCCTAAATATTTGGGGAATAGTAGGGCAGATATTTGTCAATGGACTTGACTACCCCCAGGTTTTCTCATGTAATGCCTTATAATTTGAAAGTGATAAAAACACAGCATTAGTGTATCAGAAAACTGCCATGAAAGCCTGGTTAACTGGTTCCACATTTATATGATTCACAGACAAGGGCTGTGAATTAAACTGGCAAGAATTGGTAAAGCTGCTTGAAAACTCAATCCCTTCAATATCAAGCAAGGCACCCAAAAACTGGGGGAACACATGGCCTTGAGGCTTCCATTCCTCATCTGAGGAACTGAATGAAATAACCTTAGGTCAGAAGCACTGTGAAAATTAAACCATTTATGTATCTGAAATGCTCATGCAGTGAAAAAATGTTGATGTACAACATAGAAAATCTACAGAAAAACTAGCATTCTGCTTTTAGAACAGAATACAACGACATAATCCACACATGAATCAATGAAGGAAATCCAAACTATTTAGTAGCTGATCACTGAAGAAATATAGTCCATTATCTGCACTGAATGATGCTGAAGAGGGGTGGGAAAATGGCAGCAGTATATTTGTATGCAGAAGGCAACCCAAAAATATTTCAAGCAACTTCGGTTCTGGCATTTCCTAATGTTCATATGCTTGACTTTTCAAAATTAGTATCATTTTCATCTGTTTGCCTTTGTGCTCTGTGTATAACAAAAAGACATAAAGTGTGCACACAGTGTAACTGTGTTTAACTAAGTATACTGAAATTAAACATACGATACAAAGGATTTATAAAATGACAGGTTTAGGGATTGAACTTTATTTTTACAAGCCCAATTCAGAAGCTATTTGGTCCATTCTAATGTTAACATCACTATCTTTATATTCCTCCCACAACAGCTCATAGATGACTTAAAACCAAAGAATAGCACTTTATAGTTTCACATTTTTTTTTCAAATATCCTATCTCTATGGCAAAACAAACTAGGAAAAAATGATAGTAATTTCCCATGCAGTGACATTTTCACTGAAGAAATTATCATATTTGCTAGGGTACAGTGAACTCTCTCAAGAAAATTAATTGTGATTCCTACTATGAAATATTTCCAAAGAATATTTTTAGGAAACTCTTCAGAAAGCCTAAACACATTTAAAATTATAAAAAACTAATAGTTTAGGAAATATTTGTTCAATGAAATTCAATTTACTGTGCTTGGCTCAAAAATGTGTCTCACCACAGACTTCTTCCACCCAGGAAGATCAGCGCAAGTAGGAAACTGTCTGTACAGTTATTTCTGTACACACCTCTCAATTCAGCAGAGTAACTTCAAGATGACCTATTCAGACCAGAAATGAAACCTCACCCTGACTGCCTCTGAAGATCAGAGTTTTCAGAATCAAACTTCAGTTTTGCCCAATATTTATTTATTTATTACTAATGAACTCTTACTAGAGGCTAACAAACTCCCTCTTAGTGCAAAATCAGGCACAAATTGCATACTATCTTACCTCTGAGACAAACAAACATCAGTATGATTCCTAGTTCCTTTAGAAGAAGCTCAAAGCTGCAATAAGTTACTTCTAATTTCAGTATTACAGAGTATGTTTGTAATTTGTTTGCCCTAAAGAGAAAAGTTTATTCCTTATTTAAGGGATATTTCAAATACCGAACATAGTATTAGATAAAAGTGCAAAAATTAATCTCTTTGCTACTTTTATTTCACAGTAAAGTGACAGACAGCTGTCACAGTTCATTGATTGCGGGCATAAATGAAAACAAGATTTCCTGGGCAATGTGACAGGAATCAGTGGCGTTACTCTGTTTTCTTGTCTTTCTCTGCCATCTAGTGGTTGCCCAGAACTGAGCTCTCCCTCTCAATACTGCACTGCCATGACAAACTGAGCTCACATGCTATTAGACATGTTCCTCTGAGACTCCTTAAAACAACCTTGCCTCTTTCACATTCTGAAGCCTAACTCGTTGTATGGCACACTGGGATTCCTGATCTCTGGGTGATATCAAAATAAACAGATTAAATGGTTCTTACCTCCTATTAACGTTTTTTGCTTCTCACAAAACTGCAGCTCAAAATATTTTATAAAGCAGCTGGAAAAATCATTCAAGGGTGTCTTGGCATGTCCAAAGGCCTCCAAGATACAGTTTACCTGCAAGACAACAGTAAAGAAGTAATAAGAGAGGAAATAAACAGGAAGATACTTCAACAAACATGATCAAGGTTGGCCTGTTATCTGTCATGGTTTAAGCTAAGGCGGCGAAAAATGACTGCTATTGCTGAACCCAGGACAGTTATCAAAAACTGGGTGAAAAAGCAAACAAACAATACCCAAAAACCCCCAAGCAAACATCATTTTTTTAGTTGGAATTTAACAAATTTCTTGTTTTTTTCTTCCAAATAGAAATTAAAATAAGATAGCTCAAAAGAAAAAAAAAAAAAAAAAAGAAAAAGTGCTGTCAGAACAGTGGAAGTTCTAAAAGCAAGAGGGAAGATAATGGCTCACAGATGAGCTGTGGCCTTACCAGTAGTTTCGATACAAGTGACTGGAGTCATATGTTCAGAAGTGACATGCTTAGAAAAAGACCAGAATCTTGGAAGGTAGTTATGCCTGTGAAGTTACAGTCAGTCGATACTAATAACCAACTAAAGGAGTTTACAAGCTTTATGTGATGCCAGAAATGGCATAAACTATTGATTTCAAATAGAACTACTTCAGTGAAAAACTGATGAAAAAAATAGATTCAGACTTTTTTTTCGTGGCTTCTCTCACTAATGCATTTCCATGTTACATCTTCAGGGTCACCAAAATTATTTTTAAAAGATAACTTTTAAGAAAGCATTATATATGCCATCTTTATTCCATGTGTTCTCTGTATTTAGCTTTTTTCTGTATAATTGGTTTCTTACACCCCCTACACCCTGAAGAATTTATTTCAGCACTCTCCCCTTTTGCATCATAAGATACTGATTTCAGTATGGCCCAAATACATGACTGTTCTCATGTAACAGTGTTTTGCTGAAGCTCGATGACCTAGATGGGGAGGGGGAGGGGGCTGTGAGGTGACACAGATTATATGTAGTTCCAATCACAAAGACAGAAGTTATAAAAATCAGATCTTTCAGAACTCTTTGTTAAACCAGCTATTTCTGCAGTAGGTGGCAGCAGAAAGCCAGCCCAGTTTGCTTCCACTCCAGTAGCACTTGGGATGTATTTGCTCATTAGGCTAGTTCAGCACTTGTTTTACCTGTGCAGCTTTATTGACTTTAATGGTGCTATGCACAATTGCAGCAGGAATGAATCCAGGCTACTGCGCTCATTAAAATACCTTCAAAGACAACTAACCCAAAATTTCTACTTGTTTCCTCATAGGTGGGATCTGCTACATCTACCTTCACTGTCTGACGGCAGCTGTCCTCTATGCTAGTTACAAGGGATCTTTCTTAATGTACTATAATTCTCTTCCACCTGCACTGGACTGAGTCTCATTGACATGTATGGCTACATCTACACTGTTAAACAAAACAAGACCAGGATCAGGACTCTCTAACTTCAATGGCAAGTGGCATGAAAAGGTTCACATCCAGAGATCTAACACCTGATTTTTTTGCTGAATAGGGTGGACATACTGCTGTGAATGGTCCCTGGCATATGCTGTCCTCTGAACTGTGCCCAGAGGACCTGTTGGGGCCTTAAGCTGTGTCAGAGAGCAGGTTAAGAACTGCATAGGATCATAGAATCATAGAATAGTAAGGGTTGGAAAGGATCTCAAGATCATCGAGTTCCAACCCCCCTGCCATGGGCAGGGGCACCTCCCACTAAACCATGACAGCCAAGGCTATGTCCAACCCCACCTTGAAAGCCACCAGGGATGAAGCATTCACAACTTCCTTGGGCAACCTATTCCAGGGCCTCACCACCCTCACAGTAAAGAATTTCTTCCTCAGATCCAATCTAAACCTCCCCTGTTTAAGTTTGAACCCGTTACCCCTTGTCCTCTCACCACAGTCCCTAATGAAGAGTCCCTCCCCAGCATCCCTATAGGCCCCCTTCAGATACTGGAAGGCTGCTATGAGGTCTCCACACATCCTTCTCTTCTGCAGGCTGAACAGCCCCAATTTTCTCAGCCTATCTTCATACGAGAGGTGCTCCAGTCCGCTGATCATCCTCGTGGCCCTCCTCTGCACTTGTTCCAACATCTCTATGTTTTTTTTATGTTGAGGACACCAGAACTGCACACAATACTCCAAGTGAGGTCTCACGAGAGCAGAGTAAAGGGGCAGGAGCACCTCCCTCGACCTGCTGGTCACACTCCTTTTGATGCAGCCCAGAATACGGTTGGCCTTCTGGGCTGCAAGCGCACACTGCCGGCTCATGTTCATTTTCTCATCAACCCACACCCCCAAGTCCTTCTCCGCAGGGCTGCTCTGAATCTCCTCCCTGCCCAACCTGTAGCTGTGCCTGGCATTGCTCCGACCCAGGTGGAGGACCTTGCACTTGGCATGGTTAAACTTCATCAGGTTGGCATCAGCCCACCTCACAAGCGTGTCAAGGTCCCTCTGGATGGCTTTCCTTCCCTCCAACGTATCAACCAAACCACACAGCTTGGTGTCACTGGCAAACTTGCTGAGGGCACACTCAATCCCACTGTCCATGTCACCCACAAAGATGTTGAACAAGACCGGTCCCAACACCGATCCCTGGGGGACACCACTCGTTACTGGTCTCCAGCTGGACACTGAGCCACTGAGCACTACTCTTTGCGTGCGGCCATCCAGCCAGTTCTTTATCCACTGAGTGGTCCACCTATCAAATTGATGTCTCTCCAACTTAGAGAGAAGGATGTCATGGGAGACAGTGTCAAAGGCTTTACACAAGTCCAGGTAGATGACATCAACTGCTCTGCCCCTGTCAATCAGTTCTGTAGCCCCTTCATAGAAGGTCACCAGATTGGTCAGGCAGGATTTCCCATTAGTGAAGCCATGCTGGCTGTCCCCAAGCACCCTGTTGGTTTTCATGTGCCTTAGCATGCCTTCCAGGAGAATCCGCTCCAAGATTTTGCCAGGCACAGAGGTGAGACTGACTGGTCTGTAATTCCCCGGCTCATCCATTTTCCCCTTCTTAAAAATGGGGGTTATAGTTCCCTTTTTCCAGTGTTCTGTTTACTGCATAGATGTACATTAGTTTACAGAGTTAACTAATTTTCTCAATTAGGTCTAATTTTCTCAATTATCCCACACTGATACCTCTTCTTAATGGAGGACAACAACTTGTTTCATTTGCACTGGATCATGATGGCTGTCCCTGGGAATTTTCCTCTGCTCAAGACAAGATGCAGCAGAGACAATACTACTTGCCTCACCTCCTGATTCCCACTGCTGCCATATTAGTACCCAAAGCACACAGTTTTCAGTTGCTTATTCACAAAGTTACTTATTTCCTTAGTTTTACTCATTACTTAATCCGAACTTCAGGAAAGAAAAGGACGTGGAGGATCTGACCTGAATTTCGCAGTTCTACTTTGAATAACATCTATGGCCTGATCAGTTCAAAACTGTGTAGGTGGTAAATAAAAAAAATACATAGCAGAAATAGATATCTCTTGTAGACCTGGCTTTTGGGTTTAAAATAAAGTGTACTGTCCCTGTAGAACGGTAGTATTGCAACACTAGGCTTTAAAATTTAAATCAAAAAAAGTGAAAAACTAACAAGGATTTTCTTAACATTCTCACATGAAACCTAGATTAAATGTGTTGGTTTAGCTCATCAATGAATCAGATACACTGTGCAAAACACTTTAACATAGCAATTGTATGACTACGTGAAGTAAAAGCTACAGCTTATTCAGTCATGTTTTTTTCAGTGTCATCAGGCTTTTTCAGTGTATTCAAAAACCAGAAATGCAACACTGTTTTCTAAAAGCCACCCAAAATCCATAGGACTTTTATTACCTTATCAGCTGGAATGTATAAAATATGATCTATAGGACTTTTATTACCTTATCAGCTGGAATGTATAAAATATGAACCAGTGTGTCTTTCCCACATCCCAATAATCCTGATTTGTAGGTTGTCTGTTAGTGTCAGCTGTACTTCCAACACTGTTCTATCATCTTTATGGACAGAATCATACATAATTCAGTAAGAAGGAAGTGTGTTTTGAATGATGCATGTGATGCTATTAAAAAAAATCAACACCCTGAATGATTTCTAGAGTTCTGCTGAATATCATGCATGTGGCTGATGAAAGCTAAAATGAAAGTATCTTAGGCTGACTGTAAGTGCTTTTGTAGAGAAAAGTCACCAGAGTAGGTGAAAGAGTCTAAACATTTTTCTTTTTAAACATGAAGCCCAGAACTGAGCTATGGCAATGCAGACTGTGCTAAAACTGTCTCTGAGCTGGGATCTCAGATGAGAAGTTCCCTCAGGAAAGGCAATTTTTTAAAAGAACTTGAATCAGCAATCGAAGGTTCAGCATAATTTAAAATGCCAGTATGAATCTTTACAGCTATAACAATGAAACACAAGTTGCAGTGTTTAGTCAAAAGAAACTTTACAATGTACTAGTAAGGAGACACATCTATCTGATATGTAAAACAGGTTGTCAGGATTTCATGATATACACACCTGGCAGAATTTGGTTCTGCTGCTAGAGTCAAATATGACTGAGCAAATATTCAGAACTCTTGCCTATTTCATACATATATTTAGTACGCAAATACTGGGCTATATAACTGTTCAGACCTTGCAGTTTTCCTGAAATTTTCTGTTTTCTGTCTTACATACTATTACTTCAGATGCCTGCACAGTTCTCACACTGTCCAGAGAAGCATCACCACAGCCATACAGATAAATTTATTTACCTACTGAAGACAATTAGTACACATTTAGGAGACAGTACCTTACCACACTAATGTTTTCTTATTCACTGAAACACTGCTTTCCAAAGTCACCAAAACATTTAGAAAAAAAACTGGCCTCAAATTTTCAGACTCCTCCTGTCACATCAATGTGAGCTTGATTCTGTTCCCATTCAGGTCAATTCATGAAAGAAACCTCCTTTGACTTCAGCGGTGAAAGTAAACCCAGATGTCTTTTTCCTTACAGTTGAAATGTATTTGACTATGCAAGAGGCCACATTTTGGCCTTGTTCTACTCAGTGATCAGAATGCTACTTACATGTTTTATCTTTGTATCAAAGGTATTTCTGCTGGAGGTGACTCTGCAAGTGAGGTGCTTCACTATGTGTTTGCAGGCTTCAGTCTTCCCAGAACCACTTTCTCCACTAAAAAAATGACAGCGCAAGAAAGAGAGGGGGGAATCACTGTTAGTTTCACATTTGATATGCTATTTATAGAATCACAGAACAGCTAGGGTTGGAAAGGACCTTAAGTTCATCTAGTTCCAACCCCCCTGCCATGGGCAGGGACACCTCCCACTAAACCATGCCATCCAAGGCTCTGTCCAACCTGGCCTTGAACACCGCCAGCGATGGAGCATTCACAGCCCATTCCAGTGCTTCACCACCCTTACAATAAAGAACTTCTTCCTTATATGCAATCTAAACTTCCCCTGTTTTAAGTTTGAACCCGTTACCCCTTGTTCTATCACTACAGTCCCTAGCAAAGAGTCCCTCCCCAGCATTCCTATAGCCCCCCTTCGGACACTGGAAGGTTGCTATTATATTCTCTGCTAGCTCTGTTTTAATGGGTTTAAGATACCACAGTTAAACTTTCATTTCAAATAACAGAAGGTTTATGGATGGCAAATAATAACGAACAGAATGTAGGAGATAGGCTGGCTGACTTTCTATGTTCATGAGGGCTGTCAGAACTGTCAAGGTATCATCTTGTATCAAAAGCCAAGCCATTCAAATCTAAAGCTTTGAAGCCACTTGGAAGGTATTTATAGCAAAGATTTTATCTCCTCCTTTACCTTCTGTCCAGCAAAGTAGCCTGCTTATGCTCCCTAGTTCTCCTCGTAATTGGGGAGATACTACTGTGGTAATGATGGGGATCAGAAGGAAGTAAAAGCATAGAATGCAACAGGAAGAAGGGAAAGGAAATCGGAAAGGAACCAGAAGGAAAGAAAAGAAAAAGATGATTGATTTTACAACCTGCCCAGTTTCTGCAGTGCAATACACTCTGACTTCAGTGATCCTGTTTCACTTAATTTCTTGTTCATGATGTGGAATAAACATTCCAAAGAATGAGAATCTCTGAGGGGGGAAATGAGCAAAGAAAACAAGGTAAAAGGCAATATGAACAATGGAGATGGAAGAAACAAGAGAGAAGAGGAATGGAGGAAAGAAGCAAACTTAGCGGTGCACTTTAAGCATGGAGAAGGAAGGAAAAGAAACAAAAGAGATGGAAAGCATAAAGCAAGTCAAGCCTGATCAAGAAATTAATGTAAGGACTTCTTGCTTGAATTGTAAGAAGTTGTTTTGTTTATAGACAACTGAGACAGGCAAAATGTAATTTAATGCTCCTTCATTTATCTGCTTGATCAAATTTAAGTGGCTGTTTCTACAACAGCCAGCTAGATTTTTCACAAGTACAATTGCCTTGGGCTTGTCAGTTTATTATCTGTATAGTTTAGTTTCTGAATATGAGAGGGCAAATTATAGTATCTGTCTGGCCATTGTTTTAGATATTCAGATCTCACTTCAGAGGAGAAATCAATTAAATAAAGAAACAAAAGAGGGAAGGACAAAAAGGTCTTCATACGAAGACAGGGATGGGATCTCTGCACTATTTAATCTCATTCAATTCTCATGGGACATATATGCCGATCTGGTGAATATCTTATTGTTTGCCTAGTAAACTGTAGTCTTAGGTAACAAGACAGATGTCTCATTACTATATGCAATGTGTAAAACTGCTTTTATCTATGTCATTCATGTGTCTATAATGAGCTCAAGTCTGACCCAGAACTACAAACTCCTATTGGTATCAGTAGGAGGTTTGTAGTCCAAGACAGCAAAGATTTGCAACCTGGATATATGTTATGCAAAGACCTCAAATAATAGCTCACAAAGCCATATTTAACCCAGATCTTAGAATGAAAGAAATCATGTGAAAGAAGGTCACTGTCATAGCTAATATGAACCTAGTATCTCTACAGAAGATCTACAGAATTGGCAGGGTGCTCTGTAGGTGTGGTATCCCTTGCTCATATCTTCAGCTTCTGACTTTCTGAAAGAGTTTCAAAAGTCAGACGACACTTGAGGCCACCCTTTAAAATCTGCCTGCATCTCTGCCCTTTTAATGATGACTTCACTCTCCAAATGCTAATTGTACCATTGCTGCCTCTGTTCTTATATAGCATTAGCCTTCTGCTTTTATAATAGTAGTATCCGAATTACAAGTTCATTTGCCTGTTATCAGTGACAGGAACAGGAAAAAGTGAAACAGGACATTAGTCCTGTGATACTCTTCCCCTAGATATTTAACACCCTTGCAAATTACAGACCTTATGCCTGTATTACCCCAGAAGTCAGTGAGTTTACAGACAGATACAAATCTATCCTGCACCACCCTCCTACTGCCCACTCACACAGGCCAGCCTTACTGGCATCTGTGTGTCATGATGATGAAATAATTTTGTCCCTCCACAACATAGTTAATCCAAAATCACAGCTGCAACTGCTATCACTATACCACAGGTTAACAACAATATTAGCTACAGTGGCTCTTTGGTTATTTCAGCTGTTAAGAAACATCTCTGATGTTAAAACAGACAGAGCCACTGAGCAGTGGTATTCACACATGTTTGAAAACCAGACCTGAACTAATTCATAGTTTGTAACAGCTCACAGTTTGCCCAATGTGTGCAGCCCTTTCTATACTGCAGATAGATATTTCTATGATTCCGAGGTCTGAACAAGACTTGATATTCAACAAATTGTTGTAGCATTTTATATTTTTCTGTTTCCTAAACATTGCAGTGACACAGCTACAAAGACTTGACACTCTCAGCGCAACTGTTAATTTTACAGTGTGACATTTCGCCCAGCAGTGTACCGGGAGCTTGATGGGTAAAGTGGTTTCTAGAGTACAGTCCAGAGGTCAGAATTCACTAGAACTTGGCTGCTGAACATGAAACACAATGTCGCCTACTTGCTCTGCGCATTTCACTCCTAGTGAAATATAGATTGAAGCACTGAGAAAGAAATGCAGTGTTAGGTGAAGTTTTAATTATTGATATCATTGTTTGGAACATTTGGGGAAACAAATGGAAAAGTAATTTAGCACCTTGAACCAGATCTTGTTTATTCCATTTCCTTTGAGGCTGACTAAAAATTTTTGTCAATTTCCCATTGCCCACAATGTCTTTGCTTTAATAATTTAATTCTGTTTAGAAAACAATTCCTCTTCTCCATTTTAAATATTTTTTTTCACCACTATATTTTTCAAAATGTAATTTACTACATGAACATTGGTTTCTCAGAACTTTTGCTTGGAGGTGAAGGACAAGTTAGAATCACAGCAGAGAAGCATTCTTCCACAATAAAACTTCCTTAGAAGGCATTACAAAACAGGCAAAGCAAAGAAAGCAAAGAGAATTTGAAATCCTGTGCTCACCATGGGCTTCAGGTGAGTTCCAGTAAGCTTTCTCATTTTGTCTCTCCTCTGGCTTTCTAGCTTTCCTATATAACTACCTGATGGAGGGCCTTGTTCCTACTATTTCTTTATTAATATTTTGTTAATAGAACCTTCATTACAGCTCTGGTCTCCATCTCTTAAAATAATATGAATAATAGGAAGAAAAAACACCCTCTGTTTTGAAATAAAACATTCATAACTATAATTGTTATGAAAAAGTCCAATCTGAAGTATAGACATAGAAAGACATGTGAAGCAAAGACCACAAGATGTTCTACAAGCTGGGTAACTAAAGAAGCTAAACCCTGTAAATCCACTGCACATGGATTATCATCCAGCTCTTCTGTTATCTTGTGCCAGTCTAACTGGGTCACTGGGCTACTCGTGCAGTGAGCTCAGAGCTAAGCATGTGGTTGCCAAACTGCCTCGCTGTTCTCTTTCAGAACAGCTGTGGTTGGAGTTACAAAGACTTAGTGACGGCTCCTCAAAACCACAAAGTCTGTGTGAACACCCCGGCTCTGAGAACACCATGGCTGTTAGTGGCCAGTGTGTTCAAAAGTTACTGGGTGGAGGGGGACTTGGATGTGGAAAGACAGAATCATCATGCACAGCTAAAACAGTCAGAAAAAATAGCAAATCACAGAATCATAGAATAGTAAGGGTTGGAAAGGGCCTCAAGATCATCGAGTTCCAACCCCCCTGCCATAGGCAGGGCCACCTCCCATTAAACCATGCCATCCAAGGCTATGTCCAACCCCACCTTGAACGCCGCCAGGGATGAAGCATCCACAACCTCCCTTTCGTATGAAGATAGGCTGAGAAAATTGGGGCTGTTCAGCCTGCAGAAGAGAAGGCTGCGTGGAGACCTCATAGCAGCCTTCCAGTATCTGAAGGGGGCCTATAGGGATGCTGGGGAGGGGCTCTTCATTAGGGACTGTGGTGAGAGGACAAGGGGTAATGGGTTTAAACTTAAACAGGGGAGGTTTAGATTGGATATGAGGAAGAAATTCTTTACTGTGAGGGTGGTGGGGCCCTGGAATGGGGGGGGGGGGGGGGGGGGAAATCCCAGACAAAATTTAAAGAAATAATTCCTGCAAGCACTGAGAAGTACATCTTGCTTACTCTCACTTCCTGCATATTAGCCAGGCTTCTCTGTATTTTTATGAATTCAGATAACTGGGTCATGGTTGTTTGAGCAAGTGTCAATTTCAGTATAAACAAATCCTATAAATCGTCTGTTTATGGAAAAACATAACAAGACATAAAACATGTAAGGAGGAATGTACCTGCTATTGCAGACAATAAAAGTGACAGGGGTTTATTTGTCTGTGTTACATTTTCAATACTGACCAAAAGGTACCACGTTCAGAAGCGCAGGAATACTTAACAAAACAAACAAAAAGCTCTATTTCTTCAGTACTTAAATTATAATCAGAAATGCTGGAAAACTTCTGACAGAATTAGTTCAGATAAGATTTCCACCAATTTTAAAGCAAGATTTACATGAACATAGATATGCATGCTATTTTGTATGAACTTCTGAAACCAATCTCTTATTCTAACACGCTAAATGGTGATCATTACTACCTAAAACTTCCATTCTGATAGTATGATATATCCAAGGAAGAGAGAGTAAGCTTACAAATTTTTAGTGGGTCAGAATAATTTCTTCTCAATTGGCAGAGTATGTAAGTGAGCGACTTGGTCTTAATCTATGAGTGAGGTTTCAAGATTTAAAAATAAATATGCAAGAAAGACTGCTAAATATAATGTGTACTGCAGTAGCTGACTGCATTTATAATACATTTGATTATCATTTAAAAAAAATAGTATTAACTTGAACAGAATGCCTGTGGTGATGCTAACCTGAGGAAATAATAAGCTTGCAAAAGGAGTTATACTTTAGAAGACAAGGATTTCTCTCTGTTCCAGATTATCTGGTTTAAAAATGTGATTTATATCACAACAGAACAATTAGATATTGATACTCCTGGCTGCTATCATATACAAAATTGTAACATTTCATTTGATATATTATGATTTTTTGATTCACCATATCAGCCATCAGCATCCCATAAACCATTGGCTTGACTGACTAAGGATCCTTAGCTTTTAACAAGCCTATAAACGATACTTAAGCTTCCCAGACAGCTTCTCACCTATCTTGTCAGTGCTTAATGCATTTTCATATCCTGAACGGCAGGAGCAAAACGCAGTCGATGGAAGCTAATTACAAAAAGTCTATCTTTCCGCTATATAAGAGCATAACATCATGTGGTTTTTATTCTATAACTTTTTTTGTAGTTTATACAAAGCCAGCTCTTTGTGTTAAGCATTATGAGCAATCACTCCTTGGCATAAACTAAAAGTAATTCTAAATAACTGGTAGTAAACTTTTAAATAATTTGGCCAAATGCTCTCCTGTTGTAAACCACCAAATTTCAGTGAGTGAACACTTGATCAGATGTGAAATGACCAGATAAAAAAAAAAAAATAAAATAAAAATTTAAAAAAAAGCTTGTTACATGGTAACCTCATGGAGGAAATTAAGATTAAAGCTTCAGAAAACAAGAAAGTAAATAAACTAGTGACAAAGCTTGAGGAAGATGACAGGATTAACATGAATATGGGTACATATGTTGGTATTCTTTCCAGTCCTTTTGAAAAGACATATGGGTAGCTTGATGTACTCAGAATAAGTCTTTTGTAAAGAAACTACTGTTTATAACAAACTCAAACTTTTCAGGAAGAACTAAGATGAGAGTTATATATACTGTTATGACTTGGCTCATCTCTGGTAGTTAATAGTTAAACTAGATGCATTTTGAGAATTGCACATGAGAAGTAAAATACTGGTAAGGTATTAAATCTCACTTCTCCATATCAAATCACAACATGCACATCAAAACACTATCCTCTCCTCATGGAAAATCCTTACGATAAAACTGAAGCATAATTATGTTTATAAATTATACTAACAAATTACTTATACTATAAAGTATTGCTATAATTAAAAGTAAAGTAGACCTAAACATAGATACAGATTTGAGGGTTTTCTTCCATAATTGCATCATGTTTCACTTGCTAATGACAACAGAAGGCAAAAGTGTGCTCTCAGTGGGCAATTCCAAGTGTCCTCATATGCCAAAATGGCGTCATCTTGCATATATCAAGGGAATTTAATCTTGAGATAAGTGCATAGCCACAGGGATAGTTTACTTTCACTGGATTTACTACTAGTAAAAACAAATAAAACTAACACCCTTCCAGTCTGGTGTGACTATTTTCCTCTTGGCATACCAATACCCCTCACAGTAAGAGCTCTGATTTGGACAGTGTGTCAGGCCAACCATTACAATATTATAGCAACAGCAAACATAGTACTGGGATTCTAGAAACTATTTACTCTAAAGCAAATCCACTGCAAAAACCGGTGGGCCCTGCCAGCCCTGCTCTGGCAACTCATTCAACTTCTAGGGAATTTGGCTTTGGAATGGATTTCAGTAAAAACAGTTCTTAATGTCACCACCACCCTCGCAGGTATAATTTTGACCTTAGAATGAATGTTCCTCTACCCCAGTTCACCATGCTACTACCTGAACATCTGTGTTGACACAAAGGATGGCATGAAAATGAGGAAACAAGCAGCCAAAGGTATAAAGGCAAAAGCAATACTAGACAGCTTATTCCAGTGTAACGCTCTCAAGGATATACGAGTCCTTTTTACTTGTTTACCCACTATCTCCTTCTTTCTCATACTTACATGAAATGGCCTTTCTAGTGGCAGAGCTCTTTTCTAAGCTCTCCTATCTTCATTCAAGCCTGTTATTCCACATTAGGGGGAAGTGTATGTTTCTAACCTTTAAAGTTTGCTACTGTGTGCACTCATCGCACTACATAAGCATGCACAGAAGAGTATCCACAACTCAGCTTTGTAACTGAAGGTATTTTGGAGTACTTCGGGACTTCAGAATTGTGGTTATTTGGCTCTTCTAGGAAATAAAACTGAGATCTTGAAAATTTCTCCACATAACCCTCTTCAAGCAAAAAATTAAAGAAAAGCTGACTGAATGCTATACCACATGCCCTCAGGGCCTACTCCATGCTGTTCATTAGCACAGATGTAAGCAATGAATCATTCCCCCACAGTGGTGGAAAAATCTTCTCTTGTTAATAGCTAATGTTGGTTTACAGATGAAATAGCAAGAAAGCAGAAATCAATTTTGATCACACACATGCACACACATGATCAGGTGATAGCAAGGGGGTAGATGAGTAACTTGAGTTACATTATGGATATTTTTCAGATGATTATTGTCATGAAAACCAATGCAAACTTCCTATATCAGCTTTATTTTTCAGACATTATTTAGATTCTAGCAATGAACGAATATAATGAGACTATCAGATTTTTATTTCCTCTTTATTAACTTCTAAAAGATCCCAATTACTTTGTGTTCTCATTTAGTGCTAGAGGAAGACAACTTACCTAAAAAGACCTGTTTCTAGCTGTTTCTGTTGAGTTGCAGCTATACTTATCTCCTAGTCTAAACTACCAGATGCTTTCCTTTCAGCTTTCATTTTCACAGTTTTGATCTAATTATCCACATAAGGGATATTTTAGGACAGCATATCTATGAGTTGCCTAGATGTATAGATACACAAACGACAAATGCTGATGCTATCGACAGAGCATTCTCTTGTCAAATTCTCCATCAAGTCACTGATTTATATCAAGCTACAGTGGGCTGGGCAGGGGTGAAGACAGTGGGGCTTAACACATGCCTTGACATCCTCTTATGAAATTATGAGTAGCTGTATCAGTATCCCCCAATATCAAAGCATTTATTATTAAGTACAACATTTTTTGTGTACTACTACCAATACTTCACTTGGCAATGGGCCTTTTTCTTGAAGTATTAGTAAATATTATTTTCTGCTTCTTCTTTGTCTACACTTACAGGCAACTTCACCAATATATTAACCAATTAGCAAGTGTCTCAAATTCCTCCTTTGAAGAAAATGCTGAAAACAGTGCCTTAGAATATTTCTTTTTTAAATCAAAATTATTATACCTAAACAAAAGTTGATATTTACCACAAGATAATAGGAACATACAGTAGCAATTTCCTAATATTGCTTGTACTTCAGCTTAAATGTCAATGCTCTCTGGATAAATAAGTAACTATTCCATTCTGATTAGGTTATAAAAAGGTTACCATTTGTTTCAACCAATTGACAGTTAGTTCCACACATGAATAGTTTATACATTTGTAATTTAGAAATTTTTAAACTATGTTGTTTTATGATCTGTGCTTTTAAAGGAAACATTTAATTACAATATTCATACGTATTTGAAGACTTAATACAGAGAACTTCAATGCTCACAGGAGTCTTGTATCCACATAAACAGAATGCAATATAAATGGATTGTATTTATGAGTTCATTTTAACTACTGTAACTTTAAAGCAGCATTTTTAGCTGCTTTTGAGTATCATATTCTCACCATTTCATATTATTAAATTTTCTTATAATTAGAGGTAGCTCAAAAGCAATTACAATATTTATCAAATGGATAAGCCTTTATTCCTGGCCATAGCAAAATCGACCTGTTTTGTTTTTTTTTTTCCCTGTCTCCCATGAACTTCTGCAAAACCTTGCCAATATTTCAGAGAACAGCAACTGTCAAAGTGACAAGACTGAGTAACAAATTTCTTTGAGCAACTATTTCAAATCCACCGGACTCACTGCTTTCAGGTAGGGTGTAAGAAGAAAAAGGAGTAACAGATTCGGAGTGGAAAGTTCCAAGTGAAGTCAAAATTTGTCCTGGCATATTTGGGTTTCACTGGAGAGTTCTAATACATTTATTCACAGTCTTGAAGTTATTTATCCTTGAAACAACACTGTGAATAAAGGAACTGGTTAAAGTCCTTTTTAAAGTTGGAAAGCTCATGGCCACATAAACATGTGAAGCAAAGCATTTGCTCCAATATACGTGTCCCAACACAGAGGTTTATAATTTAGTCAAGGACTTCCCGTTTTTATTGTTATGAGATTCTGTTTCTAATACTTATCCATACAACAGCAGGCACGCACAGCAATTTCGAATTCTTTACTATTAACTCTTTGTTCCTAATTAGATGCAGCTCCATAGAGTGGCAGTTCCTCAAGAGAATTTATGAACTTCAGAAGTAATTAAACCTTTTTCAGTTCTATTTTGCTCTAATGTATGGTACAAAGATCAGTACACAGAAAGAAATCAGTTGGAGGAAAAAATAAAATTAAAATCTTAACTGCTGAGGCCCAGGGGAAACAGCTGAAAGGCAGGAGTTACAAATTAGTTAATAGAAAGATAAATTTTCACCTGAGGATAAAGCACTGAGGACGATGCTCCTTGAATAGCATGTGGTAAGCTCTTTCAGCACAGGAAAATATATGTGGGGGAAGTGAGGAACACAATTTTCCAGAGTTACTTAAATAAAGCTGTGTGACCTGAAAAATTGCAGAAAATTAACATGATCAATACATTTCAAACTAATTATATTTCACCCTCCTAATCCTGGGCCTTTTGTAAAGCTCACTAAGCATTATGAACAGAATCTCTGTATGTGTATAAGTGGTATAGTATCTACGAAGATTTTAATTAAAGAAAACAGAGCTGTAAGCATAGATCTAATTATCTAATAGAGATAAAGCATAAACGTAACTAGAGGGCTCAACAATACTGGTCTGTGCACTGAGTAAAACAAAACCTAGTAAGTTACTTGTTTATACCTCATGTTTATAGTTCTTCAATGTCTTAACTTCAAATTAATTTACTACATGTCAGAGCAGTCTCCCACAAATAAGCTCCCTACAGTACAGAGTAACTCTTGTGGTACACATAGGGGACAACATGTACACCCCTTAAAGCTTAAGAAATGATAATCTGCTACTTAGAACCCTATTTTTTTTCTGAGGATATCCTGATGTTCTTCGAGCTCCTATCAAGTAGATTTTTGAAAAATGATATAAATTCCTAATATCTACAATTCTGCTCTTTCAGAATAAATACATATAATAAAGAAAATACAGACTGTGATTTCAATAAGATTGTGAGCAGAAACACCACACCGTTTTACAAATATTCTTCAATAAATATTTTACCTACCTTTTTATATGGCTTTTTTCAGACCTTTTCATGGGTTTAGAAAATTAACACAGGCTCTACAGAAACCCATGGCTGGTGGGCGATAACTGGAAAACTATGAAGTATTTAGAATTATACTGGTTGCTGTCACTTAACCAATCACTTCCTTTCCATCATGTCTTGTTTTCTGTAACTATTCTAACAACCTTTCCACTACAGGGCCATCATGTATTTGCTCCTTTCTCCAAACTAATCGGGTGCTTATCACTCCTTCCTGTCCCATGTCTGTCATTCATTTAGATATTAAACTATTGAATCTTGAGGCATCTACAATGATGTGGCTGAATGAATCCTCCACAATACATCACTTTTCTCATTCAGCCTTTGAGCTGCTCGGCTAAACAAGATTAAATACACACCGATTCCCAATAAACCATTTGGCAAATCACAAAGAAGAAAGAAAAACCTTCACACACTTAATACTCATTACATAATGTTGCAAATGCTTTGCATGCTTAGATATTTGCCTGTCTACCAACTTCAAATATGTATTTGCCCTAACTGGACACAAGTAAATTCTGCACAAATGTAACAAAACAGAATGACCATATTACAAGCACTTCTACCAACAGTTACTTTTGAAGTGACGTCTGCGTGTTCCTGGTAGAACAGGGCTACTGTAATGTATAGTGTAGTAATACACTCTATTTATGTGTAAAAATGCATTAATATTATCACCTTGCAACCGCACTGAATTGCATATGAAGCAACAGATATAAGTGTCCATTAACATATGATCCTTCATGGCATTTCTGAGTGAATAATTGCTTAGAAAAATATTTCAGTAGAATTCTGTTGGAACTAAGTGTGAGAGATCAGTATAGGGTAAAATAAAGATTGCCGAGGACTTATGAAAGTGTTTTTGAAAAAGAGAGGAAAAAAACCTAAAGTGTTGCTGTTATTGAAGAATGTACATTATAATCTTTTCATTGCTTCATCCTGGTTTTAAAAGTAGCATCACGCCCAATACATCTTTGCATTCCTTTATGGACAGCTAACAAACCACACACCTGAAAAAAAAGGCTACCTAATGAGCCATATCGTATAGCATGTCAGTGTCTACTAAGGAATTGACATTATATACTGTTATTATGTTAATATACAGACCATTGAACACTTACAGACTTCAATATAATACCAGCTAAGCTGCTGCAGTGCATTTAAGCATTTAAAAAAACAGGGAAAAGAGCTATTTTACAACCATGTTCTTTTGGTCATCTGGGAAACACCTCCCTAATGCACAATACCATGCAGACAGTAATGCTGGAATAAAAAAAAAAAAAGTGATACTCCAAGGTGACAAAAACAATTACAGGACAAAAAGTGTCTCATGCTAAACTTGCTAAAATAGATCTATTATGGAGAGCTCAAGAGAAGATGCAGAAAACACTCAGGAAACATTTTAACACGCAAACTTGCCACCTAAACTCTTTTTCTTTACAGTTCTCTTTTGGTGCACAAAACCATGCCACTAATGCAAAACATACAGTGACAGGAAACAATGCCATCATCTAAAACCTTGGGGCTGATGGATGATTTCCATTTCTAGAAACTAAATTTAGTCTCCCAACTTGGAATCTGCTGCTCCTGCCACTGAATGTCACAGCGTTTCTTTCTCTCAAATTTAGTACCAACACACATGGCAAACAGCCACAGATTACAATTTAGTTCCCAAATTTCACATCCTTTACAATTCTTGTAAGCTGAATAAACATATTTGAACACTCCCTAACACAACAGGGAGCCTGATCTCTGTGCAGTAATGTGATCCCAGTGCATCAATAAGAAAATAACTTGGGGGAGGAAGGAAAGAAGGAGGACAGACAAAACACACCAACACACAAATTAACAGTTATGCTAACATGCTAACGCTGTCTCTAAAATGGCTGAGGATGAAGTAGAGATGAAACATTTGAATTTACGTTACTGCCACTGATCTACAGCGTACACTTAAGTTAGTGTCAATGTCTAGGTACTGAAATAATAAGCCCCTTGTAAATCCCAGCATAATTAAGTCTGTCTCCTAAGTGAAAAATTAGAAATCTAAGGGTACTGTTATTCAAGAGAGAAACATCTGAAGCGCTTCTTATATGGCTTTATGCATACTACAGTGCACACATGGACTCCAGTCCCTCTTGCCCATACACTGCCTGTGCCCAACACAAGACACCTCTTTACGACAGCCTCAGTGTAGTGCTAAGCTCACGATGAGCACTTCACACTCACTGACTGTATAGTGTGTGAACAGAATGGTCTGGTGTGGAGCACAGACAGACATTTTGAGCCTTTCTATACTATTCAGTGTTGTTATCTCCATAATCATGTTTTGGGCAAGGGGGGGGGTGTGACACGGACTCAACCAACCAATGCATGAAGTATGCATTTCATTTTTGCAAGTTTGGCTGTGACAGAAACCACCAAGGTCATGTTATACATCAAGAATGATTTTCGAACAATAGGAAGTGCTACTGCTCATACATAACGTTAGCAAGATGGCTGTTTTATAAATAAGACACAGCAAAAAATAGTGGTATCTTGGAAGAAATAATAATAAAAAAAAAGCTAAAATATTAAAACTAATATGGTCTCAACATAAAAATGGCATGCATGTTAATTAATTTCATGGGTTTGGACTGCCAGATGGACTTTACGAATTCACTGAAAAAGATACACACTCTAACATTTTAAAGACAGAATGCTTACCATGGCAGAATAAATAGGAAGTTCTTTAAATGGGTTAACAAGCAACAGTATATCACCAATGTAAGTCTGAAAAAAGAAGATATAATTGCTTTACTAAGTAATAAATTAAATCTTTAAGGATGCTAATGGCTTTCTTCCAGAAAGGATTTTTGGCAAAGCCTCTTAAATCTAGCTATCAACATGTTAAACATAATTTGCAAAATCAGAGCCTTCAATTTCATAACTTTAAATTGAGGTCTAAAATTACAATTCAGACAGCATTAATTATTCTTTTTGCAATAAAACTGATTTATTCATAATGGAAAATTATGCACAGAATTGCACTGCATATATTATTGGTAGATTATTTGAAAGCTAATTTGCCATTTACCATTTGTTAAACTACAAAAATGTGAGATGCCTACCACATAAACAAGCTCCAAATGCAATTTTTCATGGGACAGATGATGTAATTTAGAAATACTATATTGATTACCCAGAACTGATACATTAAAATTTGTTGCTTGTGAAATAAGACAGAGCAATTGATATATATGAAAGTACTTCTGCATGTGTATGCGTGTATGAACATATGTACATGCATATGGAAAAAAAATCCTGGCTATAGTAAAAATAGCGAGCCATCAACCAGTTGCAAAGGTGCCAAGATTTTACTATTTCATATTTAAACACTCTTATGTGAGCATAAGACTGTAGGTCACCCCTGCTGCTATACTTCTCACTCCAGAGAAGTAGTCGCTGCTTTATTATGCTCTCAGAATGTAAAAATGCCAGACCTCTGACTCTGAAGAGGTCAAACAGCAAACCATCATGTGAACAGTCCCAGTCATGCTGCCTTTTTCAAAATGAAGTATCGTGATTTGCGGAAGGGGAAAATATTGCCTTTCATAGTAAATGTACTATTTTTCTTCTGAAAAGCTGCAATTTCTCTCTCACCTACCTGACTTTACTGTTGAGCTTTTCGACTGAATAGAACTTTATTAAGCTTCATAAAACATGAAACAGTGCTAAGCAGAATTTTGGTCTGGAATTGGAGTCCAAGGACTTTTCCTTCTAAGTCTGAGAACCAACTCACCCAAAGATGCAAGCATTTCCAGCACTGATGCTGACACTCTACCAAACTACAATGGCTGCTGTTGAGCAGAATATTAAGAATCCCTCCCTATAAATTTCCATAAGTTAAGAATAATGTCCAACCAGGGTATGAGATCCCCTTAGGTGAAATATTCAGTCTTTTAACATAAAAGAAGACTTTGTTTTTATAAATACTACCTTTCTGTGGATCCTCCCAAATTCAGTTAAAGCCATCTGTGTTTGGCATCTTTGAAAGTGGGAGAAAGGAAAATAAATACTCATAATAAAATAGAATTTTATCCATGATTCTAAAACCCAGAAGTTTTGTTATCATTGAATGCTGAACACCGAGAATTAAAGTTCCCATAACTTCAAAGGTATTCACAGCAACATGCCAATTCCCCATATTCCTTTAGTCTAAACAGTGCAATCAACTTACATGTTTAAAAACAATTTGCATGTTTCACATTAACATGTCACTCAGCTGTTCAGTAATACAGAAATAAATTATGAATAAGATATGAACAGGGATACAAAAATTTCCAAGTGCAGATTTTTCTCCAGAAGTAATCTATGCCTAGCCACATGCCTCCCCAGTTTACTATGGCATAACCTGGAAAACCTGCTTTTTATAATAAAATCTTGTTTATAAAATCTTGTTATAATTATTTCATTTGGTATCTAGATGATTAACATTACAATATAGAAAGCAATTTCTGTAAAACAAGAAGAGATAAATCTCCCATGCTGAATTCTAAGCTTTTAAAATCTAAGTTTCTTTAAAATTTCCAGTATTCATATGCGCTATTAAAATTAAGATGATAAAGATGGAAGAATCTTTTGGTGGTTTGAGGAAGAAGATTACATGTACCCATAGATTTTTAACAATATACTTTCTCTGTAAATAAACACACATAAATTGTATCCAAATTTATCTGAAGTGTTAATCCATTTTTATTTCTGCTTCCCTATATAATCTTGAGAAATTGCGGGGCTTACACACACGTCACCATCCATTTAAATATTAGTCACAAGTCCAGGTTACTGTCTAGTAATTATGATACCAAACCTATTTTTCCTATTCTGTCATTTGTTCTTTTTTGAAAGCTTATTGTTGATAGATGAATAACAACTCACATATATCTGATTATTATTGAAACGCTTCTGAATCTCATAAAGCAGGCTGCTGTCTGTTAGCTCACTCAGAGAAGCCAGGTCATCATTTGGAGCTGGAGGCATTAGCTTGATCTAGAAAACACAATTAGAGAGATAAAGTAACTTCACAACCAATCATTCCGTACTGTATAATGTTCTAACCACCCAAAAAAGTATAAACTTTGATCACTAGAATTTGTGGGGGGAAAAAAAAGAGAATTAGGAAACTGGAAAGTTGTCACTCCCCCCAGACAATCACACATCATTATTCTTAAGCAAGAGAAGAACATAAAAAAACATTATCAATGTTAAGGTGAATAACTGTATGAATTTGATGGTCTCTTAAGAACACAGACCCTAGTAGAGTGCCATTTGAAACTCCTGAACCCACAAAGATTCCCAGCTTAAATGCAGTTCTCCTGCTCTCTTCATTAAATGTTTATGGCAAAAGAAATCAAGACTATAAAAGTTAGTGCACTTGTAAACTATTTATCGTCCAGCATTTAACAAAGCACTTATGCTACTCTTCGTCATATCAGATTTAAAATTCTATTACGATTTTTCCTGTAGGATAGGAGGAAGTTAATAAGAACTGGTATCATGTTGTCAAGGAGACCAGAAGAGATTCAGAAGCAGCTACTTTAGCCAAAACTGATGAATAAAATGAGTTTAACTTTTTTGAGATTTAGAAGGAATAATACAAGCTCTGTGAGGCAAAATAAATGCCAAGGGGAAAAAAAAATCCAAATGACAGAACAGGAGGAAAAAACAATTTGTGACAATGGAAATCTGATTAAAGACAAAATAAACACTAATACATTAAACTCTGTGCTTATAAATTATTATCTACGCTTAAAATGTAGGCTGATTCCTTCCTTATGTCAGCTGAAAGAAATGCTAGCATGCTAAAAGAACACCTAGAAACAGAAACTTACCATGTGAATGATGGTAGAATTATTTGAATTGCTTGTTCAGCATTAACTAAAATTCTCAGTGTCTATTTCAAGAAGATGAAAGAAGATGAAATTTGTTCTTTCTATTGTCCTGCCTAAAATGAAGGCTTGGAAGAAAAGCAGATACTGCCCTTTCTTTGACAACAACTCAGCACCCTCAACCTCTGGCAGTGGCAGGAAGTCAGTGGCAGAAGTAGTGAGCAGACTGGGAGATTTTGGGGGGAACACGGAGTGTGCTTCTGGCGAGGAGAAGGCCCCAAAGATCATGGATACTGGTGCTTAATACTGGGGATCTGGTCGCAAACTACTGAACTTCTATTGTTTCCATACATTCAAGGTCTAGGTCAGAAATCATGATGCTCTGGGGTCTCTTCCTACATTTGTCAGAGCTGCACTGTGCAATATTGCTGAAGAATTTAATCTTAATACAATAGGACTAACAATCTCTTTGTCTCGATGTTTCAAGATTCTTGAAACATGCACATACTCATTCACATGAAATTTCTAGGTGACCATGAGCAAACACTGAGAAGTTTGGAGTCCAAAAAAGAGCAGGATTAATTACATACAATTTTGTATCTTTTCTATATCATGTATCTTTGACCCTGCCAGTATTTGTCTCCTAAAAATAGGAGTACTGAATATCAGTATCAAAATATTCATTGAACAGTTATGAACCAGATGTCAGTTCTTACTCTTCTATTTTACCAAGAAGAAACAAAAATGCAGACCAGACATCACAACACCAGATATCAGTAGCCCTTATGACATAAGGCAGAATCTTGTTGGGGTTTTCTGTTTAAGTATTTCACCAGCTTTACCTTCCACAGTCCTCATCTCATCAATTTTTTGTTTTCTTTTTTCCAGAAGAAATGTATTCTAAAATGGTGGATTCTATCAAAATGCTACTGTGACTATTCTCCTTTTTTCCTGTCTAATTAAAATACTTTCTTAAAGTACTTAAATTTTCAGAACATATATTTAAAACAAGACAAATACCCAGACTGCCTGCCATATCTGTCTGTGTCTTTCTGTCTACCTAGCTTAGAGGTTTACTTCCTACCACACTGAAGTGAAAACAGATTTTCTGTCACAAACAGCATGGCGTTTCTTGCTCTTTTTGGTTTTAATCATGGCACTTGGGTGTAAGCCTGTCTAGAAAATAAGAATTCCACTTGGCAAAAAAATAAATTACATTTTGATATTTGTTTTTGATGATGCATACTTGAATAGAACAAAATGAACAAAAGAATTCCAATAACTTTTTTAAGCATCTTGTAGAGGGAAAGCAGATGAAAGACAGACAGAAACCTGTAGCCTCCTTCCATTATAGTGTGCTCACCTGATTTGCAGGAACAAAGCAGGCAGAGGTCTTCACTATATTCCCTTGTGTGCTACCAAAACTCAGAACACCTGTGCCAGAGAATGAGCTTCTCTTAGAATCATAGAATCAGTTAGGTTGGAAAAGACCTTTAAGATCACCAAGTCCAACTGTTATGCCAGGACTGCCAAGGTCACCACTAAACCATGTCACTGAGGGCTTCAAATACATGGTTTCTGAACACTTCCAGGGATGGTGATTCCACCACTTCCCTGGGCAGTATATTCCAACACCTGATCACTCTCTCGGTGAATAATTTCTTCCTAATATCCAATCTAAATCTCCTCTCGTGCAGCTTGAGGACATTTTCTCTTGTCCTATCACTTGTTACGTGAGAGATCAGCCACCTCCTTGCTTCATCCTCCTTTCAGGTAGTTGTTGAGAGTAATAAGGTACCCCTGAGCCTTCTCTTCTCCAGACAACCCCAGTTCTCTCAGACGTTCCTCATAAGACTTGTTCTCAAGACCCTCCACCAGCTTTGTTGCCCTTTTATGGACCTGCTCCAGCAACTCAATGTCTCTTTTGTAGTGAGGGGCCCAGAACTGAACACAGTATTCCAGGTGTGGTCTCACAAGTGCTGAGTATAGGGGGATCACTGCCCAGACCCTCCTGGCCACAAGATTGCTGACACAGGCCAGGATGCTGCTGGCCTTATTGCCTGTCTGGGAATATGCTGGCTCATGTTCAGCAGTGTCAATCAGAACCCCCAGCTTCCTTTTTGCAGGTAGCTTTTCATAATTTATAAAGATTAAACTTATGCTAGGCTGGACACAAATGTCTTCATTTGTAAGTAAAAGAAAGGTTTGGATATGAGCACTGCTTGGGATACTCCATGTTTTCTGAACTGTTAGCAGACTTTCCTGTACATTCCCGACTCACGCCAGCTAACGCTCCTGCAGATAGCATGTAGATATCATTCAGGTCATATGCAAAGAGTTATTTCCCACAGGCTGTTTGGGCATGGCCTCATTTTTTTGTCTTATGGATGTGCACTGACCCCACCCCACATAGCCTTTTGCCAGAGAACAGGCCCTGGCTTCTTCTAATTTCATAATCTAGGTATAGCCAAAGATATCGACACTATAGAAAGACAGTTAGAAATGTGAAGTGCACAGTTAAACTCCAAGTAAGATAATTGAAATCTTTCTCCATTTACTTTTTTTTTCCCCATGAAGTTTAGAATTTAGTGATTCAGCATTTTCTATCTGCATCAAAATTCACAGCTCAATGAGCAAATAAACCACACAGAAAAAAAAAGCCTCTCAATGCATTAAACTCACAATAACCAATTTTACTTGGTAGTAAACATTCTTTTCATTAATAATAACTTATTTGTGGGCACCTTCAAATTCTGTTCTTCTGTTTTCCTGAGCATACAGGTGAGTTTTCTCCATTTTTTCACCTCAGTGCGTGCATGAACCTGGCTATCATCCTGATTGCATGATGCACATTTTATGAGACAGAAAAATAGCCATGAATACAACATAAGTTCCAATATAACTATGCCTGTTCAAGTTCTTAGGTTTTGAGATTCTTGCAATGCTATCAAAGAAGACTCCCATATACTCATTTAAATTACATAAACAGCAATCACAATCTGCTCATATAACATTCTTTAATGATTTTAATTTTTTTGCATACTTACGTCACTGAAATAAGTAAGTATTCTAGTCCTTGTGTAATACTATGATATACATAGTTGTCCCTTGTGTATGTGGTAAATGATACAAAAACAATCAAAAGGGCATCAGGGGATACTCTATCACTCAGTTCATACAGCCAACAATATGTAAACAAAAATTATAAGACAAAAGACAAAATATTTTTTTAAAAAGACCCAATTAAGAAAAAGAAAATATTTAATCTAGATTTATTTGCAGCGTGAAGCACGCAATTCAATTCCAGGCCAGTAATTTCAATCTGCTACCAGAAAAATATCCTTCCCAGCTGAGGGGAAGAGAAACCACCAGCTAAAATAAAATTCTGGAAATTATTCATATTGCTTTCTTTGTTTGGCAGCACAGACCTTGACATTAGAGAGGATCAAAGAACACCTTTTACCCAGGAAAAAGCAAAAGCTAATGCAAGCCAAGAGAGACCCCAAATGCTTTATCGATATAGTCATTCGATCCCCATCTCTATGCTTCATGCAATAAAAATATTACTTCATGAGAAATACTATTTTGTTAAGGCTCTTTTTCATCATTTTTGCAATTAAAAAACCTTGAGGCTACATATAAATCTGAGCTGTTAGTTTTCCCAAAGCCAAAAAAGTTACAAGCTTTCTCTATTAAAAATGCATCTTCCAGAGGTAATAAGATGAAATTTTTTCCCTCTGATCCCTCAATAAAGGCTTAATCTGCATGTCATATTGCCTAAGAATGTATGATTTTTCTGACACAAAGCATATGAAATATCATGCTGATCTATTTCAATAATATATGAACATAAAATCCAAGTAATGACTCCACATATCCTATTGAAAAATTAAACAGAACATGATTACTTTCAGTGTAGTTTGGAACACAACTGGTAAGAATAAAAGATCATGAAACTCATTAGAATTAGCATACCCAACGGCAGGGATAGTGGAGAGGGGTTATTCAAAGCTTTCCTTTGGTAGCAGCACTAAATAAAAATTTTAATTCCCAAGTTGTGAAATAAAAAAGAAATGTCTTAATTGGAAGTATCGTCTCTGAAAAATAGTATGCACATATTATGTACACAAATACGGATACATGTATATATCTACAGTTCATAATGCATGGCACGTAGTATAGAACACAATCCCCATATTCCCGGGGTCACAATTATGACACTTCACAAAAGAAAAAAGTTCATACTTTCATTTGTCAAAATATGGGAATTCTTTAGTTTACTAAAATTAAACTGTTTCCTGAAGTGATTAAACTGTTTTACTCTCTTTTGTCTGTAAGAGCTAAAGCTCATTAAGCCCTTAGCGAGTTTTATGATATTTTTTTTTTTAATGCAACCAGTCATTTAAAACCACACTGAAATAGCACAGTTTCTAACTTATCCCATTAGTGCTGCTTTCCCAGATAGGACTGTTCCTGCTTATTCTTTTCCAAAGCAGCATCACTCCTTATTTAGCAACTGCAGATACTGGGCAAAGCTTGTAGTTTTTACTCCCTCTAAAAGACCACAAGATACACATTCCTTCTAGCTCAAGAGTAGAATTTCATGGAGTGTTTTCTGCAGAAATTTCTCAGCTAATAGAGCTAAAAGCGATTCACCATTAATTCTGCTGTCTTGTTTTTCAATTGTAACTACTGTGGGAAGTTCCACTGAAGTATGGTGAAACAGTAGAAGTAAAATTCCTAGAAAACTGCCCTGGGACCCTGCAGTGACTAGATCATGGTGGAGGACAAAACTATCCACACAACCTCTCTTTCACCTGGTACATCAGCTGTTCTTCCCCAGTCAGTTTCTGTGTATGTTTTACTACACAAAACTATAAGGCAAAAGTTTAGCTTCAGGATTACAAAAATCGGAATAACTTTAGTAAGGTCTGCACCAAAAGAGAACCAAGCAGAAGAAAGTAAATGTATTCTTGTCCACAATTTTGTTGAGCATCTAGAAGCAAGCGACAAGTCTCACCAAGACGCGAGGCTAAACGCCTCTCTCTTTTCCTACAGTTATATTCCTCTTAACAGGGTTGCAAGCATTTACTTTTCTGACCAGCAGTGCTTTTCTTTCAGATTGACTGTGATTTCATCATATCACCGCACAGTCAGCAAGGCCAGAAGTTGTATGACATGAAAACAAGATGTAAGCCAAGTGCAAAACATTTTGCGGTATCTTCTGACTGAATAGGGAACTCAGTGCTCTACGGGATCCCAAAGCTGAGGAATTTCAGAGATTGACTTGTATAATTGACATATGAACTCACTGACTGATCTCATATGATCGACCGGTGGCAGACCTGACTGGTTAAAAACCTGCCCCAGGGAGCGCGAGCGACCCGGAGCACGGCGAACAGG
This sequence comes from Amazona ochrocephala, assembly GCA_039720435.1. NCBI lineage: Eukaryota > Metazoa > Chordata > Aves > Psittaciformes > Psittacidae > Amazona > Amazona ochrocephala. The sequence continues at coordinate 62,336,229 of CM077877.1, read as the reverse complement.
GAGGGCAAACAGGGCGGGGTCGAGGCAGTTTGCGCGGGCAGGCGAGTGGGGTGGTGAGCGGGATGGTGAACACTCGCCGTATGAGCAAGGCTCAGTCTGGGAGCTCTGCTCTGGCTGCGCCGGTGGTGGCCAGCGTAGGCACCCAGACGGAGCCGATGGGAAGGGAGGCTGTAGTGCAGAGCTCAGGGTGTAGAGAGCGCCTGCATTGCTATCCTAAGGGAAGGGTGAGCAATGAGCAGGGCTGCACTCTGCGCTCCCTGGTGGAGGTCCTCCTGCAGCAGGTGGCTGAACTGCAGGAAGCTCTTACCAGGCTGAAAGGTGTCAGGGAAGCTGAGGGGGAGCAGCGCTGCTTGCTCCGAGACCAGACTGTTCCGGGGCCTCGAGTGTCTACTGTTGCCCACGCAGGAAAGGAGGCTGCTAACCCAGGAAGCTGGGAAAAGGTAACAGAAAAAAGCAACAAAAAAAGGAGGAAGAGGGTAATTAAAAGCAAGGGGCTTCCTCCTACATCTGTTGTCCCCACCCAGAACCGCTTTGCTATCCTGCAGGGGGCTGATGAGCAACAGCGCTACCACCAGGCGCAACCAGCTGGTGCACTGGTAAAGAAGGTCACTACTGGTGCTGCCAGGAAAAAGCGACGGGTCGTAGTAGAAGGGGACTCTAATCTGAAAGGCACAGAGGCACCCATCTGCCGGCCTGACCCAGGCTCAAGGGAGGTGTGTTGCCTACCAGGGGCTCGGATCAGGGATGTGGCCGAGAAGCTGCCTGCTCTAGTCGGTCCCACTGACTATTACCCACTCCTGGTAATACATGTGGGTGCTACTGATATAGATAGCAGTAGCCCGGAGACCATAAAGAAGGACTACAGAGCTCTGGGAGAGGTGGTTAGGGGCTCTGGAGCTCAGATTGTCTGTTCGTCAATTCTCCAGGATACAGGGCAGGACCTTGAAAAGGCTAGGAGGATTAGGCTGGTTAATAAATGCTTAGAAGGGTGGTGCTATAGTCAGGGGTTTGGGTACCTTGAACATGGGACTCAATATAGTAGGCCAGGTCTACTGGGGGCTCGTGGAGCTGGTCTGACAAAGAAGGGGAAGAGTGGATTTGGGAGGAGGCTTGCCAGACTGGTCAAGGATGCTTTAAACTAGATGTGTTGGGGGAGGGGTGCATCATTCCATCCCAACACACCCAGTCGGTTGGCAGCACCTACAGTAAACGCTCAGAGCAATGTAGAGATATTCCAGCTGCTCCAGCCAATGAGCCGGCTTCAATTGGATCTCAGCTCAAATGCCTCTACACAAATGCCCGTAGTATGGGGAACAAACAAGAGGAATTAGAGATGTGTGCACATCTACGGGGGTATGATATCATAGGCATCACAGAAACATGGTGGGATGGCTCCTATGACTGGTGTGCTGGAATGGAAAGTTACCGGCTCTTTAGGAAAGACAGGCCCGGCAGACGGGGAGGGGGAGTTGATATTTTTATTAGGGATAGGCTAGAGAGTATGGAACTCTGTCTGGGGACAGGTGAGCACTAGACAGAGAGTTTGTGGGTCAGGGTTAAAGGGAGAACAGAGATGGGTGACATTATTGTGGGGATCTGTTACAGACCGCCTGACCAAGGGGACTTGCTGGACGAAGCGCTCCATAGGCAGATAGGAGCAGCCTCACACTCGCAGGCCCTTGTTCTCATGGGAGACTTCAACCACCCTGATATCTGTTGGAGGGATGGTACGGACCGGCACGAGCAATCCAGAAGGTTCCTCGATTGTGTGGAAGACAACTTCCTTCTGCAAGTAATAGAGGAGCCGACAAGGAGAGGTGCCATGCTTAACCTTGTCCTCACCAACAGGGAAGGGCTGGTTGGGAATGTGACGCTCCAGGGTAGCCTTGATGCAGCGATCATGAGATGGTCGAGTTTGAGATCCTCAGGACAGTGACAAGAGCGTGCAGCAAGCTCACTGCCCTGGACTTCAAGAGAGCAGACTTTGGCCTCTTCAGGAACCTGCTCAGTAAGGTTCCACGGGATACAGCCCTAGAGGGCAGGGGGGCCCAAGACTGTTGGTTGGTATTCAAGGATCACCTGCTGCAAGCTCTGGAGCGATGCATCCCAACTAGAAGGAAGTTCAGCAGGAGGGCCAGGAGACCTCCTTGGATGGATAAGGAGCTGCTGAGCAAAATTTGAAGGAAAAAAGAGGCTTATAAAAGGTGGAAGCAAGGTCAGGCGGCCTGGGAAGAATACAGGGATGTTGTCCGGGAAGCTAGGGACCAGGTTAGGAAAGCTAAGGCCCACTTAGAATTAAACTTGGCTGGGGATGTTAAGGATAACAGGAAGGGATTTTATAGGTACATTGCCAATAAAAGGCAGGTTAGGGACACCGTGGGCCCTCTCCAGAAGCTATCGGGAGAACTGGCTACCCTGGATTTGGAGAAGGCTGAGGTTCTTAATGACTTCTTTGCCTCAGTCTTTACCGGCAAATGCTCTGACCACACCACCCAAGTCTTGGAAGGCAGACGCGGGGACGGTGAGGGTGGGGACCCTGGGCCCACTGTGGGGGAGGATCTTGTTTGGGACCACCTTAGGAACCTGAATGTATACAAGTCCATGGGACCGGATGAAATTCATCCACGGGTCCTGAAGGAGCTGGCAAATGAAGTTGCTAAGCCACTGTCCATCATATTTGAAAAATCATGGCAGTCAGGTGAAGTTCCCGATGACTGGAAAAAGGGAAATATAACCCCCATTTTTAAGAAGGGGAAAATGGATGAGCCGGGGAATTACAGACCAGTCAGTCTCACCTCTGTGCCTGGCAAAATCTTGGAGTGGATTCTCCTGGAAGGCATGCTAAGGCACATGAAAACCAACAAGGTGCTTGGGGACACCCAGCATGGCTTCACTAATGGGAAATCCTGCCTAACCAATCTGGTGACCTTCTATGAAGGGGCTATGGAACTGATGGACAGGGGCAGAGCAGTTGATGTCATCTACCTGGACTTGTGTAAAGCCTTTGACACTGTCTCACATGACATCCTTCTCTCTAAGTTGGAGAGACATCAATTTGATAGGTGGACCACTCGGTGGATAAAGAACTGGCTGGATGGCCGCACGCAAAGAGTAGCGCTCAGTGGCTCAGTGTCCAGCTGGAGACCAGTAACGAGTGGTGTCCCCCAGGGATCGGTGTTGGGACCGGTCTTGTTCAACATCTTTGTGGGTTACATGGACAGTGGGATTGAGTGCGCCCTCAGCAAGTTTGCCGATGACACCAAGCTGTGTGGTCCGGTTGATAAGTTGGAGGGAAGGAATGCCATCCAGAGGGACCTTGACACGCTTGTGAGGTGGGCTGATGCCAACCTAATGAAGTTTAACCATGCTAAGTGCAAAGTCCTCCACCTGGGTCGGAGCAATCCCAGGCACAGCTACAGGTTGGGCGGGGAGGAGATTCAGAGCAGCCCTGCGGAGAAGGACTTGGGGGTGTGGGCTGATGAAAAAATGAACATGAGGCGGCAGTGTGCGCTTGCAGCCCAGAAGGCCAACTGTATCCTGGGCTGCATCAAAAGGAGCGTGACCAGCAGGTCGAGGGAGGTGCTCCTGCCTCTCTACTCTGCTCTCGTGAGACCTCACTTGGAGTATTGTGTGCAGTTCTGGTGTCCTCAACATAAAAAGGACATGGAACTGTTAGAACAAGTGCAGAGGAGGGCCACGAGGATGATCAGCGGACTGGAGCACCTCTCGTATGAAGATAGGCTGAGAAAATTGGGGCTGTTCAGCCTGCAGAAGAGAAGGCTGCGTGGAGACCTCATAGCAGCCTTCCAATACCTGAAGGGGGCCTATAGGGATGCTGGGGAGGGACTCTTCATTAGGGACTGTGGTGAGAGGACAAGGGGTAATGGGTTTAAACTTAAACAGGGGAAGTTTAGATTGGATATGAGGAAGAAATTCTTTCCTGTGAGGGTGGTGGGGCCCTGGAATGGGTTGCCCAGGGAGGTTGTGAATGCTTCATCCCTGGCGGCGTTCAAGGTGGGGCTGGACATAGCCTTGGATGGCATGGTTTAGTGGGAGGTGTCCCTTTTCATGGCAGGGGGGTTGGAACTCGATGATCTTGAGGTTCTTTCCAACCCTTACTATTCTATGATTCTATGATTGTATGACATGCTCCTCTGAAACACATTCAAAAAAACAAATGCTTCTGCTGAGGCAGTTATGCAGGTCTTTTTAAATTAATATGGTTTAAATGTAATCAGTATTTTGCTCCTTTGTCATGCTTCAACTCCACAGTAAATTAATTTAAATGGAAATTCTCCTCTCCACCCCCTGGTTCTAAAGGCGGAGGGGGGAGAGGGAGGGTTGTTTTGGGGTTTTTTGGGTTTTTTTGGGGTTTTTTAATTATTTTTTTTTTTAATGCCTAAGCACTTCTGGAATATGTGTTTCCCAAATGAATGCAAAAGAAAATAAAATCTCTTCAACAAAAACTAACCAACCAACCATACAAACGAAAAAACACAACCCAAAAAAATATTTAAGTCCTAAACAGTCAAAGTAAGGGCATACTAGTTTTACAAGCAACAGAAAATTGCCTCCTTTTGCATTCACCATTCAACTTATATCCTGAATGAGAGTGTGCTCCTGTGGATATAAAGGGTATCAAAATATTCAGTGCCTGTACCATAATGCATTAACACAAGAAAGGGAGTTTACACTGCAGCTGTAGATCTGGCAATTCCTATCTTTAAATTACAGTCACTTTGCAACTTAATATTCCTTAGACATTCTTTTTGTTTTGCAGTCTTCTAGGTTGTGTTTCATTTTGAGGTTTTTTTAATCTGAAGTTGGGGATAAGAGCTCACTTTGGGCAGCCCTAACATTTGTCCTTCCCCTGTTGTGAACTATGAATAGAATTTGAGGAGCCCTGAGCCTTCTGACTGCCACAGCACCAAACCTGCCACCAGTAGCAGGCAGGAAGCAGCTGTTCAATTTGCAGAAAGGGAACTCTTTGCAGGGCCAGACTGATTGCAGGGAGTGATCAAGGAGACAAGGCTCCACAGTGCAAATGATACTGCTGTGTAGTGAAGGGAAAAAAATATTACTGTGGCCTTTGGCTTCATTAAGTTTATAATTTACAGACCTAAGCACTAATGAACAGCTCAAGAAACTGCATGCCATTACCTGTTCAAGTTTGGCAGTAATGTTCACAGTGACATTTTCAGATGCACTGTCCTGAGATTGCTGCTTACACAAGCCTTTAGCTGCATCCTTAAACATGGTGTCTTTCTCCAGCAAACTGTCTTGCTTGGCAATCGGTAAAGCCAGGGGATTGCTACAAAGAGAATCAATAAAGCAATTAGACTACTCCTGAAGATGTCAGACAACCAAAAGATTGCCAAATGTGAATGGCACAAACACAGAACTGAGATACAACTCAGGGCTGAGACATGAGTTCCTGGTCCAAGTACAAAAAAGAAATTGGTGAGAAATAAACTGTTCACATAAGTTGGTCTGCTCCCGAAGGCACAGAGCAAGACACTTTGATTTAAAATTCCCCTTTATGCATATCTTTTCTGAAGCAGAACTAAGACAGCCAAAGAGAATATGCATGAATCTGCTTTTGACAGCACTAGGCTGGCAAACCAATAGCCAATTTTGAAACTGAGTTTAAAATACACAATTAACTTACACAACACTGTTCTGAAAAATCTTATGTTTTAAAATAATTCAACACAGATATTGCCATTGCAGTTAATAAAATTAAATTACACCACTTTTTAGCTTATTTTTAATCAGGCAATATCCAAGACATATTTTATGACCCAAAGGTGCTCTGAATTTGTGATATGCTAAATAAAAAATCAAATAAGCAGGCAGCCAACTCCTGAAACTACTGAAACAATACAGAATATTCTCCATTCACATATAAATTAAGCCTATTCTTAGACACATTCCCTACTGACACCTCAGACCACATCACACTTCTGAAAAACAACAATCCCAAAATTTTGGATGATTTTGGCAGTGTTGTACATCCAGAGGAATTACCAAAGAATGAGCCCCAGGAGCTGGGAACACAAACGTCTTATAGAATTGTCTGGACTCTGACAGTGCAATTGAGACAATCCCATGCAGTGTACCACAGCTCCTTGCCAAAATGTGCACATAATTTCTCTGAAAAGAAATGTGGGCTCAACATGGGAATGCAGGAATAGTGTATTCCACTATGGGATAAAATCCAGATGTCAAGCTTAGTTTAAAAAAAATCTCATTTTTACTCTAAATTACTTGAGCTTGATCACTGATTATAATAAAGCCAGGATTATACACACAGTTAAGCGATGGAGGACCCATAGCTAGCACTGAGGATAAGAACTGTTGGAAACAGCACTGAGCACAGTTTTGTTTCCAACAGTACATTTCCAAAACACATAGCTTTAGAAAGGTATAGTTCTAAGCAGAGGCAAAGCACCTTCTAAGCAGAATTCATTGGAAAACAAGTCAAAGTAGCTTCCCATTGAATAAAAGATACAGGAACAAAATGTTTCTTTTGATTAAACTCCCTATCTGCAAACAAAGAATTAGTGTCAACATTTTGTAAGGTAATACATACAATATTCTAATTATGTTTTGTTTCAGACATTTTAACGTAAAATGTCTAAAGGAACACTTGTAAAAAAAAAATATCTCATTACTGCTTTGATTGACCTGAGATTGTTTTGTCATATATCTGTTTATGTCACATGGACAAAAGATTTAAGAAGCAACTGCTTTTGCCTTTTTTTTTGATTTGGACAGAAAAGCCATTATCCAACAATTTTTGTGAACTTGGCAATTAGATGTCATAGAATAAGCTGCATCAGCAATTAGGCTGCAGAAGAAATGAGATAGCTGTGGCACCCACAAGCAGAAATAGCTAATACTGACTAGCATTTTACCCAGACTCAGAATCAAACAACATATAATTATTTTTTTTCTTTTTGAGTAGTCTTTTGCTATTGTCCAAAACTGCTCAAAACCCTTAGGTCTGAATCATTTTAAAGATTTAATCACAGAGAAAAAAATCAGAGAAAAGCATAAGAAAAATGAATTTAAATATTAAAAACCAATGCAGTGTCATTTACAAGTTTTTATTATTTATGTGATATTTCTTTTGAATTGTGTAGATTGATTTTTTTGCTGCAAAGTTAAACCTTACCCATTTAACCTTACCACTTTTGTGCTAACTATACAACACAACTTAGAAATACCTCTCGAAATTCAGCTACAAACACCTCACAACCAACTAAACTTTTTGGATGTCACAATAGAAAGGCCATAGTGATGGCGGTGGCCGAGGAAGCAGCCTCGGTGCGGAAGGAGGGTCCTGGTGAGCCCCAGGTCTTGGCAGTGCCACTGGGTCCCGAGGAGCAGGAACTGGAGCAGGATCCGGCCTCAGCCCCGTGGGGGGGGGCAGGGGGATGCCCGGGGCCGCCCACCCCACAGCAGCAGCATCATGGTCAGCCCACAACAGCACGGGAACCCAGTGCTGCGCTTCATCCGGAACATTCCATGGGAATATGGTGACGCGGTCCCAAACTACGTCCTGCGGCAGAGCTCCTACACCCTCACCCTCAGCCCGCACTACCACCACCTTTATCCTGATTACATTCACCAGCACCTGTGGGAGCTGGGCTGGGGCTTTGTGCTGCAGACGCTGCTGCTGCTGCAGGTGGATGTGAAGGATCCCCAGCAGGCACTGAAGGACCTGGCCATGATTTGTGTCCTGAGCAACTGCACCCTCCTGCTGGCCTAGAGCCCTGAGGAGGCCACCCGGTACCTGGAGACCTACAAAGCCTTTGAGCAGAAGCAGATATCCTGCAGGAGCACCTGGACCAGGGCTTCCCGCCCAGGATGAGTGGCTGCTTGACCAGCATCAGAGCAGTGAACAGCACAGACACCTTGAGCCTACTCAGCACCTTTGGGTCACTCACAGCCCTGGCAGCTGCCACTAAGGAGGATTTATCCCTTTGTCCTGTTCTGGGGCCCCAAAAGGTCCCCCCATAGGCCAAGCGCCTCTTTGATGTCATGCACAAGCCCTTCTTGAAGACCCCCAAGTGAGCTCCAATCCTGATCCATAAAAAAATGGGCTTTATCCATGGAAAAAAAAAAAATTTTGGGGACTCAATATAGTAGGCCAGGTCTACTGGGGGCTGGTGGAGCTGGTCTGACAAAGAAGGGGAAGAGTGGATTTGGGAGGAGGCTTGCCAGACTGGTCAAGGATGCTTTAAACTAGATGTGTTGGGGGAGGGGGGCATCATTCCATCCCAACACACCCAGTCGGTTGGCAGCACCTACAGTAAAAGCTCAGAGCAATGTAGAGATATTCCAGCTGCTCCAGCTAATGAGCCGGCTTCAATTGGAGCTCGGCTCAGGTGCCTCTATTCAAATGCCCGTAGCATGAAGAACAAACAAGAGGCATTAGAGATGTGTGCACATCTACGGGGGTATCATATCATAGGCATCACAGAAACATGGTGGGGTGGGTCCTATGACTGGTGTGTTGGAATGGAAGATTACAGGCTCTTTAGGAAAGACAGGCCGGGCAGGCGGGGAGGGGGAGTTGCTATTTTTGTTAGGGATAGGCTGGAGAGTATGGAACTCTGTCTGGGGACAGGTGAGCACTAGACAGAGAGTTTGTGGGTCAGGGTTAAAGGGAGAACAGAGATGGGAGACATTATTGAGGGGATCTGTTACAGACCACCTGACCAAGGGGACTTGCTGGACGAAGCGCTCCATAGGCAGATAGGAACTGCCTCATGCTCACAGGCCCTTGTTCTCATGGGAGACTTCAACCACCCTGATATCTGTTGGAGGGATGGTATGGCCCGGCACAAGCAATCCAGAAGATTCCTCGATTGTGTGGAAGACAACTTCCTTCTGCAAGTAATAGAGGAGCCGACAAGGAGAGGTGCCATGCTTGACCTTGTCCTCACCAACAGGGAAGGGCTAGTTGGAAATGTGACGCTCCAGGGCAGCCTTGATTGCATCGATCATGAGATGGTCGAGTTTGAGATCCTCAGGACAGTGACAAGAGCGTGCAGCAAGCTCACTGCCCTGGGCTTCAACAGAGCAGACTTTGGCCCCTTCAGGAACCTGCTTAGTAAGGTTCCATGGGATATACCCCTAGAGGGCAGGGAGGCCCAGGACTGTTGGTTGATATTCAAGGATCACCTGCTGCAAGCTCAGGAGTATTGCACCCCAACTAGAAGGAAGTGCTGCAGGAGGGCCAGGAGACCTCCTTGGATGGACAAGGAGCTGCTGAGGAAACTCTGAAGGAAAAAAAAGGCTTACAAAAGGTGGAAGCAAGGACAGGTGACCTGGGAAGAATACAGGGATGTTGCCCAGGAAGGCGGGGACCAGGTGAGGAAAGCTAAGGCCCACTTAGAATTAAACTTGGCTAGGGATGTTAAAGATAACAGGAAGGGATTCTATAGATGCATTGCAAATAAGACAGACAAAGGACAACATGGTCCCTCTCCAGAAGCTATCAGGACAACTGGCTACCCTCGATTTGGAGAAGTCTAAACCAGCAAATGGTGAACCGGCAAATGCTCTGACCACACCACCCAAGTCTTGGAAGGCAGACGCAGGGACTGTGAGAATGATGACCTTGGGCCCACTGTGAGGGAGGATCTTGTTCGGGACCACCTTAGGAACCTGAATGTATACAAGTCCATGGGACCGGATGAAATCCATCCACGGGTCCTGAAGGAGCTGGCAAATGAAGTTGCTAAGCCACTGTCCATCATATTTGAAAAATCATGGCAGTCAGGTGAAGTTCCCGATGACTGGAAAAAGGGAAATATAACCCCCATTTTTACGAAGGGGAAAATGGATGAGCTGGGGAGTTACAGATCAGTCAGCCTCACCTCTGTGCCTCGCAAAATCTTGGAGCAGATTCTCCTGGAAGGCATGCTGAGGCACATGAAAACCAACAAGGTGCTTGGTGACAGCCAGCATGGCTTCACTGAGGGGAAATCCTGACTGACCAATCTGGTGACCTTCTACGATGAGGCTACAGAACTAATGGACAGGGGTAGAGCAGTTGATGTCATCTACCTGGACTTGTGCAAAGCATTCAACACTGTCCTGCATGATATCCTTGTCTCTAAATTGGAGAGACATCAATTTGATAGGTGGACCACTTGGTGGATAAAGAACTGGCTGCATGGCTGCAAGGAAAGAGTTGTGGTCAATGGCTGTATGTCCAGCTGGAGACCAGTAATAAGTGGTGTCCCTCAGGGATCAGTGTTGGGACCAGCCTTGTTCAACATCTCTGTCGGTGATATGGACAGTGGGATTGAGTGCGCCCTCAGCAAGTTTGCCGATGACACCAAGCTGTGTGGTTTGGTTGATACATTGGAGGGAAGGAATGCCATCCAGAGGAACCTTGACACGCTTGTTACCTGGGCTGATGCCAACCTGATGAAGTTTAACCATGACAAGTGTAAGTCCTACACCTGGGTCGGAGCAATCCCAGGCACAGCTACAGGTTGGGAAGGGAAGAGATTCAGAGCAACCCTGTGGAGAAGGACTTGGGGGCATTGGTTGATGAGAAAATGAACATGAGCTGGCTTCAGTGTGTGCTCGCATCCCAGAAAGCCAACCATATCCTGGGCTGCATCAAAAGGAGCGTGACCAGCAGGTCGCAGGAGGTGATCCTGCCCCTCTACTCTGCTCTCGTGAGACCTCACTTGGAGTATTGTGTGCAGTTCTGGTGCCCTCAACATAAAAAAAACATAGAGATGTTGGAACAAGTGCAGAGGAGGGCCACGAGGATGATCAGGGGACTGGAGCACCTTCTGTATGAAGATAGGCTGAGAAAGTTGGGGCTGTTCAGCCTGGAGAAGAGAAGACGGCATGGAGACCTCATAGCAGCCTTCCAGTATCTGAAGGAGGCCTACAAGGATGCTGGGGATGAACTCTTTTTAGGGACAGTAGAGATAGGACAAGGGGTAATGGGTTCAAACTTAAACAGGGGAAGTTTAGATTGCATATACGGAAGTTCTTTGCCGTAAGTGTGGTGAGGCACTGGAATCGGTTGCCCAGGGAAGTTGTGAATGCTCCATTCCTGGCAGTGTTCAAGGCGGGGTTGGACATAGCCTTGGGTGGCATGGTTTAGTGGGAGGTGTCCCTGCCCATGGCAGGGGGGTTGGAACTAGATGATCTTAAGGTCCTTTCCAACCCTAACTATTCTATGATTCTATGATTGTAAATCACAGCAAAGTGTGGGGGAAAAAGTTGTCTACTATATCCACAGATGCATTTTGAACTTAAGAGGACTTAATGGGTGTGTTCCATGTACTGACGTATAAGAGGATAGCCTATAGATCATGTGCATTTATGAGATATTAATAGGACTTTATATTATGGAAGTGCTGACACATAATTCACATTACAATAGAAATGTGAATGATTACAAGAAATTTAAAACGTATTAAAATTATTCCAACAGTTCACTATGACTCAGGTGCATGAAGACTCTATGAAAAATATAACAAAACAAAGTACAATGTTTCCAGAAAACAGTGGCTTTTTAGAGGAATGTTTCTATAGACATTTATATGTATTTCTATTAGTCACGATATGAAGTCAAGCAATGTCATTGAAATTGCACAATAAGTCAGTGTAGGGGAAGATTTTATGTTAATGTAGGCAAGTAGATTAGCATGAACTGCCTTCTTTAATGAAAATTAATGGATAATTAATAGATAATTAACCACAAAGGGAGACTTAAGCCAAAATAATGTTACATAATAGACAGGAAAGAGAGTTATCTAGGGTAATCTTATTTAAACAAGGTAGGACTGCTGCTACGGGCACATGTAACTGGGAAAAAATCCTGCATGGTGTATGGAGGAATAATAATTTGCATTTCAATATATATACACTATCATATATTGAATTAATTTGAAATTTTGTGGAGGGTTGGTTGATTTTATTTTGGTTTTTAGGTAAACTGAGATGGTTGATATCCTTTACCATGTCCTTGTTTTTTGAGAGAAAAAGATCTAATACAAAAAATACTGGGAGATGACGATTAAATAATTGCTACTTTTATCATCAATATTTGAGACACTACTCCAGCTTCTAAATAGGTAGATTTTATAAGAAAAAATAAATCAAAGCATATTTTGTAATGACATTTTCACAGAATCAAAGAATCATAGAATCATAGAATCATAGAATAGTTAGGGTTGGAAAGGACCTCAAGATCATCGAGTTCCAACCCCCCCTGCCATGGGCAGGGACACCTCCCACTAAACCACGCCACCCAAGGCTATGTCCAACCCCGCCTTGAACACTGCCAGGAATGGAGCATTCACAACTTCCCTGGGCAACCCATTCCAGTGCCTCACCACCCTTACAGTAAAGAATTTCTTCCTCATATCCGAGGGAAGGAATGCCATCCAGAGGGACCTTGACACACTTGTGAGGTGGGCTGATGTCAACCTGATGAAGTTTAACCATGCTAAGTGCAAGGTCCTACACCTGGGTCGGAGCAATCCCAGGCACAGCTACAGGTTGAGCAGGGAAGAGATTCAGAGCAGCCCTGCGGAGAAGGACTTGGGGGTGTTGGTCGATGAAAAACTGAACATGAGGCGGCAGTGTGCGCTTGCAGCCCAGAAAGCCAACCGCATCCTGGGCTGCATCAAAAGGAGTGTGACCAGCAGGTTGAGGGTGGTGATCCTGCCTCTCTACTCTGCTCTTGTGAGACCTCACTTGGAGTATTGTGTGCAGTTCTGATGTCCTCAACATAAAAAGGACATGGAACTGTTAGAACAAGTGCAGAGGAAGGCCACGAGGACGATCAGCGGACTGGAGCACCTCCCATATGAAGAAAGTTGGGGCTGTTCAGCCTGCAGAAGAGAAGGCTGCGTGGAGACCTCATAGCAGCATTCCAATACCTGAAGGGGGCCTATAGGGATGCTGGGGAGGGACTCTTCATTAGGGACTGTAGTGAGAGGACAAGGGGTATCATGGGCTCTTCAAGCTTATAGCTTTTGTTGGAGAGAACTTCCATTTCTGTAATCGTTCCACAGGCAATTCTGAGATCCTCCAAACAATTTCTAAACCAGTTAACATCTGTAAAATGCATAATTTCAGAAATTTCAGTCTAAAAAACTTTTGAAAGGTACATAACAGAAAATTCAGGATGGATTAAACACTAGAATAGTGTTTGCAAGCACTAGAATAATTGAAATACAAGTTGCTGCACACATAGAAATGCTCTGTAAATAGAAAAATGTAGTCTCTTTTCTGTTTTGTTGTCTTAAATATGGTTATGTATATTTTATTTGACTTTCTCTTACTGATTTTGAAACATCCATTACTATAATTAGCATTTACTTAAATATGTATCAGAAAATATATACTGTGATTAATTTATAATTACTTTGACAATAAATTCCTTATTGAGAGTGAGTAAGGCAGCTCACTAAGTGCCAGCTAGGGTCAATCAACAGTTACCTTCCTAGTCCACCCCTCCTAAATCAGAAAGAAAAAAGCACTCAGTAGCTCAGTAGAAAAACTAGGAAAAGATATTCTAACACAATTATTGTTTCACAATAACAGCAATTCATTTGAATTAACCAATGCTTGCCTAAAGGAAACCAGATCTGCTTGATAACCTAGCATAACACAAACATACTGGCTGCTAAACTTTTTCCTACCTAAGATACTGACCTTCCACTCATCTCTTCATAGCGTTCTTCCAGAAATCAACATTGTGATTTAAATGAGAATCAGCAAAATTAGGTTTGTTGTCAGAGCACATGCTGTTCATACTTGTTTGTACATATTTTTGAGTCTGTTTTTGAATATTGTTCCTTCTGAGAGATGGCCACAAAGCAATATGGCCACAACAGAGTTATACAAACTCTTGTCGAAGTTATCACCTCAATTTAAACATGCTTCCTTATGTGAGGAGAGTTCATGGAGAATGGACACAATGTAGAATAAAGCAACAGTAAATGTGGGTTATTGTTGTGCACTCCTCTTGCAGCTATAAAAAAAATGGTTTGGCACATAAGAATAGCACAGATATTTATCTTCATCCTAGCATACTACACATTTCTCCATAGACTCCTTTGACAGAACATGAAAGATGAAACTGTTTGCTTTCAACACTAGCCATTGAAAAGGTAAAAATTTCGTTGAACCCAGTCATCTAGGCTGCCTCTCTGATAGGTAGGTAGCCTGGAGGCACACTGGAGGATGATTCAGTATATCTTAAGAGTATATCCACTATAACTTGGAAGAACAACCCTCTGTAAGGTTTTGTTTTTCACTATTGAACAAGCACGCTACTACAGAGCTGACACAACTAGCTTTGAACTAACACCTGATTTTAAGGTTAGTGGATTTTTTAGTAAAATGGAACTCTGCAAACAGTGTGGTATATTTTACTTACAAAATTCCACATTTTCAGAAGTGAGAGCTGAGTCATACACGTGAAATACACTAATACTTTTGCCTTTCAAAAGCTCTCCCATCTCAGAATTGCTAGTTGGCCAGCAGGTTTGCTGACACTCTCCTGCACCAAGAGCTAGCGAGTGCAAAGCTCTAGCTTAGGAAGTCTCTAAACCTAAGATTGTTGAAAGTCTTGAGAGTGTGCCAATGTGGCATTACTTCAAGCTTACTGTATCCTTATAATTGCATCTCAGCTATTTACAAAGTCAGCAGCGCACAGGGCTAAACAGATATTTGCTTTGACCTAGCACTGTGTTCTCATGTAGGCACCACCAAACTAGCTGCAGCCACACACTTATTGCCAATAGATGTTGAAGAGGTTACTCAGCCCAATTCCATATGTAAATCCATTTTCTTTGTTTTTCCATTTAGTGAACTTTGCTTTTTGAAAACTTCCTGTGAAGTTCTTCACATATAGCAGGTTTGTATTATTGTCATATACAGGGTTACTACATAGAAAACTCTCAAAAAGTAGCTCTCTTTATCCATGTATTTCAGGAAGGAAAGTGTAGAGAAAGATCTTCAGACCATTTCTACTGTGTGCAAGTCACGTATTCCACAGGTTGATAGGTTTTACCCCCACAGAACAGTACAGTACGTGCATCACGGCATAAACTCTTAGGATGCAAAACACATGGAAATGCACCATCTAGATGCAAGAACAACAAAAAATAAAGTTCAAAAAAAAAGTTCTCTAAAATCTTTAAGAATAACTCTTTAACGAGGCATCATTGCAGAGTTACAGGAGTGACCTACCTTCTACTCCTGGCATTACAACTTCTATCAATAATTTAAAATTAAGGTTTTCTTTATGTTTGAGAATCTAAAAACTTAGTTTCATACCTCAAAATTCACATTTTTCACTTAAAAGAGAGCTGAAGGACACAAAAATTTCTGGAGTATGATCCAAGTTACTGAAACAGTAAATTAGATTAGAGAACTGTTTATTTCATAAGGAATTAATGAATTAATAAGAAATTAGTAATTCTGTAAGCATTAGTGTCCTAAACCCAACCACATATGCTAGTGACTACAAATCATGAAGCAAAAACAACACACTGCGTTTACCATTAATGAAATATGCAATCTCTACTAAATATGAATATATCTCATGGAATTACGAATTAAACAGACAGTGAGAAGAGCGTGTAGCAAGCTCACTGCCCTGGACTTCAACAGAGCAGACTCTGGCCTCTTCAGGAACCTGCTCAGTAAGGTTCCATGGGATACAGCCCTAGAGGGCAGGGGGGCCCAAGACTGTTGGTTGATATTCAAGGATCACCTGCTGCAAGCTCAGGAGCGATGCATCCCAACTAAAAAGTTTAGCAGGAGGGCCAGGAGACCTCCTTGGATGGATAAGGAGCTGCTGAGCAAAATTCGAAGGAAAAAAGAGGCTTATAAAAGGTGGAAGCAAGGTCAGGCGGCCTGGGAAGAATACAGGGATGTTGTCCGGGAAGCTAGGGACCAGGTTAGGAAAGCTAAGGCCCACTTAGAATTAAACTTGGCTAGGGATGTTAAGGATAACAGGAAGGGATTTTATAGGTACATTGCCAATAAAGGCAAGTTAGGGACACCGTGGGCCCTCTCCAGAAGCTATCGGGAGAACTGGCTACCCTGGATTTGGAGAAGGCTGAGGTTCTTAATGACTTCTTTGCCTCAGTCTTTACCGGCAAATGCTCTGACCACACCACCCAAGTCTTGGAAGGCAGACGCGGGGACGGTGAGGGTGGGGACCCTGGGCCCACTGTGGGGGAGGATCTTGTTTGGGACCACCTTAGGAACCTGAATGTATACAAGTCCATGGGACCGGATGAAATTCATCCACGGGTCCTGAAGGAGCTGGCAAATGAAGTTGCTAAGCCACTGTCCATCATATTTGAAAAATCATGGCAGTCAGGTGAAGTTCCCGATGACTGGAAAAAGGGAAATATAACCCCCATTTTTAAGAAGGGGAAAATGGATGACCCAGGGAATTACAGACCAGTCAGTCTCACCTCTGTGCCTGGCAAAATCTTGGAGCGGATTCTCCTGGAAGGCATGCTGAGGCACATGAAAACCAACAAGGTGCTTGGGGACACCCAGCATGGCTTCACTAAGGGGAAATCCTGCCTTCTATGATGGGGCTATGGAACTGATGGACAGGGGCAGAGCAGTTGATGTCATCTACCTGGACTTGTGTAAAGCCTTTGACACTGTCTCACATGACATCCTTCTCTCTAAGTTGGAGAGACATCAATTTGATAGGTGGACCACTCGGTGGATAAAGAACTGGCTGGATGGCCGCACGCAAAGAGTAGTGCTCAGTGGCTCAGTGTCCAGCTGGAGACCAGTAACGAGTGGTGTCCCCCAGGGATCGGTGTTGGGACCGGTCTTGTTCAACATCTTTGTGGGTGACATGGACAGTGGGATTGAGTGCGCCCTCAGCAAGTTTGCCGATGACACCAAGCTGTGTGTTCCGGTTGATAAGTTGGAGGGAAGGAATGCCATCCAGAGGGACCTTGACATGCTTGTGAGGTGGGCTGATGCCAACCTAATGAAGTTTAACCATGCTAAGTGCAAAGTCCTCCACCTGGGTCGGAGCAACGCCAGGCACAGCTACAGGTTGGGCGGGGAGGAGATTCAGAGCAGCCCTGCAGAGAAGGACTTGGGGGTGTGGGCTGATGAAAAAATGAACATGAGGCGGCAGTGTGCGCTTGCAGCCCAGAAAGCCAACCGTATCCTGGGCTGCATCAAAAGGAGTGTGACCAGCAGGTCGAGGGAGGTGCTCCTGCCCCTTTACTCTGCTCTCGTGAGACCTCACTTGGAGTATTGTGCGCAGTTCTGGTGTCCTCAACATAAAAAGGACATGGAACTGTTAGAACAAGTGCAGAGGAGGGCCACGAAGATGATCAGGGGACTGGAGCACCTCTCGTATGAAGATAGGCTGAGAAAATTGGGGCTGTTCAGCCTGCAGAAGAGAAGGCTGCGTGGAGACCTCATAGCAGCCTTCCAATACCTGAAGGGGGCCTATAGGGATGCTGGGGAGGGACTCTTCATTAGGGACTGTGGTGAGAGGACAAGGGGTAATGGGTTTAAACTTGAACAGGGGAGGTTTAGATTGGATATGAGGAAGAAATTCTTTACTGTGAGGGTGGTGGGGCCCTGGAATGGGTTGCCCAGGGAAGTTGTGAATGCTTCATCCCTGGCGGCGTTCAAGGTGGGGTTGGACATAGCCTTGGATGGCATGGTTTAGTGGGAGGTGTCCCTGCCCATGGCAGGGGGGTTGGAACTCGATGATCTTGAGGTCCTTTCCAACCCTTACTATTCTATGATTCTATTCTATGATTCTATGATCATTTCGTGACAATTGCTCATTTCTTCCAGATTTTAATGTATACAAATATATCCTACAGAACATAAATTGTAACTATTATGAACCCGGAAAACAGATACATATCTTCGCTGCCCCTTTATAAGTGTTTGGGTTTGTTTTTTGTTGGTTTGTTTGGGGGGCTTTTTCCTCATCCTCCAGCAACTGTTTCAGAAAAATTAATGTCAAGATTTGAGAAGCTTATGCAACCAACATGCTTCAACTTTGGCCAAAAATGGCAACTGCATACTGTATAAAGACATTATCTGTACCTTTTAAAATTCTCATGGATCACAGTATCTGGAAATGAGAATCCGATAAATCAATGTCTTGCACTACCTTAAAACTGCCATTTATGCTTTGTATCTGTTTTACACCTCTTTTCCCATACTTATAACAGTCTTCTCTTAAGATTCACAAGAAAATACAAAAAGATCAAAATTTACAGTTTAAGAAACAGATGGACTCTCCAACTCAATACCAAATTTTAAGTTTGCACTGCTAAATTCTACTTAATTCCACTTGAATTTTAAGAAGTACAACTCTAACCACAAATTTATAACTGCTTGGAGCTGTATCATTTTATCTGTGATTGCACATACAATTTTTATTTTCAGGGGTTGTCCTTGCTTCTCTCATAGGTAATGGCAGCTTTACTACAATACTCCTATCTACCTTAATAAAAGGCTGTTTGGGTCTACAGTAGTAACCTGTAATAAATCTCCTAAGGCAACCCCAGATCATTTTACTGGCAATTATAACAATGCATGCTATTACTAATGAATACACTATACTTATAGAATTAAGGCTGGCAAAAAGAAGATACAAGCACAAGAGATTATTCAGTAGATTTCCAAGATAAAAGAATTACTTAACCCATCAAATGGCACAAAATTACAGAATCAGAATGACTGTAGTTGGAAGCGACCTCTAGAAGGCATGTGTTCCAAACTCCCTGCTCAAGCACAGACAATTAGAACTTGTTGCCCAGAACCATTTCTGTGTGGGTTTTGCATATCTCCAAGGACACACAGTCCGGATTCACAGATTGACAAACACAGCTCAAATTATAATCTGGTCTCAACGCATTACTCTTTAACAACAGAAATACTTACAGTTTATTGGAAATTGTGGGCATATCATGGATAATCTCTTCATATGGCTCTTCTTGAGACAAAGCAGAAACAGCTAAGGGGTCTTTCATTTTTTCCTCCCAAACAATTTCAGCCTTCAGAAGCATTTCCTCAATGAACTCAGAAGCTGCAACATCTAAGATATTGAAACACCAAGATAACAGACAAAGAAAACAGTGCAGAAAAGCTCCTTTAAACTCAACTCTCCAGACAAGATTAAACATCCAGCTAGATGAAATGGATTGCTCAGATACTGATCCTAACATAACCCTTGAAATTAGTGGGAAAGCAAAGGCAGAGTAAATTCAGTATGAAATTAAGCAGTCATGTGTAAAACATCAAAACTATTCTCCCTGTGTAATGAACCTATTGAATTATTGTTCAATAATTCATAGGACTTCAGGAAAAAAAAACACAACTGCATTCAACTCCGCATTTCAGTGAAAACATGTACTTAAATACTTTTAGAACCTTTTACATTTCTACAAACTAGATTTATATGTCTTGCACATATGGAAGTGCTGAAATCAGTTGTGCTTGAGACTAGAAACAGTTAACTCCAATGTATTAAATACACACTAAAAGTGGTTAGTTAGCTATATTGTTAGATGATGTTAGTTTGGTCCATAGCCTTTTACACATATACAAACTGGAATGTATCTAACCACAAAAAAACTTCTCTGAGGTTAAGTGTCATGAAGTTCCCTGTGAATGTATTCCTATGTGGTATATTATTTGAAGCACAACATATTTTGCTTTATTATACAAAGGAAGTTTCTCCTCACAATCTGTCAGATTCTATTTTCTACATTACTGGGTTCCTTCTTTATTTTATCCTACACATAGAAGGGTGAACAACCATGTTTCTTCTTTTTCACACTTCTATCTAGTATTACTGACATCAGCTCTGCTTTGATTACTGGATTAGACCAGTTGATCTGAACCTTCCATCCTAATGTAGTCTGTAATTCTATTATCTTTAGAGACAACACTTCAGCTCCCTGTGGTTATCCGGTCTCAGAAGGTGCACTCTTCTGTGGAAACAACAGGGGTTATTACACTTCAAAACTGGATGGTGAATTTGTTTTCAGTCAACAGCTATAGAGATTCCAGTTCATGAAGCTATGTACTATTATCAGTTCAGACAGAGACAGGAAGTTAGTAAGAAGTCACCAAGGAAGTATAAATGAAGCTACCACCAAGGCACTGAAGAATTTACAAGGAAGAAACATGGCTAAAAATAAACAGGAAATGCAAAAAGTGGAAGAACATGCTATCATTTGATATGACATCCTGCATGTTCATGACTAGCAGTTCACAGAAAAACATATGTACACACATGGATATGTGTCTATAACCCTACACACTACATAAACGATATGTCACATACATATGTGTGCCTCTGTGTGTATAAGAAAACACGAAGGGAAGAAAACAGTGTCAGAGTAACTAGCACATACATAATATACATAATTTTTCACCTACCTGAAGGCTTTTCATTACTGCAGTTAAGAAGATTGGGATTTGCCCAGTGCATCAAAAGCAGCTTCACAAGGTTGGTCTAAAATGAGCAAAATCAGAGGTGTTTGAATGGTAGAAGTAGGACAGGACCAGTATGCCTATCATTCAGTTTATTCATTCCTGCCTGTACCAGCTGAAATCATATAATAAACCACAGACAGCACCTCCAAAATTCCACCTTATGTAGCCACTGCACACATCAGTATAAATCATGAGGCAGAATAAAATACAGTTCTTGCACTACTTCAGTGTACCCTCAGCATAACTCCACCCCCAAAGTCTCCCTCCACCTTTACACATGTAAAGAGATCCCTAACAGGACAGAAAACAAACTCACCCTCCATCACCTGCTGTCATCACTTAGATCACAAATATTTCTTTATGCCTAACTAATTCAACAACCATGTACCATCACTGCCAAAGGGATCTGACTGAGAACCATCATGGAAGTAAGTCTGTTCTCTGTCAGTAGTAGAAATTGGCACATTTATCTTATGCTTACTAAACCCATTTAATGTATTAGTAATGGTAGCAATTATAGTACAGTAGATTAAGGTAGAGCATCATATAATGAAAAAGTCTAAAATATATTTTTCAATTCCTACAAGAATGCTGCTAGCAACTGGTTTTAGTGAGCTCTTCTATCAACTGAATCAAAGTCTTTTGAGATATTTCTTTATCAAAGGCTGTAGTAATGTCTATCTACCCTGATAAACTGGTTGGTTAGAAAGAAGTAAGAAAGCACACAAGGAGCAAAAAATACACTTAGAATGTGAATACAGAGCTCAACTAAATGAGAGAACTGCTTGCAGTTTTGTATATATGCTAATTATATATGCAAGTATAAATTAACAAACGGGAGGACAGGATGAGCACAGGGGAAAACAAGCTATTCAGAACAAAAGAGGATTATTCAGAGCAGAAGAAGAGAGCAGCAGATAAATGAGACCTGAACTGGAAGGCAGCTAAGGGAAAGGATAGAAATTTGGCACAAAACCAAGCACTAAATAAATAAGTAAGTAGAGGCGAACTGGAAAAGAAATTATAATAAAAATGATAAAATTCAGTATGGATTCAGTACATAGGAGGTGACTTACTACAAAAGACCAGGATAAGAAGGAATGAGCTAAATGCAAAAAAAAACTCGACAAAAACACCCAAACATCTAATCACAGAAAGCCAGGAAAATATTGTTACAAATTTCTATATAAAAATAAAAAAATCTTGCTCTCCTCAGCTTTCTAATGCTGGCTTTCCATTCTGGCAGTAACAGCAGAAAATTGAGCAAACTGTGGAAGCAGGGAGGAAGCCATAACAGGTTTATTTCCAAATCCAATTAGCCCTGCTTTCAGCTGAAAACTCACAACATATATATCCCTGTGTTTTTTCATTATGAAAAAAATGGAACCTGCTTAATCATTGCGCTCACTAAATCAGCAGCAGCCACATGATCTTGTTAACAGCCATTCTGAAAAGTGGTAGTGGTTGTATAAAAGGACAGGCGGTTT
The DNA here is from genome assembly GCA_039720435.1 of Amazona ochrocephala. NCBI lineage: Eukaryota > Metazoa > Chordata > Aves > Psittaciformes > Psittacidae > Amazona > Amazona ochrocephala. Next base: position 62,314,225 of record CM077877.1, on the reverse strand, counting down.
AAATGCACTTTCAGTTTAGTAATAATACACAGCTTTTTGGGCTACCAACGTTTTGGATTTGTGCCACAAGAAATCTCAGGCTCCAACACCAATGCTACCTGCTGCCAGTGAAATATCTCCAGCTAGGAATCCTTGATGCACATCACCAACATATTCAGATCACCGGCAATTTCAACTACCTGCTTTTGCATACACAAAAACTGTCTGTGATAGTTTCAACCTCATTCATTTATGTTTTAGATGAAGCATTTTAAAATCCAGTTGTCGTATCTTCAGAACTGTGCCTAACAGCAGAAATATTTGTAGAATAACTACAGCAAATTACCACTATCCAAACACATTTCAATTGCAGAGTTACAAAGTAGATACGACTATGGCAAGAGACATATATAGACTATGACTATGGTAAAAGATATATAGAGACGAGTGGGTTCCAGTGTTGTCTTTGCCAATTCATAGTAAAAAGAAAAAAAAAAAAGAGGATGTGGTGACTCACTGCACAGAAAGTAACAGCATTGTTTAAAACACCTACTTACAAGATATCACTTGTCTCGCTTCTACTCTTATGCCCTTAATTACTCATTCAGTGCCTTTTGACAGGACACCAGGAAGCCACTTAGACCTTTTCTCTTTACAGAACTTCCCTCTGAGTACCCTCCTTCACGAAACACAAACTTAGTTACCTTTTCTGTACAAATACAGCATGTCTCTCTATCTCTTCATGGTGTTCTGTCCAAACTGTAATTTTTCTCTCTTTCTCTGACATCTCTTGCTGGGTATCTCGCCCTTTGACTGTTGAGAATGCTGCTGCAAGGAATATATTCTCGCCTCCGTCTTTTAATCTAAAAGCCCTACTTTTTAGATTCCTCCCATCTCCTTGTTTTCTCACCAAGCCAAAAGCTGCTTACCCTCATTTTCAAAGGCCTTCATAGACCCTCTATGCTTTACCTGTTCCCATTCATTCAGCATTCAGACTCCAGTACCCACCTCACATCAGTCTGTGACTTTGGCCATCATTAATATATTTTGAAATACCTATTTCCCTGCTTTTTCTAGGCTGCACCTTATATTCATAAGGAAGTCTTCAAATTATCTGCAAAGCTACATTGTAAACCTCCATTCACAGCCTGTCTGAACTTACGCTCACCAAGCAAAGAAACAGGTAATAAGCTACTATTCCATCATTCAGGTGAACTGAAATTGTCCTAATGCCTGGGCTCAGAGGGTAGTGATCAGTGGCAAGAAGTCTAGGTGGAGGCCAGCATCTAGTGGTGTACCCCAGGGATCAGTACTGTGTCCAATCCTGTTTAGCTTCATTAATGATCTGGACAATGTGCTAGAGTGCATCATCAGCAAGTTTGCAGATGACAACAAACTGGGAGTATGGTTGATATGCCAGAGGCATACCAACATCTCACTGCCATCCAGAGGGACCTCAACAGGCTGGAGAAATAGGCTGATATGTACCTCATGAAGTTCAACAAGGGAAAGTGTAAATTCCTGCACCTGGGAAGGAGCAACCCCAGGCAGCAGTACATGCTGGAGGCCACCTGGCTCGAAAGGAGCTTTGCAGAAAAGGACCTGAAGTTTCTGGTAGACACCAAGTTGAACATGAGCAAGCAACAAGCTCTGGCTGCAAAGAAGGTTAATGTTATCCTGAGCTGCATTAGGAAGAGTGGTGCCAGCAGCCAGTGATCCTTCACCTCTTCCCAACACTGGTGAGGGCACACCTGGAGTACTATATTGAGTTCTGGGCTCCTCAATACAAAAGAGACATGGAGAGTCCAGAAAAAGGCCACTAAGACGAGAGAAGATACTGGAGCACCTCACATATGAGGAAAGGCTGAGAGAGCTGGAATTATTCAACCTGGAGAAGTGAAGGCTCAGGCAGATCGCATCCATGCAGATAAACACCTTAAGAGAGGTTGCAAATAAGACAGAGCCAGGCACTTTTTGCAGTGGTGCCAAGTGACAGGACAAGGGGCAACAGGCAGAAACTGAAAGACAGGAAGTTCCGCCTGAACATCAGGAAACACTGCTTCACTGTGATGGTGGCCTAGCACTGGCACAGGTTGCCTGGAGAGGTGTGTGCTCTCCATCCCTGGCAACATTCAAAAGCTGTCTGAACAAGTCCTAGGAAGTTTGATCTAGGTGACCCTGCTTGACCAGAAGGGCTGGACTAGATGACCTTCACAGGTCCCTTCCAACCTCAAACATGCTGTGATTCTGTGTAATATGGCAAAGGTCACCTACGACTTTTCCAGAAAAGATATTTTTTTCTTCATCATAATCAATCTGTTAATAAACTGAACAGTTTGAATATTGATGGACATGAAAAATTCTTAGTGAAAATACATAAAGAAAGGCTATACTAATTACAGCTTTAAGGTGCAAAATTAAATTAAAAGGGGGTTTGCGCATGTAGAAACTGAGCTTGACAGACAAGACAATATACCATGATGTGGAAGCTGACCATCACAGTTACACCAAAAGGAGATACAGTGTTTTTTTCCAAAGTAGCAAAGTGGAAGAAAAGGCTGCTTCCTTACTGGGAATTGAGCTTTAGTCCTCAAAGGAAATATTACGAGGAAAGGAAGTGCAACTCACATTAATAGAAGGAACACGTGATCGAAGTAGTGAGAAAACATGCACAAAGGAACAGAGAAAACACTGACTGGACAGGGGAGCACAGGAGCTGAACAGTTCTTTAAAACTAATGAATCATGTAATGCAACACTGAAGATAAAAAGCTGTAAGTTGACAAATGGCAGCATAAATAAATTCACTGGAATAGGCAAATTATAAATCCCTCAAATACAATCTCCACATGCCAAAAATGGGGTTTCCCCGCACATTAAATGCTAGCCCCATCCTCAGTTTCGTAAATGACAGGCTCAGGAGCACCAGTGTTGGCCAGCTGACAGACTGTGAGGCCTGTTGCCACAGGTGAGTGATTTCAGTGACAGGGTAGAAAATTTGGGGCATGAAGGAGTAATAGAGATTCCTCAAGAATCTCCCTAAGCACTTGAGACTGCAAAGCTACTCCAAAATGCTCTCAAACAATATTAGTTTTACTGCTAGTGAATTAGCTGGGGAGAAGAATCAGTGCTCCTGAAAAGTGCCCTCCACTCCTACCTCATCAAATATTTCCCTCTAAAACTATGCACAAGATGCTACATCTCTGCCAGCACCTGCAAAGCATAAGTTGCTGGCTCTGACTGAGCTTTGAACTCTTATTATCCAAGCCCCAGTGCCACTTCCTCAAATCCCTTACTCCCTTTTCTTTATCATTGGAGAAATACCTGCTTAAGTTGTAAATTCAGAAAGCTGAAGGTTTTATGCAAATGTCCTGATGTGCTATTTTGCACAGCAATGAATATGCATCATTCAATTTGCATGCACCTCCAACAGTAAATTCCTTCAGTCTTACTTTTCTTCTCTGTCAAAACCAACATTTCTGTGCAGTTCTCCGCTCCTGTCTTTTTGTTTCAACATTGGACATTCCCTACCATCCTCAGTGACCTGGTTCACCAACCTTTTTTTCAGCTCCCACCATAATTTCTTATTCCTCAGGTCCTTTTTCTCTGTTCCTTGTATCCGAGACTCACAGCTCCCTACGTGTATCTCCTTCCACTCCTTTATTGGTGCTCTGATCCCTTTCTTGAGACATACTACATTTTTTTTTTCCTTCTTGACATCTATTCCTCCTTTCTCTTCAACTAAAGCTTCCCCACCCTTTTCCTGCAATTTCCTTCCACCTGCTGTCACTTCTCACGTTCCCACTCCATTATCTCCAGCAGATCAACAGCCTTAGACATAAATCTGTATAATTTTGGATCATCAATCTCACACTACTGTGTGATTGACACAGTGAAATCCCCAAGTATTATTTTCATATCTAAGGTGTTTATTCACTAACCACAACAAAACCTTTAGGCAGAACACATGAAATACCACTGGTTACATCATTACAATCTCCAGTCTTCACCACTGAGTAAGATGGCCTACATCTGCACTCATAAGAACCAGTATTCAGTTGCTCATAAGGGTACACTTTGCTTCACTGGGTTGGAAAAACGCTTACCTCAGTGTGTGATTTTTGTTGGCCAGTTTGCTAGGATTGCTGCCTCTGAATGCTTGAGTTTGGAGGAATTTTTGGTTTTGATTTTTTGGGGGGAGGTGTTTTATTTTTTTCTATTTTTTCTTAATTAAGCAGAAAAATAAATTAACCAAAAATTAAGCACTTCTGGAAGCAGGGTATGGGAAAATATATTGCTTGACCCTTGTGAGCTCTAATATTTGTGTGATTTGAAGATATAGTATTAGACGGAAGATAAATTCTGTGGGCTGAGAATATTCCTTTTCTTGTCTGTTTGAAAAATTGACAATACATAGCCAAGTGTCAAACCTTTAAAAAAAGCAGCCACCAGATGCCTACAAAACAGATTTTTTATTATAATGGATAAATCAAAGAGACCACTTTTGTTAGTATGGTCCACTGTAGGCCTAAATGCTAGTCTAACCAGTATTAGTGGCCCTGTTTAAACATCCACTTGGATTTGCAATCCGTCTAGAGATTTGCAATTAAAAAATAAAATCAAATCAGAGAAGTAGTTTCAATTTTTATTATTACTACTACTACTATTATAGCACTGTATATTATTATTATTATTAGAAGCACTGTAACTTCATGCAAGTTATATATTCAGCAGATCGAATAAATGAGATCAGGTAAGTCATGGAGTAATAAAACTCCTGAGAAAAACACTGGAGACTATTTAACTAATGGAATGTGGTGATAATAGGCATTTCACTAAGCATCAAGGACATTAGGAAGAAGAGTGCAGATTAGCAAATTGAAGCTACTTGGGAGTGAAACAAACAAAACAAGGCCCAAGACAGAGACTCGCAACACTAGGTAGTAAGGTAATTCTTAACTTATTAAGAGTCACTGTGGATTGAGTTTTGAGGATCATGTACTTGTTCTCCACTACATAATAGCATGCCTTAGAAGATTGTGTATTCCTTGCAGCCCAAGTCTCATATGTAAACCCTTAAATAAGAGCAATACTGTTTGGAGACTAAATAGCATTTTCTCTGCGATTGCAAATGTGATCCACAGTACTGCTCTAGACACAGAAAATGATGTCTGAGACTCATTTCAAATCTCCCTTCTTAATACAGTATAGATGAGGAAGATATTTTTTTCCTATCTGAGTGCAGAAAAAAGGGGACCATAACCACCTGTGGTCAGCAAAGTGGAACAGATTAGAAAAAGTAGGTTGTGGGAATGAGACTAGCAGCAGGATAGAAAAAGTGGAGGGGGAAAACCAGAGCACAGCATGGATAAAATTATGGACTTCGGAACTAACAGCATGAAATAAATGAAGGGAAAGGGAAGAAGAGAGACGTGGCAAGGAGACAGGATGTAGGTAGAGACAGCCTAAGCAGAAAAGAAAATTGAAGAAGTTGCATAGTGTGGGAAAAAACAGTGAGATTGAACAAGAGAGACTGAGACTGTGAGCAAGTGGGAAAGAGGGATAACAGAAGGGCAGGAACGTTGGCATGAAGCCAAAGTAGAGAAAAGAGAAAGCCTGGATGAGAACCAGGAAGAGGAGGAGGGGAAGAAGCTGGCTGTGCAAAGAGATTAGTGTTGGGATAAAATGTGTAAGGAAAGGACATGAAGCCAGGCAAACGAATGGGACAATAAGGCAACAGAATAAAGCAAAGAATGGAACAGGCTGGAGGCAACGGGACATAAGGTTACATATGGGAGGAAGGAACTGTTAAAGACTGTGTTTATACACAGAGCTTGGAATGGAACCCAGGTCCCCCAAATGTCACCGCTACTTTTCTGTAGTTAACATGTTTAACCTATATGACCTAATAGTATGCTTTTTAAACCTCTGGATATAGTCCAAGTAAAGAAGGACAACCTAATACTGTTTTCAGCTACATAAGTGACAAAGGTTACTTCAAATATTTTCTACAGCTGAAGTAAAAACTTCAGCAGTCTTTACTTCAAGACTGATAACCTACATTTCTATTTTATAATTCGCCACAAAATTAGACAGAGAAAAAAATGAAATAAATCAGGAAAAATATGATGTGATCTTGTGATTGAAGATGCTTATACGTTATCTTCCTACAAGTTACATAATAATACCACAGAGAGGATCAAAATCTGTCACTTCTCAAAATTTGTACCTGAACAGTCTTATTAGACTTCTTTTTCATATATGCTTCTCGTATATGAGAGGAAGTTACTACAGCTGGTATTTCAAGGAAAATGAAATTTATATTGATCACTGAGTTCCCCAATATCCAAATAAGTATACAGTGCAGTCTGTGTACATCTCAGCTTTAAAAACATACATGTAAGCACTGATAATTTTATGGTAATTTCGTAAATTGAGGTTGTCCCTAGCCTGTATATGAAACTCAAACTTGTAAATCTATTTTTTTATAATTTGGTACTGTGTGAATCTAGCTTTTTTTGGCCTTAGTGGTCTGTACCCACAATTAGCATTTGAATCATTTATAGAAACTCTCTACATATACCAAGAGTGAAAGAAAGGTATCCCAAGCAGAAATACCAAAGCGGTCTCTCTGAAGCAAATGAGTGTAACTTGATCTGAAGAAAAATACTGCTCTTCTACCTCAGTACAATCACATATGACGAAGATGAATAAAAAGACTAAAGAAACAAGGGTGAGATGTGTCTGGATAAAACATTCCCTAGAGGCTTTTCTGACAATAAGTAAAAGCTTCCAGCCATTTGACGGGGAAGATATGTATTCCCTGTGCAATTATATTCTTTCTTGAAATACTGAACAAGCATTCCCTTCTTTAGGCTCTTCTCTTTGAAAACATTTGTGGAATGTGTTTGCCAAAGTCCAGAAACTGCATTCAAGGGAACTGCTGCGGCAATGGCCAAACATGAATGAGATTAAATACCACTTCCTACAACTAGTTCAGATACCCATATACATCGAAGCATATTCCAATGATGGATATGTATTTGTTTTCTATTTTGAGGCCAACATACACTTAAATAAAGGAAAACGAAATTGCAGCTGAGTCAAATGACTAATGTGTTTTGGTAACAAGGAGCTAAGTAGATCACATAATAAAGAGGTATGTTCTTTCAGATTTCAGCAAGAAACACAAAGTCCCTTCCACAATATGAAAGAAAGACTGTGTTTGGATGAACTAACTAGATAGAGGGGTATGATTCAATCCAAGCAACCAAGCCAACCAAATGTGTGTTAAGGAAGAATGTAGTTATAAACCAACAAATTTCCACATAAATTTTGAAAATTACACAGGGTGTATATACATACCATGCTCATAAACATAAGGTAGGCATCTGAGCTCTCAAAACTGTTTTTATTTATTTGGGATATTTTCAATTCATTGATGGGAAGAAATCCTTGCTAGTGCAGAAGTTACTCTTGGAGAGGTACAGTCAGCAGTTCTACAGTTCTCTCACCCTTTTTTTTGACATTATGAAATTGTTAAATCTCAAAGCTAGAGGCTAAATCTGTCTTGCTAAGTAAGAAAGTGCAATTGAGCAAGCTTAAGTATCCCTTATAATCCACACTGCTTAACTGTTAGCTCTGGTCCTGACTCTGCTTTGGACCACTCCAACCACCTCTCTACAAACAAGACTAATCTCCTACAGAGGAAACTAGCTCTGAACAGTATGAATGTGAGCCAGACTCTTGCCTGGCTTAATCCCCAGCCTTCTTTTCTTTTGCAATTTTTAACAGTTCAGACACAGGCAGCATCCCCCAAGGATGAAATTTTGGGAGAGGTACTATTTAAGCTACCGGGGAGTCAGCTCTGACCTGCATGCCTCTGATAGCTGGTTTGAAAGGTGACATTTCTGTGATAAACAACAAAGAAACAGCTTGTGCCTGGGAACTGTGCCAAAGTACCCAAGGCAAATGTCAGAGCTGCTGCCTATTCCCACCACGGGGAGGGCGAGTGCGTTTTCTCCTGATCACAGCAGCCTGGAAGATGTCCAAGAGGGGACAGCACTACCAATGCCAGATTACCAGCTGTTCACAAAGTGATTGGTGTGCTAAATTCAAATTAGGGGGCCACCCTGAGAAATACTAGTTGCCCTTGTGCAGTGGGCGTCAGTGCCAGCATGGGCAGTGTGGTACCCAAGTGATGATGTGTATCCCACTCTGGTGTGCACAGGCAAGAGACACCAGCACTCCCCATGCTGCATGTGAATGAGACAAAGGAGTTCAAACTGCCAGCACTAATGGTATTTAATAACAGAATGCAATGCCATGTAACAATAACAGAATACCTATGTCCAAAAGGCCCTCTTAAATTTCTGTAGTCAACCCCAGCATATTGTAATTTCTTGAGGCTAGTTTTAGTGCCCTCATAATGTAATTTTGAAGAAGCTTTTGTGAGTCATTGATACAGATTTACATGTGTGTTGAAGAGGTTATTATATTCCATCATTTTATTGATGTAAAATTATTAAGGTAAGCAACCCTGACCTTATTACCTCAATAATATCCATTTTGGTATAATGTTAGAATCACAGTGTGCATTAAAAATTAAGACTTGCTTTTAGCCCTAATAGTTGAAGAGAGAAAAATTACTGTGTCACCAGAGGAGGAGGTGATGCGTGCTGAAGAGGCCCCACCATATAATAAACTGTCAGAAAGTGAAAAGCAGAATGTCTTGTTTACTGATGGATCCTGTGGTACTGTGGGAAAGCATTGGAGATGGAAGGCAGCTGTATGGAGTCTTCGACAACAAGTTGCAGAAACTGCTGAAGGAGAGGGTGAATCAAGTCAGTCTGCCAAGGTGAAAGCCATCCAGCTGGCCTTGGACATTGCTGAACAAGAAAAGTGGCCAGTACTTTTATCTCTATACTGACTCATGGATGTTGGCAAATGCCCTGGAGGGGTGGTTGCAGCAATGGAAGCAGAGCAAATGGCAACGCAGAGATAAACCCATCTGGGCTGCTGCACTGTGGCAAGATATTGCTGCCCGGGTGCAGAAGCTGGTGGTGAAGGTATGCCATGCAGATGCTCATGTACCCAAGAGCTGGGCCACTGAGGAACACCAGAACAACCAACAAGTGGATAAAGCTGCTAAAATTGAAGTGGCTCAGATGGACTTAGATTGGCAACATAAGGGTGAATTATTTTTGGCCCGGTGGGCCCATGACACTTCAGGCCATCAGGGCAGAGATGAAACATACAGATGGGCTCGTGATCGACAGGTGCACTTTACAATGGACACTATTGCCCAGGTTATTCATGACTGTGAAACGTGCTGCAATTAAGCAAGCTAAATGGTTAAAGCCTCTTTGGTATGGAGGACGATGGCTGAAGTACAAATAGGGGGAGGCCTGGCAGACTGATTATATCACACTCCCACCAACCTGCCAAGGCAAGCCATGTGCTTACCATGGTGGAAGCAACCACTGGATGGCTGGAAACATGCACTGCGCCCCACGCCACTGCCCAGAACACTATCCTGGACCTTGAAAAACAGATTTTGTGGCGACACGGCACCCCAGAGAGAATTGAGTCAGACAATGGGACTCATTTCCAGAACAGCCTTATAGACGCTTGGGCCAAAGAGCATGGCATTGTGTGGCTATATCACACTTCCTACCATGCATCAGCCTCTGTGAAAATCAAACAGTACAATGGGCTGTTAAAAACTACACTGAGAGCAATGGGTGTTGGGACTTTCAAACACTGGGATACACATTTACCAATAGCCACCTGGTTGGTCAATACCAGAGGATCTGCCAACAGGGCTGGTCCAGCCCAGTCAGAACTTTTACATACTGTAGAAGGGGATAAAGTTCCTGTGGTGCACATAAAGAATTTGCTGGAGAAGACAGTCTGGGTTATTCCTGATTCAGGTAAAGGCAAACCTATGGGTGGGATTGCTTTTGCTCAGGGACCTGCATATACTTGGTGGGTAATGTGGGAAGATGGGGAAGTCCGATGTGTACCTCAAGGGGATTTGATTTTAGGGGAAAACAGGCAATGAACTCAATTGTATGCTGTTGCCTGCTATGTAGCACTTTTATAGCGCACCAACTAGATGTCTTCAGGTCACCAGCGACTGGCCCTGACTTCCCTCAGACCATCATCCCAAGAAAGAATGAACTTTGATGAAACCAGACGAGTTCTGCGGTATCATCAGCAGGCAACGATCCAACACTGTACGCAGCCCCTCCTGCTCTGAAAGACTGTTACAAGAGATGGGAGCCCGACACCATGGCCTGGATGGACTCAGCAGCTTTATAGGGATTGGTCCATGCACTAAGGAATGAACTCTCTCTCTCTCTCTCTCTGTGGATATATGTATATATATATAAGATAAGAGTGATGGTATATTGAAAATGTGGGACCTGAGCACGATGTGAATGGTATGGAATAAGGGGTGGATACTGTCCTGGGTTCAGCAGTAGCAGTCATTTTTCTCCGTCTTAGTAGCTGGTGCAGTGCTGTGGTTTTGACTTTCAGCCTGGGAACAGTGCTGATAATACTGATGTTTTCAGCTGATGCTCAATAGTGTTTACTCTGACCAACGACTTTCTGAGTCTCATGCTCTGCCAGGGAAGAGGGGAAGCCAGGAGGAAGCAGAGACAGGACTCCTGACCCAAACTAACCAAAGAGGTATTCCATACCACAGCACATCATGTCCACTATATAAACTGGGGGCAGTTACCCAGAAGGGCTTGATCACTGCTCAGGTCGGGCTGGGTATCAGTTGGCGGGTGGTGAGCAGTTGCATTCTCTTCCCTTATTATTTCCCTTATTATTATTATTATTGGTGGCAGCAGCAGTGGTTTCTGTTGTACCTTAGTTACTGGATTGTTCTTATCTCAACCCGTGGGAGTTACGTTCTTTTGATTCTCCTCCCGGTCCCTCCGGGAGCAGGGTGAGAAAAGCTGGGGGAGTGAGCAAACGGCTGCGTGGTTTCTGGGTTGCCGGCTGGGCTTAAACCATGACAGACTGCAGTCCTAGAAACTCTGAATAACCTTTCTTTAAATTATGCTTGTTTTTTGATGCTATAATCATTATATTTTTCATGTTTGCAGATGTTATTACTTCAGTAGACACAAAAACATGGAAAAAAAAAGAAAAAATAACAGCCCGTAGCACTTACAGGTAACCTAATCTGTTCCTGCAAGGCAGATCCTTATCTTATAAACAGAAAAACTGACATTCAGGCAGTAGCCTCAGCCTTATCTTGTACTCAGTAGCCATATCCTGTACATAACTTTCTAACTCACTAGTAATATCCTCTGGATCTACACACTTTCTCACAATAGGACAATTCATCTATTATTCACCCATGCTCTTTTTCAATATTTGGAGTAATACCATTCTAGCAAACTTATCCTTGAGACTGCTTTTCTTTACAAACACATGTAAAACCAGGTACAGACTTATTTATTCATTTATTTTTAAACATCAGCTAATACCTACCGACACTTAAAATTCTTAGTTATTCCCTGTTTGGAAACAATGCAACAACCCACTATTATGTTTTGCTTCTGATAAGACAGGTATTGCTATGAGTATTCAACTCTACTCCCTCTGTAGGATTCATTCTGTGCAGCTTTATGCTGTCTAAGAATAAGGCATCAATTACATGTCGTTCATACATCAACGTTCATGATGACTGGGGAGAACTGGCAAATACAGTGGTCAATTGACCCATCCTTTGGCCCATCTGCCCCACACTTTGGTCTGGATTCCTCCTGTAAAATCTTAAAATGTTCAAGACCTCTAACATATGGTAGTTGCTCATGACCCCTACAATCGGGGGGTGGGGGGTGTGGTGTGGTGTGTGTGTGTCAGACTAAGCAATGATTCATTCCACCTGTTTTAAATGCACCTCCTAGATTTGTCTGAACTGCACTCTAGAGGCAATTCTTCACATTAGACAAGACACAGCTTTGACTTTGTATGTAAGTTGTAGTTGTCTAAACTCGGTTGAGAAGAACGCCATCCTAAATAAAATTGGTTTCACTATTCTCAATGTGTCTCCACAAGCCAGATTTGATTATAAGGTGTGGATGTGATGTCTTCCACATGCTTAGCTCACTCAGGAGAATGTATCTTTGCTCCTATATTTTCTCATATAATTTACTGTAGAAGATGAAGCAATTGTAAGCTTATTGCACTCCACTTACATCATCTATTTAGCTATGACTTGAGCTTTGTAACAGGAAGCTTTGAGGACCTTTATTCTTTAGAAGTTTCCTCCTGTACAGATGAAAATTGAATTTTCTCATTATAAATTTAAAATTTCAGTGGATTATTCTTTTCTTTTTCCAGGTAAAGTAAGTTAGTACCTTCTTTATTGCCGTTATGTTCTTACAAATAGGCAAATATTGCGGGTTTTTTCATTTTGTGCAATTTTTTTTTCAATTTTTTGCATTTTGTGTATTTGCAAACATTCATGCACATGAATCCGTAAAAAGGCTAAAAGCTGTTTCAAAATTATTATTGTAAGAAAGGAAATTTTAAAAGCACCCTGATGGCTACACTTCTGGATGAGATATTTTCCCTGATACCTAATGACAGAATCATAGAATAGTTAGGCTTGGAAAGGACCTGAAGATCATTGGAATTTAATTTATTTACTTGTTTCTTGCAAACAGAATCCATATGAAAGCCGTATTAACCCCCTAAATAAGGATGACAAATTACCTATAATGATAATGAAGTATCTCCAAATTGTATTATTCATTAACACTACAAAGGGAAGACATTTGCTCTGTATTTTGATAATTTTAGTGAGGAAAAGTGCAATGTTACTTCATTCATTGTCCTCCACGTGTACTTACTGTGCTTGTGCAGTGACTAGCACAACTGGCCCCTGGCTTCTCACTGAATTTTGTTCAATTAATCACTCAATTACAAACTTCACCTGCCATTTGAGGTGCCACCTACTGTACAGAAATGTGTCAGCTTTTCATATTAAAACCATAATAGTCTCACTAACTTGAAAGTATTTGCTGCTGCTACAGAACACTGCCACAAAGAAAAGATAAACTGGTGAAAAAACTATGCTTTACCTGTCCATACTTTGCAGCTAAATGTAGGGGTGTCCAGTACTGATTATCCACTACATTGATATCAGCCCCACAATCCAGTATCAGAGATGCAACATTCTTGTACCCATTAGCGCAGGCCACATGAAGCTGCAATAGAAAAGAATCCTAATAGTTTAAAGAATTCAGAAAAACCTCTGATGTGCTACTCCATATTTCGGCTGCCCCCCAGACTTAAATCACAGTAACAATGAATATAAAATTTACATGTATTAAGAACAGTTTAAAAAACCTATTTAGAAAACCTTCAGAACCTATTTAAGCATTTATAAATAAAACCTGCCAAAAAATAAGAATGTTAGCTTATTGAGAACTACTTACACAATCTAGTGTCACTGGATACTTTCCGTACAATTTCAAGCAAATATCCTTTCAAACACATTCACAAACTTCATGAAGCCAGGCAGACTGATAGGTTTCAACAGAGCTTGACCTAGACCTTTCTTTTGTGGCAGTTCAAATCAGCTAGATGTAAGCTGACACTATTTTACTCTGAAATTAATTCATTAACACTCAATCAAACCACGAAAATGGAGTCTGAAACACAAAATCAATCTCAAAAATATTTTTCAATATTAAACCACAGAGATTTTACTTGTCACTTGTACTCCTTCCCTACGTACTTGATTAAGTGGTGTTTTAATGATTTTAGCTGATTTTCTGTATCAGTAAACTTAATTCCAGAGTAGAATGGAACAGAGAGAGGGCAGAAAATGCAGCAACAGAATGACAGAAACTCAGGTCAGCAGGCACTTCAGCGGGTCAAGTAGTGCAACTTGCTGCTAAAGCAGTTACGAAGCTACTCAAAGGTAGCTGTATTTGTTCATGCCGTGTCATTCCAAGTAGAAAATACAGTATGAGTGATAAGGTACTGACAACTACGTAGTATTTACTACTTCCTATTTCTGGTTCAGCTACACATGCAGAGTAAGTAAAAACGTGAAGTTTTCTTCATAAACATGCTTGATGTAGACAGATGAAATGCATTGCAATTCATCAAAAATCTTCTCCTGGAAAGGGGGCAAGGATACCTTTGCCCTGGAGGCAGAACACTAATTATGTACACCATAAATGCTCTAATTTTAAATGTAGAAACCCCTCAAAATTATCCCATAATTTGATATACAGAATCACAGAATCACAGAATAGTAAGGGCTGGAAAGGACCTCAAGATCATCGAGTTCCAACCCCCCCGCCATGGGCAGGGACACCTCCCACTAAACCATGCCATCCAACGCTATGTCCAACCCCACCTTGAACGCCGCCAGGGATGAAGCATTCACAACTTCCCTGGGCAACCCATTCCAGGGCCCCACCACCCTCACAGTATAGAACTTCTTCCTCAGATCCAATCTAAACCTCCCCTGTTTAAGTTTAAACCCATTACCCCTTGTCCTCTCACCACAGTCCCTAATGAAGAGTCCCTCCCCAGCATCCCTATAGGCCCCCTTGAGGTATTGGAAGGCTGCTATGAGGTCTCCACGCAGCCTTCTCTTCTCCAGGCTGAACAACCCCAATTTTCTCAGCCTATCTTCATACGAGAGGTGCTCCAGTCCCCTGATCATCTTCGTGGCCCTCCTCTGGACTTGTTCTAACAGTTTACCAGAAGAAATTTCATTTCTTATTCAGAGATCAATTTGACAAGTGCTATTTAAAAGTAGTTTAAAAGCTCATAGGACAAAGGAAATAATTTATGACTGAAATCTTCCAAAGAAAAAAAAATATTATAGGAGAATTTAGCAGAAAAAGTACTTTTGCCATATGTCATTTTGTATCTGTATTGTATGTGCATATATGTAGATGCTATGAATCTATAAGAATGTATGAATTTATGTATTTATGGCATCAATTTTTTTCCTGATTCACCTTAACTTAAAAGTTAATTTATATTTATTCTGCCAAAAGAAACCAAATCTTATTTTCTATTTACAACTGAGATATTTGCTGTTTTCTCTGTACAGATAGATGTAGATCAACAAAAAACTATCCCCAGAATCCTTTGATACACATACAGCTATCATAGACCGGCTGACTCCGCAACCATGAACAGACACAGAGCAGTTTAACAAAATCTGCACTTCCAAGACATTTTTCAGACCAAAGTTTCACATAACAGAAATCTCAAACAAAAGCAAAGTGATCCACTCTGCAGCTACCTGTTGCAAGACTATGAAAAAAGTTCAAAAACTCAAAGCTCAACATAAAAACTGTTTGTGCAAAAAATGAACCCTTTGTCAACATCCTGCCAAGAAAACAACAAAAAATCAAGCTATCCACAGTGCTTTCCTCCTAGTATTTGCAGTACTGTTGAACAGATTTCTGACATGTGTTTCAGCTCTTCCAGCTAACTACAGAAAAGTTTTTATACAGTGATAGTTAGGTAAGTTCAAAGCTCAGTTTAACTAAGCCAATTCAGACTAAAGTAGCAATAAAAGTACAGTAGAAACAACTTTGCATTATACTGTGATTGAGCAGTTCAGCTTTATTGTATCAGAAAACTGGAAGTCAAATTAATGCTTTCATGAATTAAATTAAAAGTTGTGTTGTTTCTTCCTAACCCTCTGCTGCTTCCCTCCTGTTTTTAACTGCAGTTAACTGCCTTGGACTGGACACCCCAAAAGTTCAGTATGGACAGAGCCACTGGCTGGAGTCAACAATTCCAGATATGAGGCTGCTCACTGTTTTATTTATAGTTTAAACACTCTACAGATATTAAAATATGGAATTAAATACTAATTATTCGGTGTATCAATTCATTATCATGCAATGCAATTCAGCATAAATGTTGAAATAATAATAATGGTCAGTAATATGCGCATTTCAAATTTAAGTACAGTATTTGCAGAAAACCACAGAAGAATTTTTAAGTTATTCAGTATCATAATGCTGCTGCTGACCATTTACTGATTAATAATAATATTGAAGATTTTATATCGAAAGAGAACATCCCACAGACATGCTATCTAGGGAAAAAGATATTAATTTCAAAAATATCTTATTGCATTATTTTAAAATGATGATGGCAGAAGAAGTAGCATTCCTGAATAAAACAAAGGGATAGGAGGTCTATCAGCAGAAAAAAAGTATACTGAGACCCAATGACTATAAACAACATGCAAATTTGGGAGAAGGAATATTTATCCACAGATATGGTGGATGCTTCATTACACTGAATCAAGATGGGGTAGCTTTATGAAATATTGTTTTAGCCTGGCTCAGCTAGAAAACATGAACTTAAAACAGGAACCACTGAATGACGTTTCATGCCCTCTCAGAACGTCAGAGACCACAAGTATCTGCTGCAGTTCTAAACTACAATGCCAATTTCTTTTTTTTTTTCTATTGTTGAATATTCAGAGCCTAAGAGTGAGAAAGTTGTCATTGAGACATGGATGTTGCACCAGCCTAGTTCGTTATCTATACATGGTACTGACACGTATCTATTTTCAAAAAGCCAGATGAGCATCAAATTCTTGCAAAACCTCATTTCGAGTCTTAGAGAATTGCCTTGCAAACATGCTCATCAGCGCACAGTTGCAGTACATGCACATTCACAGGGTGACGATTACATATTCCCACTCACCAGGGTCACTCCTTCATCGTTCTTTTGATTAACGCTCCCTCCACTTGATATGAGCTGTCGGACATCTGTAAGCATTGTCATAGATCTCTGCATCTTCATTTGGCGCAATGAATTCAGATCTACACCTGGAAAAAAGAAAAAGGTTAAAACCTTCTGCTATTTCATTCCTCAAGAAAGAACAGATATCTGATTTTGTATTCTGGGTTTGTGAAAGCTTGATCAATGTTTAATTAGACTTCAGTGTATATTTACAGAACATGTTAACATATTTACCAACAAGTTTAATATCTTTATTTATGAGTCACTACATGGATGATTTAATGTCAGTCAGCAATATTAAATAAATGGGACTGATCTCCTACTGACTGGCAAGAGCAGTTTTAGATAAAGCAGTAGTAATATCATTAAGTCCACTGGGATTGTGAATATAACAGGAATGGGAAAAGAATTACACACTCTAAGGAAGCCACTCAAGTGTTTGGGACTTATTTAATGAAAATTATTTTTGGCCGTATTCTTTCAACCCTGTGTATATATCACAGTGCTCAGACCTGTCTCTTAAGCTCAACTGCTTGAGAGATTATGAAGCGAAACAAATGACATTAAAACACAACACTTTTTTTATCTGCCTGGGTTATTTTTAACTGGGATTAGTTCTCCAGCTGAGCCTATACTATTGCAAGGCCCCAAACTAGCAGAAAATGTGGTATGGATGCAGGAACAAATGGAAGGGGATGAATGGAATGAAGGGCACAGAATTGTTTGTGTCAGTACTGCTGCAGAAAGAAACAGTTGTCAAAGTACAGTTTTAAATGGAAGATAAGCAAGACACTCTATAATCGAATGAAATCATGTCCTCCGTCTAAAGAGATTTAAAGTTAGAAACAAAGGTACAACAAAATTGTTCAGTGGTCAAATTAGCAACTGTCTGTGGCTAGATTGGAATACCTAACCAAAATTCAGGGCTTGATTGTTCTGCTCCTAGATTCACGTGGCCACTTACATCCTGTCCTGGGTTCAGCAGCAGCAGTCATTTTTCTCCGTCTTAGTAGCTGGTGCAGTGCTGTGGTTTTGACTTTCAGCCTGGGAACAGTGCTGGCAACACTGACGTTTTTAGTTGCTGCTCAGTAATGTTTACTCTGACCAAGGATTTTCTCACTCTCATGCTCTGCCAGGGAGGAGGGGAAGCCGGGAGGAAGCAGAGACAGGACACCTGACCCAAACTGACCAGAGAGGCATTCCATACCACAGCACACCATGCCCAGTATATAAACTGGGGGCAGTTACCCAGAAGGGCTTGATCACTGCTCGGGCAGGCTGGGTATCAGTCAGCAGGTGGTGAGCAGTTGCATTCTCTTCCCTTTATTTCCCTTATCATTATTATTATTGGTGGTAGCAGCAGTGGTTTGTGTTCTACCTTAGTTACCAAACTGTTCTTATCTCAATTCGTGGGAGTTACATTCTTTCGATTCTCCTCCCCATCCTTCCGGGAGCTGGGGGGAGGAAAGGGGGGAGTGAGAGAGCGGCTGTGTGGTTCTGAGTTACGACTGAGCTTAAACCACGACACATCCATACGTAGAAAATTCAATTTGAGTATAAAAGTCCTTCCTTTCTGCCCTGCCCATGACACAACAAAAAGCATAGGAGTAAATGATTTATTGGTTCTCTTCTACATGTGCCAGTGAGCAGAAAACTGACAAATATTAAATTTAATTAATATGTATTTAACTCAAAATTTTACCTCAATCACTCCTTCAGTTTTTTACATTACTAAAACAATTGAAGCAAGCTATAAATTAGTATTTTAATATCCTTATTTTTAATCTGCCCTGGAACTCATATAAATGGGTATACCATATGTAGTTCAGCAAAGAATCCAAACCATTTTCATTCTCTAACATGCTACTATACATACTGCTTTATCTTCTGAATTTTATTTGTCTGACGCACCTCTAAGAGTTTCCTCTCTGAAGTGAAATGTTCAGTGTGAGCACTGTCTCACTGGCCACATAGAATCATAGAATAGTTAGGGTTGGAAAGGACCTTAAGATCATCTAGTTCCAACCCCCCTGCCATGGGCAGGGACACCTCCCACTAAACCATGCCACCCAAGGCTCTGTCCAACCCCACCTTGAACACCGCCAGGGATGGAGCATTCACAACTTCCCTGGGCAACCCATTCCAGGGCCTCACCACCCTTACAGTAAAGAATTTCCTCTATATCCAGTCTGAACTTCCCCTGTTAAAGTTTGAACCCGTTACCCCTTGTCCTATCACTACAGTCCCTCATGAAGAGTCCCTCCCCAACACCCCTATAGGCCCCCTTCAGATATTGGAAGGCTGCTATGAGGTCTCCACGCAGCCTTCTCCAGGCTGAACAGCCCCAACTTTCTCATCCTATCTATTTATTCTCATCTTTTCAAACATCACCTAAACAATACTAAATGACCCCAAATGTGAAACACAAACCAAAACCTACGCTGGAGAAAATTAGACATTTTCTGTATCTGGACTAAAACCTGTGATCTTCCACATACATGTAATTCAGACAAACAGACACACATATATATACACAATACTGTTAAATTAGATAACCACACAAAAGCAGAAAGTACTAACCTCCTATTGCCTGACAGTTGCTAGACTATAATGCAATGAGGATTTCATAGGATGTTCTGAGCATCTCCTAACAATCAGTGTACTCTTTTTGTCAGTTTTGAAGTTTTTAAGCCTTCATCACTTTTCACAGTAATGATTTAAAACCACCTGATGTCATTTACAGATTACTGATTTCCCCAGGAAGAAGAAAAAATCAAAATAAAAAAATACTGAAACAGAGTTATTAGCAGGTTGTTTGGCTCCTCATGTTTCATGTAAATTACAGCCTTTTCTACCAATTTACTGCTGACTCACACTCAGCACGGTCAGAGAATTAACTTATCAATATGTTCTTACACTAACAGCGAAATATTAATCCTTATACTCCTTGTAAATAGCATTTTATAGAACCTTGGCACATCCGGTCTGGGCCTACCTGTTGAAAGATTAACTTTGCTCATGCTGAATAACAGATCAAAGAAAAGTTCAGCTGCATCAATTGCTATGTATGTTCTATACAAATATAATTACACCCATAAGCCCAGAGAAGATGTATAAACAATGCTACACAGCAACAAAAGGCAGAGTCTATGTGAGTCTCAATATAATTTTTAAACTAGCTGCATGGAAGGATATGATACACATTTCATAAAACAAGCAGCAGTAAACAGCCTGGCAAGTGAGCTTCTACAGTGACATGGTTCCTCAGGCTTCATTTTTTTAAATATACAAAGGACTTTCGAAAATGCTATAGAAATATCCGATTCCCTCCCTCTGCCTTTATAGAAAACAGAATGAAAACATGGAAAAAAAAAATCTAAATTGCAATCCTAGAATTGCAGTTTTGAATTCCAGGAACTCAGGAGCTAGGCTTCAAAGTAAAGAATTCTCTAGCAGAGAGCTGAGAAGCAGATTTATGAAGCGCGCACATGCATCATTCTCTGAGGCTCAGACAAGGAGACCTGGTCAGTAACTGCCTTCCTTTATTCAAGTTTGTAATTCTGAGGAGTCCTCTCTCCCCCCTGAGGGAGTGATACTTTCATGAGTTTTGATGTATGAGTAACAAAATGCTACTCGTACAGTAAGCAAACTACTGATGCCTGAATCAAAGAATGACCTTCACGTTGCTTTTCAAAGGGGAAATGTGGTTTAGATAATCAGCTGAAATGGGACAACAGCCAGCATGAACAGAAGAAGAAACCCAAATTGGCATGTACTACGGGCAGAGATTCACATTTGAAAATAAATGGAAAGTCAAAAAGAAAGGCATAGGACGGAAAATATCCTTCAAATACCCTGTAAAATCAGAGTGAGAGCCACATGCTCATAAATTCTGCATGAGATGAGATGGAAAAGGAACAGTTAAAACATAAGTGACCCACAGGGCGCAGCATTTGGTGGTGAGCATCAGTGCTGATGACAAGAGCATAACCCAAGAGCTACAAAATATATTACTTCTCACTGTCTAAGAAAAACACCTGACAAGGCCATTTCATGCGCTTTGGCTGTCTCACCCTCTCTGGCATATGGTTATAGAACTGACACCCCATAAGAATATAGAAACCTCAGATAAAAGAGGGAAAGAACTTTCAAAAAGTTGCAGTGGTAAAGAATTACACAGCAAACAGAACTGAGAATTGCTATGAAAAATATTTTCCTCAGAAATGTCAAGTATTAAGTCTCTCCACCTGCAAGTGGAACACCTGCTCCTGTGACCAGTACAAAGCAAATCACTCAAGCACTCCATGGGAAATACCCATGGTACACATCCAGCTGCCACTCTTTCTGAAACTTGCACACCTCGTTCTTCAATGGGCTTAACCCTCTTCAGGAGTAGAGATCAATATAATCTTGTGCAAACACAAATGCACACTAAAAACCTGCAACCAGTTTCAGAAACCTCCTCTCTCCTCTCCTCTTACTTAAATCCTCTCCCATCCTGCCTATGTCTGCCCTTCCTGCAGAGTGGTAAACACAAAGAGGCCCTTTTCACCCCAAGTATGATGAGCCTGTTGGTACACTTCGGTAATTCATGGTATAGAATTTTTGTTTCTCTCCTGTCCAACAAAGCATAGATTTTAGGTGTAGCTGTTACTTTATCCAGCTTTATTTGCTTAAAGTTTTAGAAGGCCTTTTCTGGCTGCTTGCTAGATACCTTTGTAAAGAGCAGTATTTTTGTTACGTCACATTTTTCAGTGGCTCTTGTGCATATTGCTTGGCATTATGTGCATCTGATTTCAAAGGTCAGCATACGAACAGATACATTTCAGCAACATTTATTATGTGAGAAGGGAAATCAGTATTTTCAATATCTGCAAAAGAATGTATGCTTGCAAAACCAAGGCCTGTAGCTGCAATTCACTGCAGAAGTACCTATGGATTGTTGTTGGTGGGTTTTACCTCTTTGCCTTTAAAGATACCATTACACATGCTTAGTGAAGGATGTAGTTTATTTTCTTCTAGTCTGAAACCGCTATCAGAAATTAAACTCCTCCTCATGTAGATATCAGTGACAATTCTCCCACTCCAGTTAAACATGGGGGTTTTAGCTCTCTTTTCTATAATAAGGAAGTTGATGACCCTTTCAGCAAAAAATTAGTTAAATGAACTCTGTCTCTTCCTTACTTGTATGAAAACAAAAGTAATTTTTGTAATTTATTTTAACAGACTGGCAAAATCTCAAGGCTTAGTACTAAATCAATCATCTGTGGATATGTCTTACATGTTTATTATTTCATTTGTAATGTTAACACTAGAATGCAGAAGCAAAACAAGTATCATTGTCTCTGGTTACTTGTGATAAGTATTGTGTCTGAAATGACTTCTTTACATATGGTATTTCTATACTCAGGATTTCTCTGCAGGTTCTCAATATATTATGGTTAGATGTTTTTTGTGAGAAAGCAGTAAAAGCAGGCTACTCAATATGTGCCAGGAAGCCAGGAGCTGATGGTAAACACAAGGTAGGCAGGCCAGTATCCTTGCTGGATGGGGCACATTCCCACAATAGCCCAAACAAGAAATGAGAGCAGGTCTGGTGATGCGAATATGGGCCAACCAATAGTCCTGTGAATACCAGAAAAGCCTCCAGCAACAAATCCAGAAAATCAGGTGAAGCCAGGAACTCAAGTCAGTGGTTCAGGGCTGGAATCACCAAGGTCTGTGCCTGGGCATAGGAACACCTCAAGCAAGGACCAAGAGCAGAAACCTGGGTGTAAATGTGGCTACTGAACCAAAGGATGGATGAAAGATCATGACAAAGCTTCTCCCAGCTCTTCCTCACAACTTATCTCTTTTCTCAGCTGACTGCTCCCAGGTTACACAGCTGTACCATATCAGAGCTGGCTTTCAGCACAGGCAGTCAAGCCCCTGGGATGAGGGGGACAGGTCACAGGGCCTGTGGGTGCACTCTGCGAACTGCCATTATTTTTTCTAACCTGCTAAAACTTATAGTTTTAGGAAATCTATAAAAAATAATCTATTCCTGATGGCAACTGAGTTATTCACTGGTAAGTGGTTTGAAACAATACTGAAAAGGGCATCCCCAGTTTCTGATGTTCTTCACAATCTTTTTTCAAATCTTTGCAAAGCCTATTAGTCAAGGAGATGCCTGGTTTTCTTCTACTGCCAGTTAAACAGTAGATCGTAAACTACTGGTTATAATTTAAAATTATAATTCACATGCCAAAAGTCTGCACAGTGAGTTTAAAGGTTTTCCCTTTGATAGAAATATCTGGGTAACATGCCGGAAACACACAAATATTAAGAGGAGTCCAATACTTCAAAGTCAGTTCCCCAAGTCAGAAAGTATAAAAGTAGCTTATTCAAGCTTATATTAAAAAACACAAAGGCCAAAGGAAACCAGATGAGCATTGTCAACTGCAACATCCCGTATAAAGACAGGCTGAGAAAGTTGGGGCTCTTCAGCCTGGAGAAGAGAAGGCTGTGTGGAGAACTCATAGCAGCCTTCCAATATCGGAAGGCGGCCTACGAGGATGCTGGGGAGGGACTCTTCATTAGGGACTGTAGTGATACGACAAGGGGTAACGGGTTCAAACTTAAACAGGGGAAGTTTAGACTGGATATAAAGAGGAAGTTCTTTACTGTAAGGGTGGTGAGGCACTGGAATGGGTTGCCCAGGGAAGCTGTGAATGCTCCATCCCTGGCGGTGTTCCAAGGACAGGTTGGACAGAGCCTTGGGTGGCATGGTTTAGTGTGATGTGTCCCTGCCCATGGCAGGGGGTTTGGAACTAGAGGATCTTAAGGTCCTTTCCAACCCTAACTATTCTATGATTCTATGATTTTCAATGTGTCGCATTTTCTGTGTGCTTAATTTTTAGGACTGAAACATCTCATTTGGCGCCCTGTTCTCACTTGCAATATCATCACCTAACCCCTATCATCAACTAATCAAGTTCTCTGCAGAAAACAGGGTTTTTTTGTGTGTGATAATCTTATGGGTAGGTATTTCCCAATCAAGAAGAATTAGAGTGAAAAACTTTGAACCACCCTGAGGCTGTTTGGTTTTGATTGCCTGTTTTTCTGTCAACCTACTGCATCAATATTTTTAACAGAAAATTTGTAGCAGAGATCAAGATCACATTGCATATGGTTCTAAAGTCGAAAATGTATTGGAGGATTTAGTTTTATCTAAAGTTCACTGATCTTTAGTGCTAACAATCTGATGTGTTGACATTTTAGTCAGTTCCAAGTAAAATATGTTAGCAATAATTCCTTAATGTCTAGGAAAAGACTTCCATAGTTTTATATATGAAAGTTTAAAGCGGTATTTTTCTGAAATCATATGGAGCTGTATCACTTGCTTTTCTTCAGTGCAAGTGAAGAAACAGTGTATGATATCTTTTCCCCTTGTTAAATTATTAAATCTGTTTAAGGGTTTCTATAGAAAAATCTCAGTGTTAGAACATTCTATTGTGTGTATTCTGAACACTTTTTTATTAGTAACAATCCAAACTGATTAAAAAAACATGTAACTGGGATTTTAATTTTGATCTTATGCTCATAAGTGCCAGACTGTTTAGAAATACATGTCCAGATGTGTTGTCCAGGTGTTGGCAGTTGTGGGGGTGCTGGGCTGGCTTCTGTGGGAAGAAGTCAGGCTCTGTCCAATGTGGACCACAAACAGTTCTAGTTAGCTCCAGCAGACCCACTGCAGGACACAGGGGAGTGTGTCAGCCAAGTGTGACACCTACTTAATGAAAATGTACTTAATGAAGGCCAGAAAACAGTGAACAGAAAGCCAAAGAGGGAACAAAAAGAGGGAGAAACAGACGAAGGAACGCCAAGGTCAGAGAGAAAGAAGGGAGAGTGCAGATTCCCTGCAGCCCATAGGAAAGCAGATGGTCATTTTCGAAGGAATTGCATACCTGTGAAACACCAATATTGGAGCAGAGGAAAAGCGTGAAGAGCAAGAAGTGACAGGGAGAAACTATGTACTGACTGTAGCTGCCCCACCCCCCTGCACTGTTTGTGGGGGTCAAGGAGTCTGGAGTGAAGCAGTGAAGTCAAGCCTGGGAACAGGGAAGGAAGAGTGTTGGTTTGATGTTTGCCTTTCTGTTTCTCACTACACGAATCTATTCCAATTAGCAATTTTCCCCAGGTGGAGCCTGTTTTGCCTGTGACAGTAACTGGTAAGCAATCTCCCTGTCTTTATCCAGACTCAAGAGCTTTCTCATCCTATTTCCTCCCTCTGTCCTGCTCAGGAGAGGGAATGAACGAGCAGCTGGGTGGAAGTCAGGCTTTTAGTCCAACCACACCAGATTTTATGAATATTTTCAAATTACTTTACATTTTAAACAAAAATAAGTTTTCGGATGTATCTTCCTATCACATTCTAGATTACTGTATAGTGCTAGTCTTACAGTAAATTTTTCCTTAATCCTTTGTCCATTACTTTTCTGAATCAGGTTTTCCTGCACATGTTATTTCCCTTATGTTGTTAACTTTAGGCTACAGCGAAATTCTCCTTATTGTAGTAATTTATGAGTTGGTGGCTTCTGGCTAATGTTAAAGACTGTGTTCGGTGTAGGATTCTGTACTAACTCTTAGCTTGCAATTTTATTGATTCCACCTACTGCTGCAAGGCAGAAAAAGAAACTTATACCTTCTACTTTGCAGCTAAAAAGTAAAGCTTAATCCATTTGCTAGTAAGAATTTAATAAACCATGGTCTGGTTTTTGTGCGATCTGCAAATATTTTAACTAATTTAAATAATAAAAACCCACCTAAGTGGATAGGACTTGTACATGATTTTGGTTATATACATAGCTCTCTGAGACACCTGAATATGATCCCGTTAACATTCAGAGAACAAAACAGATCCATTATTCACACAGCTTGGAATACTATAAAAGATTTTGATTAAGTTTATGAAATCTCTATTACCATCAAAGGTCAATATCCTTTAACCAGCTATCTTCAATTCATCTACCCCACAGAAAGAAAACTGCTAAAAACAAAAAAGAATGCTTTGTAGAAAAGCAATAACCATTTATTGTACCTGCGTCATAGCAGGAAAAGAAAAGCCATCTATGCTTTTAGGGAGTAGATATGTTATTTAAATATAGTCATTCTTAAAAAACCAAAATATTACAACAGATCATTTTCTTTTGGCTTTCTAATAATCTGTTGTGCATAAGCTCTCACTATACAATAGACAATGAAGATATTATTTTCCTTTCAGATGTGTAGGACACCTGGACAGCTCTTCAAAAAAAAGAAGTAAACATCCAGGTACCGTTTTCTCAGATTAAATAACAAGGCTGTTCTTGGAATGCACAGTCATACTACTGAAAGCTGAAGCCTGAGATCTTGGAGGACAAATAGGAACATCTCTCTTTTGGAAAGAAATTATAGTGTAAATATGTCATCTCCTATCACCAGTCAAATATGGAACCAAGAAATATCTGTCACTCATTTGTAGTTCGTATCCGAGTCATCTAATCTACTATGCATCTAAATACCGAGAAAGGAAGTAAACAAAAATGTTGCATTATTCAAAGTATTAAATATTTAAAACAGCCTAAAGGAAAAGGATCTTATGCCATAATCAGAATTTCACTGACACACTTCTACAGTAGACTATTCTGCCTAAAAACAAAGGTTCTGTTTTGCCTAAAAACAAAGAGAACATGCTACCAGTCATTTAAAATTTGGTATTTTTAAATGGCATTAATGCAACAAAAGCTTTGATTTAAAACATAAAGCTGATAATAACCTTAATAAAGGTTACAAAAGGTACCACGTGGACTTTCTCAATGATTCCAATAATCAAATAGGTTCAGAATAAAACAGGACAAATAGCTGGGGAGAAATACACAACCTTTTTACACTTCGTAATATTTTAATTTAATCTCTGAAGAGAGACATTTCCTGGAAGTAAACAATGAAAGGACAAGAGGCTATAGGTATAAACTGCAACAAAGAAAATTTTAAATGAAAATATGAAGAAAAAGAATGACATGCAGATGGCTCAGCAGTGGAATGGGAGCCCAGAGTGTAGAACCTCCAATCCAAGATAGCCCTGGGTAACCTGGGCTACACTCATTTGGCCTTGCTTTGGCAGGACATTGCAGCAGATGGCCTCCCCATCCTTAAATGTCATGACTTTCTTTTCACAGCAAAACGAGAAGACTAGTAGCATGCAAAACCAATAACATCTTGGAGCAGAACAAATTTAGCAGTGTTTACCAGTGTTTTCCTTAGTGGCTGGTCAAATGAATAACATTTCTGCTCTCTAGTGACAGTATGTCCTAAAACTCCACTAATGGTAACAGGAATTGAGACACTGAAGCTAATGTATAAGCACCTATATATAGACCTGTAAAGTTAAATATTATAACCTTAAACATAATCCCATCCTATGTAAAAAAATTACTATATCTCAGCTAGCCATTCTGGGCTCCCTTTATACCACTTGGAAAGAAACATGCAGTTCAGATCGAAATTCAGAATACCCATTACAGATACCTACCTTTGAAACAACTTTTCTGCTGTAAGGAGGGGTTGCTATAGAGTGACTACATGACACCTGATTTTGATAAATTGATCTCAATAAGTTCTTGGAGCTAAGGAGCACACTAGGCTCCCGAGTGCTCCTAGGACCTGTTCAAACATCATACACTTAAACTATTTCCACCACTTTCCTAAATATGAAACTGAATGCTGCATCTTCCCTTCCATAGTCAATTAGGGATATCTTAAACGAAGCTTACAGAATACTAGAAATACTACACAACACAAAACAAGCTCTTATACAGAGGATATGTACTTCAACTTGTTTTTTCTTAGGTAAGTAAAGTCTGCTTACTGCTTTTTGCAATCAGTAATTAGCTTAGTATACAATGTAACATTGGTTACATAACATAACATCGAAGAAAGCTGGTTTCTGTACATGAAATACATAGAATTTCATATAGACTTCAGTAATATGATCTCCATATAATGTCCTGATGCGTTACATTCCCTAACAACAGTAATCTATACATGAAAGCTTTCAGGCAGTTACTAGAAGATCAACTTTACTTTGCACTTCTGATACTCCTGTGCCCTAACAGATCATTTACAAACAGAACTCAAAAGACTAACTTCAGTAAATAAATATATTTAAAATATATACATCATTAAGTGCATCTAAGGCTATCATTGTCACCTATGGCTCCAGGCCTTCCACAGAGTAAATCAGGTTAAATTTGACAACGAAGAGGGAGTTCATTCACTAAGATCTGCAGTGCAATTAAACAGATACAGTGATCTACCACACTAATGAAATCTGTAGGAACTATAAACACACAAGGCTTCCAAGAACTTTAACGTCCCCAATTAACCAAGTTGTCTGTAGCACTAAAGCTACTTGTTCCAACCTTGCTTTGTTTCATGGAAGTAAAGTAATAGCTTATTTTTCTCCTGTTAGCTGAGCCATAAGGCACTTGATTTTATATTTCTCTCTGAACTCTGTAGTAAGAGACAATGATTATAGTCTATTTTATACAGGCTGCTGGTTTTAGGCTGCTGATATTAAGGAAATCTTATAGGAATGCAGGGGAATACAAAGAATGGGGAAATATGCCAATGGTGAGGATATAGGCAGGTGTTTCACAACACTGCAGGCTGAAGATGGTATTTACTATACTATCAGCTAATGCTCTTGTACAACTAGATTTTTGGCCATGATATTGCTCTGTGTTGGGGTATGCATATGCAGGTGTGTATGGGGATTACTGCAAAAACAGTCCACAGAGAAATGTTTTGTCTGGCAAACTAACTCATACTTATCCAGACAGCTTTATTGCCTTCAAGGATTCCTTCTTCAATTACTATTGACCATGGTTGTACAAAGGTTATATACCAGTCTGTACAAATATTTCAGAAGATACTAATTAAATTTTAAAGATTAAGTGTGAAATAAGGGCACTTTGAGCTGCCTATTGTTACAAGAAGAATAGTAACAGACCAAGCAAAGTTCATAGCATTTTGTCATTTATCACCCAAAGGCCAGAATTTCCTGCAGTGCTGCAATTTAGAGGTAGGATTGATCTACTCTAACAGTCTAAAACTAAGACTGATAAACTACTACTTGTCGACTTAAGTTCTTATTAGTCAGCAGAAAGAAACAGTCCTGGCAGCCAGTTCTCCTCATTTAGCTGGGTTTAGAAAGAGCTGAAACAATACATGTGTTTCCTGTTTCTCTCTATTGACCAAAACAAAAGGTTTGGATTTTTAGCTCAGGCTTAACTAAATAGTTAGTGGAGGTAGATCTCATCTTCATCATGTTTACCTTTTTGTCTTTGGAAACTTCCTACATTCACAGAATCATCATTTAATGAGGAACTGTGCCTCTCCTACCTACTGGAAAAGAGGTAACACTGATGACTAATTTGGAGTCATCCGATGTTCCACGGAAGTTCCTCTGATGTAGACATTTTGCCAAGGAACAGCCACGCAAAAAGAGAGACAAACCAAGAAAAAAGGAAGCATTTTCTGATAGATCTGCATTAATAATTTCAAGCAGACTACATCTTGTATGCTACATGTTAAACACACTACATCAGTCAAAGGTTTTGGAGCATTTAGACTCCAAATATCCGCATTTTGCAAGGCAATCAAGTTTTTAGAAGCTAATACCTGTCTTGCCATTAGAAAAGTCCAAACCCAGAGCTCACGAGCTATGAAGACATTGCCAGGCACCAAGGCAGCAAAATTATAAAATATATCTGTGTAATACACTGGATGTGCTACGGACTAACAGCATAGGATGTGACACCGACTATCACTGAGAGCCCAACTTAACTTCTCTTTCAAGTGTTCATTAACAGGATATAACTTAACTTAGTTTATGTTAAAACAGACTTCTTATATGGAGACAATGTTGAAATTACGTATTTTTATGTTACTGCGCATTATTTCTGCTTAATATATTTTCCTCAGTGTTACGATAAGCCACATACAGTGTTAAGGCAACCTATTATAGTCAAAAACAATGTCAGAAATCTCACTTCAGAGCCCTTATACAAGTTTGGAACTGGCAAATAACAAACCCTTTTTTTCAAAACAGGTCCTGTCATGTGTAACATATTAAACGTACTTTATAACAGAAATCTAGCCAAAGTATTTTCTCAATACAAAAAAAAACCCTATATTAATATTTTTGAGTAAGTGATAAAGTTTTATATGCATTTTCTTTCACATGATTTGCAGAGATTTATTTATTTAACAGTCTATCACTGGAAAAAAATAGACTTTGAGGCTAGGTATAACTCACATGTGCAATGAAACAAAAGGTGAAACCTGGTACTCACACTAATACATGAATTGTTTTAAAAGCTTTTGCACTACTGCAGTTCTGCTTTGAATTCACTTTCTAACATCTCCATATGAATGGGCAGAAGCAGATCTAACACTGACCACTGTCACTTCCCTCTGTTAATTGTTCCAATCTAAACACACTGAATATTTTTGTGACTCCAAATCATCTTCCTCCCTTTATCTCCACACTAATATAGTTTCAGCAGCTTCAGTGCCGACTTACATCAAATCAATATCCACCTTTTTCATTTTTATGTCATGTTCAATAAAAACATACCAGAAACTGAAGAGCTGACTTACCATTTTCTTCCAAGTACATCAGAAGGATGCTGCTAGATTCAGTCCCTTCTATGGCGTAATCAAGGGCAATGTTTCCATTAACGTCTTGCAGAAGCACATTTGCTCCAGCCTACAAACAAGAATTAAAACATTTTAGGATTTTGAAGTGAAATCTCAAAACACTACTGGGGTTCTTGTGCTTTCCCATTCAGAAACATTTCAAAGCTGAGATTCTTAGACAGCAGGCTGATTAACAAAACAAAATAAACCAAAACACACATAAAAAAGGCAAATTAAAAATAAAGGACTCTTTAATGTCAAAAAGCTGGCTCTGCTTGGGACAGCTGACACTGATTCCACCCTAGCTGTTCAGCATGCATTTACTGCACAGATGTCTGAGCTGCTCACCAGTGAGTTTTGGAACAACCACCGCTTGCAGCACAGCATTTTAAAGTAAAGTAAACTGTCACTGATTACAGCTTGCCTTAAAACACCACACAGTAAACAGTAGTGGTTCAAAAGCTGACTGACAAGCAGCACAGACACCCATGCAGCAGGGATGGGTAGACAGCTGGTAAGGGTAACCTTGTCAGCTGGCCCAACCTCTTATGGCCTCATCCATCAATTCAACCTCAAAGAGAACCATCCCTTGCTAAATAAGATTGTCATTTGTCACCAACTGGAGGCAATGAAATTGAGCTTGATGATTTTAACTGTAGTCCCTTAAGAAGCCAGGCTGACGTTTCTATAAGTTTCATTCAAAATTCAATATAAAGGACAGACAACTGAAAGGAGCCATCAGGAGTGGGGGGATAGAATCATGAGAAGCTTGAAAATAAGCCACCAGCATGATAAGAAAACTTGCATTTTCTATATTAAATATTGTTAGTGCAAGAATTTGCACTATGAAAGGCAATTTATTTTTTTTTATAAGAAAGCTTTCATCCTTGAAATTATAAATGTCTGGTAATCATAAAAGTTTACAGTGAAATGCCATGTATCTTATTTAAGAGGCCATAACTTCAGTTTATTTCAAGTGGTCTCTCTATGGCTTTTAACTGCAAGGAATTATGAAATAGGAGTGACCTCTGGTAAATTTAATTACTTTTCTTACCAGCTTGTATGATAAAAAGTTTAGCTAATAAAAATGAGGAGTACCACGGACAGCCTTTCTTAAAAAAACTGCATTGGAGGTCAACTGTAATAAGGAATTATTAATAGAAGGTATGACTGCCTCTTTCAGGAGCTTACTCTTTAAGTACTGTGTCAAAGAAAAAGTCATAACGGGCTCAGCTCCTTGCTCAGAGTGAAATGTGACGTGAAAACTAGTAATTCATGTAGGCTTCATGTCATCAAACTTAAGATGTTGAAGCTGGACTGCTAGTCTGAGGTGATCTCCTAGGTTCCCATCATAATGATGAGGGGATAGACAGACAACAAAGAATGTAGAATCAAGGAAGTAACACATTTTCATATGTAGCTGACTTGCATGCAATAAAAAAGCACAAAGCCTTGAAGGTACCTATCCTTCCCTGCATGTAAATTATCTCCAGGCAATGCCAGAAGAAAGTCATGGCAATAATAAGACAAACCTACATACATTTTCCTCCTTGTTAAGAAACCGAAAGACCTTTGACAGGGGGGTTGGAACTAGATGATCTTAAGGTCCTTTCCAACCCTAACTATTCTATGATTCTATATTAAATTCAGGAAAAGTAAGATAATTAACTTGGCCGTGATCACACTTTTCATTCCCGTCTAAGTTGTAATGTCACTGGAAGAAGGATATAACTTTGAATTACTAATCTCCAAGTCCTTTTTATTGGGTAGTTCTACATTAATTGATTGCTTAAGAAATGTTCACAATGCTCCCAAACAGAAGGTCAAGGTTGGTGAAAGCTGTGACAGCAGAGAATACTCTTAGAATTCATACAGAGAAACAATTCTGAACAATGGTGCATGCTTAAAAGTATATTCTTGCTTTAAAATAAATATTTTGGTTTTAATAATAAGCATTTTTAATGCAGTGTATCATCCCTGACTCCCAGGCTTGTATCATCTGTGAACTTACCAAGGGTATGATCTATCTCACTGTCCAGGTCCATTAATTAAGACCTTGAACACGACTGGACCCACTATAAAACCGTGGGGTACACCACTAGTGAATCGCCTCCAGCTAGACTTTGTGCTACTAATCAGAAACTTCTGGGCCCACCCACTCAGCCAGTTTTCAATCCATCTCACTGGCAACTCACCTAACTCATGCTTTGTCTATGAGGATGCTATGGAAGGCAGCATCAAAAGCCTTACTAAAATAGATGTAAATTACATCCACAGCTCACCCCTCACCCACTAAGCTAGCCACCTCATTGGAGAAGGCTGTTTGACCCATCTGACTTCAGCAAACCTAATTTTAAGAATTTTACCAAATGTTTTGAGAATAGTCACAAACATTGTGATCTGTAAAGTCTGTTGCTGGTTATTAAACAAGTTTTGAGTTGGGGAATTTTAATTAATTTATTGGCCAACTAACAAACTTTTAATTACAGGTTCTTCTACCAAGAAATAGAAACAGATAAACAAAACATTGAGAGAATTACACTTGGACTCCTCTCCAGACCCTGCTCCTCCCATTCCCATCTCCAATCCCATTGTTGCCAGCACACTATGCCTGCAGTGGGCAAGGCGGGAGATTGGGGTCAGCACATCAAGGTTCCTTTTCTTTGGCAGCAACTTGTTTCTTCCTCCGCTGGTCCGGCATGGGCTCTTTCACTGACTACAGTCTTTCCAGAGTCATAACTACCCCCAAGCCCTCTGCTCAGCTTCTGCTTCGGCTGATCTTTCACTCCAGCCCTGCCTGCAGCCACCTGCTGCCAGAATTACGCAGTACCAAACTGCAGTATGCTTTAGAAAGCAAGCCATTCTAGGTATAGAAAAGTGGGAAATTCCACTGCATTTCCCTTCCTTAGTCTATTACACAAGACATTTGCCTGTGATACATGGGAAGTTACTTGCTAATAAATGTGACACACACTTTTCAGTAGCTCAGGATTTCTTTTATTCCCAGACATCTCTCAGCGAGCTACAGACAGTCATGGAAGCTGATTTGAAATCTTCTTTTCTAATTATAATGCAAACTCCCTATTTAGCTACTTGTATAATTAAAGATAAGACAGCAATCCCACAGGTGGCAGAAGACATGGCAGAAGCTCACACAGGTAACTGGTAGAGGTCAGAACAGAATAAATGAAAGAGAGGAAAACTAAGCAGCAGAAAAACAGCAGGTTCAACCAAGAGTACAGACAGAGCATGACGAAGATGTGGAATATGTCACAGGTAACAAATGTCACAAATATCATAGCATTAGTTCAAAATCAGATGGTCAAAAATGTGCTAAAGAAATTAAGTCCTACTGTTACATATATGGCCTTGTACACCAGAAAATAAGAAGCCCACATATAAATAGAAATGCAGATGGAATTCAGATTATCTGACTATAGGCCTACTTTGTTCTTAGGCTTCTGTTCATAGTTTTTAAAGAAGATAGGAGGAATGCTGTCCCCAAGCTGCTGATAATAGAGTTTCCAAATTGAATGCATATCTTGTTTATATTTAAAATGCAATTCTGCATTTACTCCATTGCAATTCAAATGTTTTATCCACCTGCTTGAATTCTGCATGCAGTGCTCAGTGTACATGAAAAGTTACTGGCTTACCTATTCTCAACATACCCTCATTCTCAAGACATTTCTCAACAAAAAGAGAAATATATTGCAAAAGTTTACCCAATATATTCCATAAATACAAAAAATATTTTTGAGAAAAGTATGTCTGCAATGATAAATTGCTTCCCTTTTAGAAAGACTGCAGAAAGAACACCTTTAAATGTATTATTAAAAATGTTCCCAGAGACACCTACCTTAATACAAAGAAAGCAAAATGCACATCTCTGCTATGCAGAACAACATCCATACATAGAGAAAGCATATGAAAGTGAACTCTGGTGATCAATAATAACTGAGTGGACAGTGCTCGATTTGCACACTGTCCCCATATAACTAGAAATCAGAGCCTGCTGCCAAAGAGAAGATACCTTTGGCTAGTTAAAGGAGGTAAGATTTCCCTTCTGATTCCAGAAGTGATGATTCAAAATACTTCAGTTTGTCTTAGGATCACTTTATTGTACATTTTTTAATACTGTTCTAATTTCTGCCTACCTATTTGTAGAATAACACTTTTTCATTTTAGACAAACTGAGCAGAACAGCTTAATTCCACATGTATGCAAAACTGGTCATGCTACAGATTAGGTACTCAGCTCAGGAGCAACATAACACCAGGTAGGTTATATGTAAACAATTTCAAAGTACCAATCTAGAGCATACCCCCATTTGTTGCCAAAATGAAGTAGTTTGAGGTGACTTCCCATTCAGTGGAAGAGAAATGAGCAACTTAGATTCACTGGAGAGTATATGATACAACTTACATGCTCACTATAACTTTTCCCATGATCACATCTTTGTATAGCTAAACTTTTAGCTAATTTGGAATAGTTCAGGGAAGAACATCACTTTGCACACAGGATACAGTAGGAGCTGAACATTTTCTTTCCAAATAATTCTCCAGAAGGTGGGGACAGAACCAAATAGCTTTTGAAGCTATTACTGGAAATTCTGATTTCTGAGAACTCACAAAAAAATAGTAATTTCATCATCTAATCACATGTGAACTGTGATTAGAGGACTCTAGCTGTTAGCATAGCAAGTGTCCTTTACAGTGCTCTGTACCTACACAAGCCACCACTGCAACTTCAGCCAAGTGCAAGAGTATTAGAAATGCAGTTACAAACTCTAAAGATTATGTTTCTATAGCTATATCCTAGAGGATCCATATCCAAGCTCCCACTAGTAAAATAAAGAGTTGAGTTTAGTCCATATTTATACATTTGGGAAGCCTAATAATACTGTTAACTCACGAGCAAACAATTTATTTTTTATTTTCTCCATAAATTGCTCTTCTTTTTAAGAATCAACTGAAATCTAAAAAGCAATCTAACATGTAAAGGGGAAAACCTTTAATTAAATATTTGATTTCTTGAAAAGTCTTAAAACTTTCTTCTTCTATACAACAGGTGTAGCTTTATCACCGCTATTTACTAACTGGTTTATAATCCTTGCTGCTGTTTCTTATTCCCAGTGCTTCTTATACATCTTATCTCATGATTCCTAAAGGAGAAATATATCTACCTACCATTACTTGAAAAATAACAGGGACCCAGGAATCTCCATTCTGAAGAATGTGTCCTTTACAAATTTAAAATTGTATCTTTCCTTCTCTCCCCCTGAATTCCAAATTATTTTATGTATCCGCACCCTAACTTCATCAGGATAGGTAAAAAACGCATTCTCTGAACACTTTCAGAACATAACTGAAGGCCTTTTGGGGCTGTGGGTTTAGACCTTCTCCAGCCATCTCCAACCATTCTTACATTCATTGACAGAGTTCTAATCACTTGGTTGCATGTCCAGAAACATAACACCATCACAACTGTTTGGACTGCAGTGTAAACTGATTCAGGCATTCTTAGAAGACATCTAACTTACTGAGGGATCCCAAGGACTTGGGAAGGATTTGGGCATGTCTCTGCCTAGGTACTACCGCTTGCTTAGCTCCCCTGCTAGGATGCTACAGTTTATGCACCCAGGGAACTTTGTGATCACAAGGGATAGGTGGTTGAACTGCTTTCTGAAGCAAAGTCAGCATCCATACATCTTAGGTGGAAGTCAGGTAGAATCCAGAAATCTGAGTATGATCTATTGCTTAATGAAGGAAATCAGAAATAAAGTACAGCATGAGGAACATGTGTGGATAACTTAATCCCTCCCCAACAAACAGTGATAGAAATAACTGTCTTGTTAATGTACCCATTGCTATGCAAAAAAACCCAAGTGTTCTCCTTAGTAACAGGCTTCTGCACAGTTGTTATAATGGTTCGAGTGCTCCACAGTATGCTAGTTATGTGCAATTTGCGCAGCCACCTTTCAAGCCCGCCCACCCCCCAAACCTGACTTTGGAGTATCTATTTCTGTTCTTATTTACATTTATATTATTAATCATAGAATCATAGAATCATAATCTATTTTTATTTCATTCCACATATTCCATACACACATATATGTATAGATATAAAAATAATAAAAAAATTACACATATGTAAATTTACATAGTATTTCTCTCTTCTATGTTAACCAGTGTTTCCAAAAGGGAAAGGGTAGCATTTTTTTCAGTAACAGCTTGGACGACTCATTTTTGCTTCATTTTTTAAATATAACCACATGATTTACCAACTGTTCCTTTCTATAAGATGACGTTAACCATGTAACTATACCATGACTAAATGTAATTTTTCACCAAACATTTGTGGCATTTTATTTCCTGTTTTCCTTCCTTTATTACCTATTTCTTCACATTAGGTTTTGCTCACTGAAGGATGTCCAAGGTTTACATGCATACATGTGAATGCTTTCAGGTATACCATGGTTACTGTGCAAATGGTACCTCCTTCCAAAAGCCCTTATATATTATCAATTAAAAAGAAACATAATGCTCCATTTACTTGTGAACAAGGTAACACAGGAAAGCACATGTTCTCTTGAGCTTCATGGTGCCATGCAATCCTGCTCACTAACCTCAGAGGCTTACATAAATTTTCATTCTCTAAACCAAATCCCAGAAATCTATCTGGCCCCTCTTTTTGTGGCTCCTCTTGGACTTGCCTCTCATTAATTAATGAAGTGAAAGGGATAAAAAGTTGCTCTACACAATACTGGGGTTTAGGTCATCAGCACTGGATTTCACTTTTCACAAATTTACGATGCTAAACAGAACAGGAACAGTTCTCAAGGAAGGGCTCAAAAAAGTTAAAGACTTCTATATGTTAGCAAACCACAAACAATGAAATAAAAGATTAAATGAGATTGAACAGCTGCTCTAAGTTCAAAACCATGTTTTCCTTCCAACTCATTTCAACAACAGATTTTCTGTAGGCAGGAAACTGGTTCACAGAAATAACAATTTAGTTACTAAAAGAGCTGGGAAAAAGAAAGCCAAATGAGGTTTTCAGTGATTACAGATTCTCCATTGACAGTTCCCCTACCTGTCTGCATTTTAATCCAGGTTACTAAGAAGGAAACTGAGACTACAAATGCTGACTTACCTCTTTTTTTTGTACAGAATAATCTAGAAACTATTTTACTAAATCTAGAGATTGTCTCTCAGAATGCTGACTGCAGTCTTGATACTTTTTTAACTTTTTCCACATAAATCTTTAAGGAAGCCCCTTCCCCATGACAATGCAGATTCTTAAAAGTATTTGGGATACAGCCTATCTAGTTCTATCAACTCCAGAGTAAATCAAGGATTCCTTTTTCAGAACAAAAGGACAAAAGAAGCCCATGAAAAGCCAGCTCCCCTGAGCAAATTCTATCATATACCTTACCTATTTCTAAATTTTTACTTTTATTCCTCCTCTCCCTGGGCTTGATTAAGAATTTCCATTCTCAATGATCACAAATGTTTATAAGCCATCTATAAAGATATGTATGTTCCAGTAGAGTCCATGGCAAACAGTACACTATCACCTCAAAGCTGCTCTAGCTTCTGTTTCGGCTTTAATGTCCCTTAATGTAGCCTGACAAAAGAAAAGAAAAAAAAAAAGACAACAAATTCCCTTTATAGAAGATGGCAGTGGGACTGATAGAAAACCATTCCTCAAATAGGGGCACCTGCTACACAGTTAATCCTAGCAGCCTCTTTTCTTTTATATATCTCAAAGAAAACAAATTAATTGAAATTTCAGCTGCACAAAAGCAGCTTTTAATTTCTTCATCCTTTTCAGGGCACTTTCCATCACTGGAGCCTGAGGGGATACACCTGACGTTTGATAAAGTGGGAATTTCAGTAAGTCAAAACAATGACTTGAGCTTCAAAGTACTATGCTTTATAAATAATAAACTATAACTTCTCTCAGGCACTTAAGTTACTTGCAGGTAGTTAAGTTCCACTTCCAAACACCACTACCCCACGAACCTCCATAATGGATACAAGACCTAGACATATCTTTTCCAAAATAACAGGCTTTTCTCAGTGAATTCTTGTTTATTGAAACATGAACTTTAGAAGTACTATGCAAACAGCAGTCTCATAATTAGAAGTTTCCAAATTGAAAACACTGTGTTTCTTTTTTCCCAGAGTGTCTCTTTGCAAAACAATGTGAAAAAAAACAAACTCCATACAGCAGTTTAGAAGCAAAATCTGTGGATCACAAATGAAAGCAACAACTGAAAATTTCTAACTTTACCTATCATGTTTGCAATTTGATACACTAACAAATGTTTCATGCATGCCCTGCATGCGCTCGTGCAGCTACAGAGAAAATGCAGGGAACAAACCCTCCTGTTCAGTTGATTTCCTCCATAGTAGGGCATTATATTAAGGAATATTCATGAAAACAAATTCTTTCTTAAAGCAAATGGAGAAACTTCTCACTTCCTCTTAAATGGACTTGCAAGAGAGCAGCCTCTGTAAATTGGGCTGGCCCAGTGCAACAGGTACAGGACATCTTCCATAACCTTGAGGCAATGGTTACCTGCAAATGATTTGAAGCAGGAGTTCCCACCTTTCACAGGGGAAAGGTACTGATGATCATCTGTCTGCAATCTTTATTGTATTTCAGGGCTTTAAACTCTGTAGGAGTTGCTACTGTCTATAAACCCATGCCTGTCACATTACCAAAATTGTTTTTTCACAAGAAGCAGGAACTGTCTGCCATCTGGATGATGGCTTAACTTTTGATGTAAGTAAAGGTTTGAATTCATTTTGGCATGCCTGATCCCACATCATAAAAACACAAAGCTCAATCCCTTATGTCTGTGACAACGCAGTCTACAGAACCAAAGCTGAATTCAGAGCCTTGTAAGTGCCCTCCAGGCACATAAACCAAAACCGGAGAGGAAAGATTGCGGGTCTTCAAAAAGTTATTTTAAATGAAACCAGG
The DNA here is from genome assembly GCA_039720435.1 of Amazona ochrocephala. NCBI lineage: Eukaryota > Metazoa > Chordata > Aves > Psittaciformes > Psittacidae > Amazona > Amazona ochrocephala. Next base: position 62,274,764 of record CM077877.1, on the reverse strand, counting down.
AGGTAACTCAGTGCTGAAAATTCTATGTCAATACCCTTATATAATTGCTAAAATATATGCATTTGTATTGATATAAATTTATGCTGTGCCATTACTGCTTACTTTTTTCCCCTCATAGCTACATGCTACACCAGTCAAGGAGCCTTCATACAAAGAGAGCTGGAAATTCACTCATCCTTATGTAAGTAAAGTATTTCAGGTGCCATGTAGATACAAGCTGTTTAATTCATAGCACTTCTGGGTTCCACGTTGCTGAAACAGGCACCAAAATCTGAATATGCAACTCGTGGTCAAAGAGATTTATGGACACATGCCAATGTGCAACAAGAACATTATAGTCTTCCAAAAATCACAGGCATCTTAACCTCTGTGACACATTGGTCAAGAAAGGATAAAGAAATCCATCAGTATAGTTGCTGTTTATAAATAGCATCGTATAGATACACACGTGTAAGATCACCATTGCCTACAGAAATACCCAAATGTATTTGAAAACATACTTCTTGGTTCTTGAATTACTTCACACAAACAATAAAAATAGTACTTTAAAATCATCAAAGTTCCAAAACCATTTTGACAGTCATTTAATTCATTAATAAGGCATTTTTTCCTTAAACTAATAGAAAGTAGGCAATGTCAGTGCATGCAAAAGATTTTCAGTAGAGTTAAAAAAAAATAAAAAAAATAAAGGCTGTCATGGCACATATTACAGATTGCTTGACAGGCATAGTCTGTTTGCCTAATGCACCCAGAAGATAAAAGAATTAGCACTGATGACTGAAAACTAAAGACCAACATTTTCCCATCTGTTTGTGCGCCATGGGGACTTAAATTCCACCCATCAGCTCGAAGGCATGCAAAAGGCAAAATCCTACTCAGTTCCAATACTGAACACTTCTGATAACACTGCAGGAATATAGTATGTTCTCAGTAGCCTCTTTTAAAATAAATTACAACAAAACATACAGATAGAAGATGAAAAGTTAAAAACTACTAACCCAGAAGCTATCAAACAAAAAATGTATATTTTCCAAGTTACTACTATTTCCATGCCTTAGCACTACAACATTCTTGAAGAGTTAGGAACTTCATAGATTCTGTGAATTCGAAATGCATGCAACTATTAAATTGGATCTTAATTAGCTGGCAAGTCAGCTTTCATGGTGGTTTTTCATATTCTGATTCCTATCATATATTGTCAAGGTTTCTTGGAATTTTACATCTTAATTTCTAAGCTAAAGTCTGTTTTCCTTGACTTAGCTTTACCTCAGTGAATTATTTTTATTTCCCCTCTCCTCCCACCTAAATATAGGAAAACACACAGAATCATCCAGCTAGACTGATTACAAATTGGAAGGACGGAATTATTTTTGTTATACTCATTTTGTTTCTTTACTTCCATACTTCATTCTGTAGTTTTCCAACAACTTAAGGTAATCGTTCTTAACATAATCAAGATCTGTAGCTCAAATGCATGACCAAATTTTGCCATACAATTTGTTATATTTTCTTCATATGCAACCACTTTCAATTTTAAATGTGAGGAAAGAGGCCGTATCTTTCCTCTTACTCTTCTTGGCTAGATATGAGTTGAATGATGGGACACCTGAGGTTAGCCACAATAGAGGGCAAATGAACCAACAGGTCTTTTGATGCAGCACTGGTTTCCATCAGCAAGCTTGGACCATGGGCAAAACATGTCCAAGTTCTGTACTAGGGTTCCCACATAGCCATGAGTTTAAACATCAAATTCTCCAGTCTCTGCACATCAGCTTTATTCAAAGAGAAATTACAGAAACCAATCTTACACTGAAGATACACACTTAGCTTAATTTAAATTAATATTTTAATAATCTATGTGCCAAAAAATCACTTTGTATTAACAAAAAAATATTATATTACAGAGCAATTAATCAAGAATTTAGGTATCTATGATTCTTATCTCCAAAGCCAAGCACAATAAAAAGAAAAGAGTATCTGCATTTCTTTCTGGAGGTATCTCCTGGGTATAAATACCTGTTGCATAGTTTGAGTGAGGGCTTCTCAGAAAACAGACAAAAAGATGAGGCATCGGGGTTATCAGGATGGTGCTAAAAGCATGAAGAAGCTCCTTATTCATGCTTAGAATGCAAAAAAAAAGAAAAAAAGAAAAAAAAGGTTTAATTGGGGTAATTATATGGATTGGATGGACCAGTTCATCACAAAAATAAGCTAAGACATACTTTCACTTTTTTTCACCAAACCATTTTCTTTCAAATCAAGAAAAAAATTAGATGAAATTTCAGAATATATTTCCTCACTGAAATGAGAAAGTTATACTGAAAGTTGAGGCAGATTGAAGACGTAACAATAAAGAAATTATAGCAAAACCTATGTGTGTGATATTATAGCACAAAGAAAAGTTCTCTTTGCCTACAACAGCATTTAGTTCTATTTTTAAGATACTACAGCAAAAATGCAAAAGATCAGAACGAGGTCAACAAAAAGGGTGGTTGAAGTACAGAAGGATGGCTATTTGACTTGATATTGCCAGCTCTCAAATTATTTGGCAAGAAAAGGGAATTAGAAGGGAAACTTCAAAGAGCACTGATGACTAAAGACTACAAATTCCCCATCTGCTGTGCACATGGGACTTGCACACTTCCCATCAGTAGCACAGCTTATGGAAAAAAAAAAAATTAAATTATTCAAGCACTGAATGCCTCTGATAACAGTATAGGAACAAACTTTCTTTCATTTTTATTTTAATTGTAACCATTAAAAATTATGACAGACACATAGAAAAAATATCAGTCCCTGTCTTACAATACTGCAACAAAAGGTCACTTTATGAAATGATTGCCTTTTAATTTTAGAACAAATAGAAGAAAATCCTCCTTCACACAGCAAGGAGTAAGCCTTTAGAATTCCCTGTCAAAAAGTCTTTAAATCTGACACTACAGTTAGAGTTAAAAGTTACTTTACAACCAGTAATAAAGCTTGTAATTACATACGGTCAACCAAATCTCATATTTTAGGAAATAAGAAGATCACTCCCTGGGGCGAGTAAGAACTGTAATTTGTGTACAACACTGGACAGTTAGTAAGGCACAGTTTTACTGTAGGCAAAATGGGGATGGAAAACATCCTCTGACTATCAACTATAGTATGCTAAGTACAGGGCGCAAATAGGAAAATAGGGCAACATATTTTACTATAATATTTCCTACTAATTTGGGGGGGTATATAGCTATATATGCAGGTGTATATACATGGGGAGGCAGTCATACACACATATATACACATACACTCTGCAAACAAAACATCTGGAGAAAGTTCTGCCTAGTAGCTTCACACAAAGGGTTTCCTGCTCTGACCCACTACTGTTGAAAGCAGGACAAACAAAACAACCACATGGAGCAGCAAAGAAAGGTAGATGATATTTATGGCTCGGTAAAGATTGGAAGCTGATTTTGAGGAGCTGGTAGCTTCCAGGCTCAATGTGAAAAAACATAAATGGTGGAAAATCTAACCAGGGGCAAAACTGAAGATGCCATTTAACATTATGGTCTTCTTACTCCCCCACTGTGGGAAGCTGCTCTTTTCTTACCATCTGTGCACACTGTCACATCCATGACTGTATTTGTGCAACCTGGAAAGTACAGATGCTGAATGTTTGAATTTTCATTCTCCAGTCTATCTTGAGATTACATACACACAAATATATAGATACATATATAGAGATAGAGATATATAGAAATGCAAATTAAATGTGCTTCAAATGGCACATGGAAGTAAAGCACTATATATGACACACGGAAGTATAGCACTACTTCAGGCATGACATTAGATATTAACATTTTAGTAATGCAGAGAAAAATTCAAAGCCTACATTAATGTACATATATGTACAGTAAAAATAAAGAATAGCCTGTACTACATGTCTCTGGTATGAAAAGCGAAAGATTTAACTGTACCTAATAAATGATAGCTGTGTACATTGTATAGTTTCTGCAAAGATAAATGCATTAATTTCATGCAAGGAACTAAAGAATATAGAACTGCTAATTTAACTCAATTTGCATTTTTGTTATGAGACAGATTCATTGCATTGATTGACATCAGCATATTCCTAGCGTACAGGGAAGGGACTGTATAGCAGCTTAATATGCACACAGGGTGACACTGTCCTGCTGGTAATTAAATCTATACACTCTACAAATAAGTCATCTTCTGAAATACCAAATGTATTCAGGAAGTTTAGTATCCCAGTCATCTTAGCACAGAACTGGCTTCTCAGAACACCAGTGTGTAATTACAGAACTCACCAGACAAGCAGATTACCTTATTATTTTATTGTGCTTGGGTAATGGATGAAGTGCAGCAGATATCAAAAAAATCCAGTCATAAAAAGTAGTAACTTGCTGTGTGGGACTGAAACAGGTTACTCCCTAAAACACTTCATGCTAAGTTTCCTCATTTGTTATATGAAAAGGAAAATGTACACTTATAAATCCTACCAATGCAAGCATAACTACAGACAACATTTATATATTATTCAAATATATGATTATTTACATAAAATGCTCTCAATCAATTAATGCATATATTGGAAAAGCGTCAGAATTTTAGACTAAATTGAAACATACTCTAAAGGCATAATGCTATGTTAGCCCATCAAGGATTTATCTGTTTATCAGACAGATTTTTTTTTATTCCTGTTCATATAGTGTAATATTAGCAGTAAATGATGTGGTAATACACACCTGTCATCTTCCTATCACCTTGCTCAGCAACATTTGTCCGTAATCATTCCCTGACTGTTCTCTGGTCTTCATCCCAAAAGACAAATTTTCCCAACTTCCAATTCTCACAATTTTAATTAACATCCTTCTTCTCAATAAATGCAATATCAGTAATCATAGAATCATAGAACCATAGAACAGCTAGGGTTGGAAAGGACCTTAAGATCATCTAGTTCCAACCCCCCTGCCATGGCCAGGGACACCTCCCACTAAACCATGCCATCCAAGGCTATGTCCAACCCCACCTTGAACACCGCCAGAGATGGAGAATTCACAACTTCCCCGGGCAACCCATTCCAGGGCCCCACCACCCTCACAGTAAAGAATTTCTTCCTCATATCCAATCTAAACTTCCTCTGTTTAAGTTTGAACCCGTTACCCCTTGTCCTCTCACCACAGTCCCTCATGAAGAGTCCCTCCCCAGCATCCCTATAGGCCCCCTTCAGATACTGGAAGGCTGCTATGAGGTCTCCACGCAGCCTTCTCTTCTGCAGGCTGAACAGCCCCAATTTTCTAATCTTGCAATATTTATTTTAATTCAACAAATACTTGCCATCTTTTAACATTTTGGGAAAAAATATGTATTGTGTTTTGAAAGGATGCAATATATTATAGTTCTAATGAGAGTTGTTTGAGATAAAGACAAGTCTGATTTGATTTTTACATAGCTAAAAGTGCAACTGCTATTCAGAACTCGTATAAAAAGCTACTTTTTCCTGGTGCTTTCATATTCTAGCTTTTATACGTATCTCCCAACATCCTCTTAGCCTTTCACCCTTGCAGACAGCAACCACATTTTTCTCAAGGTCATTATCAAAAACAAACCAAACAAAATCCCCTACATTCAACTTTCCACTATTTTTTCCTTTCATATCTTCAACTCCTACACTTATTATGCATTGCGGTCTCATAATCTTACATTGTTCTGCAATGAACTGAATTACCTGCTTTTTCACACATTGTGTCCACCAATTATTCTAGATTTGGGAAGTCAAATGTTTTTCTCCAGCTTTCCTATTCTAATTGAAAAGTCTTCATGAACATGTGCAAACATAAGCCTTTTACTGATCCTCATTTCACCTCATTTATTACCTCTACTAACTCTGGGCTGTTAAATTTACCTAAACCATCTGCTTTCAGTATGTAAGCCATTTTTTTCCTGCAGCAGTTTTCTTTTCAATGACTTTACACATCTATCTCTATGGTGGCATATCAAGATAAGTTGCCCTTGCATTTTTGATGAATTGTATCAGTGTTGCATTTTCCCCTACTACCTCACTCAGAAATTCAAGAATTCGTGAAGATTTATTTGATGGTTCAATTTTCATAGGTTCATGCTCCCAAAGCCTTCTAAATTATGCATTACAAAATATGCCATACTGATATTTCATTGCAATTTTTCCCACATGAAAACACACAAAAAGCCATATAAGACTGAGGGGGAGGAGCTGTTGGATTGAGGTTTTGAACACTGCAGGCCAGCTTTACCCAAATAAATAATATGGTATTGACTTACCTGAAAGAATACCACTCTGTTCTTTTGTTGTTGTTGTTGGTTGTGTTTCTGGGGGTTTGGTTGGTTGATTGGTTTGGGTCTGGTGTTTCGTTGTTTGGGGGTGCTTGGTTTTTTTTTTTTAGAAGACAGCAGCTGATAAGATTCACCTCAAGTCTGGGAATCACACATACCACTCCCTTGCCCTAGTTCTGTTTCACTAGAAATTTGGACATGTTGCAATTTTCTGTGAGACACTAATTTTTCTTAGCCTCAAAGAAAGAGTGATGGTGACAGATCTCAAAAGACAAGATGCGCATTTCTGGCTTATTATAGTTGCTGTGAATAACTTGATAAATTACAGAAAGAAGATAGGAGAAAGAATTGAAGGAGTCTCATCTGAGTTGTACATTCCATAACTTCCAAGTGTGCTTAAATAAAGAGGAACGCAACTTTCCCCTTCAGTTGACACGGTGCCATAGATCTGGCTAGGCAAATGTCCCCATGATCTTTAAGGCCCCTTCCAAGCCAAAACATTCTATGAATCATTCTATGATTCTATGAATACATTGCAAGTGGACGAACAAGTGAGAGCACCACTGCCAACACCTTTTCATTCTGGAGCACCCACTCTTCCCACAGGACACCTCATCTGTTCATAACATGGGATGCTCTGACCTGTGGATGGACTAAGGGTTGCCAGCATCAGTATGTATATTACATATTAATAAAGCTTAACTTGTTACTATTTTTTTAATAAAAAATAACAATAGAAGTTCTAATGCCCTAAATGAAACATCTTGTGGACCTCATGGTGTGTTCATCCATTTTGAAGACCACTGCACTAGACCTGACAATTTTCTTATTTCCAATTATTTCTTATATTTGTGTAGCTCCTGGCAAAATCGGAAACCCAGTAAGAATGAGGAACTCAACAGGAAATGTTAAGCAATTTCAAGCAAATGTCACCAAAAGATTGTCTTACAGCACTTCTTTTTCTTTTTGTAATTCTTTTAATTATTTCCCTGAGTCATCAAGCTCCTTCACTGGCATATTTCTCATACCTCAGCCTTTTCATATCCCTCATTGAGATAACATTCAGGTTTATGAACCAGTCTGCAGTTTCTCTTACAAATACTGCTGAGGCACACAATTAATTACAGCTCTAAGCACCTTTCTCAACTTACTACCAGATTTTTTGTGGCCTTAGGGTTTCTTTTCTTGAGGAAAAAAAAAAAAAAAAAAAAACAACACAAACAGGCTTTTTTTTTTCTTCCCCTTGAGTTCACATTACTTACTCATTACGCATTTTCTTTTCAAATATCTGACAACATCATATTAATAAAACCAAAATTATTTCAGAAACTTGAAAACCACTGATGTTTTCCTCATAGTTAATAAGTCTAACTTATCTTTCTGAATTATTTTATTGCATAAACTTTTCTCCTGCTTGTTTTCAGGCCACAGAAATTTAGCCGTAATCTGATAGGCATCAGATATCCACCACATAACACTATTCGCTGTTTTTTTCCACAAACATATACTTTTTAATATCTTCTGCATGTTACTTTATTATCTTAAGCACACAACCAGGATAATTATATCTACTCAGCCCTCTGAACAGATGTCATGTGAGAATGTAATATTAGAATGAATCTTCTGAGGCCTTACTTTGATAATGCAGGTAAACACATAACATATAATCGCATTTGCAACATTAAGATCAATTTTAAAGTCAGTTAGGGTTTCAGGTTTTTTGTCCCCTATTACTCCTGCATCAAACACTATTTTCCAAACTATGCCTCCTAGCATTCAAAAAGTTGGTTTCATTTCCATCTGAAGTATATTCCTGGACATTTTGTAATCATTTGTTTTCATGCCAGTAGTAACTTCAGACTTTGATAGCTCTCTTCACCTCCTTCCCTATCCAGATACATTTACAGAAATTTTTACAACTTCTCTGTTTTGATTTTTTTTTTAAACGTTAAATATATTTCAGCCCCTTCTCATAAGATTGGCTTTTTATTCTCCTGTTTATAATTGCAATTTTCCTTAATACAATTTACCATTCTTGAACATGGCTGTATGTAGTTAACTGCAGGCTGTCATTCCTTGTACAGTAGCAACATTTTTCCCTTTCTACTGGAAACATTTTCATTCTGACAAATCCAGGGATGTCTTTTCCATACTGGCAGCTACACGTTTGCAGCATATAATCATTTTACAATTGACTAAAGCTCCAAGGTCTTTTTCCTTATTTCCAACTGATTATTCCTGACTGTATCACAGAAATGCCTGTTACTCATAATTCACACATGACCTTGTACTTTGTACACTTACTTTCAACCCATTTTTTATTACTAAGTTCTTCAAAGATTCTCTATTCTTTCTACACAACATTCTTATCCTCACCAGAATTGACAAGGCATTGCAGTTTTGTCATCAGCATATTTCATTATCATATTCCAATTTTTCCTCCTAAGGTTATCACTGAAAACTCTAAATAAAACAGCATTGGAGCACCAATCCTGAAGAAACCCCAGTAACTCCCAGGTATATAGCTTCTCTCTTAATAGGTAGTCTGTTGTCTTGTTGCTTCCAAGTTCTTAGCTACCAGGCAGATTTCCACTTCCCTGATTTAATTAACAGGTTTCCTCATATTCCCTAGCTACTCCATAAGAGCAACTCACAGAGTAATTGTGTCACTGATTCAAGCGGAGGCCACCTGGCATAAAGAATAAATCTCGCCTTCTACAAATATCCTTCAGTAGTGGAGCATCCCCAGACCATCATCATCTCTTAGTACAAAACTATGCTTACTGAAGATGAACACCCAGATTTTCATTATCTTGTCATTCCTTCATCCTCTTTCCCCAGGAATCAAGAGAATTACAGTGAATCAGATCCAATATTCCCCATCTTTGTGCATGTAGTCCACCTCTTGGCATGTTTGTCTTGTCCTGCTCAAGCCAAAACTGGGGGTGTTGTTTTCCCTAACAGGTCTAACTCCCTTTTACCTCCAGGAATTTTTATTTTCTGGAAACCGTCTGGTGCTAAGGACTCCAAATTACACATATCTGCTGGTACTAGCACTCCTCTATGTCATGAGACTCTCCACAAACCCCAAATGTTTTCCAAAATCAAAATCCAAGTACTTTCTGCCACCACCTGGAGGAGTGTTTGTGTGTCGTTTTTTTACTGTTGTTGTTAAAAATCATGTCTCTTCTTAGACTGATTCCTTATTCCCATCAGTGAAATGTATTAAAAAGCCAGGTCCCCAACTTATAGTCCAGGCTAACAACCTCTAATTTTTATTGGCAAGTAAATGTCTTGATCGCTTCCCATGTTCATGATCACTTTCCTCCTCTTTAATAAGATAAATCTTTTAAGTTCTATCTTCTTGTAAATACGCTATATTTTATTTCATCTTAAATTAGTATTGAGTAGTGCTACTGTTAACCAGTTCCTACAGTTCATAATGTTACTACTAGCAAGCATAACTTCTCTTTGTGAGGCCAGAAAGATTCAATTCTCTCACTGCTGTCAGAGAGTTCTTGGTGATTTCTAGCCACTCGAGAAGACTTTTCAGACAAAATCACTGCCTTATGTCTGAAGAAAGATTTTATTTTCTGTAACTACTTCCTCTGCAAAAATACTTTGATTCATCCCATGATCTAGAATTATTTGTACTGTGAACTGCAGATTCTATTTCACTGGTTCTTTGGTCAAGTTTGCCAAGTTGAAGTTTCTAACGCTTTTTCTTTCCTCTTCGTATTATCCTTATTTCTTTACTAGGCTATCTCATTACTCTCATGATAGCACTCAAAGACAAAATGCTTTCCAAAGCTGCTGTATCCAGTTAGGTTCTGGTTCTTATCTCTCCTTGAACCACCTTTAGTGCTGCATCACTAGCTAGCGTCATCCCTTTTCCCAGTATTAAAGGAGAAAGACTAATTTCCTCACAGTGTTGACATCTGGTGTTCAGCAACTCATTAGCAGCCTTCACCTAGATTAGTTCTATCTCAGCTCAGTCAGCAATGATGAAAGGCTGCAAGCCAGTAGTACACACATTCTGGAAGGCCTCTCCTACACTCATCACACATCCACCAGCCTCTGCAAACTGAGAGTGAGTTAAAATAGATACCCACAGCTTTCATATAAAAACTTCTATTTAAAGTTTCTTACAACAACCAGATATCAGTAACTGCCTCTAGAAAGAGGAAGAATTTGTTTTTTTTTCAGGACACGTCTTCCTTTGTACTTAAAACTGCTATCCTCTGACCCCTCCTGACCTCTAACTGCTCTTAATTCTCTCCCCTTTACTGCTTCCTCTTACACTGACTCAGCAGAGGAAGTCATATTGAGCCAGATGGGGTGGAAGGGCAGAATTACTTTCTTTGAGAAATCAACTCTTAATTTTGCTTCAATTGTTTCTGAAACTGAGAAAGTTAAAGATCTTTCATTCAATTCTAAAGATAATGGCCTTTTGATGACTCACTTCTGCTTGCTAAAATAGTCTGATGCAGATGCAAACAAGGGCAAAATAAATATACAACTGAGAGAGTTACAGACCCAAAGACAACCTTTCAGGTCCCACCAGTAAATCTGTTCCTGTAATTTTTTCCAATAAAACTACATCTGATTTTGGAAAAGGGATTTTATATTAAAATAAAAACTAGACATGTCATACAAAATACAAACACTTCTAAAACTAACTCAAATATCATAGAAACACTTAGAGATCGCCTTTTAATGTTATCCAAAACCAATTCCTATAATAAACTTTTTTTTTTCCAAATCTCTCTATATGAAATTGTGATAGGTCTATATCATGGTGCTACCACTTTGGTAAAAGTTATCCCCTAAACTGAAGAAATATCAAGTAATACTATATTGAGGTCTTTAAAGGGCAAATCGTATTTCAGTCCTACTGAAAGTATCTGGCATTCTCTATATTCCCCCTATTTGAATTTTAATGTTCCATCAATATCATGTCACAGGGTTTATTCTAGCGGCATAAAGAATTCTGCAGAGGTAGATCAGAAAATCTGGATTACACATACAGTGGATAGTGTTATACTGTTCAAATAATCTAACACTGCTCATCTACTGTTGGCCAACTGTAAATCTAATAAATGATTTAACTCCCTTTTGCACAATTCTGAGCACAGATTTTCTTATGCTCTTAAAAAGAGGAAAGAAAAAATATTCAGCCTCAATTTTTGTTAACTATTGTACTTTCAGCCTGCTGTGACAGAATCACATTTTGTGCTTCAATTCTGGGTTCCAAAAAGCACATAATGAAACACATTTAATTGGCTGGCAGACAGTGGTTTACATTTGCTTTTCCCAGTAAGGTCAGTAAAAAGAATATATTAAGAATGTCTTTCTACTCCCCAGTTTTCCTTTATCTACATGTAAAAATTCCCGAGGACATAGTACTGCTCTCTGCCATTCCAGTTAATTAACTACCATTTTTATTACAGTCTTGCCTTCAGGTCTATGAAAGAATAAATCTCCACTATACAAAGTGCTGTACAAACACTTAGAATACTGTCTCCACCTTCCTAGTTTCATTTGACAGGATCTGCATTACATGCGGTGCAAACATTACATTCATGTTGCCCACTAAAAGGTGCCTTCCGATGCTGTAAAATAAGGTGAGTTACACTAGGAAAATGCATTCTCACCTGCTTTCTTTTTCCTTGCTGCTTTCAACCTTAGGTCAGTCAACATTGAAAGTATCCATGACTATTATGGAGTGGGGCAGAGGGAAAAGAATCATCTCACAAACAAAACCAAAGATGGATTACAAAAGAAAACTTTAAATTATTAACTTGTTATTTGTGAGACCAGCACTACATCTCAGTGACGAACTACCTGCGACACTGAAATTATAGTGTAACAAGTCATAAAGAAACCTGTAGTTCGTAACATAACCATAGCTATCCTGAGAAAAGGAGCTAAACACAGGAGCTCAATATGACTGTGAACCTTCAATAAGTACCTAAATACCATGTTTCAAAACGGAGAGAACACAGTGGGTCAGGATCTAACTAAATATATTATGGAATTGCAGAGAGGTGAATCAGAATCTGACCCTTTTTTTTCTATTTAATTTTCAAATGCTTTGGGGTGAAGGAACAGGGGGGGAGGATGTAGGGCAGCTGACAGCTTGACCTCCTTTGCCTTTTTAATGATTCAATGCTCGTTCTTAGAGCAGAGAACTCATGATAATAAATACTGTCAGACTGAGAAAAATTAACAGGAAAAAGAAAAACCATGGTTCTACAAAGCGATATTTTTATCTATATACCCTACTGCCTGAGTGGATAAGGTTAATTTACTAAACTGCAATAGTATTAATGTTACTATATCAGATGTGTGCTGGTTTTGGCTGGAATAGAGATAATTTTCTTTATATCAGCTAGTATGGGATACGTTTTTGACTTGTGCTGGAAACACTTTTGGTAACACAGGGATGTTTTAGTTACAGCTGAGCAGTGCTTGCAGAGAGTCAAGGCCTTTTCTGCCTCTCACCCCATCCCACCAGCGAGCAGGCTGCGGGTGCACAAGGAGTTGGGAGGGGACACAGCCAGGACAGCTGACCCCAACTGACCAGAGGGACTTCAGACCATATGGCATCATGCTCAGCACGTAAAACTGGGGGAAGAAGAAGGAAGGGGGGAACGATCGGAGTGATGGTGCTTGTCTTCCCAAGTCACCATTAACTGTGAAGGAGCCCTGATGTTCTGGAGATGGCTGAATCCCTGAATACCTGCCTGCCAATGGGAGTGGTGAATGAATTCCTTGTTTTGCTTTGCTTTTCTGTGCGGCTTTTGCTTTACCTATTAAACTGCTTCATCTCAATCAACAAATTTTCACACTTTTGACCTTCTAATTCTCTCCCCCATCCCAACATGGGGGAAGTGAGCAAGTGGTTATGTGGGGCTTAGCTGCCAGGTGGGGCTAAACCACGACAGGAAGGTAGTTTGATTAGTACACAAGTGAAGGTTTACCACTCTTATGTATCGATTTAAAGTATTTGAAGTTAGAAAGTGTCTATTGTAAACACTGCTATTAGACTGCAAGCAGTGGGTACCAGTTTAAAGCTACAACCATTTGAAGTGATACTAAACACTTTCCTCCAGCTAACAAAGCAGGAGCAGCATCCAAGTACCAGTGCTTAGACATTCTGTAACTCAGGTAGTATTTTCAACAGGACAAAGCATTTTGGATGTGAAGTTACAAATCTTATCTAGCATTTCAATTCAATATAAAAACAAGTACAGGAAATTAATGCAAAATATGATGTTGAAATGTGTCCGGAGATGATGGAAAAGGAACACAGCCCAAGCAGACAGAACTGCTGACAGTGTATTTAGTCCTGAACCTTCAAAAGACAGTGAGGCAATACAGAGAAGATACTTCTAATAAATCTGGTTGCTTTTCACACTCTTTTGGAGATTTCATGTGGGTACAAATGTACACAAGCCCATGCATCTTTGTTCTTAAATTAAAGGCACTTTAGCACTCTCCTCAATAGGCTGCAGAAGTCCCCTTCATACAATACCCACAGAAACAGTCCCCTGCTCCAAGGGGAAAACCTCCAACACTGATACAGTCAGGCAACGATTGATGAATCTGACCTTTACCACCTCATTTGCATGTATGGCAACCAGAACTCTATGAATTACTTTTGATCTCTACATTTCCTCATGTAAGGGCAAGTCCTTCACTGGCTCTCTATGTAGCAGACATGGGATATATTTCCTGCTGTACTATCCAAATGCCCTCCCATCTTACTGACAGCTATGAAATGGAGAAGGTGTAAATATGTCCTTGTAAAGCTATACCACTTTGGGTAAAATGTTGCAATGGAAAGAAATAGCTTCAAGCCTTTCATTGTGCATTTATTCCAAAACCAGTGCTTACAAATCCAACAGTCTTCCAACAGGACACAATAGCAGATTACCACAATACAGCTACAGCTCCTCCTAGCTCTCAGTGAAAAGCATTTCAGCTTACAAGCTCTACTTTTGTCTTTGCTATCTACCAGAGGACAGAAATAGTGAGTCACCACAGCTAAACTGATGACTGACAAGTCAGCATCTTGTCTAAGCCAGAAAAACATGAACACCACCAAAAGTGGGATAAAATCGGAAACCAGGCATGCTTAATTAAGTTCATTCATAGGCTTTTCAGACCTACATGCACCCTATATTCCTTTTTCTTTTCTCTTTTTTTCCTCAGGAAATATTTGGAAGTCCTTACTGAGGAAACCTCCATTGGCCTCTGTGACACTTTCCCGGGAATCAGACTTTGCACGTCTCAATTAAAGGACCATATTGCTGCCTTTTAGCTCACATCTTTAAAACAGATAATACGGCCTGTGTTGTAAAGTCAGTCCAGAAGAAATATTTATTCAAAAGTAATTCATGAGGGTACATGAAGTATTATTTTGTCTTCCCACTAAAAACTGTGGTATAATAGAAACTGCCAGTAGCACATATTAGCATGACCCAGGCTGATGCTACACATTAGACATGGCCCATGAAACACTCTAACCGCAAGGCAAAGTAATTCCTAATATCAAATGCTCACACAAAGACAGTTCACAGTTGTGAAAAATACTTCCCTCCAACCTCGATTTCCATCTTCACTTTGTCAAATGTTATGAAAGATCGCATTAATGTCATGGTTCAAAAACTACTGCTTATCTAAGAATATTTTCCCTTCTCTGCCACAGAACTCTATTTATTATTCGCACTCCAGAAGGGAAAGCATAAAGTTATTATTTATGTAGTCAAGGAAATTCTACCTTAAAAAGTGCTGATCACCTAAAATGTGGGCAAATTTCTCAGAAGTTATTGCAAATAATCCAGACAATTCAAACACTTGCTGCAAAAATCCATATGGATGTATCCCTGCTCGCTGAACCTTCAATACATCAGATGACCTATTTATCCCAAGATATCAGAAGATACTCAGAACCCTCAGAAGTCAGCCTGTAATAAACAGGGACTAAATGTAACAACATTCAAATGATGGGGGCTGGAAAATAATTTTGGATATAACCCTTCAAATATTTAATAAGTTTTCATTAGATTGGGTTTCTTGCAAAAAACAAGTAGGAAAAAATTTAGAAAGTGCCCTGTAGAGCCCCCACTGTTCCTATTAATGTCAACAACAACACAGCATTCAGTATTTCTGAAAATTCCTGACATTACAAGAATTCTTATAGATGAATCTTTTTGGTTTAATTTATCATTTAGGAATACACACAGAATCCAAAGGATACTCAGGCTTCTAAAGCATATACATTGAACAGATCAAGGTAATACAAGAGACAAAATATCACCTTCTGGAAATTTATCCTTTATTTGCCAAGAGGAGTGACAATGATTAGAATGGGATACTCCTACCAAACATACCTGATGACTGCAGTTAGGTCAATAATACTATTTTAAGCACTAAGAACAGAAAATCAGATTTATACACATTACATCGTATATTTACTGGACCTAATGATAATTCTAACAAAAAAGCTAAGAAAATTATCTTCCAAGGCTGTACCTCTATTATTCAAGCAAATGGATGTGGGAAAACTCCAGGCATTAAATCCAGCTATCACGGAAAATATTAATAATTTCTACTATCTAGCTAGGCAGCTTCCTACACAAAATACTTCTGGGGCCCAGACGTAGTGGACAACAAGTTGAGCATGAACCAACAGCACACCCTTGCTTCAAAGAAGGCTATAGATTTCTCGTACTGCATTGCCAGCAGGCCTAGGCAATGGTGAGAGCCCACCACTGGAGAGGTACCAGTTGCAGGCTCCTCAGTAAAAGAAAGATATGGACATACTGGAGTCCTGCAAAGAGGCTAGAAAGATGATGAAGAGACTGGAGCATCTGTTACACAAGGAGAGGTTGAGGGAGTTGGGACTCTTCAGCCTTGAGAAAAGAGGGCTCAGGTGGATCTTACAAATGTGTTCAAATACCTGACCAGGAGAGTAAAGAAGATGGAGCCAGACTCTTCTCAGTGGTGCTCAGTGAAAAGACAAAAGAAAATAGGCACAAACTGAAACACAGGAAATTCTGTATAAATTCTGCGCAGGCTACCAAGTGAGTTTGCCTCATATCCTTGGCGATATAGTCCTAGGCAAGATGCTATGGCTGGCTGTGGTCTGAGCAAGGGGATTAGACTAGATAATCTTCCAAAATGACTTCAAGAAAGCTATTATCAAGTACACAATCATAGAATCATAGAATAGTAAGGGTTGGAAAGGACCTCAAGATCATCGAGTTCCAACCCCCCTGCCATGGGCAGGGACACCTCCCACTAAACCATGCCATCCAAGGCTATGTCCAACCCCACCTTGAACGCCGCCAGGGATGAAGCATTCACAACTTCCCTGGGCAACCCATACCAGGGCCCCACCACCCTCACAGGAAAGAATTTCTTCCTCAGATCCAATCTAAACCTCCCCTGTTTAAGTTTAAACCCATTCCCCCTTGTCCTCTCACCACAGTCCCTAATGAAGAGTCCCTCCCCAGCATCCCTATAGGCCCCCTTCAGGTATTGGAAGGCTGCTATGAGGTCTCCATGCAGCCTTCTCTTCTCCAGGCTGAACAGCCCCAATTTTCTCAGCCTATCTTCATACGAGAGGTGCTCCAGTCCCCTGATCATCTTCGTGGCCCTCCTCTGCACTTGTTCTAACACTTCCATGTCCTTTTTATGTTGAGGACACCAGAACTGCACACAATACTCCAAGTGAGGTCTCACGAGAGCAGAGTAGAGGGGCAGGATCACCTCCCTCGACGATCTTTAAAAACGTTTCCCCATTTTACCTGTATCATTGAAATACCATCGTAAGTATGCTAAGAAATGCAAATCTACATGCAATGACCTATTAAAAACAAATAAATTTTAAAATTATACAAATAGATTGGAAAACCATAAATCAGATTGTGGGCTGTTTCTGCACTTCTGTTTTAAAGAGCAATATAAAATGAACTGGGAGAAAGAGCTGCATTACTATCATGGTATAAAACTAGAGGCTGTGATCCTGGGAATGGAAACACAGCGTCAACAAAGCTGTTCTCTACAAAGGCTGAATGCCATAACAATTACTACATTGAGTAAACTCTGCCTCGAAAAGTCAAAGTTGTTCTGATAAATATTAAATTGGCCTCATTTTGACCATGTCCACAAATGCTTCTTTATGAATACACAGTGTATTTGAGTGAATACTTGCTTTTATGAAGGAGGACTTTTTAAGTCTGCAGACTCAACCCTTAACAGAAAGTGACAAGCAGAAAAGAAGTTATCCAAATACTCATTTGTGACTGTTTATCAGACATATAACTTCCGGATCACAGGGAAGAGATAGCAGATAGCTGACATTGGCATTTATATTCCAATTCTCACCGAAGGCCTAAAAATTCCTTCTAAATATCCTGAAAACCAAAACAATGTCAAAAAAACAAAGAAACACAATATATGCTTTCCCTGATATGATTAGTAGCAATATATTGCATTCATACAGCAATTTCAGACCTTACAGTGTTACATTCTGTTTTCTTTTCAAGCACACAATGCACTGGATCGCTTCACTTACTATTAGCAGTAGCAGGACAATATCGGGATTATCACAGGCACAGGCTACGTGCATTGATGTCCAAAAATCCTCATCTTGATGATTTACATTTACTCCTCTGTCAATTAGAATTTCAGCAGCAAATGCGTTATCATAGCGGGCACACTAGAAGAAAGAAGAGCAGATTAGGGATGGTGTTTTATTCACTGTATAACTGAATTTATCACATACAACTTTTGCTCCATGTAAACATTTATACTGAGCAGATGACACATTGTCATTAAACTTCTGTGTTTGTAGGGGACAACAGCTGATGAATCTATAGAAATGGTTTTATGGAGACTACAAGATCCATGTGCATGATTCACAGAATCCCATATTCCCTCTGAAAAAGCACTATGTGAAATCTGACAAAATCTACAGTAAAAATGAGTTTTTCTTTCTGTTCAATATTCTAATTCCAAATCAGTGCACAGGCATCAGTGCCTGATGATCACATAATGAGCAGTGGCATCTAAGTATACCCACACACATATATATCCACATATGAGAACTTCTGCCTTTTTGCAGATCATAGCAATAATATACACCTTTCCATACTCTGTCTTTTTCCAGTCCACTAACTGTACTGATTGATATCCAAGTCTCTCTGACAGATAAATATGCTGCACACTAAGGGTGTTGGAGGCAGGGTGGTTGCACACGTATGTATTTCTGTACTTTGTTTAGATGATGGAGGAATAAACTGATAATTGGCAGGAATAAACTGGTTTAGCCATTGCTTTGAGCTTAACTCCTATGTCACATCTGCGCTTTTTTATGGACGCGCTTATGGATAATTTAAAATACAATCAGGGAACCTAAATTAAGATCCTAACTCTGGCTTAACACAAAAACTCAGTAACTCTTTCAAGAAAGATTCTCTCTCTTTTCCCACTGGGGAGGTGTTACAGGGAGACTAATTTTCTGTATTAGATGCTTTGAATACAATCTTTAGCGCTTGTGCTTCTTCTAATATTTAAAGCTGTATAATATTTCCATGTCCCAAAAAGCACCAATATACACTGCACAAATCACAGAATAGTAGATTGGAAGGGAACTCAAGGATCATCTGTTCCAACCTTTGCACACCTCTAAACCTCAGCATCCAACACCTGGAATTGCAAATGTGTCTAACATTGAAGGAGATAGACCTGGGGCAGCTTCAGCATCCTGAGCTTTGGTCAGCAGTGTCACAGCTTGCTGTTAGAGACGTCTGCTGAGAGCTGGCAGCCCCTTCTGCGAGCTGAGCACTGAGCTCCACCTTACAGCCCTTTGAGAGATCAAGAGACTTAAGGGGCATTATTTGCATCAAAAATGTCGAGGTGTTAACACTGATTTCTTGCAATTATAGTGAAATGTGCAGATAATTTGCAAGTGAAGGTTCAATAATTATGTGATTATGTCTGTATCACAGGTGGAACCACACCATGGCATCTTTTTCTATTTTACTTCTCTCATGGAGTGCAAAGAGAGTTCAGCGAATACCTTTGAAGCTCTCATGGCTTCCCTGACATTCAACCATATTAGGAACCTGTCTACAAGTGACTGCAACAGAATCTTTATAAAGTGCAACTTTTTCTTTTTTTAATAGAAATATTTCACATTTTGGAAGTTAAGAGAAATCGAAAAAGAAAAAGGAATTATAAAATGAATCTGATTTTAAGTAAAATGTGAAGATAAATGCATTTTCCATGAATTCTAGAATAAAAACATTCACACTACAACACTGATTAAGCTCCCCTTTGCAAATGCAGCTGTATGTATGTATAGAATCACAATGGTAAAACTAGTACTCAGAATGGATCTGAGTGGGCTTTAAAAACATAATTAAGATGCACACTAAATTACTATTTTCAGTCCTTGCAGAAAACCAAACTTGGCTTATCTGTTTCCCTATATCATGACTCTGTTCTTCCATCTGTATTGCTCTCCAATTAGGGTCAAATCCAAGTTTCATTGAAATCAGGTTTGCCCCTACCTCCAACAGGACCAGCATTTACCTGCAATTATGAGTACTTACAAGTAACTGACTAAACTCAGGTAGTAGATTACACACAGTTCTCTATTGCAAATTTCTACTGCAGGAAGCTTCCCCTCCTTTTGAAGCATGCGTGTGCCTGGGAAGCAGCAGGCGCCAGAGGATAGATACTGATTGTGACAGTGATGAAGACCAAGAAACATAAAAAAGGACAGTTCCACTGCAGGTTTTACCAGCAGTTAAAGAGTGTGATCAGCTGATCTTCAACAAAGCAACTTAAAATCCCTGCAGATGGAACTTTCCTTCTTCTGTTTTAAAACGCCTGTGAGACAGATGTCACATCAGCCACACTGAAGATAAAAATTGTTTCCTAGGGCTTTCAGCACAGAGTAAGACTTGGGATGCCTCAATTTCAGGAATCCCAAAGATAACAGCTCACACGGGCTGCATTTTTAAGAGTCACTGAGTACTTTTGCAGTAGGCGAATAATTAGGGAAGAGAAAAAAGAACTGAAATTTTCTCTTTTCCAACTAATTTCTGCCCTCTTCCCTTACCTAAGCCTCTACTTGCCAAAAAGTCCTTGGTAAGTAGCATGGCCATGGAAGATGGAAAACACAGATTAATTACTAAGGGAAATGCAATATCTGGCAAGAGCATGGTTGCAGGTGTGCTGGAGTCCAGTAATACTCTAGGCTCATTTTTTTTCATCAAGAAATGGCACTATGTTGTGTATGTACTATGAGAAACTTAATCCAACTGTTTTAAAATTAAACACTCTGACAGCAGACTTTTCAACGGCTCTGTTATGTGCTTCTATTTCGGAAATCACATCTATTTTAGCAGCACTGTGCCACAAAGTCAGATCCAAATATCTTAAAAACAGTTTCACATCAAATCGAAAGCATGTCTGCAACTGAAACATCACAGACCAAAATAAAGGATCATAAGACTTAAGAATTTTTGATGAGTTTTGCCACTGGCTTCAGCAAAGCCAGAATTCTACCTCTGCAGTATTTTCTTTCTCTCTGCCTGTCAGTCTTTTCTCCCCATGTCCTTACATCTTCCTTCTCTTCTGGTCATTGTATACAAACTGTTTTCCTTTCATCTTCCAGTTACTTTATCAAAATTGCTATGCAAATAATGATAAACTAAATGCAGATGTGTTAAGTATCCACATGTAGAAAATTGGTGCAATAAAATACGAAATTTAAAAAAAAAAAAAAAAGGAAAAATGTTACGATGTGGTGTTTTTCAAACAGGACTTGTGAATCTCTGAACCACATAATTTTATCTTTGGAATTAAGCAATATTTCCTTTATTCTTTCTTACTGCACAGATAATTTTTAAATAAAACATTTCATTCTGCTTTGTTACCATTCCTATGACATGATCCATCCTTTCATAAGCAATTTGAAAATGACCACTTCTTTCACATGCATAGCTGGATGCAGTCATAACCACTGTGGAGGGCACTGTAGATAAAAAAAAGTTATTGCTAAGCCTTTTTTTTGTTAATGTGCCCAATATGCTACTCAGCATCCCATCATATTTGTCCGCAGTCACTAACACAGATCTTCAATCACTCTTACCAGATGGAGCAAGGAGCCTCCTGAGGAAACAAGCATATGAGGGTCAGCACCATCCTTCAATAGCCGTAGCACTGAAATATCAAAGAAAAGAGAAACAAGAATTAATACAGCAATATACCTAATTCTGAGCTGTTAATAGGATGATTCTTCATCATCTTCATTAAGAGATTTAATAACATACGCAAACCTCCCAGATATCATTTGCAAAACTATCATGTCAGCATTTCCCATCTCATCTATTTTAATGGCTGAGCCTGGAAGCAAAGAACCGTTTATAATGATGTTAAATATGAACAGTATCAAGGACTTCTCAAGCAGACAGATGAGCACATCAGCTTGTACATAGGACAGGGGATAGCTGCAGAAGAGACCCTGTCTCAAGGTCACAATCACCCGATTAGTTCATTTTGGAGCAAAATCACAGTCAACTGGTTTTATTTTACTTTGCATAGTTCCCATGAGGTTTGTTAGCTTTTTCAGTAAATAACCGAAACCAGTGTTCATAATTTACATCACTTGAAATTAATCATCATGCCAAACCTAAATGATCTTCACTCAATTTCACATTTCTAGCTCATTGTCAGATCACTGATGCAGCATAATTTTAAAAATTATATTTGGAGTCAAACTCCACTCCCAGTTACATGTATTAAACCCCTTTGAAATGAAAATAGTCTTATAAAGGCAAGAGAGAACACTACCCTTCATACTGGTGCTCACTCAAGTGTGAAAAATCAGCGCTTTTTCCCCTTGGTCTCTATTGCCTTTATAACCTTCTCGCTTGGAATCAAAGCATGAACTAACTCATGCTACCAGCATTCATTCCTATAACAAAATTGCACAGTAACAATGCCAGATGTTATTGGGGGAATCCACAGCAGCATTGCAACCCTGTCTTCACTAAACTGGTATGAAGAACCCTTTCAAAAGGCCTCCCTGCAGGAGAATAACTGACAGTAATGTTTCCTGCATAAGAACACAGCTGGTTTTACCTCCAACATCTGGAAATCCTGCTTTTAATTCCTAATTAAGATTCCTGCATGGAGTTGCGCAAAGGTCTGCAAAGAATGTTTAAGTTCAGAGTACCCCAGATATGCGGTCCACTGCAGTGTCTGTCCTACAAGAGCGTCATAAATTTGTCTCATGTCTCTTCTGACTCCTGTGAATCTGTCAAGAGACTCGTGTACACCATGTCCTCCTTATCCATGCATTTTTTCTATGTGTTTTTGTTCTCTCTAGAAATACCTTGCAACTCCATTTTCACTATGCATTTAAATTTCTTCCAGCAAACATTCAGTTGACCTATTTGAAAGGAGTCAGTTTTCTTTTCAAATATTGTCAATTTACACAAGCAATGTTGACCAGGTGCCCTAGAAAAATTCAGCCTAAGAAAAAATATGGCTAAATGGTTGCAAGCCTGTAAAATTAAAGTGAAAGTGTTGGCATCATCATTACTAAATAATTCGCACATAATTAACACACTGGTATAGTGGACAAATACTTATAATAGTTAAACAAATCCATTTAATCTTTTGTTCTTTTTAAAACTGAAAATCAAACATCAATCTGAAGTATTGTATAAATTCATACTTTATACACAGTTCCATAGTACCTATTTATTCTCACGGAAGGTTTTGCTACTTTTCATTTACACAACTGCAAAAGACTTTAATGTTCTGGCAAATACCACTTTGAAAAATAAATACTATTAGAAGTTGTGGAGAGCTATTTGGCTGTGAACGGGCATGTGAGCAATCCAGACAATTGCTTGACAATTGTAAGGTAGTGACCCGCAGGCACTGAGGCCTCGGCCTGAGGGTTACTAAAGTTCGTGTACGTGCAGAAGCCTTGGGAAAAGTTAGCACAGAAAACTACTGAGAGAGATACGCAGAGAAGGAATGTTAACTGTAACCTTGAAGCATATGCTGTCATAGTTAACCAATCATTAAGCTGTTACTGAGTGAATCCTGTTTGGTATTTAGCCGTGTGAACAATACATGTATCCAATTAGACTTGTGTGTGTTAATGATAGACAAGTAGAGTGCCTATATATACTGAGCTATCTGCGCAATAAACTTTGGCACAGCCTGATCATATTGGTCTGTGTGCTGTGTCCGGGACTTCTGCGTCAACAAGTGGCGCCCGAACAGGGACCCTCAGATCGGCGTTGGATAAAACCGACGAGACCAACAGGAAGGAGGGGGCAGAAGCCGGTCGATATCGGGTGCTGCCCCGGCACTCGGAAGTCGCTAGCGCAAAAAGTTTGGGAATCTCGCCCTGATCAGGTGAGCGGCCGGGGAGGAGAGGGGGTCCACACTGACCAAGGAAGAGTCAGAAGTGGTGAAGCTCCTCCAACACATTCTCTCTATGAGAGCAGCGAGTTATGATGAGCCTGCCTTGAAGGCTTTGCTGTATGGAGCAAAGGGAAAGGATTTAATCCCCTCAGCGGATGCTGCCTTTCAAATCGCAACTTGGGAAAAAATAGGAGCAGCGCTGTGGGAAGAGGTAAGTAAGGGATCCAAGGAGGCAAGTTAATACCCCACTGTGTGGAGACTAATTACTGACTCTTTAAAAAATAACCGATGGATGGGCCAGGGGATACAAATTTGTATCTTCCTTTATCACTTTCGCCGCCCCTGGCCTCCCTCCCCCCAGAGCCCGATCCTCAAGATCGTCAAGGTTGGGACAAATGGACGGGATTGTTAGATGAGAAAGTACAGACACTTCATGACGGACTTACAAATTTACAGCTCTCCGACACGGCTAAGTCAAAGAATGAGATAGTGGAGCCCAAACCCCCCCACCCCCACCCCCACCCCCCCACCCCTCCGAACCTCCGCCAGTCGCTGCTGCGGCTGCGGAGGCTGAGGATGGCGATGAAGGCAATCCTTTTGCCCCAGACCCTGTTAATCCCGAGAAAAAGCCTACTCTCAGATCACCTGAAACCTACAGGAGAAAAATGTTTTAATTGCACTTGATAACACTGAAACTCCAGAACACATTAATGAGGAGCCTGTGCATTTTCATCAGACTGTTGTTGCTGCTCCTGAGATTCTGATGCCTGATAATTCTGATGCTGACCTGGATAGTCCTTTTGAACCGAGACCTGTTCATCCGGAAAAGAAGCCTGATTTAGATCCCCCAGATCCCCATGATAAATGGGCAGTTATAAAGGGAAAAGTAAGATGGGTGGGGATGCAGATGTATTGTGTGCTTATAGTCTCTCTGTGATATTCATGTACTAAAAGTTAGCAAATGTAACTACGTCTGTGTTTCTATCGACCCTTGCAGACCCTTATAGATACTGTTGGCCACTTCTCCCGATGTAGGCTGGCCACCTGCATTGGAATGAGTGTGCATTTTGGTCAGTATAAAAGCCCAAGCCTCGTGCAATGTGAGGGAGGCAGAGCCTCTGCGGGGACGCCCGCTGAGATTGAGCCTGCCACCTTGCACTGCGATGATGCTGCTTGGAGCTGGTTTCTTGATTGTCTTCACAGGGTCATTGCACCACGTTCTGTACGTGGGACCATGTAGTGAAAATAATGATTGTCTGCATTTTGTGTTTCACATATTATAGTTGTGGAGCGTGTTTATGGGATCCCATGAATGTGTGTGTATGTGTGTCGGTTGAGGACAGACAGTGTTCTGTGTATTTTTTATTATTAGGTT
Source organism: Amazona ochrocephala (assembly GCA_039720435.1). Taxonomy (NCBI): domain Eukaryota; kingdom Metazoa; phylum Chordata; class Aves; order Psittaciformes; family Psittacidae; genus Amazona; species Amazona ochrocephala. The sequence goes on along the minus strand of CM077877.1, from coordinate 62,249,608 downwards.
AATGTAAAGGTTTTTAATGTGTAGCAGATTAACGTTTTAGGCAAGAAAGGGTTAATAGAAAAGTGCTGCTGCCCGCAGAGATTTATGGCTGCTGCTCAGCAGGCTGGCAGTTGTAGCTGCTGCTGGGCAGTCCTGCTTAGTGTGTTTAAAGTAACCTAGGGAAGAATCCAAGTTTTACCAACCTCCACCCAAACAGCATCAGGGTGGCAGAGGAAGAGAAAAAATGGTTAATGACACTGCAAACTCGTTGACTGTTAACTGTGCAGTTTGCTTCTGCACCTGCTTCACATTCCTGTTTCATCAGAATGCCTTTGCTTTAAGGAATCATTTTTAGCTTGACTTACTTCTCGAGAACTGATGGCATGGGGGAAGGGATATATTTGTGTTCTACCTACAGGTCCATGGAGGCTGCCTGCAAAGTTTCTCAAGCCTTGCCATGAGCTGGACAGATGAGCGGAAAAACCCAATGCCTTAGCTACAGGAGCTTGAATGTGTGTGCATGTAAAGTAGCTCTTATTAGAGGCTGTGATTTTGTGTATAACACCACCTGTACTTACTAGCCAGTTGCTAATAAGAAACTACGCCTTGTATTGTATGGATTTGTCACTTGTAAAAGAGATGTTAGCGCATGCAAATTTGCAGCAGCTGCCAGAAGATGATAAGGCAAAACCCGCAGAAGTTAAGCTAACAGGAAGAGGTTATATGTTTGCTTACAGATCAAGGCATTCGGTGGATACCGGCTCGGTGGATACGGCCTGGCGAAACTCAGCAGAAAGCATCTTGTCTACAGCAGAAGATGTCAGTGATGATTAAGAACCTGTTAGTGGTTAAGCTGTTAATTTTGCTCTTTGTATATAATTCTGTATCTCTGTTACACGAAATTAATCCTAGAAAAAATTTGTGGGTAACATGGGCCAGTGGGAATGGGGTGTCGGAATTTTGTCTTGCTATGGCATCAGCCACAGATCCATTTCAAACATGTCTAATAGGAATACCTGGGTATAATAAGAACAGCTTTAAGGCATTTTCAACCAACAATTGCAGTAAGTCGACAAATGTTGCAAATTGCTCAGCAGAATTGATATCTGGATTAAAAAGAATACTCCCTTGGGATCCACAAGAATTAAATTTAATGGCGTCACAAGCAATTGGGAATGCCTCAAAAGGCTGGACAGAAACCTGCCTAAATTTTGGATGTAAATATGCATCCTGCTCATATTTGATACACTCACCAGATGTCTCACCTAAAGATAATGCTTATTCGTTTAGAGGTGGTTATTGTGGAATAAATGATATGGGTGACACCGTGGAACCCTTTAATGCATATGGATTTATTCATACACCGTGGTCAGTGCCCCTCCTTTGGAATAACAAATCTGCCAAGGCCCTACCACCAGATGTCTTTTTATTCTGTGGGGATAGGGCATGGCAAGGAATACCAAAAGACATTGTTGGAGGACCATGCTATTTGGGCTCACTGACTATTTTTGCACCAAAGTTTACAGAATTGAGTAATCTTAGTCATATTCTCCGCTCTAGATCTAAGTGATCAATAGGACTCACCCCTGATTGTAATAACAATGTTCAACTACTGAGCAGAGCTGCTCTAGTAGCTCTGTCACTATTTGTCCCTGGAGCGGCTGCAGGAAATGCCCTAAGAACAGCAGCCCAGCTAGCTTGTTGGGCAGAAAAGCAGGCTAATGTAACTACTGCCGTTCTCGAAGAATTATTAATGGATCAAAATAGCTTAAGACACTCCCTCCTGCAGAACTGCACAGCCATCGACTTTTTGCTGTTGGCACAGGGTCATGGCTGTGAGGACTTTGAAGGTATGTGTTGTGTGAATCTGTCCGATCACAGTAAGAGCGTTCACAAACAATTGACCTATCTAAAAGGACACTCACAAAAAATCCAACAAGATGTGAATCCATTGGATGACTGGCTCCGCAACATTTTTTCAGGATGGGGAATAGGGACTTGGATTCAAAATTGGATAATTATTGCTTTGAAGGTTTTAGGCATTATATTACTATTTTGTTTGCTTGCACCATTGTATTTACTATACTGAAGAAATTTGTAAACAGAATGCTAAATCAAATCTGGATTGCTCAAAAACAAGAAGAGGGTATTGTGGAAGCATTCCTTTCAGTTAACGGACATGTGAGCAATCCAGCCTTTGAATGAGAGAACTCCACTGGTAAGAAATTTCTTTGGCTGATCCCTCACTGCCACTAGCATCTTCAACATGCTGCTGCGCTCTGTAGTATATACATACTGCTAACGTAAATCTGTATGTGGTTTGCCATAGTAGTGACTTGTTACTGAATGAAGCAGGTGAACCTCTGCACTGACAACAAGGTGCCACAACTGACGTTGGCCAAATACCTCCTACCGCAGTCAAGGGCAAGACTGGGTTGGCCTCTGTGTTTGCCACCAAGAAGAACCTTTAGCTCCGCTGCTGGCTGCAACCCAGCAGGCGTTGAGTGGTGGGGACACATGCCATGCCAGACCTTGATGTGAGGGATGACCTCTCCTGTTATCAGAGAACTATACAGGAGAGAAAGGCAGGCCAAGCAGCCTGTGGTTGGCATATGTTGGAGATACGATCTAGTCCAAATCCTCTGCTCAAGTAGGGTCGTCTGAAACAGGTAATATATATAAAATAAAAACAAAAACAAAAAAAAAAAAAAAGAGGGAAATGTAGGGATTTTCTTCAAACAGTTTGCAAACGTAATTTGTACAAAAAACTTTTAAATTTGTCTAGTTTTGATTCCCTTTCTGCAGTACAGCATTTGTGACATCTGACAGCTGATTAAAGGTATTGGAATGATTTCAGTGACACTCTTGACCATAGTTATGATTGTACCTTGTATTTTGCAATGTATTCGTGGTATGATTGAAAACCTGGTAAAACAGCTTTGGCTTACTCAAGAAAAGAAAAGGGGGAGACGTGGATGATTTCTTGTTAGAGAATGGACATATGCCTGCTCTGAATGAAAGCAAGTATGTGCAGCTGGCCATGTAGCAGGGGTAACTCCTGGTTACCTCTGTGCAGCCGACCGTGGAAAAGAAGCAACTCCCGGACAGTTAATGAAACAAGAATGCAGGCCTGGAAGATAAGAAGGAGCTAGGATAAGAAGGTTGCTGAGCTGGACTGTAAATTTCGCTTGCTTACAAAAAACACACTTTAGGTTCTCACGAGTGCAAAAGTTACAAGTACTCTCAGAATGGGATTGGTTTCAAAAGTTGTTACAGGGTTGGGGTATTAGTAGTTGGCTAGGAGTAGTAATCAAACAAGGTTTAACAGTTTTAATGGTATTGATTATTATTGTTTAAATCTTTTGTTGTTTATGGAAGTGTATTGTCAGTATGCTATTTCGTGCTGTGAATCGGGTCTGGATTGCTCAAAAACGGGGGATTTGTGGAGAGCTATTTGGCTGTGAACGGGCATGTGAGCAATCCAGACAATTGCTTGACAATTGTAAGGTAGTGACCCGCAGGCACTGAGGCCTCGGCCTGAGGGTTACTAAAGTTCGTGTACGTGCAGAAGCCTTGGGAAAAGTTAGCACGGAAAACTACTGAGAGAGATACGCAGAGAAGGAATGTTAACTGTAACCTTGAAGCATATGCTGTCATAGTTAACCAATCATTAAGCTGTTACTGAGTGAATCCTGTTTGGTATTTAGCCGTGTGAACAATACATGTATCCAATTAGACTTGTGTGTGTTAATGATAGACAAGTAGAGTGCCTATATATACTGAGCTATCTGCGCAATAAACTTTGGCACAGCCTGATCATATTGGTCTGTGTGCTGTGTCCGGGACTTCTGCGTCAACAAGAAGTCACTGTTGTCTGCCAAAAGTAGAAGTGGAACATTAAGTGACATGAAATAAATGAACTGTACAACAACTGCCAACCAAAATGAAAAGTACTGAAGCAGAGTGGGAGGGTGGAGAAATACTTACAAATTTTCACTACCTTGGGAAAAATGGATGAACAACAAAAAAGCAAGTACTTCTTTCTGCTCTCAGATCCACAAATCCAATACTAAAGTACACAACTGACTTCATCCAGACAAAGACTGTTAAAAATAGAAGTTCAGAACTAAGTTCTTTCCTTCTTCTAATAACTAAATTGCTGAACGCATATGGACATGCTTCCTCTACCTCAGGTTTCAGTAAGTAAAGATCTTATTGTAAATCCTTCCTCCTTAAATAGGTGTGCAACTACATCCACCTGAACAGTTCCTATTTTCAATATTCCCCTGTTATTCCTTTTCTTTAGCAGGCCACAAAAGATTAATTCCATATCACAGATTTCTTAAGGCTCCAAAAGTAATTTCATTCTGCCAATCCCGTCAGGATTTCACCTGAACAAATTAACACTGCAAATTTTGCCCCTTCCTCCATTCCTGCTTTTCAGGGATAAAATAAAAAATAAAACATAGTAACTATGGCTTGTTTCCACCTGCAGCAATAGTCTCCTTTTCAAACATGGGAATTAAGGCAGATAGTCCTTAAAGGCGTGATTTTCAGAAATTATTAAACTGCCATAATTCTGGCTTTAACTGATTACATCAGTGAAAGCGTTTAACTCTCTGAAAACACTGTCTTTATAGTGTATTCTCACAGACTGCACTGCAGTGAAAAGGGGGAAGGCATGTTATCCACTGCATGGCTTATTCTTCTCTTTTGCCATCTCTCCCAACCTATGCAGTGCACATCCAACTGGACCAGTAAGTCTAATCTTTTTCATTATTATTATTTTTTCTTTCTCCTGGCAAGGTTAGTTTTCAGTCCGGTCAAGGTGGCTGACTGCACAGCTTCTTAAGCACCAGCACAGAGGATACAAATGCACACATCATGTGGAGGCAGAGCAAACACAGTGTGTTTTGGGGGAAGAAGTCTTAGATTGACTAAGGCTGATAATTAAATAACATCCTCAGTCTGTGCTTCTACAAGGTAGGATAAGCTGATTAAGGAGTGAATGAAAAGAGTCTATTCCCTTCCCTCATTAACAAAAGGACTTGCACATCATTTTCCTCTGGCTGCTTCTGCAACTTGGAACTGACTCTAATGGCACAAAATAACCCCAGGGAAAAAAAAAAAAAAATAAAAAAATTAAATGCAGAATTTCCTGTTGGGTCATTGAGAAAAACCTCATTCATTGAGAGCCCTGGGATCACCAAAACCAACTTCTGGGTGGACCTCTCTCTTGGCAGGACTAAGACACAAAGGAGGGTCGTAGGGTTGGGAAACTACATTTCTAAAAATATTCCAAAACAATTTCATCTGAAGCTTAAAATAGCAACCAAGTAACAGAAAGGGTATAGAAAACACAGACTATTTATTGAATCTCTTCCTTCCACCAAACCCCCAGATACTTGGTTCTTACTTACACAAAATGAAGTAATGCCTTTTGGATCCATTTCGCAGCACCTTACTGCTGAAACTGAAAAGTGACAGACCATTTCTAGATCTGAGATAGAAATTCGTAAGAATGTTTTCACTTTACTTCTTTTCCCCTTAGCAAAAACGCAGACCAAGATTGCAGCATACAGAATATGAAAACTGCAATCTTAAAGTAGAATATTAAATAATTACGATCATAGAATCATAGAATAGTTAGGGTTGGAAAGGACCTCAAGATCATCGAGTTCCAACCCCCCTGCCATGGGCAGGGACACCTCCCACTAAACCATGACAGCCAAGGCTATGTCCAACCCCACCTTGAACGCCGCCAGGGATGAAGCATTCACAACCTCCCTGGGCAACCCATACCAGGGCCCCACCACCCTCACAGTAAAGAATTTCTTCCTCAGATCCAATCTAAACCTCCCCTGTTTAAGTTTAAACCCATTACCCCTTGTCCTCTCACCACAGTCCCTAATGAAGGGTCCCTCCCCAGCATCCCTATAGGCCCCCTTCAGGCATTGGAAGGCTGCTATGAGGTCCCCACGCAGCCTTCTCTTCTCCAGGCTGAACAGCCCCAATTTTCTCAGCCTATCTTCATACGAGAGGTGCTCCAGTCCCCTGATCATCTTCATGGCCCTCCTCTGCACTTGTTCTAACAGTTCCATGTCCTTTTTATGTTGAGGACACCAGAACTGCACACAATACTCCAAGTGAGGTCTCACGAGAGCAGAGTAAAGGGGCAGGATCACCTCCCTCGACCTGCTGGTCACACTCCTTTTGATGCAGCCCAGAATACGGTTGGCCTTCTGGGCTGCAAGCGCACACTGCCGCCTCATGTTCATTTTCTCATCAACCAACACCCCCAAGTCCTTCTCCGCAGGGTTGCTCTGAATCTCCTCCCCGCCCAACCTGTAGCTGTGCCTGGCATTGCTCCGACCCAGGTGGAGGATTTGCATAAACAAATTATCACAAAAACTTAGGGCACATGGATAAAAGCTCTGTAGGTCTTCTCTTTGTCTGCCTTATTTTTCCTCAGTATTGCATGTAGCTTAGTCAGCGCTTCAAGGAAATTCATGTCACAGAGACTACGAGGGCAAGATACGCAAACTCCTTTCAATGGGCAAGAGTCTTTGCTCCGAATCAGGATTATGTGCTACATTCCCCTGTATATAAAGACAAGTAAAAAACATTCCTCCTTTTTGAATCCACCACCCCCACCCCCAGGCCACACACACCCCCCGCCTCTCCCCGCAAAACACAGTAAAAAAAGAAAATAAAGATCACAGAAGCAGAATCCCACTCACTACTATGCAACTCACTTAGGTCATTCACTTAAGACTTTACTAGTCAATAGGAAAATCTTCACCTATGTTCATTTTTTCCCTTCAATAGATCTATTCTAGTTAATGCTAGTAATTTGGGATGAATTGCCTAATGAGATAGTTGCAGGTAACTATATTCCAGAAATGCTATAACTCTTAATTACTGCAATTTTTAGAGTTTCCACAAGACTTTCTTTTAAAACTTTTATTTATTTGTACTCTTTCATGGAAAGGAATTCTCCAGAAAAGATGAGGAGGCTGTAAAGAAGCTTGAAGGCAGGAAGCTGACATTTCCTTGGGGGGAAAAAAAAAGAAAAAAAAAAAAAAATTCAGCAAATTCTCAAGCCCCTCCTTTGTGTTTATGAACAGGTCCATCCATTCTCTGATGACTTAGATTTGACACACAAAATATTCAACTACTTACAGTAGAAATTCACATCTAATCTCATAAAAGGTGTTTTAGGAAGCATTGGAGTTATAAACTCTCAGCAGTAAAAAAGATAATAATCAAGGTAGCTTTTTACATATGCCTAATGTTACAATTTTGACTAAATGATTCCTGTGAGCTGAACAGCTTTCCACACTCCATTGACTGTACTGACTACTTTACAATTTAGTATGTACCCTTATGATCCAGTAAAGTCAGTATGGTGCCTGTTACCAGCCACAGGTCTTGCACTTACTTCGCATGTGGGACTAGGGCTGTACGTCTGGGATTGTCTTGTCTTGTTTAGCTGTTATATCAACTGGCTAATGACAAGGTGACGATTACCTGGCATGTTTTAATTTCATTTAGCTTTAAGTAACTGTGCTGTTAAGAATTTTGATATATACAGCAATAACTAGTACTTATGCTGTGCTATGTTGAATAGCATTTAGCTACACTGGCATCTAGAACTATCTATAACCTTATATGCTGCAAGTAAATATCTGAAGTGACAGCAGACCCTGGAAGGTGAATTCAGAGGAAGCAGGGCTATCAATAACTCACCAGTGATCAGCTACTGATGCTAATGCAAACTTAGGATCAGGGCAGTGTTGCATTCACAGCAAACCCAGGCTTAGTAGTAACAGAAGGGGGGGGAAAAAGTGCCTAGCGTATGTAAAACTTAATCGTTGGCCATCTGCTATGCTGGATGTACAGTACCAGTATACGTTTCTGTTAATCATTCCTCTGGGGAGTAGCAGCTAGCTAGTGTAAACTTTGTTCCTCTTAACATCTATTTTTGTTCTCTTTAGCTTAGCATGAATAACTGTAACTGGTAGGATTGTTCATTATGTGAAGAAACATGACTTACTGCAGAAGCCTAGCTAAGACCGTGCTGTTGCTGTAATGGATTATCCCATTCTCCTCCTGCCTCAGGCTGCATAATTCTGCTGCTTGCCTCTCGCTGACACAAGGCAAAGATTAGTTTTCAACTAGATCAACAATCTGGGAATTTGGCACTGGGTAATAGGTATGAATAGGGAGAACAGGGCAGCCGCCACTTTTAGCAGCAGCTGAAAGCAGTTCAGGCACAAACCAACCATGAAATTGAACCACTGGACACCAGGAGTGATGCATACTTTTATTAGTCTTTCCACTTCGACCAGTTAAAGATGTGTCATATTTTACTCCATCCACAGTCAGACCTTTTGTCCAATACTGACATCTTAAACTCTGTATAGATGTCCCCCTAGAAATTCTTGCGATTTTCATGTCTTGTTAGTACTCGCTTCTCTTTCTTCAGTAGTCACTGTACTTTCAGCTTGCACCAAAGGTACTTATGAGGAACCTGCTATTCAACTCAGTTGTGTATAAGAACAGATGAGTGCCAGTCTCTGGTAAGTTATTCTTAATCAGAAAAGCAAATGAAATCAAGCAAAATGTCATAAATTTTTGCTTAATGCAGTCTTAGAAAAATATTTACCTCACACCTTTGCTATGATTAGTTTAAAATTAAATTTTAAAATTCCAAGTACCACTGTTGGTAACTTAATCATTCTTTTAAGTTGTCTTGTTTACCTAACAAACACACTTATAGTAGCAATACTGTTACTACATCATTCCTAATGTAAGAGCTGATGTTTCCTGTCAAAGCAAGCTCTACCCATCGGTTGAGAGCGGTTATTCAGAGCAGTCATGCCCTTAATGCACTTTTCAAAAAACTGATTTGTAATCCTACTGCTTTTTCCATCCTTCAAATATTTCCAGTAACCCCTGGCAACATCTGTCAAACACATACAAACCTTATCTTCTCATTTTCTGAAGAACTCTTGGAAGTAAATTCCCAACTTTGCTGCATAAAGATTAAAGACAACAAACCGTAAAGGAAATAAGCGCAACATTTGGACAGCCCAGTGCACCATTCACAGAATGAAGAAATTAAGAGAGGAAGATTACTTTATCCATACTGGCAGAATTTGAGAATGTCAGCCTTACGTATCTCAGCGATACACCCTCCTGTCTGAACAAAACACTGATCAGGGTAGGGCTGACGCTTCCATCTTCCCTGGCAGAGCTCCCATAGTTCATAATTTTTCCAGGCATCCAGGAATCAGATTATGATGACTCCAGAGCAGTCAAGGCCACTGATTCTCTGCTGCATTTAAAAGTGTGATGTGAACTGTCAGGCTGATTCCTGAGCTGCAGTCACTCAGCATTACCTTTAAAAGAAACAAACCAAGCCACCAAAGAAACAGACTGACAGAGGTAGTGCTACAGGTCCAGAAGACACCTCTTCGAGCTTTAATGCTAGGCCCAGATCAAAACACCTGTTAGTTCTATCCCCTGTTCTCTTTATGCAGAAATTTGTCAGACCCCAGGCTTGGAAGCTGTTGAGAGGCTTCATCACTCCTCTGTGGGAGTGAACTTCAGGCAGCACAGGTAAGCACAGGACAAGATAGGTCCCTTACTTTCTGCCCAGTCCTCTGCTACTTTCCCACCAGGCCTTGCACCCTCAACTATTATATGTCCATGCCCGGGCATCCACCAACCCTGGTAGCTTCCTGCCTAAGCACAGTCACCCTGGAGGGCAAGGACACAGCCCTCTTGCCATCTGATGTATCTTGAACTGGAAAACCACAAAGAAAATAATGGTTATGTCTCCAGGCCACACAGACACTAAGTCAAACTTCAATGAGCTCTCTAAGGAGGATCGCAGCTCCCTCAGTGAGGCAGATATTTCTAGCACTGTAGATATAGCCAGAATAATTTATGAGTTTAGGGACTATAGTAACTGCTAAATTTAAAACTTCTTCAAGCACATTGCCCTGCTTTCATTTCATTTCATTTTTATATACATGAACCTTAATGCAGTCTTTGCCTACCCTGGAAAACACTAAGGCCACAAATCTAATAGCCTAAATAATGCTAGTGTGTGCCACTTACAGCACCAAAGCACAGCGATACAAATTAATTTATTGCCTTATATCACACGAAAAGCGACAATGACCAACAGCCCAGTGTGACACACCTGAGTGAAGCTGTGATGCGGCAGGCAAAGCATCTTCTTTTAAGACACTGAAAAGACAGGTATCCACACAGAAAACAGTGTAGACTCTGAAATCATTTCAGAGGAACAAGATTTTTAAATAAGTGGGTCACATTACCTAACAGCTACATCTGATTTCTCTTTTTCTGTGGGATAGTTACTCTTAAAGTCTTCTTTTATTTCTTTTTTCAGTTCACAGTGTCCAACTCCTTCCTGCTGTATAGTTACTCTTTCAAATAGAAGAACCCTAATTTATATAATTTACCTGCAAATACATCACAGTGTATTTGTAAACAGTGGTGTAAATCAAAGTAATTTAGAGAGGAGTGGAAACAGCCCTTCAGTTCCATGGCCCAAAGATACTGCTTGCAAGGGGAAAAGCCCAAGGTCACTAGGCAATGGTGGTGATCGCTTGTTTTGCCCCTGTTTTGAATTAACTCTTCCAGAGATAGAGCTTTGGCCAGCTGTGGTAAGGTCTCCTTTACTCGCTCATAGAGCTTTGATTTTACCTCACTGTAACTCAGACCTGTATCTATTAGCTGTTGCTCAAATGATTCAACACCACCTCACGAAAAAATACATGCTTAGCTAAAAATATTGCTTCTATCATCAAAGCTGATAGCACAGCAGGGGTTTTGCCAGCATAGCTACTTCCCAGGCCAAAATAGCTGTGTCGTCAAAAACTGGCAGCACAGAGCTGACTGAATTCTAAATTTCTGGTAGTGGCATAAAATTACAATAAAAACAAAGCTTTCTAAAATATACCATAAGATGAACACTCTGAAATTAACCTTACGGGAAAGTAGTTGATTATACAGTAAACTTAAATATGGCTTTTCTCACAGCTTTCACTTCCACCTAGCTCATGTGGGTTATTTATTTCAAGTTTAAAAAGACAAAAAAAAAAAAGGAACATAATATCTTAGCATTTAGGTCACCTCCTGCATTCCCTACATATATTTTATCTGTCTCCCATGTGTGGGCTCTCCTGGAGGTCCTGACAGAGGTGACTAAAACCAGCAAAAACATCATCAGCAAGCTGCAGTCAGCTATTACAAAAGCTCACACCCCACAGAGTTCGCCTTAGAAATGTGTCAATCTGAAAACTCTTTAAATTACTGTGCAATTCTAAAGCTAATTTATCTGCTACAGACATCCTGATTGTACATTAGAATGTTTGTAGAACTGAATAAATGTTTCAGATCTTTATAATACTTTACTACATACGTTAAATTTACTTGATACTTTGTAACATTCCAGTCTTATTAAATGGCAAATACTAAAACACACATCAGCAAAATAACTCATTCTGTGGTCAGCAGCTTTATTTAAAAACCATCACTATCCCATGCTTTTCCCTAATATAACAGCAAAAGTTACAGAATTTGCATATATCACAAATATTCGCTGAACAGACTGTACACTCCCTCTGTTTCACCCATCATGTATGTTGATCCTATGCCAATGTTACTTAATTGGCATAAATCAAATTACTGCTGACTTATATTCCATATGAAGCAAGACTCAGTCCCTCTTTTAACTCTCACACCATGAAAAGCAAATTTATGCCAGCTGGTTTAGCAGCCCTGTAAGCAAGTCATTACAACTTATATCAGAGATCTTCAAGGATAACAGGCTATTATCCTGCTAAGCAGCTGCTAAATGGCGCTAATTACCAGCTGTAGACCACTGGCTGTTGGATTTTGTGTGTATAGCAGAAATCCTAGTGTGTGCACAGGGACACGAACTTAAAACAGGCAGTACAGAATAAACTAGGGACATCAGCTATCCATGCATTAATCAAAAATTATTGTGCATGCCAGGGGAGGTTTAGATCAGGTATTAAGAAAAAATTCTTCACTGAAAGGATGATCAGGCATTGGAACAGGCTTCCCAGGGTTGTAGTGGAATCACCATCCCTGGAAGTGTCAAAAACTATGTGGGTTAGTCATTTAGTGACACAGTTTACTGGTGGACTAGGCAGTCCTGGGGTAATGGTTGACTTGATGACCTTAAAGGTCTTTTCCAGCCTAGTTGATTCTATGATTCTATGTGGCATAAGAGTGACCAGAGCTATGCAGGAAATGTCTGGTTCCAGGAATATCTGCTACTCGACATATGCAGCCTAGGCACCACCTTTCACAGGATGTTTACATAGTCAAAATCGGAGCTGCTTCCCTCTTGTTCTTCCCTCCATACACACACTCCTGCCCTCAACCTTACATAAGCTGGTATGGGGAGCTGCACTCTTGACATGCATTCTAGTTTCCCTAGTGGTAATCCACGCACTTTATATCTGATAGTCTCCAAATCTTTATTCTTCTCTAATTTTGAGTCAGCTCTTTCCATCCAAAGCACAGGGACATGAAGGGTCTGAGGCATACAGCCAGACTTTCTCTCACATCTTGGCTTCCAAACTCCCAACCTTCAAGGAATTCTTTCACACTTGGCAAAGGGCTGGCTTGTTACATTTCATAATAAAACACAACTTTCGTACCTTTGGTTCATTTCTGACAGGATAGCCCAAATTTTATCATTTACTCTTGACTGATGTGTGTTCTTTCCACAGGCTAGAGTGCCTTTATCAGTGGTGATCACAACAAAGGTGTAACAGTAAGGCAACTATGAAGTGTCTTAATAACACTAATAAGGGTCTTGTCTGAACTAGATTTGTTTTCATACATACTAGAATCTTTATTAGTCTCCCTCATATCTGATGGATGACCCGTATGACTAGCAAGAAGCACAAATTGCCCACAGGCAGGTCCATAATCTCCTCCAGTCAGTGCTGCTGACTGCACAAGCTCAGCCTCCTGGAAATCATCCGTCACTCATCCTATAGCTGTTTCTGTATGCTTCCAAGTTCAGTGCATTCTGGCTTCATTTCCCCACACCAGTGACAGCAACCACCACCACTGCCAATATGCCAGCAACAAAAAAAAAAACTAAAAACTCAGCAATGACCACATAATCACCCTAAGGATGACAGATCATGCATATAAGCCAGCACAGGAGAAAAGTGAAGCCTGTGACTACCACATTCTTAAAACCCCTCAGAATAAGCAAAGGAAAACATCTCTATGTATCTGCTTTGAGGTAGGGCTATCACACTTGAAGACTGCAGCAATGTAGACTTCACACAATTTCAGTGTTCAGTAGCTGAAATACAAAAATCATTCAAGGACACAGTGGACTGAAAGATTTATAATTGTTCATCTGAATGCAGCTTCCAAGCAAAGAGACAAATGTGAAGCACAAACAGTTCTGCATGTTCTCACAGATGGCTAAGCCTGCACACCAATTTTATGTGGGGTAAACCCACACTTGGTTACCTGTGAAGTATTTGAGGATCTGTGGAACTTAGGATGAGATGGGGGAGAAACAGATCCTCTGCCTCATATTTAATATCAACACCTCTTCTTTGACACCAGTAAGCGTCTACAAGGGCCAAACTATCATACCAAAGCTGGTGCAACCAGTAAACCACAAAGCGAATTTTGCTTTATTTATGCTTTATTTAAGATTTTACAGGTACGGATTGCAGTTACAGGCCAGCATGGAGAGAACAAAATTATGCTCACACAGCACATGGTATAATCATGTTTTTTTCATAGCTTACGGAAAGCAAAAGTCTGACATACAAGCTGATAGTGTAATTTGGCTTTGAAGTAGAATTATCAATTGTTCCCCAGAGAAAGCTCTCTGTGGAGAACAACTGCTTTGCTTAGTCTGTTTTTGCGCTACCATAATAAGAGCTGCCCTAGTTCAATACCCAATTATCTCAGTCCTCTCCAAAATTCAGAATGGTGCTGGACTATGGACCTTCTGAGGTTCCTTCTACCCTGACTGATTTTACAACTTCTTGAATTCAGCAGTCTTGATGTGAACAAGGGAAAGGAGCAACCAATACCACATCGCCTGACAGAAGAGAGCCTCTGAGTTCTGAGTAATACCACTGAGCCCTTGTCCATATGGAGCCACACAGTAGGTTTGGGCTGCGGTGATGAGCTACAAGTACAGAGGCTCAAGCTTCCCAAGTGATACACAATGCCACATTTTCTCATTCACTCAATCTAAACACCTGACACATCTAGCACATAAAGCTGATTAACCAGGCAGAAGCCAGGGAGAACCCTGCTCTAGAAGCACCTAAGTTACCAATACAGACAGAGAGGAAGACTAATCCAGGAGAACCTGCTTTTATGTAACATATACATATACAGAGATAGAGTGAGATGATAAACTAATGCTCATGTCAGCACCTTTACATCTGTCTTTTTCTGTCCAACTTATCATAGTCATAGAACGGCTTGGGTTGGAAGGGACCTTAGAGATCGTCTAGCTCCAAACCCTCTGCCATGGGCAGGAACACCTTCCCCTAGATCAGGTTGTTCAAAGCCCTGTCCAGCCTGGCCTTGAACACTTCCAGGACGGAGCAGCCACAATTTCTCTAACTTATATAATTCTAAATATTTGTACCATAGGATTTTCAGGGGGAGGTTTAAAAGCAAAAGTCGTCTAAAATTCATCCCATATAGGAAGCCAGTGAAGTTCAGAAGGTGATTATTAAAAGGTTTGATAGCAAGTACCCGCTTATAAGATGCCCCTTTTAGCAGACCAAGAAGCAAAGCAGTAGTTTCAATTTCACACAGATGCTTCCAGCTTTAAGAACACTTCAAGTCATATTTTCTGTACTATCAATGGGTACATGTGGAAGTCTAGAAAAATCTACCACTATATGCCAACAATATGTGGCTGCTAAACTCTGGAGCACAGACCGTAGCTCAGTAATTTAATTCTGCAACTGTTATGCTGCCTTTAGAGTCTGAATGTAACAAACCCTAACCAGTACACAGTGTGAGAAATTGCCCACTGCAACCATCTCACTGCCCTGTAAAATGACAGGTACTGCTTCATGGTCACATATACACTACATTGTGATAGAGAGTCATACGAAAGAAACAGGGTAGAAAAGCAGTATGCAGCCCCAGGCTGACTGTCTGGGGCTACATTCTACCTTGAACCTTTCACATACGTTTACAATCCTTGTATAAAGCCGGACATTTAGAAATATTGCCAATCTCACCTTAACTACTCATCTTCCCACCTCCATTCTTGGATGCAATTCACACAGAAACACAAGCTAAAATATCCATTCCCTTAGATTCATGAATTGTATTCTTACAAGGTTCAGTTCCTCCACTATGATAACCTGTTACAGTGATGGCTGCGATTAACGAGAACCAAGAAAAATCAACTGCCTATTCAGAGCAGCCCTGCAGAGAAGGACTTGGGGGTGCGGGTTGATGAAAAAATGAACATGAGCCGACAGTGTGCGCTTGCAGCCCAGAAGGCCAACCGTATTCTGGGCTGCATCAAAAGGAGTGTGACCAGCAGGTCGAGGGAGGTGCTCCTGCCCCTTTACTCTGCTCTCGTGAGACCTCACTTGGAGTATTGTGTGCAGTTCTGGTGTCCTCAACATAAAAAGGACATGGAACTGTTAGAACAAGTGCAGAGGAGGGCCATGAAGATGATCAGGGGACTGGAGCACCTCTCGTATGAAGATAGGCTGAGAAAATTGGGGCTGTTCAGCCTGCAGAAGAGAAGGCTGCGTGGAGACCTCATAGCAGCCTTCCAATATCTGAAGGGGGCCTATAGGGATGCTGGGGAGGAACTCTTCATGAGGGACTGTGGTGAGAGGACAAGGGGTAATGGGTTTAAACTTAAACGGGGGAGGTTTAGATTGGATCTGAGAAAGAAATTCTTTACTGTGAGGGTGGTGGGGCCCTGGAATGGGTTGCCCAGGTAGGTTGTGGATGCTTCATCCCTGGCCGCATTCAAGGTGGGGTTGGACATAGCCTTGGATGGCATGGTTTAGTGGGAGGTGTCCCTGCCCATGGCAGGGGGGTTGGAACTCGATGATCTTGAGGTCCTTTCCAACCCTTACTATTCTATGGTTCTATGATTATGCCATATAACCTTTTTCCTCATTTCTCTCATACCTATAGAGCTTGTTCACCATCAGCGTGAAGTGCAAAAGGTTTTAACAGCTAAAAAGCCTTGCGTACCGAGTTAAGAAGATACCTCAGTATACTGAGAAAAAACAATCTTCCAATTCACGTCTCAGAGAATAGAAAAATAAGTGAAATACTAAGCAGAATATATACTTTGCTGAGAATTTTTAAGAAAAAACAGTGGGCACTATACAAATAAACCTGGCTCTGCCTCTGATATATTGGTATTTTTACTGGGAAAGGTACAACAATTCAGGCAGAAGGAAAGAACAGACTGACAGAAAGAGACAGACTTAGCAGTTGAAAAATAATTTGCTGCATTGAGCTATATTTGCTATACTAATTTAGTTCTACCTTCAGAGCTTCTAGAGGAAGTTACTCCACTTAGTTATTCCACTTCATAAAACCTTCAAGCAAACTCCACTTTCCCAAACCTCTGAACAAACATTCTTTTCAATCCAGCAATTAATATCACAGTCATAAACTGTGATAAAGTCCATACATTGCAGAATCACAAAACAATGTCTTTTCCCTTATGCTTAAGTATTCCATTTTATTAATGTTTCTCCAGTGTAACAAAGTAAGTATATACGCTGATGGAAAAAGGCTTCTAAAATTGAATTGAAAAATCAAAAACACTTTAAAGGAAATAGAAAAGGCTATTCTCTATTGATTTCTGTAGTTTCCCAGCTTAATTGCTATGATAAGCTCCGACTGAATTGAAAACATTTTAAAGTGATGCTAAAAGATGAATGCAGAGAAGTTTCCCCTTTGTACTGAAATATTATTGGAAATTGATCTGAAGCACAATAAATACACTGAAGAAGAAATCAACTACAAATTGCACAGAAAAGATCCTATTCTTGCTATCTTTTTATTCCACAAGTATAGACTAGGACCTTCTGCCATCTCAGCAATCTTCCTTTTTAATCACTGTGACTTATAATAATATTCAGGGAGTATCAGCAGTACAAGCCTCTCAGTGGACACCATCTTTCATTGAGAGAACAGGCTTGTAAATGCTGCCAATTTATAGCCTTGCATCCCACTGTGGATCCCCTTTGAAATGAACAGGAAGAATGCCAGGTGCCAATTTGTTGGTTGTTAATGGCTTAACAATCCTTTATTGTCATGACAGTAAATTTATGAGAAAATGGTGGTTGTATCTTTTGCTGCTTTTGGGTGCCAGAGCATGGGAAGTGGAAAACTTTTTACTATACCATGGAAAGAAAGGGCGTATGGAGAAAAAGACAAACACGGAACTACAAAGGAGCTTGACAGGCTTCAAATAAAAAAAGGACAGATCTATGATTCTATAGGTCTACAAAGGTTATCTCTTCAGACCAGATCATACTCTTAAAGAGCTGGATTCTTGTGGAGGGGTAACGGTCTTCTGAA
Source organism: Amazona ochrocephala (assembly GCA_039720435.1). NCBI lineage: Eukaryota > Metazoa > Chordata > Aves > Psittaciformes > Psittacidae > Amazona > Amazona ochrocephala. The sequence continues at coordinate 62,231,986 of CM077877.1, read as the reverse complement.
TATTTTTTCTTGACATTTTAGTTTGTGAAATTCTTTTGAATTAGACCCTGATCATGCAAAGTCTTGAATAATTTGCATACAGACTTGTCCCACTGAAGAAAACTTTTGTATCAGAGGTCACCAAAATAAATAGTTAAGAATTTTGAAAATGTGATCAAAACCAAATACATAAAACTCTTAGGAAAATTCATGTGTTTTTACAAAGATTTCCTCATAAATGTTTTACACTTATAATTGAGGCATTGTTTAAAACTATGACTTCTAGTTAGCCATATGTGTTCTTGTCTGCCACAAGAATTCAAGAATTCACTTACCTACACACAAAGCAAGCATTTCGGTGCCTACGTTTTAAAAATCTGTGCTTTAAAAAAAAAAATCCAAAAGCTAAGCTTCTAGAAACTCTGTTTATTAGTCAGAAAAAGACATACTTTTCAGAGAGGTGATCAACAAATCCTCCAGGGTAAACTCTGAGATACCCAAAAACAACAAATAGGAATTGCTGACTTTAAACACATCTTGATTTATTCAGAGCTTACATATGTGAAACAAGACTGCAAACAGTCCAGTATATACACCTGTTTTCAAGACACAGCAGCAGAGACGATGACATCAAGGTTTTCATACAACAGCTTACTATACATTCAACTTTCTACAGGTTATTATACTATAAGCAAGCCCACCTAGGTTCAATTTGCCTTTCAGGCCCCATCACCAGGAGAAAGCTATGCCAGGCCAGATGCTGCTTGAGAAACTTAAGGTTTGGGGCCAGGGAGAGCAGAAGACAGAAGCAGCAGTGAGAAAGAGAAATGCACAGACCTAAAAAGGCTGTCAAAGCAACCTGTAGGGCAACAGAAATGGGCGAGTGCCAGCTCCAACCTCAGTTTTATGGAGAAAAGGAGGAAGCTCTAACTTCATTTGATGGTAAGACAGATTAATTACATTTGGTGTGAATCCCCCTTCTTAGGAGGAGATCCAAAATGGAGGAATGCTTTCTCTTTTGTTTCCTACTTGGTAGAGGATAGCTGTTCAAATCACTTAGTTGTGGGCATGTACAAAACCAAAAACTGCAGCTGAAACAATGCAGGAGGATTTCAGTGCTAAGAGAAAAGCAGCCAGGGAACAGAGGCACTCCTGCAGTCAGGCAGTTCACAGGGAGAACAAAGGGAAGAATAAAATCTACACTATCAAGCCTATCCTTCACTTTTTTATATCTTTTTCTGTGAGTTTTATTTTTTTCCAAATAAATAAGTGTTGCATATTAGGAATCATATACACTTTTATCACCAAAAAATAGTTTAACACACCCAGTTCTCATGTCGGCTTTACCAAATTACTAAAAATGTAAACACATGGACAAAAAAAATCTAAAAGCACATATGGATCCTGTAGGGATTCAAATATATTCAAATTTCATCTCCCTGTGATTTTATGATTGCTTTTGAAATGGGCTGCTTTAATTACTTAACATCTGTTACCCAATAACTAAAGGCATTATGTTACCCTGCATCGTAACAAAAAGACACCTTGTGTTGCTGAATTCAGCACACATGGAGCTAAACAAGGTTAACAACCATGCTGAACCTATAGAATTGAAGGCTTACTCTGGTTTGAAATGTGCCTCAACCTTCCAGGCCTTTGAAACAGCTTCTTCATCACTGGGTGGATTAAGACGGTTGAGTGATGCTTCATTTTTCTATATACAGAGCTGATTAAATCACTAGAAGCAAGTCTGACAGTCAGCTTTTAGTGTTTTCCAGTGTTACAGACAGGAATTCCAAATACAGAATGCATGCTTTTGTCTTTCTTGTGGATGTATTCATTTATAGTATACATTTTTCTGTCTTTCCAAGAGACTTGACTGGGCAAAGTTTTCTGTACTTCATTGATTTCATATGCTCTGAATAGTCTCTTGACTTCACTATTCAGTGCCTAGTGTTCATGTCTCTTAAGGACTGGACAATAAATATTAAATAGTACAAATTATCATACATACGTATTGTGATTTCTTTTACAGTAGTTCCTAGTTAATCAACATTTGCCAACAGCCAAATTTATATTTTCCTCTAATGTACAGATTTCTCCTCCAATTCAAAGGAAACTAATTGTAAAATCCAAAATAGCTCTGTATGGGCAAACCAACCTGTTGTTATATATATATGCACTTTTCTGGGGTGGGGGAGGGTTGAGAGGAGAAAGAGGTTTATGTGAAGTTTAGAGTGAGAGTAAATAGCAATCTTAAATTAAACTATATTAAATAATACCAACACAATCCTGAAACAAAGCACTATAAAACCTGAGAAATCTATTTGTGGGTTAAATTGTAAGAAAGGACTGAGCATGCTAAGGTAAGGAAATACAGAGCATGGAATCCCTCAAATACATTTTACCTGTCCTGCAGTTTTGATTCGAATGTTCTTGACCACGCTGTTTTAAATTCCTCAAACTGAACTTAGGTTAAACTGATTCTTTTTTTTTTTTTGGTCCCTCTTCATAATATCCCTGTGCAGCAAATTACTAATTGGTGTAATTCATCTTATTTCCTATAAATATGGGGATTGACCCACGATTTCAATTTTCCATTTAGGGATCTTTCTTTTGTCATGAAGGTTTACATGTGGATGCAAACATGCTGCAACTGTTTGCCGTTTTATCCTGCTCAGGGTTGGAACAATGGGTGAAAGTGAGAAGGTTTCCCAAGAAAGAGTGCACAGAAAACTGAGAAAAGCTACTCGGATTACACAACCTAATCTTGATTCACCAATTGCACTTATATTTCTGGCCTTTATGTTCTTGGTGTAATACACATATAGCAAGGTTATATATCTAGTAAAAATACCCCATGCATTTAATTTTTCTCATGATATAAGTGATAAAATTTTACCCGTCTCTTCAGAAGGCTCTAGATGAGACAAATATTATACAAAGAAATGCTAATTAAAGTACCTTTGGGAGGAAAAGGGAATGAAAGACAGAAACATTAAATATTAATCTTAAGCAAGGCATGCAGATTTTTAAAGGTGGAAGTAAACAAGAGTGGGTTATTGTTATTTGGGATGCCAAAGAATTGATTTGAACTTTCACACAGAGGTCCTTCTCTTTTCAAGGGTCACCCTTTTTTAACTCAACATTGTTTTGGTTTTTAACTAATTTAAGGAAACTCTGATTTAATGATAAAGACCCAACTTGGCAGATTTTATGCTACACCTATTTTTCACCTTTTCCTGAAATATTAAGCATAATAATGCGTTTTATTATCTGTGGATCTGTTCTATTACTGCATTTATCTGCCTTTAGCAAACTTTTTTATATATTTAATTTCTGTCTAGTAGCAAAGATGCCTCTGAACTACTGACACACACACAAAAAAATCAGTCCTCATCCAAGGCTTTAGTGAATTTTAAAACCAAGGTATTGCCGTGCTTTCTCAGAGCCTTGCTTTCTAACCACTTAATCCCAGCACATGCAACAGACAAAATCAGAAAAGCTGCCTGCAATCAGTTTGAGGAAAAAGAGGTGTCACTGAACATCTAAAAAGGCAGGTTGAAAGTGAGAATCCCAAGGGCACACAGATTAACTGAATATATTCCCACTCTTCTTAATTATGCAAATGTTTGTGATGACTAGTCTACCTTACACACTCCCAGTGGTCTTCATTCCTCTGCCTCTTTCTCCAGTTTCTCGCCACCTGACAACAGGCTTCATATAATGGAGTCTTACCTTCACAAACCTGCCACTACTGTCTGCGTTGTGGCTCTTCCATCTCTTTAAAAAGACTGCTGGCATCTCTTAAACCTGATCTGAGGATCAGAAAGTTTGCCCTGATAGGTTTGCCAGACACAGACAGTGCAAACCACCTTTTTCCAGAACAACTTGTCTTAACCAACCAAGCTGTTTGTACTGGAAAAAGAACGCTAAAGCATAAGCAAGCCTACTGTAAATAAGAAGTCAGTAGATTCAGAAACTGCAAGGAAATAATAACAAATGTGGTTTATTTCAGATCAGTTTCAGCTTCAGTTCTATTTCAAATATTTTTTATATCTATTTCAGCGAATAGGAACAGTCACTATTACATCTTTGACAATAGTTTCCTAACTACTGAAAGCTAGTGGTCAGCTCATTTGCCCCCCCAAATTAAAGACACATTCTTCTTTTGAACAGATTTTGCCTTTCCTTGCCCTGGACCCTTTTTATGATCCGAAGTTGTTAAGATGCAAATTGCACTTCAGCACCAGCCCCATCTGTACTCCCTTTTATGCTTCCTTACAAACCCTTTAACTAACGTAACTGAAATTTATCATAATATTGTACATTATACAGTGCTTATGAAAAATAACCAATAATACTTTATATTGAATACTCCAATCCTCTCAAATATCATGATACTAGCAAATCTCACAATAGCATTAAATCCTTCAAACAGCTGGAGATACCGACATCACATGCTGGAGAGTGAGATGAGATCCATGGTTTTTAACCTGCACTAAGCAGCTACTCTGCAGTCAACCTGCGGGGCCTAGGCCCCAGTCCTGGGAGGTCTCCCTCAGAAGTGGACACTACAGAAAAGGTATGATATTGGTATCTTTTGCTGTTTAAACTGCCTTTTCAAGGCATCCCCAGGGGAGAGAAGGCAGAGTAAGACTAAAGGCGAAGGGTCATCCCAGTAGTTCTGCAGGGGTAGGAAGAAGCTCAGACAGAGTTGCAGAGGACTGAGTAAAACAGAATCAGGCTCAACCTCCACAGAAAGGACCAAGAATCATTATTACAGACACAGCATTAGTGCTAATACTCACTCACTTTGTTATTGTGGCTATTTAGAATCACAATGCTGCCACAGAATCAGCATACTGCAATTCAAAAGGAGGAAATAGGCTTAAGTTAGGTATAGGGAATCCCCATTTCTCTTTTAAAATGCTGATTTTCACAGCAGGACCCCTTTTGTTTCAAGACTGAAGTTGATGGTCTGACTTTCCACACTGTCAGCCCAGCAGACCTTTTGGTATACATCATGACTATTACAGCTTAAGAGTTTTCACAACAAAAGATACTACATATACAGAATTCCTGAAAGTCGTGATGTGGGTAATGTTGCAGGATGTCTGAAAGGCTGGGTTAGAGTATATACCAAAAAATGACTGAAACTAAACCCAGTGCTTTAGTTTCCCCTGTGCTAGATACAGGATTGTCACATTCACATTTTGCTACTGTTTTCATTATGGCAAATTTGTTTGTCAGTTCATGGTCAAAAAAATTACCTCTTTCAAAGCAGCCACCTTTTCCCTTTGTTGTCAGTGGCAATAACTCCACCATTGCTTCAGGAAGGATGCTTCTCTCTTATCGTCAAGAGGCCAAAATACCAAGATCTGTTCAGCACGACTACCTCGTATTTGAATCAGAAACTCAGGCTCAGATTCACTCAGTTCATTTCCTAATTGCTTGTACAGGAGTTTAAACTGATGTGCAGGCTCAGCAAATACTAGAGTACATGTATCAGAGAAGATAATCAGAGTCCATGTCCATGCAAAGTGTAGATGCAAGCATGCCTATTCCATAATGGCAAGAAATGGGATGCAGAAGCCTGCCTGGCTACATCTCCCAATTTGCAGTAAAATTATATGACTGATATCAGCAGGACAAATATCCTGCTGTCTATTATTAATAGGGATTTAACATCTCACATAACAAAGCTATACAGGATTTAAAGGGAAATGAACTACATGTATCCCCTTGCCAGCAGTAGAGATATACAAAACCAGCATCAGAAAACAGTACACTCATTTATTCACCAGCTTCTGCTTCTGTACATGACAACACTGAGAATGACAGTTGCAGAATCTCTCAAAATGTTCACTGTTAGTACTGTGGGTGAATGTGGCCCACCAAAGCACTAAAAAGCTTTAAAAAGAGGAACTGCAGGAAACTGCAAGGAAAAGAAGGATTTCTCTTCAATCTCCCTGGGTCAGATAAAAGACTAAGTATCAGTTAGGAACACTAATTAAAAAATATAATTATTAATTAATAATTTTAAATGCCTCCAAGCAAAACAAAGACACAGCGTTTTGCTAGCTTTTATATTTCAGACATATGATGAGCATCTATTTAATTTCTAAACTTGAGACAAAGCAGGTTACTGGTAAAAATTTCTAAAAGCTTATTTTAAAATTAATTTTAATGCAAACTAATGATCACCTCTGTTAGCATGCATTATCAGAGATGCATTTTGTGCCCCATAGCAGCTGCTATAGTAATCTTGGAGAAGATAAATTGCACTCTTCATTCATAACAAAGACAATGAATTTGTAACAGTGAAATTCCAATCAGACTCAGGTGTGAAATGTACCTGCAGTAGCCCCATTATAAATTTATCTTTATAGATATTCATGGTATCCAATTTATCACACCTACCAAACCCCAGTGCTTCTTACAATTTCAAAATGTGCTGTCCAGTCTGTATCTTTTATGATACTCCATGAGAAATGAGCCCCTGAACTTCACTTGGGAAGCTACTTATATCCCCTTCTACTGGTGCATCCTCTTTCCACTTTCCATATTACACTTTTTGCATTCCTCTCATAGAACTGTAAAAGACCTCTCTAGCAGTATTTTACGCCTATAGAATGGATGTTTTTTTCTTGTTGAATTATTGGCAGCTACATTCAAACCTGTTCAGATGTAAGCATCGCTTTATCACTCTCAAAGGTCTTCATCTCCACCTTTTTAATCTCTTTTTATAATTACTCCTGGTTCTGTTGCTCATCCATGAGCTCATGCAATGTAATCACATTTTTCTACTTAAGCAGTATATGTGACAGACTTGTTTGTGATCAGAGTCCAAACCAAGTAAAACTGCTCCAGGATTCATCAGCAAACAGGACTCTGCTTAGCAGCCTCAGAGGAGCACAAGACAGTCAAGCTGACTTTGGAAGTGCTTCAATTTGAAGAATGGGGGGAAGCACAGAATTGCATTTAAGAGCCCAAGTTTTGCAAGCAATTCCTACATGCATCTAAAAATGGAATAAAATGGCCCAGTTGTAGTTCTTTGTGCATGAGTCTACTCTTTTGTGATTCTGTTTTTGCATACCCTATTCCAAGGGTAAAACTGGAAGAAAATTGTATAAATTCCGGAATTTTAGCCTTGAGATTTCTAGTTTGTTTTACAAAACCCCCTCATCCTGAAAGCTGTGAAGCTTGAGGACTTAAAACCACTTTGACCCAAAGATCACAAAAACAGTACAATAACATTTACAGTCTCATCACAAAATTGACTATGTGCATCCAGCTGTTTAAAGTATCCACGTTGCACAGTCCTCTTCTTGGACACTACCATTTGCTTATGCATCCTGAACAGCAGGATCAGGCTTACTCACAGCCAGATGAGTTATATTATACTTTGAGTGGAATTCTTCTCTTTACAGCCACTGCACTTCAAGCTCGCAAAATTAAATGCCCGTAAGGAAATGTGTCACCTGATAGAATTTAGTCAGCTAAAGCTATTTGAGGACTGAATATGTTGTACCACACCTTTACACTTGTTATTAAATATCTTATTCTTAATAGAATGTCTAGTTTCAAAATTAAATTATCTCTGAAAAGTGAAGATATTCAAACTTCATTAAAATACCCTGCTGCCAATAATGTTGAGTAGAAAAACATGAATTTTTGAAGATTTTCTGAGTTCTCACCTTAGAATCATAGAATAGTTAGGGTTGGAAAGGACCTTAAGATCATCTAGTTCCAACCCCCTGCCATGGGCAGGGACACCTCCCACTAAAGCATGCCATCCAAGGCTATGTCCAACTCGGCCTTGCACACTGCCAGCGATGGAGCATTCACAACTTCCCTGGGCAACCCACTCCAGGGCCTCACCACCCTCACAGTAAAGAATTTCTTCCTCATATCCAATCTAAACTTCCCCTGTTTAAGTTTGAACCCATTACCCCTTGTCCTATCACAGAATCACAGAATCACAGAACAGTAAGGGCTGGAAAGGACCTTCAGATCATCGAGTTCCAACCCCCCCGCCATGGGCAGGGACACCTCCCACTAAACCATGCCATCTAAGGCTATGTCCAACCCCACCTTGAACGCCGCCAGGGATGAAGCATTCACAACTTCCCTGGGCAACCCATTCCAGGGCCCCACCACCCTCACAGTAAAGAATTTCTTCCTCAGATCCAATCTAAACCTCCCCTGTTTAAGTTTAAACCCATTACCCCTTGTCCTCTCACCACAGTCCCTCGTGAAGAGTCCCTCCCCAGCATCCCTATAGGCCCCCTTCAGGTATTGGAAGGCTGCTATGAGGTCTCCACGCAGCCTTCTCTTCTCCAGGCTGAACAGCCCCAACTTTCTCAGCCTATCTTCATACGAGAGGTGCTCCAGTCCCCTGATCATTTTCGTGGCCCTCCTCTGGACTTGTTCTAACACTTCCATGTCCTTTTTATGTTGAGGACACCAGAACTGCACACAATACTCCAAGTGAGGTCTCACGAGAGCAGAGTAGAGGGGCAGGATCACCTCCCTCGACCTGCTGGTCACACTCCTTTTGATGCAGCCCAGGATACGGTTGGCCTTCTGGGCTGCAAGCGCACACTGCCGGCTCATGTTCATTTTTTCATCAACCCACACCCCCAAGTCCTTCTCTGCAGGGCTGCTTTCAATCTCCTCCCCACCCAACCTGTAGCTGTGCCTGGCATTGCTCCGACCCAGGTGGAGGACTTTGCACTTAGCATGGTTGAACTTCATTAGGTTGGCATCAGCCCACCTCACAAGCGTGTCAAGGTCCCTCTGGATGGCATTCCTTCCCTCCAATGTATCAACCGAACCACACAGCTTGGTGTCATCGGCAAACTTGCTGAGGGCGCACTCAATCCCACTGTCCATGTCACCCACAAAGATGTTGAACAAGACCGGTCCCAACACCGATCCCTGGGGGACACCACTCGTTACCGGTCTCCAGCTGGACACTGAGCCACTGAGCACTACCCTTTGCATGCGGCCATCCAGCCAGTTCTTTATCCACCCAGTGGTCCACCTATCAAATTGATGTCTCTCCAACTTAGAGAGAAGGATGTCATGGGAGACAGTGTCAAAGGCTTTACACAAGTCCAGGTAGATGACATCAACTGCTTTACCCCTGTCCATCAGTTCCGTAGCCCCTTCATAGAAGGTCACCAGATTGGTCAGGCAGGATTTCCCCTTAGTGAAGCCATGCTGGCTGTCACCAACAACCTTGTTGGTTTTCATGTGCCTTAGCATGGCTTCCAGGATAATCCGCTCCAAGATTTTGCCAGGCACAGAGGTGAGACTGACTGGTCTGTAATTCCCCGGCTCATCCATTTTTCCCTTCTTAAAAATGGGGGTTATATTTCCCTTTTTCCAGTCATCGGGAACTTCACCTGACTGCCATGATTTTTCAAATATGATGGACAGTGGCTTAGCAACTTCATTTGCCAGCTCCTTCAGGACCCTTGGATGGATTTCATCCGGTCCCATGGACTTGTATACATTCAGGTTCCTAAGGTGGTCCCGAACAAGATCCTCACTACAGTCCCTAATGAAGAGTCACTCCCCAGCATCCCTATAGGCCCCCTTCAGATACTGGTAGGCTGCTATGAGGTCTCCATGCCGCCTTCTCTTCTCCAGGCTGAACAGCCCCAACTTTCTCAGCCTATTTTCACATGGGAGGTGCTCCAGTCCCCTGATCAAAAAGGTACTGCATTGGCCGGGAATTGAACCCGGGCCTCCCGCGTGGCAGGCGAGAATTCTACCACTGAACCACCAATGCTGCCTTGATTACTTTTATCATTTATTACAAAATATACAATATTTAGATCAGTCTGAACCCCATTTTTTTCACAGGATAACTTATCTTTTATAGCAGAAAGGGGTTTATGCTAAGGCATTAAATTATTATTACTAATTCGTGTTAAGGTACTTCTTTGCTGCTTACATACATTGAGCTATGGTTTAAAATGTTTGTTCAATGCTCAGCTTTTCCAGGAGAAGCATTTTTTTACATATTTATTACTGAACTTAGTTCCTTATATTCAGACTGAGTGTATTTGGGAATGCTCTTGATTACTAAGCACACAGTAAAAGACAGATCCTGAAGACCAGACACAGATTTCTGAGAAGAAAGGAAGGCTGACAGGCTGTTAAAACCTGTCTCCCACCTCTGTTTGCTTAACCCAGTATTACAATCTCTTTTTCTCAGTCCCCCAGGGTGTTTAACCAAAAGCAGGGGGTGACATTCGATGGTGTGACATTCCAAGAGCCAGCAAATATGTGCTCGTTCACCTCTGCAGCCTTATATCACAGTCATTTCTGCCTTAGGACCCAGTGAAGGGAAGGATTTAGATCTTTTTCACATCAGAGCTGTATTTACTCAAGTTGTACCGATAAAGTTGATGAGAAGTTGCAGTGAGATGGAGGATACTCTGTGCAATTATCAGGATCTATCACAACTAGCTTACTGGCTTTATATACCCATTAGTAAATAGTGATGTGTAATGTGAATGATGAATGTTGAATGAATGGCTGAAATATGAATAAATAAAAAAGAGAAACAGCTAGTACCAAAAGCCCAACTTCCCCAGCGATAGCTGTTTCAGAGGTTACTTCAGCCTATGTCTAGCCTGGACTTATGAACTGAAAACCCATTACTGTTCAGAGGCACTAGGTGTGCTTCCAGACCGTATCTTCCGGTTCAGTTCTCTCTGAAAGGAACCTAGTTTGCATGCTCCATAAAACAAGTCCAAACACAGCAAATGGATATGATATTTACTACAAAAAGCGTATGCCTAATTTAAGCTGAAATCTTAATGTAGATGTATTCACTGAAGAATCGTGGTTGGTTGTTCCACTCAAAAACAAGAGTAGGAGAGCAGCTTTTGTATCTGTGAGTTTCAATTTTTATTTTTTTTTTAATTTTTGTTTTTAAACACTGCTTTACTGCATCTCATTTAAACCAAACCACGACAGAGCTATATTTTTTCATAATTCATTTTTCAAATATCTGACTTTTATAGAATGCCAACAGTTATAGCTAGTACTATGCTTGGGCTTTACAGAATGTTAGGAGCTGTGGGAACGAGGAACAGTATCTTCACTTATAATCCCTGTACTTGACACACTGAAGAGTAGAAGTAAAGGTTGTGAAGCTTATTTGTAACAGTTATAAATGATGCCCTGGGCACTCACTGGAAGAGAAGAACTCTTTGATTCATTTCCTGTGTAGATCTAAATGTGTAGGACCTTACCTCAATGATAAGCAGTCACAGTTAGAGCAAATGTCCATTAAAATGAAGCTTCAGGAGTGAGTAAAAAACCCATACCTTATCAAACTGATAAAAAATTAGCAGAAACTTGCCAATTCATTTGTGCGATGTGACTCTATTTCAGAGCCTCCTTTACTCAGACAACTTTGTGTTAATGTGATTACAAAGAGCTGCCATAAAATCCGTTTGCATACAGGCTGCTAAAAGCATTGCACCAGTTCTTTTCTTACATCCCTCGCGCATTGCATCAGTTCTTTTCTTACATCCCTCGCACACAAGAGTATGGGGATTCTTGGGGACTTCTAAAACTTGAGAGATCCTCACTGCAAGGTCTGGTTTCCTTTTTGAGGAGTAAATCACAAATTTCCTCAAGATTACTGTCAGCTGCCCCAGGAATTCAAACACCATTAGGAAGCAAAAAACGGAACCCCTAAAATCTGGGTACATATTTCAAAAGGACAATCATTTCACCACCAGAAAGATGACTCACTATCTGGTGTGACTATGAGTCAACGCCATCTCATTGGGCCAGTACCACTAATAGCAGCATTCAGTACTCCAGATTTTGGCTAAAATTAAAAAATTAATTTTCTGTGGCTCACGTAGGTTTACAAGAGGCCACTCGTAATGATGATCATAGCCCTTACTGCTTTTGAAATATATTCATTTATACATATATTAACCTCAGAATAAATTCATTAGCTTTCTGAAGATTTATTCTCCACACCTTATTCATTTCAGTAACAATCTATAACACCGTGTATGCAATACATGCCTGTATATTCTATTACAACAGTGATTACTATCACGTGAAGTAGTATTTTTCCTAAAGACAGGTGAGCTTTTCCTCTGAAACTTTTACTATTCAAAAAGTATATTAGTTCAAAAGTACTAGAGTACCTTCTTTATCATCATGACGTATGATTGCATCCTGTATCATATCAGCAAGATTAAAACGAACTCGATTCTTTCCATGTTTCAGTTTCTTCACGTAGCCCTCCCATTTCTGGAAAGCTTTTTCTCGCTCATAATATGCCTTTATTTGGTCACAGCGCATCCGCTTCACCAGCCGCTGCCGCTGGCCAAGAGGGAGGGACTCCAGCAAGCACTGCTCAATTTCCATCTCATGGGACCGAAAAACATTACATAGCTGGAAACAGCCTGAAAGAAATTAAAGATGAACACATTTAGATCATGCAACAGCATGTGCCATGAAACCTCCACCAATTTTCTTGTCCTTTCTAGCCACGCGTAAGTCTATCATGTGAGCTCCTCCTACTTGACCAATGCTGACTACAAAGTATATATCATTATAATTTAGTTTTTAGAAACAACACATAATTAATTTCATTAAACCACTGATGCTTTTTTTAAAATCTAACTCAGTTCATGTAAACAAATGTGAATAGAAAGAAGTGCAAAAGTTCGGCTGTGGGATGGGCAAAATATCTAAATAATATAATTCAAGTGGCTTGCATTTAGTTACAAGCAGGAGACTATTTTGCAGGGAACTGCCACCACTGATACTCACACTTCCTTTTTATTAATTTTCATCTTGCTTTAGGTTATAAAATTCCTGTTATTCAATGAGAAGAAAAATCATCATAATTATAATGTGTTCATTAGCATGCAGGAGGTACTCAGGCAACTATCTATTAAAAACATCAAAGGCATTTCAGATTCAGATTATTATTTTTTTCCTTTCTTTTTTTGCATTGTCTAGAGCCAACCAAATGGAATTCTCTGATGAAACTCTCAGATACTGAAATCTTCATGTGGAAACCAATCACAAATGTGTCTTTGATTCAGTTAATCCTAACATTAGTAACATTACAGAATCACAGAATCACACAGAATCACAGAATAGTAAGGGCTGGAAAGGACCTTCAGATCATCGAGTTCCAACCCCCCCGCCATGGGCAGGGACACCTCCCACTAAACCATGCCATCTAAGGCTATGTCCAACCCCACCTTGAACGCCGCCAGGGATGAAGCATTCACAACTTCCCTGGGCAACCCATTCCAGGGCCCCACCACCCTCACAGTAAAGAATTTCTTCCTCAGATCCAATCTAAACCTCCCCTGTTTAAGTTTAAACCCATTACCCCTTGTCCTCTCACCACAGTCCCTCGTGAAGAGTCCCTCCCCAGCATCCCTACAGGCCCCCTTCAGGTATTGGAAGGCTGCTATGAGGTCTCCACGCAGCCTTCTCTTCTCCAGGCTGAACAGCCCCAACTTTCTCAGCCTATCTTCATACGAGAGGTGCTCCAGTCCCCTGATCATTTTCGTGGCCCTCCTCTGGACTTGTTCTAACACTTCCATGTCCTTTTTATGTTGAGGACACCAGAACTGCACACAATACTCCAAGTGAGGTCTCACGAGAGCAGAGTAGAGGGGCAGGATCACCTCCCTCGACCTGCTGGTCACACTCCTTTTGATGCAGCCCAGGATACGGTTGGCCTTCTGGGCTGCAAGCGCACACTGCCGGCTCATGTTCATTTTTTCATCAACCCACACCCCCAAGTCCTTCTCTGCAGGGCTGCTTTCAATCTCCTCCCCACCCAACCTGTAGCTGTGCCTGGCATTGCTCCGACCCAGGTGGAGGACTTTGCACTTAGCATGGTTGAACTTCATTAGGTTGGCATCAGCCCACCTCACAAGCGTGTCAAGGTCCCTCTGGATGGCATTCCTTCCCTCCAATGTATCAACCGAACCACACAGCTTGGTGTCATCGGCAAACTTGCTGAGGGCGCACTCAATCCCACTGTCCATGTCACCCACAAAGATGTTGAACAAGACCGGTCCCAACACCGATCCCTGGGGGACACCACTCGTTACCGGTCTCCAGCTGGACACTGAGCCACTGAGCACTACTCTTTGCATGCGGCCATCCAGCCAGTTCTTTATCCACCCAGTGGTCCACCTATCAAATTGATGTCTCTCCAACTTAGAGAGAAGGATGTCATGGGAGACAGTGTCAAAGGCTTTACACAAGTCCAGGTAGATGACATCAACTGCTTTACCCCTGTCCATCAGTTCCGTAGCCCCTTCATAGAAGGTCACCAGATTGGTCAGGCAGGATTTCCCCTTAGTGAAGCCATGCTGGCTGTCACCAACAACCTTGTTGGTTTTCATGTGCCTTAGCATGGCTTCCAGGATAATCCGCTCCAAGATTTTGCCAGGCACAGAGGTGAGACTGACTGGTCTGTAATTCCCCGGCTCATCCATTTTCCCCTTCTTAAAAATGGGGGTTATATTTCCCTTTTTCCAGTCATCGGGAACTTCACCTGACTGCCATGATTTTTCAAATATGATGGACAGTGGCTTAGCAACTTCATTTGCCAGCTCCTTCAGGACCCGTGGATGGATTTCATCCGGTCCCATGGACTTGTATACATTCAGGTTCCTAAGGTGGTCCCGAACAAGATCCTCCCCCACAGTGGGCCCAGGGTCCCCACCCTCACCGTCCCCGCGTCTGCCTTCCAAGACTTGGGTGGTGTGGTCAGAGCATTTGCCGGTAAAGACTGAGGCAAAGAAGTCATTAAGAACCTCAGCCTTCTCCAAATCCAGGGTAGCCAGTTCTCCCAATAGCTTCTGGAGAGGGCCCACGGTGTCCCTAACCTGTCTCTTATCGGCAATGTACCTATAAAATCCCTTCCTGTTATCCTTAACATCCCTAGCCAAGTTTAATTCTAAGTGGGCCTTAGCTTTCCTAACCTGGTCCCTAGCTTCCCGGACAACATCCCTGTATTCTCCCCAGGCCGCCTGTCCTTGCTTCCACCTTTTATAAGCCTCTTTTTTCTTTCGAATTTTGCTCAGCAGCTCCTTATCCATCCAAGGAGGTCTCCTGGCCCTCCTGCTGAACTTCCTTCTAGTTGGGATGCATCGCTCCTGAGCTTGCAGCAGGTGATCCTTGAATATCAACCAACAGTCTTGGGCCCCCCTGCCCTCTAGGGCTGTATCCCATGGAACCTTACTGAGCAGGTTCCTGAAGAGGCCAAAGTCTGCTCTCTTGAAGTCCAGGGCAGTGAGCTTGCTGCACGCTCTTCTCACTGTCCTGAGGATCTCAAACTCAACCATCTCATGATCGCTGCAATCAAGGCTGCCCTGGAGCGCTACATTCCCAACCAGCCCTTCCCTGTTGGTGAGGACGAGGTCAAGCATGGCACCTCTCCTTGTCGGCTCCTCTATTACTTGCAGAAGGAAGTTGTCTTCCACACAATCGAGGAACCTTCTGGATTGCTTGTACCGGGCCATACCATCCCTCCAACAGATATCAGATACCTTGAAGTTAGATTCCTCTTTTGTTGTTACTGTTAAATCTGGTATATTTACTGACAATGCAGTAACAGTGATGTTCTTTTCTAGTACGTACACTTTTCCACGGATAAAGAAGACCATAACTTGCTGCTAGTTGCTTTTCAGGGCACAGTTCTCTTACAAAAGGGGACTAGTGTACTGTCAGATAATTTTATTGCTAGAGTCCCTGGATGTGAATCCACATCAACTGCTGATGTATCCACTAACCTACCCTAAGAACCTCTGACAGGGTACCAAATCACTTGTGATTCTCATGTTCTGCTTTATCTACATACTTGAATTTTCTTCATATGGCAGCTAGGTGCCCAAATTTGTAATTTCTAAGGACTGCCAGCAGCCCAGATGAGGTTTTTTCTCCTTAGTTTGATGGAAAAGCTCTTGAAGGGGATGTAGACTCAAGTCACCTTGGGCAGAAAATACCAAAATTAAGCACTACTGTGCAATTTTAATTAGGCCTGCTTTTGTTTACTTATTTTGCAAGTGCAATTCCAAGTGTGTAATTATACCACCAAAGGACCTCTACCTCATTCAGGGAACTAGCAGAGTAGTCTCGATTAAATGACCGCTTTGTTTTCTGCTTGTTGCTTGACATATGCCTAATCTCCTGAATACCACTCAAACCATGCTCTGAAGGCATAATTAATAACTTCTTGACAGTCTTTTGTAAAGCTCACATTATCATAGCGCATAAATGCTTCACGAATATTTATTTACTTTCATTAAAAAGAGAGGAATAAAGGGGCATTCTTATCTACATTCTGTACTGAAGAACTGAAAGACAATTATTTTCTTTCAAAATCACTACTTCTGTGTGTCCAACTCAAGAATTCTATCTTCTTTTCTTGATTGCTTTTGTTTTGCTTTAACGGCATAGTATTCTATAAACTATTATGTGTCATAATACCATAATAAAATATTAGGAAAGTGATAGTCCTAGGCCTGAATGTCAATCATTCTGTAAGTTATATCTATTACATTATCTATTTATTCATTACATTGTTACATGATTTTATATTATAAATTTTATACTGTATTCTATTATATTTGTACTCACTACGAATTAGAACCCAAGGTCTCAAATGAGACTTCCCAAAATTGAGGAGCATGCATCTATACAAAAAGTGCCCAGAGTGTCTTCTTGAGAAACCCCATGACAGAAGCAGGCAAAAAATACAGTTCTAGAGGTCAACTTCTTTTAACATAGGCTATCCTTTCCCTCCCTATAATTTCTGTTCCTTTCTTAGAATGCCCTTCCAATTAAAAAAAAAAAAAAAAAAAAAAAAAAAGAGTTGTCAAACTAAAAAAACCACTGGAAACTGGAAACAAGTATTGGCTTGCACTAAGCCAAAACACAAACCCTTTCTTTTTGCATGTCAGAAGCCAACAACTCCTTCTGTATAACAAAATTTTCCACTTGACCTTAAATGATATGTTTCATTTCTGAACACATGTCAGAAAAGACAAGGAAATGCAAGGGTAGCTCCATAAAGCTGCAGAAGAAGTAACTTTATTCTGCACTTCAGCCCCAGTGTTCAGAGAATTCAATCAAATAGAAGACATACACTCAGACCCTGCTTGGCCCAAGGCGGTTTGTGACTGCATCTCCTTTCTCTCATGATAGGACTAGGGAATGAACAAACTTCAAATCTTCCTTAACAGAATTATTCTGGTTTGTATAAAATACGCCAGTACCCATCCCTTAAGCCCATGCAGTGCTTTTGGCTCATAAGACTATACCCTAACGCTTCTGTGTATAGTGCCTGCCAGTCAGGCTCACAGCCTCAGAGGAGAAACCAGCTTGCTGCACGACACCATGTTTGACAATAACAGCTAAGAGCCCAGCTGTAAGAGACTTTTACAAGAGCTCTGTCCCTTCCTTCTCTTACATGAAGGGAAGAAGCAGCAGCCATGTACTTGGGCTCTGAAAGGCCACAACAGAAGTTGCTGTCTATAGCTGGAAAACTCAACTGAGGGTGAAAATTGTTGCTGCTATTAGCTGTAAATGAGTGTTGTTTGCTGACAACAGACTTGAAAGGTATCTTTGCTTTTCCTCAGCTTAGCTTCCGCTCTTAGGAGGAACTGCTAGTGTTTGCTGCCACATCACAACTAAAACTGGTGCAAGCTGCAGGACACCTTTGCTGTCACTGTATTCTGCTCCTCCAGGGTGGGAAATCAAACAAATTAGCTTAATGACTTGGTCAAATAAAGCATGGCAAAGATGAGTTCATACAGCCAGCTTCCAGTTTCAGAAAGGATGTGGCTGGCTTAGAACCCTTTGTCTCTCGACTGGAGTGACTTTCAGCCTGCATGAGTGTCTATCTGCCCCGTGAAGAACAGTACTTGACTGCCAGAACTGGTCTCACATAGTGGTTTCCAGTGTGTGTGGCCAGAGTCAAGCAATTCAGGCAGATTGAAGACTCTTAATGCACTTGGACACTGGTCTCGGATGAGAAGCAATGAGTTGCAGATGGGATTTTTTTCTCTCGGAAAATCTGGAACCTGATACATCTCAGATGAGATCTGTACCTGACTACTGATAATAGCTGCAGAGCAGCAGCCTTGTTAGTTTAAGCCTGGATTAAACAACATAGTACAGATGCAGACAAAGGCAAACTCTGAATTAATATTTCAGATGCGAATCATTAAGACATGCAACATTCAGTCCCAGTTTTTTGAACCAGGCAGATTTCTGCTCTGAGTGGCGGCCTGCTGAGCATGGGGAACTGTCAGTGGCACAAGAGGCAGAGTTACATAGTTATTACCCCAACAGAGATGGACTCAAACCCAGAAGGGTTATAGACATGCTTCTGAAGGAAATTTTGGGGATCACTTAGTGCCATTTTGAGCAGGGGGTTAATCCGCAACATCAGATCAGGTAACCATGTCTTATCCAGCAGAGTCTTGAAAACTTCTGTCAACTGATTCTCCAAGTTCTCTAGGTAACCTGTTCCAGAGTTGCCTCCTGTCAAAAACACCTTGGGTTTTTTTCAGTGGCCTTTATCCCTGGTTACTACTGTCACTACCAAGAAGAGTTCACCTTTGTCATTTATGTAATTTTCCTGGTAGCCTTCTGCTGCCCTCACTGCACCTCCTCAATGTCGATTCTACACTGGGTGGGACCAAGACTACACACATACTTGCAGATGCAGTTTCACCAGTCCCAAGTACAAGCAGACAATTAACTTCCCTAAGTCTATTGGCCACAGTCCTCCTAATATAGCCCACTATGTAGTTTGCCTTATTTACAACCAGCATGCAGGGCTGGCTTCGATTCAACTTTGTGTCCACTGTAACCCCTGCACCCTCTTCAGCAGGGCTGCAGATCCAAGACAGTCAGTTCCAGCCTGTACGAATGCATAGGATTAGTCTGCCTCAGGCATCAAAATATGTACTTCCTCTGCTGAATTGCCCAAAGTTTCTGTTAGCCCAATCCTCAGGATTGCACTGTATCATTCAAAGTATGCCAACCACTCTGTCCTAATTGAGCACTGCCAACAAGCAGCCACATCTTCAACTGTAAAGATGACCTTCAGGAAAAAATAGCTGCTAAAATCCAGGACTTTATTAAGCGGGTGTTAACTGTTCCTGATTAGAGACTCACAACTCATCTACAGCCAAGCTTGAAAGCAAAGCTGTTAAAAGCCTCCTAACGGGTAACGTGTAGCAGGTCTGTCCCTCCTTTTCCACATATGAGAAAACAGCACAAACCAGCATACTGAACTTGCACAAGAACCCTGTATGGGACCCACTCAAATAGCAGAAGATATATGGAAAACATCTCAGCCAGAACTGGTTTTGAGTATGCTAGTCAGGAGGCAGTTTGGTAACATGAGAAAAGGTGTGTGGGTAGGGAAAAAGGCTGCCTTCTGAATCAATCTGCATAAGAGATTACATCTCATTACTTAAGATATCATATTTGAAGATTATTTCATGTGGTTCTTGCTTCAGTCTATGACAAATTACAGTTATGTACAGTGATTTGATAAGGTCACTGTGACTGTCATGGTTTATTGCACTGGATAATTCATTAGCAGTGTCTCCATCAAAACACTGAAAAAGCTTACCAGGGTATTTATTATTTACTTAATGAGATGCCCTGGACCAAAATGACTAGAATAAACACAACTGCAGGTATGCGTCTGGTTTTAAGGTCTGCATCGTCTGTATAAGTACACAATATAAAACCCCTTATGAAACACTGAAATACCAAAACCAGACATCCCTTTATCACATTAGTTATTAACTAGCATAGGACAAAAGAAGTCACTACCACTGCAACAAAAAGGGGGAAAAAATAAAATGTTTCAAGGATGCTTGCTGCTGTAGAGCTGCTTCACTGACTGCATCCACCCTGAATCACTAGAAAAAGAACTGCTACAAAACAACCCGTTCATAAAAATTGCAGCAATTTACTCACAATTGGACATAGTGCCAATTGCATTACAACGTAAATTATGAGCTCGATTTCAGTACAAGAAATTTCTGAGTAAAGAGGAACTGCTCACTTTGAATTGTCACTGGTTCTCACTGCGAAGGTGAGAAGGACTATTTTGTGGCACTACAAGCACTAGTTCCTGAACAACATGAAGAGCTTGGGAAGGATGATGTGACATAAACAGAGAGGAAAAATGTGATTACTACAGGCATTTTCTTCCATATCCTGCAGGTGATTTGCGCCTGAGTAACTTTACAGCATGTAAAAATATTTTTGCCATACTTTTCAGAAACCACATTGTTAGAACTTTATACTTCCACTTCTTTATGGCTTATGCCACCTTAATCACTTGCTGTAGCATTTAAATTGGGAGTCTAGTCATCCTAAAAAAAAGCCACACCTCAGAGAGTAATTCACATTGCCTGGGGGTAATTACACTTCCGTCTAACCGGGATGACACGTCAAGGAGGCATTTCCAAAATCTAAAGCTGGATGCCTATTATACATGTTCACACAGGCACTACAAAAAAGTTTGCAACTGTGCTCATACGTGCTGCGTTTTGACTTCTCAAGCAGTATAAATATATGTTGTGATTCAGAAAAGTAAGTACTCCTGGATCCTGGGAATAGTGTGTTTTGCAAAATATGGCAAGTTAAAACACTTGTCTCTTCATCAAAGGCACACACACAACCAAACTGCTGACACTGCCTAATGCAGCAAGCATCTCAAATAAGGTGGCATGGAATTATGGTGCATAATGTTTAAAACTACAAAATCACAAACACAAGACACACGCTTACCTCTATTTTTGTAAACATTCATGTTGATTTTGATGATATTTTAAACAATGAATAATTAAACTTCTGAGTATTTGAAGGACTATGGTCTTTAGAGCACAGAAAAAAAAAATGTATGAGGCTTAAATTACCAGGAAAAATGTTAATTTAAGATTCTGAGAATATATCTACTTGAGACTGCTACCTAAACAATATTCTTCAAGCATCTTGATTGTATTAAAGGAAAAAGGGCAGAAATCTCTCTGAAACATACACTGTGTTTAGCTTGGGTCCTTTGACACTTCAGCTCCAATCTTGGTCTGTTCTTGCTAAACATATGGTATCAGCCCCTCTTCATACCTACAATTAAACACCTACAGTCTAATTAAGATGCCTGAAATCATCCTGAACCTCAGAAAGATAAAGTATTTGAAGATTTCAACAACTTCAATGAACTGTTAAAATAGATTAGCATTCGTTAAATGGGAAAAAAAAAAAAAGAAAAACAAACAAACAAAACCTACAAAAAAAAAAATACTGTACTATTACACGACACTTTCAAAGACGGGTATCTACGCATATTCACAACACTAACAAAGATATGTGGGAAAAGAATGCAGTGAGCAGCAAGTGCTTTGGCACTTACAGACCCAGATACACAGAGGGTGTAAATCTGCACAGCTTCATCCAGTTCCAAAGGCTGCATTAATTTACACCACAAGTTTGATAACAGAAATCAGACCAGAAACTAGAACCCTGACCCTTTTAATAATATGCTTTGCCATTGTACATAATTACTTTACTATACATGATGATCTTCTGCTACCAACAATGCATATTATTTTAATTTATTATATTTAATTAGAAATTTAAATTTACTAGTATTAATGCAGCTGAAATGAATGCCATATGAAATCAGTGATACAAATACAATAGGCTAACTGAAATTACAGTGTCTGGACCACAGATCAATGCATTTTTTAGAGGTGCCTTCTTCAGAAATCAAGTTATTATGTATTGTCTACTGATCTTCCAGTTTCAAAAAGAAATACTTCCTACCAATAGAAAGGGCTAGATTAATTTAAATCCATCTCAAATTGCAGTGTTAAGGTCTGTATCAAAATACTTGGATTTGAAAATCGCTTGTTCAGCACAGGAAAAACTACTTACCATTTGAACAGCCTCTCCATTACATTTATTAAGCCATAACTGAAGCACAATGCTTGTAACTACTCAGCCTGATTTTAACAGCTAAAGCGTTTTCATCAGGTCAGCAGTGGTCTGCTTACTGTAGTGATGGACCTAATCCTTTTCTTTTTGCTTGGTTCCCCTCCCCACCCCACAAGCAAATAATCATAAGGGAACAATATAAACTATTTACCTTGTAAAGAAGGTAAAGAATTCAATTGATGCCAAGTCTTCTGAGAACAAGTTACATTTCAATAAAAGAGCTGATGTGCTTCTCCTGTTCCTGACTCCAGAAAGCTTCTTTTGGGTGTAATTACAAAGGTGGGGCTCTTAAATGATAGGATACACAAAGCTTCCTCATTTTCTGTTTAACACCCAACTCTGTACTGAAGAGCTATCCTAAGCACATTCAAGCAACCATCCTCTTATAAAGCCCTACTCCTGCATGCTGCTCTTCGAGAGCCTTTCTATGTGACTAGACTGGTAAGCAGTCACAACTGCAATCAATTTCCAGCTTGATACCAATGAAAAGTTACTTATCAGACACTATTAATCAACTCTACAGGCTTTCTAATAGAGTCTATTATCTATCTATCTATCAGCAATTCAGTGAAGTTACAGCAGCATTCTCTAAAAATATATTATATTTAAATCAAAGAATCTACCAGTTTGGGATCTTGTCTTTCAGAGTGATAGAAGAGAGCCTGAATAATAATGAATTCAATATAACAAGAGGGCTCTGCATTGTCATTTGTGATTTATGTCATGTACCAGTCTATAACGTATGGATATTTTATGTTCTAGGTAAAAGTAATTAACTGTGTGCCAGCCTATTCAATAAATGTAACCAAACTGCCTGCCCATGCATCGGCCTTCAGAGTAATAAAACACAGGTTTCAAACACATGCATAAGGGGTTCCTCCCATTTTTACAAGGAAAAAAAAAAAAAAGATACCATTTTCTTTTGCCTGCCTTAAAGCACCGGGAACTCACAGGTCTGAACGGTCTGACAGGAACTGTATATATCCCAGAGTCCTAATCTATGGATCACATCTAGAAACTACAAGAAGGGAAGCAAAATGAACAGACACTGCTCCATTTCATACTGTTTCTTTTGTAGAGCCGCTAACTCCATATTATCTCTACTGCTGTCATCCTCCTATACTCCCTTGGAGGATGAGACAAAGGTGCAGTCTGGATTCACACAAACCACAGCATAATTCAAGTAAGCTCTCACACAAACATCAGAACCTAAAACTAAACCACCACTGTGTGCTCTGGAGCACTGGAGTTTCTAACTGAAAAGACTGCATACCATCCAAGATTAGTAAAACACATAAACTCATCCATCTCTTCTCATATAATATACCAGATAATTAAGCCTTTAGGACATGAAAGTCTACTCTCAATGGGGATTCAGGGCTGTACTGTACCATCTCCAAATACTCCCAATGTCCAGACAATAAGCCAAAAAACACTACCTGCTGAGCTTTTTTTGACTATAAGAAAGGCTTTTGAGCAACTGGTCCATGAAACTTGGGATTCGGCATCCCCTTAACAAAAAAAAAAAAAAAATAAAAAAAAATTAAAAGTTGATTTTGAATACCTCTATTCTAGTGCATAGAAGAAGGGCAAGAAGCACTCACTGGCTCACCAGTTAAATGTTACCTACTGGATCATGTTCGCTTGGTGAAGGTTCATGCAGAACAAAAAAAACATATCTAGACTGCATAGCACATGGTCCTGATCCTCCTGTGATTATCATGCTATGCTGTTGTGCTGTAACACATAATTATCTTCTTTTGTGCCTTCTAAATTTCAGTGTCTGAAGTGGAGACTATGCTCCAACACAGCAGAAAGGAATTTTACAGTATAAAACCAAAGGTGTTTGTATATGTTCTAGTAAGTAGTAGGAGAGTATGTATTGGCAGCGAACAGTATTAAAGGCTACAAAGTCTTTTGATTTAGACTGAAGATTGGGCAGGGCATACAGCACATAATTTGGATGAGGTTCAACCACCCTGTTGGGAGAGGTCTCTAGATACCATCTGTAGCCTTTACCAAAGAGAGGGCTAGTTGGAACTGTTCAAAAATGAACCAGCAAGCTAAATAACAATCAGGTAATGGGTCTGGAAATTATGAGAGGAAATAAAAGATATGTGCGCACACACAAATCACAATTACACAGAGATTGTTTTCTTAGGAAAATCAAAGCAAAATATGCTTATATGTTTCTCCCACTCCCCCCCAAAAAATAGTTCCTAAAGCATGTATTTTTTTTTTAAAAGCAATATTTTAAGCCTCCATGTCAGGATCTGAGGAGTGAGTTTATAGCAATCAGAAAGCAGCAGTCATCTGAGTCAAAATGACGCTATTTTTCTTTCTTTAAGATATATATAGAGAAGTTAGAAGAAAATAAAAATTGGCTGTTTGAGCTAATCCTTATAATGTTTTGTTCACTTCTGGATCTATGAATTTATGTCATTCATTATTTAGGATTTTCAGAAGCAATAATGTATATTTGTTAGATTAATATAAAGCACCTATTAAGGCTTGAAACTCACAAAGCTTTTGAGAAAATAACATTAGCATATTTGGTCGTATATTAAGAACCCAATTTGCTATAAATCACATCAACACCAAATAAAACTCAAGAAGCTCCGAATCAGAAGGTACAATGAGAGCAAAGAAGATCTGGGTTTGCCAAATGACAACAAAAGAGACAAGAAGGAAGAGCTGGGAAGTCCTCTAAAAAAAAAAAAAAAAAAAAAAAAAAAAAAAAAAGATTCCTCCTTTCAGTCCCTGCACAGACCTGGCTGTCTTTCTTTGGCTGTAGTGCAAAACTTACAAAGTTGCAACTAAGCTGTGAAGATAAGACTTATTTCCTCCCAGTGCAGTAAATGGAGAGGTAGTAATATATTCATCTCTAGTCCACGCTTCCACACACAGGACAGAGAGCAGGGGAGGATGTGATCTAGGAATAGATGCAGTGGAAAATTCTTCCTGCCATCACAGTGTAATATAAAGGGTTTGTTACACAGAGCAAGGACAGTGAGATCACAATAAGCAATGAAAAACACTAATACCATTGCCCATACTTGTAAATCTGTAACTTTGAAGGGTGAATTAACACTTAGGTGCACAGTGAGAAGAAGCCAAAAATCAGAGTTGTTGTGCCTCAAAGGTACTGTGAAAGTTGAACAGCAGGAGAACCAACCAACCATTTTACCATAAACTAACATCTGAACAAAGAAACAAAAAAAACCAACCCAGACTGTTTCAAAACCTGGGGCAGTTTTTCATCACAGACATTCTCAGGTATCACTATATATGCTGTAAATATGGCAGGGATCAAGAGGCAACCACCACATAAGAATTACACAAAACATAAAAGAAAAATACATAAACCAAAATATGCAAAAGCCTTCATGCAGCAAATTTAGTTACAAAAAAAAAAAGTATATGTGGATCAAGACAAAGCGGACATTCAGTATCATGCATCACAAAGAGTCAAAAGCCGAACGGGAAACAGTGGTTCATAGACCTAAACATAAGGACTGGCAAGCACACAGGAAAGGAAATCCTGTGCCAAGTGGAGTGCGGTTCTACAGGCAATCTAATAATTTACAGAGATTAATGTAAAGTAAAAGCAGATGGAAAACTAGTTTAGGGTACATCGCTAACAAAAATTCTGCAGCAAAGCTATGGTATAGGCCTTTGGTCACTGTTCAGTGTACATTAAGGGATTGCCATCTCAGTTTTCAAATAGCAAAAGGATTGGAAACAGGCCCTCCTCGTTTATGCAGAAAGGCAACTTCTCTGGAATACTGCATTCAATTCTAGACAGTCAAATTGAAGCAGTTCAAAAGAAAATACCACAAATGGTTCTGAGGCCTGAGGGACTGATTTATGAAAAAGATGAAAAGAATTAACTATGCATAGCTTAGCTAAGCAGTGACTAAAGAAAGACAAGTTAACAGAAATTTGAAGGGCGAAAAGGAAAAAGAAAGGTTATCTAACATAAAAAGGAAGGGAATTTGGAACAATAAAAATGAATTTAATATAGTATAAATTTAGGCAGAGTACCAAGACAAAAATAACACACATGGATGAGATTAACAGGTAAGACAGCAAGATTCCTTGTTTAGTGTACTGTATGGATAGCCACAGAAAAGCACCACTGGGGGCACAGCAGTCCAATGTTTCTGGCACTCAGAGCAGCTCACTCACTCAGCCCTGGCACCTCTGAATGGCCCTGCAAAGTTCTGTAAAGACAACCCTCCAGTAAAGTGGAGAACCAACTGGGAAGAATACACCACTGGCATCTGAAAGACTTCTCTCCCTTGCGCTGGCAGTATGGTTACTGGGTATGTCCTAGGTAAGCCTGGGCTATATAGTTAGATTAGCAAGGATGGTTGCTAGCCTGAGCTGGAGCTTCATGGATAAGGGAAACAAAAGCAAGCTGAGCAGCTGTCCTGACAGCAGAGTTTACAACAGTCTGTTAAGGTCATCTTCCACAATCTACCATCTAGCATTATACTTGTGGTCACGTAACACAGCTGTATGGGCTCACAGAACACAAAAAGGGTGCAGAGAATCACTGTAACGCTTGTGAACATGCATAGTAATATCACTTCTGGGTTAAGTTAAAATGGGGAGACCCAGTTGATTATTTGTCTGAAGAAGAGGAGGAAGAAGAAACTGAATAGCTTCATTTTACCTGGCAAGCTGAAAAAAGCATAGTGTCAATGGAGGGACTCCCTATCTACATGACAGCTCAAGTTCCTTCACTGAAAAAATAACTACGCAAACATAACTACTGAAGAAACGAAAGCAGAAATCAAACAAATTATTGCAGCTTCAACATCACTGCTCACAAGACAGAAAAAGTGTCTCTCAAAACCACAATAAATCTATATATATTCATTGGATATTAGGAGGAATTAAGTATATCATTTAGACTGCCTTAAGAGCTTTACTTTCACAACTATCTATATGATTTACACATACTGCTGCTGTAACTAACATTATTAGTATTGCATCTAACAAAATAGAGTAACTGTGTCCAAAACAAAGCACCGGAAGAGCAAGGTATTCATTTCCTCTTTAATTTGAATATAAAACTTCTTGTTTCACATAAACCGAGTGCTCAGGTGTATATTGTTTTCTTAGAGCCTCCTGCAATAAGACACCTAAAGGCAACAATACTACACTTTCCACAAAGACTGAAAAAAGGGGAAATTTCTCCATGTCTGCCTCCCTCCTTCCTTCTCCTCAGCTTAGATGACAACATTTACAAAACCTTTACAGGAGAAAGCTTTGATTCCTTACATAGTAAAAGGATCACATCTAAAAGCAATCTATTAGCTTTCAGAATATGACCTTAATAAATTGCTCCATTTTCTGTAGATGTCTTCACAAGGTCCCATATATATTTTATATGCCATACTTCATAACAGGATTTGCACTGAATGGGACCACAGCAGGACTCCACCAGCCTGAGGTGGTATGGCCCAGATCTATTGCCTGTATGCACGCTCTGAACATCACTTCAATCTCTTGTGAAAAGTCATACTGCATACAGGGACATTCATAATAGGATTTTTGGCCAAAGATATCAGACTCAACATTTTTCTTCTTCCCAGGAACAACATTTTCTGTTTTAAAATCAACTATGAAGTACAAGTAAAGCACACTTCCAAAAGGAAATCCTTCAGGAACACCTGTATTCTAGCAGCATAAAAAACTGGCAATGAATGACCAAATGTTCTTTCACCTTTGCCCTTTGCCCTCCTGCCCACATTTCTTGCCAGTTACCATTCTCAGGGGCCTAAAAGAGATTAAAATGGACTACATCCCAGCTCTCTGAATCATCTTACACACGGGGGGAACTTGTCATGGACTGCTGCATTTAAGTGTACAATAGCACTGGCAAAGCAAACAGATTTGGCAATACTAATTGCATTTGTGTTTCTGCAGGTTCTGACAGATTGTCTTATGTCATCTGTTACCTCAGGGTATGTGCAGTAGTTAAAATATTAGAACTGGAAGATTTTTTTTAGCAGGTTTTATTTTGCTGTTGTTTGCACTGGAGGCAGTTGCTTGGAAGTAAACAAATGGAAAATACAACTCAAATAATCACACTTCTTTTGATTGGTGGTTCTCCTTCATGATATATTAAAAACTTGCATTAGGATGACTCTTCATTTGTTCCCAATCAAACTAAGCTTGTGTTGACTTTGTTTATTTCCATTTGCTAGAGAACAAATTAGAATTACTTCAAACTTAAAATCTGACTTGCTTCAAAATAACCATGTTTATAATGTGGCAATTCTGATGCAGGTGTTCATCTCATTATCCACAAACATTTTTTCTTTGGTTTTACAATTTATGAACTGTGCAAAATTTACCAAGATGCAGCATACTGATTTGTCTAAAATTAAAGAAAGAAAAGGAATTGTGATTATTTGGAACTGATGTTACTTCAGGTGTGAAAATACGTTCCTTAGCCTCAAAATTTCACAAACTGTGCAAGGAAAAGTGGATATATTGCTACAATTCCACATACAGAAATAGAGATTGTTTGCTGCTCTCTGTTCTCAAAAATGTAATATCAGTATTCTGAAGCTTCAGCCATGCTGTGCCAATACGGTGAGAAAATATGATACCTTGACCTTTACAATCTTGTTCATCTTATTTTCAGGATGGCTAGATCTCTCTATTGTCAGAATCCCTATATTAGAAGAAAAAAGCACTCCAAATAACAGAAGTTGAAGAGATTTCTTTATAATTTCCTTACAAGTTCACAGTAAAGTTGCCCACAAAAAATGCCGATGCTTCTCTCTCATGACAGACTTCTTACAGTGGGAAACAAAATGTTGACATAAAAATTATTCTGGGGATAACTGTAATTTCCATCAAAAATATTATAAATAGAAACTATTTTTGGTTGAACACAACACTGGAAATCTTATAGCCCCCAATCTTCCAAGTTAATATTGCTCCTCTTGCTGTTATTTCAAAATGTATTTTTCCAAATACCAATTTAATATCATAATAATATACTAAAAATAATTCTAAATAGCTGCTATTGTTAGGAAAATTGTTGTCAGTTCTTACTGCTAAGAAAGTTTAATTTACCTGGAGGCGTACTTGACAAATTAGTACACAACCAGTATTACAAGAGTGCAAAGATAACTGGGCTACTGCCAGCCCAAAATATATTTTTCTAAATATCAGTTCCTATGTCTAAATACAGATGTTTATTTAAAGGTTCTTTTACTTCTTTCTTGGTATCCAGTGCCAGGATCACGATTTCTAACTTTTATATTTAGGCAAGGTATAACATTAGGTTAAATTGAGAAAAATTAACATTGAGTTTCTGTCATTCACACGAACCCAGTAACCAGAGAATAAAAATAAATAAATCTAGTATGATAGCTGGTATAGAAGTTCTAGCATTCACAGGTTGCAAGTTATTTCCTTTCTTTCCTGTTGTCCTGCACCTATACTGTGAAGCAGTGAGAGAGACAGAGACATAAGTTCAACAGAATTAAATGTGTTCTACCAGTGTCTCTACTTGTATCAAGGTTTGTAAGATGAAAGCCATTTGGTTTTGACTGCAGAATTAAAAAGCAGTTTTACCTAATTTTTTAGATAACCTTCATAACATCTGAATAACCATACTGACTATATTTTTTTTAAAGTCTGCATTATATATTACTGATACATCAAACTCAGATTCAGTCTGTAAATTGGAGTAAGAAATACTGTGCATTGTATTAGTATTTCTTTTCTGTATTTTATGGTATAAGCTTCTCAAACAAACACCTTTCCTCAAAATCTATTTACTCCCCCAGAACTGCTTTATGGATTTTCACAGGATCTAAAAAATCCCAAGCAGTGGCTCATCACACACAGCTGCTTCTTTTGCTCTTTCTGGACTCCCAAGAAGGATGACTCCTGCTTTTTCCTCCCAGCCTCATTTTCAGCAGGCAGTGTCTCTCAGTCTCATGCTGGTATCTCATGTCAGTAAGAACCTTAACCTTACGCCATAGCTCACAGAGTAGGAAGCACACACAAGGAAAAAGAAGTTTTCCCTGCAGCCATGTTGCACTTGGCTCTCTTATTGCAGAAATAAACCATGACATGAAGAGTTAGCTGACACCATCATGAAATACCAACTTAAACTGAAAGGATGGCTCTTGAATAAGGACTGGCACAGATATCCTGCTTCTATTTACAGCTCTCCTTCCTATCACCTGCATAACTTTCACTTTGTTGTGCCTTGAGGCAGTAGACATGTCCGAGAGGATATGAGAATTCTCTGGAACACCATAAAATGAACTAAATAAATAAATACTACCTTCTGCCCAATGCTGAAATAAAAGAAATCCTGGTCATGCAAAGGAGAAAATACTTTGAAGACTTTGCTAGTTCTGTCATCACTAACTGTCCTGTGTGACAGAGCACCTATGTGCCACTGTTACATGGGACATCATAAATACACACTGCCATAGATGCCAAAGATTCCTATATCGCAGACCAAGTAGGGGTCTCCAATTTCTCTTATCAAGCTCTTCTCTTCTTATTCAATGGAAGCTACAGCAACTCACTGTTGAAATACAGATGAAATATTCACAGGCTGTCTCACAATACGAAAGCTGACACGAAGGTATCGCATGTTTCACCCACAGTATTGCTTCTGCATCCATGGGAGAATCAAGTTCAAGTCCCCATCTTCTGTAAACTAAAACTAATGTATCATGTCACATCTTCCCCGACACCTTTCCAAGCTGTACTAGGTTCAGGTAGAGCAACCGCTGTAGGACGTCTGTAGCCTCAGAAGACTGGATGATGTGAGAAGGGCTGAATCCCTTGGGAAAAGCACACAGACTGAATTTGATCTCTTAAATGCGAGTTTGAGATGATATTTCTCTTTCCTCCAAAGTATCCTACAACATACTAATGCCTGGTGAAAAGGGACAGAGACCACCATGGGTGAAACACTCATCCAACTATGCTGAGAGCTCTAGTGGTTAATAATCTTATAGAAAAAAAAAAATGCAATGAAATGGCAAGCTACAGAAAAATGGGATAGAATTAAATAAAATGGAAATCATAACAATAAACCATAGAATTTACTCTTCTTTCATTCATAAAAACGACAGTAATTTTACTTAAAATCTGTGAATTAGTGTGAAAAATACTCAAGATTACATCTGCAAGCACATTACTGCTGGCTTTGGCCTTTCAAGACATGTGTATGATTAAAGCCTCTGGCATTGCAGACTAGTCAAGACTGAGGTTTTTTTAGTGTAAGGAAAGACCGCCATCGTATAAGGACTTTTTTTTATTACTATGGTTAGGAGGCAGCAAAGAGAAGGAATAAATCCGTACAGACTACAAGATATCAAAACGGGATACACCAAAATTTTTCAGTGCATCTCCTACCTTAATTAATTTTCTTTGTGAACAATCCTTGCCATGTATTCAGATGCTGAAGGTAATAAGGGCTAGATGTTGGCGAGAAGATTGAATTTCTTTTATATTGTTCCAAATCCTGAATTAAATTCACCAATAAACACCTAATTAGTATTTCAGTCCAAGATATCTGTAAGAATTGGTTTCTAACAAAGCACAATTCAGTGTTTCATAATTCATACAAAGGAGATAAAGGAATCAGAAATGGAGATAATCCAGAAAGAATGGAGGTAGACTCTGATGTTCAGATTTGATGATCCTAATATTTGGATAAATTCATTTGGCTCAGACTTGGAACTGGCATGACTATAACTCCTTAGCAAGGTTTTAATTCTGTTTGCATCTATGCACCTCTACAGCATTTGCACCAGAAAGCAGACTCTAGAGTAAAGAATATAAGCCTCCTGACTGAAGCACTATTTTTCTGAGTTAACTCTGCAGATCCCTCAGAGGAAGTCCAGAGCACAGTTGGAAAAGCACAGCCATAATATGTAAATGATGCTATTTATGTCATAACTAGATATACAAGGGAGAGAAGACAGCAGCAAGGTGCTGCCTAATTTGCAAAATTACATTTATTGTTACAGTCTGTCACACAAATCACTGAAATAAAACGGTACCCAGCAGTTGGCAGATAACGTGGTATTCTCCTATGTGCCACTGTTCTCTCTTCTAAATAGCATGCACTAGTGGACTGGCAAGGAGGAGCTACTAGCACAGGCAGGGACAGCTCTCAGCAGAGATACTTGGCTACTAAAAGGAGATGGGCACTAGCAGTGATGAGCTGCTCAAACAGGCAGACGTGTACAGCTTGTGCTTTAATTGCTGCCAGCAGAAGACAACATGACAACGGCTGCAGCAGGCCTTATCTTATTCCAGGGTATAACTGGGATGAAAGACCTTACTGGGCATGGCCCCACACAATCTGGCCTGACTACACAGCTGCCCCTGTTTACAGCAAGAGGATGGACAGGAGACCTAGCAAGGTTGGACCTTTTCAACCTGAAAGACCCTATGACAAGATGGTGACAGTAGACCTAATTTTCACAGCCTCCTAGTGGGAGCAGTGCACTGAAAAGATGAAATATTAGTAAAACTTTACTAACAACGTAGGAGAAAGCTATAGCCTTTCTAAACTCAGATCTCCACACTTAATCTCTGCAGAGATTAAAACCAAAGTGCAAGTGCTTTCAAAGGCCAGGCACATAGCACTACAGTTCATAAAATGCTAGCTTTAAAGCGCCATTAATTTATATATTTTTAGATGCTTTTCTCCTCAGAGCAGACCAAGAGACAGTGCTCTGCAAACACACATCCTCTTGTCCCAAGTTTTTCCTTTCTGATACAGAAATCATTAGTGAAATGGATTAAAAACAAAGTGGGGTGTGAAAAGTCAAATTCCAACCTCTACGAGGTTCAGCTCCTCTCAGCAGATCTCATAACATCACTGGTGCTGTCACCCCTGCACAAAGCCCTGGCCCATATCTGATCCCAACTGTCAGCCAAACACAAACATCAGCAACACTACTGGCATGTTAAGTCAAAAGGTAACACTCAGGAGGATCACAGAGGAAGTATTTCTCTTTCACTAATTACATGTGGACATGTAAGCACTTTCGCCTCTTCTGTATGGAGAAGCACAGGCAGTACAAAGCCCTTCTGGCAAGCTACAGTCAACAAGCGGTATTGTCTTCTAAAGCACACTACTTGGAAGGAAAAGCACTATGTGGTAAAATACACTGATCTAGTGAGAAATCATAGAATCATAGAATACTTAGGGTTGGAAAGGACCTTAAGATGATCTAGTTCCAGCCCCCCTGCCATGGGCAGGGTCACTTCACACTAAAGCATGCCACCCAAGGCTCTGCCAACTCGGCCTTGAACACTGCCAGCAATGGAGCATTCACAACTTCCCTGGGCAACCCATTCCAGGGCCTCACAACCCTCACAGTAAAGAATTTCTTCCTCATATCCAATCTAAACTTCCCCTGTTTAAGTTTGAACCCATTACCCCTTGTCCTATCACTACAGTCCCTCATGAAGAGTGCCTCTCCAGCATCCTCATAGCCCCCCTTCAGATACTGGAAGGCTGCTCTGAGGTCTCCACGCAGCCTTCTCTTCTCCAGGCTGAACAGCCCCAACTTTCTCAGCCTATCTTCATGCCAGAGGTGCTCCAATCCCTTCATCATCCTCGTGGCCCTCCTCTGCACTTGTTCTAACAGTTCCATGTCCTTTTTATGTTGAGGACACCAGAACTGCACACAATACTCCAAGTGAGGTCTCACAAGAGCAGAGTAAAGGGGCAGGATCACCACTCTCGACCTGCTGGTCACGCTCCTTTTGATGCAGCCCAGGATACAATTGGCTTTCTGGGCTGCAAGCGCACACTGCCGCCTCATGTTCATTTTCTCATCAACCAACACCCCCAAGTCCTTCTCTGCAGGGCTGCTCTGAATCTCTTCTCTGTCCAGCCTCTAGCTGTGCCTGGCATTGCTCTGACCCAGTTGTAGGACCTTGCACTTGGCATGGTTAGACTTCATAAGGTTGGCATCAGCCCACCTCACAAGCGTGTCAAGGTCCCTCTGGATGGCATTCCTTCTCTCCAACATATCAACCAAACCACACAGCTTGGTGTCATCGGCAAACTTGCTGAGGGCGCACTCAATACCACTGTCTATGATGGACAGGGTTAGAGCAGTTGATGTCATCTACCTGGACTTGTGCAAAGTGTTTGACACTGTCTCACATGACATCCTTGTCTCCAATTTGGAGAGACATCAGTTTGATAGGTGGACCACTCGGTGGATAAAGAACTGGCTGGATGGGCGCACGCAAAGAGTTGTGCTCAATGGCTCAATGTCCAGCTGGAGACCAGTAACGAGTGGTGTCCCTCAGGGACTGGTCTTTGGAAAAAAAGGAAATAACATTGCCAAAGGTAATGTCGTGCATTCACCTTTCCTTCCGCTATGCTTCAGTCCTTCATTCATGCCCTCTAACCAATGCAATGAGCATTCCAATTAGTCATCATTTACTTCCTTTTAATGAGAGAAACCCACAGTCATTATCATCTCTTTCCAATTAAGGAACTTGTAGTTTCATTGTAGAGTTACATGTTTAATATGCTACCAGACACATACAGGTCTATATAGATTCGTTGCAGTTACACTTTAAGAAAGTAATTCCAAAGCAACTGAAGACTAAACAATACTTTTCTGACATCTTCAAGATAGTTATTATGCCCCAAATTCCTCATTTCCATTTATCAAATCTCATGACAAGTTCAAAGACTTATTCTTAGAATGCACCTCTAAAACTATGCAGTAAAGCCAATCTGTGCTTCTCCGCATGAACAGGGAGTTTAAGCTTGTAACTCTCACCAGTATCAAAAGCAGTTCCATGCACAACTCCCACTGAACCCAAAAAAGAGGAAACCCTCATAAATTATTTTTCCTTGAATTACTAAAATACCTCCAGGGCACCTTAATGTCACATTCAAACATCAAGGAACTTGTTTCTTAAATGTAACACAGTATTTAAAAAATAGTTTCAGAAATGGCCTTGGTACACTTCAGTCATTAAAGAAAACGTTTTACAGCAATCCACTATTTGTCATGTAAAAACAGTGACATAATCACTAGAAATCTGAAGTTTTCCAAGTCCTGCAGTAAAAACAGTTAACAAACTGCTACCCACTGTCCAAAACAAGTATCTACATAATAATTCAATTAGCTGATGTAAAACAACCAATTTTCACTCAGACCCTGGATGCCTTCTTTGAAAGACAAACCCAGACAGCTTGAAAAATGTGCAGCTAGGAAGACTGCTGTGACAGGCAAGCCAAAAGAAAACGAAATTGCTGCTAAGAATTTGCCCTGCAACTAAATGTAGCATAGATCCAAATGTCATTCTTTAAGGAGGTAGCTTGCATGATTCAAGGTTAAAAGTTCATTATTACCTTTTAAGTCTGTCACACCAAATAGCTAAATATTCTGCTAAGGAGGGGATACAAGCATTTGATTTATAACAGACGATGAGATGCACTCATAATTATGAAGCTATCCTCATTTGTCTTACCCTCTTAAAGTATAAGAGCCACGTCCAAGGCTGTCTTGACAGGCGCCTTTAACATAATGCTATGGATGACATGTTAACTTTTTTTTCTAATGTAATTTTCTTTGGTGATTAATTTAAACAAAAGTTTTAAAAGCTGATCAGTATGAACTTCAGAATAAGAGCTTTATCACACAATGAAGCTGCCTCTGAACAGAGGAGAAAAAGACATGCTGTGCCCTGCCTGCATTTTCACATGCAAAGTAACGACTCCCCTTTCTGACTACCACATTGACATCATGCAGCATCTGCCTTCGACTTTTTGCATATGCATTGAAAAGACACACCTCAGAAAATGAAAAAGACAGTTTTAAAATCAAAATAGCCATTTTGTTACTTACAGCATTTGATAAAATGGTAATGAGACATTCTTTCATCTCAGGCTGTAGTCTTGCTACAGGTTTCAGCATTCTCTTCTGCTACAACTGTCATGCCCAGAAAATGCATTATTTAGAGCCCTTCCTCAGGTATCCAGTATACCTCAGAATACATTATTCAATGTAGTTTCCGTTCCAGGATCTTGCAGAGGCTTCCAAGTCATCCTCACTCGACTGCTGGAGTTAAGATAAACCTCTGTGCGTCTTGAACCGTGACTACTGCACGTGCTATTGTAGCACAATTGATTGACACAGCTCCTAATCCCACATCCCCAGGAATAGAAGGATTTAATTGGTGTGCACTTGCAGCCACATTCTTCCAGCACTGAGGTGTGCTGCTGCACTGCGGCTCTCAACAGTCCTGCCAGTTAATGGCTTTTCAATAGCTTTCAAATGGCAGCAAATGAAGCTTGATGAGTGGCTCGAATGAAATAGCAGAACAAGGGGATCTTAAATTTTATGTGTGCATGCTCTGCGTGTACCAAATGTGACCAGATTCTTGGCTGGTACTAAACCAGGATTATTTTTAGTTGCCACCAGTTGCTGTGTGAATAGGAAATTGATATAGGTTGCCAAAAATAACCACCTTATAGCATCACAGATCATTTCTCAGTATGTTGTAAGGTAAAAATCAGGATAGAGCTCACAGTCATCTTCAGACTCTCCTGGTTTATGCATGGGTTCATTTAAATTAAGCTAAGAAACATGCTTGTGTATACATTCCTTGATATGTTCCTGTTTTGTCATTTCTTTGTATTGCATTGCATCTTTTTCACAGATGGAATGTTTATGTCAGAAGAAAGAATCTGCAAGCTCTGCATGGTTTATATGATGATTATGTGCATGTTATCTGATGATATTTTAATTGCTGATTGTCAGACAAAAAGCTTACAAAAATGCATCACTAAGAACAAGTCTATACAATTATTTATCAAACAGCAGAATAATAAGACAACGTATACTGACGCATTACCCAGTTTCAGATTAAGGGCACACAAAAGACAGACCTGCATTGTATTCTAAACACCCAGGCTGCATCATCCTCCGAGAACAATTCATGCATTACTTTTCCAAAAACAGTCACCCAGGAATTTAGTTGCTGCTTCTTCGAGAAACTACCACAGAGCTACAGTAAAATATTTTTATAAAATAAAATTTAAAAATCAGGAAAACTGTGCTCAGAGAAGATTAATGTTGTTTACCATGTGTCATGCTTGCCACAGTCATCATTCACTGAGTGAGAGCTCTTGTGAAGGGAAACTGATAGCCTAGCCATGTTTAAATCTTTTACTTGCCTGAAAGGTTCTTACCTACTGTTTTGTCCACATACCATTTTTAACAGCTACAAAGCGTTAAAGGGACTACAAAGGGAAAAGGATCTAACTCATTAGTAAAGATTACTAATTCAGATTCCATTAATTAATCTGCAAAGTTCCCACAATAGTAGAAAGATCTATATTCACAGGCTTCCAGTGATTCATTAGCAAAACCCTTAGGTGAAAATTCTCAGCTCCAAACAGGCACATGTTTAAAATCTGATTTTAGGTATAATATTCACAGCAATAGTTTTGCAGAAGTAATTATTTAGGTAGGTTGTTTGGTTGTGTTTGGTTTTTTTCCCCCTAAAAACATCATTTTTCAAAAGAAAGAGAGGAAAAAAAATCTAGAAATAACCAGGGAACACAGGGATAAATTATATAAACCATGATACAGTAATTACATTACCAGGGAAACTTTTCACTGTAAAGCTCAGAAGTCCAAAGTAATTAAATCTATCCAGACTTTCTTTCACACCTGTACAACACTAGGCCAGTATGGGCCATACAGCTTATAAAATAAACATACACAGTGTTTTAAGAGGCAAGGTTAGTCATGGTTCATGAGCAAGTGTCAAGTAATGTGACAAAAAGCCCTTTGAGCAATACTTTTTGGTGTAGACGTTCCTGACAGGTTCATCTCTGGTGGTATTGTCAGGCAGACAAACTGCCATGTCTAATAATATCACACTTCCACCAGCCCACAATGGTTAGAACTACGAGGACTCTTGGTAAACACTGGTGAATGGAAGTAATGGACAAAGGATGCTTTGCCGAAGACAGAGATAAAAGGAAATGGAAGTATTTATGATTATGGCTTGAACAAAATGCAGAGAAAAGGTATTTGGATGTCTCATTTGAGATCATAATAAGTTTTTATCTTCTGAACAGCCATAGTGAAAATTTAGGATGATGAAACTTAGTATTTATATGATGAGTTAGACTGCATATTTCATCCTGAAAGAAATGAGACAGAATTCAATAAGGCCAAGTGTAAGGTCCTGAATCTGGGTCAGGGCAACTCCCGGTATCCATAAGGCTGGGGGATGAAGGGATTGAGAACAGCCCTGCAGAGAAGGACCTAGGGGTACTGGTGGATGAAAAGCTGGACATGAGCCAGCAGTGTGCACTTGCAGCCCGGAAAGCCAACCGTGTCCTGGGCTGTGTCTGAACGAGCCAGTTGAGGGAAGTGATTCTCCACCTCTGCTCTGGCGAGACCCCATCTGGAGCACTGCATTGAGCTCTGGGGTGTCAAGTACATGACAGACAGAGACTTGTTTGAGTGGGTCCAGAGGAGGACTGCAAAAATGATCAGAGGGATGGAATACCTCTTCTATGAAGAAAGGCTGAGAGAGTCAGGGTTGTTCTGCCTGGAGAAGAGAAAGTTCCAGGGAGACCTTATTGCAGCCTTTCAATACTTACAGAGAGCTTATAAGAAAGATTGGGACAAATGCTTTAGTAGGGTCTGTTGAACTAGGACAAGGGGCAATGGTTTTAAACTCAAAGAGGATATAAGGAAAAAAGGTTTTATGATGCATTTAAAACAGCACTGTATACTGCTATCAGCAGGAAGTTTTGACACATCGAAGGGCAGCATTAAAGCAGCACAAAAATGAGGAGGGAGGAAGGGTGCCAGATAAACCTATGGTCAAATGAAAACACTAGGCAGAGTAAGTAGCATCAAATGGAGAATAAAGAGAAATAAGAACAAGGGACACCTGTGAGTGCAGAGATGGGATGAACCTTGAGGAGAAGTAGCAGCTGAACTTGAGGCAAAATTTTGGAAGCCAGAATAGGAAGAAGAAGAAATCTGGCCTACGTGTTGGAAACACACATGACTTCCACTGCAACCTTTGGCTAGGATGGAAAGCAGAGAAAGAACAGAGAGAGAAATTGCTGCACTCATGGTGGCAGATGTCCATGCCATAAACAAAGATTTCAAGTGTGAGAACAAAAAGAAAAATTTATGTTTCTGATACGAGCCCAAAGGAGGCAATATTTTGTTGTCAGTGATTTTACAAAGCAAATTGTACAATTTGCTTATTCACAAGAAAACTGATATTGGTCATGGTTAGGTGTTTTCTCCTGATTGAACTCCGGCAGTGAGAAAGGAATTATGAAAGCAAAACAAAACAAAACACCAGAAGATATAAACAACACTTAAAATCCAACCATGTAAACTATGGATGTATATCTGCACAAGCCCCAAGTACATTATAATACTGCTTTATCTGAACATTAGGGAACACAGAAACATTTTCATTTACAACCCCACTGGTTTCAAGAACACGCCAGTGTTTAAGTCTACAATAACGCACAAGTGTACTTGACTGGTGAAAAAAGACTGAGCTAGTATTAAAGCTGGTGATAAAACACTTAATAATGTATTTGATTTTGTACAGCTTACCAAAACCAGAGATGAAATAGAACCAAGGCCAGAAAACAAGATACATTTACCTCTTCTGGAAAAATTCCTTTCTACCTATCCCTGCAGAAAGAAAACAGCCACTTTTGTGCTACGTACAAATCCAGCATTCAATGAAATCACAGATTTTTTAAATAGAATCTTGGAACTGGTCAACCATCATTAGGATAGCTGTTTGCCTTATGATAAACATACATTTATGGATCACCATCTCAGGGTAGACACTGCTTTCACACCTCAATTTTCAAGGCTCAAAACTTGTCTCAAAAAATCGCCTATGAAATAACCTACAATAACTTACAAAAAAACCGCACGGCTTAAAATAAGGTCTTGCTGCCAAGAACTGACATGCTGCATTGTACTTATGTCATGTAAATATTTTGTTGCTCTGCCAGTGTCTTCTGGTGTCACAAACAACTGAACATCTAATATTTTTATCATCTTAGTATTTCATAATTCACATGTAACTGCGAGATTTGATAGAGAAATGCAGAACTATCTGCTAGCAATTTGAATAATGAGAAAAGCACCGTAACTCTGGGTTTTAAAAACATGACAGATGCTCCCCGTTTATGCCTTTTTCATTCAGTACAACAAAGCCTGCTATATCCCTTCAGATGTTACAATTTTATTGCATTACTTATGGTTTTAAGAGTGCAGATAAAAAGAATGGGAGGTAGAGTAACATTAACATTGCTCATACATTTTGACAAATGATACTGCTTAGCAATCAATCCTTGGACATGCTACCCAGCTGCCAACAAGCCACTCTTCAGATAACATCTGGTAGTTGTATGCTCGTCAAGAAGCTAAGGATGAACCATAGCATATGTAGATACTTAGCAAGAAGGATTCTAGACTAATCTTTTCTACGCGCATCACAAGAGAACAAAACACAGCAGTTTTTCCAAATAAATTTTCAGATTAGCTGACCTGTAAAATGGATGAGTTTGGTTCTATCTGTAGCAGCAACAAACCAAATCTAACCACTCAGAGTGTGGTTGACTCCCAGACAACCAGATGACTTTTCCTTTTCTCTTCCTCCAACCTTTGCCCACTTTCCTCCTTTCCCATTTCACTGCAAATGCCTTGATTTTTCAGGAAGAAGGTGATCTTCCTCCCACTCTTCTACCATTGGATCAAACCTTTACAGAATAAGGAAAATGAAAAAATCCTTTTTCTTCTCCATTTATGTTATAACTAAATGCATATGAGTGGACTAATCTGTAGTTATTTTTTAATGGACTGGAAACAGTAGATTCAAATCACA
This sequence comes from Amazona ochrocephala, assembly GCA_039720435.1. NCBI lineage: Eukaryota > Metazoa > Chordata > Aves > Psittaciformes > Psittacidae > Amazona > Amazona ochrocephala. Next base: position 62,191,012 of record CM077877.1, on the reverse strand, counting down.
GGACATTATTATCCAGTACTGATGAAGTTTGCAAAATAACCAGGAGAAGTTATGTGCCATCTGAGAGCACCACTTGTTTCCTCCCATATGCAAAATTATCATTTTCAGGGTGGGTGTAAACCTCTCTAGCAGTTTCTTAACTAGACAAGATGAAGCAGCTATCACTTGTGGTAGGAAAGCCCAGAACTGTGTAATAACAAGGCTAAATACAAGAAAGAAACGCCAATAGTTCCTTATATGGCTAGTCCCACCTTGGCCATTGGAAGTGACACAATCATGAATTTCTTCATTACAATCTGTGTATACTTTTTTTTAAAAAAATAGATTTCTTACTAGATTTGATGTAAGGATGTCAAAGAGGAGCTGCAGACTTTTTACATAAAAGGCTCCTTATGAGACTGAAAAGAAACTATCAAGACACATGTTAAAAAGATAAACAGAAAAACATGACAGTCATCACAACCTCCAGACACAAGAGAGAATGAAAAAACAACCATGAATTTCCATATAAAGAGCTATTATATGATCATATAGGGTTGTGTTTTTTAAGTTTATAACATTTAGTAAAGAAATAGACAATGGTAAGAATTCAGTTCAACATGAAAAGTGCATTGTTATCCTCCTGATAATTATCAAACGCCATGACTCACTGCACTGTATCCCTTTTTTTTCTTTTTTTCTCTTTTCTGATTTCTTTGATAATTTTAAAACCAGGAGACAAATAATGACTACTCTAGAGGACAGATAAAAATCTAAGAATAAAACAGAGGAATTTGTGTATCCTTTATAGGAGCATATATTAATACAACAATGTAAATCTTGAAGTATAATTAGAGAAAACGTGAAAGGACCGTGGAAGTTAAGATAGAGTGTGTTTCTAATTTAGGAAAAAGTAACTCAAACAGCTGAAAAAGCTGAAGAATATAGTGACCGAATCAGACTCTTCTGGAACTGGATGGTGTGGCAATTAGTAATCTCAGAGATTACTATTAGGTGTTCAAAAAGCAAACAAACAAATTAAACAAAAAACAACAACAACAACAACAAAAACTAAGAATTGATGTTGAAGATTTGTAAAAGGTGGTGAAGTAACTATTTTAAATTAGCCAATCATGACATCCAAAAATCCAACCCAAATAAAAACATTTGCACTACATTCTGCAGACCAAGCACAGAATAAATCTTAGATCTAAGTTTTAACTGTATTTACAAGATACTGAGGGGAGTTCTGTAGATACAGGATGAATATTGGACAGTTTTGATTGTGCTGACAATTACAATCATAGAATCACAGGAACATAGCATGGTTTGGGTTGGAAGGGATGCCTTCCAATAGACAAGATTGCTCAAAGCCTCATCCAGCCTGGCCTTGAACACTGCCAGGGGTGGGGCAGCCACAACTTCTCTGGGCAACCTATTCCAGTGCCTCACCACCCTCACAGGAAAGAATTTATTCCTAATAGCTAATCTAAATCTATCCTCTTTTGGTTTAAAGCCATTCCCCCTTGTCCTATCACTACTTGCTCTATATAAAAAGCCCCTATCCAGCTTTCTTGTAGGCTGCCCTTAGGTAGTGGAAGTCCTCTGATGTACATAGTACTTTCAATTATAAAAACTGTAATCAAAATGGCATATTATTAAATTATAAGAAACAATCTGAAACGCAAAGATTAAAGTTAAGCAAAGGGGCTACCCAAGACCTATTTTGTTTTCTGATCTTTCTACTGTCTTTTTTATCTCACACTAAATACAATGTTGCTTCTTTTCCAGAGCCTATCTGCACTCCATTCTACACATTAACTCAGCACAACTTGGAAGCCAAGTATGCACTAACAACTTTTCCTTACAAACGAAGCACAGAACAGAACTGGGACTTCAGACAGGGAAGGGGTGCAAGGTGTGGAAAAATACACGTCACTTACATAAACTGACAATGCGAACAGATGTGCACAGTGTAGCAACATGCAGCTGAGACAGCCACTCTGATTCTACACCTTCTCCAGTCACTGATGGCCATATTTATTTATTTATTTCCTCCTTTTTATTTTGTTTGCATCAGCATTTCAGGAATTCATCATTCTGGCCACAAAGACTAGATGAGAGTATGAACTGATGAGAATGATAACCAGATCAAAGAGTATGATGATAAGAACTTTTGACATAAGATACCATTATACAGCTTGAAGATGACATGGACAAGTAGATAAACTCAGTGAACAAGAGAGAGATGCAAAATTTACTGCGCTCAGCATGACCATAACAGAATTACATCTCATTCTCAAATTAGCAGAAAATAAATGAGGAGCTGACAAGAATTAGGCAGCTGTTAGGGGAAGGAGATGGAGAATGAGAGAGGTATATAAAGAAGCTAGGAAAACAGGCACAGTGGCATGACTGTTATAGGCACTGATTTATAGGGATATCCAAACAACACTGAAAATGCAGTAAACCAACATAATCAAAATTATTTGAGGTCAAATTAAGGATAGCGAGGCTACAAACAAAAGGAGTCAAAGATGGTGGAAAGAAGGAAAGAACTTCTTCCATACAGCAGTGAACAGGACAGAGCTGAGATGCCAGTAAGAACAGGAAAGAAGGAGGATCTGCAAACATAGACTAAGTGTGGAGAGTGCTGAGAATGAATAAAAAAATACAAGATGCCCTGATAATCAGTTCCTTCCTACAAAAAAAAAAAAAAGAAAAAAAAAAAAAGAATAGGTATTCGGGTCAGATTTGTGTTTTGTACAAACATGGAAAACAAAGACAAAATTCCTCAACTCAGCGAGCAGCTGATTTACACATGAACAAGAAGAGAGTAAGGCAGCCTGGTACAGTTACTGCACATACCACTGGAGCAGCAATAATGTCAGCATACTGCCTAAATTTGCTGAAAATTCTAATAGCTGGTACCCAGCTTTTTCATAATAATGTACGTCATGTTTTATTTCATTCCCCAATGATCTGAAAACCTGTGGAACCTATTCTTACAGAATAATGCATTTCTTTTCTTACTGGAATGGCTGGCTGTTCATAAGAAACAGAAGATTCGTTTCTTTGCTTTCAAATGAATACTTACTTCTTTCAATCAAACACTGTATTAGAAAAGTAGTTACTATCCTAATATTCTTTTCTTAGAAATACAGTAGTAATTACCTTTTATTTCAAATAGCAAGGGACAACTGAGAAGGTAGCAAAACAGAAATGCAAAAACATAATGTGGCAAAACATGTCTATAAAGAACTATCCAGCAGGGTAAATCACACCATTCCAACTAATCTATAAGGTGGGGTGGTTTTTGCTTTCATCTACAGCAGAGTTTTCCTTGAGAAAGAAAAGAAGTTTCAGCACCTTGCCATCCTGGCAGAGGGCAAACTGCATGAGAAGTTATTTCCTTCACCCTTTAGCCAAAACACATAATGTTGAAATCTCCAAGGACTGCCACTCAAAGCTATAAATTCTTAGAAGAGAAAGCCACACAAGTTGGCCCTGACTATAAACCATTCTTTCAGAATTCTTAGATCTTAACCTCAAAATAAGGAGTTCTGTCACTGCCTTCAAAGGGAGCAAAGCTAAATCCTTTAAAGTGAATGACCTAAGATTATTGGAAAATGACATAAGTGAGCTATCTTGTAAAAAAAGAATTAGCAATTATGCACAGCACACCAAGACTAATTTGCATAACATCTTTCAAATGCTCCTGCTGAACCTGGTGTTAACTGGAGACTAGGCATTTATCCATTTTTCAATATTTTTGTCATTTCAAAACCCCCTTCCCTTCTCATTATCAACATATTTTTGTCAAATTCAACGACAACATAGCAATAGGTAATGCTAATTTGACTAGAGAAATTAGAGGAATTAATTTCACCAACTCTAGGTCTAATCTTATGGCCTCGGCTGAAGTCGAGAGTGGATGGGGCTCATCACCTTTCACTATCAGTCCTTCTGGGTCTTCTGTCTATGTAAATTGAATATTGCATTAACATAAGTTTACTGAATTCAGTTCCTTATGTTTTAAGGAGGGGAAAAAAAAAAAATCACATCTGCTAAAAAATGTTGGCATTTGTTGAACCTAATTATAGTGTCTGAAACTAACACGTATTTAGAGTGTTTGCTGAAGAATTTCATATTAGGATGCATTTACTCATCAGAAGCAAATTTCAAAAATGTTCTTTAAACATATGAAAAAAAGCTACAAAGGCTGAGCACACATTTACCAATAATATGGAAAGGTCCAAAGCTTTGCGATATGAAGAATTATTATTTTTTGGTGTGCCTCTAGCTTCTGTCTCCTCTTGTTCAGGATACCATCCATAACACAGAAGAGAAGTAATAAGTAGTTTCCCGTGGTTCAGTCCAAAATGTACAGTTAGAATACCTCAAAGGTTGCACAGGTCGAAGAGCAAGTAAACAGGGTCCTTCAATAAGTAACTCAGGAGACCAGTTAACCAATAGGCATCTCATCTTACAGCAGTTAAACATCTTTGTACCTGGCCTCAGTCAACATGTGGTAAATTAGCTGCGTGCAAAAATCCCACTTCAATGTTGGCATCAAATATGTTCGTCACTTTAAAAGGTGATAGAAAAATATGACTCGGTGGATGCAGACATTTCACAATGAGACTAGGGGTGACAAGACTGGCAAGAAGATTTTCCCCACTGAGTTAAGCTGCTGATAATAGAACTATGGAGTGAAGTGGACAGCCCTTGATGTGCCAAAGGGACACTCTATCGCATGAGGGTTCAGGACCTACATCCTGCATAAATATCATACTCCAAAAAGAGGTATAAATGTGTCTGGGATCCCTGCAGACCTTAAAAGAAACAGGCACTAAAAGTTGGTATTTCTCACCAGGAAGGGTGCAATCCAGTGAATAATCTGAAACATAAGGCAAAAGAGCAGGGCTCCTGATCACATAGCTCAGGAAGTCTGCAGCAATTCAGCTGGATAGAAGAAAGAAGGTTTTTCAGACTTCAACTTTTTAGCAACAAAATAAATAGCTATTTTTGCTTTTCCTTCTGTTGTTCTCCTTTTGCATAAATATTTGAAACTATAACCTATTTTGTATGTTTTAAATATTTTTATTTACAATTATCTTTAAACTACAAATGATTTCAAGGTAGTTAGCCGAAACTGAAAGACTTTAGTAAAAATGACATTGATCTTAATACAGGAGGTAAAAGGACTCTGTACTGAGCATCTGAGTTACCAGCATAAGTGGTTATACTGATACAAGCCATAGCTGTACAATAGATACCTCATGTTATTTCTCAGATGAGCTGGCACCCCCTGGCTCCCCAGTGATTCTGCACCTGTAAACTTAGAGTCCTGCCGCTCACCAAGATGCTCTCTGAGGTATCATAAACAATGGCAATGAGTGGAAAACAGACTGAATAGTTTAAAAATGCTCTTTTTGAAACAGATACATGAAGGGAGCAAGGTGCGCTCTCATTTCAGCTATTAAAAGCAGAATTAGTAGTTACTTCTCTGCAACAAATAATCCATAGCCCACTGCCAGAGATAAATAGTTGGAAGCTGCCAGCTTATTCACAGACCTTTTTCTTTCTCTTAATTCTTCTCCATACCCTCAGAGGTAGACAATGGACAAAGAAATGCATTCCTCCCCAATAGTGGCTTTTTAAAGTCTAGTTTTTAAACAACAAATGTTGGTGTTTTCTAGTTAATCTCTGATGTAAGGCAGTTTGTATTGTACTTCTATGGCTCTTCTTCATAAGATTATGTTCTAGAGAATTGATAGCACCTTTTTTCCTATTTTATTGGCAGGACGGCCAAGAAATGGTGCTGGAGAACACAATCAGCAGTGTAGATGACTGTATCAAAGAAGTGAAGGTAAGAGAGAGAGAAGGCACTCAAGGGGTACCACTTCCAGTCCTGCTCTGATGAATACACCATGAGTTGCCATGATGGAAGAGAAAGGCAAATCTGCAGCTGTTTGCTCTGTGCCCCCACCAGCTGCTCCAGACATATCAAGGGTAGAGAAACTAGAGAGAAGGGTGAACGGCTGGCTGACAGCTGTAAGGATCTCACACGCACATCCATCAGTCCAGCTCCAGTTGGCCACTTCCCTGCTGCTCGCAGGCTGGGGCAGCTGCCATGGGGAGAGCAGGGTGGGGGATGGCAGCCCCCAGGTACTGGCTCAGCCTACCCACAGGGACTCCCAGCAGAGCAGCAGCAGAGTAGGGGCAGACAGAGAGGACACCAGGTCCTGCGCTTGGGCTACAACAGCCCCATGCAACACTACAGGTTTGGGGAAGAGTGGCTGGAAAGCTGCTCAGCAGAAAACGACCTGAGAGAGCTGATTTGACGGCTGCTGAACATGAGCCAGCTTGTGCCCAGGCAGCCAGGAAGCCCAAGAGCATCCTGGCCTGTTTCAGAAACTGTGTGGCCAGCAGTATTCAAGAATAAAATCAGTCCATCTCCCTGTACTCAGCACTGGTGAGGCCACACCTCGACCTCTGTGCTCAGTTCTGGGCTCCTCACTTCAAGAGAGACATTGAGGCGCTCGAGCAGGTTCAGGGAAGGGAAACGAAGCTGGTGAAGGGCCCGGAGAACAAGCCTGATGAGGAATGGCTGAGGGAATTGGGGGTGTTTAGTCTGGAGAGAAGAAGACTCGGGGGGGACCTTATTGCTCTCGGCAACTACCTGAAAGGAGAATGGAGCAAGGAGGTGGCTGGTCTCTTTTCCCAGGTAGCAAGAGAACAAGAGGAAATGGCCTCAAGTTACTCCAGGGGAGGCTGAGACTGGATATTAGGAAAAATTTCTTCACAGAGAGGGTGCTCAGGCATTGAACAGGTTGCTCAGGGAACTGGTGTAATCACTGTCCCTGGAAGTGCTCAAAAACCATGTCGATGAGGCCCTTAGTGACATGGTTTAGTGGTGGCCTTGGCAGTCCTGGGGTAACATTTGGACTTGATCTTGAAGGTGCTTTCCTACCTAGCTGTTTCTGTGGTTCTGTAAAGCAGAGATCTCCAGCCTCTTGTCTCATAGTCCTGCTCTCTGCATGGCAGGCAGGTGATAGCTTGTCAGTCCCTGATGATGATGTTTGATGGAAATCTTGCTGTAAGATGTAGGAGCATTGTTATCGGACACCTCCTAGGGCAGTGGCAGGCTGGAACACAGGAGAAGGCAGGACTGACCAGCCATGAAAAGCCTTAGTGGGTAAGAGGGGCAGAGCTGTGCCTGATTGAAATAAAATCGGTGCTGGACAGGACAGGAGTGCTGGGGCTGCTGAGCTGAAGCATCAGTGTCTATCCTGACAGAAAAACTTTTTCCTCTCTCTGATGAAAACCTAGGGAAGAGAAGACCACAGGTTTGATATCAGTGAGGTGAAGATAATGCTGCTTTAACATGCATTAGCCTGAAACTAAACCTCTACTTTCACTATTTGCATGACATTTCCTTACGCATGGTAATAGCCTTTTTCTTTCCCAAGCTTCATTTTATAAAATAACTCTTAAAAATCTTCCAGAATAAAGCAGGGAATCCAAACGATGATGGTCCCACTCTGATCTTATACCAGCTTTACTAAGTTGTATATTTATTGGCATCCTACTATACCTCTTAGCCCAAAGAAGAAGGCAGCTTCTCCCTGCTATGAAATATAGCCCTTCTGCCTATCTGTTTTGGCCTCTCACTGTGTGGTTGTGTACCAAGAAGGGCACTTGTGAAATGTTCCTACTGATTAGTAAATTAATAACATGCTCTTCTTCTATCAATGAGCATCTCTACAATTGATTTTCTATATTTCCTTGGGCCATTTTACAAATATTTATGCAAATAAATTAATCTTCTAAAGGAAACTTTTAAACAAATTCGGAGGACAAAATCTCTTGTGTAACTTGCTGAAACAGTAGGTTTGTTGTGCACAGAGAGGATTTGCTGGCAAACACAAAAAAAACTGTTTGAATAGGTAATGTCATGGTCCATCTACTGCTCTTGGGTGACCCAATTGTACTTATCCCCTTGTAGGAACACCACAAAGAACATCAGTGTTCTTTTTTATAGAGTACAAAGTATTCAAGAAGAAAATCAGTGTGAGAGCTAGACCATATTCCTTCCAGTTGCTGTTCAGATCTACTTCTGAAAGAAATAATAACCCATCAAGGAAGACATTTTAACTATGTTAATACTGAAGTTTTGAAAGGCACCACAAAGACTGTCTAACTCTCTGTGGCACTGCAGCTCTTTGTTGATAAACTAAGCGAGGAAAGCTTAGCTATGTCAGATGATCCCTGTTATTCAACTGCAGCGGAGAAGGACAGATGTTTCACAAATAAGATTTGTATGTCAAGGCTTGGCAGTAAACTAGATACATAACTGACACTAAAGTTTCATGTGACAATAGTTTGAAGGTCTATGTTCACATGGAAATTTCAAGAGCACTGAAGAACTAACATCACATTATACAGAGATCATATGTTATCAATAAGACATTATTCGCAAGAAGCTGAAAGCAAACAATGAATAGAAAACTACTTCTGGCAAACGTAATATACATAATCAAACAAATTAATATATAAATCAATGTAAAGGTGTACAAAGATTGTGATGCTGTTAATCTACTGAAAACTCCTCTTCTGAACCAGCCACATGACTGAAAAAACATATGATTTATTCAGAATTGAAGTGGGATTATAAAAGACTATTTGCCTCCTTTTCTATCATGGGTATTTTCCACTCCATGGATATGATCTGGATCCACAGGAAAAGCACACTGGGCTTGAAACACATGACAGTATCATCTTTTTAGCCCCTGCTCTGAAGCATTCAACTCTCTATGCAAGTGCACAGCTTCCCTGAAATTGATGGTGAAATTTCTGTTTTTCTATTCTTTCTTCCCTTAAGGAATACCATGTAAAGAGTTAGGGGAATTGTACTGAGAACCTGTGGAGACTGTAGTAGGTGCTGTCCTGCTACAGTCCTTCTGCCTCACCCTGTCACCAATACTGTTGTATGTGCGCAGTCAAGTACCTGCAGCCTCTGAAGAGCAAGAAAGAATGAGTTATGCTGTTATGCTGCCAGAGCTTTAGCAGAACTCCCAAGCTGCTAGTTTTTAAATCATATCAGCACTGCAGCCTGTCCTACCTTGGTGCCCCAAGTGTATGCTGAATTCAGAGTCCCATCAAACGGTACATCTCTGCCCTAAAATACACCACCACAAACTCCATTTTGATTCTGATGCAGCATGTTGAAGACCAGTTCTTGTTCATACATGTTTTTTCTCCTTTACTCTCGGATTTTTCCATGCCTTTCTCCTAATGCTATCTGGGCATCATTTGTGATTCTTATCAGAGGCCGTTAATAATTTTCTAGTCAGGTAGAAAATTCTTCCTCTGACATCATTGCCCTGTGCAATCTTCCAATGTTCATGCAGTAGTAACTCCTATCCCATCAGATAAAACATTCTTCCTTCATGCTAAACAACAATAATTCATGAAATCCAATTAAATTGTGCAGGCTTAAAGATATCAGCAGTGTCAGTCATGAAGTGAAAAGAAATGAAATGCAAATGTATTGGTTTATAATGCTTTGGATTTTTTTCTCCTAGTCTCTGTGAATTGAAAGAGCTAAGCATGTGAGAAAGAAGCAGAGAGAAATGCTGAATGAAAGAATTGTATTTCTTGAAATAGGTGGCTTCAGCTCTCAGGGTTATAAAGTAGAGCTGAGGACACTTGGAGGGCAGAGCTGAAAGTGCCAAATAAACTGGAAGAAAAATTGCTTCTGTTATCAAGTCACACCCTGTGCTTCCTCTGTAAAATAGGACATGCCAAACAACTTACATTCTCTATTTAAAACTGCTTTGATTTTTCCAGTAACAGAAAAAACGTAGCTAGTATTTTAGATGGGTAGCAAATAAGTGACTGCAGTAACCCCGTCGGGATTTTGTACTTTAGATCACCGAACTCAGACTTTTTAGGATGCCATTTTTGTAAAAATCAGAGAAGTTATTTTTAGGTTTTGTTCTGTGTAAGACAATCTTATTAATAGATCATGTAATAATTTTAAAGAAAGGAAAATCTGACATACTGAAAATACATGGGCAATTATTTCATTAGAGTATATTACCATGGAAAGCATGACTGGAAGTATTATGCACAGTAGACTGGAGTTAGGATAATACTAAATCAAATAAATTATAGCAGTAAACATAAGGCAAGAATGCTAACATGGACTGCTGATAGGATTAGGTGGAGCTTGTATTACATATAAGACCTCGTGCAGTTTCTTTATAGATGAAATTAACCTTCAACGTTTGCTTTTATAAAATCAGATTTTTATTTATTTGATTAGTTTTTAAACCAAAGTCATCTTATAACCAGAGTATTACAGCAGAATATATATTCAAGAATGCCCTTATTTTATGAGGTCTCTTTTGTGAAACTCCCACAGATGTAATGGGAGATCTCGGTATGTGAGGACAGCAAGGTCAGGCTCTGCAATCAAAGGGGCAAAGATATTACCAGGACACAGTTGTGCTCTCTGTAAATTATACTAGATAACTGGTCTTAAACTCAATAACTTATTTAACTTTTTGGTGATACAAACAGCAACTCCTATAACATAACCTTGTGGCTTTCTGACTTTTCAAATACATATTTAATTTAAGAACATAATTACTAAAAGCCTGATTCAGTGCTAACTAAAGTGCGATGAAAAGGTTTGCCCTGACTAGTGGGTTTTAGATCCAGTGCAAGGTTTCTCAAATAGCTTACTGAAGATAGTTCCATTGTTATTCAAACCTAGCAAGCGCAGACAATGTCATTAAGAATATGTAAAAGCAAAAGCTATGTTAAGACCAAGATGCTAAGAACTAACACAGAGTAAGAAAGTTGAAGCTATAGGGACAGACATCCCTTGGATTAGGAAACTGGGATCAAAGTAGGCAGATAAATGCGCTTCTGAGATGGAGAAACTACTAACCTTGCTCTGAAAATATGGAAACCTTTGGGATTAGCGGACTAGTTGACCAGATCTGGGCACAACTTTGACATTTCACGACACAGACAATGTGCATTCATAGCAGTCACAGACTTCCACTTGGTACACTTAGTGCAGGTGACAGCCGCCTGCAGCAAATTCTGAAATCACCTTTCCAGACTATGTGAGTTTCTGCAAATGATACCTAAAATGTGTTTCACACCTAGTATACAAGACAGATGATGAGGAGATGGCTTTGTTATGGTCTGTTATCTTGCAGAACCTTCTGGTGTCATTTAGGACTTTATTCCCCCCCCCCCCCCCCCCCCCGTCCTTTACCATCATCTTTCTTGATCAGTAACATTGGCTCAGTGAGGAAGATAGAAATGACCATGCTAAATGACAGAGAATGTGTCGCTAAAAGTGGGGTAAACTCAGAAGGAATATCAAACTCTTCATCTTTCCAAGTACATGAAGATGTGCACCCCTGAGATCCCACGACATTGGTGATGAAAGGACTGAGGTAGCAGTGACACGACGTGTTTTACCTTGTGGAATGTGCCCTAAGTCATAGCCTGTCCTCAAATCTGGGATCCTGTGTGTCAGGCAAACCTGGCAAATGGAACCACACCAGCAAGGTCTGGTAGAAGAAATCCATTCCTGGGACAGCAGGGAGGCTATGATGCTGCTAAAATCTGAAATACAGGCACCAAAGGAAGGAAAATGGGACAGGGACTAGGAGAGTGAGTCTTCCCTTCAAAGCAGGAGACATGCCAAATAAGTAAAGAGACGCTGTGCTACACTTCAATATTTCTGGGTAGATTGCAGGGTGCTCTGAAGGCTACTTCAGCATTCCCAAGGCAGACCGAGACTTCGGCCTTACCAGACTGAAGCTACTGGCAGATGGGCTCACATATGGGTGTTCTCCTGAGACCAGGGATACTAAGGATATGAATAAAAACAGTATGAGGGGGAACTTGCAGCACCTGGACATTTTTTCCAAGCAGCGTGTCAGATGTGTTTAAGTCTGACTAGAGAAGCTGCCAATAAGGTTCACCTGTCCAATTTCAAAACAGTTTAAAAACTAGTTTATGAAACTGCATTTTCACGGGCCATGTTGGCAAGAAAGTGGTTCTTAAGCAAAGATTTCTAAATAATATAGAAGTTAAGACAGAAACAAGACCTGTGCTTAAACCCCTAGTATATCACCACATATTCTCTAAATACAGTAATATAAAAAAGTGCCCAGAATCCTGATGCTTGGTTACAAAGTTTACATAAGGTAAAGATTAAGAAGCAAGTAAGAATGGATTTTAAATATAGCTGCCAAGACAATTTATAATGTCTCTGACATAGCAAAGACTAAAGAATCACACGCTGCATGAAACCTTTTCTTTGTCAAATAGTCATCATCAATATCATCTTTCTGAAGTTTATTTAAAACACGTTTCTAATCACCTCCTTTTGCAGTATAGCTTTTAGACAAAAGTCAGTTGGGTATTTTTCCTCTTTATCAATGAATAAAATCCATTTCCAACATCCATTCTGGCAAACCATCCCAGCTCCACTAAGAAACATAAATAGCTTGCTTTGGGGCTACAAACCACCTCTATAAATACAACTTCACAAAAGGAAACTACTAGTCTGTGGCAACCTCATATTTCTTTGAAAGAAAAAGAAAGTTGCATTATTACTATACCACTTCTATGATTGCATTAGTATTCATGACAATAAACAAATAAACAAATCTTTAAGTTTCCAGAAATCCATGTCTTGCAGCCTGTTTAAACAAGTAAAGGGCTGACATCTAACTTCAAGTGGAGGTAGTTTCATGTCTCAAGAATCAAAAAAGAAAAAATAAATATAGAGAAGAGGGGAAAAGTACATGTGCAAGTTAAATGAGAAAACTTAGGGTTAGCATTTAAGGTAGAGTAAGAAAGAAGCCATACCTACTTCAGCCTTACCACGAAGGGACAGTATTTTGATGTCAGACAGCCATAAGTCTGTACAGTGAACATAAGACTCAGCTTTTATGTCCTGCTTAATTTCCAAATAGACCTAAAGGGATTTTGTGGAACTAGCATTTCCCTATGGAGTACTGTAGCTGATGGTCATGAAGCAGGCCATGCTAGCAATAGCATAAAAATGAGTTGGACAGGGACTGGGGCACAATGCTGACTCACTGGTATCAGCAATTTTTTTTGGAAATTTACACATTTAAGTGAACCTTTTTTTTTTGGGAAGGTTTTCAGATCTGAAATATAATTTCTGGTCAAAACACAATAAAACACAAGAACAGACAACAGTGCAGGCACAAACATATGACTTGGCTGCAAGAGAAGCAGGTCCTATCAAAAGCCTGCCAGGTTTCCTGCTAGCTTGGCTGGTGACCTGAAAGGGAACAAAGCCTGCAGTGTCTCCAGGCAGTCCTGCCATCTGGACTGCCTCCACACCATGAATCCTGAGGTTTTTAGGGTCTGCAGTTCCAGGAAAGCCCTGCCATAGAGGCGTCTTGTAGGTCACTGTCTCAAGAAGTTCCCTGTGCTCGAGGTCCCAGCTCCCAAGACTGCTTGACTCCTGCTGGATATGACAATGGACAAGTGGCCTGGGAGAGTCAGGAGACAAGGCTGAGCCAAGAACTTTAATCTTGGGTCTGCCACTTCCTATAGAAACTGAGCAAATTAATTTATTCATAAATAATTTTATCCCTTCTGTGGAGTGCTTGTTCCTAAAAGGTGTAGTTTCTTTAGAACAATTTCCTGAAAAATAGAAATTCCAATGGATTCTTCTAATTAAAACAAATACAAGTGAAATTTTACATTAGACATTGTATCCTTTCCAGTATCACTATGAAAAGGATGATGGACCATGACAGACAGACAAGGAAATTCTATTTGCATGAATAATACCTAGGCTCCTCACGCAGTGCAACAATGGGAAATTATCCCAAGACCAATATAAAAATACAATGTAGAAAACAGTTTGCCAATCAAGAACTTACTTTATATTAGAGTTCACTACAGCCTACCACTAGCACTGTTCTTCCCATTTTGGGTACAAGCATCACAGTCAAAGGGTATTTTCCTGGGAGTAGTGTCTGCAGGATGGCTACAAAATTGTCAGGTTTCCACATTAGCGTGGCTTGGGTTTCATTTCTGCTTAGAATCTACTTATTGCTTTTTCTAAAGCATCCCAAACCCAGCCTTTTAGCTTTCATGTTTGATTAAACCAAAAGCTGCAGGAGTCACTTTGTGCTCTTGCAAAGTCTTTCCAGACTGCTGATTTTTCCTACTCTTCCTCACTCCCTAAACGGGATTATCAGGGTGTTAAAGCCTGCAGCGCTCTCTCACACAATATAAAAGTCTGTTCAAACTGCAAGATGACATGCTTATTTTCTGATTTGTATCACTTTCAGATTCAAGTGAAATCACACATTCAAATGAAAATCACTGCAAAATTTGAGATAGGTTTTAACTGCAACCTGGGACTATGCACATGCCCCTTTTACAAGCTACCTGCAGCTCTTTTTTCCCCACTGTAGCCCATCAGATGTTTAAGGTTGCAGTCTGTTTACACATCCACTAGATTTTTATCCTGGTAATGATTTCTCCACACCTGTGAGCCTCCAAAAGTATGCTCTAGCTTATAAAAAGATCCTAGTGCTTTCAGTGAAAGAATATTCATGAAGGACAAACACAACGTGGCAGAATGAGAAAAATACACGTAAGCACTACAGAAGCTGGTTATTATTAAACATCATTAGTAATATCCATTTTAAATGGTGCCTTAAGTAATCAAAACCTGGATTTATCAGGGATTGAAAGCATTGAGAGAAGAGCAGCCTCTGCCCCAAAGTGCCGTGAAATCTGTGTCCAAAGACAGACAGTGGGCTAGATATCACAATGAAGTCGAAAGAAAAAAGGACAAAGCAGCAGCTAAACTAAACTGAACATAATAAGCTTAAACCACAGCAGACCAGCTGCTTACAACTGCTACATGTCCAAATCCAATCAACTTTGGGCTTCTGCCTGTTTCTAAAATTTAACCTGCATTTTCCACGTTCTTCAGCTAGCAGACAATGCAGCACCAAGTGTTAACTACCACATAGCTATGAGAGTTTAGCACGTGGGATCCTGTGAGCTGAGCGGTCATTCCCCTTTGTTAGTTCATTTTCATTGCCAGGACCTGCTGCCAACCTGCCAGAAGCCGGCTGTTTCATCCCTGCCACAGAGACAGCCTCCAAACAGCTGTCATGGCAAACAGTGTTTGAAACTCTGGTGCCAGCGAGTTAACCACTCAAGTATTTTTAAAATGTGGGAGGGCTGATCTAAAACCATGCATAATGTAGACCCACACGCACTTGTGTCTGCGCTGGAATTATCATGCTTCTCAAATGCTTGAAGGAACATTAGGTCAGCAGCTATATCGAGTCATGTCATTTGCTTTGCTGATTTTAATTCTCATGCAGTGATAGATCTTCCTTGTCAGATGGCTTGCTAGCTATTTGCCATCTTATATTTTGGTAAATTGCAATGCAAATCTCAATCCACAATAATTCAATACAACAGCTAATGAGAAATGAGTTAATAATGATGAAATCTTTACAGAGGTTCCTTTGGGTTACCTACTTAAGCTGCTGTCAGTATTACAGTCATCATGTTCAAATTATAGGACCATTATGGCATATATTGAATATTTGGCTTCACAGCAGGTAAATTCTGTTCAACACATCTAGGACGCTAAGAAACAGTCTCCTTTGGTACTCCTCTCCAAAATATTACCAGCATGAGAAAACCCAATGGGATTACCTTATGAAAATATTCCTAGTATGACCTGCTTCATAGTTACTTCCATGAGTGCTCTTCATATTTACTTCACAGCAGTGCCCAGTAATAATATGCTCACTTAGCACCCAATGATCGTACTGCTTTTACTGTGCACTCTTAAATCCCTAATTCACTGGTGCAAAAGACATGATAGCCTGTACAGCAACAACCCCAAAAGAAAAAACTGAGCTGCTTCTTTACACTGTTATTACCACCACCCCTATCCTGACACACCAGACAACTGGGTGCAGCAGGGAAGATTCTTCTGTCAAGTGCCCACTGCAAGGTGCTGCAAACTAGAGGCTCATTGAAAATTTTCCTGAGACATGATAAATAATCTCTTCAAGCCCAATTCCTGGGATGCAGGCTACATGTATAGGTGACTGCCCACAAGGACACCTTGGGAACACTATAGCAGCACAGAAATAAACACTAAAATCCTCAGTTCTTGGGGAAAAGTCCTCCAATTATCTCAACCATCAGGGGATTGTGGCATAATGTAGCTGTAAGCTTCCATTCACCTCATTATATACTTCTAATTCCACTTAGTCCACATTTATACAAATAAAAAGGTAGAGTGAATCTGCTCTACTGTTTTTATTCCTTAACAATGTAAATGCCAAGACTTGTCTTCCTGTTCGGGTAGACCAAACAGAAAACATGATACTGGAGGGAAGAACTGAGTTCATACCTATAACTATCCAATTTTGAATTTGATCATAGAAATACCCAGATGCATATATACACAATACCCAGGCCTCTTAGGGCTCATGTATTTTATAAGATTCATCTAAATGCTTTCTGCCTATGTATGTATGCAAGAAGATTGCTAGGTGGGCTTTACCTTCCTACATTATGAGCTACCGTGGCACCTGCACTGGCATCACAGCTGTCCACACCTCCCCAGATGATAGCCTCACACAACTCACAGTCTTCCAGCCCTCACACCTCAAGCCAGTGCTCAACACCTCCGATGCATCCTGCCTTCCCTGGGCACCCCTGGACCCCAGCCCAGCTCCCTTCCCTTGCCCAGTGCTGCACCGTCTCCCACAGTGGGAAAGTCACTCCTAAGGTTCTAAAGGTTGTTTTGGAAATTAATTCGAAGAAAAACAAAACAAAACACAGTGCTTCAAAGTCCAGAAATACCTTTTAACCATACAACATTTTCCTGCATCATAGATAGAAAATAGTAACATTGAAGGGCAGCAAGTGGAAGAAGTGGGGAAAATAAACAAGAAATACATTGAGTTGCTGGAGCAGGTCCAGAAATGGGCAAGGAAGCTGGCCTGGAGAATAAATCTGATGAGGAAAGACTGAGAGAACTGGGGCTGTTCAGTCTGGAGAAAAGAAGGCTCAGGAGGGCCTTACTGCTCTCTATGAGTATCTGAAAGGAGGTTGTAGTGAGGTAGCGGTCAGCCTCTTCTCCCAGGTAACAAGCAATAGGACAAGAGGTAACAGCCTCAAGCTGCGCCAGGGAAGATGCAGACTGGATATTAGGAACAATTTCTTCACCAAGACAGTGATCAGATATTACAACAGGCTGCCCATGGAAGTGGTGGGATCCCTATCTCTGGAAGTCTTCAAAAAACATGTAGTTAAGGCCTTTAGTGACATTATTCAGTGGTGGACTTGGCAGTCCTGGGGTAATGGTTGGACCTGATGATCTTGAAGGTCTTTTCCAACCTTGTTGATCCTATGATTCAAATAATCAGTGCTTTGTTTTTCTCTCCCTTTGGGATACTCCCCAGATTAGAAAATTTTCTCCTGACAAGATCAAATATGAAAGGGAAGGCCATACTGATTTAACACCTTATAACTCAAATGTTGCAGAAGTACTTGACAGGAAGGAAATACATCAACTAAGCAACCAAGGTGAGCGATTTCTTTTTAAATGCAATTTCAGCAGCAAGGTACAACTCTAATCAGAATGAAGCTGTATAAGAATAGCAAGCTTCAATAGTTCCCCCTTCTCTAACAAATGCTCATGCATTTAAAAATACATTAAAAAGACAAGGAGTTACTGGAGAGGGTCCAATAGAGGGCCACAGGGATGATCAGGGGTCTGAAGCATCTCTCTTACAAGGAAAGACTGTGAGAGCTGAGCCCGCTTAGACTAGAGAAGATTGAGATGGAATCTCATTAATGCACATAAATATCTCAAAAGCGGGTGCCAGGAGGCTGGTGCCACACTTTTCAGTGGTGCCCAGCGACAGGACCAAGGGCAGTGGGCGTAAAATAGAATCACAGAATAGTTAGGGTTGGAAAGGACCTTAAGATCATCCAGTTCCAACCTCCCTGCCATGGGCAGGGGCACCTCACACTAAACCATGCCATCCAAGGCTATGTCCAACCCTGCCTTGAACACCACCAGCGATGGAGCATTCACAACTTCCCTGGGCAACCCATTCCAGGGCCCCACCACCCTCACAGTAAAGAATTTCTTCCTCATATCCAATCTAAACTTCCCCTGTTTAAGTTTGAACCCATTATCCCTTGTCCTATCACTACAGTCCCTAATGAAGAGCCCCTCCCCAGCATCCCTATAGGCCCCCTTCAGGTATTGGAAGGCTGCTATGAGGTCTCCACGCAGCCTTCTCTTCTCCAGGCTGAACAGCCCCAACTTTCTCAGCCTATCTTCACACAGGAGGTGCTCCAGTCCCCTGATCATCCTCGTGGCCCTCCTCTGCACTTGTTCTAACAGTTCCATGTCCTTTTTATGTTGAGGACACCAGAACTGCACACAATACTCCAAGTGAGGTCTCACGAGAGCAGAGTAGAGGGGCAGGATCACCACCCTCGACCTGCTGGTCACACTCCTTTTGATGCAGCCCAGGATACGGTTGGCCTTCTGGGCTGCAAGCACACACTGCCAGCTCATGTTAGGTTTTTCATCAACCAACACCCCCAAGTCCTTCTCCACAGGGCTGCTCTGAATCTCCTCCCCACCCAACCTGTAGCTGTGCCTGGCATTGCTCCGACCCAGGTGTAGGACCTTGCACTTGGCATGGTTAAACTTCGTCAGGTTGGCATCAGCCCGCCTCACAAGCGTGTCAAGGTCCCTCTGGATGGCATTCCTTCCCTCCAATGTATCAACTGAACCACACAGCTTGGTGTCATTGGCAAACTTGCTGAGGGCGCACTCTATCCCACTGTCCATGTCACCCACAAAGATCTTGAACAAGACCAGTCCCAACACCGATCCCTGAGGGACACCACTCATTACTGGTCTCCAGCTGGACATTGAGCACAACTTTTTGCATGCTGCCATCCAGCCAGTTCTTTATCCACCGAGTGGTCCTCCTATCAAGTTGATGTCTCTCCAACTTAGAGACAAGGATGTTGTGTGGGACAGTATCAAACACTTTGCACAAGTCCAGGTAGATGACATCAACTGCTCTACCCCTGTCCACCAGTTCCGTAGCCCCATCGTAGAAGGCCACCAGATTGGTCAGGCAGGATTTCCCATTAGTGAAGCCATGCTGGCTGTCACCAAGCACCCTGTTGGTTTTCATGTGCCTCAGCATGCCTTCCAGGAGAATCTGCTCCAAGATTTTGCCAGGCACAGAGGTGAGACTGATTGGTCTGTAGTTCCCCGGCTCATCCATTTTCCCCTTCTTGAAAATGGGGGTTATATTTCCTTTTTTCCGGTCATCGGGAACTTCACCTGACTGCCATGATTTTTCAAAAATAAAGCACAAGAAGTTTCACCTAAGCATGAGGAAGAAATTGGGAGGCTGTGGAGTCTCCCTCTCTGGACACATTCAAAACCCTCCTGGACACCTTCCTGTGTAACCTACTCTAGGTGGTCCTGCCTTGGCAGGGGGTTAGACTAGATGATCTCTAAAGGTCGCTTCCAACCCTAACGATTCTGTGATTCTGGGTTTGTGGGCTTGTATGGGTTTGTGGTTGGTTTATTGTAGTTTGGGTGGGGTTCTGAGAGGGTCTTTTTTGGTTTGGTTGGTTAGGGTTGGTTTTTTTATTATGGCTTTTGGATTTTGTGGGTTTTTTGGGTTTGGGTTGGGGTTTTTTTAGACAATGTTGAAGCACTGGTATGAGCCGACTATGAGCTTCTTAGCACTTTAAAAGAAATATTGTAGTAGAAGTGATCCTCTTACTGTGTTCTGGGTGAGTAGGTTTAAACAGAACATAAATACTCCCATCGGGAACCACTTTCCTGGCTTGGCTTGAAAGAGTCTAGTGCCTGGATCTTGTTTAAAAAAAAATATGACAGGCCGAAGTCAGAGAGTACTCAAAAGAATAGAAAATTAAAAGCAAACCAAAACAAAGAAACACAGCATGAGCCACAGACTGCCCCAGTGACAGTTTCACAGCATTCTACAGTCACACTGTGGCACATTTCTAACACTTCTCATCAACAAAAAATACTAGGTCTATACAACCATGACAAAAGAAGAAGAGAAAGCCGTTCTGGCTTTGAAAGAGCTACGAGTTCTTAACTGAGCTGCAGCACAACAAACACTGCTAACACAATTATACCTGTATTAGAAATCTATTTAAAGAATCAGAAATACGTACAATCCCACATTTTCTTTGGGACATGCCATCACAGAAAGTTAAAAAAAATAGAACCGGTAAAATAGTTTTTATTTAGAATTTTAAATAAATTAATTAATTAAAAAAAATTCCTTTCCCTCATTAAAAATACTTTTGCAGAAACAATCTTACTCCAAAGCTTTTCCGATTACATTTTGTGAGTTTAAAGTTCTGCTTACATACAAAAATAATCATCTAGATGCAACTTTATTAAACAACAACTGAGTGAATGTTGTAAGCCAAAGTAAGAGAACAAGCTCTTTAGCTTGCTATCTAAAACAAAGAAAAGGGAGGGAAGGGTTTGTCAAACATGTGACAAATGGCTGTTTTCTTTGCTATTTTTTTAGAAGTATTATTGAAACAAAAAAGCAAACACAAAACCTTAAAATATGCCAAACCACATCCATGTAAAATAACTTTGCATTACGCAGCACCTTTAAGACAAAATTCCAGCATAAGGCTGTCAAAATAATACCTCCAAAGGGCCCATTTACATTTCCCTAGCAGCTAATGAATTGCCATTGAAAATGGCAGCAGGCAACCTTATGGGAAACATCATTAAATCTGTTTTTCTTCTTTCTAAGGCATGAGCTCAAACTCTACACACTTAAGAGTGAAACACACCCTGTTAGCTCCAAGTGAAGACAGCAAGAATCCCAGTGTACCTTTGACAAAAATTCATGAAAGTGATATTCATTTGTTATACATAGAAAGGGAAAACAAAAGAGAAGAGGTACTGCTCAGGTAAAAAAAAAAAATATCAAATGGTAGAAAAATACACATGGACAGCATTTTATAGTATCTAATACAGGTTCTTAAAAGAAAACTACATGCAACAGGAAAGAGTAGTTATTATCATTTTCTATGTGCCAAGAGTTACTTTGAGACAGCAAGCCTTACAGAACCTAACTTCACGCAGTGTCTGGATTACAGTTCACTCACACTCAGAAGCCCCTGTACAATACAAGAACAAATCCTAATTAGCTCTAATAAAAGCCTCTTTAAAGGCACAGCTCTTCATAGCCCTCTTCTGACTTCTAGGCGAATTGAAGAGAAGATGAACACTGGAAACAAACTGACTACAAGACAAATAGTTTACTTTCTACTGAAATAGTATAAAACAGCTTTGTCTAAATTGGGAAAACAGAGATTGACCTTGAATAATTGGAAAATGAGGTATAAAGACTGACTGCTTCTTGAATGGTGACATGAGATCTGGGTCTCAAGTTTACCTAATCCTAGACATTTTGATAAAATGATTGCAAAACAGTAATAGCAAAAGCAAGGTATCATTAAACTAATGAAGCATAGTTGATTAAATGTTTAGCTAGCCAGAAGAACATAGGGTACATGAATGTTAGTGACAAAGAAAAGCTAATGTAAAGTTGATGACCTGGGATATAACCTAGCCCAATTAGGAAAGGAACAACCTAACACTTTGACAGGGTTGCTAAAAAGAAAGTTGGAGGGAGCAACTTAAAAATCCTCTTTCCTGAGAGTTTTCACTTTGATTTAACAGTACACTGTAATTTGCTCCTCCTCTCCCCCAAATTAGCTTCTACTGTGCAATCATCCAAAACTCCCAAGAAAAACCTTCTCACAACTGCCCCAGAGAAAGAGCCCAGCAAAAGAACAAGAGTCTTACTGTCTGTGCCTCTTGTCCACAGTTACCATTGTCTGTTCCTTTCTTAATCCTAGGCAAAAGACAAGATTCATATGTGAAGGAATGATTAAATTATCAAGGCAAATAGAGAGACTATGTCAGAACTGCAGATCATAGGAGCATGTTCTTGCACTTCGGTCTGGGTAGGCAACTCTGCTACAACCTTACTATGCAATGGGATAAAACCTCAGTCGATGGTAACCATTCCCTACAGGAATAAACTCAACTATATTCCCTACAAAGGAATGACAGAGTATTCTAACCAGGTTGCTAAACAACTAAGAGAGTAGGACTGTGGTAATGCTGCAACAGGATTATTCAGTCAAGCATAACACCTACAGCTTGACAAGCCATGCCTCAAGTGTGACCAGCAGGTCGACGGAGGTGCTCCTGCCCCTTTACTCTGCTCTCGTGAGACCTCACTTGGAGTATTGTGCGCAGTTCTGGTGTCCTCAACATAAAAAGGACATGGAACTGTTAGAACAAGTGCAGAGGAGGGCCACAAGGATGATCAGGGGACTGGAGCACCTCTTGTATGAAGATAGGCTGAGAAAATTGGGGCTGTTCAGCCTGGAGAAGAGAAGGCTGCATGGAGACCTCATAGCAGCCTTCCAATACCTGAAGGGGGCCTATAGGGATGCTGGGGAAGGACTCTTCATTAGGGACTGTGGTGAGAGGACAAGGGGTAATGGGTTTAAACTTAAACAGGGGAGGTTTAGATTTGATCTGAGGAAGAAATTCTTTACTGTGAGGGTGGTGGGGCCCTGGAATGGGTTGCCCAGGGAGGTTGTGGATGCTTCATCCCTGGCGGCGTTCAAGGTGGGGTTGGACATAGCCTTGGATGGCATGGTTGAGTGGGAGGTGTCCCTGCCCATGGCAGGGGGGTTGGAACTCGATGATCTTGAGGTCCTTTCCAACCCTAACTATTCTATGATTCTATGATTCTATGATTCAACCTCTGTTTCCTACCACCCAAGCTTACCTCACTGCCGAAGTATTTGTGTGGACAGCTACATCCAAAGATGTGTAGGAACACCCAGGTGAGACAAAGGTGGAGAGTACCGAGACATAAAGATGACTTAATGGCACCTTAGTGTTGTTTGGATGCCAGTTTTGTAATTAGGCATAGCATCATTTTGATCATCCGGTGCCAATGTCTGGAATTCCAAGCCACAGCCTGCTTTTATTTTTCCCTTTGCTGTTTTTCACAGCAAACTTCAAGTTTCTAGGGACTGCAGCATCAATTCCTAATGGCACAGGCATCTTTCTCTTCAGCTGTCAATAAAGATGTAATCAGCTGAGAATTTGTGCTTCACTGCTTCCATTCCGTTATTTAACAGTGACAAATAAGGATAAACATTGGACTCCACAGTCTGAGATCCTTATTAGTGTCATGCTGCTTTCCACTGAACAGGTCTACTGAAAAGAATAAGAATCCGAAGAGACATGAATACACCTGAGCTTCCAAACTGCTTCATGTCTCATCTTGAGCTGCATTTCAGTGCGCAGGAATGTAAGCCATATATGTATAATATATTACACACTTTTTCCTCTCCACCAACAATTTTAGAGAAAACTACTTTGCTTCCAGGCTGGTATTTGTCTTACAACCAACAAGCATGTATTATTGGAGGAAGGACTTAAATCTTTCAGCAAAAGAGTTCTCTCAAGGCTAGCATGAAAAAAAACCAGAACTGGGCATTTTTGCACTCCTGTATATTTGAATGCATCCTTTAAGATCAGTCATCCTGACAGTATCATAGGGATTGATGTTTTTAAATGAGGACATATTTGTTTGAAAGCTCCCCTTTAAAATAATTTCAGGGTTGTGATTGTGTTTTCCATACTGCTTGCTTTTTCAGAAAATGTCATCTGAAGTTCTAATTCTACTAATTGAAATTCCTGTTCTGCCTGAGACTAAATTAGGCATCTTCACTTTATTCATCAGTATTTGTTTCCAGAAGCCTGCTTCAGCCAGCATCTGAATTGCAGACCAGCAGTTATGTACAGCATAAGCATATGCCTAACAGAGTGAGTTCCAACTAGTTTATATACTCCTTCAACTCCCTAATTCCTTCACTCTGCTACAAACTTCCTGCAAGACTTCAGACATGTCATTTCACCGTACCTCAGTCACCTTCCACAAAACTGAAATAATTACACAGGGGTTTTATGCAGGGGAAGCTTAGAGTGAAATGCTCAAAGGTAGGCAGAGTCACAGAGATTATTTTAATGAGATTTCTGAGAAAGTTCTCATGAAGAACAACTTTAGTGGATAATTTTCATCAAAAATTTGCATTTTGAACAACCCATGGAAGACAAAGTATGCTCTAAGGAATAAGAAGAGTCATTATCCCCTACCCTTTCATAATTGACCTTGCTTCTTTTGGGGACACAAAGGTATGTCACTGTCACTGTCACTGTACTGAGCTATTCAGCCCATACGTAGCTCAAACTGGGGCCATCAGTCTAGGAAAAAGTCAAAGCAGGGCAAGCATTCATTTTTCCCCTGTTACTCACTTAGCCTTCAGCTATTTTCATAGCATTTACTGAGCCTTATATGGTCTCTCTACTGAGTAGGACCTAAAGGATTCCTCTTCAGAGCACTCGATCAGTCTCCCTTTGAACCCATGTAATGAAAAGATGGAAAAAATATACTCTCCCCCTTTCCCTCCAACGGTGATTCCAAATGCATTGTGCTAGCACACATCCTGCCTCAACAGACTGTTTTCAGATCTTCCACTTAACTGCCAACGTTTTTAGGCTCCTGTCCACAGTGATCAAGAGATAAAACTGAAGACACAAATATCCAGTGCTGGGCGCAAAATCCTCAAACTTCCTGAATAAAAGGCAATCATGCCATTGTTAAAACTGAGATAAATCATTAGAAACACACTACTATTAAGAAAGAAAACTTGGCATAATACTGAAGTACAATAAAAAAGGAGCAGAAAGAATGCCCACAGCATTTAACACTGGGAACAAAAACATACAGACAAATGATAGCTTGTTTGTGAAGCAGATTCCAGACCTGCTTGAGCAAGTTTCAGAGGAGAGCCACGAAGAGGATCCAAGGGCTGGAGCACCTCTCCTATGGAGACAGACTGAGAGCTGGGCCTGTTCAGCCTGGAGAAGAGAAGTCTTTGGGGAGACCACAGAGCAGCTTCCAGTGCCTAAAGGTGGCCTACAAGAAATCTTTAGGGGGACTTTTTACAAGGGCATGTAGTGACAGAACAAGGATGAATGACTTTAAATGGAAAGAGGACAGATTTAGATTAGATATTAGGAAGAAATTCTTCCCTGTGAGGGCGATGAGGCACCTGAACAGGTTGCCGAGAGAAGTTGTGGCTGCCCCGTCACTGGAAGTGTTTAAGGCCAGGCTGGTTGGGGCCTTGAGCAATCTGGTCTACTGGAAGGTGTCCCTGCCTGTGGCAGGGAGGTTGGAACTAGATGGTCTCTCAGGCTGCTTCCAACTCTAAACTTTCTACGATCCTATGATTATTTGTGATTACTATCTCGCACCATTCCTTCAATGTTCTTCCTAACACTGCTCGCTGCTTGCCACTGCATTTATAGCAAACTTCCTGAAAGGTCATATTGTACCAAAAAACTCTCTTAGTATAATGGAATTTTGCATATATGTTAGACGTTTCATGTAGGCCTCTGATCTACCACAAGGAAGGAACCAATAAAGACGAATCCACCACATCAGTTTCTATTGATAATGCTGCTTCTACACTGTAGGTTTTAATTCAAGAAAAATGATGTCTGCTGCATCCAGAAGGATCTGGATCTAGGCATGTTTTTACAGCTAACTTTTTGAACTTGCTAAAAAAATTTTAGGTATACTAATACACATTTACCAAAAATCATCAAGCTTTGCTTTTTCAATTAAAGTTCTTATTGAAATTCAAGGAGTCTCAAGAAAGACATTTTCACAGAATATTACCTTTTATATATTGCCAGTTTGAGACATGAGAGCTCTTTCTAGTGTGATAACAACTTAAAATATGCTCTCTGAGCCATGATATTGCATCTTGAGCTCTTCCTTGGAGCTAAGACTCAAAAAAAAAAAAGTAAAGTCTGATTTATATTTCATGAATAAACTAATTTAATAGAAAAGTAAGGATAAATACACCATTTTATTCAGTCAGAATTCAGGAAGCAAAACTTAGGAAGACAGGAAAAAAAGTCTTATGAAGTCTAATAATGTTATTCTGATTAAAAAAAGAAGGTAGCTTTGCAGTTATAGGAAAGCCTCTACACAAGTGAGACTGAATTAACAATCATCTAAATTAATAACAGCAGGACATAAAGGGATAAAATTAAGAAACAGCAGAAACATACAGATTTTACAAACAAGAATCCAGATAATGACAAAAGGAAGAACTTAATAAAAAAAAAATGGTTGGGGTTGGGTTTTATTTTCAATTTACAGTATACTGCAAGTTTAAAAGAAAACAAAAACAAAAAACAAAACAAGAACAAAACAAAACAAAAAAAAAAAACCAAACAAAAAAATGGGGGGGGGGGGGGGGGGGGGGGATAAACAACCCACCCTGAATGCCCTTTCCTGGTATATCCCTAACTTAGCATCCTATTTGAGTTGTTGATGAGTTGCTTTATATCTGGCTGCCCTTACCGAGACACAGATCTCCATTACTACAGTATCACACGATAACAGCCCACCACTGTGGTGCACCACTGACAGAAGTACATCACACAGGGAAGTAAGATACATGATACATGCATCGCCTTGTTCAATTACTTTTGGATAACAGATTTTATAATCATTTCAGATTACATCTTCAAACTGTTTTTTTGCCCCACTATTCCAGTTTGGCTCCCACTTCAGAGTGGCAGAGGCTTTATGAATACCCACTTTTATTGTTAGAAATGGAGCCACTCCAATTCTCTGGCAAAACAAGAGTCGCACTGGAAACAGCAATCATCTGAATCTGATCTGACTTAATAAACAATTCTGGATTTAGTTTTTGAAGAACTGAAGTGAAATCTTGCCTGACTTGCCAGGAGGTGGCTGGAAGCCTGGAGTATCAACATCTCTTAAGTTCAGGTACCTAGTCATGAGCAGAGAATTTGGACATCCCCACTATACATCCTGTACCAGTGCAAGAGATCCTGAAGCTTTTCATTATCTTGACTGTGACTGCCCAGAGGCCTTTCATCTCCAAGAGCCCCACACATGAGGAGGAACCTGTTCTGGCTGAACAGCCTGAGACATTTGAGGATCCATTATTCAAGTCAAGTTTCACGCATGCGTGTGCCCCTCCCGGTATAGAGTTAAATGCTGCCAAGAGAGCATGCCTGCCAAGTAGACTATCACTGGAAGGGGAATATCCTGGTTTGCCTCATTTGCCCTGGCTTTTCACAGTCCCTGTTCCCTATCCCAGTAATGTAACATCACATTGGACCAGCTCAGATGCTTACCAAGCTTTTACTGAAGCGATTCAACACACTGTCCTCATACCATAGAAAATTGTTGCGGTTTTTGTCCTGGGGGTAAGGGGTTAGGACCAGCTAGCTAACCACCAGCTTGCTGAGCTGAACTGACTCAGTAAGCAGCCGTCTACATCCAGTCAAGCAAGTGTCAAGACCAAACAGGGAAACCATCTGGTCTGCAACAACAGAAAGCCTCTGCCCTCCTTCACAGGCTTCTTCTGCCTGATCAGATGAGCTACAGAATCTGCCCTCTGTCTTCTGAAAAACTGACTTCTCCCTTCTTCTGGAATAAGTTCTTCCAGAGAACAACTTCATTCTGGCTTTTTTTAGTTAGCTATTAAAGGTTACCATTTGTGTTTCATTTTCCCACAGAAAAATTCTCCTGAAGGACCCACAAACTTTCTGACATACACATTCTGATTTCTGAGTAGAGAGTCTCTGCTCAGGGCTCCCTGCAGGCTCCTTGTCTCAGAAGTGAGGCTCAGAGCAAAGCTTCTCAAAGGGATGCTCTTATCCCAAGCAGTGGCTATGGGAAAGAGATCGCAACCATGTGGCATCTCAGTGCGGTATGTGTTTTCAAATTAAATCAAACCTTTGTACATGAGCATTTCCAAATTGGATCTAGGGTGACAAAAATGCATATATATTTTGCATGGCTTGTCTAGAACATAATTTATTTGAAAAAACAAACAAACAATTTTTTTCGTAGACTGACAATACCAGCTTTTAACCAACTGGGTTTGGAAATCTTTCATTTCAAACCTTCACATGTTAATGCTAATTCGTAACTATTTTTATGTCATCTCTATGCTTTATTTTAGAAACTTCTTTTGCCTCCTTTATTGGATTTAAATGGCAAGGTACTGGCAGAGGGGCAGGCTGCTGGCATCACGGTCTGTTTTGCCCATGATGGTAATTGGTAAGTGATCTCCCTGTCCTTATCTGGAACCACAAGATTTTTTGCTTCATTTTCTCCCATTTCAGTTGAAAAGGGCAAGTGAAAGAGCAGCTGGGTGGGCATCTGGCAGCCAGGCAAGGTTAATTCACCACACCTTCACTGTGTTCTTCCCCAGAAATCTATTTTTAAGAAGTTGAAGGAGATACTAGAAAAACATAATACGAACACCTACAGCATCGGGAAATAATTCCTTCTTCTCCCTTCCCAGAAAAGCTTTACCAATTGCAAGAATCTTTAGATGAAAAAATGGTAGCTTTATAATGGAAAACAGATATTTCACAGTTTTAGTAGTAGAAGTAACAGCAGCAGTACTACCACTACTACACCTACTAACAGTAATATACTTCTAACATGAAAGAAGTGTTGATTGAAAGTTATTAACCAGGACCAATAAGACACTAAGAATAGTCTCTAACTGTCAAAACTGACCTAGATACTCTCTTACAAAATAAACTATAATTTTCTTTTGCAGAATCCACAAGGTGGCCACCGTTGCTTGGGAAACCTAGTTTCTAACACATAAATTTAAGAATTTAATGCATTTGGAACCTCACATAAATTATCCACCTAGTGCAATACTCTTATTCATTTTTAAATGGACCCCCACAACAATATAAAATTTAGACTACTGAATGTTTCCCTAAGTATGGTCTTAGATCAGGCCAGACTTAGATACACAGATTCAAAATCCGTAACTCACTCTGGTCTCTTAAGCATAGTTGGGTCCAGCTTCTGCCATCCACTGACTGAGAATCTCCAAGTCCTTCTGGGGGAGACTGTGTGGACATAAACACAGGATCAGAGCTTTACTCATGCTTATTTAGGCTCTTGTACCTAAGTCATTATTTTCTGCTAATAATGTACTTACATTTGGGTCACTCTGTTAATATTGTGGGTTTTATTAGTACATACTCATAAACTCAGAATACATTCACATCTTTTTTACTCTATGTAGCTTGGATCACTCCAACCACATAAATATAGCGTAATTACAGAAAGTAAAGAAAAAGTGCGTATGGACCAAGTACAAAACAACTTCAATACTGACAATAAAACAGGGTAAGATACTTTTTTAGAGAAAGACACTGTGAATATGCACATAAACAGTAAACAATAATGCCCTGTTTACTGGTATCCTAATATAAAAAACAAGCAGTGCCCTTATGTATCATGTAGGAAGTTAAACTGTCCTTTTTTCATGGCACATTATTAAATTTTGGAAACTTCTGTCACAGGATTTTGTACATGCTAAAAGTAAATGAGATTAAAGAAATATTTCCAAGAGGGATTAAAAAAAAAAAGTCAATGATTAGCTTTGAGGTATCCAGGTACTATGATCTGAATGGAGCCCTAGAAAAGTAATCACTGGACACATGCCCTGGTTTTATATTCCCTTCTTAAACAGCAGCTTCATACCATTGCTGGAAATAGGAGCAGCAACTAATGCATCTTTGGCTGTATTCCACACAGGAGTTCTTTCACACAGGTGGACATACACACAGACTCTGTTGGGTATGCATATTTAAATGGCCTGATAAAAATTCAGGTGTTTTCAAAACAGTTGCTTTCTTGTCACAAAGCCTACATGGATGTGTAAAATATATGAGCAAGCACAGGGCAATGAAAAGCAATGAAAATAGGAAATATACAGTGAACCTGGAAGATCGAACAGCGCCAAACTATCCAGCTATTCAGTCTAATCGAATAACACCTGCACTGCCAAAATAACTTGATACAATAACATCTGTATCAAAACTATTCAATTAATTTTGGGAACTGTAATCAACTGAAATTTTCATCTCAACAAAGATGACAAACTCTAGGGATATACGATCTGCAGTGTAAGTGCCATGCTAAATGCCTACTTTAAAATCACATGTATATTGTGTTTCTCAGAATGGAAAGACTTTTCCAGTGTGAGGCACTTTAAATCCTTTGAGCCATGGTGACAATTTTCTGAAGTAATCTGTGTCACATTTAACCATGTTTGCCTCCAAATATCAGTTATTTCTACAAGACAGAAAATAGAAATTCAAATGAACAACATAAAAAAAGACAGAAAACTCTTTTAAGACAAGTCCATGTAGATGTAACTGAGGTAAGAAGTTCAGAGGTTTAAAACAGAAACAATAACAGGCAAGTCTGAACACTTGACCCATGCAAAATTATAAACTGTAATTCTATAAATATAAGACCTCTGCTTGAGGAAGGAATTAATCTGTTTATGACTAGGATTATGTTATGCTAAATTTCAGTACAAGGATCTGGCCACCTTGCAAGCACTGAAACCTAGGATAAGCAAATTTCACATCAGCTTTCAGAAGCGCAGGAAGAGGTATAAAACACAAAGCTCACAATCCTTCACTGTCCCTCCCCCCCAATAACAGTGCTGCAGTTGCACAGTGTTTCTAATTTAAAGCCACTAAGTTGTTAAGAGATGGAAAATAAAGACAGATTTTGAAAAAATTCCTTTTCTTGTGAGCCTACATTATTTACACTAAATGTGCTTACGGCTCCTCCTTCAGAGAGAGGACGGATAAAGGAGGGATAACTCTTTGTAATTAACATTTACAAAATAGTATTGGCTGCTTTTAAGATTTTATGTTTTGCAGAAAACAGATGATAAAGATTTAAAGTCAATTTCTAACACAACACAAAGTATTCCCCCAAAGTTTATATGAAACCACACAGCTCAGCTAACAGCTCTAAGGCAAGGTAGCTATGACTTCCATTACTTCTCTAGCACCAGATGTGTACACGGCTGTCTAAAAGGATTTAGCCATTCTTTATGACCTTTAAAGTGTCAGCACAAAGTAAAGATACCAAAATAATAGACAGTTGGAAAACCATCATGGACGCTACATGTGCTACGACAATCTGCACATGCAAAATCTGAGATTTGTTCTGCTGGTACCTTTACTGGACTGTGCAGGCATGCTCCACCAGCTTCTACTGATGCTTTCCCAGATTTTCATCATTATACGCTCAGCCAACATAACTGCAAGGGCTGGTGCCTCTCATGCAAGGTTATCAAAGTCAGACCATATCAAGATTTTGTCAAAAAGTCACAAAACTGGTCCTAGATGACCTTGACAG
This sequence comes from Amazona ochrocephala, assembly GCA_039720435.1. NCBI lineage: Eukaryota > Metazoa > Chordata > Aves > Psittaciformes > Psittacidae > Amazona > Amazona ochrocephala. The sequence continues at coordinate 62,159,516 of CM077877.1, read as the reverse complement.
ACTTCAGCAAACAACTGGCTATGGTGCCTTTCGGCTGGAATTTTCGTAGTGAGCACTGGCTGGTGTAGCAGGAAAGCAATGTCCCAAATTCTGTGAACTACAGGAGCACATGCAGTCACTTTTCTGTTCTTCAGGAAAAAACCCACCTCCAAGACACATGAGCAAACAGATTTTATGCAGGTGAAAGGCAAAAAGAGGAATGCTAGCACAGACCTTCTGTAAAGCGTATGGCCAGCAGCTATACCAGGACAGAACAGGAGCCCATTCCCATCTGCTTCCACTGGTGGGAGCACATACACAGGGAACACCGCCAGCTGTGCACAGCTTGCGCACACCAGGGTAGCGGAGACCAAGACCTGGAGCTAGGGGCTGCCAAACTTCCAATGATTCCTTCGGCCACCAGCTTGACCCCAGCCTTGGAAAACTTGTTTTGTGATAATGTTCATTTACTTCATTTAATGCTCATTTACTTCATTTACTTCATTTAACGCTCATGAAGGGGTAAAGTCAGGACAAAAATGTAGCCATAGGCCAGTTTCAGTCAGCTCCTTTTCTCCACAACCTCATAAGCATCAATCTTCCCCTTTTCTAGCTTCCATACAGGACACTTTAAGATCGCCCAGCTGAGAAATATGCATAGTGATGATATCTGTATATTACTGGAAGCACACATTAGTGAAAACTACTCATGCTAATACTAAAATAAACCTTGTTTTTCCTGCAGCTATACTTACTTAATCCTTACTGAAAACAGTTGCTTACTAGCCTTATGCATCTCTCCTTTTCTGAGTTTCCTTTGAGAACTGCAGTCACGGACCACTGCAACGTCCTAAATACATCCTCTGTTGTTTGGCTTGGCAACTTCAGCGTTCAAAAGTAGCCTTTGCTTAAGTGACAATCTAGTTTAGTTCTCAGTTCTGTCTTCACATGAGCATCGCATGCTTTCAGTCTTGTTCTCATGTAATGCATGCCCTTCCTCTTGTACTTCCTTTTAAACAAATTAAAAAACCAACACAGATACAGAAAGAAGAATTATTTTAAAACCATCCTTTTCAATCAGGAATGAGGATTCTGCTTGTCTACAGCAACCAAGTAATAATTTATTGGTGAATAAAACACAGGAAAGTTATAACACAATCATTATACAAATCTCCATCAAAACAAGCAAAAAGGCCCTTACATGTCATTAGTCTCTCTGTAATGAGATAGCTATGCAGCAAGTGAATAGTGTTGGCACAACACTGGCTTCATTTACACATGGTTTAAAGCAAGTAGATAAAGTTATAATCTCACTGTTCAGTGGATATTAGAGATTTTATTCTTTTACTGTGTGTGCAACCCTGACGGATGGTTAATATCTTGAAACAGGTCCCAAAAGAGCAAGAAAATGAAATTGTGAGGGACAGAATTACAGTTCTATGTCCCATAAGTAAAATTGGTATTTATTTAGGTTTTTAAAAATATATTTATTGTCTTTCATAAAAACTCGTAAGTAAAAACCAGATCTCAATAGACTCAAATGATCACATTGGGAAAATATGCAGATATTGCTTACAACTATGTCATAACAGAACTTAAGCTGTGCGTGCAAAAACAATGTAGAAAGGAGGCAGTAATAAGTAAATTGCCGTAGTGATACAAAGAAAAGAACGGCAGTCTCAGTGGTCTGCTGCTTTTTAAGTGACTGAAGGGGAGGTAAGGGCAGTTCTTGACTGTACTCCACATTTTATGCTGAACAAGAGCTCACAAACATGGACCGAGAAAGATGATCCCTAGTTTGTGTCAGCTGTCAGATCTCTAGGTAGTTTACATCACCCCACAAGTTCCATCCCTAATGCAGACAAGCTCGTTGACACCAGATTTCAAGTTTGTTGAACAAAATAATGTTATACAGTGGATATGCTCAGCTATCATGTTCATCCTAAAGGCATAAATAGTCTCTTGTACGGCCTGAGCCCAAACCAAAAAGCAACATTAGTATGAATAACCCAAGATGGTTGCAGAAGTCTCTGAGAACCAGAGAGGGTAGCTGCTGGTCTGAGACATTTGTAACAGCTTATTCTAATGAAGGCAAATATTTCAGCTATGCATATTCAGTCACTTTTTTGGAGCTATGTCTTCCACTTGAAGGAAGATGCCATGAATGAAAATGCTGCAAAAGCCCTTTTTTGTCTCCCACCCATAACACACCTGTGTATTTAGCTTCAAGCAACTCTCTTCCATTTATAAAACTAGTTTTATTAATAATAAGATGCCAATAACATTGATTCAACCAAGCAAATGAGTGTTGTATCACACACAGGGCAAAACAATCCTTGTTTAGTTTCCACATTGCTGGTGCTCAAGTCCATGCTGTCAGCTGATTTCTAAAAAGCATCTATGGGACAGTCAATTATTAAGTAGCTCCACAGCTGAAGGACTTTGAAGCTGCTCATTCCAGGCTCCCTTCCACGGTAGGATGTTCATCATTAACTAGGAATTTGTTCAAATCCTGTTAACTCCCAATTTTGGCACACCAGAGTTGTACACCTCAGCAAAATACAGAGAAGGTATTTTCTGTCTTGTTCTCAATACCCTTCCTGATGATACCCAACATTCTAACAGCCTTTTTCGCTGGTGCTGCTACACTAAGATGACAATACCAGGGAATTGTTGATGATGACTCCAAGACCTTTACTAGTGCAGCCCTGACAAAATTCATGTTGTATCCTCCCAGGGTGACATGCATGAGATAGTTCTTGTTTGCTGTAGTCTGTAAGTGGAATTGAAGTCTGTGTTCTATTTGATTCCACTTTCTGTAGCCATATGAATGAATTCAAATGAAAATATGATATATTAATGTTGTCAAGTAATGTACCTGCCACCTGCCTTTGCGTCCTGCCTCGAACTCACAAGATACATCACACAAGTACTGTAAAAAGATAAGACAAAATACTTCAGGATTGGCAGCATCGGGCAGGCTTAAGAGTCCATGACAGACCTTTTGTTAACTGACATCAACTTTCTGCATATTTTCCTCTTTGAATTACTGAGCAGAGCTCATATATTAACATACCATATAGTATGTATTTTACTACTTTTAAAGTTACCATCTGTAGAGATTGAGGATATATTACTGTTAAAAATTTCAATATTGTAACATCTTTCCAGTGTTCTGTTTTGAAAATGAAATTAATGCAACTAACACAGCTACATTTAAAAGTTCTGTCTTCTGTCTGACTATCCACATTGGATCATTCCAAAATGCCCATAGTATGGTATTCTCCCTTTCTCCCATACTATTTAGTGTCATCTGCTTGCTTGCGGATAATCCTTTTTCTTCATTAGCAACAAATCCCAAGAAAGCTTAATTCCTTTTACAAGAATCAAAAAATAATCATGTTTTTGAAAGGTCATTTTTTATAGCATGATTAAAACTTTTGGTAATCCAATCACTTAATAGCAAACTAAATCCATCTAAAAGATCTAATTCAAAGTACTTAGATAGCATGGATTACCAAAGCACCCAATCATTTAACATTTTCCAGAATGGCTGAGCTTATAATAAAGCGAGTCAGACCATCACTACAGCAGTTACAAGGGGATTAGCCACTCCCTACCTGAGGCTCATCAAAAAGGCTCACTACAAGGTTGGAAAAGCCATCCAACAGCTGAGCTAAGAACATTGGTCTGTCTAAGAAGGTTAAGATGCTAAGATGCATTGGCTACAGAAGAAAACTGACAATGAGAAGCAGGAGTGAATTCTAAATTGAAAAGAACAGAAATCTCTAGGTAGTACAGATGGGTCTTCAGCAGGAGAACAAAGGTAAGCAGGAGTGAGTTCTAAATTGAAAAGAACAGAAATCTCTAGGTAGTCCAGATGGGTCTTCAGCAGGAGAACCAAGGTAAGCAGGAGTGAGTTCTAAATTGAAAAGAACAGAAATCTCTAGGTAGTACAGATGGGTCTTCAGCAGGAGAACCAAGGTTAGCAGAAAGTATTGACTGGTTTTGCACAGCCATGTGAAAAAGCTGAAGCCCTGAGAAAAAGAGTCTGGGCACGGTGCCATGCCTTCTTGAGTTCAGAGGGCAGGCTGCCAGCCTACACTTCCAAGTCATAACAGATTTCTCCTGCCAAGCATCTCTGTGAAAAATGAGTATTAATTCTCTTATTTTAAGAAGGCACACTCTTACTATCCTCAAGGATAGAGGAAAGGTAGGAAAATATTATTAGTATCTTGCATTTTATCAGTTCTGATTAAAGTTTCCTATTTAAACTAGATCTCCCAGGATGTAAGACCTAGGGAAGGGTTCATGAAGAGCTCTTTTTATTGGAGGGAGAGGGGAGATGGAGGATGTAGCAGAGCTCCTGAGTGTCTCACCATTCAACCTTCAGAAAGGAAAACTGGCACTGATTTTGATTTGCCTATTGGGGAGGAGGGGGCACAATTATTGTGTTCTGCTACATTATTTCAGCCTCAGAACTAGTTTGCCTACCTTCTTTATTTATCAACCCCTCTCCTGTGATTTTTCACAATATCTACAGTTTGTGCAGAAGAATGCAAACTCAATGCCCTAAGAAAACAAAAGGACAAGGGAGAATAAAAAAAAAAAAAAAAAAGGGCACAAAGTATTTTTACACAATAAAACAATATTCTTCTTCATCAACAACAACAGAGAAGTATCTTACAAAGGAACTTCCCTCTTATACCTCCAGACCAACATAAAGCACTGATGAACAACCTCAGTGAGTACTTGATCTCTGCAGCTACTCTGCTCTAGTATTGCAACTTCCTCGGAGAGGCCTTTCTCCCCCAAATGAAGTGACCAACTTACATAGTAGCTGATTCAGCTGTCCAAATTTCTGAACTACATTGCGAATACCTTTCACAAGAGTTAGAAGTAACTTTTTTGCTTTATCCATAGCTAAAATAATCAGGACTAGGGGTCACAGAATCATAGAACCACAGAACGGTTTGGGTTGGAAGGTATCTTAAGAGATCATACAGAGCAATCCCCCTGCCAGGGGCAGGGACATCTTTCACTCAGATTGCTCAAACCCCCATCCAACCTAACCTCAACAGGTCCAGAAATAGGGTATCCACAACTGCTCTGGGCAACCTGTTCCAGTGCCTCACCATCCTCATTGTAAAAAGTGTCCTACTTCTGTCCAATTCAAATCTAAACTCCTTCAGTTTAAAACCGCTGCCCCTTGTCCTGTCACCACAGGCCTTGACAAAAAGTTTCTCTCCATCTTGCTTATAAGCCTTCTTTATATATCAAAAGACTGCGATAAAGCCTACCCTGGAACTTTCTCTTCTCCTTGCTGAACAACCCCAACTCACTCAGCCTTTCTTCACAGGAGAGGTGTTTCATCCCTCTGATCATTCTTATGAACCTTCTCTAGAGCTCCCCAGACAAGACCATGTCAGTCTTGTACTGGGCATCTCAGGGCTGGATGCAGTGTTCCAGGTGGGATCTCACTGGAGTGGAGGACAGGGACAGAATCACCACCCTTGACCGGACAGCCATGCTTCTTTTGATGCAGCTCAGCATACAGTTGGCTTTCTGGGCTGCAAGCGCACATTTCCAGCTCATGTCCAAAGCAGTAGTAAGAATGCACAGAATCTGGAAAACTCTGTGAAGTCTTAAAAACAGCAACAGTACTTTCCATAAAAACTCCTCTATGAAATGCTTGTGTATTTCAAAATCCTATTTAGGTGCACAAGGAAGGGACTATAATGCCCAGCTGCTTCTGAAAGAATTACAATATGCTCAAAATTTAAGATGCTCTAATTAGGCATAACTTTCTGTCCCAGCAGTGAAGTGCACAGGTCAATGAACATCTATGGACATCTTGGTTAACCTAAGGTTTAAAACTGCAATTCCAGATACGACAGTGAAACAGTCAATATAAGAAATTTACCACAAAGTTTCATCTTCCGGAGATTTACAGCTCACTTAAGCCACCTTTATTTGGACAGAACTTCATGCATAAGCTATAAACTCAGAAGTTACAGGAGATAGAAAGCAGACAGAAGTTCTGTTAGAGGGAAATAATCCTAGAAATTCTGATCAATACCACAAAGAAAACTACCTACTCCGACTAAAAAGATACCAACTAACCTATTAGTACATGCTTCTAAGAAGTATATACATACTCTGTGGTGAAAGCAACTTCTCACCAGTGACTTGTACTAGAAGCAATGACCTGTTCTATTGAATAGAATATATTTCATCTGACACAGCTGTGTTCACAGACTGGAGTGTTTAGTATCTGTAAATATTAAAGCCTATATATGACAACCTGAATCTCCTAGGAAAAGCTTTGCTCACATTCACTTAATTTGCATGGAAATCCAAAAATCCTGTATGATTTTTACCGGAGAGAGATTCAGTCAAGCAATTATGTGGAATATGGCAAGGTTTTAAACACAACAGCAATACCTCATAGCACTTTAAAAGCAAGAAGTGAAGTCTGCTATAGCTAATGTAAATGGTAAAGTGAAAATGTAATCAGCATGTAATTAAAACAGTTGATAATCATACAGGATTAGAGTCAAGACTCCTGATCTGGCAAAATCATATCCTGCAATTTTTCTAATGTCAAGTAATCCAGGTCATACCTGCTACACAATTCACCAAAAAGCCAGACTCCCCTAATGCTCAGTACAGTGAAGAGTCAGGAAGGCTGAAAAAAAACCAAAACCAGGTCAAACACTGGCTTCTGCCCTGGCGAAGCACTCTCTAGGGCCTTTCCGCCTAGGTCTTGGTACACTCTTGGAAAAGATATTGTAGCATCTATTTTCATCAGCAATGAAAGGAAACAGTGACTTTCTCACAGACAACCAGGCACAAGATGCTTAGGTAGCAGGGGAAGACAGTTAAAACCTCAGCTTCACTGCTGAGGCATAGCAAAAGTGCAAGGACATATCCCTAAAGGACACAATATTTGTTCAAGCGTTTTTGGGTTTTTGAATCAAACTAACAATGAAGATGGAGACCAATTTATTTATCCTCTGCTTTTTGTTCTACTGGAGTCCACCTTGTTTGCATGGTAAACCTCCCCCATGTTTGTAATATATAAAGTTCTCTACCACAGGAAAGGAAAAAAAAATAAAAAATAAAAATCTGGGGCATATAGAGTTAATTAGTAAATATCACAGGTACTGAAAGGTCAGAAAATCAGTGCCCCTTTGGAAACTTGTGCATTCAAGCCATTACTAATACAGCTCAATTCATTAATTATCAGCAAATGAGCTGATAGTCCTCAGGTTACCTGATTATGAAGAGACAAGGCAAGATAGAAGGAATAAGAAATCCTGTGGGATCCCTGGTATATCTCTCGCCCAACAGGGAGGCAAAAAGGACTTCAGAATGGATTGTGGAGTATCATGGACTGTAGAATGAACAACTAAACAGCGTCACAACTGTGATTCAGTCACAAGATCAGTAATTCTGTACTTTGATTCTCTTTAAACTGCCAAGGAGAACATAAACTCATTGCTACGTCTCTGCTCTTGTTTCCACCACCTAACCTATCACACAAGCTACACTACTGCTTTATTTGGTTTACAGCAGCACAGTGTAAAAAGATAACAATTTAGAAGGAACAGCCAACAAATAGATATAAGTGGCACATAAAGGTACAAAAGCTTTCAGAATACAGTTATATCAATTAAATCAACTACTAACATTATCCTTCAAAAAACAGACATTAACTGCAGGCAACGCAGATTGTCTTAAAAACTTATGAATATACAGCTTTAACCAAACAGATGCACATAGGAATGAGAGAGAAAAACAGCTGTCTCAATGAAGACAAGCCAGACCGCAGAGGCCACTGGCAATTGTGCAGGAAAGAGTGGTGGCTGGCACCTACAGCTGCAATAAGTGATTTACCAAATGAATGGCTGCATGTTCCTGAAACCTACAGAAAAGCTGCCGAGGCAACTTTTATGCTCAAGGAGGAGCTGTGTGTCCCAGAAGGGCCAGACAGAGACTGTCACCAACCCCAAAGAAAATACAAAAGGCATTAGCGATCAAATACTCTAACAGAATTGCCCAGCAGATACCAGAAAACACATTCCCCAGGTAAAGCCAAAAAAAGCTTCTCAAGCCTTCCGCAGACTCCCCGACTTCTGTCTTGTGCCCTTGCTCATACTATACAGATCTGACCAAATCGCAAGTGACTATGGCTCCAAAAAAAAGAATGATGAAGACAGGGGTGCAAGTGCAGTTCTTATTCATGGTCCCAGCCGGGTGCCCTGTTCTGCAGTAAGGAGTAAATTGAAAATTATTTACCTGAGTATCTTCTTTAATCTCAGAAAGCTACTCCTGAAACTTTAACACCAAACAAGTTAGCAAAGATAATTTGTATTAAAATATCCCTAAAGAAGATGAATACACATTTCTAAGGAAGGAAGAAGTGAAATCAAAGAACAAGGATAATTCACCTCAGAAACTTAAGAAGCAGCAAGGCAGTGTCTCAGTGGAAACTAATTCAAAGGATACTGGCACATACTGACAGTTACCGTAGGAGATTACCTATCCAAATGCACAGAAGCAGTCTACCACACTGGGGAAAAAAAAAGACAACAAAATATACAAAAAGGGGAATGAAACAAAAGAAAAATTCAGGAGGAGACCACTGACACAAAACTGAAGAAGTAGTATGGAAGAAAAATAAGAAAAATAAAGAAAGGCACATGGAGATTGAAGATGATAACTTTGATCCCTTACCCTTAAGGGAAAGTAACTAAAAAGCGACAGCACACTATTATAATTCTGATTTCAGCCTGTTGACTTATGCAAGCTGCGATGGTGCCCTTTCTATGGGGACAAAAAAGGCAAAAACAAACCAAAAAACAACCCTCGTGGTCAGACTTTATCTTTGCCTCCCTTCTCTGCACACCAAAAAGTAAAATCCAGTGAAAATACACAGACTGACAGTATAAGAAGCAATGACTTTTACATAAACAAGGACTTCCAGCAAACTTGATGTTGCCTTATGACACAAAACAAAGCAGTTTTGTTACTGCACAAAGCTACCTATCCAGTGAGGTTACAACCCTATGAAAATATTTTGGCATATACAGCCATATTATTCAGAAGAATTAGTGCTTTATAACATTCTGCTTGCCCTGAGCATGCTCCCACTTTTTATCCTCCCTGGACTGAGGTAAGCCGGCGTGCTGCACTATCTATGCTGTTCCCAGTGGCACCTTGCCAGCCCATGGGATTTTGTGAAGAAAGGTCAGATGCAGTGAGTGGATAAGAAAAGAGACTGGGACAAGACTACATCGGTGTCAAGCTCTGCATAAAAGAAAGCAAACAAATACACGGAAAATGACACTTCCTTTCTGTTGAATCTTGCAAAGTGTACGGATCAGGATTTTCTGGACTGTGTATGTCGTTAGCTACTGGGTTAAAGTCAGCACTTTTTCCCATTCTTTCATTATGCCCATAACTGGGAGTTTTACTGGAAGGACTGGCATGAAATTACACAGTGTAGGGTATCACACACCTGAAAGCAGTCCAGAGAGACACAGATTTCCAATGCCATATGGTGTCTAGCCCCACTGCTTACCCAGAGTGGATGCCTGCTGCATTTCTCCTAACCTGCATCCTTTAATTTCCGTGCGTGCTGTTACGCTACACCTCTGAGCACTGCACTGCAATGGTGAGAGCTGCCAGCAAGGGGACACTAATGCTGCTGAGGAAACATATGGCACTTGTCACTTTAGACAGCACTTAAGATGATACAAGACTGGATACACACTTGTGCCAAAATGAACTCCTGTTACCATCTGCTTCAAAGGGCAAGAAGAGGAGGCACCACTGTTTGATATAGTTTTTTCCACTCACAGATGGGGATAGAAAGCTATCTTGGCTAGCCCACTCAGGGCAGCCACCCTAAGTAACTTCATCTTACAGAAGATAAATGCTGAAATAAAAAGCTGAAGGGGAAACAATATGTTTTGCTGAGAAAAGAAACACGCTTGATCTGGGATATATTTCTGGCCTTCTTAAGAGATACTTCTCCTTTCCCTGCCCCAAAGGCTTTTTTCGTAGCTACATCTGTCTCACTAAGAACTTGGGTTTTGAAAACAGCTTCTAAGCATTTTGGAAATAAACCACAGTCTGCAGAGACACAGTGGCTGTGCACACACTGGGCTACTTACCAAGATCTGCTAATAAGCAGGCTTACAGACAGGCCTGGGAACACACATTCCTTTGCTTTCAAACCAACAACAAAACTTCTGCACATTTGGCACCATATGCACTGAAAGTGAGGAAGTCAAAGCAGTAGGTGGAAATCAGGGCTTCTTCTGAAAGCATCTTCCCTCAAAGATAACATTTCCACCAGTTGCATGCCTGGTCTCACCCAGACCAGCCTTGCAATCATAGAATAGTTAGGATTGGAAAGGACCTTAAGATCACCTGCTTCCAACCGTCCTGCCATGGGCACGGACACCTCCCACTAAACCATGTCACCCAAGGCTCTGTCCAAGCTGGACTTGAACACTGCCAGCAATGAAGCATTCACAACTTCCCTGGGCAACCCATACCAGTGCCTCACTACCCTTACAGTAAAGAACTCCTTCCTTATATCCAATCTAAACTTCCTTGTTTAAGTTTTAACCCATTACCCCTTGCCCTATCACTACAGTCCCTAAAGAAGAGTCCCTCCCCAATTAGCATAGCCAGAGGAGAGCTGGGCCACACAATGGGCAGGGCTTCAACCATGACAACTTTGCCTCTGCAAAGCCCATGCTAGGTATTGATCCATGGCCAGTCTCATACAGCTAGAACAGTAAGTGACAAATGAAGACACAGTTCATGCATATATGGTTTACAGCACAAACTAGCTCCTGGCCCTTTTTTGTTTTTCTTGCGTGTTTAACCTTGACCTATCGAGGTTTGCTTAATTTGAGGATTCTGTTCACATCTGAAAACAACACAAATGAACAATCTCTTGAGATGCAGCTGCTCACCATCACATTAACTGAGTTTAGAAACATTCTGTAGTCAGAGCTTAACACTTGCAGGGAAATGCAGGAAAACATGTCACTTCTTTGAATTGAAAGACTTCAAGATGTCATTGTGGCACAGAAGAGCTTTATTCCTATCTTGAAAACTCCAAATCACAAAAGCTTCCATTTTCACCCTGTGTTTGTCTTCGCCTTATCCTTCCATCCCAATGTACAAAGCATTGGTCAGCAACTTCTTTGCCAGTAATTTGGCAAACGCTGTTCTCTAAAATCTAAGACAAAAGGGTTAACACAAATATTGGTTTCTGCTCTGTAAATAAATTCAGATAATCAGCTCTGCTTTGAACTAAAGAAACCAAAGCAGCGGCACAGTGGCTTTTATGTGACACGGTAGTACTTTATACAAACTACATTCTTAATTTTCTTGAATGTACTTGAGAAAACCATCTGGCATCTTAAAAAATAAAATGAAATTTAACTTAATGCTGTTTAATTTAGCATTTGTACCATACATATCTTTCTTCATGAACAAATAAAATAAAAAGGGCTTGGACACGGAAGTACACTCGCTGGGGGAGATGCAGATGAAACAAAAATGCTCATGCAAGGCATCACGGTTTTTTTAAGCTATAAACAAACAGCAAGTTTAGACCAAATTAATAGCATATGAACTACAAGCCCTGAACCTTACAGAAGTACTTACTCTTCCTGCCCAAAACTAGCAGACTGCCTAAAAAAAATGCTCTAAAAATAGATTCATGTCTTACACAAAACAAGTATCAATGTGTGACATTTACAACTCACACACAATAAAACAACCTCCTAATCCTCTACAACAGGACCTCTCAGGACTAAAAGCTTTATCATTATTTGATTGTCCAACTGAGCTGAGATGAATTAGTAAAACAGAAATCCTAATTAAAAATGTCTGTTATGCATTTTATTTTCGCTAGGTAACACAAATATACTGCTGATAGCACATTTTGGTATAGTTGTCCTTTCACAGAATGTTTGAAAATAATTGGAAAAAAGAAATTATGCTCTTCCTAAAACATTCCAAATACTGGTCACATAATTGACAAAATAGGGCAATGAAGCATGATCAATATTTGTGCAATCCATTTATAAGCACAGATACATCTTTTGTTATATCTATGCGCTATTCAAAATGCATACTATTTCTAGAACATTTCTGTGGCTTGCATCACTATATTGCACATTCATAAAGAACAAGTTTAAGCCTGATGTATTTGAAAACATGCTTTCAAATACTTCTCCAGTATTAGATTCCAGCTGATTACAGAGCTTACACTCAAGTTAATTAATCTTACCTAGAATTATGACTGCCAATTATTTTTATTGTTTAAAAATATGTACTTCTTAATATTTAGCTATATTCATTAAGCATAGACACATTTCTTAAATGCTTTATGTATGTTGAAACACACATAGCATCAGATGAAAAATACTGAAAGAGTTTATGGTAGAGAAAAATACTTACATCTCAGATTTATTATTTTTTAAAGTCACTATAATAAAATATTGAAAGTGTGAAAAGAAATATATTTTTCCTACCAGAAATTTTATCTTGACCAATTTGGCTCCCACATATTCCTGTGTTCCACGAAATCAATTTCACACTTACTCACCTCCCTGTCTCTGTGATGTGGTTTAGTCATTGGTTTGATATTGCCATAGCAACTCTGCAACATGGTAACATGTTAGCCAAGCAGTGCTGCTCACCTCCCAGTGTATGGTGAATAGCTGCCTGGTACATATAGAATAGTATTTCAATGTGTATTGATCTCAGCTCCCTACTAGTAAGCCACTGGTTTAACATCACCATTTTTATCTCTGCATTTAACAATCTTTCATCATGACCTTCACAGTATATAATTTGTAGTGGTCTTAGCTTAACTGTAAAAATTAGCTACTGCCACAAATTTAAAACCAGGGTATATTTTACTATAAACTCCAGCTCATGCATCTGGACGTTTTTGAACAACCAGAAAAACAAACAGTACTAATCACGCAGCAAAAAGTCAGGGTTTCACTAGCATTCTTGCCAATTGCAAGCAACTGTATGAAAATCAAAGATCAGACGGTGCTAACACAGGAGTGCACACACACTCAAGAAGCTTTCCTATGGGAACATGGGGCCCTGAAGGGACTGGAGACCCTTTCTCCCCTCAGGAATGGCGACCCATGCCATTCCAGGAACCCACCAGCAAACTGGATGGTGACTGGTAAGGGAGAAGGATGGTGCTTTGTCCCTGGAAGGGGTGCAGTGATGGCTGAGCCAGTCAGATGGCAGGGAGAGATGCTCCAGCAGCTTCTGCCTCCACAACCTCCCTGCAAACAGTGGGGGCTCGCAGCAGCTGTGAGTTACTAACTGGAGGCAGTATGTCTCCTCCATTTGTATGAAGCAAAACCCGAAACAAAAAAATGTGTCAGAACAAAAGCAGGATCTCTGTTGCAGCAAGCAATAGAGACCTTAAAGCCTCCAAAGTCTATCACGTCAATACTATGCAAATCAGGGCATCCCCAAACACAACTTTGCATCATAGCAAGGAGAGTGGGCGATCATCCAGGGCAATAGTATGAGTGGGAGCTGAAACTCTCATTGACTAACTCTTTATCTTCACAAGCTGGTAACTGCTTCACAACTGTGCTTACTCATGGCGGAAATATCCTTATGTTTGAACTAGGCTGCACCACCGCTTGACCAAAACGGGTTTTGAGAAAAGCAGTTTATTTGCCCTCAGACACTCCTGGACAAGTCACATAGAGCACAGAGGGTCTGACCACAGGTAATACAGGAAAGAAGAACGGAGATCAGTGATACCTTAGGCCTGAAATCTGAATGCAGTTAACATCCCAGGACACTTGCTTCTACAACCTAATTACATCACCCATGTTTCAAACCACACTGTGCATAAACTCAAAGGTTAAATGCTGTTCTTTGCCTTAGGATAAGTGTAAAACACATCAGTGAGAAAGTATGAGCCTCACAGTCAAAATTCAAGTTACTGCCATGTTGCTGTAAAACACTAAGGTTTGTGATCAGAGATGTACCACAAAAATACTAACTGTAGCACAAAAGTACTGCATGGACTAGCAACCAAGGGCTTTAATTTCCCTCTCCAGCAGAGCTGAAATCAGCATTTTGGTCTGAGATTTCCTTAGGTTTTATAAAGGAAAAGATGTAGATCAGAAGGGACATGGGGAAAAGTACTTTTGAGTAAAAGTTGTTTCCATTCCTGACTGTGTGCTCCAACAAGCAAACACAAGTTATGAAACTGCTAGAAGGTGAATTCCGTTGCGCTCCAGCACAGCAACAGCAGCATTAACTGTGCAGAACAGGCAAAAGGATTTTTGTTACCATTTCCTGCAACTTGGCTTAGATTTGTTCTCAACCAAAACAAGTCATCCCAAATTCCAGGAGATGCAAGTACTCCACACTCAGTAATGATTCTACAATAACAGTTTCAAGTGACAGCACTAAGAGGCCAGCTGTTCTTTGGCTTTTTTCGGGGGAGGAAGGGGTTGCAGGAGAAACAGGGGAGATGGGGGGGAATAGGGGAGGGACGAAAGAAGAAAACAATGAATTCGTATCTTCTGCCCATACCACTAGGAAATCATGCCCTGTTGCTTACAGACCATGCTTACAGTAGCGCAAATATCTAGGCAATGGTTGTCCTCTAGCAAAACTTGAGATGGCTCTACAGTTCTAGGTAATTTGCAGTATTAATTCTCTTATTTAGCTTTCTCTTTGACAAATGTAAAAAGCTGCAAAAAGGTGTTGAAAGAAAAATTACATTCTGCCCAGTGTGAGAGGTTATTGCATCTGGGTACACAGTTATTGTATAGACCTTTGCTGGAACTCTTGATTAGTACACTGCAATGGCATCTATGAAAAATGAAACATTAGCAACTGGTCTGCTGTGTGCCAGCCCCTTCATCCTCTCAGTAAAGAATCTGAATCTTCAGACACCAGCACAGTTACCTGCTTTCATCTGAAGGACTTCAAGTAGGGGCCAGATGGGAGCGATCTGTGCATACATAGACTACGAACTCATGGCCAAAAATGAGGCATGAATATGTGAAGATATTCAGCATCACTCCCACAGGCATGCGTCCCATGGACTCATTTTGGAAAACATGAAATAATACAGTAGCAGTACAGTTTCTATGCAAATACTTAACCTTTAAATAATCCCAAAACTATAAATAAGCAAACAAAACAAAAACCAACTAAACAATAAC
This sequence comes from Amazona ochrocephala, assembly GCA_039720435.1. Taxonomy (NCBI): domain Eukaryota; kingdom Metazoa; phylum Chordata; class Aves; order Psittaciformes; family Psittacidae; genus Amazona; species Amazona ochrocephala. The sequence continues at coordinate 62,144,280 of CM077877.1, read as the reverse complement.
CAAATCTAAATGTCACTAACAGCCTAATCTAAATCTACATGAAGGTTTAGAAAGGACACTGAAATACCACCCTCACTTTCCTTTTGCTCCCTAGGTCTCAGCAACTGCACTAAACTGAATTACTGAGCAAATCGAATATAAGAATTACTTTACTCCTAAGTATTATTATGAACGTTAAACAAGGAAATTGCAACTGATCATGATATAATAATTTTATTACAGGTCTGACGCAGTCCTCCATTTCAGCAATATGGAAATCAGGGCAAAAAATTTTTCGTAAACATCAAAGCTGCAGTCACATGAACAAAGGTCCAACTTCACTTTGCACAGAATCCCATTCCTCCCTCTCCACCTGCAGTTTTTTAACCCTCTAAACATGTTATCCCAAAGGCACTACCACCACCACTGATGGGCTTGGCCTTGGTTAGCAGTGGGTCCATCTTGGAGCCAGCTGGCATCGGCTCCATCAGACATGGGGAAAGCTTCTAGCAACTTCTCACAGAAGCCACACTTGTAGCCCCCACTGCTACCAAAACCTCGCCATGCAAAACCAGTGTGACTTCCAGAACAAAAGCAACATCTTAGTTGCTTATCAGACTGTAACAAGTCTCACATAGCCAACACACACAGCCACTAAATTGCAGCAGCACATCATTTTTTTTGCTAAGGGTCAGAAATCACCATTTGGGAACTATCATGATCTCCTCTGCAGACTGGGCATTTCCCAAGGCCAGAAATCCAAAGATACAGTGGGCACTTCACAGACTTCAGTGTCAACTGTTACACAGTCACACTAGGGTGGTTTCACAGCTTTGGACTTCATGCAGTGCCAGGAATCATTTCTCCTCCTCTGAGCGAGGCCACATCTCAAAAAGCATTTTATATCCAGTCATATTTGCCACATGGGCTGCCAGTCAGATTGCTCTGAATTAAAACAAAAAGGTCATACAACATGGTTTTGGCTTCAACTTTAGTTATTTGTTAATTTAGTCCAAATGAGAGGAATGACAGCTCCAGTTTTACATAAAGATTCCAATCCTTATGTATAATTCCTTTAAAATGCACCTTTATACTCTCCCAACAGAGGCTCAGCTCTGTACAAATGGAATTTTGACTTGCTGAGACTCAAGAGTTTAGTCTGTAAAAACCAGCAAATATCCCTTGAGACCTGTAAAACACCCTGGAATAAAAGCATTCAAAACAGTCCTTTAAAAATAAAAAAATAAAATAAAATAAAATAAAGTAAAATAAAATAAAATAAATCAGCAGGCAGCATTGCAACAACAGAAAATTAGCTTGATAAAATGGGTGATTCAGACAGACAAATGGATTGCCAGCAAATAAAATGATGCCAACATAAGCGATCATCAGGTCTCATCAGGCAAGCTGTGCAAGCAGAAAATGGAGAGACTGCAAGTCAATAAGCCCAGTAAAACAATCGGCAATATCTTTATTTCTATTTAGAGGTCTTTATTAGAGTTGCTACTTTAGGCTTGACATGTATTGCTATGACATTATATTATTTTTGATTGATTGTACCCTTCTCTCTTCCTTAAGATGAACCAACACATATAGATAATAGACTGCCTTTAATGGCAAACAGGTATTTATTATATTATCAAAGATTAACATCACTGCATAATGTGGTCTATTTTAAGTATCTAATAACTTTATTTTTAATACAATCTGTTAGGGCAAAGTTAAATCGGAGGGAAGAAAGACATCATTACAGAAGATGGATTCAGATTTCTGTTGCATCACGAGGACTAGGTAAAGCCTTACACAGACTTCGAATGAGAATTTTTAAAACAGCTCAATTCAAAACATGAACAATTTCTACAAGGGTTTTGGCACCTTTGGCTTCTTCAGATTAGGAAGATCCTGTACCCATCACATTGTTAGTTTTAATGACTACATTACATACATTTAGCCAGCTATATAATACCAAATATTAAAGAACAGCTTGTCTGGGACATAGTCAAAACAGTTACGTATCTATACACCTGGTTAACAAATTTGAATTTGAGTGCACAATGCTTACTTTCATATTTCAAACTCCAATCATGTTACCTTTAGAAACTTCTATGTAAAGCCATGCTGATCCTTCCTTGATCAGGTCTTTCAAAACTTTACTTTCATGTCTTCACAAAACACCTGAAGAAACAGGAGCACGGTTCCACATTTGTCTGGCAATTCACAATGTTCGAAAGGCCTTTAAAATGAAAGAATATTTTTTCCTAAAACAAACACTGTAAAATTTGTTTATACGTCAAATTAATTTAAAATGAGTCTGAGAAAATATACTTCCTCATATATTTGAAATTGACAAGAGTACACTTGGCATCTAGTGCTCACTAAACACAGAAGAGTTATCAGTTGCTGTTACATTTATGAAAATATCTATGAAAACCAAGAGCTGTCACGACCAAGCCTAATTTTCTTCAGGAGTCTTAATACATGGCATTCAAACAGATAATGAAACAGACAATGTAATGGGCTCTCTGGTCTGTATTGTTACTCGTTTTCCCTACAGCTTTATTCCTTGTGCTTCTGTCAAAGACCCTGTTTAGAATTTTATCAAATATATATTTTTATTTCTGCTTTGATGTAGCGAAGTTGTTACTTTGATTCCAATGCACTGATATAAGCTCATCCAGCTTTGCTATAGCAAAGTAAATATGATTTGATTCACCATGCTAAAGCTGCAGGATTTTGACTGCCCCTCATAATGTGCTTAGTACGCCTGGCATCTCTTTAATCCCCCTTAATCAATATCCACAGATGAAATATGGTGAAAGTATTATTCAAATAGTTTTGCAAAAAATCACATCTCACACCCCCTCTGATTTTAAGTAACAAATCTGCACTGAGCACAATTATATATAAAAAAATAAGGAGTTTAATTGTGAAGTATCTACCCAGTATGGGCCAACAGCTGAATTCAACTTTACTCCACAAACAAATTCAGCCCATAAAGATGATTCTACTAATACATACTAATTGCTTGGAAATAGCTATACCAGCACTAAGCCCATATATTGTTTGCAGTTGCTCTGGGGAGATGAGCAAATTGTCATTCCTATTACATAATAGACCCATTTAGCCCTTGTAGTGGCAGACAGCTGACAGCCAGGCAGCAAAGCCAGGAGGTGAATAATGGACACGGCTAGGAAGCAATTGTTAAATATGCAGCAGCAGCTGAGCAATTGGAAAGACTGATAAGAGTACTGAGCAATCAAATTATATCAGATTAATTCCCAACTCAAAAGTTATCTTCTCTGCAGAAGGGAACCTACAGATCTGTTAATAAAAAGTGAGGCATTGTAAAACATAAGCAGTTATACCAATTCTCTCTTTCGCTAGCTATTTCAGCAAGATGCCAATAAATCAAAGATCATTATAATTGTCTCCTACTATTGTACAGTATTAATTCTTTTCTAAGAGAAAGAAAAAAACAAAAAAAAATAAAAAACACACACACACACACAAAAAAAAACACCCAAAAGCAATAGGATGCTTCTGCGTACGCACTGTTTTCATTAGAGCTTAATATTGACAGTGGGTTTTTTTGACAGTGGGGTCCAACTAACTTTGTGACTGCATTGCAACACACATGAGCAACTTAAATCCTATGTAGCTCTTAATATATCCAGCTGGTTTGGGTTTTGTTTTCTACACAGCAGAAAGTCCCCAAAACTAGAAACAAGAAGGCTTACCAAGCCCAATTCCTTGCACTACAGAGAGCTTTTAGCACCTTACTGATAACAGCCTTCCTTATCCGATACCTATAAATACCTAAAATTGATTAGATATATTGACTCAAGTCCTTCCTGAAGAGCAACAAAAGAATCTAACTGCTTTCACTGAAACCTCAGGCACTGCATGGAAGCATTAGACAGGGTATCAAATTCACAACACAGTGAAGTGGCTGTGACTTGTGTAGTCACAGATGTGGTTGTCAACTGCTGCATTTTATTTCCATGGCTTTAAGCAAGACATGTTCCTCTGTGGCCTTATCTCTACTTTCCATTTAAGTGGAAAGTTCTATTTTTTCCATTGTTTCCTTATCTTCTAACACTGAGAAGGCAATGCTGACAAAAACAAAATTCACACTCCCGCAATTACACAACTGTAATTTAAAATGCAAACTTTGTTTTAATTAAATTATTTCATTCTTGTGTATAGTTTCACATATTCAGAAACCCTATCCTGCTGTTAGCCACAGCCAACTCTTTATATTCCAATCTCACGACAGGAATAAACCTTTTCTAAAGCTTTTAAAGCTACACTCCACAACTTAACACAAAAGGAGATCCTTAATACACAATTATTTACACAACAGGGAGTGAAGAAATGCGGGTTTTGAAGTCAGTCTCCTAACATTCTTGAATTGCTAGGCTTCTCGAGAAGACAGTGGAAGCTCCACAAAAGCCTTGTGTTTTCATCTCACTTCCTAACAACTCATCACCAATGAACAGAAAAGTCTTTTGGGAAACCATGCACACAAACTCTCCTTGGGAAAACGCTCCTGAATTGCTACTAAATCTGAGCACACAGCTGGTCATCACAAACTAAGTCACTCAAGTTTCACAAAACATAGCATTTTTTGCCACTGGTGAACCACTGATTCTTGTGCTTTAAACACACAGGGCTCCTCATAAAAGGAAGGAAGGAAATACAGTAGAGCTGGTGATTCTCCTTCTACACCCCATCTATAAAAAAGAAATACTAGATCATGATTCTTGATCTGTCCTTTAAATGGTAACCAAAAGCAATCACACCTTTTACTGTATTTTTTTATTTTAAGTAGGGACAGATTTCGGTTTTGTCCAAAAGAAAACAAGCACCTCATTTCACAAGAGCTGGATCCAGCATCACCACAGTTTTTATTGTCCACTTGAGGCCGGGAGGGGGCGATCTCCTAGAATTTAGAGAGACAAAAAGTTCTCTGCAAGTTCTGTCCCTTTGACAGACATGGACATTTCTCTGCGTAATGACCATCTTTTGATTTCTTCCCCTCTCCCCTGAAGTCTTAAAGGTAGTCATAAGACTTTAGAGGCACTATGTTACCAAGGCAACTCATACAGCTCATCATCATCTAGATCTCACTATTAAAAATTTTGTTCTGTATGAATAAACCACCATTTTCCTTCAAGGAATCTTGTAACAGGGTGTGCTGAAGAATCGCCTTGTTCTAAGTTGTTAAAGACCGGGATAGCCCAAGCATATCATTCTATAGCTGGTGAAACGAATTGAAGGAACAGCTCCATAAATGCCTTCTGGGTTTCCCTTGCTAAGTAACAATGCTGAAAGGTGCTGATCATCGTTTCCCAAAAAGGTTACCTAGCACTAAGGGTAGTTCATCACTCCTTAGGACTTTAAGCCCTATGAGACAAAGCTTCGTAATAAAGATGTTACAGTTAGTGAAACAAGACTATATAGTACAAGTCTTTTAAGGGTTTGTCCTGCCTACTCTTGCCTCCATTTCTGTCTTTGTACACCTTTGTTCGCAACTGGAACGACCAAAAAAATATGAAAGAGTTCACCCTTCTGTTTTTCAAAATTTCATTATGGAAGACCTATTTGAAACTCGTCTCCTCAATTTTCCTTCTCATCCAAAAACTTTAAGGTAAAAGCAGCACATCAGAAGTCCAGGAAGCAAATTTCTGAGCATTAAAAACAAGCATCTTGGAATAGAAAACAAGACAACAAATGTGACTGTAAAATTAGTGGCACCTGCTTCAGTACTAATAAATGCAAGTTCAGTTATGTGAACATTCTGGAAACAACGGAAAGGATTAGATATTCAGACAATAATAAAACTCTTGGTAATCGAAGAGTGCACAAATTAAAAAATGCAAATGGAACAGGATTCCATCATCAAACAGTATCTACCATAAGAGACTGGAAAAGCAAAAGAAATTCCCAAATTAATATAATTCTTCAAGTTCTAAGATGTAGTATTCACAGAATTAGCAGGAAATGAATTTACCCAAAGAACAGCATGCACCTGCAGTAACTCTTCCACTGAATACATGGAGATGCTTAATTAAGCAAGAGAAGAGACTCCTCTGCAGAACTGCTGCTGCTGCTGACTCAATGTGCTGATTTTGCAGTGGATTTCCAAAACTTGCAGGTTCATATTCTCCAAGTTTATCCCACATTCAGAATCTGGTACATGAACAAGGCAGAACTCATACTTCTAGCATGAGGTTAAAGGCAAGGCAAGGCAGCTCTATCAGCTCAGCTTCCCTACACAAGGGAGGTAGGGGTGAGAGTAAGAGATAAGAGAGGGACAGGATTGCTCATCCTGTGGGGATGAAGACAGTCACAGATGCACACACAGTCTAGCAGTTGCCATCAGCTTGGTGTCAATGATGCTAACTCTAAGCCCATTGCTGGTGACACAACTTGACAACAGGAACCTCCTACACAACAAATGCTAACACTGAGTCAGAGCGTCAGTTTGAAAACTAATCCACAGTATTATCTATCAAATTCTTGTACTAGCCCTGCTGCTAACTGTATATCCTTCTTGCTCCTGTTGACTTAACAAGTGCTAACAAGAAATTAACAGCTTCAGATCTACATCCTTTATAGCCTTTTCACACCAGCTTTCTGGCAGGTCTGTTATTCAAAAAGACAACTAAGTGTATTGTATTTTTTTAATTAAATTACCAGCAAAAATGTTCAGAAAATCACTAGCATAAGGAGGTGAAGTTTTCATCACAGGAAGACTTTAAAAACACCTCAATGTCTGGTTAAAGCTTCACCCACCTCAAATCCTTTCAACTGGATCTACATCTCAGGCAGCCCCTAACTATGCTGACAGGGAGCAAGGCAAGGATCAAAGTTCAGCCCCCAAACATTGTGGTTTAACTCCAGCTGGCAACTAAGAACCACACAGCTAGCTTGCTCACTCCCCCCACAATGGGATGAGGGGAAGAGAACTGGAAGGGTAAAAGTAAGAACACTCATCAGTTGAGACAAGAACAGTTTCATAATTGAAATATTATAATAATAATAATAATAATAATAAATTGTAATGAAAAGGAAAATAACAAAGACAGAAATAAAACCCAAGAAAGACCAGTGACACAGAATTAAAATAACTGCTCACTACTCAATGACCAATGCCCAGCCAGTCCCTCAGCAACTCATGTCCTGCCCAACCATCCCACAGTGTTATTGCTGAGCATGGCATCACATGGTATGAATATCCCTCTGGTCAGCTGGGGTCAGCTGTCCCAGCTATATCACCTCTAAACCTCTTGTGCACCCCCATCCTGTTTGCTGGTGGGGTGACAGGCAGAAAAGGTCTTGACCCTGTGCAAGCACTGCTCAGCAGTAATTGAAACATCCCTGTGTTACCAACAGCATTTAAAGCACAAATCCGAAACACAGCCCCATACTAGCTACTGTGAAGAAAATTAACTCCACCCCAGCCAAAACCAGCACACTGAGTTCCCCTCAGTGGTCTTGTAGCGGCTCCATGGGTTTCTCTCGGCCCATGTTTCCCAAAGCACCACATGCAGTCACATCCATCCAGATTTGCAGTTTGTCTCAGTGAGCTTCTGCTCCTAGAAGTCCTGCTTTGAGGTTCACAGCCTCTGTACAACTAGACAAATATCAGCTGAGAAAAAAATAGGAAGAGATTCTATTTTCTTGGAGTAGGGAGATAAACTACAGAAGTTCTCTGGGTTTTCCAAACCTATTTCTCTATTATTCCATATTGGAGAAACTAGAAAAGTTGGGATTCAGCTTTCTTGCACTTCTCCCTAGGCACTGGTAGTTAATCCTGGAAGGAAGCAACCAGTCAGCCAACAAAGCTTCACCTTTTACAAGGGAAGTCTAACCTAAGAAACAGATTGATGTTTAGAGCTAGGGTCAGTGACAGTCAGTACGAATTCAACTTGCACAAAATGACTTTTAGCTATAAATCAAATCATTTTCCAGCATGAAGAGCAGCTCTGCTTTGACCGAAGCCTAATATGCATATGCTGCATTACTGTGTGTGGCATCTTGCTGTGGGACAGCTTTTTGGACTGAATCTGCATCAGAGCACTTCACAGCCATAAGAATAGATGCTGCTGCAGCTGCACCCATTTCTATTTGTCTAACAGTTGGCCAGGAGGCAGAGGCAAAGCAGCATATTGTGCTTTGAAGATGTCTTACCCCTTACCAGCCTAGGCACCATAAAATATTTATAGATTATTTTGGGTGGCATTTCACTGCAAATTCCATATGCTTAGCTGAACTATTCAATGCTCAGAATGACAATAAAGAGAGTATTACATTTGAATGCACCATGTAGTAAGGATCTTCCCCTTTAGCTGCTGTAGCCCATTATCTTCTAAAATAAACAATGCACAGCCTTCTTCCTCTATCAACCGAGTTCCACAGTATGAGACACCCCTGTGCATCATAAAGATGTATGCTCAAAGTTCTACTCCAGGATTCACTATCATCTCCATTCACTGGTATTTCCACAAGAGGATAGAGACTGAAGGGTGTGACTTCTTTAATACGATGGTGTATAGTGGAAAATGGAAAGAAGCAAGGCAGCTACGGTTCCTTTCCCCAAGCAAACTGTATGGTTTTGCTTATAGATACAGGCATAAGCACATGATGATGGGGCACTTAAAATAAAAAACAAAACAGGGGAACCAAATAACAAGTGTCTGATCTCCAGAATAACTTAATACATACTGAAGGGAAACAGACACTATTACGGAAAAAGCACTTTAAATAATTTGTACTTATATGCCATCACAAATTAACAAAGAGACTGAAGAAAGATATGTAACTTCAGGCCATGCGGTAACTCTGCTGCACCATCATACATTTGTTCTTGCATATATGGTCCAGCAAAATGGAACAGCAATGTTGTATATAAGGTTAGCTCTGCAGGGAAAGACGGACAGTGCAGACTGCGATGCAGGAGGACAGAAGAACTTGCCAGCTACGTGAACAGGTCTGAGGTCTCAGCTTGCTTGCAGAAGAAGCTGTCTACTACATTAAGCTACTAGCATGGGTAACCAATCTAGCAGAAAGGATGATCTTTTAGAAGCTATTACAATATTTAGGATCCTAAAGCAGCTCATTGGATCAGCTAACTGGTGATAAAGTAGTTGGGATAATCTCAGCTACATCCAACAATGAACTCTGGCCAAATGTCAGAGCTTTTAGTCTGCTTCGACTAAAGCCAGCCAGGCACCAGCCTTGTACAACAGCTCCAGCACAAACAGGGCTTCATACAGTTCTCCAGACATTTTGCCCTATCTTTTCTGTGTGTCACCTAACAGGAAATTTTGCAACTTATGCAAATTCAAAGTTTTTTTTTTGTTTGTTTTTTGTTTTTTTTTTTTCTTCTCCCCTGGGCTTTAAACATTAAATTTATCTATTGGGATATATTTTATACCACTTCATACATCCTTCTTTTGTCCACTGCATTCACAGCTCATAAAGTCTATTAACATCTACTTAAATTCAGAAGAAATGTATGTTTTCCTTCTCATTTCCCTTCCTGCTTTCTGCCCATTTGTACTCAAAGACAGCACCTTTTGCACTAAATCACGACCGGACCCATTAACATTAGGGAACCTTTCCCATTAAATGGGCAATTTATTGATATACAAACACTTCACTCCCAGAAGCTTTTTTTCAGGACTTCATTAACATTTTTCAATACTGAACTATTATATCCTCCCAAAGTGTGTCTTATTGTCCCATTTCCTCAGTATGCCACTAATGACACAACAAAAGGAGAGGAAGCAATTGTGGATAAATCAGACTTCCCATCAGGCTTCCCTGCCGCACTCCTGCCATCTGTGCTGGCTGCCATGGCACTGTATGTTTCAAGACAATGTCGCACGGGTCACACACCACACTCCAGCCACTGGTCTCTGCTGCAGTATTTGTCACAGTCCAGTACTTCTACTGTCTGCCTCCACGTGCTTGTCTGCAGAGACAGCTTCCAGTCACCTAAACCACGGCTACACAGCTGAGCTCCCAGCACTACAGATGCCCTTCTCCTCAGGAAAACTGGCAACCCATTCCCTGGTTCATACTGTGTAATTTATGAATTACAGATTTCAAGACTTGAGAGACAGCATGTCGCATTTTGAATGGCCTGTTACTTCCAAGAAATTTCCCCGACACAAGATTATCAGGTTAAACAATCTTTCTGGCAGAGGATACTATTTTCAAAGAAATAAATAAGCAGGATGCTTAAATCATAAACAAGATTTAGGAATATGTGAACATTTCTTTCTACAAATTTAACACCGGCAAAAGACAGAATGAAATATTGATCTATGTTTCTGAATTAGCTTTCTGAGGTTTGCAACCACCTTTTTCATAGCTGCGAACACAGCACAGCAAAAAAATTGATCATCACTCACTTTGCAAGCTGAACTGCATGGACCATTAATGGTTGACTTGTTAATTAAATACGGTAGCAGAATCCTAGATTAGTTCTGTCTTTATAAGAACACCATTAATAAACCTGGTTTTCAATTTAGGAAACATCATCTCTGCATACAGTAGCCATTGTAATATTCATGCTAAGTACAATACTCCATTCATTACCTTGACAGGTCGCATCACTTAGGCCATCCACAGGAATATATTTCATCAGCTTGCAAATGCTATCTCTGCTTCCATGTAGAAGCCCCACATGCATGACATCCCCTTTAAATCTCACATCAACATTTTCATAAACCAGTGGGCGCAAAAGCCAAACCCACAAACAAGAGAACGGCACTAGGTTTTACAATTTATTATTTGGCACCACACAAAATGACACTTGAGCTGAAGAATTCTCTTCCTCACAGTTTTCTTTTTTCAGTCTCTTGCAGAGTACGCAAAATGGAAAAAGATACTTTCCTACAGTGTTCAACAAGGAACCCAAGCAAGCTCAGTACAGCTCTGCTGTTACTCCTTTTATATTGCATATTACAGTATGAACAGAAGCATGCAAACCATAGTGCAACAGCTGTGGGTGCTAATTTTTGATTTACCATGTGATGCATCAGTAACATTGATACAACCCAGCCCTATGCTCCTTAAGTATGGTATCAAAGGTCAACACAGTACTTTCAAAAGAAAGACAGAAAGTGCCCCTATGAAAAATATGCAAGAAGCCCTCAGAAAATTGGTAGCTAAAAAGGGATTCTTTCTTGAAAGTTTCTGTGAAACATCTCATGCAATCAAAATGACTAACACTCATGTTATATATACATGTACATATTTTTACTTTTTATATACACAGACACATAGAAGCATCCTTCAGATTTTGAAAATATTAATTCAGGGACTGAAAGACTTAACATATGATGATTAAATGACTAGCACTTTGAAATGCTGAGGTAGCAATAATGCTAAAATACATGCTGAGATTACGCCCTGCCTTCTATTAGGCAGATAAAGCCATTGCTGTGGAAGTGTAAGATTGTCTTTTTAGATAGTACTTAATCAGACTTCAAGTATGTATTGCTAATAACTGCAAATAATAAATTACTTCAAAGACTGAAGCACACATGCATATAGAATACTGGTAAATAGCTCTTAAGATGTCTGTTCCAGAGACAGGAAATCTCTTCCATATTTCTACAAAGTGAATTAACTCATTATCACAAATCTTTAATGAAATATTCACTATTTTCTATTTTAGGTATGCACAAAAGGAAATATTAGGAAATAGTGACTTCTGAAACAAAGCAGAGCTCAAATGAAGAATAGACGTGGTTCTTCCTTCTGCACACTGTTTTTAAGGAGGTGCAACCGATCCACTTTGAACAGTTTTCCTAATGCATGTTTCTCACATTAAAGACAGTTATTTTACACCAAACACTTAGTATTTTTACAGATTTAGTTTGCCTCCATTTCTGAGGACAAAATTCCTCACTCACAAAAAGAGTATGACCAACATTCTGTCTTTGAGAACCACTGCTATGATAGCTTTGGTGTGATTAGATAGCTATGCATACAACTCCTGCTTCTTCAGTACTACTATTTTGCTACCCCTCCCAAGTTAAGGTGTCTATCCTTTTTTACCCCCAAAATACATCACAAGAGAGGTGTATAAATGTTAATCAATAAATTCTCTGCTCAATGTTCTAACTGGGAATTCTGTAAAAGTATGGTGAACTACATAAGAGGCAGAAGGAAGGAACCCATCTTAATTCTGCATACCCAAGATACAGCTTCTTTTACTTATAAATGGATCTTTATACTTTTAAACCAAATATAAGTTTTTAAAGTATATAGCAAGAAAACATTTACTCAAATTCAGTGCACTCCTACAAGCCTTCTCATTAGAGTATTAATATTTGTTACTAATAATATTACTATTTATTACGTAAAGAGTATTACAAGTAAATTCACTTTTGAGATAATGCTTTTGCTTTTCTAAACTGGTACAACAACATTGATTTAGACTGGAGTTAAACAAAACTGCACTAGAAGCAATGTCATTCATTCTAGATTCACAGAGCTGATACTAACAGTATTTACCTTGCATCCAAACTGAGAATGAATGGCTTAATCCCACCACTGGCATGAAAAGAAAATCATGAAAGTAAACCTACAGTTTACTGTACTGGCTACAAAATCTGGTCAAAATGGAGAGCGCTGTCACTAGGAGCCAAAGCCATAACATGAAAGCCAGTTGTGCCCGTGTTCACATAAATGTTTCTCAACTCTGCTAGTTTTAGTAGGCATGGCACAGTACAGGGGGATGTTTTGCATGGAGGAAAGACAGGAAGAGGGAGTAATTTGGTGATTAAAATGTTAATATCTGCATTCTAGAAAATTAATACATGAAAAAGGACAGACTTCCCTCATATGAAAAGGCTTTGCTACAGAATTTAATTCTGCAGTTCATCCTATTTTTAATGGATTTTGCTTGTTATTTTCTGCCATATAGTACACTATGAAACCATTCATACAGTCATTTTGAAAAACTGAATTTTTTGCATTTACTCTGTTACACAGTGCTTGCAATTAAAACAAAGCAGTATTTCTACACAGCTACAAAATAAGGTATTAAATGATAAACCACAGTCTTCTGTGTGCTTAGAGAAGAACCAAGATTTTGCAGATACCTTCCTTAATGAGGGGGAAGTCTTCGCTTCTTTTAAATTACTTTAAATAAATACAATTTTCTCTGTTAAGGAGATATTGAATAAATTATACTAGTTAATGTGCTTTTTAGATGGACTCAATATCAGATATTCACAGGCAACATAATAGGCTAAATCAAGATCAGCATGATGTCCCTCAAAGGATGAATAATTGAGTCTTAGCTGCAACATGTAAAAAACCACAGGGCTGCAGAAAATTTCTCTCTGACCACATAGCTGAGGTTCCCATTTATTCTGAAACTACTACAAATAATGCCTCCAAAGTGAGGCTACATCAAGCAAAACGTACCCTTTTTCCAGAATAATGTTTTAATGCTGCACATCAATTTCTCACACTATTTGTATACGTAGCAACAAGTTCCTTCAAGGGAAAAAGATGCATTAAACATATGTGTCCATGAATATGCAGGAGTATTTTGGTTGTACTGTCTTCGGTACCAGAGAATACAGCTCCTATTTTGCCTACAGAGGTTGCAATCTGGAGGCAAGACACAGGATTATCTCAATAGCAAAACCAGCCACCAATACATTTATGTCACAAATGTACACATTTTTCTTCTCAACACTAACCCAGTTATTTTTGTCACATGATCATATATATAATACATTTAGTTTTATTGTACCCTATGTTCTTAAAATAATTTTATTCCTTTTTGAATTAAGCATGTCACTTATAACCACAAATTAGTACAATTAATTCTTTAAAAGCTAAGTCCAAGAATTGCGTGACTGCATATTAACATGGGCTCAGTACTTTAAATATTAAGCCTGTTAAAATCAGAAAAAGAAAAACCCTGTATTCACTTCACCTTATTATTTTCTTAAATACTGTAGATCAACAAACTATAAAATTTAATAGATTCCTAATATGATAGATCACTTGTAGATTAGGTGATTTTGTATTTGTGATGCATTATGTGGGTTTATATTTAATTATTGTATAGGCTACTGCTGAATGTTGACCTCGACCAGCTGCCAGCCACCCACCCAGTCACTCTCTCATCCTCCCTCCTTAACAGGTCAGGGGGAAGAATAACACACACAGGGTCACAACAGGAAGATCGTTTACCAGTTATCAACATGGGCAAAACAGATTTGACTTGGGGAAAATTAATTCTTTGTCAATTAGAGTAGAATGGTGAGAAACAGACAATAACACCTCCCCCCATCTCTTCTTCCCAGGCTCCATTGTATTCCTTCATTAAGACTCTCCCGCTGCCTTCACCCACTTCTGCAAGGAGATGGGGAATGCGGGGTTGTGGTCATCCATAGCAGCTCCATTATGTCAGTCCTTCCTCTTCATGCTTTTTCCCTGCTCCAGCTTGAGTCCTTCTCACAAGCTGAAGTCCTTCAGGACAAACCTGCTCCTGCAGGGGTGCTCCACTGGCCACAGTTCCTTCAGGCTTTATTCACCCGCTCCAATGTGGGGTCCTCCACAGCTGCAGTGTGGGTATCTCCTCTGGGATGGCTCTTCAACAGGCTGCAGGAAAATACCTGTTCCACCATTGTCCCTCCCATGGAAATCTCTGCTCCAATGCTGTTTATCTCCTCCCCCTTCTTCTTTGACCTGAGTCTTGCACTTTTTAACTCCTCACTCTGCTGTGCAGCCTATTGACCTTTATTAAGTACGCAAAGGTTCTTAACTTTAGGTTCATAGGGATACCACCAGCTTGGCCAAGGAACTCAGCTATGGGTGCAGTGAGTCCATGGGAGCCAGCTGTGTTCAGCACACAGCAGCTCCTGATCTCTTCCCATAGAGGCCACCCCTGCAGTCCCACCACTAACAACACCTAGATACCTACAATCAATACAACTACTTACTGACAAATAGATTGTGTCCGTATCATTCCAGAGTACTCAATTCCTCAGTCTCCCAAAGCAGGAACATAATGTCAAACAGCTACCATTTACTAGGAAAAACAACGATTCCCAGTGTAACTGAGGACAGCTTTTCCCTGGTGCAACACACTCCCAAACACTTAAAGCAGGACAAAAAGTTTCACAAGATTTGATGTTGGCAGGATCCATTCTAAGAAAACTTAACTCTGCACCATGCTCAAACCAGGTGGTATTCTGACAGACAATCCATAAACCAGAATAAATAAAGTCCTTGAAGAAACATTTTTGTTTGTTTTGAGAGCAAAATGTATACAAAGTATAAAAACAGGTTAACATATTCATTAAGGAACTCTAAATTTAATACATAAATTCATTAGGGAAGCAATAAGCATACTGTATAAATTAATTACTTTGTGGTTATCCTCATTAAATGCTACTTAATGCGTTAATAAGCTTGAAAAGCAAGGACAAATTGCTAAAGTGCATGCACAGGATTTTCCTAGGGTTTCTTTTTCCAAATCAGTGTGTCTTAACTGAATGCTACAGCTCTGGATACAAGCTAGTAATATTTATGCAAGGTGGTCACTTTACCTTCTAGACAGCATTAACCAGTACCTTTTCCTACAGGATATGAATGTGCCAGAAAAGTGCAGACTTTACAAAGCTTGACTGCAGATGGTACTCTTGCTAAGTTTAAAGAATCACCTGCTTCTTAAAATTAAGAAGAAAACTTATTTGCATTACACTAAAAATACACTGCTACATTTGAGAATTATACTCAGACTTTTGAGACCTTTCAGTGTTTAAGGATGATAAACAAAAGGCTGTGAGCAACCTGGCCTAGTGGAAGGAGTCCCTGCCCATGGCAGGGGGGTTAGAACTAGATGAGCTCTAAGGTCCCTTCCAACCCAAATAATTCTACATTGTCACAGTAACAAATGGGGAAAAGTCTACGCAGCACTGGGGGAAGCCATATCCAGTACCAATGAATGCTTTAACTCATGTGATGGAGTATAAGCACTCCAGCATTGACCAAGCTCTGTGATTAGCATGTTATGGGAGATTCAAATAGTGGCTCTATTTATCATGTCACAAGTACAGACTGCTTGTGCTTCCATTTTCTGGAGCACAAAGGCCAAAGTGCTGTTGGTCAATGTCGTGATTTAAACAAAACAAAAAGCCACATACACACATTTTTCACTTGCTCTCTTCCCATGCCATAAGGTAGAATTGAGAGAAGATGGCCAACTGCATCCCAGAGTACATTAGTCACATTTATAGTAGTGATACCTTCATTTTGAAGTAAAATATAGCCTAAACACATCTTTGACTCTGCATTAACTAAGCACGGTTCAGCGAACATATCAATAAACAATCCTCTCACCTTCCCAGGACATATACAACTCACAGTGAAACTATCAGTGCTACCTAGATAAAATAGTTAAAGCAAATTTTGACTATTACATGCTCAAGCAATTCCACAGATAATCTCAGGATATTAATCCAATTTTTCACCCCTTAAATTGATTTTGTGAACTCCTTAAAACAAATTTACAGCAATATAAGCTATTGCCATTCGTAGGGACAACAAAGAAAGAAAGTACTCTTTTGAACAAAGACTGTCAGTCCTTTCAAGGGATTCTCATTTCTTGGATTACATTACTTTTCCCCCAAGAATACCCGGGCCATGGAAATTCGTGTGCTTAATTCCTGATTCGTTGAGAAATATCCAACAAGTTTCTACACCCGTGACTATACCAACAAAAAAAAAAAAGGGGGGGGGGGGAAGGAAGAAAAAAAGGGGGGAGGCAATTTCCAGCATCTTCCAGCATGACCAAACAGGTCAGACCTCAGTACCAGCTGTTAGCACGAGAGCCCTTTTGAAAGAAAATCCGGAAGAAATCAGCCATCAAAGAACATCAGAGAATGCTACAGTATCCGTCTTCCATCATGTAAGCTGCTCTGCACTGCTATGTCAGTAGCATTAAATCCACAAACGAAGAAAAAACAAAAGTGTGCTTCAGCATGTACTGATAAAGAACAGACAACAGAAATTCCTTCCTTAGAAGTAAATAACCCTGTAGCCTGCTGCTTGAGCAAACCTCGAACTCTTTTAAAACCTAATCAGTCTGTAAACAGAGCCGTGTCCATCACTCACAGTCTTTAGACACTTTCAGTTGATTTTGGTCACTTAAGCCTAATTCACAAAGGATGCACAAGCCAGAGCACAGTTGAATGCCATCCCCACGACTAGATAAAAATGTATATTAAACAAATCAAGACATACTCATGTTACAAGCAGGTCCTCAAGAGTTTTGTGCTGACACTTGGGCAATAAGAAAGCTAACGAGAACAGCTACACTCTGCTCAGCACTGTTTAAGAAACTAACAAATTGACTGATGATTTGTTATCAAGTCCCTGCAGGAAGAAGCAACACCATTTAAGGGGGTGTGGGAAAGAAGAAAGACAGATCGCAACATACTCATCCAAGGAAATCCTTGATCCAACACTAATTACTGGAATAATACTAAAAATCATACTAGAAATAACATTTAACATGGGTAAGTTAAGCCATTTATCTCAGTTACAATTATCTATTTTTGTTGTATTGATAGGCACTTTAGCTTCATTCATGTCTTCGTTTTCAGCAGTCATGATGGTACTTTAAAAGAACAATACTGAAAAGAAATTAAAATGTGGTTTGAAACCAAAGAACCACAATTGGTCACTGCCTTCATTTTCACAATAACAGCCACAGAAGTTGCAAAATGAAGGACGGGCAGTACTGACTGGGGATGGTTTTCTTTCTGTTTTCCTTTAATATACTTTATTATCTCACTCCTGAACCATTATGCCTGTGGAAGAGGAAAGGTCATAAGTAGCAAGTGGCTGCACCAGCTGGGGGCTGGAAACAGCACTTGTAGTTCTCAGCTGTCAGACACTGGCTGAAATTTAACAAGCGCCAATACGAAACGATCAGCAAACCCAGAGATTTCTTTAAACTAGCAAGAATAAATGGTTTTGAGAGCAATTTGAAATCCTTTATGTTATTATGCTATACATAAAGTGTTGCAAATTGTTCAGCCTCGCCAGTTTCCAGGTTAGCAGAACTCCCACCATGTTCTGCGCTTAAACACCAAAGCAAAAGGCTATTTTGTATTACACTTGATCCTGCTAAAATTCCCTGACCTCTTTTCTCTCTGGTTGATAAGTTCCTGTGAAAGCAGGGAGTGACAACAAAACAAAATGAGACCAAATAATAGTCATTGCTTACTTATTCTTACAGGTGTTATCTATGAATTGCTGACACCTTACCAACAAGGAATAAAGCCAAAAATGCAGAAACAATAGAAGGAAGATGTAGAAAGCAGCAGAACTACACAAATATTTTCTAGCCCCACCAACACGGAGCTCTGGGTCCAACCTCATGTTCTATATCCAAAACTGTATCTTTTGTGAACTAGATTTGCCTCTCCCAAGCAGCAAGCTCTGTGGGAACTCGTGTTAGAACTGAGAAGGAATTCATGTGTGCACCCAGCCCACAAGCAGGACCAAATAAAAGGGAAACGGCTTCATCCATAACTGAGTTCAGCAAATATGCTGCAACAGCAGACACAACATTGCTGTCCTTCCTTTCCGACAAGATCAGCTAACATTTAGCATGGATACAGGAAAACATCCGGGCCCATCCTTCACCATTCCAAAATGCCAGCCTGTTTAACAGCACAAATAACCCTTTGGAATGTGCACAGCCAGCCACAGCACCCCACCACCTCACACTGGCCTTTCAGACATTCTCATCCACAGAGAAGAGGACACTGCACTGAATCAAGACCCAAGGGTAGGTGATTAAAGGGCCTATGGTGCTTGTCTTGGCAGCATGCACGTTTCTGTGATTGCCAGACCTGACAAAATGATGCAAAGAACTAGAGCACGCTGCTGTGGCCCATCACCCTCATTGTGCTTAAACTAGGGAGGAGAAATTTGCCATGCAAGTAGCTATATTTCATGACAGGGTCATGCACAACTTGGCAGATCAGCAGACAACCTGACCAGACCCACTGCTTTGTCCCTTAAAAGTAGACCAACATTACCCTTCCTTCCTCCACTCTCAGGGCACCATATATTCCATGGCCCCTGCTCTTGGAGAGCTGAGAAATTCTGTCCTACTCACTGGCACTGAACTGACTTTAAAAATCCTATATATTTTATTTATACTCTTTAAAACATTAAGATCTAGTTAGCTTAATTATAGCTCACTATATACAGCAGAAAAACAGAAATTAAATGTGCTCTTCACTAATGAAACACCTCTGGCTTAAATTGTATTTGCTATCTCGTTTGTCCCTGTAGACACTACCTAATTTGCCCTTGCTCTTCTCTCATCTGATAGAAGAGTTTTTTGGGAGCAGGTACTGTTATTTATCACACATCTGTACAGGACCTAGGCCACCAAACCCCAAAGGCTTTGAAGTGCTACTGCATTCCAACGTCCTCATCGAATAATGAGGACATTTGACTGCTCTATCAGACATTACGCACATAAGCTACATCTAAAACTAATGAGGAGAAAAAGCTTGAAAGTGGTAGCTTCCACTTTCAGAAAGCTATACAAAGAACATAGTAAAACCACCTTAATCTGCCTGTTTGCACTGTTGGTAACTAGCTACTTATTGATCAGGTATTCAGGTCTCCTGGAACACAACTTCCATGAGGCAGAGAAACACAGGGGTGCTGCAGCCCATGGACAGCTTCAGCAGCAGCAGCCACGGCGACGCTGTGCAGTTGCTGCGGGCTCTCCCTTTGCATGCCCAGCATTCCTCTTTCTACAACAACTGTACAGTTACCCCAATCCAATGCCTTTTATTAAAGCTTTGTAAAGTAGATGTAACATCGTTCTCAGACATCCTCTATTAGACTACAAGTTGAGGGAATATGACAAGGGAGGGGGGAGAAAAACCACAAATGCAAAAGTCCCATACCAAGGAATAAACCAGCACATTTTTAGAGGGGAAAAAAAACCCTCCAGCATTCTGGAAGGCAGTAGCTGCAACAAAGAAGCACGAACACAAGCATAAATTCAGAAAGCCTGGGTAGTAGTTACACCAACAGACAAAACACAGAAATAAAAACTGCTCATATTGGGAAGCTATAAAGTCTCTGTGGATGAAAGTTACCATGAACCAGCTTTGCTTCCTCAGCCTTTATTCTCTGAGAGAGTATTCTCCACCCTGATGAACAGGTTTGATCTCAAAACTCTTGACTATTAGAATACCCTTCAGCTCCTGTGTGCTGCGTGTGCCCACATTTTCTTTCACAGGAGGAAAAAGAACATGTCTGTAAGCAACAAAAAGATGATTTAATACCAAAATCTCACTTGATACAGAGTGGGAATAAAACTACTGATGCTGTCACTATCCGCTTACTCCTCTGCATAGCAAGGAACAACCACCATTGGTGCTAGGAACTCTCCTCTGGCAGTGCTTGTATTAAAACCCAGCTAGATCTGACACTCAGGAGTGCTTCCAAGCTCTTTCTATCACAGGCATGAGAGGGCAGTTAAGGTCAGAAGACCTCCTGGGAGAGCACTAGAGAAATGTCCCAGGCAGAGGAAGCCAAATTTGGCAGGGTCTGTACCCATACTGTTAGTCCAGAGTAGACCTTGAAACAAATTAGCCAGCCAACAATGCCTTTTTCCCCTCCCATCCCCCTCTCTTCAGAAGAAAATACTTCTCTATCTCTGGTAGGGATACTGAATTAATTAGCATATATGCAGTGTGAACAATCAGGAGACTTGAACCTGGGACTAAAGTGAGAGCCAAATTATTTGACATTAGAACACATTCAGTGAAAGGGGTCAAGGAAGTACTGGACCACTTGACATCAAAAACAGTATCCGTGGAAGGAAGTGGAAGCAGAGTAGCTCGCAATGTTTTTGTATTCTTTCCTTTATATGGCTGTGTTGGCACACTGGGATGTAGACGAGCATTTCCTGCTGAGAAAGGAAGAGATGTGACAAGACTGAGGAATCATGAGCCCAGCACACAATCTCACATGCTGAAGCAACTCCAACTGCTTTTGCATTAAAACACACACATCCATGCCCAGTGGCCCCCAAGCACACAGCAGCTCTGCCTATATGTAAGCCATTTTCTTTTACAAAAAAGATTAGTTTAAAAGCCTACTGCAATTGTTGTGCAATAAAGACAAGTGACAAGCTTTTAGGCTTAATTGTTTCATCAGTCCAATAAGGGAATAAGGTATTCTGAGCCTGAGAGCTTGTTTGTTTCTCTTCCAGATGCATCTATTAAACTAATGAACAGATCTCTCTCTCCAGACCTTTTTTATATTACATTACTCCAGACTGGCTACAAAGCTCCCTATCTTCACAACCGTCAAAAACCCAGTATTTAAAAACAGCAAAATTATTAGGTTGTAGTTCTGCAAAGCATGAACTACCTTCCAGAGGTAAAGACCAGTCAAATTTATCAGTCCCTGGAAAAAGCACGTCTGCTTATCAAAATGAAGCGAATACTTGAGAGACCTTCTCTGAGAAGCAAACTTCTATGACCACCTGCTTCATGGGCCAGGATATTCTCTACCAGGTTCTCTGTTCCACTGAAACATGCTATATAGATTAGCTGGAAGCAAGCTACAAGAACAGCTTTATCCGTGTAAGGCCATGCTACATTTTAGAGTGGGCTTATGGCTGCTTCAAGTTGCACCTTACCATCTATGTTTATACAAAGCTGTCTTGACTGCTATGAAGTGCAAGAGCACATAGCCAGTACACCCTGGCTACACCCCAAGCCCTCCTCCTCACCCTTAGAAGGCCAGAGATAACTGTGGTATAAAGTGATTCAAGCATGCCTTCTCCACTAGGTAGTATCTGAGCAGAATGTGATCCTACAGATGGATGTTCTAAAGCCAGAGTCATTTTGGTTGTGAGAACTGACTATAATAGGTTTTTGTAAACACTTGACACATTATCCATGCTTGCCATCACGTAAAAATAGAACGAATAGCAATATTTCCTAATAGGCATTGTCTGTAGACCATTGTCACAGAAATAAAGCTCTCTGAGTACTGGAAGCTAGTGGTTCTGATTTCCTTAAGGGTGTATTTTCCATAAAGAGTCTTGCTCCAGTGCTAATTACAAAATTAGCAAGAAGCTTATGAGCAATTAGATCGGGGTGTTAAATCACTAATGTTCCTTAAATAAAACTCCTAATTAGGACACACTGCATTTTTATCTACAAGCTAGATCTGACAGACTGCCCAAACTTTTCCTTTCAGCTGACATCCGGGACACTACCAGGGAAATGTTAAGCATCCACAATACTCTCTTCTGGAAAGAGACCTCATTTGCCTTGTGCAGGTACAGGCAAGGACTCCTATGCCCATCCTCTTCGATAGAGAGACATAGCAGAGAGTCATGGCCATACATTCAGATACCTACCACAAGCAGATCATTTCATCTCTCTCCTTTGATTACACAGGGAGTCTGGACACTTGCTCAGATTAAGCTCCCATGATAGGATTTAGCTGCTGATGCCATAAAAATATAAAACTATCAACACTACCCAGTCTTCCCTCCCCCTACATGTTATTTCTAAGACCCTAAGATAAATGCAGTTGAATAGATGCTTCTGTTTATGACACCTAATAAAACAGCACCTGACATATTGTTTATCACACCTAATAAAACAGCACCTGACACAAAGGCATTTCAATTGAGAATTGAGCCACAGTAAACTACTGTGACAAACAGCAACAGTTACAATTCCTTTATAGCCCATTTACTTGAGACACACTTAACTGCTTCAAAAAACCCCACCATAACTATATTGATATTCCATGCATCCTGCAGTCTTTTCAAACATTTTGTATTTTATTCTAATCTCAAACCAGAGTCATCTGTGATCTCAAAAGAGCAGATGCAAAGCTCATTAGGCATCAAAAGGAAAAAAACCTTTTATTTTGGGCTTTTTAGGTGTGTTTTGTTTTGGGTTTTTGGTTTGTTTTTTTTTTGGTAGCTACACCAGTTTAAGTCCACTGCTTCATGTGACAAAACAATTTCTATTTGTATGGAACTCACTCCCACTATGACATCAACCATCATAGAAACTAATTGTCTTCTGAACCACAAACAGCATCTTCTCAGTCATCTCAACTTTACTACCTGGTGTGGCTGTTATATGCTTGTGCCGCTCTGAATGTTATTGTGAATTCAGGAAGTAATTTAGGGGATAACATGAGGACCACAGATACCAGCTTACCCACTAGCCAAGACCTAGCATTGCCACAATTAAGATCTGAAACCTGGTCACACACTTCAGGTTTCACAGCTTACTTGCATGTTTTCAAATATTTTAGGGAAGAAAAAAAATCTTTTTCTGACCAAACAGACATAATGTTTGCACTAACAGTTCCTGGAATTAGTTAGAGTGACATTCTAAACTGAAACATTCAGAAAGAAGGAACAAAACCCAAAATCCATTATCTAACCCTCCTCTTCTGTACGTGTAATAAAACAGGCCAGGAATATACACACTTTCAGGCATGAAACACAGCAGGATATATTAACAATTACTCCACAAAAAGGCTGTGTGAGTAGCCAGATATATACTCACACACATATTGATGCTTATTTGACTGCTGTAATATGTTTGATAAGAAGCTAAACAATCCAAATTAAGAGCTAGGCTTGGCACCACATGAAACACACACCTTAGGGAAAATTAACAAATCTAAGTGCAAAGGTTAGAGTTAGCTGCCTGCCAGGAAGGTTCTTTCATCTTACTGAGCCAAAACATTACTTGCCATCCTCTTCAGAAAGATGCAACAAGCTGCATTTCACATGAACTTGGCAGAGCCTTAAACCACCAGGCCTGGCCCACAAAATGGCAAGTATCTCCAGCAGCTGTTGTTGACAACATGTGACAACATGGCATTTCCAGACATCATCAACTGCATTCCCAGTTATTGCTAATTTTGTGCTGGATTACAGCATTTTCCCATGTTCATTAGCTATAATTACCTTAACAGTTAATAGCAGAAAGAAAATCATGTGGGAAAAAAAAGAACATGAAAGTGAGGTTTGCTAGGCTATGATCAGCAAGACAGTAACAAGCCAACATGCAGGTTTGACTTGAGATGGTACTGACTGTACAAAGTGTCTTTGGACCATACTGCTTGTTTGGGTTTTTGTTGTTTCGTTGTGGGCTTTTGCTTGGGATTTTTTGTTTGGTTGTTTTTTTAAGGCAGATGAGAAATTTGTCTAGTTCTATAAAAAATGGCACAACAGCAAAGTCATGTTCATGACAATCTGGATAAAAGCATTATTCAGATTGGAAGAACATTTTCTGTTGTATCTCAAGAAAACACTCTGTGTGTGAACACATATATTCAAACTGCGTAGTTCAGCACATCTTTTTGTGAAAGAAACACATGGGAATCACTCTAAAACAACTCATTTGTTAGGACAATCAGGTGAGATGAAGAGGCTCATGTTCAAATCCGTAATTCATCTCATGAAAGCATCCCATTTATTATGGTCACTTACCTCATGATTACTTGGTCAGTTTCCATGTCTAAGGTGAAGAAATCATTC
Organism: Amazona ochrocephala; assembly: GCA_039720435.1. Taxonomy (NCBI): domain Eukaryota; kingdom Metazoa; phylum Chordata; class Aves; order Psittaciformes; family Psittacidae; genus Amazona; species Amazona ochrocephala. The sequence continues at coordinate 62,119,682 of CM077877.1, read as the reverse complement.
CCCTCCAAAAGAGGAAGAGTGTGGTTTAAACTGCTATTCTACTGTCGTTTCATGACAAAATCGTTTTAAACCAGCTTTATCCTAGGTGTCTATTTTTCTTGGTACAACCCTACATAAGCATGGTATTTTATAGATACCTTTGAGTAAGGATATGAATTTAGCACTAAAATGTTGTTTTAGAGGAGCGCATGCCAAATGCTTTTCATCTCATTACACTGGTTTGAAATAATGGTACTACTTAAAGTAACATCATGCTAGCACAAAATGCAAGAGTTATTTCTAAGCAGCACAATAAACCAGTGTTTCATGATGGTCAGTTTCGTCAACCAGCACTACAAATCCCAAGCAACTCAAGCTTCATTTAATCGCCAACATACAATTAAAGAATATACTATACCATAGGTAGATTTATTCAAGTAATTTTGTGCACTTCCAGTTAGAAGCATTTTGGGGCTTCCTCCTACATCTGTTGTCCCCACCCAGAACCGCTTTGCTGTCCTGCAGGGGGCTGATGAGCAACAGTGCTCTGCTATCCTGCAGGGGACTGATGAGCAACAGCGCTCCCACCAGGCGCAACCAGCTAGTGCACTGGTAAAGAAGGTCACTACTGGTGCTGCCAGGAAAAAGCGGCGGGTCATAGTAGTCGGGGACTCTAATCTGAAAGGCACAGAGGCACCCATCTGCCGGCCTGACCCAGCCTCAAGGGAGGTGTGTTGCCTACCAGGGGCTCGGATCAGGGATGTGGCTGAGAAGCTGCCTGCTCTAGTCGGTCCCACTGACTATTACCCACTCCTGGTAATACATGTGGGTGCTACTGATATAGATAGCAGTAGCCTGGAGACTATAAAGAAGGACTACAGGGCTCTGGGAGAGGTGGTTAGGGGCTCTGGAGCTCAGATTGTCTTTTCGTCAATTCTCCAGGATACAGGGCAGGACCTTGAAAAGACTAGGAGGATTGGGCAGGTTAATAAATGGTTAGAAGGGTGGTGCTATAGACAGGGGTTTGGGTACCTTGACCATGGGACTCAGTATAGTAGGCCAGGTCTCCTGGGGGCTGGTGGAGCTGGTCTGACAAACAAGGGGAAGAGTGGATTTGGTAGGAGGCTTGCCAGGCTGGTCAAGGATGCTTTAAACTAGATGTGTTGGGGGAGGGGGGCATCATTCCATCCCAACACACCCAGTCGGTTGGTAGCACCTATAGTAAACATTCGGAGCAATGTAGGGATATTCCAGCTGCTCCAGCCAATGAGCCGGCTTCAATTGGATCTCGGCTCAAATGCCTCTACACAAATGCCCGTAGTATGGGGAACAAACAAGAGGAATTAGAGATGTGTGCACATCTACGGGGGTATGATATCATAGGCATCACAGAAACATGGTGGGATGGCACCTATGACTGGTGTGTTGGAATGGAAGGTTACCGGCTCTTTAGGAAAGACAGGCCTGGCAGACGGGGAGGGGGAGTTGCTATTTATATTAGGGATAGGCTAGAGAGTATGGAACTCTGTCTGGGGACAGGTGAACAGTCGACAGAGAGTTTGTGGGTCAGGGTTAAAGGGAGAACAGCGATGGGTGACATTATTGTGGGGATCTGTTACAGACCGCCTGACCAAGGGGACTTACTGGACGAAGCGCTCCATAGGCAGATAGGAGCAGCCTCACGCTTGCAGGCCCTTGTTCTCATGGGAGACTTCAACCACCCTGATATCTGTTGGAGGGATGGTACGGCCCGGTACAAGCAATCCAGAAGGTTCCTCGATTGTGTGGAAGACAACTTCCTTCTGCAAGTAATAGAGGAGCCGACAAGGAGAGGTGCCATGCTTGACCTCGTCCTCACCAACAGGGAAGGGCTGGTTGGGAATGTAGCGCTCCAGGGCAGCCTTGATTGCAGCGATCATGAGATGGTTGAGTTTGAGATCCTCAGGACAGTGAGAAGAGCGTGCAGCAAGCTCACTGCCCTGGACTTCAAGAGAGCAGACTTTGGCCTCTTCAGGAACCTGCTCAGTAAGGTTCCATGGGATACAGCCCTAGAGGGCAGGGGGGCCCAAGACTGTTGGTTGATATTCAAGGATCACCTGCTGCAAGCTCAGGAGCGATGCATCCCAACTAGAAGGAAGTTCAGCAGGAGGGCCAGGAGACCTCCTTGGATGGATAAGGAGCTGCTGAGCAAAATTCGAAAGAAAAAAGAGGCTTATAAAAGGTGGAAGCAAGGACAGGCGGCCTGGGGAGAATACAGGGATGTTGTCCGGGAAGCTAGGGACCAGGTTAGGAAAGCTAAGGCCCACTTAGAATTAAACTTGGCTAGGGATGTTAAGGATAACAGGAAGGGATTTTATAGGTACATTGCCGATAAGAGACAGGTTAGGGACACCGTGGGCCCTCTCCAGAAGCTATCGGGAGAACTGGCTACCCTGGATTTGGAGAAGGCTGAGGTTCTTAATGACTTCTTTGCCTCAGTCTTTACCGGCAAATGCTCTGACCACACCACCCAAGTCTTGGAAGGCAGACGCGGGGACGGTGAGGGTGGGGACCCTGGGCCCACTGTGGGGGAGGATCTTGTTCGGGACCACCTTAGGAACCTGAATGTATACAAGTCCATGGGACCGGATGAAATCCATCCACGGGTCCTGAAGGAGCTGGCAAATGAAGTTGCTAAGCCACTGTCCATCATATTTGAAAAATCATGGCAGCCAGGTGAAGTTCCCGATGACTGGAAAAAGGGAAATATAACCCCCATTTTTAAGAAGGGAAAAATGGATGAGCCGGGGAATTACAGACCAGTCAGTCTCACCTCTGTGCCTGGCAAAATCTTGGAGCGGATTATCCTGGAAGCCATGCTAAGGCACATGAAAACCAACAAGGTTGTTGGTGACAGCCAGCATGGCTTCACTAAGGGGAAATCCTGCCTGACCAATCTGGTGACCTTCTATGAAGGGGCTACGGAACTGATGGACAGGGGTAAAGCAGTTGATGTCATCTACCTGGACTTGTGTAAAGCCTTTGACACTGTCTCCCATGACATCCTTCTCTCTAAGTTGGAGAGACATCAATTTGATAGGTGGACCACTGGGTGGATAAAGAACTGGCTGGATGGCCGCATGCAAAGAGTAGTGCTCAGTGGCTCAGTGTCCAGCTGGAGACCGGTAACGAGTGGTGTCCCCCAGGGATCGGTGTTGGGACCGGTCTTGTTCAACATCTTTGTGGGTGACATGGACAGTGGGATTGAGTGCGCCCTCAGCAAGTTTGCCGATGACACCAAGCTGTGTGGTTCGGTTGATACATTGGAGGGAAGGAATGCCATCCAGAGGGACCTTGACACGCTTGTGAGGTGGGCTGATGCCAACCTAATGAAGTTCAACCATGCTAAGTGCAAAGTCCTCCACCTGGGTCGGAGCAATGCCAGGCACAGCTACAGGTTGGGTGGGGAGGAGATTGAAAGCAGCCCTGCAGAGAAGGACTTGGGGGTGTGGGTTGATGAAAAAATGAACATGAGCCGGCAGTGTGCGCTTGCAGCCCAGAAGGCCAACCGTATCCTGGGCTGCATCAAAAGGAGTGTGACCAGCAGGTCGAGGGAGGTGATCCTGCCCCTCTACTCTGCTCTCGTGAGACCTCACTTGGAGTATTGTGTGCAGTTCTGGTGTCCTCAACATAAAAAGGACATGGAAGTGTTAGAACAAGTCCAGAGGAGGGCCACGAAAATGATCAGGGGACTGGAGCACCTCTCGTATGAAGATAGGCTGAGAAAGTTGGGGCTGTTCAGCCTGGAGAAGAGAAGGCTGCGTGGAGACCTCATAGCAGCCTTCCAATACCTGAAGGGGGCCTATAGGGATGCTGGGGAGGGACTCTTCATGAGGGACTGTGGTGAGAGGACAAGGGGTAATGGGTTTAAACTTGAACAGGGGAGGTTTAGATTGGATCTGAGGAAGAAATTCTTTACTGTGAGGGTGGTGGGGCCCTGGAATGGGTTGCCCAGGGAAGTTGTGAATGCTTCATCCCTGGCGGCGTTCAAGGTGGGGTTGGACATAGCCTTAGATGGCATGGTTTAGTGGGAGGTGTCCCTGCCCATGGCGGGGGGGGTTGGAACTCGATGATCTGAAGGTCCTTTCCAGCCCTTACTATTCTGTGATTCTGTGATTCTGTGATCTCCCAGTTTGAAGATCTTCAACATTCATCCCTTTTCCACATCAAATACGTGCTCCGCATACTGTACATCAAACATTATCGCTAGTACTTGCAAAATTACTCCATCACCAGGAAAAAAAACAGTTCATAATGAAAAAGTACTATAACAGAGACAGAATACATAAAGCCAGTTTCAGTCTGGAAACTTTCAGTTCTGGCCTAACCTATGTAATACTAGACAAATGGCTTCCTTCTGTTCCTTCCTGTTACTGCTTGCTGTACCTGTGTCTTCTCTTGAGGCCAAGCACTGGCTTTCTCTTTGTATAATGTGATTTACAGCTGCTCCAACACAAAATCACAGCAACTGTTCAGAGCTCTGCTCTACCAATCACCCTAATCCCAGTCTTTATCGGTACTTTTAATGGCACCCCTGCTGTTGTGTAACAATAGTCCAGTCAAGGGAGCTTGTCACATTACTTTGAACCTACTGTACACACATCTGTATACATACATAACGCACTTCTTTGGCCTTCTGGGGTTTTTTTACCCTTGGGTCACATCTCAGACACCGGCAATGAAGTCTAAATTTGTTCTGTTCTCCACAAAAGGGAATGGTTTTACACCCACAATATTACTCCCAAAGTAAAGCACCACCTAAGAAACTACTAATACAGCACTGCCTGCTTGGTTTTGGTATAACACACTGATAACACTGGTACAGACAGGGCTCTATAAGCAGAATATATGGAGAACACAGAGCTCAACAGGAGAAATGTTGCCTTACAAAGATACAGGAACAGGAAACCATGATCTGCCCAGGATTCTGCCTAAAAAACAACCCATGGCAGGGAACTCTGGTCTGTGATCACACTTGGACCCTGCCCTGCTCCAGTGCTGACCTTTGTATTTTGCAGGGCTGACGTTCTCACTTTTCAAGTCCCAAAGTTTCCCACAGAAAGCTCACAAACTCACTGTGCAAACACCTAAATTGCACTGCTCCCCTCTTCCTGCATTATTCTGGCATGCTACTATCTTCTCAAAGAGAAGAAAAAGTAATCTCTCCTCATAGCAAGCCTCTGCCTGAGGCCAGCAGACTCCCAAAAGCCAACAACCCCAGCCCTTTCAAACCAAGGCTTTTGATACCCAGTCTCACACAAGACTCACAAGCTCCCACCTGCCTGTTGTGAAACCGGGACGCCAGGATCCCTCCAGCTAAGGATGACACGGGCTGACGACCCACCTGAGGAGGGCTGATGGAAACGAGCCTAGCACACGGCGTTGCTCTTCACCCTTCCTTTACCTATTCGGTGGGCGCGCTCCCACACAACACTGGGATTTAACCGACCGACACGGCCAATGAAACAAAACGTTTAGCTGAAAATTCCCATCCGGTTGCCTGTCAGCGCTGATTTCCACCGGCGGGGTGGCGGGCTTGCATCAGCCTCTCCGCCCGAACGGGAGGCTCGGGGAGCGCCACAGCGTGCCCACAAAGGAGCTGGTGTGAGGAAAAGCGCAAACCTCACATACCCTGTGTTAGCTTTCTCACCTCCGAGCACAATCAAAGCGGAGCGGACCGAGCACCTCGGTGACCCACTGTATCAACCCCTCCGTCCCCGCCCGCAACACGAGCAGCTCCTGCCTCTCTCCGGGCGGGACACGGACAGACCGACAAAACAGACAGGAGGGGAGGGAAGGAAAAAAAGAAGATAAAAAAAACACCCTTCGCAGACGGCGCCGGCAGCCCCGCAGAAACCCCCTCCCAGGGCGGCTCTTACCTGGGGAGACGCGGCCCCGGGGCAGACGGTGGCGGGGGGAACCGCCTCTCGTCTCCTTTTCGCCGGTGCCGGGCACGGCGAAGCGAGGCGAGGGGAGGCAGCGGCGTGGCGCGGCGCCGCGGCACTCTCGCAGTCTCTCTCGGTGGTCTATCTTTGCAGCACGCTGCGCCCAGCCCCGCCGTGCGGAGCCAAGCCGCGCTGCCCCCGCCTGCCTCCACGGCACCCCTCCCTGCTTGCCTCTCGCAGACGCCTCCCCGCGATGCGGGGCGCTGCCCAGCTGTCGGCCGCGCCGGGACAGCCGGGGGGGCGGCTCTCCCTGCGCAGCCCCGCCCCGGTACCTGCTGAGGCGCCTCGAGGGCGGCGGGGTGGTCCGAGCGAGGCTCGCCGGTCTCGGGCACCAAGTCCCCGTCCGGGCACACCGCAGAGCGCTTCTCGTACCCCTGCCTGTGCCATCCCTTCCAGCACACACCAGCCGCGCCCGGTGTTCACTCGGTCCCACGGGCCATGCCGTGGCTTTTGGGGGTTTTGACCTTCATTATCCACCCCCCCACCCCCATCGGTGAACTGCCCCAAGAAAGAGGTGAGTGGAGGCTGTGTAGATTGGAGTAACCTGGATGTAGCTCAGCACAACAAAGACCCACTTGATTATCTGCTAGCATGTAATGCCCAGCAAAAGGGAAACGCTAGGAACGTCATAATTATCACCCGGCGAGATGGAGGCAAAACCTACACTTCTTACGAGGTTGGTAGTTAGGAAATAAATGGCAGGTTGCATGCATCTGTTTCTGTCGCAGTACTATAAGCAGCTTGCTCACACTCTGCTGCTTTAGTGCTGTGTTTGCTGGCACTGCAAGCAGAAATCTTGCAAAAGAGCCTTAAAGGCAACGAAGCCACAAATCCTGGTGACAGAAAAGTCTTTTGCCATCTTATCAAACGATGAGGCTGGCTGGTAAGGCATTTTGCCAGCAAGTGAGAACCCTGCTTAACTTTTAGCGAAGGTACACATCCATTGATTCACATCAGTGCATTTATTTTCTGAGACTGATTAAAGAGTATAAACTCCATATTAGCTTATCCCTCACTGAGTCTTGAATGGTTCCTGATGATGATACCTTCACCAACTTAGAGTTGGTTACCTGTGCCTCATTTAAAGCTCAACATGCAAGTGGCCCACTTCTGAAATTCACTCAAGTTTTCCAGAGAAGCCCAAGCTGCCAACCATGAATCCGACCACAGCGAGCTTCACCTGAAGTTTTAGAGGCTCAGTACCCAATGTCTGAATGTTCAGTGTGCCTGTAGGCAGAGTAAATTCAGGTGGGGAGGTGGGGAGCAGTGCCTACTCCTCCCTGGGCCTGGAAGCTGAAGCCATACAAGCAAGAGTAAAGGAGCTATGAAAACTGAAGAAAAGGAGAACCTAGTCTCTAGCTTTGTGATTAGGGTGCTTGGTTAGGAGATGTGCTCACAGTATAGTTTTATCCTAGGGATACGTAATATAGGAAGCAAAATTTAGACCCTCATTCAGCCTCCTGCATGTTAAATGCCTGGATGATGTTTTCTGTCTCTTTGACTTTGAATTCTGGCTGCCTCTGGCCCAACGGTGACAAAGTATCCAATTTCCTTTTTCCCCAAGCCTCAGTGCGTGCCTTAGTGTCTTGCTGAACTGCTTTCTTAGAAAGTGGACTGAAACTCTCTGAGGCTGAGGCAGGCCTGTTACGGCTCTTTGCTTGTTGGTCAAACACTCTAAATAATCAGTTGTTACACGAAAGACAGGTAACTTCTTCCTTGTACTCTGTAAGCAACTTTCATATGTAAGATCTGTCATTTCCTATTGATTTTCATTCAGTCCAGAGTGATGTCTCAGGTGGAAAGGATTTCCTAGAAGCCTTCTGTGATGCCTATTTATTTCCTTTGACTTTTTTGTCATCTAGATTTTTACTGTAAAGTCACCTTCCTTGTTTAAGGGACTAGAGGCTAGGCATCTGAAATGGAAATGAAACAATAGCTGTGTAAAGCACCTCAGTTACTAGATCCATATCTCTTTACAGTTCGTTTTTCAAAACTGTGAAGTATGTGAATCCTATCTGACACATCAGAGTATTACTTAAAAGCAACCATTTCAAGTCAAATGGAAATTGTTGCCTGTAGTACTGTGGTAAGCCTCACTCTTGCAAACACGGGCATCCAAAAGTTTATTTACAAGGGTAATTGTGTTGCAAATTGTGGAGATTCACCTGAGACAAAACAGAGTAAAATCCCTGCAAGCTGCGAGACATTCTCAAGAGTGAGAAGGCTGAATAAGTTACAAAAGATTAAGAACTACTTTACTGTGAAATGAACGATCAATTAATTTTTTTAGCTCTTGGAAGAAGAGAACCAGGAGCACTGGTATGATAAAAAAGCCCCTGAATCTTAACGTGCCTAAGTGGCTTACACAAAGCACAGAAAGGTTTAGATGCCGCAGAAGGAGACTTCTTTCCCTAAGGGTGTACTTTTACAATGCAGCTAAGCTGGTTTTGGAGGTGTCTGTGGTCCTAAGGGTGGCAGTCCTGCTCCTGATGCTTCTTCTTTTGGAGCAAAATTGAAAGAAAACTAAACGTTTTTTCATAGCTAGTTCAGTTGCTTGAACAGGCTTTCTGAGAGACAGTGCTGGGTATATGAGAAAGAAGCAGAGAGCAGCTGTGGTGCCAGTGAGAGGAGATGGGGACTGCGCCTGGGCTGCAGCAGGCAGCCACAGATTTGACTTAACTGGTGGAATTCACCTACATAGGAAGAGCTCAGAAGAGAGTGTACCTTAATTCTGCTTTTCCTATGTATACTACTCTACTTTGCGTGGCATAAATGAACTGTTAGAGAAAGAAACATTTTGTTATTTCGTGGTTAGGACACACCACCAGGCAAAGGGAATACTTCACTTCTTGTTTGAAGATGTCGTACTACCCGCTGGAACAAGGCATTAAACTTCCTATTCCCCCCATGTCCCAGATCATTCCTCCTGCACCTGATTCTCTAGCTCCAAACTTCAGTGCCAGGGAGAAATTTGTACCAAGCTCTCAACATGTTAGCACTGAAAGCATGTGCAGTGTACATCTGCATTGCATTGTAGTCTCATCAGGAGTGCTGGGTCTGTGGTGGTTCCTGTACCCAAGCTAGCCCAGGTGTCTTTGCAAGACACAGCACTGTCCTGTGTCAGCATACCGTCTTCCAGCAGGCAGCCCATATTAAAATGTTGTTCTAAAATTTAATAAAATGCTGAATTATTCCACTAAAGTGGCAATATTTAATTAAAATATCAATATTGGGTTTGGTTCTTGTCCTGGGTTCAGCAGTAGCAGTCGCTTTTCCTCCTTCTTAGTAGCTAATGCAGTGCTGTGGTTCTGACTTTGATCCTGAGAACAGTGCTGATAACACCGATGTTTTTAGTTACTGCTCAAATGTTTAGTCTGACCAAGGACTTTCTGGGTCTCATGCTGTGCCAGGGAGGAGAGGAAGCTGAGAGGAAGCAGAGACAGGACACCTGACCCAAACTAACCACTAACCGAAGAGGTATTCCATACCACAGCACATCATGCCCAGGATGTAAACTGGGGGCAGATACCCGGAAGCGAGATCACTGCTCAGTGGGGTTGGGTATCGGTTGGTGGGTGGTGAGCAGTTGTATTCTCTTCCGTTGTTGTTTCCCTTGTCATTATTATTATTGGTGGCGGCAGCAGTAGTTTGTGTTATACCTTAGTTACTGGACTGTTCTTATCTCAACCTGTGGGAGTTACATTCTTTCGATTCTCCTCCCTATCCCTCTGGGAGCAGGGGGGAGGAAAGGGGGAAGTGAGAGAGTGGTTGCGTGGTTCTGAGTTACTGGCTGGGCTTAAACCGCAACAGTTCTGAAGCTGATTCTTCCTCTATTAGAAGACCTAAAAAGTCAGTTTACCATTATATCCAATGTGTATGAAGAATTTTTTTTTACTCTTCATTAGTTTGCTGACATAAAAACATTTACAACTCAACTTCTGCAAAGCCACAAATTAGAAGGCAAAAAAAAGTTCTCCACCACAGATATTTGACATTAGTAATGTTCACTGTCGAAATAACTTCGTATGACTTTGGAACAAAAAATATTAATTTTGGGTGAAACCTTTGTAATGGTGAGCTAAGATCACCCACTGGTGCTAATTGCATCTATTCAAACTCCAGAATGAGCAGAATGTGACTTAAGTATCATTTCCAACCTGTGTGCAGTCTATCAAGCATGCCATTGCAATTCATTCGTTCGTTCTTTTATTGATAGTTATGAATGTAAATTGCTATCAGATTTGTCACTAACCTGCGAACAAACCATTGCTGCTTGCTTCTCACCTAGAGCACGTCATTATATATAAGTTCAGGGGATGAAATTCCAAATCAGAAGGAATTTGAAGGAATTTGGAGTTGTTGTCAATCAGTTCCTTTCTGTAACCTACGACTGGTGGGAAATTCTCATGTGGGTCCACCGACTATTTTTACAAGTAAAAGACCAGAGAGCATCTATAAGAAGACATAGAAATTCCCATGGCATGAGCTTTACCAAAACGCCAGACATGCCATTGGAATGGCATGAACATGAACAGCATTCCCCTTTGCAGCTCAGAATTTTCTGTTTGACAGGAAAAGGAACTGAATCTCTGTGGTTGTTCTGAGGCTGCCCTCCTATGTTCAAGTGGATTGACTTTCAGTTTTTCACCTTTATTAAATTGATTAATATTTTCTTCAAATCAATTCAAACTAAAGATCATGCTCTTCCTACACTTTCCTCGGGATATATTCAACATGTGTATTTCTTTTAGACTTAATATTTTTTTTTCAGAAATATAATTTCAGCTACGTACCTTGATGACATAAGGGTATGACATTGTCTTTGCTTGTCCCATGCAGCTACGACACCTGCTACGTAGTTGTGTTGGCTGCTTATTTAGCAGAATAGTCATTTGTGGAAGAAAAGCTTCTGTAGTTTGACAGCTAGAAGCTTAGGTAGGAGGTGTGAATCATTGCCTGAAAGCTGGGAGACACTTTGTTCATGCAAATTGCATCGGGTGAAGTGAGGACAGACATCCAAAACTGTTGTTCTTCTCAGAAAGGAGAAGTGGGGAAGCTGGGTAAGAGAAGATTGGAGTCAAGGAAAGGAAGAGGGCATATTTTTAATCATGACAAACATGACATGAACTCAGGACACATACAAAGTTTTCTAGCTTTGAAGGCATTCCCATTTTGCTGCATAGACACAAGTGAACGGGTTAAGTCAAAGAAAATAAACTGACAAATAATCTACTATGGCTACGGACATAGTAGGTGATGCTAAAAGATGAAGTGAAGAGAAGGAAGTGACCTAGAATATACATATCAAAGGACTGCTCTCTACTGCTTGCTGTAGAATGCCTACATGAAATGCTATTGTCTTTAAAGGAGGGGTCATGAGGTGCCACAGAAACATCTGGAAAAGAGAAAAGGGAACTGAGAAAGAGGAAAGGGAAAGGAGAAGGAGTTGTCCTTTCGGAACACCTGAAAACATCTCCATTTATACATAACCAGTACACAGCATCCTGACTTGCTTCTAGCGAATAAATGTCTTTGCTTAAGTTTTCCAGCAGGGTTAATGAAACATTATGAAAGTTAGTTAGGAGAAAAATTTGTATCCATTCAAGTGTGTATGAATTTCACAGTATTTTTGTGTCTGTCATTTCAAATTATACTCATCCATGTGTATTTATTTTTCAGATAAGACAACAACCTGATCAGACTGCTTTTTTTTCTCTCCATTTCTGTTAGCTAAATTCATCAATAAGGACTTGTTTTCCTGTTAAAATTTCTATATTCTAACTTGGAGACTCATGTATCATTTTCTATTCTCACAGTGAGCTAATTACAGTATGGGACATGTAACTTTAACACTGGCATAAGCAAAGCAAATTAAAAAGAAATTGTCTAAATTTATCTCATGTGCCATATTCAAAGATTTACTTTGAATCCACAGTGGAAAGCATATTACAAAGCCACATAGTACTTTTGTACTATGGATTCTCTGTTTATCTAGATCCATTCTGCAGAGCTGACCAAGTGCTAAGATTGAGCAAATTGACAAAGCAATTGATTTCTATTTGTGAGTTTGTATCAATCAAGGTTCATAGTATTTTAATATGCCACATATCTTCTTAACAGTTAGTTTGGGGAAGTACAAGATTGGAAATACCAGAGCAGCTACTAACCTCTGAAGAGCACCACTGCTGATCTAGTTTGTTAAGGGCCTATCACAATGACAAAACTACTAATTGTTGATGTGTTAATCAAGGATTGGGTTACCAAGAGCACCAGCTGCTTGATTATGCCTGCATTTTAAATATCAAATTAGATGCCATCAGCTTCTACAAAGGGAAATACGTTCAATCAGCAGGAGTAATCATTCAGAAAACTTACATTTAGGTATTCTGTAGACTTGTGTCTGAAATACTGATTTCAGACAACTTGTCTATAGATTCTTACCATTTTTATTACTGTGTGAGTGATTTACATACTGGGGTGAGCTCACAGAAATACTTGCTTTTAAGGTTGAAAAACATTAGCTCCATGACTGTTGTAGCAATGCAAGGTACTGGATATCTGCATTTAGCTTTTATTCAGTTACATTGTGGCTCCATCTATTTTAAATTCTTAGCCAATCATTTTTAGAAACTGGCATTTTGAGAGGAGCTTTTTATTCATTAGAATCCAAAGCAGTTCTTTCATACTACCAGTTCACAACCATATTTTGCCAGGAAAAGCTTTCTCAAGAGAAGGACAAGCATGCAATCAGTGGATTCTAGTGAATAATAACCTGCATGTTCTTATACTACCAGAGCTGATAAATGGATGGTGTAGCTGGTTAAAGCAAAAAGATTATTCCTCATTACTCCAATGAGGATTAACCCCTATCCTGAATGAGCCAGACTACAAACTAGATATGTGTTTCTGACACACCAAGCAAATGTCCTACATAGAATCATAGAATAGTTAGGGTTGGAAAGGACCTTAAGATCATCTAGTTCCAACCCCCCTGCCATGGGCAAGGGCACCTCCCACTAAACCATGCCACCCAAGGCTATGTCCAACCCCGCCTTGAACATCACCAGTGATGGAGCATTCACAACTTCCCTGGGCAACCCATTCCAGGGCCTCACCACCCTCACAGTAAAGAATTTCTTCCTCAGATCCAATCTAAACTTCCCCTGTTTAAGTTTGAACCCATTATCCCTTGTCCTATCACTACAGCCCCTAATGAAGAGCCCCTCCCCAGCATCCCTATAGGCCCCCTTCAGGTACTGGAAGGCTGCTATGAGGTCTCCACGCAGCCTTCTCTTCTCCAGGCTGAACAGCCCCAATTTTCTCAGCCTATCTTCATACGGGAGGTGCTCCAGGCCCCTGATCATCCTCGTGGCCCACCTCTGCACTTGTTCCAACAGTTCCATGTCCTTTTTATGTTGAGGACACCAGAACACAGTACTCCAAGTGAGGTCTCACGAGAGCAGAGTAGAGGGGCAGGATCACCTCCCTTGACCTGCTGGTCACGCTCCTTTTGATGCAGCCCAGGATACAATTGGCTTTCTGGGCTGCAAGGGCACTCTACCGCCTCATGTTCATTTTTTCATTGACCGACACCCCCAAGTCCTTCTCCACAGGGCTGCTCTGAATCTCTTCTCTGCCCAACCTGTATCTGTGCCTGGCATTGCTCTGACCCAGGTGTAGGATCTTGCACTTGGCATGGTTAGACTTCATAAGGTTGGCGTCAGCCCACCTGACAAGCGTGTCAAGGTCCCTCTGGATGGCATTCCTTCCCTCCAATGTATCAACCGAACCACACAGCTTGGTGTCATCGGCAAACTTGCTGAGGGCACACTCAATCCCACTGTCCATGTCATCCACAAAGATGTTGAACAAGACCGGCCCCAACACCGATCCCTGGGGGACACCACTCGTTACTGGTCTCCAGCTGAACATTGAGCCACTGAGCACTACTCTTTGCGTGCGGCCATCCAGCCAGTTCTTTATCCACCGAGTGGTCCACCTATCAAATTGATGTCTCTCCAACTTATAGACAAGGAAGTCATGTGGGACAGTGTAGAACGCTTCGCACAAGTCCAGGTAGATGACATCAACTGCTCTACCCCTGTCCATCAGTTCCGTAGCCCCTTAGTAGAAGGTCACCAGATTGGTCAGGCAGGATTTCCCCTTAGTGAAGCCATGCTGGCTGTCCCCAAGCACCTTGTTGTTTTTCATGTGCCTTAGCATGCCTTCCAGGAGAATTTGCTCTCCGTGGGTCAGCCAGATAATCTTTTACTTCACTGCTTCCACTTTTTCCAAAGGTTTTATTTACATGTTGGTGAGAAAAGGAAGTGTTTCTTATGTCTCAAGAAGTCTGTAGTATGGTATTTTTGATTCCCTAGGCCTTTCAGAAATGTTGAATCTTTAAAAATGTGTTCCTGATATTCCTTTCCTTATGTATTTCATCAGTTTAATACAGGTTATAAATGCTTCCGGACCAAAAATGTCATGATCCTAATTTATAAAACTTTAAGCCTGATCTCATTTGCCACATGTTTTTTCCATTGTGTTACTTAAAAGTATATTATTTTGTAATGAAAATATCAAACTGTATAACAAGCATGCACCCTAATCAAGCAGCTTACTCAGCAAAACCAATGTATTTAAAATCATCTATGCTCTCCTGACACATGGCACGTGGCAGCACTCTGCAGGTCACATTCCTGAAATGTTTACATTGTTTTGTGTGAAGCTTTTTCTGGGCCATGCTCTTGGAAAAACATGGGTCAAATGCCAAAAATATATAACTCTTGCAATGCTCTGACATAGTCCAGGTGAACCACATCACTATTGTGCCCCAAGAACTCCAGCACAGACTTTCCAAAGCCATTTTCAATGGCTGTCCTTAGGCAGAGATAGCTGGGTGAACCAACGAGAGAAAACTGCACCATGGTACATGAAACAAAACTAAAATGAAGAATGGAGTAACTTTAGGTGAATAGATAAATAGAAAAAAAAAGAGACTAAATTGTTTTTCCTTAAATGAGCTTACCTGTAATGCTGAGATAGTAGAGAATAAAAAGGGAGTGACAGAGGACTCATGACTTTACTCTTTAACTCCAGAATTATGCTAGCCAAATGTGACATTCTAACCTTTTCCTTAGCAATACTAAAGAAACTAAATAGTGTATGTGTGTATATCAGATGTATGGACCTATGTATCTCCAGGGACCTAGTAAGTTGAAAGGGTTAAAACGTGTTTAACCAGAATGCATGCTTAGTGTTCTTTATCTCCCTGGAACTTGTTAGCACTTTGAGGACCAATTCACTAAGAATGAACAATACCATGAATGACAGCAGCTTCCGCCAACATACAAGAGGTTACTATGGTAATGGAGAAAGTTTTTCACAGTACAAAACAAGTACCATACTTGATATATTAGCCAGCCAAAGAAAGCAGCCACATATAAACTACACCATCTTTCTAATGAACGGCCATTTATGCAGCATGCATGTTAGCAATTCTGCTGAGTTCCTCTGAATATCAAACTGTTGGCAGTTACATTGAAAAACTTGGCAGATTTACAAAAGCGTTAACATTTTGTTTTCAGCAGCTTGGTTTTTTTTTCTCTTGGAGCCCATATCTTCAGCATATTCACACAGTCTTTAGGCAATGCCAACCGGGAAGGTCTCTGATGTGAGCTTAAATGCACTATATATGCACACTGAGAAGGCAGGGTGTCCAAGCCATCCAAGTAACTCAAAATAAACTTTTTCCCTTTTTAATTGTGGCAGAAGAACAGATGGCTTCTTTGTTAGGTGGTGCTTTCATTTTTATTTGCTCACTGCCTTTTCCATAAGAGTTTAATCCACAAAAGAATGCAGCATATTTACTACAATGCAAAAACCAGAAAATGTTGAAACCTTCAAATTGCTCTGTGTCTCACATGCTCTCCTGATTGTGATGTTAGAAAGCTGGGGTAGATGAACTGACCACAGCTGTGGATCCACAAATTCTTCACACAGATTTCAGCTTCAGTGGGACCTCCATTGAGCTGCAAGCTACATTTTAGAGATGCAACAGAATCAAGACATGCAATTTTAAGCTCTATGCTTCACAAGTTTCAGTAGGTTAAGTACAAAGATTTAAATTATGATGAATTGAGTACCTGGCAGTGAAAATAGTTATTCACCAACAGCTGCCATGCGGTATTATGAAAGATAAATTATTTTCCTGTTCTTCAAAGAATGTTGACAATAATTTTAGTTTCACTTGGCAGCAATTTGATGTCTTTGTTGTATTTATACAGAAAGAAACAAACCCGATCAAAATAATAGCTCAAACTTTAGGAGTGTTCCAATGAAGAATACAAAGAATTCCTCACACTCCATCATTCTACCCTGCCATGCTGGTTATTTATCAATGGCACCATTTGTAATAGCTGGTTGTCTGGCTTAAAGGCTAAAATACAATTTTTCCTACTTTGTTTAAAAATCAAAGGTAGACCTCAGGTTCTTTTCAGACATATCTGTGCTGAGTCTACTGCAAATATGGAGGTGTTTCAGATACTCTACAACCTATTGCTTAGCACTGTTATGGTTCAAAAAAAAAAAAACCAAAACAACATGTACAGACAGCTGTATCTTTTTTGAAGTATTAAGATGCCGTCTGATTTATAAATACAGTTGTAGTTACAGTACCGAAGGCTACCATAACAATTCATATCACTTAACAAGACAAGTTCAAAACAGAGTGACTCTACCTCTGCTTTACCAGAATTAAGATGAATGAGCACAAGAAGTAATAGTATCAAATACCACATAATTTTCTGTTGTTTACTCATCAGCTTTGCAAACATGAATTATTTATGTTGCCTGAGCACATAGAATCAGTCTCATTCACCACTACACACAGGTGACAAAATGCAACAACAATGATGATAATCTCTTACTGCATTCAGCTATTTTTCTACTACTTCCACTTATGAAACCACATTTTTTAATCTCTTCAATTTCCATAGTATAAGACATTTGGAAACGTGGCTTAATAGATTTTTTGGGTGCTGGGAATCCTGGGTCAGTTTTGAATTTAGTCAGTTGAGGCCATCATAATTTTCACATCCGTCAGTTTTCCTCACACCAACCAAAACAGTTCTTTGATGACTACAGAATGTGATGTTATGTAGCTTGGACACCACTCTAAGCTAACTATGGAAGTGACTGTCCTAGGCCTGGAATTTCAGAGATGATTTTGAGTCATCTTTGACTCTCCTTACCCTGCTTTAGCCCTTATCATTCACTTGCAAGAATCTGATTTGCATCTGATTTGTTTGGATGCTTATGAGCCTACCATTGCATTCAAGACCTCACAATCACAACACATTCACATATTTCATTCACACCTGTTGTATTATTTCTGTATCTCACCCTTCGTGCTCATAGTCCCTTCCTCTACCCTGTCCTGGGTTCAGCAGTAGCAGTAATTTTTTCTTTTTTCCCTTCTTGGTAGCTGCTGCAGCGCTGTGGTTTTGATTTTGGGCCTGGGAACAGTGCTGATAACACCAGTGTTTTCAGTTACTGCTTGGTGATGTTTAGGCTGGCCAAGGACTTTGTGAGTCTCATGCTCTGCCAGGGAAGGGGGGAAGCTGGGGGGAAGCAGAGACAGGACACCTGATCCAAACTAACCAAAGAGATTATTCCATACCACAGCACGTCATGTCCAGGATGTAAAAACGGAGAGCAGAGACCCGGAAGGGTGGTGGGGGTGCACGGTGGGGGGTGCACTGCTTGCGTGGGCTTGATATTGGACGGTGAGAAATTGTATTCTTTTCCCTTGTATTTTCTCTTGTCATTATTATTACTGGTGGTAGCAGTAGTGATTTGTGTTATACCTTAGTTACTAAACTGTTCTTATCTCAACCTGTGAGAGTTGCATTCTTTCGATTCTCCTTCCCATCCCTCCATGAGTGGAGGGAAGAAATAGTGGGGAGTGAGTGAGAGAGCGGCTGTATGGGTTTATAGAAGCTTAAACCACGACATACCCTAACCCAAGAAATGCCAGGAGGGAGCAGAGACAGGACACCTGACCCAAACTGACCAACGAGGTATTCCATACCCCAGCACGTCATGCCCAGTATATACACTGTGGGGAGTTACCCAGAAGGCCCAGATCTCTGCTCAGGTTGGGCTGGGTATCAGTTGGCAGGTGGTGAGCAATTGTATTGTGCATCACTTGTATTTATTGTTTTATTTTCATTTTCCCCTTTTGGTTTTATATTCTCTTCCCTTGTTATTTCCCTTATCATTACTATTATTGGTGGTAGCAGTAGTGGTTTTGTGTTATACTTTAGTTACTGGACTGTTCTTATCTCAATCACTGGGATTTACATTATTTTGATTCTCCTCCCCACCCCTCCAGGACCTGGGGGGGGGGGGGGGGGGAAGGTGGGAGAGTGAGTGACTGGCTGCATGGTTCTGAGTTACTGGCTGGGCTTAAACCACAACAGTGGTGTAGAACTGGTTGTGAGACAAGAATTGGAGAAGATGACTGTAAAGGAGAAGGGTTGCCCAGGGAAGCTGTGAATTCTCCATCCCTGGTAGTGTTCAAGGTCAGGTTGGACAGAGCCTTGGGTGGCATGGTTTAGTGGGAGGTGTCCCTGCCCATGGCAGGGGGGTTGGAACTAGATGATCTTAAGGTCCTTTCCAACCCTAACTATTCTATGATTCTATGATTCTATGCCACTTCAGGATGCCCCAATGGAGGCAGCCACTCCCAGTCAAAATTTTCAGGAGAACTATATCTCGTTTATCTTTTCCACTCCACCTGACTTTTCAGGTACCTTTGACCAGCTTCCTTTTATTTGTGGAGTTGCCTTCGGCTGCTGAACAGCACCCACAAAACAGAAAAAAGTGCAGAAAGTGCAGTGCTGAAGTTTTTAAAGCATGCCTTTTACTAGGGCTTAGCAAAATGGCAGATTGTTCAGTCAGGAGTAAAAAGCAGGTTTAGTAAGCAAATAACAGAGGACTTGCAAGCCACATTCCACACGGCTGACTGAGTGCCAGACTTCAAAACTCTGGCGAAGAGCTTGCTGCCACACTGTACTGCATCTGTGTCCTAGTTTGAGTTTTAAATAGGGATTATCTGCCAACTTCCAGGTTATAGTTAAACAAGTAGTAAAACAGTAACATGCTGTAGTATTTGGGATTTAATCTCAAGCAATAACAAAGAAAGCCTAGTCTAAGATACTTTCCCCCCAGGTATCAGAGAAAGAATAGCAGAATTGACAAAACTGACCAAAATGCCCAGAAGATACATAATTCTGGATATGTCCCTGCTAGCTTGCATCTCCCAATAAATCTCCCCTGTTAGCCAGCTTGACCTCCTGAATGGGAACTTTTTGAAAAATTTATATTTCAGTTTAGTAGATAAAGCAAAATATGGGAGAGAAATTCTGATATGACCTTTTCCCCCCTTTGTTTCTCTACACGAGAAATTTTATTTCATTTTACTTTCTGTGAATTCTCCCATTCAAATGAAAGCAAGAATACTGCGGTTTGAGGCATCATCTTGGTTCTGGAAGACCCAGCTCTAATTCTTCCTTTGGCTGAGGCAATTTAAATTTGTATTTGCAATTGATAAGCCAAGCCATTGGACTCATTTGCATTCTTTCTAGGCTGAAGCTGCTCTTCTTTCTTTCTTCTCAGAGTGACTAGTGCTTCGGAATCACAAAATCCCTTTGTTCTGCTGACCACCTTCTGCTACTTAAGATTGCCTCAGGAATGGCAGTTCTTGTTAGAAATTGAAGGGTTAATGTGGCTTTCCCTTTCATAAGATGGTTGAACTTGACCACATGGCTCATGAGATCACACAATCTAACCCCAAAACTTAATCAACCACGTAACTAATTGCTGCCAAGTCCATGCCAGTTAGGACTGCATGCACTCATGTCAAGAGGGTGTCTGTATGTTCCCATTTGGAACTGTTTCTTACACATTTAAACCTAATTCAGATGAACCTCGACAATAACACTGGACTAAAATCAAGGGTGAATTTAAAAAAACAGCATTAAACATTTCTTAGGGGCTATCGGGGGAATCTGCCATACACCACAGTTGAAGGGAAGGAGGATGCCAAACTGAAGCTCTCTCCAAGAGGGGGCAGAAGTGACCAGGACAAAACATTTGTCGAGCATGTTTTTTAGCATGTGTTTCTACTTTTAGAATAGCCTGGGGTACTGCTTGCAAGAGCCTTAAAATTCTAGTGGAACATTTTTAATCTGATAATACATTTCTTTCATTTGTCACAGGGCCATTCTAAGCTCTAGACCTACACAAACCTATCCATCCATGTCTAGCTATAAAAATCCAGCATCACTGTACACTCTGCACAGGTTTCAGATGCTTCCTGAGGCATATGAATTCACACAGGAAGGTGACAAGGATTACAATCAGTTCTTGAAGGTCCACATGTGAAGAATTAACAATCTGGCTGAGTTGTTAATGATGTTGTAAAACACTGTGTGCAATACTGCTTCACAGATGTACAAAGTAGCTGAAAAATCCACCAAAGCTGGAAAAAATCATTGCGTGTTTGGGTTGTACAGGCCAGCTTTGCAAACAGGGCGGAAGACTAAATATCAAAGTCTGGTTTTATTTCAAGCTCTGCTACAGGTTTTCTGAGATCAAGACATTTCTGCCTCATGTCACCATAAGATGTGTAGAAGGTAGAAAATGGAAAATTCATTATTGAACCTATTTTTTCTATTATTGTCCTGGGTTCAACAGTAGCAGTCATTTTTCTCCTTAGTAGCTGGTGCAGTGCTGTGTTTTCGACTTTCAGCCTGGGAACAGTGCTGATAACACCGATGGTTTTAGTGGTTGCTAAGTAATGTTTACAGTGACCAAGGACTTTCTGAGTCTCGTGCTCCGCCAGGGAGGAGGGGAAACCGGGAGGAAGCAGAGACAGGACACCTGACCCAAACTGACCACTAACCGAAGAGGTATTCCATACCACAGCACGTCATGCCAGGTGTATAAACTGGGGGCAGTTACCCAGAAGGGTTAGATTGTTGCTTGGGTAGGGCTGGGTATCGGTCGGCAGGTGGTGAACAGTTGTATTCTCTTCACTTGTTATTTCACTTATCATTATTATTATTGGTGGCAGCAGCAGTGGTTTGTGTTATACCTCAGTTACTGGACTGTTCTTATCTCAACCTGTGGGAGTTACATTCTTTTGATTCTTCTCCCCATCCCTCTGGGAGCAGGAGGGGGGAAGCAGGGAGGGAGTGAGCAAGCAGCCGCATGGTTCTGAGTTACTGGCTGGGCTTAAACCACGACAACTATATGTATAGCCACTATGATGTGTGTGAAAAAAGGAATATATTTGTCCTACCAGAACATTCGTGTCTGATTAGACCCTCCAGGGTTACTGCATACCAAATAATTAATCAGGTCTGTAGTATCCAAATTGGTCAGGAAGGCTACAGACATTAAAAATGGGAGGTTTTTGGCCTGCAAGCAAGCAGAGGTCAACATGAACTCAGGAGACCTGTCAGCAGGCCATCCATTAACAAGGATTTCACCATTAATTATTTCCTCTCAATACAAGACTGATGCAAGAAATAAAGAGCCACTAACAGGGTTTAATGTGCAATAAACTACTCAAATTTCTGATGCATTTGCATTCATTTTGAATCATTAAAAAATTAAGTAGAAAGTATCAGACTTGGAAAAGGTGAGGTTATACAGGAAAAATAATTTTCACATACATAGATTAGATAGAATAGTAACAGAGATTTAAGACACTGATGTTTCATATTAACACGTCTTTATTGTATTAAAATAAATAGTTGTGCTATTTACAGTGGCTTTAACGAAAAAGGATGATGTTAGCTCAGACCCTGTGAATAATGTATGAGGCTGAATTCAACTTATTCACCTCATCTTGCATTCAGTCTAAAGCCCTCACAAAATAAAGGGCTATATTTAGCATTAAGTAACAATTTCTTGTTTTAACTTCTGTATCATTACTTCTGTGGAGTTAGAGATTGGTTGGAAAATTGCATATTGAGTAGTTTTCCATTTATTAGAATTCTCAGATGGATTCTCAGTGTCAGATGGAGGCCAGTCTGGGAGTTTTTCTATTTTTCCCATTTAAATCTTTTAGGCCCTCAATGCATTTTTAATAGGCCATAGAAGAATCAATTAAATCTTGTTATTTGGATGCATTAGAGGGTTGTGCTCTTCTGGGTATCTAGCTAGTGTTAATTAACGAAGGAAGAAAGTATTTTGCACTTTAAAATGGTGTAAAATGCTATGTTAACAAATTAAGGCTCTTGCAACAGTTTAAAATTGAACGGACTTATTAATAATAGCAATGCACTGGTGAGTTATGACTTTCAGCCGAAGAAGGTTATGTGGAAAAGAAGATTTCATTATCACCTCTATTTAAATCAACCTGTTTTCACCATTTTATTACCTTAAAAAATCCCTATGCTTTATAATAGCTTTGAAAATCTTAATTACCTAGGCCAATAATGGCCTTGAAGCCACCCACTCTCCCATAGCAGGCAGAAAGGTTCTAGAGGAAAACACCAAGAGGCTCCGAGGAATCTCTCTAGCCCTTCTTATACTTCGAAAAATCAACCTGCCCATGTCCTAGTGGGCTGACAAAGAAACTGTATCCAAAAGAAGACAGTGAAGATAGACAGTAGTGGGACAGAAGACAGTCCTTTTGTTCTGCTGCTTTTTATAATTTTCCCAGACAACAGGAAATAAGGTGACAGAGTCCTGTCATCAGGCAACAGTGAGAATAGGGCTTTTGAGAGTGTCTGATGGCCATTTTTGGCTGCAATGAGATTTAACAGTAGTAAAAGAACTGAACGACATTTTCATGGCAACCAGGGAGATAAAGTGCAGGGAAGAAAGGGGCGGAGGGGAAAAGTAAGCAGGGCAAATGGAGCTGAAAGGTGGTGAGAACGGACTTCATGATGGAGAATCAGTGGTGATGGTAACAGATGTCCAGCAAAATTGCAGTATGACATCCCCACCCCCCCCTACTTTTCCACTGCTGAAGAACAGCAACCTCTTACTGAATTACACCTCCTGGAGAGAAATAGAGGGGTTACACATCTTGTACCAACCACAGAATCATAGACTGGTTTGGACTGGAAGGGACCTTGAAGATTATCTAGTTTCAACACCCCTGCCACAGGCAGGGACACCTTCTACTAGACCAGGTCTCACCATCCTCACAGTAAAGAATTTTTTTCTAATATCTAATCTAAATTTACTCTCTTTCAGTTTAAAGCTATTCCCCCTTGTCCTATCACTACTTGCCCTTGACAAAAGTCCCTCTCCCGATGGACATCTTCCAGGCATGGTGCTTCAGATATTCTGTGCATAGCCAGAGGCTATTTGCTTTAGTCCTGCTATACCAGTGTCTGTCTAGAAAATAAAGCCATTATCCATGTCTCAGAGAGGCCATGACAAACAGCATTCTGGTGTTGCAACCTTGGCCACAGAAGTACTGCAGGGCAATGTATGCCTGAACAGTCAAATGGGAAGGGAAGTAAAACCCAGACAACAATCTGTGAAACAGACACTGTGATCCTTTAAAAGAAGGAGGGCACTTGGTATGTAGTTTAATATTTTTTGAAGATAAAATGACTGATGAGGTTGCAATTAAATATTGTACATGGTGCATGGTAGCACTCCCTCAACATCGCATCAAGTGACAGTCATTTTCAGTTTGCTGATGCTGTTGTAACATTCTATGCGATTACTTATTTTGCTTGCTGCGTTAGTCAGGCTGTGTTATATAAAAATCAGTTCCTTCAAGGGAAGGCTTAAAGAAATAAATAGTTGTTAGGAGTGGAATTTAGTTCAGAAGATATTCAACAAGTATTTTTTTTCCCTTAAAATTCATGTTTGGATTCAGTCTTCAATTACTTGTGTTTCTCAGTACAGCCTTTGGTAAGCCCAAGAAAGATCCATTTAGGCTGAGTACATTTAAAGTCCATTTAGGCTAAAAGAGCTTCTCTTCATATTTATATGGTGACTTTCTTCTTGTTCTGCAATTACAGAAGAACAACAGTAGTTTCCTGGAACAACTAACATACATTAAGTCATCCTATCATTCATCAAGCACAAACAGTTTGCTAAGCCAAGCCCTGTCTACAGGAACAAATACATCCTCTGTATTTTCAAGGAGGCAGAACACATGTTGCTATGTCTCAATAAGGAGCTGGATAAATATTGCGAAATATTGTTTCAGTAGAGCAGATATTCAGACCATACTGACACCAACTAACAAACTGAGACCCCCTGGGGCAAGAAACTTGATTCACAATGGAACTGAATTGTTTCTGAATGTGCGAGCAACATGCTACCTAAGGCAAAGAATAAGATTACTTCACATTTTTTAAAAAACTCAAACTAAGCCCCAGTACAGACCCACAGTTCCCATGTGCTTGAGTATCAGTTTCAGAAAAACAGAAACTGACAACTAGCGTTAACATCACTTTTACTTTGTGAATAATAAGCTGATTAAGCACAGAAAAAATAGAAATTGCAAGCATTTGTAATTTTTTTAAACTGTTGTTCTATTTCTAGACATGTAGACCAAGTCTCATCTCAGCATTTTGTTTTGATTAGCACATAGACTTAGACTGAAGTTCCAACAGAGGATTAAATAAGATCTATGTAAATTGAATGACGTGTATTTTATTTTATATTAAGTAGCAGCACAAAATAGCTCCAGGAGATCTCTCAGAGCTTTTCTAAGTGATGATTTCCTAAAAATAGTTACAGTACTGATACGCTATAAACTGCATTTCAGCCTGCTGTCTTTTAAAAAATGAATTCTAGAATCACTCTGAAAGATTATTAGCATGAAACTGTTGGGATAGAGAAGGTGCAAGATTAGCATCCAAAATTTTATACAAACTCAGCAAGCACAGAACCTACACTGCTGATGGATCAGATTTTTGTGGCTTTCTCTTCCAGATACACACATAGCCTATGGATTGTAAAGATGAAAACTGGCTGTTATTTCATGTTGAGAGGAAGTGATAGGGAGTTTGGGCATTCTTACACCATAAATACAGAATAATTCTTTCTTAGTGAGATCTAATTATTAGTAAAAGAAGCAGATGATATACATGAAGTCATGACGCTAAAAGCAATGAGGTGATGGAAAGGATAAACTAAGCCTCAACCTCGAGAGCCAAAATGACACAGACCCCACATTAAATCCCCTACACATATGCTTTTTATAAACTTAATAAAGGCTAAAGAAAAATAAAGAACATAAAAATAAAGTTTAGAGGCATCAGTTCCCTATTAAAAGATTAAGGCCAGCTCACGTACTGAACATTAATTTATTTTTCTGGAAAGTCTATTCTTGCTTCCTATATTCTACACGCTAATCCGTTCATCCTGACCATGAGCTACCCACAGCTACCACAACAGCCAAGATCATCTGAATTTATTTGTTTTTTTCACACCAGAAAAAAATGCAAATTCGTGCCTTTCCAGAGAGTAAGTGCACTATTTATACCTCTTTAATCTTAAATTGAAATTCCTACAAGAGTTCAAACACAAGACAGAAACTGTCTTTACAGAAAAACTCACCAGAAGCTGTATTAACATGCATTTTGGCACATTAGAATCTACATTAAGAGCATTTATACCATTCAAACAATCTCACTAGCATCAAGCCTTTAGCTGTCAAAGAAAAAGATCCTGCATAAGGCAGATAAGCTCCACCAAGACCCTTATTTGTAAACATAGTACAGCTGCCAAGTGCCTCAGAATACTCATAAGTTACCTGATCACGTAGTTGGGAGCAGACTGTAGAACAGACTTTGTCGGCTTGCAAACAGAACGTGTGTCTCCTGATCTGCAACACATCTTTTAAGTATTAAAAATTGTTAAAGATAAGGTGCTGTTTAAATCCTGCAGATGTCACATAGCACACATACTGTTTTACAACTTATAAAGCCAAATTATTGCTCAGGGCAGAAGCTTCCTTCCTCCCTCCCCTGCCCAATTCTATCTTTCATTTTAGACTATGCATTATTAATCAGGTAAAATTGTGATGCTACCCCTCCCCCCTTTATATTTTTTTCAGAGACATTAAATAAATTCAAACTTTGACAATGGGGATACTGAAGAAGCTCATTCTTGCTATTCTTTTTTTTTTTCTGCCAAACTAAAAAATATTGTTGTGATTTAATTCCAGCCTAAGTACCACGCAGCCACTTGCTCAACCTCCCCACTCCCCCACCCCCCGGTGGCAAGGGGAAGAAAATCAGAAAAAAAACATAAAAAAAGGGGTTAATATAATAGCAGTTTAATAAATGATATAAAAGATTATGATGATGATGATAACAGGAAATAGAGAGGGGAAGGAATAACAGCCCTGCTGAGGGAAAACACAAGTGATGCACAATACAATTGCTCACCACCCGCTGACCAATACCCATCCTATCCCCAAGCAGCGATCTGGGCCTTCCAGGTGACTCCCCACAGTTAATATACAGGGCATGATGTGCTGTGGTATGGAATACCCATTTGGCTGGTTTGGGTTGGGTGTCCTGTCTCTGCCCCCTCCCGGCTTCCTGTACCACTCCTCACTGGCAAAGCATGAAGGACTGAAAAGTCCTTGATAAGAGGAAGCATTGCTTAGCTGAACAACTGAAACACTGGTGTGTTATCAGCATTGTTCTCATAATAAAGCCAAAACACAGCACTGCACCAGCTACTAGGAAGAAAAGTAACTCTACCGCAGTGAAAAGCAGGACAAAAATACAGAATACAGAAAACAGAGGGAGAAACAAATGTTTTTAAAAATTGTTCAACACTTTTGCCCTGTAAAAAGGAATGAGGAAAAAGGAAAAGAGGACTAATATCCAGGCATTTCTGAAAGTCAGAGAGGTGGCATATTTTCGTAGCATGAATTCATGTATTTTTCTCTTTAAAAGTGTGTATATTAGGAAGTGGTATGTACTGTCAATCAGGATACTAGGAACTTTAGGTAAAGACCTACCATTAATAAAAAGAGTGCCAGAGTTACTAATAACTTCAGAAGGAAAGATTTTTACTATGACCTTACTATTGACTACTATTGTCTGGTTAGGTAATGGTTAAAATCGCTTCTCCTATACTCTACCTTCTCTCCTTAATCAGAAAAGGACTACAAACTCCATTCTGGTAAATATGTTCACTAAAGGAATCTCATTTTCAGAGACTTCTTCCTTTCAAGTGTGACAACAAATATCACATCTTTGATGAGTGTGACCACGTTTTCACACTAAGCCTTTGCAAACAGCCTTCAGTAGGTGTCAGTGTGAGGCATTCTGCTCCCACACTCTCAAGCGCTGTCTGTGCCACCTCTCTAGGCGCATTTTTCTTTCTCCAGTAGTGCACATCTTGAAAGCTGTTCAAAATGTTTGTGAGAAGGACAAGCCCAGTGAAGAGCTACTTCATCTAATGCCATTACATGATCTAATGCCAAAATCTGTCAATATGGTTTTAAGCTCTGGCTGAAAATGGATAAGTGACTAAATAAATGTAAGTATTGGTGTTAGCATAGTTTCATATGTTTTCAAAATACAGTAAACTATATAAACATTGTGTACTAGGGAAGAATTGTCATCTGTATCTGTGGTGGGTTCACCCTACCAACACCAACACAGCCTTCCACTTCTCTCTCCCACAGAATGGGGAAGAGATAGACAGAAAGAAAAAAGACTCAGGGATCATGTAAGTGACAGCTTAATAGTGAAAGCAAGAGCTGTGCATGTAAACCAAGCAAAATAAGGAATTAGTTCTCTACTTCCTTTTGGCAGGCAGATGTCCAGTCACATCCTGGCAAGCAGGGCCTCAGCATGCCTAAATCTCACTTGCAAAGGCAAACACCATCACGACAAACATCCTCCCTTTCTCCTCTTTGCCGTGAGCTGTTCTTCCTGAATCACTACGTCATATCCTATAGAGTATCCCCTTGGTCAGTTTGGGTCTGCTGTCCAAGTGGTGTCTATGGGCCTTTGCACAGGAGGGTGGAGAATAGGTCTTGATGCTAGCCAAGCACTGTTCAGCAGCAGCCAAAACCCTGCACAGCAATAACCAATACCATTTTAGCCCCAAATACAAAGCACAGTGGCATGGGGCCCGCTATGAAGAAAGTTAACTCCATTGTGGCCAGACCCAGTGCAATCTCCACACCTTATTCCATATAATTCACACCATGCTCAGGTCCCATGTTATCTATTACATCTAAGTATCTTCTGACCATCCCTCTCTTATATTGCTTCATTTCTGTACCCTACTCAGACTTTTCCACTGACTTAACTAACCCAGACTGCCTTGCAGTATTTGATCCTTCTAAACCACACCTTTATTTTTCCTTTCCATTCTATTTCTCATTCTTGAAAGCCCCTCTTGCCAACACTTACAACTTGTAGTACTTAGACGGTTTTTACATCCAACAGTCAGGTTTGTACATTTATCTTAACTACCTCCTGTTCCTTGACATGTGCACTTCCTCATTCCATGCCCCCCTCAATGCCCATAGCAGGAGTCAATGACTTGGGCCCTGTCTGTCAAGAAGTCACTCAAGAGACAAGCAGCAGCATGTTGGCTTGTTGGATGCAAAAATCAGCTTGGGTTGCGTCCCTGTCTCAGCCATGGTGTCCTCAGATGTAGAGGCCCTTCTTCCCCTGCTCTTGTGATGGTGCTGAACAGAGAGAGGCTCAATAGGCAAAGGCCAAGCTCCAGAACAGGCACTCTTCTGTTGGCTTCCACAAATTCAACAAGATTACTTGAATGTTCAGGAATATTCCAGTAGGTTTTACTCCCCACCTTGAGGGCCAAAGTTTTGTCTCTTCCCCCTACCCCCAAAAGCGTGTAGTCTGTGGACAGCAAGAGGCTGGCAGGATGTCAGACTCAAACTGATCAAAGGGATATTCCATACCATGTGATGATGTGCTCAGCAACAAAAGCTCAGGAAAAGGAGGAGGAAGGGAATGTTTGGCAATGGTGTGGAAAGAGTGAAAGCAGGTAATTGACATAATAAAGATAAATCAGTAATGCACTAGGGCACTAAAGCATGCATTTCTCTGTTTGGGTCACTAGAGTTTGTTACTCATCTGTTTGTGTCCTTGGCAGCTTTTAGGTCTGTGAAAAGTCCCTTTGATAAATTTCATTAAAGTATCACCATAGGAATATGAAAAGTTATGTTCTACCATAAGGACAACAAATGTCTCTTCTTGCTCCTTAACCTCTGAATCAATCTGTGCAGCACAAATTGAGTGTGCCAGCAACGTGCTTGTAAGCACTTCTCATCTTGCTGCTGTTTTGTAGCTGGTGAAAGTCATAGCAGATGCAACATCTAATTTGGAAATCAATTTCAAAAGCTGTTCTGTGTCTTCTTTGCAAGATGAAGTATCATTTCTAACAGATATAACTCATTAACATGTGTTTCTTAAAAGAATGATATTTCAGTTTATTTTAATGAACTAGTTTTCTGGTTCCTAACATTCTTCCTGGGTGTCTGTGTATAGGGAACAAGGAGATTAAGAGGTTTTTTAGGTCTTTTTGAATCTCCTTAATTTTGTTGTTAGACAATTAATATATAAACAGGAAATTCATAGAACTAGACAATTATTTTATTATGAACAGGATAAGTCAGATCAACTGAGATGGCATGCAGGTCATGATGAGATTTTATCCCATCAAACTTGCGGCAGCATGCTCTAAGCACTTCTGCAATCCCCATGAATTGCTTTCCTTTGATTATGCATTTTTCTTCTTCTCCTCCTTTTTTTTTTTTCCCTCCATTATTTGAACAAAATCACTTATTAATCCTTTTTTGCTGGCGGTAGAGATTTGTGCTTCCTTTTTCTGAAGGGTGCTGGATTGAAGAGGTGTTCATAGGCCCTCAGCATTCATCCTGCTTAACTTTCACTTCTGTGCTGCTATTCCTTCACATGCTATCACTTCCATCCCACCGTCCCTCCCCAGAGCCATGACAGGAAAGAATCACACCCAGTGAAGTTTTCTGACAATAAAAACTCAGAGTTTGTGTTCATTTGCTCAAACACACATGAACAGATAAAAAGTATTCATGGACTACCCAGAAAACAAGATTGCTCAGTGACTTGACCCATGTCCCACAGAGCGTAGCTGAATTCTGGCCTTTCCTTGCCTCCCTGTAAAATATGTCAGGGCTACGATCTCACAGGGCAGTGTAGATGTGGTGGGACAGCTCGCATGACAGCAATGCTGCAATGGGTGGATGCAGCAGGTTTTTTTATGAAGGACAGCATCAGGGTGCTGTCGGGGCTGAGGGTTCCCTTAGGGGCCTGGAGCAGCAGGGGATCACCAGGGGTTCCATCTGGGCAGGACTGGGAAGCCAGGGCCCTGTCCTGCCACCTCAGCTAGAAGCAGGGCAGGAAGGGGAGCAGCCAGAGGCAGCACCAGCCCCAGGCATCAGGAAAGTTCATAGTGATGAGACACGTCTGAGATCAAACTAGGAAGTCTGTCATCAGAATAGCAGACACTTTCAGTAGGTCAGTCCAGGAGGCAATAAAATCACTAACACAACTGGTGTAAAAAAAAATATGAAACACTTGATTTAATTAAAAACTGATCTGGCAGTTACGTGTATGGAACTTGACATTTCAAAAAGGAAAGAAAGCTCAGCAGCAAAAAAGCTATCACTAAAACACCTTTGTCAGGGTTATCACATGTAATGGTTACTTGGGAAGACAAATGCCATGACTCCAGTGTTCCTCCCTTTCTTCTGCTTCCCCCAGCTGTACAGGCTGAGCATGATGCCATATGGTATGGGATATCCCTTTGTCCAGTTGGGACAAAGGTGTCTTGGCTCTGTCCTCTCCAAACCTCTTGTGCCCCCAGCCTGTTCACTGGTGGAATGGGGTGAAAAGCAGAAAAGGCCTTAACTCTATGTAAGCACTGCTCAGCAGAAAGTGAAACATGCCTGTGTTACCAACACTGTTTTCAGCACAATCCAAAACATAGCCCCATGCTAGCTACTGTGAAGAAAATAAATTATAACTCAGCCAATACCAGCACAATGTAATCACAGTAGTATAAAACCAACAATTCAACAAAGTAGGTATTTATTTTTCCATTAAATAATTAAATTTCCATGAAATAATTCAGATTGTGCAATGTGCCATAATTACTCACAGGAAAAAGTAAACTGTAGCCACCAAGTTCTGGTCTGGGGATGTCAGCTGGTCTTATGAAGAGAGAGACAATGTGTAACGATGCAAACTGCCATCTGGGTTCTACAATGGAAGAATGTCACAAACACAGTGACAATCAAATCTCATTCAGTGCAGAAATTTCGCCATTTCATTGTCTCTCAACCTTTAGTTTTTTAACTCCTGTGGCATTTCTAATTTCTCCATTACGAAAGTCACCTCTTCATTTAAGGAAACAGTACACAAATTATCTGTATTAATTATATATTTAAAGAAAACTAAGGAGAAAAAGTTATTGTAAATATTGTTTCACTTCTGTTTGCTGGATTCAGTTTGACAGAGAATGGTTAACGCTGGAACTCAGTGACATATTTCTTTGTTACAAAGTGTGAGAGGAAGGGTGATAGACAGCTATGGAGCTAGGACTTTCAACTGAAAGCACTTACAAAATCTATTAGAATTTCCTACTTGCTCAAATACCAGCATTTTCTTCAGAGCACTTGTCATTTCAAAAAAGACATGGAGGCTTTCTTTGGTAAAGTTGCTGACTAATTCATCATAGTAGTTAGCCCTACATGTCACCTAAGCAGTCTCACTGGTTACAATCACTTAGAATCATAGAATAGTTAGGATTGGAAAGGACCTTAAGATCATCTAGTTCCAACCTCCCTGCCATGGGCAGGGACACCTCCCACTAAACCATGCCACCCAAGGCTCTGTCCAACCCAGCCTTGAACACTGCCAGTGATGGAGCGTTCACAACTTCCCTTGGAAACCCATTCCAGTGCCTCACCACCCTTACAGTAAAGAATTTCTTCCTCATATCCAATCTAAACTTCCCCTGTTTAAGTCTGAACCTGTTACCCCTTGTCCTATCACTACAGTCCCTCATGAAGAGTCCCTCCCAGCATCCCTATAGGCCCCCTTCAGATACTTCACTGATTATGTCCTAGTCTCTTGTGGGGCAGAAATCCTTCCTGACCTGTAGCCAAAGGGTTATCATAATTTTGCCATAACTGATTGGTTTTCACACAACATCTATTCATTCAAACTACATTAAAAAAATAAAGATATAGAAGTAATATTAAAGTATTTGCCTTCATATTGCTTGCACAGCTCAGATGTGAGTTTTCTATGAAAGTATGTAGATGAACATAGCTGACAATTAGTGAAAATTTAAAAAAAATAAAGGTGCAGCATGAAGCAAATGAGCTAATCTTCACAATGTATTTGTCTGCAACACTCACTTCGTTCTTGGATTTAACTAGGAGGACCTGTTACTCTGCTTCTCAGCAGTACAGAAAATTAATCCACCCAGTCTAAATAAGGCAATCATAAATGTAGGGCTTTCCTGTAGATTTGTCACCTCCCACATCACTTCAGCAGGCAGATGCTTACATATAAATAGCAAAATGTGGAGGATACCAATGTTGTTTGGGACTACAATTCATTTAGAAGTGTATTAAACCAGCAAGCTATTTTTTCTGTATTTAGTGAAAGCTATTATTTTTTCTATCTGTTTCAGACAAATAACAACATGAGCTTTCACATAGTGTTGATTCATTTTGTATGGAGGTCCTTTTGCACCTCTTAACCAAATACAAATATATGAATCTGATAAGAAAAAAAGAGGGAAAGGAAGAAAAGGAAAAGGAATATCTCTGAAAAGGGATTTGCAACCCACAAAGTGCAATAAGATTGTCTTTTGATAATGACCCACACAGCTACAATAATACTTAACTTTAAGAGGCAGTGCAAGAAGTCCTGGGAAGCAGGCATCAGGATAGCTGGTATGATGCTCTACCCACAGAAGAAAAGGAATGTTGACTCCTTTTAACTATAATGGGGCCAAAATGCTGATCTGGTCTCTTCTTCCAAAGCTCTATGATTAATCTCCAAGAAGACTGTGATTAAATTAATTCTATTCTATGCTCATGTCTTTACCTGTTAGAAACAGTTTGACAAATAATGTTTTTGTGAAAAGCGCATTTCTTTTTTCTCAACCTTCGATCATTACCTGTTTACCTAAATCTCTTGATGTCTTCTCTAGCCACACTATGTGAAGTGAGTCCTTCCTCCTGAGTTTTATGAATTTTTAGTGGAACAGAAATAATGATACTTGCCTGCCTTTGTAATGTGATTTCAGATCTGTAATTGAAGAGTTTAATATGAAAAGCTCGATGAAAGTTAAATGTTTTAGAAACAAATATGAGTATAAATACATGAAAGTAATTTTACAAAATATTGTTAAAGAATTTGCTGTAATTAATTTACATGTATTTAGATTCATTCCATATGTGTTTTGTCACATAGAGGTTTTTCCACAAAAAGTATTCACACAATTCACACTCCACATATTGATGACCATAGGCAGTAGACAAAGGTAATATGTATTTGTTTCAATACAACAAACTTTTGCTCCTGAGTTTTTTGCTAAAGTTTAAACTTAATGAAAAACAAAGGTTGGCTCATATTTCATTAATAAGGTGAATACGGCTCAAATTTTATTTGAAAAACTCTGAAATTATGGAACATATATTTTTCATCAAAGCCATTCAAATCTGTAAGAGGAAACAGCATTTTTTACTAGTACTTAGTAAATAACTAATCTTGATAACCATAGCAATAGCTGTGTTTGGTCTTGGATAAAAGCTAAATTAACAGAAAAGAGCCCCCAGAAGTGGCAACAACTTTTAACATTTGAAGTATTTAACCTAGTCCCCAACGGTCTCTGCCCCATTTGTCATCTAATTATGGGAGTAGCATGAATAGGGTAAGTATTTCTGATGTGAACAGATGTTCACAGAAATGAGCTATGAAAATATACACAGGACTATTGGGTCAGCTCATCACGGCCATCTACTACTGGACAGAATAGTCATGTAGATAGTGCAACTGGTCCACTGCCTCTCCAAAATATGTAAAAATTGTGAATGACAGTTAGATAAAATCCTCAGTACTGTATTTGCCTGGGTGTCAAATCAGAGAGCAAGTTCTAGTAGCACTAGACACATAAACCTACAAAAAAAACCCACCCACTGCATAGGAAAAAACCTTCATACACCTCTGTTACTTGTTATGTAGCCTTTGAGGGCTTGTCTACTTTGGAACATTCCCATTTAGTCAGTGAGGGTGTGAATTTACAGGATCTTACTCTTTAAAAGAAACTCTTTTAATCCCACAAGTGTGAACTTGCACATGAATACACACTATGTGGTCATGTGCCAGTTTACAGAGTACCTGCACACAAATTAATAAATACATTGGAATTAGATGCAGTAACTTTGAGTAGAGACACTTTTGAAGAAGCAGACAAAAGGTAGGACAACATCTTAGTGGGAGCCTTCATGAACACTGTCATCCATCTGAATGAAAACCATTGCAAGAGCTGACTTAGAGAAAAAAACAAAAAACAAACATGCCTTTAAATATGCTGGTAAGACTCACAGAAAAAAAACAGAACGTAGATTGGCAGAGTCAGTGGTCTCAAACTACTTAAACTTCAGTCTTTGGCTAGCTGAGTACATAATATTTTTTGTTTCCTTCCCTGACTCATACACCTACCATTCTCTTTTTCAATAGCTCCTGAATTTTGGTGCCCAAGACACTCCTTTTTGCTTCCTCCTTTCATAATTCCTCCTGAAAAAAAAACCAAAAACAACCCATCAAAACCAACCAACCAACCTCCCCCCCCAAAAAAAATCACTTTCTCTTTAAGATCTTCAACTCCAAGTTTTTAATACCAGTAATAATAAAAGTGAGTTTACTTCAAAAGATATAACCATCAGCAGCTGAACGAATCAGATTTGATTTCTCACGTATCTTGCGCACACAGATCCTTTAGCATCTAAGAAAGGAAAAGATTATGAGCCTTTCACTCTTTGTGACTAGTAATAACTCAGCAGCCTGCTGCCAATTTTCAACAAACTTTAAAGTACTGAATGTGCTTGACTTCTCTATACTTCTTGTCATGTCTGTTTGAAGTTGGCAAGCAGGTGCAAAATACGCAAGGTCACAGAGCACAGTTGTATAAACCTTACGTTATTTAAAGAGAACACTTAAAATAGTCCTTTCGCAGGAACAGATTTTTCATTTGCTCTTGATTTCCAATTATGATTAAACCTTAGATGCAATTCTTAGTTTCTCTCTCAACATACATGAGATTTCCACACTACACACACTGTCATTTAAAGAAAAAATAAATGCACACTGACACAGCAGCTCAATACAAGCAAACAGATGATTCCCCTTTTGTGCAAAACAAATACCTGTAGTTTTAGTCTTCCATAAATCCATAAATCAATACAGGAAAGTGGATCATTGTGGATAAAATGGCACTATTACAACTAATATAGGAACAATGCAATTTCTAGCAAATTATGTTCAGTATTGCAAATCCAATATTTTCTGTGATACAGTACTTCAGAGAGAATGTGCTTTGAATAGAAAATATCTGAAGCTCATTTTTCGTGGCAGACTTGCTAAGTCCTTACCAACTTCGTGCCGAGAAACACAAGGGCAAAAATTAATACGATGAACTGTTCCAATTTAAAATCGAAGTGTTGCTTTTGTTTCCTATTTGGAGTTCACATCATATGTAACAACACATACCATCTCCCATGGAAGCATCTGGTAGTATTTGTCCCAGTCTCTCTTCACACACATATTTAAAAATGTGAAAGAAGTATCTAGGCAAGGATTTACTATAAATAAATTAAAACCCTTACAAATGTAAACAAGGTCCTCTTTGTGGGAGACCAACAAGTTAATTGTTAAGCTTACTTGTTCTTGTCATATTAGTGTTAGATTCTAGTTTGATGCTCTTGGAAAGCGTGAAGGAGAAAATGGTTGGGAGCTTAACTTATTACCTTAATGCTTCCTCTGTACCCAAACCCCACATTCCTGCATACATTTTATTACAATGCCAGAAAAAGAGAAACTAACTGATGATTTTGTTGGTCAAAATTAGTAATTGTGCTGGATTTTATCCATGTTTATCAAGTGCCATATGGTCGTCTTGTATTATACGGTGTAGAACATGACAGGCTCCCACAATGAGATCAGGAAAGGACAACACAGAGGAAAAGGAGGCATTTGTCAGCGTATAGTTTTTCAATCTGCACTGCCTACCTGATGAAACCTAGTATTTGGAGAAACATGTACTTGCTGGAAATGCAAGTTGCTGCTGGATGGCAAGCCAAAGTAGGAACTGTACGTAGCCTTACTTGAATGGAAGTTTACGGATAATTGCTACATCGCCTCCTTCACAGCATATTGCTGTAAGTGTTCATTTTAGGACCTATTTTTTTTTCCTAGATGTCATATAGAAAGCCCTCCTGTGTAATCTGGCATCACAGAAAATATAGAAAATCAGGCCTCAGGAACACTGAGTGTTGCAAAACTGAAGTTAGCTGTGAATTTAGTCTCAGGCTATATTTTTCTCAATATTTCTGCAAAGTTTGTGCCAATGTGAGCTAGATACTTTATGTATTCTGGGTACATCTCATTGTGAAATGATGTTACCTGTAAGTGTAGCATCTTGAATTTAGGTTTTAATTCTAACACTGAATTCCACAAAAAATGTCATCTTCATTGAAGAGAGCTGTGTAAGATGCCATTGTAGTCAATGGATATCTAGTTAGTAAACCTGAGTGAGTTGAGAGTTATTCAAATGACATTTGAATTTAGGGTGATTTAAATAGCTCACTAGACTTAACTCACTATAATAAACATCAAATATCCAACTCATACGTAGAGACCTGCACTGTAGATGTACAAATATAGATATTAAGCCAGGAAGCCAAATGCTATGCTTAGATTGTGCACAGAATAAACTATTTAATTCATTGCTATGTTCCCTTCCTAAACTGTACTTTCTGGAATTTCAATAAGAATATCATTGAATTGTACCAAAGTAATGAGAACAGCAGCTGCTCCTAAGTTTGTATTAAGCCATGCACAGGCACAGGACAAAATATTTATGCGCATCATCTTCTCACCCATGGAACTGACTGTGGCAGTAATTCCTGGTGGGGCTATGCAGAGCCCTACAGCTCAGTGTGGTTTAGCAAAGACTATCCACAAAGTTGTCTCCCATCTCTCCTAGAAAGAAGATAGTAGACCAGATTTCTATTACTTATTGAATAGGGACCCTTGTGCTACCTAGGCGGGATAACCTATCACTGCCTGTTCTGTCACTCTGGGAAAAAACTTGACCTTGACCGGGTTATTCAGATACCCTACAGATGACCTAAAAAAGTACAAAGGCGCTCATGCCCACAAGAAAATGCTAACAAAAAACTTTGGCCAAACAATGAGAAATCTATGCTACCATGACTCCATTCCCATTCCTAGCTGTGCAACAACTACAAGTTTAGAAATGCTTTGTAGTCTATCTCTGATGGACATAGTAAAGTTTTCAGCAGCGATCCTCCACAGGCAGGTACAGTCTTTCTAACCCTTGAGTAGTCTAATTAATTAGTGCTGCATGTTAATGATTCCCCTATAAATTATGTACGAGTTCTGGAGCACTTTCCTATACAGATGTCTAGGGTCACACCGTAAGTTCACAGTTTGTGTGGAGTCATGCAGCTCCAGCATTAGACTGCTCCTAGACAATAATTGTTCTCAGTCAAGAAATTCAGAAAAGGAGAAGAGCTGTGCTCAGGGGTACAAACAAATTATGACTAGATATTAGGCTCTGCTTACTACCTGTCTAACTTAAAACAACCACTGGTTAGAAATGGGCTATGAGATGCAACTCTGCTTCAGATTTCAAGCAAAGTATCTGAACACCGCTTGTGTCTACATGAGACTCCAGGAACTACATTAGAATGAAAAATAAAAAAGGTGTTGAATTTTGAGCACTTCAAGATATCTGCTTGTCGAAATGTCCCATAGCCTTCAACAGGCTGGCCAGAAGATTGGGTTGACTTCAGTCAAAACCTATTCATGCTCTTTCCAACACTAATTTTGCTTCATTTTTGCTACAGAAACTTGCGTTGCAGGGAAAGATATATTGCTGCAGAACTGCCAGTATAACTTCCCTAATGAAAATCTGACTTGGGAAGAAGCCACTCTCAAGAGAGACTTAATTTATACACCAATTAACAGTGTAAATTAATGCTTTACTGTTCATCCTCTCTCCAAAGATTTTGAGTGGCAATAGAGTTTTTTATTCTGAATAAAGATGAAAGACTTCAGAGCAGACCAGATGAGATGACTTCAAGGAAGAAAAAAAAAACAAACAAGAAGGCATGTGAAATGCCTTGAGTGCAAATTGCTGTAGCTCGTTTGGACTCTCTCATGATTTGTCCCATTCCACACAGCTGGCAGGCCAGGACAGAGCTAGCTAGAAAACTGGTTTTTCTTCAGTGAAAAGTTTCAGATTCCAAAATCTTGAGTTTCAAATCCGAATGGAAATCCAAATAGTTTCTACAAGCCTGAAATTCCAGTTTGACAAGTTCAAACCCTTCTGTCTGATTTTTAGACCTAGAATAGGAAATCTAAGGATGCATCTGTATTAATATCTTAGTTCAGGTAAGAAGTGATTTTGAAGCAAATCTCCAAGGTAGCCCCACTTACTGTGCTTTAGTTCATACCACAGAGCCCCAAGACAGAGAAAATTAGATTATTTTTTAAAATTATTTTTTTCAATGAAATAAAAAGATGCGCTCTTAACGTGCAACAAACAGTAATGCGTACACAGTCCCCAAGATTAGACTGGTGCTAGTCTGAAGTAAATGTTGGCATATGGGATTCATTATTGTTTCATTATACATGACTGCTTCTGCTGTGCCACACGACTTCTTAATGTTGACTAATATTGGTCACTGATTTTGTTTTTCCATTAATTACTGTTTCAGGTAAATATTTTTATTTCTGAATTGCAAAAGTGAAGACTACTGCATAAACCAAAACTTAAAGAAGGAGAGGAGAAATATGTGGGAGGGAGAAGAAAGACGAGTATCCTCAGAGCTTCAAAAAGTACCACAGGGTTTGCAAGCATTTTGTAGCAATAGCAGGTATGATAGATTCCAGGTACCAACAACTGGAGTCTAAGTTAAAACTCTTCTCCTGTCTCTGCATGTCACCCAGGTTTCGTGGGAGGCCCCTGAAACAATGAGTGACACCTGAGCCTGCATACCACTTGCTTCTTACCAGCTCCCCAACGAAATGTTTAGTCCCAAAATCTCACCAGAACCTTGTTTGATAAGAAAATGATTAGCTACTTCAAATATATGGCAGCAGGACAGAAGAACTGCAGATACTGCCTCTTGGTGCATCTTAATGTCTCTTAACAAAAATCACTACATGCTTTTTTAGATTCCTGAAACATGGAAAAGGATATACATGCATTTTTTAAACAATTCCCCAATAGATAACGCCTCCAAAACTTCTTAAAATTAAAGATCTGGAAGGTGCAAGAAGGAAACAGGTGGAACAAAAGAACTACCACCAATGCAAAAGGTATTTCTTTGTAGTAATTGAAGACAAAAACAGAGATAAACTTTCATTCTTTCTTGAGTTGCAGTGCTACATCAGATTGCTTTAATGCAATGCCTAAATAACAATAAATATAGGAATCTGCTGTTACCTTATCTAGCATCTTGCCTTTAGGGTGCATGTAAGAATTTATATCAGCAGCTGGAGGAATCTCATCTTAGACATTAATCAGAGCATCTGTGTTTATCTTTGTTAATGTGAGATTTAGATAAAGTTGCTGTACTATATTTGTGTTAATTATTTAATAACGCTTCTACCATATTGTCAGTTAAGCTTTTTGAAAGCTATTATTATAAATACTATTCATCTGTATATAGGCTTCTTTCCTCTAATTCAGCAAGTTGTTCATGTTGGTTTATCAGCATGTTTTGATCTGCACAAGGCTAGTTAGCTACGCTTAACTGATAGGTCTGTGATAACTTACCTCCTTGCATTGCTTTTCACAATCCAGCTTGACAAAGATATGCGGTAGAAGTTGCATACCTGTCTCACAAACATTTATAGTAACAGTATGCCAGAATTACATGAAATTTCTTTGCAAAAGTTCTGCGTTTAATTACCATTAGCCTGAGATCATTTTGCAAAACAAACTTCCACATATCAACATGAAAAAGATTGAAATGTGCATGTGCACATGCACATTTGACATGTGCAACAGTAAGCCACAAAACAGTGTTTTATGATGTAAGTCACTGTAAAAACTGGTGCATATTTCTTTAGCTTTGAGGGATGGTTCAAATGAATTTTTACAAATTTCCTGGCAGACCTACTCATTACATCTTTTCTCAGAATCTTCTAAATTTCCATATGTCGTTTAAAGCTAAATTTAAAGCCATATCTGTTATGCAGAACGGGGTATCTAAATTCAGTGTAAGAAAGGAAATTAGACATCCTCTTTCATATATTTCAAGCTTTCCCCATAATCCTTTTTTCTTTTCATGCCCTTATTAGATCCCTTCTTCCCTAGATACATACTGATTTTAAGAACCACAGAGTTTTTTAAACCTGTTTGCTGTTTGCTTCTTTACTATATCAGAGCCTAATTTTGTCGCCGTTTTGGCAGGCAAGCCATTGCTAAACATATTTCAAGTCTTCTCAGAGAAAATAATTTTTCATTTTTAGATGTCAATCGTTAAAAAAAATGATTGATGCTATAATATTTTTCTCATTCACTTTAATTAACTTCTAGTAAAGAAGCCTAATGCTTAACTAAATCTATGTTTTCTATATCAATACAGAATTTCCAATGTGCTGTATAGATATATAACATTGGCTAAGTCTCAAAAACCTGGAGTATAGTGGACAATGGCTTCAAATTATGATATTTGAAGAGGTAGACTCTTTTAAGGTGGGACACTATTACACTAACAACCATACTTTTTGTCATTTAAAATCTGCTATCTTGAAGTAAAAACTGCCTCAGATACTGTCATGATGTTCTGAAAATAAAAATGAAATGTATCAGTGAATAATTTCATGTATCATCAGTCACTATTCCACAGAACTCCACACTTTCTGTGATAGATTAAAGATTATTAAACAAGAAATATTTCAAATTATTTTATTCTTATTTTA
Organism: Amazona ochrocephala; assembly: GCA_039720435.1. Lineage (NCBI taxonomy): Eukaryota > Metazoa > Chordata > Aves > Psittaciformes > Psittacidae > Amazona > Amazona ochrocephala. The sequence goes on along the minus strand of CM077877.1, from coordinate 62,078,431 downwards.
ACATATCTTGCAACTCAGAATCATATTTAGCTATAATATCCCAGCTTGCCTCCAGTTATTAGCTTCTTTATTTGACAGTTTGACACTTATGCTATCAGTATTAAGATTCACGTTTGAGCTGAGTGCATTCTAATATACATGCTGTGATAATTCACCTTTTACACCTGAAAAGTGTGTATTTTTCATGATGCACTGTCGTGCTTTAGTAAGGTATTTGACACATTAATCTACATTTTTAAAAAAAAGATCTTCACTGACTTGTTACATTGGGGTAAAAATGTGGATATCAGCTAGAGTATTGTGCTGGATTTAGGAAGCCATTCCTATTGTTTTCTATGTATGAGAATGCCACAGTGGCCATATTAAATCTATCTCACTACAATCCTGCATTCAAAACAAGTTCTGTATTAGTTTGCTTTAAAATATGATCATTGTATACCCATTATAAGAGCTACCAAAGGTTTCAGAAGAATGTCGCACCTACATTAATATTTCCTGGTCTATGGCTTAGCCAGAAGTCTGCATCAGACTGCCATTATAAATGAAATACTAACTATCTTCCAGTAAACAATTAATGACATTTAAAGTAGCTAATTTTGCTTTGCAACACATACTGGAGACACTCCTTGATTAGAATTCTTTACAGATATGCCCACTGAAGTTAGCGACAGGATTTTATTTATTCTAACAGATGCAACATACAATCCATATTTATCTGCTGATGGACTTTTGGTCTACTTCAGTCAGTTTGAATTTATCTTTATTAGTCTAACAACTGAAACTGCAAATGAATCATATTCTATCATGTACTAAGAAATACACAGATAGACTTGATCAGCTGGAGACAAATTTTCAGTTTAGTGGAAATTCCTTCTAAAGGGAATTTCACTCCATGGAATTCCCATCTCTGCCAATGTTTCTTTGCAGAAGCTTGTGTTTATTTGCTGTTGTCATTCCTCTGAAAAAAAGGTGATGGAAAAAATGGTTTTCAAATTGACTTCAAGGATATTCTGCTTCCTAGATTATCCAGGGCTTTTCAAAGAACTGACAAACCATAAGTACACAAGATATATGCTAACAAATAACACACAACAGCATTGAGAAATGCCAGAAATCACCAAACCTGGCCTGTTCTTAGACTGATCATCTGTGCATTTAGGTGGTGTTTAGTGCTGGTTAACATAAAGCTTCATTTCCTTCACAGGTAAATGGTATAAATCAGAAAAGCGCCCACTGTTCAGTCTTCAAAATAAAAATGTAGATTTACAAGCTTAGTATGCCTGTCTCACGCCCTTCTTTTTTCTTATTCATATTTCTCATGTTTTCTGCTCTGGAATTCAACACAATCAGAGGTCTGGTCACATTAGTATTCTGGCCAGAGGTTTCTTACATAGAAATGGTACATAGAAATAGTGATCGAAACTTTGTTTTGAAAATACTTTAACTGGAATAAGAAAAATCTTGTCTCTACTTTTCCATTTCTAAATTCTCCTTAAGAGCGAGTGAAATACATAGCTCATGGCACCTGGGGAGAGCCTTCTTTACTTGGAAAGGAGGATCATTTGTTTTAACATGTGATCTACAGAGCTGAGGCTGGTGGCAAACTGCCAGTTTCCTTGCTTCCATTTAGCACTGGTTTTGCAAAAATCTCCCGTATTTTATGCTGTTTTCTAACAGTAGAGTAAAGGTTTTTGTAGCTGATGAACCCTTCAGGGAAGGGTTGTTAAAGGAAGGCTGGAAAATAAAATCAGTCGTCTGAGGGTTTTTTTTTTTTGTCTTAACTCTTCTTAACGAGTTCAGAAATTGTTCATGCTATCATTCTTCTAAATGCAGAGTATTTTCTGTAAGGCTGAAGTATATATGGGAAACTCTGGAATCACATACAAAGCATTCAACTCCTTTTACAATGTGTATTTCTAAGAATAATAGTATCTGTTATACTTAAGAACATACGGAATATTACACATTTTCTCCTTGTTCTTTTTTTGTGGACAACACTGGCAAATACTTGTGAGCTCCTGCCAGGGAAGAATTGCTAAAATGTGTCCGTACATTTAATCCAAAGGGTACAATTTATTTCTGTAATAGGATTCCCCTACAAGAAACTGAAAAATTAAAGAGAATTAGAGGTTTTCCACAGCTCGTTTGCTGATTGCTAATGCATCTGGCCAGCAAAAGGAACAGAATCGCTCCAACCTGCCTGGAGCACAGCAGTTAGCTGGAGCATAGCTCATACTCTTGGCTGCTCTGTGGCACTGTAGCATCTCTCCAGCAACACAAACTGCATCAAGATACTGCATAGAATCATAGAATAGTTAGGGTTGGAAAGACCTTAAGATCATCTAGTTCCAACCCCCCTGCCATGGGCAGGGACACATCACACTAAACCATGCCACCCAAGGCTATGTCCGACCCCGCCTTGAACACTGCCAGCAATGGAGCATTCACAACTTCCCTGGGCAACACATTCCAGTGCCTCACTACCCTTACAGTAAAGAATTTCTTCCTCAGATCCAATCTAAACTTCCCCTGTTTAAGTTTGAACCCATTACCCCTTGTCCTATCACTACAGTCCCTCATGAAGAGTCCCTCCCCAGCATCCCTATAGGCCCCCTTCAGATACTGGAAGGCTGCTATGAGGCCTCCATGCAGCCTTCTCTTCTCCAGCCTCAACAGCCCCAACTTTCTCAGCCTATTTTCATCCGGGAGGTGCTCCAGTCCCCTGATCATCCTTGTTGCCCTCCTCTGCACTTGTTCCAACAGTTCCATGTCCTTTTTATGTTGAGGACACCAGAACTGCACACAATACTCCAAGTGAGGTCTCACAAGAGCAGAGTAGAGGGGCAGGATCACCTCCCTTGACCTGCTAGCCACTCTTGCTTGACCTTGTTTAGTTCTGGGACTGTTCCCCAATGAGCTGACATCTTTACTTCATTTTCCACCTTTGTTGACTTCCAGAGACTATATTTTGTAGTTTTCTTTCTAATACTAATTCACAAAAGCAGCTCTTATTAAAGCAGCATTTTATTTTCTCCTTTTTGGTAGAATAGTATTATGATGTAAATTGAATATTCTATTTGATATATACAACAACAACACATCTGTGACCTTATAATTAAAGAGGTTCAGCATAAATAAGGCATTATACAAGGCTTCCTAGAGTGTGAACAGGAACTGTGGTGGGTTTTTCCTATTAGACTAGCCTTTAAGAGATTTTGTTCCGCAGAATCTCAAGAGCTTGCAAATAATTCAGTAACTTAATCCTTGAGGCCTTTAAAAATATTTAAATTGGCCCACTTATTTTTCAGCATCAGTAAAAGATTTCTGCTTTTTTGCATGTACAATTAAAACTTACCAGTCAAATTGTGTGTTAGTCTAGTTCCAATGTAATTTCATAGTAAATCAAAGTCATCAAGAAAAGCAAATTCCAACACTGACTCCTCTCATGCTGCTCTGCTCCATTAGTTATAGTACCAATATTCATAGAAAATGTGTATGCAGCACAGTTATAGGGAGGAATGGAACACAGATTTAGGTTGCAAAGCTCAGAATCACTTGAAACTTCACATTTTGAATAAAAAATTTTATATATGAGGCAAACCACACCCTTGCAAGTTGTCATTGCTTAGCAGTTCACTCTGAGTCACATCCTGTCTGTGAAGAGTTGGCTTCATCCATTTTGGAATTAAATAAATTGTTGGTAAAGGAAAGAAAATCAAACCATATAAACATTTCACTGAAGATACAAAAAATTCCTAGCAGGACTTTACAATAACTTAATACATCTTGGTAAATCTCCCACTGTCACTACTTTACACTCCCTAAAACTCTGTAGCTGCTTCTCTGGTGTACTCCGAACAGAAAGAACTGAAAGCTATGATAATTCAGAGTACTCTGTGTAGTCATTTTTTTTCTCTTCTTATCTTGCCTTTGCCATTTCAGGAAGATATTTCATTTTTGTGTTTTATGTCCTCATAAACCATTTGTGCTTTTATGTTCATCTCCATTCTCCAGAAACCCAAATCAGAATCCAAAACATTTCAGTGTTGCTCAGCAGTGGGACTGAGTGCACACTCAGCAAGTTTGCTGATGACACCAAGCTGTGTGGTTCGGTTGATACGCTGGAGGGAAGGAATGCCATCCAGAGGGGCCTTGATGCACTTGAGAGGTGGGCTGATGCCAACCTTAAGAAGTTTAACCATGCCAAGTGCAAGGTCCTACACCTGGGTCGGAGCAATCCCAGACACTGCTACAGGGTGGGCAGAGAAGAGATTCAGGGCAGCCCTGCGGAGAAGGACTTGGGGGTGATTCTGTGATAAATGACTTTTCACTTTCCAAAATGAGAGATTAAATATGACATAAAGGATCCTTTGGAAATATCTACCATTAGATAAGGAAAGGGAAAAGGAAAAGGAAAGGAAAAGGAAAAGGAAAGGGAAGGGAAAAGGAAGGGGAAGAGGAAGTGGAAAGAGAAGAAGAAGGAGAAAGGGAAGGGGAAGAGGAAAGGAAAGGGAAAGGTAAAAGGAAAGGGAACAACCACCCCTCTAGGAAGCCTGTTCCCATAGTCAAACAGCTATAGTGCTTATCTAGTTTGCTGCATACATAAATCAACTTGGTCTCTTTCCCAAAGGAGAGTTAAACTCACATTTTCTGCCTCTCAGAATAACACTAGACATAAACATGACTTTCTTTTCTAAATTATTCCATTTTATAAAATAGGACTGAAAAAATGGAAAAAACAAAATGTGAATCTTCAACCTATAAGGATATGGGTTTTCTTATTCTGATTTCTTGGTGAAGGCTTTCACCATACACAAGCCTACACACAGGGCACATTCAAAGTTCATGGCAAGACTTCTCAGATTCTGGAAGACTCTGAAGAAGGTCTGCTGTAAACTTTCTTGTTATTACTAGTTTGACATTACCAGCTGCATTGCAGGGAAGAGAAGACAAGACTGGCTAAGTATCTGCTTCCACCTACTGGCATAAAAAGACTGCTGTTCCAAAGACTGTGGTTTTCACTTCTCAGCTTTTGGGCAGAATATTTTAAAGACTAAACCATCTTCCTACAGCATAAAGCTTCCTCTGCATCCTGTCATTGCTTCTAATTTCAAAAAGTGCTCTAGATTGTTAATTTCTCTGAGAAGTCTTAGCATGTGTTTCACCACTATTTACATGACGACTTTCTCCTTTAATTGCTTACTATTCTGAACTATTGCCACTTCATCCTTTCTTTCTACTAAGCAATTCATTGTGATTTTCTCCACATTCAATATTATAGACTATTCTACAATTTTTGAAGTAAGATTTTATGCTAGATACTCTTCTCAAAAGTGCATACTCTGAGAAAGAGTCAGCATTTCACTAGCTTTAATTCATGCTGTTCCTTTATTCTAAAATGCAGAAAACAACTTCTGAGTAGATCTATTTAAAGATGGTATTGCAACTGGGGAGACAGAACAACCAGAAGCCTCACTGTAAAGGATAAGTGAAAAAGTTATAAACAAAATCAAACAGTCCTCTGACCTGGACAAAAATGGTTTTAGAGATGCAGGTACAAGGTGGTACAGAAATACACTATTCCTGTAGTCCCAAGCTTTGAGTAAATTGAGGCTAATTCATTTGCATGTTTTCCTAATGCAAGCTCACAAATAGTTTCAAGGCCACTCAAGGTCAAGGAATGCATATGCTCAAACACGGCTTTGTGTGAAATCTTAAATCTCATAGAATGGTCTGAGGATAGCCATAGTGCATGCATTTAGATATTTCTTATTTTGAATTATAACAGTGCAAGAGAATGTCACAACTTAAAAGTTATTTCTGAATAACTTCTTGCACGGAGGGAGGAATTAACAAAATAGTCATCTATTTGCTATGACTGAAGAGTTTTTGCAGATATTGCAGCAGTATTGATATCAGGAAGGAGAAGCTGGTTTTCACCAGGAAAACTTCCTATCTTGTCTCTGCAAGAATGGATGTTCCTGATGTCATGATGAGGATACACAGATTTACCCTGTGCAACCCTGGGAATACAACAAAGTAGGCACAGGCTTCACAATTTACTGTTAGCTTGCTCTCTCTCTTTTTTCCCAATCAGGTAGTTGTTATGTTTAGTTTCGAAGGCAGCAACCAGTCAGTACCTATTGGACTCTTGCAATATGCACCTTTATACATATTTTTACACCTACATATGTGCAATTTTTTACATTTTTACATATACTTAAATGACAATAAGTAATATTTGGGGTCAGTCAATCCCATTTTATTGTAATTCAAGATGGTATCAAAATTATTTTTTCTAAACTTACCAAAAGCCATCTCAGAGTCTTTCCTCCAGGCTAATGCTAGCCAGAACTTTTTACCGTGTCTCTTCCCAAATTCTTACTGAAAGTGGTTCCAGAGTTTTACTTCTGTGATGTTAAGAAACTTTTTAAACTGCAGCTAAATTCATCAAGGTTTGATTTCTCAATTTGCCTAAGATTTACTATGAGTCAATTTTTTTCCTCCTTCCTGTTATCAGTGGTAGTAAGTTGAAAGAAAAAGATATGAATCTCTGGAAGAATCAAACATATCATGTATTCATTTAGAGTTTAGTCAAGAAGCCCTTGCTTTGCACATTGATTTTAAGCTGTGACATAACTAAAATTAACTGCTAACAAATACACATGTAATTTCTGCTTACAAAGATCTGACCTCACTCTGGAATTTTCACAACCTGATGGGTAAATAATCAAAACATAGGACTGTAAGCTTGATTTGTTCTGATAGACTTCACAAGTACCTTAGAGCTCTCTTAATAGGCACATGAATGTTTGAATCTGCAGGCCATGCATGCATGAGGAAGTCAATCTGGAGACTTCAAGAGTTTATGCTTCATCACCAAGATGCATTGTGTGAAATGATACTTGTTGCCAGTTGTTCCATCTGCATTCCTTACTGCACCTTTGTGGCCATTACTGAATGCAGATTCTCATGGGCCCAGCATGGTGCCGACAAATCTAGTTTGGAATCTTGATATCACGTGAGAACCCTTTGTGGTTTGATAGTTGTAGATGACACTACTGTAGATACTAGGAATCACTCAAATAGTAGCTGTGTTTCTAAGTTCACAACGATTAAGGGATGTGACTTAAATTATGCATCGACTCTTATGCCTTATCAATTCATATCTGTAAACACCTGAATGTGTCTACACTTGAATGTGGCAAACATGCTTATTTCCACTGAGAAGTGTAAAACTGCAGGGAATGAAAACCTGAAAGGAAGATTAAACACTGGTTATAACTCTGATTTCACTTTTACAACAAGCTTTATTTTCATTTCTAAGCCAAAAAACAACATCCTTTTGCTACATTCAAGGTCATTTGCGGTTCTGGAGCAGAGCTTGCAAATACAGCTCTGCGTTGCTCCAAGCATTTATTACAGGTGCTGACAACTGACTGGGAGTGTTGGGATGGATAAAGGTCCCCCTCCAACACATGTAGTTTTAAAGCTGCTTTGACTGGCCTGGCAAGCCTACCCAATCAGAGCTTCCCCTTCTTTGTCAGACCAGCTCCACCAGGCTCCAGTAAACCTGGCCTCCCAAATCATAGAATTGTAGAATAGTTAGGATTGGAAAGGATCTTAAGATCCTCTAGTTCCAACCCCCCTGCCATGGGCAGGGACACCTCCCACGGGCAGGGACACCTCCCACTAAAACATGTCACCCAAGGCTCTGTCCAACCTGGCCTTGAACACTGCCAGGGATGGAGCATTCACAACTTCCCTGTGCAACCCATTCCAGTGCAATCGAGTCCCATCTTCTACATAACCAAACCCCTGACTATGGCACCACCATTCTAACCATTTACTAACCTGCCAAATCCACCTGGCCTTTTAAAGGTCCTCCCCTCTGACCTGGAGGATTGATGGAAAAGCTATCTGAACCCCAGAGCCTTAACCACCTTGCCCAGGGCTCTGAAGTCCTTCTTAAAGATTCCCAGGCTGCTGCTGTCAATATCACCAGCACCCACATTGTCCATTAGAAGTGGGTAATAGTCAGCGGGACTTACTAGACCACACAACCTCTCAGCAACATCTCTGATCCGAACCCCTGGCAGGCAACACACATCCCTTGAGACTGAGTCAGGCCAACAGATAGGTGCCTCTGTGCCTTCCAAAGTAGAGTCCCCGACTACAGTGACATACTATGTTTTCCTGGAGGCACCAGTAGTGACCCTCTTTACTGGGGATTCAGCTGGTTGTTCTTTTGGTGCAGTGTGCATTTCCTTGTTAGCCCCCTGCAGAGCTGCGAAGCAGTTCTGGGTGGGCATGTTGGATTTTGGAGGAAGCTCCTTGCTTTTAATTGTCCTCTTCCTCCTTTTTGTTTTTGTTTTGTTTTGTTTTGTTTTTTTACTAGCTCCCAGCTTCCTGGATTAATGCTCTCCTCCTTCTCTGTATGCGCTTCAGTGGACGCTTGTGACGTGATTGATAACGGGAAGACATAAAGAAATAGCCTTGACATAACTATGTTAGAAGCTTAACCATATATGGCATGAATATTTACTTAGCTGATTAAGGAACTAACTAACCACAAAAACGTAAGGTAAGAGTAAAGGCCAGTTTTAGCCGGACTTGGAACGACAATAACAGGAAAGATAGTTTTGCGCATGGGCAAGAGGATGGAGGTAAAGAGTTCGACCCTGAAATCTGGGACAAAGGTGATGGAGGAAGACTCTTACTTCATCAGAAGACCCCCGCCGAAGACCCCAGGCAAGATGAGCGCATGCGCAAGAAGGGAGGAGACACGTTCCGGGAATGCGCCGCCTGCTAATGAATATGTATGATTTTATACGTTAAATATCCGGTCCTTTGACTAGCCGTGTGTACGATAGGAGGGGGTATCTCGCGTGTACGCAGCGCTGCAATAAACACTATAGCTTTGTTTTTCTCTAATTCAGACGCCTGCATAGTTTGGGCCTGGAGCAAGCAGTGCTGCTTCTTCTCAGCTTCCCTGACATCTTTCAGCTACTGGCAGTGTCCCACAGCTCAGCCCCTGCTGCAGGAGGGCCTCCACCAGGGAGCACCGAGTGTAGCCCTGCCCATTGTGCACCCTCGCCTCAGGAGACCAGTGCAGCCGCTCTCTACACCCCGAGCTCTGCGCTGCAGCCTCCCCTTTCATGGGCTCTGCCTGCTGCCGACGCCGCCACCACCGGGGCAGCCGAAGCAGAGCTCCCAGACCGGGCCCTGGCCCTGCCCCTGAGGAGAGTGCTCCCCTCCCGCCCGCTGCTAGCTCGCGCTGCGGACACCAACTGCCCCGCCACGCGCTGTTCCCGCGCTTCCCGAGGCGGGGTTTTCCGCTCAGGCCGGGGCCGTCCGTCCTGGCGCCGGCCCCTGGGAGTCCCTGCTCGGCTTAGCGGAGCTGGGGGCTCCTGCGCAAAACCTGGCGAGGGCTCGAGGCTCCCTCGGGGGCTCTCGCCGCTCACAGCTGAAGCTGCCGGACGCGGGGTTTCCCCTCGATCCGAGGTTGAAGGCTCCTCTCTAGAGCTGCTCACCTCGGCAGATGGCCAATGACTGCTATTGCCCTGTGAGCTTAATGCCTTCCTTGCCCAAGAACCTTGCACACCAAAACCCATTCAGGTACCCTTGCAGCTTTGGGCCTCGTGTACCCTGCTCATCTTCATGAACAACATTCCACTTCTGAAAAAGCAGATTGCAACACCTGATAGGAAAACGTTTCTTCTCCAGGTGTGATTACAGCTGTGGCTGCAGGCCACGTTTCTGCAGTTTATAATCTGGGTGCCATTCTAGAACTTCAGGGGGAACACAGCGCTAAGGCATTCTGCTTTGTTTCTCTTTTATGTCTTTTATGACTTTAATGCTTCATTGCACACCACTGAGGGTCTTTCCACCTTCCTTTTCTCCACGTACCATGGGAGAGTTGAAAGAGTTTGAGTGGTTGGGTGGGTGGGTGGTTGGCTGGCCGGCTGCTTGCCAAGGTCACCCTGAAACAAGGTATGAGATCGGAGAACACAGCAGATGACGTGGCAGTCAGGAGACAGTGTCCCTGCCAGTCACTTTTTATTCACTTCTCTAGGCGAGCAGCTCTTTTCCACCTTGCCCGCTGTTCTTGGAAAAGGCTTTGAGATGCACAGCATGACATGAGCCACTTTTCATAAGAGCTGTTCTCTTTTGCCTTTGGTTGCAGATGTGGATTCAGGGGTTGACTATTCAGCTTCGCAGTGGGATCCTGATGTACAGCCTTGAAGAAAAAGCAAGGGTAACTAGAGAGCCTTCACTTCGAGAGCTGCCACAACCTATCTAGAAGGCCACCCTGGCTCCCATGCAGCTGCTGCTTAGGAAGAACCATGTCACAACATGTCACTACTGCTTTTTCTCCCTCTGTCTTTGAATGCAGATGTTCCACAGCATATTGCTTTTCCAGCTGCTCAAGGGGCAACTAGGTTTCATCCTCAAGAGCGTCCCCTTGGTACGTTGTCAGTGTCTGTCTCCCAGAAGGAATAAACCTTTACTTTTAAATAATTTACCCATGAGCAGTTTAACAGAATGTACTCTCTGCAGGTCTTCGAGGCAACTGGGGTCTGCCATTGGCTCGCACAGATAAGTGTTGGCCATTTACTGACTTTGAGAGCAGCTAAGTCACAGGAGAAACTCTCTATAGCTGCTCTGCATCTGTTAGTCTGCAGACCAACAGTAAAGCCTAGAATCAAAGAAGAGGACTGTAAAGGACTTTAAGATCATCTAGTTCCAACCCCCCTGCCACGGGCAGGAACACCTCCCACCGAAACATGTCACCCAAGGCTCTGTCCAACCTGGCCTTGAACACCGCCAGGGATGGAGCATTCACAACCTCCCTGTGCAAACCATTCCACTGTCATCGAGTCCCATCTTCTACATAACCAAACCCCTGACTATGGCACCACCATTCTAACCAGTTATTAACCTGCCAAATCTACCTGGCCTTTTTAAGGTCCTCCCTTTTGACCTGGAGGATAGATGAAAAATTTATCTGAACCCCAGAGCCTTAACCACCTAGCCCAGGGCCCTGTAGTCCTTCTTAAAGATTCCTGGGTTGCTGCTGTCAATATCACCAGCACCCACATTGTCCATTAGAAGTGGGTAATAGTCAGCGGGACTTACTAGACCACACAACCTCTCAGCAACATCTCTGATCCGAGCCCCTGGTTCGCAACACACGTCCCTTGAGACTGAGTCAGGCCAGCAGATGGGTGCCCCTGTGCCTTCCAAAGTAGAGCCCCCTTCTAAAGAAGTAGATTGCAATAACTTATAGGAACGTTTCTTCTCCAGGTGTGTTTACAGCTGTGGCTGCAGGCCACGTCTCTGCAGTTTATAATCTGGGTGCCATTCCAGAGCTTTAGGGGGAACACAGGGCTAAGGCATTCTGCTTTGTTTCTCTTTTGTCTCTTTTATGACTTTATAATACTGCACTGCACACCACTGAGGAACAATATCCCCGGCAAGCACTCCTTGCCTGAAGACACCCCTGGATGCAGCGAGAGTTCAGCCTCTCAAACACAAAACACACTATGGCATTGCCAGCAGTGCAGAATACAGAAATATGTGGGAGCGTCCCTTCTCCAACAGGTGCTGGTCATGGTGGTGAGGAAACAGCACAGCCTGAAGAATCCAAAAGCATGACAGTGTCCGCTGCAGTTGTGTCAACGGCCATCCTTGCGTCCGTACTCCTCCTACTAGCTTTGGGTTGCCTGCTGGTATTGCCGGGGCCGAAAAGGAAACGGTGAGTGTTTTTTCCTAGCATTCTTGGTTGGATGGCTGCTCTGCCCAACGAAGCACCTCCAGTGGCAGCATCCTGGAGTACAGGTCCCATGGGCAGCACCATGAGCATGTCATACATTCGAGATCATAGAAGTGTAGAGGGGGTCCAGACATGGGGCAACTACAGCTTCCGTGGGCAACCAGCTCCAGTGCCTCAGAACCCTCGTTGTAACAAATGCCCTCCTCCTGTCCAATTTAAATCTACCCTCTTCCCATTTAAAACGGCTGCCGCTCGCCCTGTCAGTACAGGGCTTGGTAAGAAGTATCATTCCCATCTTGCTTAATAACCCCCATTATCCTGTTCAACCCCTTGGATGCCTGCCGGTTTGAACTGATGCGATTCAGAACTGTCTTTGCTGAGAAAACTTTGCCTTTTACTCTGAGGACAGCTGCCAGCATCAATGGTGCTGAGGTGGAGGCGCAAAGCTGGCTGATGATGTCCACTGGGTTCTCTTCCATCCGTGACCCTTTAACTCAGGTCCCTTGTGAAAACGTGATGATCCGCTACCCAGTGTCACACAAGCGGGTAAAGAACTTCCGCAGGGAGAGCGTCCTGGGGGAGAAGTCTTTAAAAGCCAAGGTGAACAAGGGGGCCACTTTTGGATCAACCAGTCTGTCTGGTTCTGAGCCAGTAATGAGAGTAACTTTGGGAACTGCCAAATACGAGCATGCCTTTAATTCCATCGTATGGAGGATAAACCGACTGCCTGACAAAAACTCTGCTTCTGGCCATCCTCACAACTTCTTGTGTTACCTGAAGCTTGGCTCTCGCCGGGAAGTGCCTTCCAGTTCTGTCCGCTATGCAGATGTGGAATTTGACATGCCCACCACTTCTGCGTCCAAAGCCACTGCGGTCCATCTCTGTTGAGGACAAGACCAATGTGAGGAAGTGGGTCAACTATTCAGCACACGACAGTTACAAGGTCGAAATAGGGCGGAAAAAAGGCTTGAATGAGGATTTGAAGGGGGAAGATACAGCAAATGTCAATGAGTGTGCTACGCAGTGAAGAAAGACCAGTCTGCAAGTCACAAGAGGGGTGGTCAAAGTAAAAAACCTGGAAGAAAGAACTTGCAGGGTATTGGTATTTTTCTTTTAAAAAGTGCACAGTGCTACTCTCAAGATAATGCTCCGAAGAGTATTATTTTTCCTTGTGATGATCTCTACTTTGGGGAGAAGCTCATATATGGTTTGTTTGGAGTGGACCCACGGAACGATTTAAGTACATTTGGGGTAGAGACCGAATGACTTGTATTACGCTCAAGCCCGCCTTTTCTGCCTCTTCACCATGTAGTTTCTGCACTGAAGTATGGTCTGACAAGCATCACAGTCAAACCAGAAAGCAGCCTTTGTCTCACAGTCTTACCCACCTACATTAAGCCTTTTTTTTGTTGTTGTTGTATGCCTGTTGGTTTGGTCATTGGCAGATTCACTTCCTTCTGAACTGCCAAATAAAACCCAGGCAGCATCAAGTGAAAAATGATGTAAAATCTCATTTCTGTAGTGATCAACAGAGTGAAAACCCTGAGCATCATTCTGAAGAATCAACAAACTCTGCATCTTAAACATAGTGAACGGTCAAGCATATGAACTGCAGACAGGACAGCTAATCATGCAGCTGTTCTTCTATTCACCCCTTGCTGTCTCATCCCCTGAATGACAACATGTCATTGTGCACATTTTCGTAGTCTGCACAAGTTACAAGAAAGTCTCTGCAATTTCTTAAAATTTGTACTTGTTAGTCTGTTCTGTTATCTTGACTGAACATGGTAATGGCTGCTAGTAACAGGGAATGTGTCTTATAGAGGTGATACAGGAGGGACTTGGCTAAGATTAGATCATTCCTGCCGAAGAAGACATTTAAGGGAGAAACACGAGGGTTTGGGTTTGGGGTTTTTTTATGTTTTCTGGGGTGGGAAAGGTGGGTGGTTATTGAAAATGTCAGAACAAAATTACTTTAACAGACAATGTTGTTTGCCTTCCTGAAAATCCTTGGAAGTCTGTCCAGCACGATATCACTTCCACGTTCTATCCTGAGCCTACAGCAGAAGTAACTTGTATCTTTATAAAACCCCCACTAACCGGCGCCTAAAATCTCTTTTCAAAAATTCATAACAAGTTTCTATCATGGAGATTTTTTATCTCCACTTAGCTGAAGGTAATAGCAAGTCTTAAAACTTCTTTCTAAATAAAAATGCAGAAGGCAAAAGTCTCATTCATATATATTTTAGAGGAAACAGCGTTCAAAGTACCCGATTTTTGTAGTTGTTTCCCTGGCTTGTGTAATATTTCGTGTTGAGGTAATTTTAAACGTAAAAAGAAACAAATGTATTAAATCATTTATCTTGTGAAAGGTTACTGCTGACTTTAAAATCACACGTTCAGAAAGCCTTGACAATGTAATTTAAAATCATAATGAATGAAAACGCAAGCTTTTTTATAAATTTATAGATTTATTTTACATTTCATATAACAGAAAGTTAATACATTCTCAATTTGCTACTTTCACTGTGACTCCTCTAAAAATCACTACAATGTTAAAATCCCAAATGAAACTTGATTAATTACATTTAGCCTAAAACTGGTAGTGGTAGAATTTAAAACAAATTATTATAGAGAACCTATAAATGCCTTTTTGTATGCACCTAAATTTCAATCCTAGGTCAACTTAGTGACATATATTTACACAGGTACACCTCTGTAAATACATAAAGTCTCAGTCCTTTTAGGACTTTAGAATAAGCATATAATATTCTACTGCAGGTAGTCCTACTGAAGCCCAGGGAGCTGCCCAGAGCACACCAGTTAGTACTAAACATTTGCAGCATCTCTCTGTGAATGGAAGAATACCATCAACTTTTATGAACCATTTTGATATCAGTGGAGTAAAATTCCTGATAAACTGCAAAGAATTATTTATTAAATGATAACTTTTATAGGCTGTGAAATATCTGAGAGCACAGTGCTGAATACACGACTAATTCTCAGCTCTGTTACAGGCTGACTGTGGTGAGTTGCATGGCAACTCCTCTGGAAGATTCACTCTTTTTTTCAAAGAACTTCTGGGTGTTCTTCCTGTTTTTCACTGTAGCTTCTAGTTTCTGGAAAGGATCAGCAAGAAATCCAACAAAGCCAAGCTGAAGGAGTGCTGAGATGTTGCTGAGGAAGTGCAGGAATGTTTTGTGAAAGAAACAGAGTGGAGATTTCCGACTCTGATCTGCAGGCTCATGGTCTGAATATTTGCCTATTGTCCCCCAGCCCTTGAAAACACAAATAAGTAATAGCAAATAAACAGTATTGTACTCCTTGAAGAGGGGAGAGAATCAAAGGAATATCATTTTCCATCTCTGAGTTCTTAAACTATTCAGTCTTTATCATACTCCAGCTATGGAATATTCCATGCCCACAAAACTGAAAGATGAACATATCAGAAGCTTCTGGATTTAGTTAATTTCTCTACCTTTCCATCACTGGTTTTTTTTGTTGTTTTGTTTTGTTGGTTGTTTTTTTTTAATTCAAAGCTAATGAATGAAAGAAAGAGTATGGGCCTCTCTCTGATCTCTCTCACGTAGTTAGTAATACAAGAGAAGTACCTCTTCCAGTCCTTCCATGGAGTTATGCAGGCAAAACTGGAAAAGTGTTCTGGTTTATAAAAAGCTATTTTAATCCATTCTGATCACTGAAGAACGTTTTTCTGATGGACCTGCCACTGAATTTTCAAGAGCTTAGGATGAATACCTTGGCCGGAGTTTCAAAAGGTCTTATTTCCCATTGAAGCACTGAGGTAGTTTGTTTTCTTCAAATGAGCACTAACAGCCAAACTCTTTAGAAAATCTAGTGTTGGTATCACCAGGTGTCACCACTGAATTACTTTTTTAGTCCAACACTGTTACAAGCGCTGAGCATTTGAATAACGGGTTCAGACTTAAACAGGGGAAGTTTAGATTGGATATGAGGAAGAAATTCTTTACTGTAAGGGTGATGAGGCACTGGAATGGGTCGCCCAGGGAAGTTGTGAATGCTCCACCCCTGGCGGTGTTCAAGACCGGGTTGGACATAGCCTTGGGTGGCATGGTTTAGTGGGAGGTGTCCCTGGCCATGGCAGGGGGGTTGGAACTAGATGATCTTAAGGTCCTTTCCAACCCTAACTATTCTATGATTCTATGATTATACACTGAAATGCCACAATAAGTACTTCCCGGAGCCTTCTCCAGGTAGAACAGCCCCCACTGCTGTGGTGGCTCTCTCAGCTGTGAGGTTTTTCCCACCATCCTCTTCATTCCTATTGACGAGTACTCCTTTCCAAAACCCATTCTTCGTGTTGCAGAGAACAACTGCTTCTTGCTGTCAACAATGCATCGGAAAAAGAGGCAGCTACAAGCGAAGGAGATTATAAGCTAGAAAAAGAACAAAAACTCGCTGAAATTACCCTGGAAATAGAACAACTCACCAAGAAGGGGACATTAAGAGATAGCTACAGGCTGTGAAACTAGTTTGGAATCCTGATATCACGTGGAAACCCTTTGTGGTTTGATAGTTGTAGATGACACTACTGTAGATACTAGGAATCACTCAAATAGTAGCTGTGTTTCTAACTTCACAACGATTAAAGGACACGACTTGAATTATGCAGCAACTCATGCCTTATCAATTGTTCCAATCTTATTATACACTTGAGTCAAGATTTACTGCCTACCCCCTCCATAATGCAGCTTGCATTAGTGAGGAAGCTACTAAACCACAATGATCTGTATCAGCTGCTATAGCCATATTCGAAACAATGGAAGATCCCCCCTCTTCAATACCTCAGCCATGTACACAGGCGTCCAGGCTGTGTTTGTCCCTGTATGCCCCTAGTCATACCACTGTTCCTGTGATGGACTCTGGTAATGGTGTTACCCACACGGTCCCCATGTACAGAAGCCATGTCCCCCCCCATGCAATCCTCCCTCTGTATCTGGCTGGCTGTGACCTGACGGACTACCTCATGAAGATCCTGAGAGATCTTCACCACTGAGTAGCTTCACCACTACAGCTGAAAGCGACATTATGTGCCACGTGAAAGAGAAGCTGTTATGTTGCCCTGGATTTTGAGCAGGAGATGGACACAGCTGCCTCTAGCTCTTCCCTGGAGAAGCGATGCAAACTCCCAGATGGCCAGGTCATCAGCCCTGGCCATGAGAGCTTCAGGTGCCCTGCGGCCCTCCATGCCCCGACAGAGGTGCCCCATGACACAGAATCCCCGTGATGACACGCAAGGGCTCTGTGAGGTCACATATACGTATCCTGTCTTATGCTGTGTCTGGCTTTGGAAACGCCACCCTGCTCTCGTGGCCTGGAAGGTGCAAGGCGGGTGGACGGTTGAGGTGATGAGAACCATGGCAGAAGTGTGGGGAGCCTCCTCCTCCCATAGCTTCCTCTTCCTCCTCATTCTCCTTCTCCTGGCAACCCAGCATTTTGAGGGTAGCCAGGCTGTTCCAGTGGCAGCACGACATCCAGGTAGGGTGGGCAACAACAGAGGCAACATCTTCAGGGCGGGTGGGAGGCAGAAGCCCTGTGGGGAGGCATAGAGGTGACACAGCTTCTGTGGACCCACTTAGTGAGTAAATGGTGGGATCAGTAGCATCAGAGCAGGGAACTTTTCATAGAATCATAGAATAGTTAGGGTTGGAAAGGACCTCAAGATCATCGAGTTCCAACCCCCTTGCCATGGGCAGGGACACCTCCCACTAAACCATGCCATCCAAGGCTATGTCCAACCCCACCTTGAACACCGCCAGCGATGGAGCATTCACAACTTCCCTGGGCAACCCATTCCAGGGCCTCACCACCCTTACAGGAAAGATTTTCTTCCTCAGATCCAATCTAAACTTCCCCTGTTTAAGTTTGAACCTGTTACCCCTTGTCCCCTCACTACAGTCCCTCATGAAGAGTCCCTCCCCAGCATCCCTATAGGCCCCCTTCAGGTATTGGAAGGCTGCTATGAGGTCTCCATGCAGCCTTCTCTTCTGCAGGCTGAACAGCCCCAATTTTCTCAGCCTATCTTCATACGGGAGATGCTCCAGTCCCCTGATCGTCCTCGTGGCCCACCTCTGCACTTGTTCTAACAGTTCCATGTCCTTTTTATGTTGAGGACACCAGAACTGCACACAATACTCCAAGTGAGGTCTCACGAGAGCAGAGTCCTTTGATCCTGGCAGAATCTGGACCTCCGTGCTGATCTCACAATGGTCCATGATCCGTGTCCAGTTTCTGAGGTTCTTTTCTGGAGAAGCGTAGTGCAGATTGGAAGAAAAAGCTTTCTCATCTCTATTTGCTTACAGGTGTGCATACCGGTCGTGATTCTCACCGATACCACATTCTGCAGCGTAAAGAGTTTCCTAGTGGTAAGTAGGCACTCCTTATTCACTTTGTACGGTGAGCACCTCTTTTTCATCTTGCATTATATTCTTGCTTAGAGATGCACAGCATGACGTGAAGCATTTTTCACGGGAGCTGTTTCCTTCTGCCTTTGGTTGCAGATGTGGATGCAGGTGCTGACGTGCCACGTTCGCAGTGGGACCCTGATGTACGGCCTTGGAGAAAAAGCAAGGGTAAGTAGAGAGCCTCCACTTGGAGAGCTGCCACAACCTATCTAGAAGGTCACCCTGGCCCCAATGCAGCTGCTGCTTAGGAAGAACCATGTCACAACATGTCACTAATACGTTTTCCCCTCTGTCTTTGAATGCAGATGTTCCACAGCGGATTGCTTTTCCAGCTGCTCAAGGGGCAACTAGGTTTCATCCTCAAGAGCGTCCCCTTGGTACGTTGTCAGTGTCTGTCTCCCAGAAGGAATAGACCTTTACTTTTAAATAATTTACCCATGAGCAGTTTAACAGAATGTACTCTCTGCGGGTCTTTGAGGCGACTGGGGTCTGCGGTTGGCTGGCACAGGTAAGTGTTGGCCATTTGCTGATTTTGAGAGCAGCTAAGTCACAGGAAAAACTCTCTATAGCTGCTCTGCATCTGTTAGTCTGCAGACCAACAGTAAAGCCTAGAATCAAAGAAGAGGACTGTAAAGGACTTTAAGATCATCTAGTTCCAGCCCCCCTGCCACGGGCAGGAACACCTCCCACCGAAACATGTCACCCAAGGCTCTGTCCAACCTGGCCTTGAACACCGCCAGGGATGGAGCATTCACAACCTCCCTGTGCAAACCATTCCACTGTCATCGAGTCCCATCTTCTACATAACCAAACCCCTGACTATGGCACCACCATTCTAACCAGTTATTAACCTGCCAAATCTACCTGGCCTTTTTAAGGTCCTCCCTTTTGACCTGGAGGATAGATGAAAAATTTATCTGAACCCCAGAGCCTTAACCACCTAGCCCAGGGCCCTGTAGTCCTTCTTAAAGATTCCTGGGTTGCTGCTGTCAATATCACCAGCACCCACATTGTCCATTAGAAGTGGGTAATAGTCAGCGGGACTTACTAGACCACACAACCTCTCAGCAACATCTCTGATCCGAGCCCCTGGTTCGCAACACACGTCCCTTGAGACTGAGTCAGGCCAGCAGATGGGTGCCCCTGTGCCTTCCAAAGTAGAGCCCCCTTCTAAAGAAGTAGATTGCAATAACTTATAGGAACGTTTCTTCTCCAGGTGTGTTTACAGCTGTGGCTGCAGGCCACGTCTCTGCAGTTTATAATCTGGGTGCCATTCCAGAGCTTCAGGGGGAACACAGGGCTAAGGCATTCTGCTTTGTTTCTCTTTTGTCTCTTTTATGACTTTATAATACTGCACTGCACACCACTGAGGAACAATATCCCCGGCAAGCACTCCTTGCCTGAAGACACCCCTGGATGCAGCGAGAGTTCAGCCTCTCAAACACAAAACACACTATGGCATTGCCAGCAGTGCAGAATACAGAAATATGTGGGAGCGTCCCTTCTCCAACAGGTGCTGGTCATGGTGGTGAGGAAACAGCACAGCCTGAAGAATCCAAAAGCATGACAGTGTCCGCTGCAGTTGTGTCAACGGCCATCCTTGCGTCCGTACTCCTTCTGCTAGCTTTGGGTTGCCTGCTGGTATTGCCGGGGCCGAAAAGGAAACGGTGAGTGTTTTTTCCTAGCATTCTTGGTTGGATGGCTGCTCTGCCCAACGAAGCACCTCCAGTGGCAGCATCCTGGAGTACAGGTCCCATGGGCAGCACCATGAGCATGTCATACATTCGAGATCATAGAAGTGTAGAGGGGGTCCAGACATGGGGCAACTACAGCTTCCATGGGCAACCAGCTCCAGTGCCTCAGAACCCTCGTTGTAACAAATGCCCTCCTCCTGTCCAATTTAAATCTACCCTCTTCCCATTTAAAATGGCTGCCGCTCGCCCTGTCAGTACAGGGCTGGGTAACAAGTATCATTCCCATCTTGCTTAATAACCCCCATTATCCTGTTCAACCCCTTGGATGCCTGCCGGTTTGAACTGATGCGATTCATAGAATCATAGAATCATAGAATAGTAAGGGTTGGAAAGGACCTCAAGATCATCGAGTTCCAACCCCCCTGCCATGGGCAGGGACACCTCCCACTAAACCATGCCATCCAAGGCTATGTCCAACCCCACCTTGAACGCCGCCAGGGATGAAACATTCACAACCTCCCTGGGCAACCCATACCAGGGCCCCACCACCCTCACAGGAAAGAATTTCTTCCTCAGATCCAATCTAAACCTCCCCTGTTTAAGTTTAAACCCATTCCCCCTTGTCCTCTCATCACAGTCCCTAATGAAGAGTCCCTCCCCAGCATCTCTATAGGCCCCCTTCAGGTATTGGAAGGCTGCTATGAGGCCTCCACGCAGCCTTCTCTTCTGCAGGCTGAACAGCCCCAATTTTCTCAGCCTATCTTCATACGAGAGGTGCTCCAGTCCCCTGATCATCCTCGTGGCCCTCCTTTGCACTTGTTCTAACAGTTCCATGTCCTTTTTACGTTGAGGACACCAGAACTGCACACAATACTCCAAGCGAGGTCTCACGAGAGCAGAGTAAGAACTGTCTTTGCTGAGAAAACTTTGCCTTTTACTCTGAGGACAGCTGCCAGCATCAATGGTGCTGAGGTGGAGGTGCAAAGCTGGCTGATGATGTCCACTGGGTTCTCTTCCAACCGTGACCCTTTAACTCAGGTCCCTTGTGAAAACGTGATGATCCCCTACCCAGAGTCACACAAGCGGGTAAAGAACTTCCGCAGGGAGAGCGTCCTGGGGGAGAAGTCTTTAAAAGCCAAGGTGAACAAGGGGGCCACTTTTGGATCAACCAGTCTGTCTGGTTCTGAGCCAGTAATGAGAGTAACTTTGGGAACTGCCAAATACGAGCATGCCTTTAATTCCATCGTACGGAGGATAAACCGACTGCCTGACAAAAACTCTGCTTCTGGCCATCCTCACAGCTGCTTGTGTTACCTAGAGCTTGGCTCTCGCCGGGAAGTGCCTTCCAGTTCTGTCCGCTATGCAGATGTGGAATTTGACATGCCCACCACTTCTGCGTCCAAAGCCACTGCGGCCCATCTCTGTTGAGGACAAGACCAACGTGAGGAAGTGGGTCAACTATTCAGCACACGACAGTTACAAGGTCGAAATAGGGCGGAAAAAAGGCTTGAATGAGGATTTGAAGGGGGAAGATACAGCAAATGTCAATGAGTGTGCTACGCAGTGAAGAAAGACCAGTCTGCAAGTCACAAGAGGGGTGGTCAAAGTAAAAAACCTGGAAGAAAGAACTTGCAGGGTATTGGTATTTTTCTTTTAAAAAGTGCACAGTGCTACTCTCAAGATAATGCTCCGAAGAGTATTATTTTTCCTTGTGATGATCTCTACTTTGGGGAGAAGCTCATATATGGTTTGTTTGGAGTGGACCCACGGAACGATTTAAGTACATTTGGGGTAGAGACCGAATGACTTGTATTACGCTCAAGCCCGCCTTTTCTGCCTCTTCACCATGTAGTTTCTGCACTGAAATATGGTCTGACAAGCATCACAGTCAAACCAGAAAGCAGCCTTTGTCTCACAATCTTACCCACCTACATTAGGCCTTTTTTGTTGTTGTTGTTGTATGCCTGTTGGTTTGGTCATTGGCAGATTCACTTCCTTCTGAACTGCCAAATAAAACCCAGGCAGCATCAAGTGAAAAATGATGTAAAATCTCATTTCTGTAGGGATCAACAGAGTGAAAACCCTGAGCATCATTCTGAAGAATCAACAAACTCTGCATCTTAAACGTAGTAAACAGTCAAGCATATGAACTGCAGACAGGACAGCTAATCATGCAGCTGTTCTTCTATTCACCCCTTGCTGTCTCATCCCCTGAATGACAACATGTCATTGTGCACATTTTCGTAGTCTGCACAAGTTACAAGAAAGTCTCTGCAATTTCTTAAAATTTGTACTTGTTAGTCTGTTCTGTTATCTTGACTGAACATGGTAATGGCTGCTAGTAACAGGGAATGTGTCTTATAGAGGTGATACAGGAGGGACTTGGCTAAGATTAGATCATTCCTGCCGAAGAAGACATTTAAGGGAGAAACACGAGGGTTTGGGTTTGGGGTTTTTTTATGTTTTCTGGGGTGGGAAAGGTGGGTGGTTATTGAAAATGTCAGAACAAAATTACTTTAACAGACAATGTTGTTTGCCTTCCTGAAAATCCTTGGAAGTCTGTCCAGCACGATATCACTTTCACGTTCTATCCTGAGCCTACAGCAGAAGTAACTTGTATCTTTATAAAACCCCCACTAACCGGCACCTAAAATCTCTTTTCAAAAATTCATAACAAGATTCTATCATGGAGATTTTTTTATCTCCACTTAGCTGAAGGTAATAGCAAGTCTTAAAACTTCTTTCTAAATAAAAATGCAGAAGGCAAAAGTCTCATTCATATATATTTTAGAGGAAACAGCGTTCAAAGTACCCGATTTTTGTAGTTGTTTCCCTGGCTTGTGTAATATTTCGTGTTGAGGTAATTTTAAATGTGAAAAGAAACAAATGTATTAAATCATTTATCTTGTGAAAGGTTACTGCTGACTTTAAAATCACACATTCAGAAAGCCTTGACAATGTAATTTAAAATCATAATGAATGAAAACGCAAGCTTTTTTATAAATTTATAGATTTATTTTACATTTCATATAACAGAAAGTTAATACATTCTCAATTTGCTACTTTCACTGTGACTCCTCTAAAAATCACTACAATGTTAAAATCCCAAATGAAACTTGATTAATTACATTTAGCCTAAAACTGGTAGTGGTAGAATTTAAAACAAATTATTATAGAGAACCTATAAATGCCTTTTTGTATGCACCTAAATTTCAATCCTAGGTCAACTTAGTGACATATATTTACACAGGTACACCTCTGTAAATACATAAAGTCTCAGTCCTTCTAGGACTTTAGAATAAGCATATAATATTCTACTGCAGGTAGTCCTACTGAAGCCCAGGGAGCTGCCCAGAGCACACCAGTTAGTACTAAACATTTGCAGCATCTCTCTGTGAATGGAAGAATACCATCAACTTTTATGAACCATTTTGATATCAGTGGAGTAAAATTCCTGATAAAGTGCAAAGAATTATTTATTAAATGATAACTTTTATAGGCTGTGAAATATCTGAGAGCACAGTGCTGAATACACGACTAACTCTCAGCTCTGTTACAGGCTGACTGTGGTGAGTTGCATGGCAACTCCTCTGGAAGATTCACTCTTTTTTTCAAAGAACTTCTGGGTGTTCTTCCTGTTTTTCACTGTAGCTTCTAGTTTCTGAAAAGGATCAGCAAGAAATCCAACAAAGCCAAGCTGAAGGAGTGCTGAGATGTTGCTGAGGAAGTGCAGGAATGTTTTGTGAAAGAAACAGAGTGGAGATTTCCGACTCTGATCTGCAGGCTCATGGTCTGAATATTTGCCTATTGTCCCCCAGCCCTTGAAAACACAAATAAGTAATAGCAAATAAACAGTATTGTACTCCTTGAAGAGGGGAGAGAATCAAAGGAATATCATTTTCCATCTCTGAGTTCTTAAACTATTCAGTCTTTATCATACTCCAGCTATGGAATATTCCATGCCCACAAAACTGAAAGATGAACATATCAGAAGCTTCTGGATTTAGTTAATTTCTCTACCTTTCCATCACTGGTTTTTTTTGTTGTTTTGTTTTGTTGGTTGTTTTTTTTTAATTCAAAGCTAATGAATGAAAGAAAGAGTATGGGCCTCTCTCTGATCTCTCTCACGTAGTTAGTAATACAAGAGAAGTACCTCTTCCAGTCCTTCCATGGAGTTATGCAGGCAAAACTGGAAAAGTGTTCTGGTTTATAAAAAGCTATTTTAATCCATTCTGATCACTGAAGAACGTTTTTCTGATGGACCTGCCACTGAATTTTCAAGAGCTTAGGATGAATACCTTGGCCGGAGTTTCAAAAGGTCTTATTTCCCATTGAAGCACTGAGGTAGTTTGTTTTCTTCAAATGAGCACTAACAGCCAAACTCTTTAGAAAATCTAGTGTTGGTATCACCAGGTGTCACCACTGAATTACTTTTTTAGTCCAGCACTGTTACAAGCGCTGAGCATTTGAATAACGGGTTCAGACTTAAACAGGGGAAGTTTAGATTGGATATGAGGAAGAAATTCTTTACTGTAAGGGTGATGAGGCACTGAAATGGGTCGCCCAGGGAAGTTGTGAATGCTCCACCCCTGGCGGTGTTCAAGACCGGGTTGGACATAGCCTTGGGTGGCATGGTTTAGTGGGAGGTGTCCCTGGCCATGGCAGGGGGGTTGGAACTAGATGATCTTAAGGTCCTTTCCAACCCTAACTATTCTATGATTCTATGATTATACACTGAAATGCCACAATAAGTACTTCCCGGAGCCTTCTCCAGGTAGAACAGCCCCCACTGCTGTGGTGGCTCTTTCAGCTGTGAGGTTTTTCCCACCATCCTCTTCATTCCTATTGACGAGTACTCCTTTCCAAAACCCATTCTTCGTGTTGCAGAGAACAACTGCTTCTTGCTGTCAACAATGCATCGGAAAAAGAGGCAGCTACAAGCGAAGGAGATTATAAGCTAGAAAAAGAACAAAAACTCGCTGAAATTACCCTGGAAATAGAACAACTCACCAAGAAGGGGACATTAAGAGATAGCTACAGGCTGTGAAACTAGTTTGGAATCCTGATATCACGTGGAAACCCTTTGTGGTTTGATAGTTGTAGATGACACTACTGTAGATACTAGGAATCACTCAAATAGTAGCTGTGTTTCTAACTTCACAACGATTAAAGGACACGACTTGAATTATGCAGCAACTCATGCCTTATCAATTGTTCCAATCTTATTATACACTTGAGTCAAGATTTACTGCCTACCCCCTCCATAATGCAGCTTGCATTAGTGAGGAAGCTACTAAACCACAATGATCTGTATCAGCTGCTATAGCCATATTCGAAACAATGGAAGATCCCCCCTCTTCAATACCTCAGCCATGTACACAGGCGTCCAGGCTGTGTTTGTCCCTGTATGCCCCTAGTCATACCACTGTTCCTGTGATGGACTCTGGTAATGGTGTTACCCACACGGTCCCCATGTACAGAAGCCATGTCCCCCCCCATGCAATCCTCCCTCTGTATCTGGCTGGCTGTGACCTGACGGACTACCTCATGAAGATCCTGAGAGATCTTCACCACTGAGTAGCTTCACCACTACAGCTGAAAGCGACATTATGTGCCACGTGAAAGAGAAGCTGTTATGTTGCCCTGGATTTTGAGCAGGAGATGGACACAGCTGCCTCTAGCTCTTCCCTGGAGAAGCGATGCAAACTCCCAGATGGCCAGGTCATCAGCCCTGGCCATGAGAGCTTCAGGTGCCCTGCGGCCCTCTCACAGCCATCTTTCTTAGGTATGGAGACCTGTGGTATCCATGAAAAGTACCTTCAAAATTACCTTGGTTGTCCCAAACGTGGGCTCATTCCCCTGGCTTGCAATAAGCCAATCTCAGACACAGGGTAGAGATGTTTAATTCATATTTGCACAAAGGTGGGTACGAGAGGATAGCTCCACAAAGCTAGCGCACCTTCAGCCTGCAGGCTGTCCACTATCTAAGTTTACTAAGGTAATCCAGGAGTCTTTCCACCTTCCTTTTCTCCACGTCCCATGGGAGAGGGGAAAGAGTGAGTGGTTGGGTGGGTGGGTGGGCGGGTGGCTGGCCGGCTGCTGGCCATGGTCAACGTGAAACAAGGTATGAGATCGGAGAACACAGCAGATGACGTGGCAGTCAGGAGACAGTGTCCCTGCCAAGCACCTCTGGCTGCACGCAGAGGGTATCCCCAAACCACGGACACAGGGCAGGCCCACAGGCACCTGCACAACCCTCTGTGCCCTGGCGGTGTTGTCCCGTGACCAGAGATGCCACTCTGCCCTTATGGCCTGAAGGAGCAAGGCAGGTGGTGGATTGGGGTGATGAACAGGGGGGGAGTGGGGGGGGCTTCCTCCTACAATTACTTCCTCTTTCTCCTGGTCACCCTGTGCGCTGTTACTTTTTTGCCTTTCTCCTTTTAGTTTTATGTCTCTCCCCTTGTTATTTCCCTTAGGATTGTGATTAGTAGTATTATGTTTTACTTTAGTTTAGTTATTAAACCGTTCTTCTCTCAACCCGCAAGGTTTACATTCTTTTGATTCTCCTCTGCATCCTGCCCAGGGGGGAGAAACAAGGTCATTCACAATGCAAACAGGCTGTGGCTATTTTCCTATAAAATCAGCAATTATTATAGCATCCGCTTTTCCCCACATAACGTGCTAACACTTGAAAGGCTCTGATAAACATTTCTTAGAAATCTGCCTCTAGTATGAAATAACATCACAGGCTAGACTAGACTTTCTGGAGGTAACGGAAGAAAGAGATGAGAAGGAAAGTGGAGAGGGCTAAGAGTCTTCAATGTAAAACTTGGAATTCCAAATTTATTAGGCTACAGATACTCAAAACCAGTATCATGTAAACCAGTGGTTAAAGCGTTCACTGACGTTAATGGGAAAGAGGGATTATTATTTTGTTAACTCTTCCGATTAATTCTAAGGCTTTTTGGTAACAACTGCTGAAGTGAATAAACAGCCCTTTTTGTGTAGAAACTGGTAAATATAAGCCACCTCCACTTCAACATCCAAGTGTTACTGGGAGTTGCCCTGACTTTGAATTTTGTTTCCACTGCAAAGCTAGATCTCACCAGGTTCAACATTGTGCCAAGTGCACCACCTTCATCACAGAGCCTGAATTTTGCACCCAGAATATGAAGGCTTTTGGGGTCAGCTCACTATTACAAGGCCTAAGAAACTGAGAGGGCCTATTTTCAAGTGCACACATTAAAATACATCCCAAAAAAATACATAAAGAGAACTTTAAAGTTACAAAGACAGAGACTTTAAAAAACTGGGATGTGCTAAACATGAAGGTGATGTAACCATCATAAGTTTCCTTGGGAATGTACTTCAGGATGATGTCCCTAATTGCTCCTGTCCCAACTGTCTCCATCCCTATTCTGTGGCTATTATTTTTAGCTCCCTTAGGGCCTTCCTGTGCTAATTCTTTGACTTCACTCTGTCCAAAAAACACCCTCCTCCACTCCCATGAAGCTACTCTTCCTCACTCAGTCTTCCCATGGATTGCTTACCCAGTTTCAGGCTCCGATTCTCTGCGTGACTAGGAAGCAAAGCATCTCTCCCACTTTGCTTGGGGTAGGAGTGGGGTGGCTGGATCAAAAAAAACAATGCTTTCCACACAGATTTTTAACCTTCTTTCCTAAAGGAAAGAACATATGGACTCACATGTAGGCAGTCCTCCGCTCAGATATTGCTTCTGCTTGTCTTTATTTGCTAAACAAATTCCACAAGGGGATAGAAGCCCCAAGTGTTTCCCGCTTCTACAAGTTTCATAAAAACACCAGTGCAGAAGAGAGACCTTCTTAATGCGGGTAAAAGAAAAAAAATCAGCGTTCATTCAATCCTTATGAGAGGCTGGAGAATGCATTTGAGGTACAAACCTGTCCCAGCGGCAGTGGTTTTACTGCTCACAGAATAACGTATTTAACTTGGTCAAGACAACCTATTTTCCTCTTCTTTCCCCCTTGAAAGTAAAACCTAGCCTGGAGCACACCTTCACTATGGAAAATGTCAGCCTAAATCGTTAAGGTTTGGCAACATGATAAACAACTCAGAGCGGGGACTTAATAATAGAGATCACTAGAGTCCCACCTGTAATTACCCATTATGTCCCAATGAGAAACCACAAAACATTTCCTTGAGATGTAGGGAACGGAGTTGCACCCTTGCAGTTTAGGTTTTGGGCCGAACCCGGTTTAAGGTAATGTTTAGAGATGAACGCTGGTTAGAGGAGGAACTGAAAACTTTCCACGGTATAGGGATGGAACGCGCTAGCCATAAAGATGCTGGCGGAAGTCTCTCATCTCCAGCTTAGTAATGACACAAGCACTATTTCTGCTTTAACTGTATATGTGACAAAGTTGGTTTAGTGCAATAATTATACACCCTTGCAATCGATAATGCTTTACAAAAACAGAGAAGGAACCAATCCCCTTTTAATGGAAAGCTAAATTTCCAGTGTTTGTAGTAAAAGCAAGATAACACTGTGGATTCAGAGAGTATCTGAGTGCTCTCAACTCCGGCTAGATCTTGGACAGATTTCAAACCCAGGGTTTCTCGAGTTGCCTGAACAGTGCTACGATACTGCAAACTGGTCTGCTGCTTCATATTTCTGGGTATCATTAAGGCACAGACTTTGGAAAATCCTTTGTATTTGTTGTATTTTTTTTCTTTTTTGCTAAGTGTATTCTCAGTGTCCTTGATGCAAACTTTCTTTGTGCCACACTGTAACATTCTTCTGCGCATGTTCTTCTACCCCGTGCAATTACATTTTGCTCAGCATTGTTTGTCCTCATGGCTTCTGACACACACTCACTGAAAGATGTGTCCTGATCCTTACAAGACAAGTTGCAATGCTCAGAGCAGACCTTACAAACCGGAATAAGGGCAACATATTCATGCCAGGTCAGCAAGAGGCAGGGAGAGGAATATGGAAGGGAGAAAAGAAGGTGACAGTGAGTAGTAAGAATGGCTGAGCCCTGCTGGTAGTTGCTGCAGGGACAGAGGCCCTGCCTGGGATCAGCAGAACTAGCACAAGCCTGAGGAGGTAAAGGGTTCTTCGAGTGAATGGAGAAAAGCTGAAGTGCCAAGCTTCCAAAACACCAGGGTGCAGACAGGCCTCGCTGCTAAGAGAAAATAAATAAAATGATTTTACCTCATTATCCTGATAGAATTAACTTTCTGTATTTATGCCTTCAAAGGAAGGGCAATTTGTTTTAACAGTTAAATGAAAAATTATTTTCCTATCGTTTATCAGTTTGTGAACAACCCCACAAACATAGATAGGGGAGGTAGGCGGGCAGGCAGGCAGACAGACAGGCACAGAAAAGACAGAACAGCAAATTTCACTTGAAGACCCCTACATACCATGCCATGTACTGGCAGGACCTGTGACCCTGCGGGACATCCATCCACTCTAGAGCAGTCCTTTCAGGAAGAACTCCAGCAATTTTAGTTGCTCATGCTAAGCGAAACTTTGAGCCCAACATACAGTTAGAAGAATTTCAGTTCTTAAAAGTGGCTGGGACAGGATTTTTAGCAAGGTCTGTTGCAAGAGGATGAGAGGTAATGGTTTTAAACCGAAAAAGGGGAGATTCAGGCATTCAGGGACATTCAGGGAGATTCCTGAATGTGAGGAAAAACTTCTTTACAATGCAGGTGGTAAAATACAGGAACAGGTTGCCTAAAGAGGCAATAGTTGTGCCATTCACAGAGACATTCAGTGTCAGGCTGGATACGGTTCTAGGAAACCTGATCTAGTTCAAGACGTCCCTGCTCATTGCAGAGGGGTTAGACTGTGTGACCTTTGAAGGTCCCTTCCAAACCAAACTAGTCAATGATTCTATGATCCCTTCAGGGCACATGAACCTGCTCTGGTGCAGGATCCTCCATGGTCTGCAGGTGGATATCTACCTGTCTGCTCCATCACTGATGCCTTGCGTCGCAGGGGCACAGGCTGCATCAACATGGTCTTCACCATGGACTGCATGGGAACCTTCACTCCAGCACCTGGAGCACCTCCTCTCCCTCCTCCTTTACCCACCTGCAGGATTCTTTCTCTCACATCTTCTCACTCCTCTCACCCAGCTGTTGTGCAGTGGATTTACCCTTTGTGAAACACGGTATCTCAGAAGCACTACCAATGGACCTGGGTGGCTCAGCTTTGGAGAGCGGCATAGGCATTTTGGAGGCAGCTGGCACTTGCCCTGTCTGACGTGGGCGCCACTTTCGTATCTTCTCACATGAACCAGCCCTGCAGCACCCCTTGCTACCAAAGCCTTGCCAAGTAACCCCAACAGAGTTGCCCAGCCCCACGCTCTGCAGGCAGGCAGCAAGCTGCACCTAGGGCTGTCTCTTTCCTTCTGGGCAGTGGCAGAGAGATTTGATGTTAGTTTAGCTTGCTGACATGGGGATATCTGAGCACAAGGAGCAGGAGCCAGACCTGATGCAAACACAGCATAGAGGAAAGGCATCAGCAACCAGCAGCCCTCTAAATCCTTGGGGCTCCAAAACCTTTGCTGCAGGCTCCCCACAACTTTGGGCATCCCAGCTCAGCCGCACCTTGACCATGTCTTGACATCCGTGGGGTTGCTTTGCAAAGGGCCTGGCTAGTGCGGCGATGCCTGTCTTCCTCGTGGCCCCTGTGCCGCTCTGCCTTGCATTTGGAGCTACAACAGCCTTGGCTATTGCTGAGCAGGGCTTGACCAGCATCAAGGCTTCTTCTCCACCCGTCCCCCATTCAAAGGCCTGCAGGCTGGGAGCGGCAAAAGGGTGGCAGGGGACTTGCCAAGGGTACGGTCTTAATGTGTGTCTGCCTGCCAGAAGGAATAAACACGTACTTTCAGTGTTTTCGTCATGTGCAATTCAAAGACACATTTTCTCCAAAGGTCTTCGAGATGACCAGGGTCTGACAGCATCTGGCACTGCTAAGTCCTGACCATTTATCCACTTTGAGAACAGATGGGTGGTTGGCTGCTGGCTGAGGTCAACCCATCCCACAGCATGAGATCAGAGAACACACCAGACGACTTGGCAGGCAGGAGACAGCGTCCCTGCCAGGCATCTCTGGCTGTGTGTAGATGGTGTCCCAAAAGTGCAGATGCAGGGTGAGCCCACAGGCATCTGCAAGGCCCTCCACGCCCCGACAGAGGTGCCCCATGACACAGAATCCCCGTGATGACACGCAAGGGCTCTGTGAGGTCACATATACGTATCCTGTCTTATGCTGTGTCTGGCTTTGGAAACGCCACCCTGCTCTCGTGGCCTGGAAGGTGCAAGGCAGGTGGACGGTTGAGGTGATGAGAACCATGGCAGAAGTGTGGGGAGCCTCCTCCTCCCATAGCTTCCTCTTCCTCCTCATTCTCCTTCTCCTGGCAACCCAGCATTTTGAGGGTAGCCAGGCTGTTCCAGTGGCAGCACGACATCCAGGTAGGGTGGGCAACAACAGTGGCAACATCTTCAGGGAGGATGGGAGGCAGAAGCCCTGTGGGGAGGCATAGAGGTGACACAGCTTCTGTGGACCCACTTAGTGAGTAAATGGTGGGATCAGTAGCATCAGAGCAGGGAACTTCTCATAGAATCATAGAATAGTTAGGGTTGGAAAGGACCTCAAGATCATCGAGTTCCAACCCCCCTGCCATGGGCAGGGACACCTCCCACTAAACCATGCCATCCAAGGCTATGTCCAACCCCACCTTGAACACCGCCAGCGATGGAGCATTCACAACTTCCCTGGGCAACCCATTCCAGGGCCTCACCACCCTTACAGGAAAGATTTTCTTCCTCAGATCCAATCTAAACTTCCCCTGTTTAAGTTTGAACCTGTTACCCCTTGTCCCCTCACTACAGTCCCTCATGAAGAGTCCCTCCCCAGCATCCCTATAGGCCCCCTTCAGGTATTGGAAGGCTGCTATGAGGCCTCCATGCAGCCTTCTCTTCTGCAGGCTGAACAGCCCCAATTTTCTCAGCCTATCTTCATACGGGAGATGCTCCAGTCCCCTGATCGTCCTCGTGGCCCACCTCTGCACTTGTTCTAACAGTTCCATGTCCTTTTTATGTTGAGGACACCAGAACTGCACACAATACTCCAAGTGAGGTCTCACGAGAGCAGAGTCCTTTGATCCTGGCAGAATCTGGACCTCCGTGCTGATCTCACAATGGTCCATGATCCGTGTCCAGTTTCTGAGGTTCTTTTCTGGAGAAGCGTAGTGCAGATTGGAAGAAAAAGCTTTCTCATCTCTATTTGCTTACAGGTGTGCATACCGGTCGTGATTCTCACCGATACCACATTCTGCAGCGTAAAGAGTTTCCTAGTGGTAAGTAGGCACTCCTTATTCACTTTGTACGGTGAGCACCTCTTTTTCATCTTGCATTATATTCTTGCTTAGAGATGCACAGCATGACGTGAAGCATTTTTCACGGGAGCTGTTTCCTTCTGCCTTTGGTTGCAGATGTGGATGCAGGTGCTGACGTGCCACGTTCGCAGTGGGACCCTGATGTACGGCCTTGGAGAAAAAGCAAGGGTAAGTAGAGAGCCTCCACTTGGAGAGCTGCCACAACCTATCTAGAAGGTCACCCTGGCCCCAATGCAGCTGCTGCTTAGGAAGAACCATGTCACAACATGTCACTAATACGTTTTCCCCTCTGTCTTTGAATGCAGATGTTCCACAGCATATTGCTTTTCCAGCCGCTCAAGGGGCAACTAGGTTTCATCCTCAAGAGCGTCCCCTTGGTACGTTGTCAGTGTCTGTCTCCCAGAAGGAATAGACCTTTACTTTTAAATAATTTACCCATGAGCAGTTTAACAGAATGTACTCTCTGCGGGTCTTTGAGGCGACTGGGGTCTGCGGTTGGCTGGCACAGGTAAGTGTTGGCCATTTGCTGACTTTGAGAGCAGCTAAGTCACAGGAAAAACTCTCTATAGCTGCTCTGCATCTGTTAGTCTGCAGACCAACAGTAAAGCCTAGAATCAAAGAAGAGGACTGTAAAGGACTTTAAGATCATCTAGTTCCAGCCCCCCTGCCACGGGCAGGAACACCTCCCACCGAAACATGTCACCCAAGGCTCTGTCCAACCTGGCCTTGAACACCGCCAGGGATGGAGCATTCACAACCTCCCTGTGCAAACCATTCCACTGTCATCGAGTCCCATCTTCTACATAACCAAACCCCTGACTATGGCACCACCATTCTAACCAGTTATTAACCTGCCAAATCTACCTGGCCTTTTTAAGGTCCTCCCTTTTGACCTGGAGGATAGATGAAAAATTTATCTGAACCCCAGAGCCTTAACCACCTAGCCCAGGGCCCTGTAGTCCTTCTTAAAGATTCCTGGGTTGCTGCTGTCAATATCACCAGCACCCACATTGTCCATTAGAAGTGGGTAATAGTCAGCGGGACTTACTAGACCACACAACCTCTCAGCAACATCTCTGATCCGAGCCCCTGGTTCGCAACACACGTCCCTTGAGACTGAGTCAGGCCAGCAGATGGGTGCCCCTGTGCCTTCCAAAGTAGAGCCCCCTTCTAAAGAAGTAGATTGCAATAACTTATAGGAATGTTTCTTCTCCAGGTGTGTTTACAGCTGTGGCTGCAGGCCACGTTTCTGCAGTTTATAATCTGGGTGCCATTCCAGAGCTTCAGGGGGAACACAGGGCTAAGGCATTCTGCTTTGTTTCTCTTTTGTCTCTTTTATGACTTTATAATACTGCACTGCACACCACTGAGGAACAATATCCCCGGCAAGCACTCCTTGCCTGAAGACACCCCTGGATGCAGCGAGAGTTCAGCCTCTCAAACACAAAACACACTATGGCATTGCCAGCAGTGCAGAATACAGAAATATGTGGGAGCGTCCCTTCTCCAACAGGTGCTGGTCATGGTGGTGAGGAAACAGCACAGCCTGAAGAATCCAAAAGCATGACAGTGTCCGCTGCAGTTGTGTCAACGGCCATCCTTGCGTCCGTACTCCTTCTGCTAGCTTTGGGTTGCCTGCTGGTATTGCCGGGGCCGAAAAGGAAACGGTGAGTGTTTTTTCCTAGCATTCTTGGTTGGATGGCTGCTCTGCCCAACGAAGCACCTCCAGTGGCAGCATCCTGGAGTACAGGTCCCATGGGCAGCACCATGAGCATGTCATACATTCGAGATCATAGAAGTGTAGAGGGGGTCCAGACATGGGGCAACTACAGCTTTCATGGGCAACCAGCTCCAGTGCCTCAGAACCCTCGTTGTAACAAATGCCCTCCTCCTGTCCAATTTAAATCTACCCTCTTCCCATTTAAAATGGCTGCCGCTCGCCCTGTCAGTACAGGGCTGGGTAACAAGTATCATTCCCATCTTGCTTAATAACCCCCATTATCCTGTTCAACCCCTTGGATGCCTGCCGGTTTGAACTGATGCGATTCATAGAATCATAGAATCATAGAATAGTAAGGGTTGGAAAGGACCTCAAGATCATCGAGTTCCAACCCCCCTGCCATGGGCAGGGACACCTCCCACTAAACCATGCCATCCAAGGCTATGTCCAACCCCACCTTGAACGCCGCCAGGGATGAAACATTCACAACCTCCCTGGGCAACCCATACCAGGGCCCCACCACCCTCACAGGAAAGAATTTCTTCCTCAGATCCAATCTAAACCTCCCCTGTTTAAGTTTAAACCCATTCCCCCTTGTCCTCTCATCACAGTCCCTAATGAAGAGTCCCTCCCCAGCATCTCTATAGGCCCCCTTCAGGTATTGGAAGGCTGCTATGAGGTCTCCACGCAGCCTTCTCTTCTGCAGGCTGAACAGCCCCAATTTTCTCAGCCTATCTTCATACGAGAGGTGCTCCAGTCCCCTGATCATCCTCGTGGCCCTCCTTTGCACTTGTTCTAACAGTTCCATGTCCTTTTTACGTTGAGGACACCAGAACTGCACACAATACTCCAAGCGAGGTCTCACGAGAGCAGAGTAAGAACTGTCTTTGCTGAGAAAACTTTGCCTTTTACTCTGAGGACAGCTGCCAGCATCAATGGTGCTGAGGTGGAGGTGCAAAGCTGGCTGATGATGTCCACTGGGTTCTCTTCCAACCGTGACCCTTTAACTCAGGTCCCTTGTGAAAACGTGATGATCCCCTACCCAGAGTCACACAAGCGGGTAAAGAACTTCCGCAGGGAGAGCGTCCTGGGGGAGAAGTCTTTAAAAGCCAAGGTGAACAAGGGGGCCACTTTTGGATCAACCAGTCTGTCTGGTTCTGAGCCAGTAATGAGAGTAACTTTGGGAACTGCCAAATACGAGCATGCCTTTAATTCCATCGTACGGAGGATAAACCGACTGACTGACAAAAACTCTGCTTCTGGCCATCCTCACAGCTGCTTGTGTTACCTAGAGCTTGGCTCTCGCCGGGAAGTACCTTCCAGTTCTGTCCGCTATGCAGATGTGGAATTTGACATGCCCACCACTTCTGCGTCCAAAGCCACTGCGGCCCATCTCTGTTGAGGACAAGACCAACGTGAGGAAGTGGGTCAACTATTCAGCACACGACAGTTACAAGGTCGAAATAGGGCGGAAAAAAGGCTTGAATGAGGATTTGAAGGGGGAAGATACAGCAAATGTCAATGAGTGTGCTACGCAGTGAAGAAAGACCAGTCTGCAAGTCACAAGAGGGGTGGTCAAAGTAAAAAACCTGGAAGAAAGAACTTGCAGGGTATTGGTATTTTTCTTTTAAAAAGTGCACAGTGCTACTCTCAAGATAATGCTCCGAAGAGTATTATTTTTCCTTGTGATGATCTCTACTTTGGGGAGAAGCTCATATATGGTTTGTTTGGAGTGGACCCACGGGACGATTTAAGTACATTTGGGGTAGAGACCGAATGACTTGTATTACGCTCAAGCCCGCCTTTTCTGCCTCTTCACCATGTAGTTTCTGCACTGAAATATGGTCTGACAAGCATCACAGTCAAACCAGAAAGCAGCCTTTGTCTCACAATCTTACCCACCTACATTAGGCCTTTTTTGTTGTTGTTGTTGTATGCCTGTTGGTTTGGTCATTGGCAGATTCACTTCCTTCTGAACTGCCAAATAAAACCCAGGCAGCATCAAGTGAAAAATGATGTAAAATCTCATTTCTGTAGGGATCAACAGAGTGAAAACCCTGAGCATCATTCTGAAGAATCAACAAACTCTGCATCTTAAACGTAGTAAACAGTCAAGCATATGAACTGCAGACAGGACAGCTAATCATGCAGCTGTTCTTCTATTCACCCCTTGCTGTCTCATCCCCTGAATGACAACATGTCATTGTGCACATTTTCGTAGTCTGCACAAGTTACAAGAAAGTCTCTGCAATTTCTTAAAATTTGTACTTGTTAGTCTGTTCTGTTATCTTGACTGAACATGGTAATGGCTGCTAGTAACAGGGAATGTGTCTTATAGAGGTGATACAGGAGGGACTTGGCTAAGATTAGATCATTCCTGCCGAAGAAGACATTTAAGGGAGAAACACGAGGGTTTGGGTTTGGGGTTTTTTTATGTTTTCTGGGGTGGGAAAGGTGGGTGGTTATTGAAAATGTCAGAACAAAATTACTTTAACAGACAATGTTGTTTGCCTTCCTGAAAATCCTTGGAAGTCTGTCCAGCACGATATCACTTTCACGTTCTATCCTGAGCCTACAGCAGAAGTAACTTGTATCTTTATAAAACCCCCACTAACCGGCACCTAAAATCTCTTTTCAAAAATTCATAACAAGATTCTATCATGGAGATTTTTTTATCTCCACTTAGCTGAAGGTAATAGCAAGTCTTAAAACTTCTTTCTAAATAAAAATGCAGAAGGCAAAAGTCTCATTCATATATATTTTAGAGGAAACAGCGTTCAAAGTACCCGATTTTTGTAGTTGTTTCCCTGGCTTGTGTAATATTTCGTGTTGAGGTAATTTTAAATGTGAAAAGAAACAAATGTATTAAATCATTTATCTTGTGAAAGGTTACTGCTGACTTTAAAATCACACATTCAGAAAGCCTTGACAATGTAATTTAAAATCATAATGAATGAAAACGCAAGCTTTTTTATAAATTTATAGATTTATTTTACATTTCATATAACAGAAAGTTAATACATTCTCAATTTGCTACTTTCACTGTGACTCCTCTAAAAATCACTACAATGTTAAAATCCCAAATGAAACTTGATTAATTACATTTAGCCTAAAACTGGTAGTGGTAGAATTTAAAACAAATTATTATAGAGAACCTATAAATGCCTTTTTGTATGCACCTAAATTTCAATCCTAGGTCAACTTAGTGACATATATTTACACAGGTACACCTCTGTAAATACATAAAGTCTCAGTCCTTCTAGGACTTTAGAATAAGCATATAATATTCTACTGCAGGTAGTCCTACTGAAGCCCAGGGAGCTGCCCAGAGCACACCAGTTAGTACTAAACATTTGCAGCATCTCTCTGTGAATGGAAGAATACCATCAACTTTTATGAACCATTTTGATATCAGTGGAGTAAAATTCCTGATAAAGTGCAAAGAATTATTTATTAAATGATAACTTTTATAGGCTGTGAAATATCTGAGAGCACAGTGCTGAATACACGACTAACTCTCAGCTCTGTTACAGGCTGACTGTGGTGAGTTGCATGGCAACTCCTCTGG
Source organism: Amazona ochrocephala (assembly GCA_039720435.1). Lineage (NCBI taxonomy): Eukaryota > Metazoa > Chordata > Aves > Psittaciformes > Psittacidae > Amazona > Amazona ochrocephala. Next base: position 62,040,838 of record CM077877.1, on the reverse strand, counting down.
AAGATTCACTCTTTTTTTCAAAGAACTTCTGGGTGTTCTTCCTGTTTTTCACTGTAGCTTCTAGTTTCTGAAAAGGATCAGCAAGAAATCCAACAAAGCCAAGCTGAAGGAGTGCTGAGATGTTGCTGAGGAAGTGCAGGAATGTTTTGTGAAAGAAACAGAGTGGAGATTTCCGACTCTGATCTGCAGGCTCATGGTCTGAATATTTGCCTATTGTCCCCCAGCCCTTGAAAACACAAATAAGTAATAGCAAATAAACAGTATTGTACTCCTTGAAGAGGGGAGAGAATCAAAGGAATATCATTTTCCATCTCTGAGTTCTTAAACTATTCAGTCTTTATCATACTCCAGCTACAGAATATTCCATGCCCACAAAACTGAAAGATGAACATATCAGAAGCTTCTGGATTTAGTTAATTTCTCTACCTTTCCATCACTGGTTTTTTTTGTTGTTTTGTTTTGTTGGTTGTTTTTTTTTAATTCAAAGCTAATGAATGAAAGAAAGAGTATGGGCCTCTCTCTGATCTCTCTCACGTAGTTAGTAATACAAGAGAAGTTCCTCTTCCAGTCCTTCCATGGAGTTATGCAGGCAAAACTGGAAAAGTGTTCTGGTTTATAAAAAGCTATTTTAATCCATTCTGATCACTGAAGAACGTTTTTCTGATGGACCTGCCACTGAATTTTCAAGAGCTTAGGATGAATACCTTGGCCGGAGTTTCAAAAGGTCTTATTTCCCATTGAAGCACTGAGGTAGTTTGTTTTCTTCAAATGAGCACTAACAGCCAAACTCTTTAGAAAATCTAGTGTTGGTATCACCAGGTGTCACCACTGAATTACTTTTTTAGTCCAGCACTGTTACAAGCGCTGAGCATTTGAATAACGGGTTCAGACTTAAACAGGGGAAGTTTAGATTGGATATGAGGAAGAAATTCTTTACTGTAAGGGTGATGAGGCACTGGAATGGGTCGCCCAGGGAAGTTGTGAATGCTCCACCCCTGGCGGTGTTCAAGACCGGGTTGGACATAGCCTTGGGTGGCATGGTTTAGTGGGAGGTGTCCCTGGCCATGACAGGGGGGTTGGAACTAGATGATCTTAAGGTCCTTTCCAACCCTAACTATTCTATGATTCTATGATTATACACTGAAATGCCACAATAAGTACTTCCCGGAGCCTTCTCCAGGTAGAACAGCCCCCACTGCTGTGGTGGCTCTTTCAGCTGTGAGGTTTTTCCCACCATCCTCTTCATTCCTATTGACGAGTACTCCTTTCCAAAACCCATTCTTCGTGTTGCAGAGAACAACTGCTTCTTGCTGTCAACAATGCATCGGAAAAAGAGGCAGCTACAAGCGAAGGAGATTATAAGCTAGAAAAAGAGCAAAAACTCGCTGAAATTACCCTGGAAATAGAACAACTCACCAAGAAGGGGACATTAAGAGATAGCTACAGGCTGTGAAACTAGTTTGGAATCCTGATATCACGTGGAAACCCTTTGTGGTTTGATAGTTGTAGATGACACTACTGTAGATACTAGGAATCACTCAAATAGTAGCTGTGTTTCTAACTTCACAACGATTAAAGGACACGACTTGAATTATGCAGCAACTCATGCCTTATCAATTGTTCCAATCTTATTATACACTTGAGTCAAGATTTACTGCCTACCCCCTCCATAATGCAGCTTGCATTAGTGAGGAAGCTACTAAACCACAATGATCTGTATCAGCTGCTATAGCCATATTCGAAACAATGGAAGATCCCCCCTCTTCAATACCTCAGCCATGTACACAGGCGTCCAGGCTGTGTTTGTCCCTGTATGCCCCTAGTCATACCACTGTTCCTGTGATGGACTCTGGTAATGGTGTTACCCACACGGTCCCCATGTACAGAAGCCATGTCCCCCCCCATGCAATCCTCCCTCTGTATCTGGCTGGCTGTGACCTGACGGACTACCTCATGAAGATCCTGAGAGATCTTCACCACTGAGTAGCTTCACCACTACAGCTGAAAGCGACATTATGTGCCACGTGAAAGAGAAGCTGTTATGTTGCCCTGGATTTTGAGCAGGAGATGGACACAGCTGCCTCTAGCTCTTCCCTGGAGAAGCGATGCAAACTCCCAGATGGCCAGGTCATCAGCCCTGGCCATGAGAGCTTCAGGTGCCCTGCGGCCCTCTCACAGCCATCTTTCTTAGGTATGGAGACCTGTGGTATCCATGAAAAGTACCTTCAAAATTACCTTGGTTGTCCCAAACGTGGGCTCATTCCCCTGGCTTGCAATAAGCCAATCTCAGACACAGGGTAGAGATGTTTAATTCATATTTGCACAAAGGTGGGTACGAGAGGATAGCTCCACAAAGCTAGCGCACCTTCAGCCTGCAGGCTGTCCACTATCTAAGTTTACTAAGGTAATCCAGGAGTCTTTCCACCTTCCTTTTCTCCACGTCCCATGGGAGAGGGGAAAGAGTGAGTGGTTGGGTGGGGGGGTGGGGGGGGGGCTGGCCGGCTGCTGGCCATGGTCAACGTGAAACAAGGTATGAGATCGGAGAACACAGCAGATGACGTGGCAGTCAGGAGACAGTGTCCCTGCCAAGCACCTCTGGCTGCACGCAGAGGGTATCCCCAAACCACGGACACAGGGCAGGCCCACAGGCACCTGCACAACCCTCTGTGCCCTGGCGGTGTTGTCCCGTGACCAGAGATGCCACTCTGCCCTTATGGCCTGAAGGAGCAAGGCAGGTGGTGGATTGGGGTGATGAACAGGGGGGGAGTGGGGGGGGCTTCCTCCTACAATTACTTCCTCTTTCTCCTGGTCACCCTGTGCGCTGTTACTTTTTTGCCTTTCTCCTTTTAGTTTTATGTCTCTCCCCTTGTTATTTCCCTTAGGATTGTGATTAGTAGTATTATGTTTTACTTTAGTTTAGTTATTAAACCGTTCTTCTCTCAACCCGCAGGGTTTACATTCTTTTGATTCTCCTCTGCATCCTGCCCAGGGGGGAGAAACAAGGTCATTCACAATGCAAACAGGCTGTGGCTATTTTCCTATAAAATCAGCAATTATTATAGCATCCGCTTTTCCCCACATAACGTGCTAACACTTGAAAGGCTCTGATAAACATTTCTTAGAAATCTGCCTCTAGTATGAAATAACATCACAGGCTAGACTAGACTTTCTGGAGGTAACGGAAGAAAGAGATGAGAAGGAAAGTGGAGAGGGCTAAGAGTCTTCAATGTAAAACTTGGAATTCCAAATTTATTAGGCTACAGATACTCAAAACCAGTATCATGTAAACCAGTGGTTAAAGCATTCACTGACGTTAATGGGAAAGAGGGATTATTATTTTGTTAACTCTTCCGATTAATTCTAAGGCTTTTTGGTAACAACTGCTGAAGTGAATAAACAGCCCTTTTTGTGTAGAAACTGGTAAATATAAGCCACCTCCACTTCAACATCCAAGTGTTACTGGGAGTTGCCCTGACTTTGAATTTTGTTTCCACTGCAAAGCTAGATCTCACCAGGTTCAACGTTGTGCCAAGTGCACCACCTTCATCACAGAGCCTGAATTTTGCACCCAGAATATGAAGGCTTTTGGGGTCAGCTCACTATTACAAGGCCTAAGAAACTGAGAGGGCCTATTTTCAAGTGCACACATTAAAATACATCCCAAAAAAATACATAAAGAGGACTTTAAAGTTACAAAGACAGAGACTTTAAAAAACTGGGATGTGCTAAACATGAAGGTTATGTAACCATCATAAGTTTCCTTGGGAATGTACTTCAGGATGATGTCCCTAATTGCTCCTGTCCCAACTGTCTCCATCCCTATTCTGTGGCTATTATTTTTAGCTCCCTTAGGGCCTTCCTGTGCTAATTCTTTGACTTCACTCTGTCCAAAAAACACCCTCCTCCACTCCCATGAAGCTACTCTTCCTCACTCAGTCTTCCCATGGATTGCTTACCCAGTTTCAGGTCCCGATTCTCTGCGTGACTAGGAAGCAAAGCATCTCTCCCACTTTGCTTGGGGTAGGAGTGGGGTGGCTGGATCAAAAAAAACAATGCTTTCCACACAGATTTTTAACCTTCTTTCCTAAAGGAAAGAACATATGGACTCACATGTAGGCAGTCCTCCGCTCAGATATTGCTTCTGCTTGTCTTTATTTGCTAAACAAATTCCACAAGGGGATAGAAGCCCCAAGTGTTTCCCGCTTCTACAAGTTTCATAAAAACACCAGTGCAGAAGAGAGACCTTCTTAATGCGGGTAAAAGAAAAAAAATCAGCGTTCATTCAATCCTTATGAGAGGCTGGAGAATGCATTTGAGGTACAAACCTGTCCCAGCGGCAGTGGTTTTACTGCTCACAGAATAACGTATTTAACTTGGTCAAGACAACCTATTTTCCTCTTCTTTCCCCCTTGAAAGTAAAACCTAGCCTGGAGCACACCTTCACTATGGAAAATGTCAGCCTAAATCGTTAAGGTTTGGCAACATGATAAACAACTCAGAGCGGGGACTTAATAATAGAGATCACTAGAGTCCCACCTGTAATTACCCATTATGTCCCAGTGAGAAACCACAAAACATTTCCTTGAGATGTAGGGAACGGAGTTGCACCCTTGCAGTTTAGGTTTTGGGCCGAACCCGGTTTAAGGTAGTGTTTAGAGATGAACGCTGGTTAGAGGAGGAACTGAAAACTTTCCACGGTATAGGGATGGAACGCACTAGCCATAAAGATGCCGGCGGAAGTCTCTCATCTCCAGCTTAGTAATGACACAAGCACTATTTCTGCTTTAACTGTATATGTGACAAAGTTGGTTTAGTGCAATAATTATACACCCTTGCAATCGATAATGCTTTACAAAAACAGAGAAGGAACCAATCCCCTTTTAATGGAAAGCTAAATTTCCAGTGTTTGTAGTAAAAGCAAGATAACACTGTGGATTCAGAGAGTATCTGAGTGCTCTCAACTCCGGCTAGATCTTGGACAGATTTCAAACCCAGGGTTTCTCGAGTTGCCTGAACAGTGCTACGATACTGCAAACTGGTCTGCTGCTTCATATTTCTGGGTATCATTAAGGCACAGACTTTGGAAAATCCTTTGTATTTGTTGTATTTTTTTTCTTTTTTGCTAAGTGTATTCTCAGTGTCCTTGATGCAAACTTTCTTTGTGCCACACTGTAACATTCTTCTGCGCATGTTCTTCTACCCCGTGCAATTACATTTTGCTCAGCATTGTTTGTCCTCATGGCTTCTGACACACACTCACTGAAAGATGTGTCCTGATCCTTACAAGACAAGTTGCAATGCTCAGAGCAGACCTTACAAACCGGAATAAGGGCAACATATTCATGCCAGGTCAGCAAGAGGCAGGGAGAGGAATATGGAAGGGAGAAAAGAAGGTGACAGTGAGTAGTAAGAATGGCTGAGCCCTGCTGGTAGTTGCTGCAGGGACAGAGGCCCTGCCTGGGATCAGCAGAACTAGCACAAGCCTGAGGAGGTAAAGGGTTCTTCGAGTGAATGGAGAAAAGCTGAAGTGCCAAGCTTCCAAAACACCAGGGTGCAGACAGGCCTCGCTGCTAAGAGAAAATAAATAAAATGATTTTACCTCATTATCCTGATAGAATTAATTTTCTGTATTTATGCCTTCAAAGGAAGGGCAATTTGTTTTAACAGTTAAATGAAAAATTATTTTCCTATCGTTTATCAGTTTGTGAACAACCCCACAAACATAGATAGGGGAGGTAGGCGGGCAGGCAGACAGACAGACAGGCACAGAAAAGACAGAACAGCAAATTTCACTTGAAGACCCCTACATACCATGCCATGTACTGGCAGGACCTGTGACCCTGCGGGACATCCATCCACTCTAGAGCAGTCCTTTCAGGAAGAACTCCAGCAATTTTAGTTGCTCATGCTAAGCGAAACTTTGAGCCCAACATACAGTTAGAAGAATTTCAGTTCTTAAAAGTGGCTGGGACAGGATTTTTAGCAAGGTCTGTTGCAAGAGGATGAGAGGTAATGGTTTTAAACCGAAAAAGGGGAGATTCAGGCATTCAGGGACATTCAGGGAGATTCCTGAATGTGAGGAAAAAATTCTTTACAGTGTAGGTGTTAAAATACAGGAACAGGTTGCCTAAAGAGGCAATAGTTGTGCCATTCACAGAGACATTCAGCGTCAGGCTGGATACGGTTCTAGGAAACCTGATCTAGTTCAAGACGTCGCTGCTCATTGCAGAGGGGTTAGACTGTGTGACCTTTGAAGGTCCCTTCCAAACCAAACTAGTCAATGATTCTATGATCCCTTCAGGGCACATGAACCTGCTCTGGTGCAGGATCCTCCATGGTCTGCAGGTGGATATCTACCTGTCTGCTCCATCACTGATGCCTTGCGTCGCAGGGGCACAGGCTGCATCAACATGGTCTTCACCATGGACTGCATGGGAACCTTCACTCCAGCACCTGGAGCACCTCCTCTCCCTCCTCCTTTACCCACCTGCAGGATTCTTTCTCTCACATCTTCTCACTCCTCTCACCCAGCTGTTGTGCAGTGGATTTACCCTTTGTGAAACACGGTATCTCAGAAGCACTACCAATGGACCTGGGTGGCTCAGCTTTGGAGAGCGGCATAGGCATTTTGGAGGCAGCTGGCACTTGCCCTGTCTGACGTGGGCGCCACTTTCGTATCTTCTCACATGAACCAGCCCTGCAGCACCCCTTGCTACCAAAGCCTTGCCAAGTAACCCCAACAGAGTTGCCCAGCCCCACGCTCTGCAGGCAGGCAGCAAGCTGCACCTAGGGCTGTCTCTTTCCTTCTGGGCAGTGGCAGAGAGATTTGATGTTAGTTTAGCTTGCTGACATGGGGATATCTGAGCACAAGGAGCAGGAGCCAGACCTGATGCAAACACAGCATAGAGGAAAGGCATCAGCAACCAGCAGCCCTCTAAATCCTTGGGGCTCCAAAACCTTTGCTGCAGGCTCCCCACAACTTTGGGCATCCCAGCTCAGCCGCACCTTGACCATGTCTTGACATCCGTGGGGTTGCTTTGCAAAGGGCCTGGCTAGTGCGGCGATGCCTGTCTTCCTCGTGGCCCCTGTGCCGCTCTGCCTTGCATTTGGAGCTACAACAGCCTTGGCTATTGCTGAGCAGGGCTTGACCAGCATCAAGGCTTCTTCTCCACCCGTCCCCCATTCAAAGGCCTGCAGGCTGGGAGCGGCAAAAGGGTGGCAGGGGACTTGCCAAGGGTACGGTCTTAATGTGTGTCTGCCTGCCAGAAGGAATAAACACGTACTTTCAGTGTTTTCGTCATGTGCAATTCAAAGACACATTTTCTCCAAAGGTCTTCGAGATGACCAGGGTCTGACAGCATCTGGCACTGCTAAGTCCTGACCATTTATCCACTTTGAGAACAGATGGGTGGTTGGCTGCTGGCTGAGGTCAACCCATCCCACAGCATGAGATCAGAGAACACACCAGACGACTTGGCAGGCAGGAGACAGCGTCCCTGCCAGGCATCTCTGGCTGTGTGTAGATGGTGTCCCAAAAGTGCAGATGCAGGGTGAGCCCACAGGCATCTGCAAGGCCCTCCACGCCCCGACAGAGGTGCCCCATGACACAGAATCCCCGTGATGACACGCAAGGGCTCTGTGAGGTCACATATACGTATCCTGTCTTATGCTGTGTCTGGCTTTGGAAACGCCACCCTGCTCTCGTGGCCTGGAAGGTGCAAGGCGGGTGGACGGTTGAGGTGATGAGAACCATGGCAGAAGTGTGGGGAGCCTCCTCCTCCCATAGCTTCCTCTTCCTCCTCATTCTCCTTCTCCTGGCAACCCAGCATTTTGAGGGTAGCCAGGCTGTTCCAGCGGCAGCACGACATCCAGGTAGGGTGGGCAACAACAGAGGCAACATCTTCAGGGCGGGTGGGAGGCAGAAGCCCTGTGGGGAGGCATAGAGGTGACACAGCTTCTGTGGACCCACTTAGTGAGTAAATGGTGGGATCAGTAGCATCAGAGCAGGGAACTTTTCATAGAATCATAGAATAGTTAGGGTTGGAAAGGACCTCAAGATCATCTAGTTCCAACCCCCTTGCCATGGGCAGGGACACCTCCCACTAAACCATGCCATCCAAGGCTATGTCCAACCCCACCTTGAACACCACCAGCGATGGAGCATTCACAACTTCCCTGGGCAACCCATTCCAGGGCCTCACCACCCTCACAGGAAAGATTTTCTTCCTCAGATCCAATCTAAACTTCCCCTGTTTAAGTTTGAACCCGTTACCCCTTGTCCCCTCACTACAGTCCCTCATGAAGAGTCCCTCCCCAGCATCCCTATAGGCCCCCTTCAGGTATTGGAAGGCTGCTATGAGGTCTCCATGCAGCCTTCTCTTCTCCAGGCTGAACAGCCCCTATTTTCTCAGCCTATCTTCATACGGGAGATATGAAGGATATTGAGGACACCAGAACTGCACACAATACTCCAAGTGAGGTCTCACGAGAGCAGAGTAAAGGGGCAGGAGCACTTCTCTCGACCTGCTGGTCACACTCCTTTTGATGCAGCCCAGGATACGGTTGGCCTTCTGGACTGCAAGCGCACACTGCCGGCTCATGTTCATTTTTTCATCAACCAACACCCCCAAGTCCTTCTCCGCAGGGCTGCTCTCAATCTCCTCCCTGCCCAAACTGTAGCTGTGCCTGTCATTGCTCCGACCCAGGTGTAGGATCTTGCACTTGCATGGTTAAACTTCATCTGGTTGGTATCAGCCCACCTCACAAGCGTGTCAAGGTCCCTCTGGATGGCATTCCTTCCCTCCAATGTATCAACCGAACCACACAGCTTGGCGTCATCGGCAAACTTGCTGAGGGCACACTCAATCCCACTGTCCATGTCACCCACAAAGAGGTTGAACAAGACCGGTCCCAACACCGATCCCTGGGGGACACCACTCGTTACCGGTCTCCAGCTGGACACTGAGCCACTGAGCACTACTCTTTGCGTGCGGCCATCCAGCCAGTTCTTTATCCACCGAGTGGTCCACCTATCAAATTGATATGTCTCTAACTTATAGAGAAGGATGTCATGTGAGACAGCGTCAAAGGCTTCACACAAGTCCAGGTAGATGACATCAACTGCTCTGCCCCTGTCCATCAGTTCCGTAGCCCCTTCATAGAAGGTCACCAGATTGGTCAGGCAGGATTTCCCCTTAGTGAAGCCATGCTGGCTGTCACCAAGCACCTTGTTGGTTTTCATGTGCCTTAGCATGCCTTCCAGGAGAATTCGCTCCAAGATTTTGCCAGGCACAGAGGTGAGACTGACTGGTCTGTAATTCCCTGGGTCATCCATTTTCCCCTTCTTAAAAATGGGGGTTATATTTCCCTTTTTCCAGTGTTCTGTTTACTGCATAGATGTACATTAGTTTACAGAGTTAACTAATTTTCTCAATTAGGTCTAATTTTCTCAATTATCCCGCAGTGATACCTCTTCTTAATGGAGGACAACAACTTGTTTCATTTGCACTGGATCATGATGGCTGTCCCTGGGAATTTTCCTCTGCTCAAGACAAGATGCAGCAGAGACAATACTACTTGCCTCACCTCCTGATTCCCACTGCTGCCATATTAGTACCCAAAGCACACAGTTTTCATTTGCTCATTCACAAAGTTACTTATTTCCTTAGTTTTACTCATTACTTAATCCGAACTTCAGGAAAGAAAAGGACGTGGAGGATCTGACCTGAATTTCGCAGTTCTACTTTGAATAACATCTATGGCCTGATCAGTTCAAAACTGTGTAGGTGGTAAATAAAAAAAATACATAGCAGAAATAGATATCTCTTGTAGACCTGGCTTTTGGGTTTAAAATAAAGTGTACTGTCCCTGTAGAACGGTAGTATTGCAACACTAGGCTTTAAAATTTAAATCAAAAAAAGTGAAAAACTAACAAGGATTTTCTTAACATTGTCACATGAAACCTAGATTAAATGTGTCGGTTTAGCTCATCAATGAATCAGATACACTGTGCAAAACACTTTAACATAGCAATTGTATGACTACGTGAAGTAAAAGCTACAGCTTATTCAGTCATGTTTTTTTCAGTGTCATCAGGCTTTTTCAGTGTATTCAAAAACCAGAAATGCAACACTGTTTTCTAAAAGCCACCCAAAATCCATAGGACTTTTATTACCTTATCACCTGGATTGTATAAAATATGAACCAGTGTGTCTTTCCCACATCCTAGTAATCCTGATTTGTAGGTTGTCTGTTAGTGTGAGCTGTACTTCCGACACTGTTCTATCATCTTTATGGACAGAATCATACATAATTCAGTAAGAAGGAAGTGTGTTTAGAATGATGCATGTGATGCTATTAAAAAAAAAATCAACACCCTGAACGATTTCTAGAGTTCTGCTGAATATCATGCATGTGGCTGATGAAAGCTAAAATGAAAGTATCTTAGGCTGACTGTAAGTGCTTTTGTAGAGAAAAGTCACCAGAGTAGGTGAAAGAGTCTAAACATTTTTCTTTTTAAACATGAAGCCCAGAACTGAGCTATGGCAATGCAGACTGTGCTAAAACTGTCTCTGAGCTGGGATCTCAGATGAGAAGTTCCCTCAGGAAAGGCAATTTTTTAAAAGAACTTGAATCAGCAATCGAAGGTTCAGCATAATTTAAAATGCCAGTATGAATCTTTACAGCTATAACAATGAAACACAAGTTGCAGTGTTTAGTCAAAAGAAACTTTACAATGTACTAGTAAGGAGACACATCTATCTGATATGTAAAACAGGTTGTCAGGATTTCATGATATACACACCTGGCAGAATTTGGTTCTGCTGCTAGAGTCAAATACGACTGAGCAAATATTCAGAACTCTTGCCTATTTCATACATATATTTAGTACGCAAATACTGGGCTATATAACTGTTCAGACCTTGCAGTTTTCCTGAAATTTTCTGTTTTCTGTCTTACATACTATTACTTCAGATGCCTGCACAGTTCTCACACTGTCCAGAGAAGCATCACCACAGCCATACAGATAAATTTATTTACCTACTGAAGACAATTAGTACACATTTAGGAGACAGTACCTTACCACACTAATGTTTTCTTATTCACTGAAACACTGCTTTCCAAAGTCACCAAAACATTTAGAAAAAAAACTGGCCTCAAATTTTCAGACTCCTCCTGTCACATCAATGTGAGCTTGATTCTGTTCCCATTCAGGTCAATTCATGAAAGAAACCTCCTTTGACTTCAGCGGTGAAAGTAAACCCAGATGTCTTTTTCCTTATAGTTGAAACGTATTTGACTATGCAAGAGGCCACATTTTGGCCTTGTTCTACTCAGTGATCAGAATGCTACTTACATGTTTTATCTTTGTATCAAAGGTATTTCTGCTGGAGGTGACTCTGCAAGTGAGGTGCTTCACTATGTGTTTGCAGGCTTCAGACTTTCCAGAACCACTTTCTCCACTAAAAAAATGACAGCGCAAGAAAGAGAGGGGGGAATCACTGTTAGTTTCACATTTGATATGCTATTTATAGAATCATAGAATAGCTAGGGTTGGAAAGGACCTTAAGTTCATCTAGTTCCAACCCCCCTGCCATGGGCAGGGACACCTCCCACTAAACCATGCCATCCAAGGCTCTGTCCAACCTGGCCTTGGACACCGCCAGCGATGGAGCATTCACAGCCCATTCCAGTGCTTCACCACCCTTACAATAAAGAACTTCTTCCTTATATGCAATCTAAACTTCCCCTGTTTTAAGTTTGAACCCGTTACCCCTTGTCCTATCACTACAGTCCCTAGCGAAGAGTCCCTCCCCAGCATTCCTATAGCCCCCCTTCGGACACTGGAAGGTTGCTATTATATTCTCTGCTAGCTCTGTTTTAATGGGTTTAAGATACCACAGTTAAACTTTCATTTCAAATAACAGAAGGTTTATGGATGGCAAATAATAACGAACAGAATGTAGGAGATAGGCTGGCTGACTTTCTATGTTCATGAGGGCTGTCAGAACTGTCAAGGTATCATCTTGTATCAAAAGCCAAGCCATTCAAATCTAAAGCTTTGAAGCCACTTGGAAGGTATTTATAGCAAAGATTTTATCTCCTCCTTTACCTTCTGTCCAGCAAAGTAGCCTGCTTATGCTCCCTAGTTCTCCTCGTAATTGGGGAGATACTGCTGTGGTAATGATGGGGATCAGAAGGAAGTAAAAGCATAGAATGCAACAGGAAGAAGGGAAAGGAAATCGGAAAGGAACCAGAAGGAAAGAAAAGAAAAAGATGATTGATTTTACAACCTGCCCAGTTTCTGCAGTGCAATACACTCTGACTTCAGTGATCCTGTTTCACTTAATTTCTTGTTCATGATGTGGAATAAACATTCCAAAGAATGAGAATCTCTGAGGGGGGAAATGAGCAAAGAAAACAAGGTAAAAGGCAATATGAACAATGGAGATGGAAGAAACAAGAGAGAAGAGGAATGGAGGAAAGAAGCAAACTTAGCGGTGCACTTTAAGCATGGAGAAGGAAGGAAAAGAAACAAAAGAGATGGAAAGGATAAAGCAAGTCAAGCCTGATCAAGAAATTAATGTAAGGACTTCTTGCTTGAATTGTAAGAAGTTGTTTTGTTTATAGACAACTGAGACAAGCAAAATGTAATTTAATTCTCCTTCATTTATCTGCTTGATCAAATTTAAGTGGCTGTTTCTACAACAGCCAGCTAGATTTTTCACAAGTACAATTGCCTTGGGCTTGTCAGTTTATTATCTGTATAGTTTAGTTTCTGAATATGAGAGGGCAAATTACAGTATCTGTCTGGCCATTGTTTTAGATATTCAGATCTCACTTCAGAGGAGAAATCAATTAAATAAAGAAACAAAAGAGGGAAGGACAAAAAGGTCTTCATACGAAGCCAGGGATGGGATCTCTGCACTATTTAATCTCATTCAAGTCTCATGGGACATATATGCCGATCTGGTGAATATCTTATTTGTTTGCCTAGTAAACTGTAGTCTTAGGTAACAAGACAGATGTCTCATTACTATATGCAATGTGTAAAACTGCTTTTATCTATGTCACTCATGTGTCTATAATGAGCTCAAGTCTGACCCAGAACTACAAACTCCTATTGGTATCAGTAGGAGGTTTGTAGTCCAAGACAGCAAAGATTTGCAACCTGGATATATGTTATGCAAAGACCTCAAATAATAGCTCACAAAGCCATATTTAACCCAGATCTTAGAATGAAAGAAATCATGTGAAAGAAGGTCACTGTCATAGCTAATATGAACCTAGTATCTCTACAGAAGATCTACAGAATTGGCAGGGTGCTCTGTAGGTGTGGTATCCCTTGCTCATATCTTCAGCTTCTGACTTTCTGAAAGAGTTTCAAAAGTCAGACGACACTTGAGGCCACCCTTTAAAATCTGCCTGCATCTCTGCCCTTTTAATGATGACTTCACTCTCCAAATGCTAATTGTACCATTGCTGCCTCTGTTCTTATATAGCATTAGCCTTCTGCTTTTATAATAGTAGTATCCGAATTACAAGTTCATTTGCCTGTTATCAGTGACAGGAACAGGAAAAAGTGAAACAGGACATTAGTCCTGTGATACTCTTCCCCTAGATATTTAACACCCTTGCAAATTACAGACCTTATGCCTGTATTACCCCAGAAGTCAGTGAGTTTACAGACAGATACAAATCTATCCTGCACCACCCTCCTACTGCCCACTCACACAGGCCAGCCTTACTGGCATCTGTGTGTCATGATGATGAAATAATTTTGTCCCTCCACAACATAGTTAATCCAAAATCACAGCTGCAACCTGCTATCACTATACCACAGGTTAACAACAATATTAGCTACAGTGGCTCTTTGGTTATTTCAGCTGTTAAGGAACATCTCTGATGTTAAAACAGACAGAGCCACTGAGCAGTGGTATTCACACATGTTTGAAAACCAGACCTGAACTAATTCATAGTTTGTAACAGCTCACAGTTTGCCCAATGTGTGCAGCCCTTTCTATACTGCAGATAGATATTTCTATGATTCCGAGGTCTGAACAAGACTTGATATTCAACAAATTGTTGTAGCATTTTATATTTTTCTGTTTCCTAAACATTGCAGTGACACAGCTACAAAGACTTGACACTCTCAGCGCAACTGTTAATTTTACAGTGTGACATTTCGCCCAGCAGTGTACCGGGAGCTTGATGGGTAAAGTGGTTTCTAGAGTACAGTCCAGAGGTCAGAATTCACTAGAACTTGGCTGCTGAACATGAAACACAATGTCGCCTACTTGCTCTGCGCATTTCACTCCTAGTGAAATATAGATTGAAGCACTGAGAAAGAAATGCAGTGTTAGGTGAAGTTTTAATTATTGATATCATTGTTTGGAACATTTGGGGAAACAAATGGAAAAGTAATTTAGCACCTTGAACCAGATCTTGTTTATTCCATTTCCTTTGAGGCTGACTAAAAATTTTTGTCAATTTCCCATTGCCCACAATGTCTTTGCTTTAATAATTTAATTCTGTTTAGAAAACAATTCCTCTTCTCCATTTTAAATATTTTTTTTCACCACTATATTTTTCAAAATGTAATTTACTACATGAACATTGGTTTCTCAGAACTTTTGCTTGGAGGTGAAGGACAAGTTAGAATCACAGCAGAGAAGCATTCTTCCACAATAAAACTTCCTTAGAAGGCATTACAAAACAGGCAAAGCAAAGAAAGCAAAGAGAATTTGAAATCCTGTGCTCACCATGGGCTTCAGGTGAGTTCCAGTAAGCTTTCTCATTTTGTCTCTCCTCTGGCTTTCTAGCTTTCCTATATAACTACCTGATGGAGGGCCTTGTTCCTACTATTTCTTTATTAATATTTTGTTAATAGAACCTTCATTACAGCTCTGGTCTCCATCTCTTAAAATAATATGAATAATAGGAAGAAAAAACACCCTCTGTTTTGAAATAAAACATTCATAACTATAATTGTTATGAAAAAGTCCAATCTGAAGTATAGACATAGAAAGACATGTGAAGCAAAGACCACAAGATGTTCTACAAGCTGGGTAACTAAAGAAGCTAAACCCTGTAAATCCACTGCACATGGATTATCATCCAGCTCTTCTGTTATCTTGTGCCAGTCTAACTGGGTCACTGGGCTACTCGTGCAGTGAGCTCAGAGCTAAGCATGTGGTTGCCAAACTGCCTCGCTGTTCTCTTTCAGAACAGCTGTGGTTGGAGTTACAAAGACTTAGTGACGGCTCCTCAAAACCACAAAGTCTGTGTGAACACCCCGGCTCTGAGAACACCATGGCTGTTAGTGGCCAGTGTGTTCAAAAGTTACTGGGTGGAGGGGGACTTGGATGTGGAAAGACAGAATCATCATGCACAGCTAAAACAGTCAGAAAAAATAGCAAATCACAGAATCATAGAATAGTAAGGGTTGGAAAGGGCCTCAAGATCATCGAGTTCCAACCCCCCTGCCATAGGCAGGGCCACCTCCCATTAAACCATGCCATCCAAGGCTATGTCCAACCCCACCTTGAACGCCGCCAGGGATGAAGCATCCACAACCTCCCTTTCGTATGAAGATAGGCTGAGAAAATTGGGGCTGTTCAGCCTGGAGAAGAGAAGGCTGCGTGGAGACCTCATAGCAGCCTTCCAGTATCTGAAGGGGGCCTATAGGGATGCTGGGGAGGGGCTCTTCATTAGGGACTGTGGTGAGAGGACAAGGGGTAATGGGTTTAAACTTAAACAGGGGAGGTTTAGATTGGATATGAGGAAGAAATTCTTTACTGTGAGGGTGGTGGGGCCCTGGAATGGGGGGGGGGGGGGGGAAATCCCAGACAAAATTTGAAGAAATAATTCCTGCAAGCACTGAGAAGTACATCTTGCTTACTCTCACTTCCTGCATATTAGCCAGGCTTCTCTGTATTTTTATGAATTCAGATAACTGGGTCATGGTTGTTTGAGCAAGTGTCAATTTCAGTATAAACAAATCCTATAAATCGTCTGTTTACGGAAAAACATAACAAGACATAAAACATGTAAGGAGGAATGTACCTGCTATTTCAGACAATAAAAGTGACAGGGGTTTATTTGTCTGTGTTACATTTTCAATACTGACCAAAAGGTACCACGTTCAGAAGCGCAGGAATACTTAACAAAACAAACAAAAAGCTCTATTTCTTCAGTACTTAAATTATAATCAGAAATGCTGGAAAACTTCTGACAGAATTAGTTCAGATAAGATTTCCACCAATTTTAAAGCAAGATTTACATGAACATAGATATGCATGCTATTTTGTATGAACTTCTGAAACCAATCTCTTATTCTAACACGCTAAATGGTGATCATTACTACCTAAAACTTCCATTCTGATAGTATGATATATCCAAGGAAGAGAGAGTAAGCTTACAAATTTTTAGTGGGTCAGAATAATTTCTTCTCAATTGGCAGAGTATGTAAGTGAGCGACTTGGTCTTAATCTATGAGTGAGGTTTCAAGATTTAAAAATAAATATGCAAGAAAGACTGCTAAATATAATGTGTACTGCAGTAGCTGACTGCATTTATAATACATTTGATTATCATTTAAAAAAAATAGTATTAACTTGAACAGAATGCCTGTGGTGATGCTAACCTGAGGAAATAATAAGCTTGCAAAAGGAGTTATACTTTAGAAGACAAGGATTTCTCTCTGTTCCAGATTATCTGGTTTAAAAATGTGATTTATATCACAACAGAACAATTAGATATTGATACTCCTGGCTGCTATCATATACAAAATTGTAACATTTCATTTGATATATTATGATTTTTTGATTCACCATATCAGCCATCAGCATCCCATAAACCATTGGCTTGACTGACTAAGGATCCTTAGCTTTTAACAAGCCTATAAACGATACTTAAGCTTCCTAGACAGCTTCTCACCTATCTTGTCAGTGCTTAATGCATTTTCATATCCTGAACGGCAGGAGCAAAACGCAGTCGATGGAAGCTAATTACAAAAAGTCTATCTTTCCGCTATATAAGAGCATAACATCATGTGGTTTTTATTCTATAACTTTTTTTGTAGTTTATACAAAGCCAGCTCTTTGTGTTAAGCATTATGAGCAATCACTGCTTGGCATAAACTAAAAGTAATTCTAAATAACTGGTAGTAAACTTTTAAATAATTTGGTCAAATGCTCTCCTGTTGTAAACCACCAAATTTCAGTGAGTGAACACTTGATCAGATGTGAAATGACCAGATAAAAAAAAATAAAATAAAAATTTAAAAAAAAGCTTGTTACATGGTAACCTCATGGAGGAAATTAAGATTAAAGCTTCAGAAAACAAGAAAGTAAATAAACTAGTGACAAAGCTTGAGGAAGATGACAGGATTAACATGAATATGGGTACATATGTTGGTATTCTTTCCAGTCCTTTTGAAAAGACATATGGGTAGCTTGAGGTACTCAGAATAAGTCTTTTGTAAAGAAACTACTGTTTATAACAAACTCAAACTTTTCAGGAAGAACTAAGATGAGAGTTATATATACTGTTATGACTTGGCTCATCTCTGGTAGTTAATAGTTAAACTAGATGCATTTTGAGAATTGCACATGAGAAGTAAAATACTGGTAAGGTATTAAATCTCACTTCTCCATATCAAATCACAACATGCACATCAAAACACTATAATCTCCTCATGGAAAATCCTTACTATAAAACTGAAGCATAATTATGTTTATAAATTATACTAACAAATTACTTAAAGTATTGCTATCATTAAAAGTAAAGTAGACCTAAACATAGATACAGATTTGAGGGTTTTCTTCCATAATTGCACCTTGTTTCACTTGCTAATGACAACAGAAGGCAAAAGTGTGCCCTCAGTGTGCAATTCCAAGTGTGCTCATATGCCAAAATGGCGTCATCTTGCATATATCAAGGGAATTTAATCTTGAGATAAGTGCATAGCCACAGGGATAGTTTACTTTCACTGGATTTACTACTAGTAAAAACAAATAAAACTAACACCCTTCCAGTCTGGTGTGACTATTTTCCTCTTGGCATACCAATACCCCTCACAGTAAGAGCTCTGATTTGGACAGTGTGTCAGGCCAACCATTACAATATTATAGCAACAGCAAACATAGTACTGGGATTCTAGAAACTATTTACTCTAAAGCAAATCCACTGCAAAAACCGGTGGGCCCTGCCAGCCCTGCTCTGGCAACTCATTCAACTTCTGGGAAATTTGGCTTTGGAATGGATTTCAGTAAAAACAGTTCTTAATGTCACCACCACCCTCACAGGTATAATTTTGACCTTAGAATGAATGTTCCTCTACCCCAGTTCACCATGCTACTACCTGAACATCTGTGTTGACACAAAGGATGGCATGAAAATGAGGAAACAAGCAGCCAAAGGCATAAAGGCAAAAGCAATACTAGACAGCTTATTCCAGTGTAACGCTCTCAAGGATATACGAGTCCTTTTTACTTGTTTACCCACTATCTCCTTCTTTCTCATACTTACATGAAATGGCCTTTCTAGTGGCAGAGCTCTTTTCTAAGCTCTCCCATCTTCATTCAAGCCTGTTATTCCACATTAGAGGGAAGTGTATGTTTCTAACCTTTAAAGTTTGCTACTGCGTGCACTCATCGCACTACATAAGCATGCACAGAAAAGTATCCACAACTCAGCTTTGTAACTGAAGGTATTTTGGAGTACTTCGGGACTTCAGAATTGTGGTTATTTGGCTCTTCTAGGAAATAAAACTGAGATCTTGAAAATTTCTCCACATAACCCTCTTCAAGCAAAAAATTAAAGAAAAGCTGACTGAATGCTATACCACATGCCCTCAGGGCCTACTCCATGCTGTTCATTAGCATAGATGTAAGCAATGAATCACTCCCCCACAGTGGTGGAAAAATCTTCTCTTGCTATAGCTAATGTTGGTTTACAGATGAAATAGCAAGAAAGCAGAAATCAATTTTGATCACACACATGCACACACATGGTCAGGTGATAGCAAGGGGGTAGATGAGTAACTTGAGTTACATTATGGATATTTTTCAGATGATTATTGTCATGAAAGCCAATGCAAACTTCCTATATCAGCTTTACTTTTCAGACATTAATTATTTAGATTCTAGCAATGAACCAATATAATGAGACTATCAGATTTTTATTTCCTCTTTATTAACTTCTAAAAGATCCCAATTACTTTGTGTTCTCATTTAGTGCTAGAGGAAGACAACTTACCTAAAAAGACCTGTTCCTAGCTGTTTCTGTTGAGTTGCAGCTATACTTATCTCCTAGTCTAAACTACCAGATGCTTTCCTTTCAGCTTTCATTTTCACAGTTTTGATCTAATTATCCACATAAGGGATATTTTAGGACAGCATATCTATGAGTTGCCTAGATGTATAGATACACAAATGACAAATGCTGATGCTATCGACAGAGCATTCTCTTGTCAAATTCTCCATCAAATCACTGATTTATATCAAGCTACAGTGGTCTGGGCAGGGGTGAAGACAGTGGGGCTTAACACATGCCTTGACATCCTCTTATGAAATTATGAGTAGCTGTATCAGTATCCCCCAATATCAAAGCACTTATTATTAAGTACAATATTTTTTTGTGTACTACTACCAATACTTCACTTGGCAGTGGGCCTTTTTCTTGAAGTGTTAGTAAATATTATTTTCTGCTTCTTCTCTGTATACACTTACAGGCAACTTCACCAATATCTTAACCAATTAGCAAGTGTCTCAAATCCCTCCTTTGAAGAAAATGCTGAAAACAGTGCCTTAGAGTATTTCTTTTTTAAATCAAAATTATTATACCTAAACAAAAGTTGATATTTACCACAAGATAATAGGAACATACAGTAGCAATTTCCTAATATTGCTTGTACTTCAGCTTAAATGTCAATGCTCTCTGGATAAATAAGAAACTATTCCATTCTGATTAGGCTATAAAAAGGTTACCATTTGTTTCAACCAATTGACAGTTAGTTCCACACATGAATAGTTTATACATTTGTAATTTAGAAATTTTTAAACTATGTTGTTTTATGATCTATGCTTTTAAAGGAAACATTTAATTACAATATTCATACGTATTTGAAGACTTAATACAGAGAACTTCAATGCTCACAGGAGTCTTGTATCCACATGAACAGAATGCAATATAAATGGATTGTATTTATGAGTTCATTTTA
Source organism: Amazona ochrocephala (assembly GCA_039720435.1). Taxonomy (NCBI): domain Eukaryota; kingdom Metazoa; phylum Chordata; class Aves; order Psittaciformes; family Psittacidae; genus Amazona; species Amazona ochrocephala. The sequence continues at coordinate 62,020,614 of CM077877.1, read as the reverse complement.
ACTACTGTAACTTTAAAGCAGCATTTTTAGCTGCTTTTGAGTATCATATTCTCACCATTTCATATTATTAAATTTCCTTATAATTAGAGGCAGCTCAAAAGCAATTACAATATTTATCAAATGGATAAGCCTTTATTCCTGGCCATAGCAAAATCGACCTGTTTTGTTTTTTTTTTTCCCTGTCTCCCATGAACTTCTGCAAAACCTTGCCAATATTTCAGAGAACAGCAACTGTCAAAGTGACAAGACTGAGTAACAAATTTCTTTGAGCAACTATTTCAAATCCACCAGACTCACTGCTTTCAGGTAGGGTGTAAGAAGAAAAAGGAGTAACAGATTTGGGGTGGAAAGTTTCAAGTGAAGTCAAAATTTGTCCTGGCATATTTGGGTTTCACTGGAGAGTTCTAATACATTTATTCACAGTCTTGAAATTATATATCCTTGAAACAACACTGTGAATAAAGGAACTGGTTAAAGTCCTTTTTAAAGTTGGAAAGCTTAATAAGCTCATGGCCACATAAACATGTGAGGCAAAGCATTTGCTCCAATATACGTGTCCCAACACAGAGGTTTATAATCTAGTCAAGGACTTCCCATTTTTATTGTTATGAGATTCTGTTTCTAATACTTATCCATACAACAGCAGGCACGCACAGCAATTTCGAATTCTTTACTATTAATACTTTGTTCCTAATTAGATGCAGCTCCATAGAGTGGCAGTTCCTCAAGAGAATTTATGAACTTCAGAAGTAATTAAACCTTTTTCAGTTCTATTTTGCTCTAATGTATGGTACAAAGATCAGTACACAGAAAGAAATCAGTTGGAGGAAAAAATAAAATTAAAATCTTAACTGCTGAGGCCCAGGGGAAACAGCTGAAAGGCAGGAGTTACAAATTAGTTAATAGAAAGATAAATTTTCACCTGAGGATAAAGCACTGAGGACGATGCTCCTTGAATAGCATGTGGTAAGCTCTTTCAGCACAGGAAAATATATGTGGGGGAAGTGAGGAACACAATTTTCCAGAGTTACTTAAATAAAGCTGTGTGACCTGAAAAATTGCAGAAAATTAACATGATCAATACATTTCAAACTAATTATATTTCACCCTCCTAATCCTGGGCCTTTTGTAAAGCTCACTAAGCATTATGAACAGAATCTCTGTATGTGTATAAGTGGTATAGTATCTACGAAGATTTTAATTAAAGAAAACAGAGCTGTAAGCATAGATCTAATTATCTAATAGAGATATAGCATAAACGTAACTAGAGGGCTCAACAATACTGGTCTGTGCACTGAGTAAAACAAAACCTAGTAAGTTACTTGTTTATACCTCATGTTTATAGTTCTTCAATGTCTTAACTTCAAATTCATTTACTACATGTCAGAGCAGACTCCCACAAATAAGCTCTCTACAGTACAGAGTAACTCTTGTTGTACACATACGGGACAACATGTACACCCCTTAAAGCTTAAGAAATGATAATCTGCTACTTAAAACCCTATTTTTTTTCTGAGGATATCCTGATGTTCTTCGAGCTCCTATCAAGTAGATTTTTGAAAAATGATATAAATTCCCAATATCTACAATTCTGCTCTTTCAGAATAAATACATATAATAAAGAAAATACAGACTGTGATTTCAATCAGACTGTGAGCAGAAACACCACACCGTTTTACAAATATTCTTCAATAAATATTTTACCTACCTTTTTATATGGCTTTTTTCAGACATTTTCATGGGTTTAGAAAATTAACACAGGCTCTACAGAAACCCATGGCTGCTGGGCGATAACTGGAAAACTATGAAGTATTTAGAATTATACTGGTTGCTGTCACTTAACCAATCACTTCCTTTCCATCATGTCTTGTTTTCTGTAACTATTCTAACAACCTTTCCACTACAGGGCCATCATGTATTTGCTCCTTTCTCCAAACTAATCGGGTGCTTATCACTCCTTCCTGTCCCATGTCTGTCATTCATTTAGATATTAAACTATTGAATCTTGAGGCATCTACAATGATGTGGCTGAATGAATCCTCCACAATACATCACTTTTCTCATTCAGCCTTTGAGCTGCTCGGCTAAACAAGATTAAATACACACCGATTCCCAATAAACCATTTGGCAAATCACAAAGAAGAAAGAAAAACCTTCACACACTTAATACTCATTACATAATGTTGCAAATGCTTTGCATGCTTAGATATTTGCCTGTCTACCAACTTCAAATATGTATTTGCCCTAACTGGACACAAGTAAATTCTGCACAAATGTAACAAAACAGGATGACCATATTACAAGCACTTCTACCAACAGTTACTTTTGAAGTGACGTCTGCGTGTTCCTGGTAGAATAGGGCTACTGTAATGTATAGTGTAGTAATACACTCTATTTATGTGTAAAAATACATTAATATTATCACCTTGCAACCGCACTGAATTGCATATGAAGCAACAGATATAAGTGTCCATTAACATATGATCCTTCATGGCATTTCTGAGTGAATAATTGCTTAGAAAAATATTTCAGTAGAATTCTGTTGGAACTGAGTGTGAGAGATCAGTACAGGGTAAAATAAAGATTGCCGAGGACTTATGAAAGTGTTTTTGAAAAAGAGAGGAAAAAAACCTAAAGTGTTGCTGTTATTGAAGAATGTACATTATAATCTTTTCATTGCTTCATCCTGGTTTTAAAAGTAGCATCATGCCCAATACATCTTTGCATTTTTTTATGGACAGCTAACAAACCACACACCTGAAAAAAAAGGCTACCTAATGAGCCAGATCGTATAGCATGTCAGTGTCTACTAAGGAATTGACATTATATACTGTTATTATGTTAATATACAGACCATTGAACACTTACAGACTTCAATATAATACCAGCTAAGCTGCTGCAGTGCATTTAAGCATTTAAAAAAACAGGGAAAAGAGCTATTTTACAACCATGTTCTTTTGGTCATCTGGGAAACACCTCCCTAATGCACAATACCATGCAGACAGTAATGCTGGAATAAAAAAAAAAAAGTGATACTCCAAGGTGACAAAAACAATTACAGGACAAAAAGTGTCTCATGCTAAACTTGCTAAAATAGATCTATTATGGAGAGCTCAAGAGAAGATGCAGAAAACACTCAGGAAACATTTTAACACGCAAACTTGCCACCTAAACTCTTTTTCTTTACAGTTCTCTTTTGGTGCACAAAACCATGCCACTAATGCAAAACATACAGTGACAGGAAACAATGCCATCATCTAAAACCTTGGGGCTGATGGATGATTTCCATTTCTAGAAACTAAATTTAGTCTCCCAACTTGGAATCTGCTGCTCCTGCCACTGAATGTCACAGCGTTTCTTTCTCTCAAATTTAGTACCAACACACATGGCAAACAGCCACAGATTACAATTTAGTTCCCAAATTTCGCATCCTTTACAATTCTTGTAAGCTGAATAAACATATTTGAACACTCCCTAACACAACAGGGAGCCTGATCTCTGTGCAGTAATGTGATCCCAGTGCATCAATAAGAAAATAACTTGGGGGAGGAGGGAAAGAAGGAGGACAGACAAAACACACCAACACACAAATTAACAGTTATGCTAACATGCTAACGCTGTCTCTAAAATGGCTGAGGATGAAGTAGAGATGAAACATTTGAATTTATGTTACTGCCACTGATCTACAGCGTACACTTAAGTTAGTGTCAATGTCTAGGTACTGAAATAATAAGCCCCTTGTAAATCCCAGCATAATTAAGTCTGTCTCCTAAGTGAAAAATTAGAAACCTAAGGGTACTGTTATTCAAGAGAGAAACATCTGAAGTACTTCTTATATGGCTTTATGCATACGAGAGTGCACACATGGACTCCAGTCCCTCTTGCCCATACACTGCCTGTGCCCAACACAAGACACCTCTTTACGACAGCCTCAGTGTAGTGCTAAGCTCACGATGAGCACTTCACACTCACTGACTGTATAGTGTATGAACAGAATGGTCTGGTGTGGAGCACAGACAGACATTTTGAGCCTTTCTATACTATTCACTGTTGTTATCTCCATAATCATGTTTTGGGCAAGGGGGGGGGGGGGTGACACGGACTCAACCAACCAATGCATGAGGTATGCATTTCATTTTTGCAAGTTTGGCTGTGACAGAAACCACCAAGGTCATGTTATACATCAAGAATGATTTTCGAACAATAGGAAGTGCTACTGCTCATACATAACGTTAGCAAGATGGCTGTTTTATAAATAAGACACAGCAAAAAATAGTGGTATCTTGGAAGAAATAATAATAAAAAAAAAGCTAAAATATTAAGACTAATATGGTCTCAACATAAAAATGGCATGCATGTTAATTAATTTCATGGGTTTGGACTGCCAGATGGACTTTACGAATTCACTGAAAAAGATACACACTCTAACATTTTAAAGACAGAATGCTTACCATGGCAGAATAAATAGGAAGTTCTTTAAATGGGTTAACAAGCAACAGCATATCACCAATGTAAGTCTGAAAAAAGAAGATATAATTGCTTTACTAAGTAATAAATTAAATCTTTAAGGATGCTAATGGCTTTCTTCCAGAAAGGATTTTTGGCAAAGCCTCTTAAATCTAGCTATCAACATGTTAAACATAATTTGCAAAATCAGAGCCTTCAATTTCATAACTTTAAATTGAGGTCTAAAATTACAATTCAGACAGCATTAATTATTCTTTTTGCAATAAAACTGATTTATTCATAATGGAAAATTATGCACAGAATTGCACTGCATATATTATTGGTAGATTATTTGAAAGCTAATTTGCCATTTACCATTTGTTAAACTACAAAAATGTGAGATGCCTACCACATAAACAAGCTCCAAATGCAATTTTTCATGGGACAGATGACGTAATTTAGAAATACTATATTGATTACCCAGAACTGATACATTAAAATTTGTTGCTTGTGAAATAAGACAGAGCAATTGATATATATGAAAGTACTTCTGCATGTGTATGCGTGTATGAACATATGTACATGCATACGGAAAAAAAATCCTGGCCATAGTAAAAATAGCGAGCCATCAACCAGTTGCAAAGGTGCCAAGATTTTACTATTTCATATTTAAACACTCTTATGTGAGCATAAGACTGTAGGTCACCCCTGCTGCTATGCTTCTCACTCCAGAGAAGTAGTCGCTGCTTTATTATGCTCTCAGAATGTAAAAATGCCAGACCTCTGACTCTGAAGAGGTCAAACAGCAAACCATCATGTGAACAGTCCCAGTCATGCTGCCTTTTTCAAAATGAAGTATCGTGATTTGCGGAAGGGGAAAATATTGCCTTTCATAGTAAATGTACTATTTTTCTTCTGAAAAGCTGCAATTTCTCTCTCACCTACCTGACTTTACTGTTGAGCTTTTCGACTGAATAGAACTTTATTAAGCTTCATAAAACATGAAACAGTGCTAAGCAAAATTTTGGTCTGGAATTGGAGTCCAAGGACTTTTCCTTCTAAGTCTGAGAACCAACTCACCCAAAGATGCAAGCATTTCCAGCACTGATGCTGACACTCTACCAAAGTACAATGGCTGCTGTTGAGCAGAATATTAAGAATCCCTCCCTATAAATTTCCATAAGTTAAGAATAATGTCCAACCAGGGTATGAGATCCCCTTAGGTGAAATATTCAGTCTTTTAACATAAAAGAAGACTTTGTTTTTATAAATACTACCTTTCTGTGGATCCTCCCAAATTCAGTTAAAGCCATCTGTGTTTGGCATCTTTGAAAGTGGGAGAAAGGAAAATAAATACTCATAATAAAATAGAATTTTATCCATGATTCTAAAACCCAGAAGTTTTGTTATCATTGAATGCTGAACACCGAGAATTAAAGTTCCCATAACTTCAAAGGTATTCACAGCAACATGCCAATTCCCCATATTCCTTTAGTCTAAACAGTGCAATCAACTTACATGTTTAAAAACAATTTGCATGTTTCACATTAACATGTCACTCAGCTGTTCAGTAATACAGAAATAAATTATGAATAAGATATGAACAGGGATACAAAAATTTCCAAGTGCAGATTTTTCTCCAGAAGTAATCTATGCCTAGCCACATGCCTCCCCAGTTTACTATGGCATAACCTGGAAAACCTGCTTTTTATAATAAAATCTTGTTTATAAAATCTTGTTATAATTATTTCATTTGGTATCTAGATGATTAACATTACAATATAGAAAGCAATTTCTGTAAAACAAGAAGAGATAAATCTCCCATGCTGAATTCTAAGCTTTTAAAATCTAAGTTTCTTTAAAATTTCCAGTATTCATATGCGCTATTAAAATTAAGATGATAAAGATGGAAGAATCTTTTGGTGGTTTGAGGAAGAAGATTACATGTACCCATAGATTTTTAACAATATACTTTCTCTGTAAATAAACACACATAAATTGTATCCAAATTTATCTGACGTGTTAATCCATTTTTATTTCTGCTTCCCTATATAATCTTGAGAAATTGCGGGGCTTACACACACGTCATCATCCATTTAAATATTAGTCACAAGTCCAGGTTACTGTCTAGTAATTATGATACCAAATCTATTTTTCCTATTCTGTCATTTGTTCTTTTTTGAAAGCTTATTGTTGATAGATGAATAACAACTCACATATATCTGATTATTATTGAAACGCTTCTGAATCTCATAAAGCAGGCTGCTGTCTGTTAGCTCACTCAGAGAAGCCAGGTCATCATTTGGAGCTGGAGGCATTAGCTTGACCTAGAAAACACAATTAGAGAGATAAAGTAACTTCACAACCAATCATTCCGTACTGTATAATGTTCTAACCACCCAAAAAAGTATAAACTTTGATCACTAGAATTTGTGGGGGGGAAAAAAAGAGAATTAGGAAACTGGAAACTTGTCACTCCTCCCAGACAATCACACATCATTATTCTTAAGCAAGAGAAGAACATAAAAAAAACATTATCAATGTTAAGGTGAATAACTGTATGAATTTGATGGTCTCTTAAGAACACAGACCCTAGTAGAGTGCCATTTGAAACTCCTGAACCCATAAAGATTCCCAGCTTAAATGCAGCTCTCCTGCTCTCTTCATTAAATGTTTATGGCAAAAGAAATCAAGACTATAAAAGTCAGTGCACTTGTAAACTATTTATTGTCCAGCATTTAACAAAGCACTTATGCTACCCTTCGTCATATCAGATTTAAAATTCTATTACGATTTTTCCTGTAGGATAGGAGGAAGTTAATAAGAACTGGTATCATGTTGTCAAGGAGACCAGAAGAGATTCAGAAGCAGGTACTTTAGCCAAAACTGATGAATAAAATGAGTTTAACTTTTTTGAGATTTAGAAGGAATAATACAAGTTCTGTGAGGCAAAATAAATGCCAAGGGGAAAAAAAATCCAAATGACAGAACAGGAGGAAAAAACAATTTGTGACAATGGAAATCTGATTAAAGACAAAATAAACACTAATACATTAAACTCTGTGCTTATAAATTATTATCTACGCTTAAAATGTAGGCTGATTCCTTCCTTATGTCAGCTGAAAGAAATGCTAGCATGCTAAAAGAATACCTAGAAACGGAAACTTACCATGTGAATGATGGTAGAATTATTTGAATTGCTTGTTCAGCATTAACTAAAATTCTCAGTGTCTATTTCAAGAAGATGAAAGAAGATGAAATTTGTTCTTTCTATTGTCCTGCCTAAAATGAAGGCTTGGAAGAAAAGCAGATACTGCCTTTTCTTTGGCAACAACTCAGCACCCTCAACCTCTGGCAGTGGCAGGAAGTCAGTGGCAGAAATAGTGAGCAGACTGGGAGATTTTGGGGGGAACACGGAGTGTGCTTCTGGCGAGGAGAAGGCCCCAAAGATCATGGATACTGGTGCTTAATACTGGGGATCTGGTCCCAAACTACTGAACTTCTATTGTTTCCATACATTCAAGGTCTAGGTCAGAAATCATGATGCTCTGGGGTCTCTTCCTACATTTGTCAGAGCTGCACTGTGCAATATTGCTGAAGAATTTAATCTTAATACAATAGGACTAACAATCTCTCTTTGTCTCGATGTTTCAAGATTCTTGAAACATGCACATACTCATTCACATGAAATTTCTAGGTGACCATGAGCAAACACTGAGAAGTTTGGAGTCCAAAAAAGAGCAGGATTAATTACATACAATTTTGTATGTTTTCTATATCATGTATCTTTGACCCTGCCAGTATTTGTCTCCTAAAAATAGGAGTACTGAATATCAGTATCAAAATATTCATTGAACAGTTATGAACCAGATGTCAGTTCTTACTCTTCTATTTTACCAAGAAGAAACAAAAATGCAGACCAGACATCACAACACCAGATATCAGTAGCCCTTATGACATAAAGCAGAATCTTGTTGGGGTTTTCTGTTTAAGTATTTCACCAGCTTTACCTTCCACAGTCCTCATCTCATCAATTTTTTGTTTTCTTTTTTCCAGAAGAAATGTATTCTAAAATGGTGGATTCTATCAAAATGCTACTGTGACTATTCTCCTTTTTTCCTGTCTAATTAAAATACTTTCTTAAAGTACTTAAATTTTCAGAACATATATTTAAAACAAGACAAATACCCAGACTGCCTGCCATATCTGTCTGTGTCTTTCTGTCTACCTAGCTTAGAGGTTTACTTCCTACCACACTGAAGTGAAAACAGATTTTCTGTCACAAACAGCATGGCGTTTCTTGCTCTTTTTGGTTTTAACCATGGCACTTGGGTGTAAGCCTGTCTAGAAAATAAGAATTCCACTTGGCAAAAAAATAAATTACATTTTGATATTTGTTTTTGATGATGCATACTTGAATAGAACAAAATGAACAAAAGAATTCCAATAACTTTTTTAAGCATCTTGTAGAGGGAAAGCAGATGAAAGACAGACAGAAACCTGTAGCCTCCTTCCATTATAGTGTGCTCACCTGATTTGCAGGAACAAAGCAGGCAGAGGTCTTCACTATATTCCCTTGTGTGCTACCAAAACTCAGAACACCTGTGCCAGAGAATGAGCTTCTCTTAGAATCATAGAATCAGTTAGGTTGGAAAAGACCTTTAAGATCACCAAGTCCAACTGTTATGCCAGGACTGCCAAGGTCACCACTAAACCATGTCACTGAGGGCTTCAAATACATGGTTTCTGAACACTTCCAGGGATGGTGATTCCACCACTTCCCTGGGCAGTATATTCCAACACCTGATCACTCTCTCGGTGAATAATTTCTTCCTAATATCCAATCTAAATCTCCTCTCGTGCAGCTTGAGGACATTTTCTCTTGTCCTATCACTTGTTACGTGAGAGATCAGCCACCTCCTTGCTTCATCCTCCTTTCAGGTAGTTGTTGAGAGTAATAAGGTACCCCTGAGCCTTCTCTTCTCCAGACAACCCCAGTTCTCTCAGACGTTCCTCATAAGACTTGTTCTCAAGACCCTCCACCAGCCTTGTTGCCCTTTTATGGACCTGCTCCAGCAACTCAATGTCTCTTTTGTAGTGAGGGGCCCAGAACTGAACACAGTATTCCAGGTGTGGTCTCACAAGTGCTGAGTATAGGGGGATCACTGCCCAGACCCTCCTGGCCACAAGATTGCTGACACAGGCCAGGATGCTGCTGGCCTTATTGCCTGTCTGGGAATATGCTGGCTCATGTTCAGCAGTGTCAATCAGAACCCCCAGCTTCCTTTTTGCAGGTAGCTTTTCATAATTTATAAAGATTAAACTTATGCTAGGCTGGACACAAATGTCTTCATTTGTAAATAAAAGAAAGGTTTGGGTATGAGCACTGCTTGGGATACTCCATGTTTTCTGAACTGTTAGCAGACTTTCCTGTACATTCCCGACTCACGCCAGCTAACGCTCCTGCAGATAGTATGTAGATATCATTCAGGTCATATGTAAAGAGTTATTTCCCACAGGCTGTTTGGGCATGGCCTCATTTTTTGTCTTATGGATGTGCACTGACCCCACCCCACATAGCCTTTTGCCAGAGAACAGGCCCTGGCTTCTTCTAATTTCATAATCTAGGTATAGCCAAAGATATTGACACTATAGAAAGACAGTTAGAAATGTGAAGTGCACAGTTAAACTCCAAGTAAGATAATTGAAATCTTTCTCCATTTACTTTTTTTTTCCCCATGAAGTTTAGAATTTAGTGATTCAGCATTTTCTATCAGGCTCTGCATCAAAATTCACAGCTCAATGAGCAAATAAACCACACAGAAAAAAAAGCCTCTCAATGCATTAAACTCACAATAACCAATTTTACTTGCCAGTAAACATTCTTTTCATTAATAATAACTTATTTGTGGGCACCTTCAAATTCTGTTCTTCTGTTTTTCTGAGCATACAGGTGAGTTTTCTCCATTTTTTCACCTCAGTGCATGCATGAACCTGGCTATCATCCTGATTGCATGATGCACATTTTATGAGACAGAAAAATAGCCATGAATACAACATAAGTTCCAATATAACTATGCCTGTTCAAGTTCTTAGGTTTTGAGATTCTTGCAATGCTGTCAAAGAAGACTCCCATATACTCATTTAAATTACATAAACAGCAATCACAATCTGCTCATATAACATTCTTTAATGATTTTAATTTTTTTGCATACTTACGTCACTGACATATGTAAGTATTCCAGCCCTTGTGTAATACTATGATATACATAGTTGTCCCTTGTGTATGTGGTAAATGATACAAAAACAATCAAAAGGGCATCAGGGGATACTCTATCACTCAGTTCATAGAGCCAACAATATGTAAACAAGAATTATAAGACAAAAGACAAAATATTTTTTTTTAAAAGACCCAATTAAGAAAAAGAAAAGATTTAATCTAGATTTATTTGCAGCGTGAAGCACGCAATTCAATTCCAGGCCAGTAATTTCAATCTGCTACCAGAAAAATATCCTTCCCAGCTGAGGGGAAGAGAAACCACCAGCTAAAATAAAATTCTGGAAATTATTCATATTGCTTTCTTTGTTTGGCAGCACAGACCTTGACATTAGAGATGATCAAAGAACATCTTTTACCTAGGAAAAAGCAAAAGCTAATGCAAGCCAAGAGAGACCCCAAATGCTTTATCGATATAGTCATTCGATCCCCATCTCTATGCTTCATGCAATAAAAATATTACTTCATGAGAAATATTATTTTGTTAAGGCTCTTTTTCATCATTTTTGCAATTAAAAAACCTTGAGGCTACATATAAATCTGAGCTGTTAGTTTTCCCAAAGCCAAAAAAGTTACAAGCTTTCTCTATTAAAAATGCATCTTCCAGAGGTAATAAGATGAAATTTTTCCCTCTGATCCCTCAATAAAGGCTTAATCTGCATGTCATATTGCCTAAGAATGTATGATTTTTCTGACACAAAGCATATGAAATATCATGCTGATCTATTTCAATAATATATGAACATAAAATCCAAGTAATGACTCCACATATCCTATTGAAAAATTAAACAGAACATGATTACTTTCAGTGTAGTTTGGAACACAACTGGTAAGAATAAAAGATCATGAAACTCATTAGAATTAGCATACCCAACGGCAGGGATAGTGGAAAGGGGTTATTCAAAGCTTTCCTTTGGTAGCAGCACTAAATAAAAATTTTAATTCCCAAGTTGTGAAATAAAAAAGAAATGTGTTAATTGGAAGTATCATCTCTGAAAAATAGTATGCACATATTATGTACACAAATACGGATACATGTATATATCTACAGTTCATAATGCATGGCACGTAGTATAGAACACAATCCCCATATTCCCGGGGTCACAATTATGACACTTCACAAAAGAAAAAAGTTCATACTTTCATTTGTCTAAATACGGGAATTCTTTAGTTTACTAAAATTAAACTGTTTCCTGAAGTGATTAAACTGTTTTACCCTCTTTTGTCTGTAAGAGCTAAAGCTCATTAAGCCCTTAGGGAGTTTTATGACATTTTTTTTTTTTAATGCAACCAGTCATTTAAAACCACACTGAAATAGCACAGTTTCTAACTTATCCCATTAGTGCTGCTTTCCCAGATAGGACTGTTCCTGCTTATTCTTTTCCAAAGCAGCATCACTCCTTATTTAGCAACTGCAGATACTGGGCAAAGCTTGTAGTTTTTACTCCCTCTAAAAGACCACAAGATACACATTCCTTCTAGCTCAAGAGTAGAATTTCATGGAGTGTTTTCTGCAGAAATTTCTCAGCTAATAGAGCTAAAAGCGATTCACCATTAATTCTGCTGTCTTGTCTTTCAATTGTAACTACTGTGGGAAGTTCCACTGAAGTATGGTGAAACAGCAGAAGTAAAATTCCTAGAAAACTGCCCTGGGACCCTGCAGTGACTAGATCATGGTGGAGGACAAAACTATCCACACAACCTCTTTTTCACCTGGTACATCAGCTGTTCTTCCCCAGTCAGTTTCTGTGTATGTTTTACTACACAAAACTATAAGGCAAAAGTTTAGCTTCAGGATTACAAAAATCGGAATAACTTTAGTAAGGTCTGCACCAAAAGAGAACCAAGCAGAAGAAAGTAAATGTATTCTTGTCCACAATTTTGTTGAGCATCTAGAAGCAAGCGACAAGTCTCACCAAGACCCGAGGCTAAACGCCTCTCTCTCTTTTCCTACAGTTATATTCCTCTTAACAGGGTTGCAAGCATTTACTTTTCTGACCAGCAGTGCTTTTCTTTCAGATTGACTGTGATTTCATCATATCACCGCACAGTCAGCAAGGCCAGAAATTGTATGGCATGAAAACAAGATGTAAGCCAAGTGCAAAACATTTTGCGGTATCTTCTGACTGAATAGGGAACTCAGTGCTCTACAGGATCCCAAAGCTGAGGAATTTCAGAGATTGACTTGTATAATTGACATATGAACTCACTGACTGATCTCATATGATCGACCGGTGGCAGACCTGACTGGTTAAAAACCTGCCCCAGGGAGCGCGAGCGACCCGGAGCACGGCGAACAGGGAGGGCAAACAGGGCGGGGTCGAGGCAGTTTGCGCGGGCAGGCGAGTGGGGTGGTGAGCGGGATGGTGAACACTCGCCGTATGAGCAAGGCTCAGTCTGGGAGCTCTGCTCTGGCTGCGCCGGTGGTGGCCAGCGTAGGCACCCAGACGGAGCCGATGGGAAGGGAGGCTGTAGTGCAGAGCTCAGGGTGTAGAGAGCGCCTGCATTGCTATCCTAAGGGAAGGGTGAGCAATGAGCAGGGCTGCACTCTGCGCTCCCTGGTGGAGGTCCTCCTGCAGCAGGTGGCTGAACTGCAGGAAGCTCTTACCAGGCTGAAAGGTGTCAGGGAAGCTGAGGGGGAGCAGCGCTGCTTGCTCCGGGACCAGCCTGTTCCGGGGCCTCGAGTGTCTACTGTTGCCCATGCAGGAAAGGAGGCTGCTAACCCAGGAAGCTGGGAAAAGGTAACAGAAAAAAGCAACAAAAAAAGGAGGAAGAGGGTAATTAAAAGCAAGGGGCTTCCTCCTACATCTGTTGTCCCCACCCAGAACCGCTTAGCTGTCCTGCTGGGGGCTGACGAGCAACAGTGCTCCCACCAGGCACAACCAGCTAGTGCACTGGTAAAGAAGATCACTACTGGTGCTGCCAGGAAAAAGCGGCGGACCATAGTAGAAGGGGACTCTAATCTGAAAGACACAGAGGCACCCATCTGCCGGCCTGACCCAGGCTCAAGGGAGGTGTGTTGCTACCAGGGGCTCGGATCAGGGATGTGGCCGAGAAGCTGCCTGCTCTAGTCGGTCCCACTGACTATTACCCACTCCTGGTAATACATGTGGGTGCTACTGATATAGATAGCAGTAGCCCGGAGACCATAAAGAAGGACTACAGAGCTCTGGGAGAGGTGGTTAGGGGCTCTGGAACTCAGACTGTCTTTTCGTCAATTCTCCAGGATACAGGGCAGGACCTTGAAAAGGCTAGGAGGATTAGGCTGGTTAATAAATGCTTAGAAGGGTGGTGCTACAGTCAGGGGTTTGGGTACCTTGAACATGGGACTCAATATAGTAGGCCAGGCCTACTGGGGGCTGGTGGAGCTGGTCTGACAAAGATGGGGAAGAGTGGATTTCGTAGGAGGCTTGCCAGACTGGTCAAGGATGCTTTAAACTAGATGTGTTGGGGGAGGGGGGCAGCATTCCATCCCAGCACACCCAGTCGGTTGGCAGCGCCTACAGTAAACGCTCAGAGCAATGTAGAGATATTCCAGCTGCTCCAGCCAATGAGCCGGCTTCAATTGGATCTCGGCTCAAATGCCTCTACACAAATGCCCGTAGTATGGGGAACAAACAAGAGGAATTAGAGATGTGTGCACATCTACGGGGGTATGATATCATAGGCATCACAGAAACATGGTGGGATGGCTCCTATGACTGGTGTGTTGGAATGGAAGGTTACCGGCTCTTTAGGAAAGACAGGCCCGGCAGGCGGGGAGGGGGAGTTGCTATCTATGTTAGGGATAGGCTAGAGAGTATGGAACTCTGTCTGGGGACAGGTGAGCAGTCGACAGAGAGTTTGTGGGTCAGGGTTAAAGGGAGAACAGAGATGGGAGACATTATTGTGGGGATCTGTTACAGACCACCTGACCAAGGGGACTTGCTGGACAAAGCGCTCCATAGGCAGATAGGAGCAGCCTCACGCTCGCAGGCCCTTGTTCCCATGGGAGACTTCAACCACCCTGATATCTGTTGGAGGGATGGTATGGCCCGGCAAGAGCAATCCAGAAGGTTCATCAATTGCGTGGAAGACAACTTCCTTCTGCAAGTAACAGAGGAGCCGACAAGGAGAGGTGCCATGCTTGACCTTGTCCTCACCAACAGGGAAGGGCTGGGTGGGAATGTGACGCTCCAGGGCAGCCTTGATTGCAGCGATCATGAGATGGTTGAGTTTGAGATCCTCAGGACAGTGAGAAGAGCGTGCAGTAAGCTCACTGCCCTGGACTTCAAGAGAGCAGACTTTGGCCTCTTCAGGAACCTGCTCAGTAAGGTTCCATGGGATACAGCCCTAGAGGGCAGGGGGGCCCAAGACTGTTGGTCGGTATTCAAGGATCACCTGCTGCAAGCTCAGGAGCGATGCATCCCAACTAGAAGGAAGTTCAGCAGGAGGGCCAGGAGACCTCCTTGGATGGATAAGGACCTGCTGAGCAAAATTCGAAGGAAAAAAGAGGCTTATAAAAGGTGGAAGCAAGGTCAGGCGGCCTGGGAAGAATACAGGGATGTTGTCCGGGAAGCTAGGGACCAGGTTAGGAAAGCTAAGGCCCACTTAGAATTAAACTTGGCTAGGCATGTTAAGGATAACAGGAAGGGATTTTATAGGTACATTGCCAATAAAAGACAGGTTAGGGACACCGTGGGCCCTCTCCAGAAGCTATCGGGAAAACTGGCTACCCTGGATTTGGAGAAGGCTGAGGTTCTTAATGACTTCTTTGCCTCAGTCTTTATCGGGAAATGCTCTGACCACACCACCCAAGTCTTGGAAGGCAGACGCGGGGACGGTGAGGGTGGGGACCCTGGGCCCACTGTGGGGGAGGATCTTGTTCGGGACCACCTTAGGAACCTGAATGTATACAAGTCCATGGGACCGGATGAAATCCATCCACGGGTCCTGAAGGAACTGGCAAATGAAGTTGCTAAGCCACTGTCCATCATATTTGAAAAATCATGGCAGTCAGGTGAAGTTCCCGATGACTGGAAAAAGGGAAATATAACCCCCATTTTTAAGAAGGGGAAAATGGATGAGCTGGGGAGTTACAGACCAGTCAGTCTCACCTCTGTGCCTGGCAAAATCTTGGAGCGGATTCTCCTGGAAGGCATGCTAAGGCACATGAAAACCAACAAGGTGCTTGGTGACAGCCAGCATGGCTTCACTGAGGGGAAATCCTGCCTGACCAATCTGGTGACCTTCTATGAAGGGGCTACGGAACTGATGGACAGGGGCAGAGCGGTTGATGTCATCTACCTGGACTTGTGTAAAGCCTTTGACACTGTCTCACATGACATCCTTCTCTCTAAGTTGGAGAGACATCAATTTGATAGGTGGACCACTCGGTGGATAAAGAACTGGCTGGATGGCCGCACGCAAAGAGTAGTGCTCAGTGGCTCAATGTTCAGCTGGAGACCAGTAACGAGTGGTGTCCCCCAGGGATCGGTGTTGGGACCGGTCTTGTTCAACATCTTTGTGGGTGACATGGACGGTGGGATTGAGTGCGCCCTCAGCAAGTTTGCCGATGACACCAAGCTGTGTGGTTCGGTTGATACGTTGGAGGGAAGGAATGCCATCCAGAGGGACCTTGACACGCTCGTGAGGTGGGCTGATGCCAACCTAATGAAGTTTAACCATGCTAAGTGCAAAGTCCTACACCTGGGTCGGAGCAATGCCAGGCACAGCTACAGGTTGGGCAGGGAGGAGATTCAGAGCAGCCCTGCGGAGAAGGACTTGGGGGTGTGGGTTGATGAAAAAATGAACATGAGGCGGCAGTGTGCGCTTGCAGCCCAGAAGGCCAACCGTATCCTGGGCTGCATCAAAAGGAGCGTGACCAGCAGGACGAGGGAGGTGATCCTGCCCCTCTACTCTGCTCTCGTGAGACCTCACTTGGAGTATTGTGTGCAGTTCTGGTGTCCTCAACATAAAAAGGACATGGAACTGTTAGAACAAGTGCAGAGGAGGGCCAAGAGGATGATCAGGGGACTGGAGCACCTCTCGTATGAAGATAGGCTGAGAAAATTGGGGCTGTTCAGCCTGCAGAAGAGAAGGCTGCGTGGAGACCTCATAGCAGCCTTCCAATACCTGAAGGGGGCCTATAGGGATGCTGGGGAGGGACTCTTCATTAGGGACTGTGGTGAGAGGACAAGGGGTAATGGGTTTAAATTTAAACAGGGGAAGTTTAGATTGGATCTGAGGAAGAAATTCTTTACTGTGAGGGTGGTGAGGCCCTGGAATGGGTTGCCCAGGGAGGTTGTGAATGCTTCATCCCTGGCGGCGTTCAAGGTGGGGCTGGACATAGCCTTGGATGGCATGGTTTAGTGGGAGGTGTCCCTGCCCATGGCAGGGGGGTTGGAACTCGATGATCTTGAGGTCCTTTCCAACCCTTACTATTCTATGATTCTATGATTGTATGACATGCTCCTCTGAAACACATTCAAAAAAACAAATGCTTCTGCTGAGGCAGTTATGCAGGTCTTTTTAAATTAACATGGTTTAAATGTAATCAGTATTTTGCTCCTTTGTCATGCTTCAAATCCACAGTAAATTAATTTAAATGGAAATTCTCCTCTCCATCCCCTGGTTCTAAAGGTGGAGGGGGGAGAGGGAGGGTTGTTTTGGGGTTTTTTGTTTTGTTTGGGGTTTTTTGATTTTTTTTTTTTAATTCCTAAGCACTTCTGGAATATGTGTTTCCCAAATGAATGCAAAAGAAAATAAAATCTCTTCAACAAAAACTAACCAACCAACCATACAAACGAAAATACACAACCCAAAAAAATATTTAAGTCCTAAACAGTCAAAGTAAGGGCATACTAGTTTTACAAGCAACAGAAAATTGCCTCCTTTTGCGTTCACCATTCAACTTATATCCTGAATGAGAGTGTGCTCCTGTGGATATAAAGGGTATCAAAATATCCAGTGCCTGTACCATAATGCATTAACACAAGAAAGGGAGTTTACACTGCAGCTGTGGATCTGGCAATTCCTATCTTTAAATTACAGTCACTTTGCAACTTAATATTCCTTAGACATTCTTTTTGTTTTGCAGTCTTCTAGGTTGTGTTTCATTTTGAGGTTGTTTTAATCTGAAGTTGGGGATAAGAGCTCACTTTGGGCAGCCCTAACACTTGTCCTTCCCCTGTTGTGAACTATGAATAGAATTTGAGGAGCCCTGAGCCTTCTGACTGCCACAGCACCAAACCTGCCACCAGTAGCAGGCAGGAAGCAGCTGTTCAATTTGCAGAAAGGGAACTCTTTGCAGGGCCAGACTGATTGCAGGGAGTGATCAAGGAGACAAGGCTCCACAGTGCAAATGATACCGCTGTGTAGTGAAGGGAAAAAAATATTACTGTGGCCTTTGGCTTCATTAAGTTTACAATTTACAGACCTAAGCACTAATGAACAGCTCAAGAAACTGCATGCCATTACCTGTTCAAGTTTGGCAGTAATGTTCACAGTGACATTTTCAGATGCACTGTCCTGAGATTGCTGCTTACACAAGCCTTTAGCTGCATCCTTAAACATGGTGTCTTTCTCCAGCAAACTGTCTTGCTTGGCAATCGGTAAAGCCAGGGGATTGCTACAAAGAGAATCAATAAAGCAATTAGACTACTCCTGAAGATGTCAGACAAACAAAAGACTGCCAAATGTGAATGGCACAAACACAGAACTGAGATACAACTCAGGGCTGAGACATGAGTTCCTGGTCCAAGTACAAAAAAGAAATTGGTGAGAAATAAACTGTTCACATAAGTTGGTCTGCTCCCGAAGGCACAGAGCAAAACACTTTGATTTAAAATTCCCCTTTATGCATATCTTTTCTGAAGCAGAACTAAGACAGCCAAAGAGAATATGCATGAATCTGCTTTTGACAGCACTAGGCTGGCAAACCAATAGCCAATTTTGAAACTGAGTTTAAAATACACAATTAACTTACACAACACTGTTCTGAAAAATCTTATGTTTTAAAATAATTCAACACAGATATTGCCATTGCAGTTAATAAAATTAAATTACACCACTTTTTAGCTTATTTTTAATCAGGCAATATCCAAGACATATTTTATGACCCAAAGGTGCTCTGAATTTGTGATATGCTAAATAAAAAATCAAATAAGCAAGCAGCCAACTCCTGAAACTACTGAAACAATACAGAATATTCTCCATTCACATATAAATTAAGCCTATTCTTAGACACATTCCCTACTGACACCTCAGACCACATCACACTTATGAAAAACAACAATGCCAAAATTTTGGATGATTTTGGCAGTGTTGTACATCCAGAGGAATTACCAAAGAATGAGCCCCAGGAGCTGGGAACACAAACGTCTTATAGAAGAATTGTCTGGACTCTGACAGTGCAACTGAGACAATCCCATGCAGTGTACCACAGCTCCTTGCCAAAATGTGCACATAATTTCTCTGAAAAGAAATGTGGGCTCAACATGGGAATGCAGGAATAGTGTATTCCACTATGGGATAAAATCCAGATGTCAAGCTTAGTTTAAAAAAATCTCATTTTTACTCTAAATTACTTGAGCTTGATCACTGATTATAATAAAGCCAGGATTATACACACAGTTAAGCGATGGAGGACCCATAGCTAGCACTGAGGATAAGAACTGTTGGAAACAGCACTGAGCACAGTTTTGCTTCCAACAGTACATTTCCAAAACACATAGCTTTAGAAAGGTATAGTTCTAAGCAGAGGCAAAGCACCTTCTAAGCAGAATTCATTGGAAAACAAGTCAAAGTAGCTTCCCATTGAATAAAAGATACAGAAACAAAATGTTTCTTTTGATTAAACTCCCTATCCGCAAACAAAGAATTAGTTTCAACATTTTGTAAAGTAATACATACAACATTCTAATTATGTTTTGCTTCAGACATTTTAACGTAAAATGTCTAAAGGAACACTTGTAAAAAAAAAATATCTCATTACTGCTTTGATTGACCTGAGATTGTTTTGTCATATATCTGTTTATGTCACATGGACAAAAGATTTAAGAAGCAACTGCTTTTGCCTTTTTTTTTGATATGGACAGAAAAGCCATTATCCAACAATTTTTGTGAACTTGGCAATTAGATGTCATAGAATAAGCTGCATCAGTAATTAGGCTGCAGAAGAAATGAAATAGCTGTGGCACCCACAAGCAGAAATAGCTAATACTGACTAGCATTTTACCCAGACTCAGAATCAAACAACATATAATTATTTTTTTTCTTTTTGAGTAGTCTTTTGCTATTGTCCAAAACTGCTCAAAACCCTTAGGTCTGAATCATTTTAAAGATTTAATCACAGAGAAAAAAATCAAAGAAAAGCATAAGAAAAATGAATTTAAATATTAAAAACCAATGCAGTGTCATTTACAAGTTTTTATTATTTATGTCATATTTCTTTTAAATTGTGTAGATTGATTTTTTTGCTGCAAAGTTAAACCTTACCCATTTAACCTTACCACTTTTGTGCTAGCTATACAACACAACTTAGAAATACCTCTTGAAATTCAGCTATAAACGCCTCACAACCAACTAAACTTTTTGGATGTCACAATAGAGAGGCCGTGGTGATGGCGGTGGCCGAGGAAGCAGCCTCGGTGCGGAAGGAGGGTCCTGGTGAGCCCCAGGTCTTGGCAGTGCCACTGGGTCCCGAGGAGCAGGAACTGGAGCAGGATCTGGCCTCAGCCCCGCGGGGGGGGGCAGGGGGATGCCCGGGGCCGCCCACCCCACAGCAGCAGCATCATGGTCAGCCCACAGCAGCACGGGAACCCAGTGCTGCGCTTCATCCGGAACATTCCATGGGAATATGGTGACTCGGTCCCAAACTACGTCCTGCGGCAGCGCTCCTACACCCTCATCCTCAGTCCGCACTACCATCACCTTTATCCTGATTACATTCACCAGCACCTGTGGGAGCTGGGCCGGGGCTTTGTGCTGCAGACGCTGCTGCTGCTGCAGGTGGATGTGAAGGATCCCCAGCAGGCACTGAAGGACCTGGCCATGATTTGTGTCCTGAGCAACTGCACCCTCCTGCTGGCCTAGAGCCCTGAGGAGGCCACCCGGTACCTGGAGACCTACAAAGCCTTTGAGCAGAAGCAGATCTGCTGCAGGAGCACCTGGACCAGGGCTTCCCGCCCAGGATGAGTGGCTGCTTGACCAGCATCAGAGCAGTGAACAGAACAGACACCTTGAGCCTACTCAGCACCTTTGGGTCACTCACAGCCCTGGTGGCTGCCACTAAGGAGGATTTATCCCTTTGTCCTGTTCTGGGGCCCCAAAAGGTCCCCCCATAGGCCAAGCGCCTCTTTGATGTCATGCACAAGCCCTTCTTGCAGACCCCCAAAAGTGAGCCCAAATCCTGATCCATAAAAAAATGGGCTTTATCCATGGAAAAAAAAAAAAAATTTGGGGACTCAATATAGTAGGCCAGGTCTACTGGGGGCTGGTGGAGCTGGTCTGACAAAGAAGGGGAAGAGTGGATTTGGTAGGAGGCTTGCCAGGCTGGTCAAGGATGCTTTAAACTAGATGTGTTGGGGGAGGGGGGCAGCATTCCATCCCAACACACCCAGTCGGTTGGCAGCACCTACAGTAAACGCTCAGAGCAATGTAGAGATATTCCAGCTGCTCCAGCCAATGAGCCGGCTTCAATTGGAGCTTGGCTCAAATGCCTCTATACAAATGCCCGTAGCATGAAGAACAAACAAGAGGAATTAGAGATGTGTGCATGCCTTCAGGGGTATCATATCATAGGCATCACAGAAACGTGGTGGGGTGGGTCCTATGACTGGTGTGTTGGAATGGAAGGTTACCGGCTCTTTAGGAAAGACAGGCCCGGCAGGCGGGGAGGGGGAGTTGCTATCTATGTTAGGGATAGGCTAGAGAGTATGGAACTCTGTCTGGGGACAGGTGAGCACTAGACAGAGAGTTTGTGGGTCAGGGTTAAAGGGAGAACAGAGATGGGAGACATTATTGTGGGGATCTGTTACAGACCGCCTGACCAAGGGGACTTGGTGGATGAAGCACTCTATAGACAGATAGGAACTGCCTCATGCTCACAGGCCCTTGTTCTCATGGGGGACTTCAACCACCCTGATATCTGTTGGAGGGATGGTATGGCCCGGCAAGAGCAATCCAGAAGATTCCTCGATTGCGTGGAAGACAACTTCCTTCTGCAAGTAATTGAGGAGCCGACATGGAGAGGCGCCATGCTTGACCTCGTCCTCACCAACAAGGAAGGGCTGGGTGGGAATGTGACGCTCCAGGGCAGCCTTGATTGCAGCGATCATGAGATGGTTGAGTTTGAGATCCTCAGGACAGTGAGAAGAGCGTGCAGCAAGCTCACTGCCCTGGACTTCAAGAGAGCAGACTTTGGCCTCTTCAGGAACCTGCTCAGTAAGGTTCCATGGGATATACCCCTAGAGGGCAGGGAGGCCCAGGACTGTTGGTCGGTATTCAAGGATCACCTGCTGCAAGCTCAGGAGTGTTGCATCCCAACTAGAAGGAAGTTCAGCAGGAGGGCCAGGAGACCTCCTTGGATGGATAAGGAGCTGCTGAGGAAACTCTGAAGGAAAAAAAAGGCTTATAAAAGGTGGAAGCAAGGTCAGGCGGCCTGGGAAGAATACAGGGATGTTACCCAGGAAGGCAGGGACCAGGTGAAGAAAGCTAAGGCCCACTTAGAATTAAACTTGTCTAGGGATGTTAAAGATAACAGGAAGGGATTCTACAGATGCATTGCAAATAAGACAGACAAAGGACAACATGGGCCCTCTCCAGAAGCTATCGGGAGAACTGGCTACCCTGGATTTGGAGTAGGCTAAACCGGCAAATGGTGAACCGGCAAATGCTCTGACCACACCACCCAAGTCTTGGAAGGCAGACGCGGGGACGGTGAGGGTGGGGACCCTGGGCCCACTGTGGGGGAGGATCTTGTTCGGGACCACCTTAGGAACCTGAATGTATACAAGTCCATGGGACCAGATGAAATCCATCCACGGGTCCTGAAGGAGCTTGCAAATGAAGTTGCTAAGCCACTGTCCATCATATTTGAAAAATCATGGCAGTCAGATGAAGTTCCCGATGACTGGAAAAAGGGAAATATAACCCCCATTTTCAAGAAGGGGAAAATGGATGAGCTGGGGAGTTACAGACCAGTCAGCCTCACCTCTGTGCCTGGCAAAATCTTGGAGCAGATTCTCCTGGAAGGCATGCTAAGGCACATGAAAACCAACAAGGTGGTTGGTGACAGCCAGCATGGCTTCACTGAGGGGAAATCCTGACTGACCAATCTTGTTGGCCTTCTACGATGAGGCTACAGAACTAATGGACAGGGGTAGAGCAGTTGATGTCATCTACCTGGACTTGTGCAAAGCATTCAACACTGTCCTGCATGACATCCTTGTCTCTAAATTGGAGAGACATCAATTTGATAGGTGGACCACTCGGTGGATAAAGAACTGGCTGCATGGCCGCAAGGAAAGAGTTGTGGTCAATGGCTGTATGTCCAGCTGGAGACCAGTAATAAGTGGTGTCCCTCAGGGATCAGTGTTGGGACCAGCCTTGTTCAACATCTCTGTCTGTGATATGGACAGTGGGATTGAGTGCGCCCTCAGCAAGTTTGCTGATGACACCAAGCTGTGTGGTTCGGTTGATACGTTGGAGGGAAGGAATGCCATCCAGAGGAACCTTGACACGCTTGTGACCTGGGCTGATGCCAACCTGGTGAAGTTTAACCATGACAAGAGTAAGTCCTACACCTGGGTCGGAGCAATCCCAGGCACAGCTACAGGTTGGGAAGGGAAGAGATTCAGAGCAGCCCTGCGGAGAAGGACTTGGGGGCATTGGTTGATGAGAAAATGAGCATGAGCTGGCTTCAGTGTGTGCTCGCATCCCAGAAAGCCAACCATATCCTGGGCTGCATCAAAAGGAGCGTGACCAGCAGGTCGAAGGAGGTGATCCTGCCCCTCTACTCTGCTCTCATGAGACCTCACTTGGAGTATTGTGTGCAGTTCTGGTGTCCTCAACATAAAAAAAACATAGAGATGTTGGAACAAGTGCAGAGGAAGGCCATGAGGACGATCAGGGGACTGGAGCACCTTCCGTATGAAGATAGGCTGAGAAAGTTGGGGCTGTTCAGCCTGGAGAAGAGAAGGCTGCGTGGAGACCTCATAGCAGCCTTCCAGTATCTGAAGGAGGCCTACAAGGATGCTGGGGATGAACTCTTTTTAGGGACGGTAGAGACAGGACAAGGGGTAATGCGTTCAAACTTAAACAGGGGAAGTTTAGATTGCATATACGGAAGTTCTTTGCCGTAAGGGTGGTGAGGCACTGGAATGGGTTGCCCAGGGAAGTTGTGAATGCTCCATTCCTGGCAGTGTTCAAGGCGGGGTTGGACATAGCCTTGGGTAGCGTGGTTTAGTGGGAAATGTCCCTGCCCATGGCAGGGGGGTTGGAACTAGATGATCTTAAGGTCCTTTCCAACCCTAACTATTCTATGATTCTATGATTGTAAATCACAGCAAAGTGTGGGGGAAAAAGTTGCCTACTATATCCACAGATGCATTTTGATCTTAAGAGGACTTAATGGGTGTGTTCCATGTACTGACGTATAAGAGGATAGCCTATAGATCATGTGCATTTATGAGATATTAATAGGACTTTATATTATGGAAGTGCTGACACATAATTCACATTACAATAGAAATGTGAATGATTACAAGAAATTTAAAACGTATTAAAATTATTCCAACAGTTCACTATGACTCAGGTGCATGAAGACTCTATGACAAATATAACAAAACAAAGTACAATGT
The DNA here is from genome assembly GCA_039720435.1 of Amazona ochrocephala. Classification (NCBI taxonomy): domain Eukaryota; kingdom Metazoa; phylum Chordata; class Aves; order Psittaciformes; family Psittacidae; genus Amazona; species Amazona ochrocephala. The sequence continues at coordinate 61,996,050 of CM077877.1, read as the reverse complement.
TTCCAGAAAACAGTGGCTTTTTAGAGGAATGTTTCTATAGACATTTATATGTATTTCTATTAGTCACGATATGAAGTCAAGCAATGTCATTGAAATTGCACAATAAGTCAGTGTAGGGGAAGATTTTATGTTAATGTAGGCAAGTAGATTAGCATGAACTGTCTTCTTTAATGAAAATTAATGGATAATTAATAGATAATTAACCACAAAGGGAGACTTAAGCCAAAATAATGTTACATAATAGACAGGAAAGATAGTTATCTAGGGTAATCTTATTTAAACAAGGTAGGACTGCTGCTACTGGCACATGTAACTGGGAAAAAATCCTGCATGGTGTATGGAGGAATAATAATTTGCATTTCAATATATATACACTATCATATATTGAATTAATTTGAAATTTTGTGGAGGGTTGGTTGATTTTATTTTGGTTTTTAGGTAAACTGCGATGGTTGATATCCTTTAGCATGTCCTTGTTTTTTGAGAAAAAAGATCTAATACAAAAAATACTGGGAGATGACGATTAAATAATTGCTACTTTTATCATCAATATTTGAGACACTACTCCAGCTTCTAAATAGGTAGATTTTATAAGAAAAAATAAATCAAAGCATATTTTGTAATGACATTTTCACAGAATCAAAGAATCATAGAATCCTAGAATAGTTAGGGTTGGAAAGGACCTCAAGATCATCTAGTTCCAACCCCCCTGCCATGGGCAGGGACACCTCCCACTAAACCACGCCACCCAAGGCTATGTCCAACCCCGCCTTGAACACTGCCAGGAATGGAGCATTCACAACTTCCCTGGGCAGCCCATTCCAGGGCCTCACCACCCTTACAGTAAAGAATTTCTTCCTCATATCCGAGGGAAGGAATGCCATCCAGAGGGACCTTGACACACTTGTGACGTGGGCTGATGCCAACCTGATGAAGTTTAACCATGCTAAGTGCAAGGTCCTACACCTGGGTCGGAGCAATCCCAGGCACAGCTACAGGTTGAGCAGGGAAGAGATTCAGAGCAGCCCTGCGGAGAAGGACTTGGGGGTGTTGGTCGATGAAAAACTGAACATGAGGAGGCAGTGTGCGCTTGCAGCCCAGAAAGCCAATCGTATCCTGGGCTGCATCAAAAGAAGTGTGACCAGCAGGTTGAGGGAGGTGATCCTGCCCCTCTACTCTGCTCTTGTGAGACCTCACTTGGAGTATTGTGTGCAGTTCTGATGTCCTCAACATAAAAAGGACATGGAACTGTTAGAACAAGTGCAGAGGAAGGCCACGAGGACGATCAGGGGACTGGAGCACCTCCCGTATGAAGATAAGATGAGAAAGTTGGGGCTGTTCAGCCTGGAGAAGAGAAGGCTGCGTGGAGACCTCATAGCAGCATTCCAATACCTGAAGGGGGCCTATAGGGGTGCTGGGGAGGGACTCTTCATTAGGGACTGTAGTGAGAGGACAAGGGGTATCATGGGCTCTTCGAGCTTATAGCTTTTGTTGGAGAGAACTTCCATTACTGTAATCGTTCCACAGGCAATTCTGAGATCCTCCAAACAATTTCTAAACCAGTTAACATCTGTAAAATGCATAATTTCAGAAATTTCAGTCTAAAAAACTTTTGAAAGGTACATAACAGAAAATTCAGGATGGATTAAACACTAGAATAGTGTTTGCAAGCACTAGAATAATTGAAATACAAGTTGCTGCACACATAGAAATGCTCTGTAAAAAGAAAAATGTAGTCTCTTTTCTGTTTTGTTGTCTTAAATATGGTTATGTATATTTTATTTGACTTTCTCTTACTGATTTTGAAACATCCATTACTATAATTAGCATTTACTTAAATATGTATCAGAAAATATATACTGTGATTGATTAATTTATAATTACTTTGACAATAAATTCCTTATTGAGAGTGAGTAAGGCAGCTCACTAAGTGCCAGCTAGGGTCAACCAACAGTTACCTTCCTAGTCCACCCCTCCTAAATCAGAAAGAAAAAAGCACTCAGTAGCTCAGTAGAAAAACTAGGAAAAGATATTCTAACACAATTATTGTTTCACAATAACAGCAATTCATTTGAATTAACCAATGCTTGCCTAAAGGAAACCAGATCTGCTTGACAACCTAGCATAACACAAACATATTGGCTGCTAAACTTTTTCCTACCTAAGATACTGACCTTCCACTCATCTCTTCATAGCGTTCTTCCAGAAATCAACATTGTGATTTAAATGAGAATCAGCAAAATTAGGTTTGTTGTCAGAGCACATGCTGTTCATACTTGTTTGTACATATTTTTGAGTCTGTTTTTGAATATTGTTCCTTCTGAGAGATGGCCACAAAGCAATATGGCCACAACAGAGTTATACAAACTCTTGTCAAAGTTATCACCTCAATTTAAACATGCTTCCTTATGTGAGGAGAGTTCATGGAGAATGGACACAATGTAGAATAAAGCAACAGTAAATGTGGGTTACTGTTGTGCACTCCTCTTGCAGCTATAAAAAAAATGGTTTGGCACATAAGAATAGCACAGATATTTATCTTCATCCTAGCATACTACACATTTCTCCATAGACTCCTTTGACAGAACATGAAAGATGAAACTGTTTGCTTTCAACACTAGCCATTGAAAAGGTAAAAATTTCGTTGAACCCAGTCATCTAGGCTGCCTCTCTGATAGGTAGGTAGCCTGGAGGCACACTGGAGGATGATTCAGTATATCTTAAGAGTATATCCACTATAACTTGGAAGAACAACCCTCTGTAAGGTTTTGTTTTTCACTATCGAACAAGCACGCTACTACAGAGCTGACACAACTAGCTTTGAACTAACACCTGATTTTAAGGTTAGTGGATTTTTTAGTAAAATGGAACTCTGCAAACAGTGTGGTATATTTTACTTACAAAATTCCACATTTTCAGAAGTGAGAGCTGAGTCATACACGTGAAATACACTAATACTTTTGCCTTTCAAAAGATCTCCCATCTCAGAATTGCTAGTTGGCCAGCAGGTTTGCTGACACTCTCCTGCACCAAGAGCTAGTGAGTGCAAAGCTCTAGCTTAGGAAGTCTCTAAACCTAAGATTGTTGAAAGTCTTGAGAGTGTGCCAATGTGGCATTACTTCAAGCTTACTGTATCCTTATAATTGCATCTCAGCTATTTACAAAGTCAGCAGCGCACAGGGCTAAACAGATATTTGCTTTGACCTAGCACTGTGTTCTCATGTAGGCACCACCAAACTAGCTGCAGCCACACACTTATTGCCAATAGATGTTAAAGAGGTTACTCAGCCCAATTCCATATGTAAATCCATTTTCTTTGTTTTTCCATTTAGTGAACTTTGCTTTTTGAAAACTTCCTGTAAAGTTCTTCACATATAGCAGGTTTGTATTATTGTCATATACAGGGTTACTACATAGAAAACTCTCAAAAAGTAGCTCTCTTTATCCATGTATTTCAGGAAGGAAAGTGTAGAGAAAGATCTTCAGACCACTTCTACTGTGTGCAAGTCACGTATTCCAGAGGTTGATAGGTTTTACCCCCAAAGAACAGTACAGTATGTGCATCACGGCATAAACTCTTAGGATGCAAAACACATGGAAATGCACCATCTAGATGCAAGAACAACAAAAAATAAAGTTCCAAAAAAAAGTTCTCTAAAATCTTTAAGAATAACTCTTTAATGAGGCATCATTGCAGAGTTACAGGAGTGACCTACCTTCTACTCCTGGCATTACAACTTCTATCAATAATTTAAAATTAAGGTTTTCTTTATGTTTGAGAATCTAAAAACTTAGTTTCATACCTCAAAATTCACATTTTTCACTTAAAAGAGAGCTGAAGGACACAAAAATTTCTGGAGTATGATCCAAGTTACTGAAACAGTAAATTAGATTAGAGAACTGTTTATTTCATAAGGAATTAATGAATTAATAAGAAATTAGTAATTCTGTAAGCATTAGTGTCCTAAACCCAACCACATATGCTAGTGACTACAAATCATGAAACAAAAACAACACACTGCGTTTACCATTAATGAAATATGCAATCTCTACTAAATATAAATATATCTCATGGAATTACGAATTAAATAGACAGTGAGAAGAGCGTGCAACAAGCACACTGCCCTGCACTTCAACAGAGCAGACTCTGGCCTCTTCAGGAACCTGCTCAGTAAGGTTCCGTGGGATACAGCCCTAGAGGGCAGGGGCGCCCAAGACTGTTGGCTGATATTCAAGGATCACCTGCTGCAAGCTCAGGAGCGATGCATCCCAACTAGAAGGAAGTTCAGCAGGAGGGCCAGGAGACCTCCTTGGATGGATAAGGAGCTGCTGAGCAAAATTCGAAGGAAAAAAGAGGCTTATAAAAGGTGGAAGCAAGGTCAGGCGGCCTGGGAAGAATAAAGGGATGTTGTCCGGGAAGCTAGGGACCAGGTTAGGAAAGCTAAGGCCCACTTAGAATTAAACTTGGCTAGGGATGTTAAGGATAACGGGAAGGGATTTTATAGGTACATTGCCAATAAAAGACAGGTTAGGGACACCGTGGGCCCTCTCCAGAAGCTATCGGGAGAACTGGCTACCCTGGATTTGGAAAAGGCTGAGGTTCTTAATGACTTCTTTGCCTCAGTCTTCACCGGCAAATGCTCTGACCACACCACCCAAGTCTTGGAAGGCAGACGCGGGGACGGTGAGGTGGGGACCCTGGGCCCACTGTGGGGGAGGATCTTGTTCGGGACCACCTTAGGAACCTGAATGTATACAAGTCCATGGGACCGGATGAAATCCATCCACGGGTCCTGAAGGAGCTGGCAAATGAAGCTGCTAAGCCACTGTCCATCATATTTGAAAAATCATGGCAGTCAGGTGAAGTTCCCGATGACTGGAAAAAGGGAAATATAACCCCCATTTTTAAGAAGGGGAAAATGGATGACCCAGGGAATTACAGACCAGTCAGTCTCACCTCTGTGCCTGGCAAAATCTTGGAGCAGATTCTCCTGGAAGGCATGCTGAGGCACATGAAAACCAACAAGGTGCTTGGGGACAGCCAGCATGGCTTCACTAAGGGGAAATCCTGCCTGACCAGTCTGGTGACCTTCTATGATGGGGCTACGGAACTGATGGACAGGGGCAGAGCGGTTGATGTCATCTACCTGGACTTGTGTAAAGCCTTTGACACTGTCTCACATGACATCCTTCTCTCTAAGTTGGAGAGACATCAATTTGATAGGTGGACCACTCGGTGGATAAAGAACTGGCTGGATGGCCGCACGCAAAGAGTAGTGCTCAGTGGCTCAGTGTCCAGTTGGAGACCAGTAACGAGTGGTGTCCCTCAGGGATCGGTGTTGGGACCGGTCTTGTTCAACATCTTTGTGGGTGACATGGACGGTGGGATTGAGTGTGCCCTCAGCAAGTTTGCCGATGACACCAAGCTGTGTGGTTCGGTTGATACGTTGGAGGGAAGGAATGCCATCCAGAGGGACCTTGACACGCTCGTGAGGTGGGCTAATGAAGTTTAACCATGCTAAGTGCAAAGTCCTACACCTGGGTCGGAGCAATGCCAGGCGCAGTTACAGGTTGGGAAGGGAAGAGATTCAGAGCAGCCCTGAGGAGAAGGACTTGGGGGTGTTGGTTGATGAAAAAATGAACATGAGGCGGCAGTGTGCGCTTGCAGCCCAGAAGGCCAACTGTATCCTGGGCTGCAAGCGCACACTTTTTCCCAAAATGTTAAAAGATGGCAAGTATTTGTTGAATTAAAATAAATATTGCAAGATTAGAAAATTGGGGCTGTTCAGCCTGCAGAAGAGAAGGCTGCGTGGAGACCTCATAGCAGCCTTCCAGTATCTGAAGGGGGCCTATAGGGATGCTGGGGAGGGACTCTTCATGCGGGACTGTAGTGAGAGGACAAGGGGTAACGGGTTCAAACTTAAACAGGGGAGGTTTAGATTGGATATGAGGAAGAAATTCTTTACTGTGAGGGTGGTGGGGCCCTGGTATGGGTTGCCCAGGGAGGTTGTGGATGCTTCATCCCTGGCGGCGTTCAAGGTGGGGTTGGACATAGCCTTGGATGGCATGGTTTAGTGGGAGGTGTCCCTGCCCATGGCAGGGGGGTTGGAACTCGATGATCTTGAGGTCCTTTCCAACCCTTACTATTCTATGATTCTATTCTATGATTCTATGATCATTTCGTGACAATTGCTCATTTCTTCCAGATTTTAATGTATACAAATATATCCTACAGAACATAAATTGTAACTATTATTAACCGGGAAAACAGATACATATCTTCGCTGCCCCTTTGTAAGTGTTTGGGTTTGTTTTTTGTTGGTTTGTTTTGGGGGTTTTTTCCTCATCCTCCAGCAACTGTTTCAGAAAAATTAATGTCAAGATTTGAGAAGCTTATGCAACCAACATGCTTCAACTTTGGCCAAAAATGGCAACTGCATACTGTATAAAGACATTATCTGTACCTTTTAAAATTCTCATGGATCACAGTATCTGGAAATGAGAACCTGATAAATCAATGTCTTGCACTACCTTGGATCTGAGGAAGAAATTCTTTACTGTGAGGGTGGTGGGGCCCTGGAATGGGTTGCCCAGGGAAGCTGTGAATGCTTCATCCCTGGAGGCGTTCAAGGTGGGGTTGGACATAGCCTTGGATGGCATGGTTTAGTGGGAGGTGTCCCTGCCCATGTCAGGGGGGTTGGAACTCGATGATCTTGAGGTCCTTTCCAACCCTTACTATTCTATGATTCTATGATTCTATACCTTAAAACTGCCATTTATGCTTTGTATCTGTTTTACACCTCTTTTCCGAAACTCATAACAGTCTTCTCTTAAGATTCATAAGAAAATACAAAAAGATCAAAATTTACAGTTTAAGAAACAGATGGATTCTCCAACTCAATACCAAATTTTAAGTTTGCACTGCTAAATTCTACTTTATTCCACTTGAATTTTAAGAAGTACAACTCTAACCACAAATTTATAACTGCTTGGAGCTGTATCATTTTATCTGTGATTGCACATACAATTTTTATTTTCAGGGGTTGTCCTTGCTTCTCTCATAGGCAATGGCAGCTTTACTACAATACTCCTATCTACCTTAATAAAAGGCTGTTTGGGTCTACAGTAGTAACCTGTAATAAATCTCCTAAGGCAACCCCAGATCATTTTACTGGCAATTAAACAATGCATTCTATTACTCATAAATACACTATACTTATAGAATTAAGGCTGGCAAAAAGAACATACAAACACAAGAGATTATTCAGTAGATTTCCAAGATAAAAGAATTACTTAACCCATCAAATGGCACAAAATTACAGAATCAGAATGAGTGTAGTTGGAAGTGACCTCTAGAAGGCGTGTGTTCCAAACTCCCTGCTCAAGCACAGACAATTAGAACTTGTTGCCCAGAACCATTTCTGTGTGGGTTTTGCATATCTCCAAGGACACACAGTCCGGATTCACAGATTGACAAACACAGCTCAAATTATAATCTGGTCTCAATGCATTACTCTTTAACAACAGAAATACTTACAGTTTATTGGAAATTGTGGGCATATCATGGATAATCTCTTCATATGGCTCTTCTTGAGACAAAGCAGAAACAGCTAAGGGGTCTTTCATTTTTTCCTCCCAAACAATTTCAGCCTTCAGAAGCATTTCCTCAATGAACTCAGAAGCTGCAACATCTAAGATATTGAAACACCAAGACAACAGATAAAGAAAACAGTGCAGAAAAGCTCCTTTAAACTCAACTCTCCAGACAAGATTAAACATCCAGCTAGATGAAATGGATTGCTCAGATACTGATCCTAACATAACCCTTGAAATTAGTGGGAAAGCAAAGGCAGAGTAAATTCAGTATGAAATTAAGCAGTCATGTGTAAAACATCAAAACTATTCTCCCTGTGTAATGAACCTATTGAATTATTGTTCAATAATTCATAGGACTTCAGGAAAAAAAACCACAACTGCTTTCAACTCCGCATTTCAGTGAAAACATGTACTTAAATACTTTTAGAACCTTTTACATTTCTACAAACTAGATTTATATGTCTTGCACATATGGAAGTGCTGAAATCAGTCGTGCTTGAGACTAGAAACAGTTAACTCCAATGTATTAAATACACACTAAAAGTGGTTAGTTAGCTATATTGTTAGATGATGTTAGTTTGGTCCATAGCCTTTTACACATATACAAACTGGAATGTATCTAACCACAAAAAAACTTCTCTGAGGTTAAGTGTCATGAAGTTCCCTATGAATGTATTCCTATGTGGTATATTATTTGAAGCACAACATATTTTGCTTTATTATACAAAGGAAGTTTCTCCTCACAATCTGTCAGATTCTATTTTCTACATTACTGGGTTCCTTCTTTATTTTATCCTACACATAGAAGGGTGAACAACCATGTTTCTTCTTTTTCACACTTCTATCTAGTATTACTGACATCAGCTCTGCTTTGATTACTGGATTAGACCAGTTGATCTGAACCTTCCATCCTAATGTAGTCTGTAATTCTATTATCTTTAGAGACAACACTTCAGCTCCCTGTGGTTATCCGGTCTCAGAAGGTGCACTCTTCTGTGGAAACAACAGGGGTTATTACACTTCAAAACTGGATGGTGAATTTGTTTTCAGTCAACAGCTATAGAGATTCCAGTTCATGAAGCTATGTACTATTATCAGTTCAGACAGAGACAGGAAGTTAGTAAGAAGTCACCAAGGAAGTATAAATGAAGCTACCACCAAGGCACTGAAGAATTTACAAGGAAGAAACATAGCTAAAAATAAACAGGAAATGCAAAAAGTGGAAGAACATGCTATCATTTGATATGACATCCTGCATGTTCATGACTAGCAGTTCACAGAAAAACATATGTACACACATGGATATGTGTCTATAACCCTACACACTACATAAACGATATGTCACATACATATGTGTGCCTCTGTGTGTATAAGAAAACACGAAGGGAAGAAAACAGTGTCAGAGTAACTAGCACATACATAATATACATAATTTTTCACCTACCTGAAGGCTTTTCATTACTGCAGTTAAGAAGATTGGGATTTGCCCAGTGCATCAAAAGCAGCTTCACAAGGTTGGTCTAAAATGAGCAAAATCAGAGGTGTTTGAATGGTAGAAGTAGGACAGGAGCAGTATGCCTATCATTCAGTTTATTCATTCCTGCCTGTACCAGCTGAAATCATATAATAAACCACAGACAACACCTCCAAAATTCCACCTTATGTAGCCACTGCACACATCAGTATAAATCATGAGGCAGAATAAAATACAGTTCTTGCACTACTTCAGTGTACCCTCAGCATAACTCCACCCCCAAAGTCTCCCTCCACCTTTACACATGTAAAGAGATCCCTAACAGGACAGAAAACAAACTCACCCTCCATCACCTCCTGTCATCACTTAGATCACAAATATTTCTTTATGCCTAACTAATTCAACAACCATGTACTATCACTGCCAAAGGGATCTGACTGAGAACCATCATGGAAGTAAGTCTGTTCTCTGTCAGTAGTAGAAATTGGCACATTTATCTTATGCTTACTAAACCCATTTAATGTATTAGTAATGGTAGCAATTATAGTACAGTAGATTAAGGTAGAGCATCATATAATGAAAAAGTCTAAAATATATTTTTCAATTCCTACAAGAATGCTGCTAGCAACTGGTTTTAGTGAGCTCTTCTATCAACTGAATCAAAGTCTTTTGAGATATTTCTTTATCAAAGGCTGTAGTAATGTCTATCTACCCTGATAAACTGGTTGGTTAGAAAGAAGTAAGAAAGTACACAAGGAGCAAAAAATACACTTAGAATGTGAATACAGAGCTCAACTAAATGAGAGAACTGCTTGCAGTTTTGTATATATGCTAATTATATATGCAAGTATAAATTAACAAACGGGAGGACAGGATGAGCACAGGGGAAAACAAGCTATTCAGAACAAAAGAGGATTATTCAGAGCAGAAGAAGAGAGCAGCAGATAAATGAGACCTGAACTGGAAGGCAGCTAAGGGAAAGGATAGAAATTTGGCACAAAACCAAGCACTAAAAAAATAAATAAGTAGAGGCGAACTGGAAAAGAAATTATAATAAAAATGATAAAATTCAGTATGGATTCAGTACATAGGAGGTGACTTACTACAAAAGACCAGGATAAGAAGGAATGAGCTAAATGCAAAAAAAAACTTGACAAAAACACCCAAACATCTAATCACAGAAAGCCAGGAAAATATTGTTACAAATTTCTATATAAAAATAAAAAAATCTTGCTCTCCTCAGCTTTCTAATGCTGGCTTTCCATTCTGGCAGTAACAGCAGAAAATTGAGCAAACTGTGGAAGCAGGGAGGAAGCCATAACAGGTTTATTTCCAAATCCAATTAGCCCTGCTTTCAGCTGAAAACTCACAACATATATATCCCTGTGTTTTTTCATTATGAAAAAAATGGAACCTGCTTAATCATTGCGCTCACTAAATCAGCAGCAGCCACATGATCTTGTTAACAGCCATTCTGAAAAGTGGTAGTGGTTGTATAAAAGGACAGGCGGTTTAAATGCACTTTCAGTTTAGCAATAGTACACAGCTTTTTGGGCTACCAACGTTTTGGATTTGTGCCACAAGAAATCTCAGGCTCCAACACCAATGCTACCTGCTGCCAGTGAAATATCTCCAGCTAGGAATCCTTGATGCACATCACCAACATATTCAGATCACCGGCAATTTCAACTACCTGCTTTTGCATACACAAAACTGTCTGTGATAGTTTCAACCTCATTCATTTATGTTTTAGATGAAGCATTTTAAAATCCAGTTGTCGTATCTTCAGAACTGTGCCTAACAGCAGAAATATTTGTAGAATAACTACAGCAAATTACCACTATCCAAACACATTTCAATTGCAGAGTTACAAAGTAGATACGACTATGGCAAGAGACATATATAGACTATGACTATGGTAAAAGATATATAGAGACGAGTGGGTTCCAGTGTTGTCTTTGCCAATTCATAGTAAAAAGAAAAAAAGAAAGAGGATGTGATGACTCACTGCACAGAAAGTAACAGCATTGTTTAAAACACCTACTTACAAGATATCACTTGTCTCGCTTCTACTCTTATGCCCTTAATTACTCATTCAGCGCCTTTTGACAGGACACCAGGAAGCCACTTAGACCTTTTCTCTTTACAGAACTTCCCTCTGAGTACCCTCCTTCACGAAACACAAACTTAGTTACCTTTTCTGTACAAATACAGCATGTCTCTCTATCTCTTCTTGGTGTTCTGTCCAAACTGTAATTTTTCTTTCTCTGACATCTCTTGCTGGGTATCTTGCCCTTTGACTGTTGAGAATGCTGCTGCAAGGAATATATTCTCACCCCCGTCTTTTAATCTAAAAGCCCTACTTTTTAGATTCCTCCCATCTCCTTGTTTTCTCACCAAGCCAAAAGCTGCTTACCCTCATTTTCAAAGGCCTTCATAGACCCTCTATGCTTTACCTGTTCCCATTCATTCAGCATTCAGACTCCAGTACCCACCTCACATCAGTCTGTGACTTTGGCCATCATTAATATATTTTGAAATACCTATTTCCCTGCTTTTTCTAGGCTGCACCTTATATTCATAAGGAAGTCTTCAAATTATCTGCAAAGCTACATTGTAAACCTCCATTCACAGCCTGTCTGAACTTACGCTCACCAAGCAAAGAAACAGGTAATAAGCTACTATTCCATCATTCAGGTGAACTGAAATTGTCCTAATGCCTGGGCTCAGAGGGTAGTGATCAGTGGCAAGAAGTCTAGGTGGAGGCCAGCATCTAGTGGTGTACCCCAGGGATCAGTACTGTGTCCAATCCTGTTTAGCTTCATTAATGATCTGGACAATGTGCTAGAGTGCATCATCAGCAAGTTTGCAGATGACAACAAACTGGGAGTATGGTTGATATGCCAGAGGCATACCAACATCTCACTGCCATCCAGAGGGACCTCAACAGGCTGGAGAAATAGGCTGATATGTACCTCACGAAGTTCAACAAGGGAAAGTGTAAATTCCTGCACCTGGGAAGGAGCAACCCCAGGCAGCAGTACATGCTGGAGGCCACCTGGCTCGAAAGGAGCTTTGCAGAAAAGGACCTGAAGTTTCTGGTAGACACCAAGTTGAACATGAGCAAGCAACAAGCTCTGGCTGCAAAGAAGGTTAATGTTATCCTGAGCTGCATTAGGAAGAGTGGTGCCAGCAGCCAGTGATCCTTCACCTCTTCCCAACACTGGTGAGGGCACACCTGGAGTACTATATTGAGTTCTGGGCTCCTCAATACAAAAGAGACATGGAGAGTCCAGAAAAAGGCCACTAAGACGAGAGAAGATACTGGAGCACCTCACATATGAGGAAAGGCTGAGAGAGCTGGAATTATTCAACCTGGAGAAGTGAAGGCTCAGGCAGATCGCATCCATGCAGATAAACACCTTAAGGGAGGGTGCAAATAAGACAGAGCCAGGCACTTTTTGCAGTGGTGCCAAGTGACAGGACAAGGGGCAACAGGCAGAAACTGAAAGACAGGAAGTTCCGCCTGAACATCAGGAAACACTGCTTCACTGTGATGGTAGCCTAGCACTGGCGCAGGTTGCCTGGAGAGGTGTGTGCTCTCCATCCCTGGCAACATTCAAAAGCTGTCTGAACATGTCCTAGGAAGTTTGATCTAGGTGACCCTGCTTGACCAGAAGGGCTGGACTAGACGACCTTCACAGGTCCCTTCCAACCTCAAACATGCTGTGATTCTGTGTAATATGGCAAAGGTCACCTACGACTTTTCCAGAAAAGATATTTTTTTCTTCATCATAATCAATCTGTTAATAAACTGAACAGTTTGAATATTGATGAACATGAAAAATTCTTAGTGAAAACACATAAAGAAAGGCTATACTAATTACAGCTTTAAGGTGCAAAATTAAATTAAAAGGGGGTTTGCGCATGTAGAAACTGAGCTTGACAGACAAGACAGAATATACCATCAGATGTGGAAGCAGACCATCACAGTTACACCAAAAGGAGATACAGTGTTTTTTTCCAAAGTAGCAAAGTGGAAGAAAAGGCTGCTTCCTTACTGGGAATTGAGCTTTAGTCCTCAAAGGAAATATTACAAGGAAAGGAAGTGCAACTCACATTAATAGAAGGAACACATGATCGAAGTAGTGAGAAAACATGCACAAAGGAACAGAGAAAACACTGACTGGACAGGGGAGCACAGGAGCTGAACAGTTCTTTAAAACTAATGAATCATGTAATGCAACACTGAAGATAAAAAGCTGTAAGATGACAAATGGCAGCATAAATAAATTTACTGGAATAGGCAAATTATAAATCCCTCAAATACAATCTCCACATGCCAAAAATGGGGTTTCCCCACACATTAAATGCTAGCTCCATCCTCAGTTTCATAAATGACAGGCTTAGGAGCACCAGTGTTGGCCAGCTGACAGACTGTGAGGCCTGTTGCCACAGGTGAGTGATTTCAGTGACAGGGTAGAAAATTTGGGGCATGAAGGAGTAATAGAGATTCCTCAAGAATCTCCCTAAGCACTTGAGACTGCAAAGCTACTCCAAAATGCTCTCAAACAATATTAGTTTTACTGCTAGTGAATTAGCTGGGGAGAAGAATCAGTGCTCCTGAAAAGTGCCCTCCACTCCTACCTCATCAAATATTTCCCTCTAAAACTATGCACAAGATGCTACATCTCTGCCAGCACCTGCAAAGCGTAAGTTGCTGGCAGAAGTAAGTTGCTTTGAACTCTTATTATCCAAGCCCCAGTGCCACTTCCTCAAATCCCTTACTCCCTTTTCTTTATCATTGGAGAAATACCTGCTTAAGTTGTAAATTCAGAAAGCTGAAGGTTTTATGCAAATGTCCTGATGTGCTATTTTGCACAGCAATGAATATGCATCATTCAATTCGCATGCACCTCCAACAGTAAATTCCTTCAGTCTTACTTTTCTTCTCTGTCAAAACCAACATTTCTGTGCAGTTCTCCGCTCCTGTCTTTTTGTTTCAACATTGGACATTCCCTACCATCCTCAGTGACCTGGTTCGCCAACCTTTTTTTCAGCTCCCACCATAATTTCTTATTCCTCAGGTCCTTTTTCTCTGTTCCTTGTATCCGAGACTCACAGCTCCCTACGTGTATCTCCTTCCACTCCTTTATTGGTGCTCTGATCCCCTTCTTGAGACATACTATATTTTTTTTTTTCCTTCTTGACATCTATTCCTCCTTTCTCTTCAACTAAAGCTTCCCCACCCTTTTCCTGCAATTTCCTTCCACCTGCTGTCACTTCTCACGTTCCCACTCCATTATCTCTAGCGGATCAACAGCCTTAGACATAAATCTGTATAATTTTGGATCATCAATCTCACACTACTGTGTGATTGACACAGTGAAATCCCCAAGTATTATTTTCATATCTAAGGTGTTTATTCACTAACCACAACAAAACCTTTAGGCAGAACACATGAAATACCACTGGTTACATCATTACAATCTCCAGTCTTCACTACTGAGTAAGATGGCCTACATCTGCGCTCATAAGAACCAGTATTCAGTTGCTCATAAGGGTACACTTTGCTTCATTGGGTTGGAAAAACGCTTACCTCAGTGTGTGATTTTTGTTGGCCAGTTTGCTAGGATTGCTGCCTCTGAATGCTTGAGTTTGGAGGAATTTTTGGTTTTGATTTTTTGGGGGGAGGTGTTTTATTTTTTTCTATTTTTTCTTAATTAAGCAGAAAAATAAATTAACCAAAAATTAAGCACTTCTGGAAGCAGGGTATGGGAAAATATATTGCTTGACCCTTGTGAGCTCTAATATTTGTGTGATTTGAAGATATAGTATTAGACGGAAGATAAATTCTGTGGGCTGAGAATATTCCTTTTCTTGTCTGTTTGAAAAATTGACAATACATAGCCAAGTGTCAAACCTTTAAAAAAAGCAGCCACCAGATGCCTACAAAACAGATTTTTTATTATAATGGATAAATCAAAGAGACCACGTTTGTTAGTATGGTCCACTGTAGGCCTGAATGCTAGTCTAATCAGTATTAGTGGCCCTGTTTAAACACCCACTTGGATTTGCAATCCGTCTAGAGATTTGCAATTAAAAAATAAAATCAAATCAGAGAAGTAGTTTCAATTTTTATTATTACTACTACTACTATTATAGCACTGTATATTATTATTATTATTAGAAGCACTGTAACTTCATGCAAGTTATATATTCAGCAGATCGAATAAATGAGATCAGGTAAGTCACGGAGTAATAAAACTCCTGAGAAAAACACTGGAGACTATTTAACTAATGGAATGTGGTGATAACAGGCATTTCACTAAGCATCAAGGACATTAGGAAGAAGAGTGCAGATTAGCAAATTGAAGCTACTTGGGAGTGAAACAAACAAAACAAGGCCCAAGACAGAGACTCTCAACATTAGGTAGTAAGGTAATTCTTAACTTATTAAGAGTCACTGTGGATTGAGTTTTGAGGATCATATACTTGTTCTCCACTACATAATAGCATGCCTTAGAAGACTGTGTATTCCTTGCAGCCCAAGTCTCATATGTAAACCCTTAAATAAGAGCAATACTGTTTGGAGACTAAATAGCATTTTCTCTGCGATTGCAAATGTGATCCACAGTACTGCTCTAGACACAGAAAATGATGTCTGAGACTCATTTCAAATCTGCCTTCTTAATACAGTATAGATGAGGAAGATATTTTTTTCCTATCTGAGCGCAGAAAAAGGGGACCATAAACACCTGTGGTCAGCAAAGTGGAACAGATTAGAAAAAGTAGGTTGTGGGAATGAGACTAGCAGCAGGATAGAAAAAGTGGAGGGGGAAAACCAGAGCACAGCATGGATAAAATTATGGACTTCGGAACTAACAGCATGAAATAAATGAAGGGAAAGGGAAGAAGAGAGACGTGGCAAGGAGACAGGATGTAGGTAGAGACAGCCTAAGCAGAAAAGAAAATTGAAGAAGTTGCATAGTGTGGGAAAAAACAGTGAGATTGAACAAGAGAGACTGAGACTGTGAGCAAGTGGGAAAGAGGGATAACAGAAGGGCAGGAACGTTGGCATGAAGCCAAAGTAGAGAAAAGAGAAAGCCTGGATGAGAACCAGGAAGAGGAGGAGGGGAAGAAGCTGGCTGTGCAAAGAGATTAGTGTTGGGATAAAATGTGCAAGGAAAGGACATGAAGCCAGGCAAACGAATGGGACAATAAGGCGACAGAATAAAGCAAAGAATGGAACAGGCTGGAGGCAACGGGACATAAGGTTACATATGGGAGGAAGGAACTGTTAAAGACTGTGTTTATACACAGACCTTGGAATGGAACCCAGGTCCCCCAAATGTCACCGCTACTTTTCTGTAGTTAACATGTTTAACCTATATGACCTAATAGTATGCTTTTTAAACCTCTGGATATAGTCCAAGTAAAGAAGGACAACCTAATACTGTTTTCAGCTACATAAGTGACAAAGGTTACTTCAAATATTTTCTACAGCTGAAGTAAAAACTTCAGCAGTCTTTACTTCAAGACTGATAACCTACATTTCTATTTTATAATTCACCACAAAATTAGACAGAGAAAAAAATGAAATAAATCAGGAAAAATATGATGTGATCTTGTGATTGAAGATGCTTATACGTTATCTTCCTACAAGTTACATAATAATACCACAGAGAGGATCATAATCTGTCACTTCTCAAAATTTGTACCTGAACAGTCTTATTAGACTTCTTTTTCATATATGCTTCTCGTATATGAGAGGAAGTTACTACAGCTGGTATTTCAAGGAAAATGAAATTTATATTGATCACTGAGTTCCCCAATATCCAAATAAGTATACAGTGCAGTCTGTGTACATCTCAGCTTTAAAAACATACATGTAAGCACTGATAATTTTATGGTAATTTCGTAAATTGAGGTTGTCCCTAGCCTGTATATGAAACTCAAACTTGTAAATCTATTTTTTTATAATTTGGTACTGTGTGAATCTAGCTTTTTTTGGCCTTAGTGGTCTGTACCCACAATAAGCATTTGAATCATTTATAGAAATTGTCTACATATACCAAGAGTGAAAGAAAGGTATCCCAAGCAGAAATACCAAAGCGGTCTCTCTGAAGCAAATGAGTGTAACTTGATCTGAAGAAAAATACTGCTCTTCTACCTCAGTACAATCACATATGACGAAGATGAATAAAAAGACTAAAGAAACAAGGGTGAGATGTGTCTGGATAAAACATTCCCTAGAGGCTTTTCTGACAATAAGTAAAAGCTTCCAGCCATTTGACGGGGAAGATATGTATTCCCTGTGCAATTATATTCTTTCTTGAAATACTGAACAAGCATTCCCTTCTTTAGGCTCTTCTCTTTGAAAACATTTGTGGAATGTGTTTGCCAAAGTCCAGAAACTGCATTCAAGGGAACTGCTGCGGCAATGGCCAAACATGAATGAGATTAAATACCACTTCCTACAACTAGTTCAGATACCCATATACATCGAAGCATATTCCAATGATGGATATGTATTTGTTTTCTATTTTGAGGCCAACATACACTTAAATAAAGGAAAACGAAATTGCAGCTGAGTCAAATGACTAATGTGTTTTGGTAACAAGGAGCTAAGTAGATCACATAATAAAGAGGTATGTTCTTTCAGATTTCAGCAAGAAACACAAAGTCCCTTCCACGATATGAAAGAAAGACTGTGTTTGGATGAACTAACTAGATAGAGGGGTATGATTCAATCCAAGCAACCAAGCCAACCAAATGTGTGTTAAGGAAGAATGTAGTTATAAGCCAACAAATTTCCACATAAATTTTGAAAATTACACAGGATGTATATACATACCATGCTTATAAACATAAGGTAGGCATCTGAGCTCTCAAAACTGTTTTTATTTATTTGGGATACTTTCAATTCATTGATGGGAAGAAATCCTTGCTAGTGCAGAAGTTACTCTTGGAGAGGTACAGACAGCAGTTCTATGGTTCTCTCACCCTTTTTTTTGACATTATGAAATTGTTAAATCTCAAAGCTAGAGGCTAAATCTGTCTTGCTAAGTAAGAAAGTGCAATTGAGCAAGCTTAAGTATCCCTTATAATCCACACTGCTTAACTGTTAGCTCTGTTCTGACTCTGCTTTGGACCACTCCAACCACCTCTCTACAAACAAGACTAATCTCCTACAGAGGAAACTAGCTCTAAACAATATGAATGTGAGCCAGACTGTTGCCTGGCTTAATCCCCAGCCTTCTTTTCTTTTGCAATTTTTAACAGTTCAGACACAGGCAGCATCCCCCAAGGATGAAATTTTGGGAGAGGTACTATTTAAGCTACTGGGGAGTCAGCTCTGACCTGCATGCCTCTGATAGCTGGTTTGAAAGGTGACATTTCTGTGATAAACAACAAAGAAACAGCTTGTGCCTGGGAACTGTGCCAAAGTACCCAAGGCAAATGTCAGAGCTGCTGCCTATTCCCACCACGGGGAGGGCAAGTGTGTTTTCTCCTGATCACAGCAGCCTGGAAGATGTCCAAGAGGGGACAGCACTACCAATGCCAGATTACCAGCTGTTCACAAAGTGATTGGTGTGCTAAATTCAAATTAGGGGGCCACCCTGAGAAATACTAGTTGCCCTTGTGCAGTTGGTGTCAGTGCCAGCATGGGCAGTGTGGTACCCAAGTGATGATGTGTATCCCACTCTGGTGCGCACAGGCAAGAGACACCAGCACTCCCCATGCTGCATGTGAATGAGACAAAGGAGTTCAAACTGCCATCACTAATGGTATTTAATAACAGAATGCAATGCCATGTAACAATAACAGAATGCAATGCCATGTAACAATAACAGAATACCTATGTCCAAAAGGCCCTCTTAAATTTCTGTAGTCAACCCCAGCATATTGTAATTTCTTGAGGCTAGTTTTAGTGCCCTCATAATGTAATTTTGAAGAAGCTTTTGTGTGTCATTGATACAGATTTACATGTGTGTTGAAGAGGTTATTATATTCCATCATTTTATTGATGTAAAATTATTAAGGTAAGCAACCCTGACCTTATTACCTCAATAATATCCATTTTGGTATAATGTTAGAATCACAGTGTGCATTAAAAATTAAGACTTGCTTTTAGCCCTAATAGTTGAAGAGAGAAAAATTACTGTGTCACCAGAGGAGGAGGTGATGCGTGCTGAAGAGGCCCCACCGTATAATAAACTGTCAGAAAGTGAAAAGCAGAACGTCTTGTTTACTGATGGATCCTGTGGTACTGTGGGAAAGCATTGGAGATGGAAGGCAGCTGTATGGAGTCTTCGACAACAAGTTGCAGAAACTGCTGAAGGAGAGGGTGAATCAAGTCAGTCTGCCAAGGTGAAAGCCATCCAGCTGGCCTTGGACATTGCTGAACAAGAAAAGTGGCCAGTACTTTTATCTCTATACTGACTCATGGATGTTGGCAAATGCCCTGGAGGGGTGGTTGCAGCAATGGAAGCAGAGCAAATGGCAACGCAGAGATAAACCCATCTGGGCTGCTGCACTGTGGCAAGATATTGCTGCCTGGGTGCAGAAGCTGGTGGTGAAGGTATGCCATGCAGATGCTCATGTACCCAAGAGCTGGGCCACTGAGGAACACCAGAACAACCAACAAGTGGATAAAGCTGCTAAAATTGAAGTGGCTCAGATGGACTTAGATTGGCAACATAAGGGTGAATTATTTTTGGCCCGGTGGGCCCATGACACTTCAGGCCATCAGGGCAGAGATGAAACATACAGATGGGCTCGTGATCGACAGGTGCACTTTACAATGGACACTATTGCCCAGGTTATTCATGACTGTGAAACGTGCTCCAATTAAGCAAGCTAAATGGTTAAAGCCTCTTTGGTATGGAGGATGATGGCTGAAGTACAAATAGGGGGAGGCCTGGCAGACTGATTATATCACACTCCCACCAACCTGCCAAGGCAAGCGCCATGTGCTTACTATGGTGGAAGCAACCACTGGATGGCTGGAAACGCACGCTGTGCCCCATGCCACTGCCCAGAACACTATCCTGGACCTTGAAAAACAGATTTTGTGGCGACACAACACCCCAGAGAGAACTGAGTCAGACAATGGGACTCATTTCCAGAACAGCCTTACAGACACTTGGGCCAAAGAGCATGGCATTGTGTGGGTATATCACACTTCCTACCATGCATCAGCCTCTGTGAAAATCAAACAGTACAATGGGCTGTTAAAAACTACACTGAGAGCAATGGGTGGTGGGACTTTCAAACACTGGGATACACATTTACCAATAGCCACCTGGTTGGTCAATACCAGAGGATCTGCCAACAGGGCTGGTCCAGCCCAGTCAGAACTTTTACATACTGTAGAAGGGGATAAAGTTCCTGTGGTGCACATAAAGAATTTGCTGGAGAAGACAGTCTGGGTTATTCCTGATTCAGGTAAAGGCAAACCTATGGGTGGGATTGCTTTTGCTCAGGGACCTGCATATACTTGGTGGGTAATGTGGGAAGATGGGGAAGTCCGATGTGTACCTCAAGGGGATTTGATTTTAGGGGAAAACAGGCAATGAACTCAATTGTATGCTGTTGCCTGTTATGTAGCACTTTTATAGCGCACCAACTAGATGTCTTCAGGTCACCAGCGACTGGCCCTGACTTCCCTCAGACCATCATCCCAAGAAAGAATGAACTTTGATGAAACCAGACGAGTTCTGCGGTATCATCAGCAGGCAACGATCCAACACTGTACGCAGCCCCTCCTGCTCTGAAAGACTGTTACAAGAGATGGGAGCCCGACACCATGGCCTGGATGGACTCAGCAGCTTTATAGGGATTGGTCCATGCACTAAGGAATGAACTCACTCTCTCTCTCTCTCTCTGTGGATATATGTATATATATATAAGATAAGAGTGATGGTATATTGAAAATGTGGGACCTGAGCACGATGTGAATGGTATGGAATAAGGGGTGGATACTGTCCTGGGTTCAGCAGTAGCAGTCATTTTTCTCCGTCTTAGTAGCTGGTGCAGTGCTGTGGTTTTGACTTTCAGCCTGGGAACAGTGCTGATAATACTGATGTTTTCAGTTGATGTTCAATAGTGTTTACTCTGACCAATGACTTTCTGAGTCTCATGCTCTGCCAGGGAAGAGGGGAAGCCGGGAGGAAGCAGAGACAGGACACCTGACCCAAACTAACCAAAGAGGTATTCCATACCACAGCACATCATGTTCACTATATAAACTGGGGGCAGTTACCCAGAAGGGCTTGATCACTGCTCAGGTCGGGCTGGGTATCAGTTGGCGGGTGGTGAGCAGTTGCATTCTCTTCCCTTATTATTTCCCTTATCATTATTATTATTGGTGGCAGCAGCAGTGGTTTCTGTTGTACCTTAGTTACTGGATTGTTCTTATCTCAACCCGTGGGAGTTACGTTCTTTCGATTCTCCTCCCGGTCCCTCCGGGAGCAGGGTGAGAAAAGCTGGGGGAGTGAGCAAACGGCTGCGTGGTTTCTGGGTTGCCGGCTGGGCTCAAACCATGACAGACTGCAGTCCTAGAAACTCTGAATAACCTTTCTTTAAATTATGCTTGTTTTTTGATGCTATAATCATTATATTTTTCATGTTTGCAGATGTTATTACTTCAGTAGACACAAAAAAATGGAAAAAAAAAAAAAAAAAAGAAAAAGTAAGAGCCCGTAGCACTTACAGGTAACCTAATCTGTTCCTGCAAGGCAGATCCTTATCTTATAAACAGAAAAACTGACATTCAGGCAGTAGCCTCAGCCTTATCTTGTACTCAGTAGCCATATCGTGTACATAACTTTCTAACTCACTAGTAATATTCTCTGGATCTACACACTTTCTCACAATAGGACAATTCATCTATTACTCACCCATGCTCTTTTTCAATATTTGGAGTAATACCATTCTAGCAAACTTATCCTTGAGACTGCTTTTCTTTACAAACACATCTAATACCAGGTACAGATTTATTTATTCATTTGTTTATTTTTAAACATCAGCTAACACCCCCTGACACTTAAAATTCTTAGTTATTCCCTGTTTGGAAACAATGCAACAACCCACTATAATGTTTTGCTTCTGATAAGATAGGTATTGCTATGAGTATTCAACTCTACTCCCTCTGTAGGATTCATTCTGTGCAGCTTTATGCTGTCTAAGAATAAGGCATCAATTACATGTCGTTCATACATCAACGTTCATGATGACTGGGGAGAACTGGCAAATACAGTGGTCAATTGACCCATCCTTTGGCCCATCTGCCCCACACTTTGGTCTGGATTCCCCCTGTAAAATCTTAAAATGTTCAAGACCTCTAACATATGGTAGTTGCTCATGACCCCTACAATCGGGGGGTGGGGGGTGTGGTGTGGTGTGTGTGTGTCAGACTAAGCAATGATTCATTCCACCTGTTTTAAATGCACCTCCTAGATTTGTCTGAACTGCACTCTAGAGGCAATTCTTCACATTAGACAAGACACAGCTTTGACTTTGTATTTAAGTTGTAGTTGTCTAAACTTGGTTGAGAAGAACGCCATCCTAAAAAAAATTGGTTTCACTATTCTCCATGTGTCTCCACAAGCCAGATTTGATTTTAAGGTGTGGATGTGATGTCTTCCACATGCTTAGCTCACTCAGGATAATGTATCTTTGCTCCTATATTTTCTCATATAATTTACTGTAGAAGATGAAGCAATTGTAAGCTTATTGCACTCCACTTACATCATCTATTTAGCTACAACTTGAGCTTTGTAACAGGAAGCTTTGAGGACCTTTATTCTTTAGAAGTTTCCTCCTGTACAGATGAAAATTGAATTTTCTCATTATAAATTTAAAATTTCAGTGGATTATTCTTTTCTTTTTCCAGGTAAAGTAAGTTAGTACCTTCTTTATTGCCGTTATGCTCTTACAAATAGGCAAATATTGCGGGTTTTTTCATTTTGTGCAATTTTTTTTTCAATTTTTTGCATTTTGTGTATTTGCAAACATTCATGCACATGAATCCGTAAAAAGGCTAAAAGCTGTTTCAAAATTATTATTGTAAGAAAGGAAATTTTAAAAGCACCCTGATGGCTACACTTCTGGATGAGATATTTTCCCTGATACCTAACGACAGAATCATAGAATAGTTAGGCTTGGAAAGGACCTGAAGATCATTGGAATTTAATTTATTTACTTGTTTCTGGCAAACAGAATCCATATGAAAGCCGTATTAACCCCCTAAATAAGGATGACAAATTACCTATAATGATAATGAAGTATCTCCAAATTGTATTATTCATTAACACTACAAAGGGAAGACATTTGCTCTGTATTTTGATAATTTTAGTGAGGAAAAGTGCAATGTTACTTCATTCATTGTCCTCCACGTGTACTTACTGTGCTTCTGCAGTGACTAGCACAACTGGCCCCTGGCTTCTCATTGAATTTTGTTCAATTAATCACTCAATTACAAACTTCACCTGCCATTTGAGGTGCCACCTACTGTACAGAAATGTGTCAGCTTTTCATATTAAAACCATAATAGTCTCACTAACTTGAAAGTATTTGCTGCTGCTACAGAACACTGCCACAAAGAAAAGATAAACTGGTGAAAAAACTATGCTTTACCTGTCCATACTTCGCAGCTAAATGTAGGGGTGTCCAGTACTGATTATCCGCTACATTGATATCAGCCCCATGATCCAGTATAAGAGATGCAACATTCTTGCACCCATTAGCGCAGGCCACATGAAGCTGCAATATAAAAGAATCCTAATAGTTTAAAGAATTCAGAAAAACCTCTGATTTGCTACTCCATATTTCGGCTGCCCCCCAGACTTAATCACAATAACAATGAATATAAAATTTACATGTATTAAGAACAGTTTAAAAAACCTATTTAGAAAACCTTCAGAACCTATTTAAGCATTTATAAATAAAACCTGCCAAAAAATAAGAATGTTAGCTTATTGAGAACTACTTACACAATCTAGTGTCACTAGATACTTTCCGTACAATTTCAAGCAAATATCCTTTCAAACACATTCACAAACTTCATGAAGCCAGGCAGACTGATAGGTTTCAACAGAGCTTGACCTAGACCTTTCTTTTGTGGCAGTTCAAATAAGCTAGATGTAAGCTGACACTATTTTACTCTGAAATTAATTCATTAACACTCAATCAAACCACGAAAATGGAGTCTGAAGCACAAAATCAATCTCAAAAATATTTTTCAATATTAAACCACAGAGATTTTACTTGTCACTTGTACTCCTTCCCTACGTACTTGATTAAGTGGTGTTTTAATGATTTTAGCTGATTTTCTGTATCAGTAAACTTAATTTCAGAGTAGAATGGAACAGAGAGAGGGCAGAAAATGCAGCAACAGAATGACAGAAACTCAGGTCAGCAGGCACTTCAGCGGGTCAAGTAGTGCAACTTGGTGCTAAAGCAGTTACGAAGCTACTCAAAGGTAGCTGTATTTGTTCAGGCCGTGTCATTCCAAGTAGAAAATACAGTATGAGTGATAAGGTACTGACAACTACGTAGTATTTACTACTTCCTATTTCTGGTTCAGCTACACATGCAGAGTAAGTAAAAACATGTGAAGTTTTCTTCATAAACATGCTTGATGTAGACGGATGAAATGCATTGCAATTCATCAAAAATCTTCTCCTGGAAAGGGGGCAAGGATACCTTTGCCCTGGAGGCAGAACATTAATTATGTACACCATAAATGCTCTAATTTTAAATGTAGAAACCCCTCAAAATTATCCCATAATTTGATACAGCTTCAGCTTTTCTGCTGGTTTACCAGAAGAAATTTCATTTCTTATTCAGAGATCAATTTGACAAGTGCTATTTAAAAGTAGTTTAAAAGCTCATAGGACAAAGGAAATAATTTATGACTGAAATCTTCCAAAGAAAAAAAAATATTATAGGAGAATTTAGCAGAAAAAGTACTTTTGCCATATGTCATTTTGTATCTATTGTATGTGCATATATGTAGATGCTATGAAGAATGTATGAATTTATGTATTTATGGCATCAATTTTTTGCCTGATTCACCTTAACTTAAAAGTTAATTTATATTTATTCTGCCAAAAGAAACCAAATCTTATTTTCTATTTACAACTGAGATATTTGCTGTTTTCTCTGTACAGATAGATGTAGATCAACAAAAAACTATCCCCAGAACCCTTTGATACACATACAGCTATCATAGACTGGCTGACTCCGCAACCATGAACAGACACAGAGCAGTTTAACAAAATCTGCACTTCCAAGCCATTTTTCAGACCAAAGTTTCACATAACAGAAATCTCAAACAAAAGCAAAGTGATCCACTCTGCAGCTACCTGTTGCAAGGCTATGAAAAAAGTTCAAAAACTCAAAGCTCAACATAAAAACTGTTTGTGCAAAAAATGAACCCTTTGTCAACATCCTACCAAGAAAACAACAAAAAATCAAGCTATCCACAGTGCTTTCTTCCTAGTATTTGCAGTACTGTTGAACAGATTTCTGACATGTGTTTCAGCTCTTCCAGCTAACTACAGAAAAGTTTTTATACAGTGATAGTTAGGTAAGTTCAAAGCTCAGTTTAACTAAGCCAATTCAGACTAAAGTAGCAATAAAAGTACAATAGAAACAACTTTGCATTATACTGTGATTTAGCAGTTCAGCTTTATTGTATCAGAAAACTGGAAGTTAAATTAATGCTTTCATGAATTAAATTAAAAGTTGTGTTGTTTCTTCCTACCCCTCTGCTGCTTCCCTACTGTTTTTAACTGCAGTTAACTGCCTTGGACTGGACACCCCAAAAGTTCAGTATGGACAGAGCCACTGGCTGGAGTCAACAATTCCAGATATGAGGCTGCTCACTGTTTTATTTATAGTTTAAACACTCTACAGATATTAAAATATGGAATTAAATACTAATTATTCGGTGTATCAATTCATTATCATGCAATGCAATTCAGTAAATGTTGAAATAATAATAATGGTCAGTAATATGCGCATTTCAAATTTAAGTACAGTATTTGCAGAAAACCACAGAAGAATTTTTAAGTTATTCAGTATCATAATGCTGCTGCTGACCATTTACTGATTAATAATAATATTGAAGATTTTATATCGAAAGAGAACATCCCACAGACATGCTACCTAGGGAAAAAGATATTAATTCCAAAAATATCTTATTGCATTATTTTAAAATGATGATGGCAGAAGAAGTAGCATTCCTGAATAAAACAAAGGGATAGGAGGTCTATCAGCAGAAAAAAAGTATACTGAGACCCAATGACTATAAACAACATGCAAATTTGGGAGAAGGAATATTTATCCACAGATATGGTGGATGCTTCATTACACTGAATCAAGATGGGGTAGCTTTATGAAATATTGTTTTAGCCTGGCTCAGCTAGAAAACATGAACTTAAAACAGGAACCACTGAATGACGTTTCATGCCCTCTCAGAACGTCAGAGACCACAAGTATCTGCTGCAGTTCTAAACTACAATGCCAATTTCTTTTTTCTTTTTTCTATTGTTGAATATTCAGAGGCTAAGAGTGAGAAAGTTGTCATTGAGACATGGATGTTGCACCAGCCTAGTTCGTTATCTATACATGGTACTGACACATATCTATTTTCAAAAAGCCAGATGAGCATCAGATTCTTGCAAAACCTCATTTCGAGTCTTAGAGAATTGCCTTGCAAACATGCTCATCAGCGCACAGTTGCAGTACATGCATATTCACAGGGTGATGATTACATATTCACACTCACCAGGGTCACTCCTTGATCGTTCTTTTGATTAACGCTCCCTTCACTTGATATGAGCTGTCGGACATCTGTAAGCATTGTCACAGATCTCTGCATCTTCATTTGGCGCAATGAATTCAGGTCTACACCTGGAAAAAAGAAAAAGGTTAAAACCTTCTGCTATTTCATTCCTCAAGAAAGAACAGATATCTGATTTTGTATTCTGGGTTTGTGAAAGCTTGATCAATGTTTAATTAGACTTCAGTGTATATTTACAGAACATGTTAACATATTTACCAACAAGTTTAATATCTTTATTTATTAGTCACTACATGGATGATTTAATGTCAGTCAGCAATATTAAATAAATGGGACTGATCTCCTACTGACTGGCAAGAGCAGTTTTAGGTAAAGCAGTAGTAATATCATTAAGTCCACTGGGATTGTGAATATAACAGGAATGGGAAAAGAATTACACACTCTAAGGAAGCCACTCAAGTGTTTGGGACTTATTTAATGAAAATTATTTTTGGCCGTATTCTTTCAACCCTGTGTATATATCACAGTGCTCAGACCTGTCCCTTAAGCTCAACTGCTTGAGAGATTATGAAGCGAAACAAATGACATTAAAACTCAACACTTTTTTTATCTGCCTGGGTTATTTTTAACTGGGATTAGTTCTCCAGCTGAGCCTATACTATTGCAAGGCCCCAAACTAGCAGAAAATGTGGTATGGATGCAGGAACAAATGGAAGGGGATGAATGGAATGAAGGGCACAGGATTGTTTGTGTCAGTACTGCTGCAGAAAGAAACAGTTGTCAAAGTACAGTTTTAAATGGAAGATAAGCAAGACACTCTATAATCGAATGAAATCATGTCCTCCGTCTAAAGAGATTTAAAGTTAGAAACAAAGGTACAACAAAATTGCTCAGTGGTCAAATTAGCAACTGTCTGTGGCTAGATTGGAATACCTAACCAAAATTCAGGGCTTGATTGTTCTGCTCCTAGGTTCACGTGGCCACTTACATCCTGTCCTGGGTTCAGCAGCAGCAGTCATTTTTCTCCGTCTTAGTAGCTGGTGCAGTGCTGTGGTTTTGACTTTCAGCCTGGGAACAGTGCTGGTAACACTGACGTTTTTAGTTGCTGCTCAGTAATGTTTACTCTGACCAAGGATTTTCTCACTGTCATGCTCTGCCAGGGAGGAGGGGAAGCCGGGAGGAAGCAGAGACAGGACACCTGACCCAAACTAGCCAAAGAGGTATTCCATACCACAGCACACCATGCCCAGTATATAAACTGGGGGCAGTTACCCAGAAGGGCTTCATCACTGCTCGGGCAGGCTGGGTATCGGTCAGCAGGTGGTGAGCAGTTGCATTCTCTTCCCTTATTATTTCCCTTATCATTATTATTATTGGTGGTAGCAGCAGTGGTTTGTGTTCTACCTTAGTTACCAAACTGTTCTTATCTCAATTCGTGGGAGTTACATTCTTTCGATTCTCCTCCCCATCCCTCCGGGAGCTGGGGGGAGGAAAGGGGGGAGTGAGAGAGCGGCTGTGTGGTTCTGAGTTACGACTGAGCTTAAACCACGACACATCCATACGTAGAAAATTCAATTTGAGTATAAAAGTCCTTCCTTTCTGCCCTGCCCATGACACAACAAAAAGCATAGGAGTAAATGATTTATTGGTTCTCTTCTACATGTGCCAGTGAGCAGAAAACTGACAAATATTAAATTTAATTAACATGTATTTAACTCAAAATTTTACCTCAATCACTCCTTCAGTTTTTTACATTACTAAAACAATTGAAGCAAGCTATAAATTAGTATTTTAATATCCTTATTTTTAATCTGCCCTGGAACTCATATAAATGGGTATACCATATGTAGTTCAGCAAAGAATCCAAACCATTTTCATTCTCTAACATGCTACTATACATACTGCTTTATCTTCTGAATTTTATTTGTCTGACGCACTTCTAATAGTTTCCTCTCTGAAGTGAAATGTTCAGTGTGAGCACTGTCTCACTGGCCACATAGAATCATAGAATAGTTAGGGTTGGAAAGGACCTTAAGATCATCTAGTTCCAACCCCCTTGCCATGGGCAGGGACACCTCTCACTAAACCATGCCACCCAAGGCTCTGTCCAACCCCACCTTGAACACCGCCAGCGATGGAGCATTTACAACTTCCCTGGGCAGCCCATTCCAGGGCCTCACTACCCTTACAGTAAAGAACTTCCTCTATATCCAGTCTGAACTTCCCCTGTTAAACTTTGAACCCGTTACCCCTTGTCCTCTCACCACAGTCCCTAATGAAGAGTCCCTCCCCAACACCCCTATAGGCCCCCTTCAGGTATTGGAAGGCTGCTATGAGGTCTCCACGCAGCCTTCTCCAGGCTGAACAGCCCCAACTTTCTCATCCTATCTATTTATTCTCATCTTTTCAAACATCACCTAAACAATACTAAATGACCCCAAATGTGAAACACAAACCAAAACCTACGCTGGAGAAAATTAGACATTTTCTGTATCTGGACTAAAACCTGTGATCTTCCACATACATGTAATTCAGACAAACAGACACACATATATATACACAATACTGTTAAATTAGATAACCACACAAAAGCAGAAAGTACTAACCTCCTATTGCCTGACAGTTGCTAGACTATAATGCAATGACGATTTCATAGGATGTTCTGAGCATCTCCTAACAATCAGTGTACTCTTTTTGTCAGTTTTGAAGCTTTTAAGCCTTCATCACTTTTCACAGTAATGATTTAAAACCACCTGATGTCATTTACAGATTACTGATTTCCCCAGGAAGAAGAAAAAATAAAAATAAAAAAATACTGAAACAGAGTTATTAGCAGGTTGTTTGGCTCCTCATGTTTCATGTAAATTACAGCCTTTTCTACCAATTTACTGTTGACTCACACTCAGCACGGTCAGAGAATTAACTTATCAATATGTTCTTACACTAACAGTGAAATATTAATCCTTATACTCCTTGTAAATAGCATTTTATAGAACCTTGGCACATCCGGTCTGGGCCTACCTGTTGAAAGATTAACTTTGCTCATGCTGAATAACAGATCAAAGAAAAGTTCAGCTGCATCAATTGCTATGTATGTTCTATACAAATATAATTACACCCATAAGCCCAGAGAAGATGTATAAACAATGCTACACAGCAACAAAAGGCAGAGTCTATGCGAGTCTCAATATAATTTTTAAACTAGCTGCATGGAAGGATATGATACACATTTCATAAAACAAGCAGCAGTAAACAGCCTGGCAAGTGAGCTTCTACAGTGACATGGTTCCTCAGGCTTCATTTTTTTAAATATACAAAGGACTTTCGAAAATGCTATAGAAATATCCGATTCCCTCCCTCTGCCTTTATAGAAAACAGAATGAAAACATGGAAAAAAAAAATCTAAATTGCAATCCTAGAACTGCAGTTTTGAATTCCAGGAACTCAGGAGCTAGGCTTCAAAGTAAAGAATTCTCTAGCAGAGAGCTGAGAAGCAGATTTATGAAGCGCGCACATGCATCATTCTCTGAGGCTCAGACAAGGAGACCTGGTCAGTAACTGCCTTCCTTTATTCAAGTTTGTAATTCTGAGGAGTCCTCTCTCCCCCCTGAGGGAGTGATACTTTCATGAGTTTTGATGTATGAGTAACAAAATGCTACTCGTACAGTAAGCAAACTACTGATGCCTGAATCAAAGAATGACCTTCACGTTGCTTTTCAAAGGGGAAATGTGGTTTAGATAATCAGCTGAAATGGGACAACAGCCAGCATGAACAGAAGAAGAAACCCAAATTGGCATGTACTACGGGCAGAGATTCACATTTGAAAATAAATGGAAAGTCAAAAAGAAAGGCATAGGATGGAAAATATCCTTCAAATACCCTGTAAAATCAGAGTGAGAGCCACATGCTCATAAATTCTGCATGAGATGAGATGGAAAAGGAACAGTTAAAACATAAGTGACCCACAGGGCGCAGCATTTGGTGGTGAGCATCAGTGCTGATGACAAGAGCATAACCCAAGAGCTACAAAATATATTACTTCTCACTGTCTAAGAAAAACACCTGACAAGGCCATTTCATGCGCTTTGGCTGTCTCACCCTCTCTGGCATATGGTTATAGAACTGACACCCCATAAGAATATAGAAACCTCAGATAAAAGAGGGAAAGAACTTTCAAAAAGTTGCAGTGGTAAAGAATTACACAGCAAACAGAACTGAGAATTGCTATGAAAAATATTTTCCTCAGAAATGTCAAGTATTAAGAAGTCTCTCCACCTGCAAGTGGAACACCTGCTCCTGTGACCAGTACAAAGCAAATCACTCAAGCAATCCATGGGAAATACCCACGGTACACATCCAGCTGCCACTCTTTCTGAAACTTGCACACCTCGTTCTTCAATGGGCTTAACCCTCTTCAGGAGTAGAGATCAATATAATCTTGTGCAAACACAAATGCACACTAAAAACCTGCAACCAGTTTCAGAAACCTCCTCTCTCCTCTCCTCTTACTTAAATCCTCTCCCATCCTGCCTATGTCTGCCCTTCCTGCAGAGTGGTAAACACAAAGAGGTCCTTTTCACCCCAAGTATGATGAGCCTGTTGGTACTCTTCGGTAATTCATGGTATAGAATTTTTGTTTTTCTCCTGTCCAACAAAGTATAGATTTTAGGTGTAGCTGTTACTTTATCCAGCTTTATTTGCTTAAAGTTTTAGAAGGCCTTTTCTGGCTGCTTGCTAGATACCTTTGTAAAGAGCAGTATTTTTGTTACGTCACATTTTTCAGTAGCTCCTGTGCATATTGCTTGGCATTATGTGCATCTGATTTCAAAGGTCAGCATACGAACAGATACATTTCAGCAACATTTATTATGTGAGAAGGGAAATCAGTATTTTCAATATCTGCAAAAGAATGTATGCTTGCAAACCCAAGGCCTGTAGCTGCAATTCACTGCAGAAGTACCTATGGATTGTTGTTGGTGGGTTTTACCTCTTTGCCTTTAAAGATACCATTACACATGCTTAGTGAAGGATGTAGTTTATTTTCTTCTAGTCTGAAACCGCTATCAGAAATTAAACTCCTCCTCATGTAGACATCAGTGACAATTCTCCCACTCCAGTTAAACATGGGGGTTTTAGCTCTCTTTTCTATAATAAGGAAGTTGATGACCCTTTCAGCAAAAAATTAGTTAAATGAACTCTGTCTCTTCCTTACTTGTATGAAAACAAAAGTAATTTTTGTAATTTATTTTAACAGACTGGCAAAATCTCAAGGCTTAGTACTAAATCAATCATCTGTGGATATGTCTTACATGTTTATTATTTCATTTGTAATGTTAACACTAGAATGCAGAAGCAAAACAAGTATCATTGTCTCTGGTTACTTGTGATAAGTATTGTGCCTGAAATGACTTCTTTACATATGATATTTCTATACTCAGGATTTCTCTGCAGGTT
The DNA here is from genome assembly GCA_039720435.1 of Amazona ochrocephala. Taxonomy (NCBI): domain Eukaryota; kingdom Metazoa; phylum Chordata; class Aves; order Psittaciformes; family Psittacidae; genus Amazona; species Amazona ochrocephala. The sequence continues at coordinate 61,963,710 of CM077877.1, read as the reverse complement.
CTCAATATATTATGGTTAGATGTTTTTTGTGAGAAAGTAGTAAAAGCAGGCTACTCAATATGCGCCAGGAAGCCAGGAGCTGATGGTAAACACAAGGTAGGCAGGCCAGTATCCTTGCTGGATGGGGCACATTCCCACAATAGCCCAAACAAGAAATGAGAGCAGGTCTGGTGATGGGAATATGGGCCAACCAATAGTCCTGTGAATACCAGAAAAGCCTCCAGCAACAAATCCAGAAAATCAGGTGAAGCCAGGAACTCAACTCAGTGGTTCAGGGCTGGAATCACCAAGGTCTGTGCCTGGGCATAGGAACACCTCAAGCAAGGACCAAGAGCAGAAACCTGGGTGTAAATGTGGCTACTGAACCAAAGGATGGATGAAAGATCATGACAAAGCTTCTCCCAGCTCTTCCTCACAACTTATCTCTTTTCTCAGCTGACTGCTCCCAGGTTACACAGCTGTACCATATCAGAGCTGGCTTTCAGCACAGGCAGTCAAGCCCCTGGGATGAGGGGGACAGGTCACAGGGCCTGTGGGTGCACTCTGGGAACTGCCATTATTTTTTTCTAACCTGCTAAAACTTATAGTTTTAGGAAATCTATAAAAAATAATCTATTCCTGATGGCAATTGAGTTATTCACTGGTAAGTGGTTTGAAACAATACTGAAAAGGGCATCCCCAGTTTCTGATGTTCTTCACAATCTTTTTTCAAATCTTTGCAAAGCCTATTAGTCAAGGAGATGCCTGGTTTTCTTCTACTGCCAGTTAAACAGTAGATCATAAACTACTGGTTATAATTTAAAATTATAATTCACATGCCAAAAGTCTGCACAGTGAGTTTAAAGGTTTTCCCTTTGATAGAAATATCTGGGTAACATGCCGGAAACACACAAATATTAAGAGGAGTCCAATACTTCAAAGTCAGTTCCCCAAGTTAGAAAGTATAAAAGTAGCTTATTCAAGCTTATATTAAAAAACACAAAGGCCAAAGGAAACCAGATGAGCATTGTCAACTGCAACATCCCGTATAAAGACAGGCTGAGAAAGTTGGGGCTCTTCAGCCTGGAGAAGAGAAGGCTGTGTGGAGACCTCATAGCAGCCTTCCAATACCTGAAGGGGGCCTATGAGGATGCTGGGGAGCGACTCTTCATTAGGGACTGTAGTGATACGACAAGGGGTAACGGGTTCAAACTTAAACAGGGGAAGTTCAGACTGGATATAAAGAGGAAGTTCTTTACTGTAAGGGTGGTGAGGCACTGGAATGGGTTGCCCAGGGAAGCTGTGAATGCTCCATCCCTGGCGGTGTTCCAAGGACAGGTTGGACAGAGCCTTGGGTGGCATGGTTTAGTGTGATGTGTCCCTGGCCATGGCAGGGGGGTTGGAACTAGATGATCTTAAGGTCCTTTCCAACCCTAACTATTCTATGATTCTATGATTTTCAATGTGTCACATTTTCTGTGTGCTTAATTTTTAGGACTGAAACATCTCATTTGGCCCCCTGTTCTCACTTGCAACATCATCACCTAACCCCTATCATCAACTAATCAAGTTCTCTGCAGAAAACAGGGTTTTTTTGTGTGTGATAATCTTATGGGTAGGTATTTCCCAATCAAGAAGAATCAGAGTGAAAAACTTTGAACCACCCTGAGGCTGTTTGGTTTTGATTGCCTGTTTTTCTGTCAACCTACTGCATCAATATTTTTAACAGAAAATTTGTAGCAGAGATCAAGATCACATTGCATATGGTTCTAAAGTCGAAAATGTACTGGAGGATTTAGTTTTATCTAAAGTTCACTGATCTTTAGTGCTAACAATCTGATGTGTTGACATTTTAGTCAGTTCCAAGTAAAATATGTTAGCAATAATTCCTTAATGTCTGGGAAAAGACTTCCATAGTTTTATATATGAAAGTTTAAAGCTGTATTTTCCTGAAATCATATGGAGCTGTATCACTTGCTTTTCTTCAGTGCAAGTGAAGAAACAGTGTATGATATCTTTTCCCCTTGTTAAATTATTAAATCTGTTTAAGGGTTTCTATAGAAAAATCTCAGTGTTAGAACATTCTATTGTGTGTATTCTGAACACTTTTTTATTCGTAACAATCCAAACTGATTAAAAAAACATGTAACTGGGATTTTAATTTTGATCTTATGCTCATAAGTGCCAGACTGTTTAGAAATACATGTCCAGATGTGTTGTCCAGGTGTTGGCAGTTGTGGGGGTGCTGGGCTGGCTTCTGTGGGAAGAAGTCAGGCTCTGTCCAATGTGGACCACAAACAGTTCTAGTTAGCTCCAGCAGACCCACTGCAGGACACAGGGGAGTGTGTCAGCCAAGTGTGACACCTACTTAATGAAAATGTACTTAATGAAGGCCAGAAAACAGCGAACAGAAAGCCAAAGAGGGAACAAAAAGAGGGAGAAACAGACGAAGGAACGCCAAGGTCAGAGAGAAAGAAGGGAGAGTGCAGAGATTCCCTGCAGCCCATAGGAAAGCAGATGGTCATTTTCGAAGGAATTGCATACCTGTGAAACACCAATATTGGAGCAGAGGAAAAGCGTGAAGAGGAAGAAGTGACAGGGAGAAACTATGTACTGACTGCAGCTGCCCCACCCCCCTGCACTGTTTGTGGGGGTCAAGGAGTCTGGAGTGAAGCAGTGAAGTCAAGCCTGGGAACAGGGAAGGAAGAGTGTTGGTTTGATGTTTGCCTTTCTGTTTCTCACTACACGAATCTATTCCAATTAGCAATTTTCCCCAGGTGGAGCCTGTTTTGCCTGTGACAGTAACTGGTAAGCAATCTCCCTGTCTTTATCCAGACTCAAGAGCTTTCTCATCCTATTTCCTCCCTCTGTCCTGCTCAGGAGAGGGAATGAACGAGTAGCTGGGTGGAAGTCAGGCTTTTAGTCCAACCACACCAGATTTTATGAATATTTTCAAATTACTTTACATTTTAAACAAAAATAAGTTTTTGGATGTATCTTCCTATCACATTCTAGATTACTGTATAGTGTTAGTCTTACAGTAAATTTTTCCTTAATCCTTTGTCCATTACTTTTCTGAATCAGGTTTTCCTGCACATGTTATTTCCCTTATGTTGTTAACTTTAGGCTACAGCGAAATTCTCCTTATTGTAGTAATTTATGAGTTGGTGGTTTCTGGCTAATGTTAAAGACTGTGTTCGGTGTAGGATTCTGTACTAACTCTTAGCTTGCAATTTTATTGATTCCACCTACTGCTGCAAGGCAGAAAAAGAAACTTATACCTTCTACTTTGCAGCTAAAAAGTAAAGCTTAATCCATTTGCTAGTAAGAATTTAATAAACCATGGTCTGGTTTTTGTGCGATCTGCAAATATTTTAACTAATTTAAATAATAAAAACCCACTTAAGTGGATAGGACTTGTACATGATTTTGGTTACATACATAGCTCTCTGAGACACCTGAATATGATCCCGTTAATATTCAGAGAACAAAACAGATCCATTATTCACACAGCTTGGAATACTATAAAAGATTTTGATTAAGTTTATGAAATCTCTATTACCATCAAAGGTCAATATCCTTTAACCAGCTATCTTCAATTCATCTACCCCACAGAAAGAAAACTGTTAAAAACAAAAAAGAATGCTTTGTAGAAAAGCAATAACCATTTATTGTACCTGCGTCATAGCACGAAAAGAAAAGCCATCTATGCTTTTAGGGAGTAGATATGTCATTTAAATATAGTCATTCTTAAAAAACCAAAATATTACAACAGATCATTTTCTTTTGGCTTTCTAATAATCTGTTGTGCATAAGCTCTCACTATACAATAGACAATGAAGATATTATTTTCCTTTCAGATGTGTAGGACACCTGGACAGCTCTTCAAAAAAAAGAAGTAAACATCCAGGTACCGTTTTCTCAGATTAAATAACAAGGCTGTTCTTGGAATGCACAGTTATACTACTGAAAGCTGAAGCCTGAGATCTTGCAGGACAAATAGGAACATCTCTCTTTTGGAAAGAAATTATAGTGTAAATATGTCATCTCCTATCACCAGTCAAATATGGAACCAAGAAATATCTGTCACTCATTTGTAGTTCGTATCCGAGTCATCTAATCTACTATGCATCTAAATACCGAGAAAGGAAGTAAACAAAAATGTTGCATTATTCAAAGTATTAAATATTTAAAACAGCCTAAAGGAAAAGGATCTTATGCCATAATCAGAATTTCACTGACACACTTCTACAGTAGACTATTCTGCCTAAAAACAAAGGTTCTGTTTTGCCTAAAAACAAAGAGAACATGCTACCAGTCATTTAAAATTTGGTATTTTTAAATGGCATTAATGCAACAAAAGCTGTGATTTAAAACATAAAGCTGATAATAATCTAAATAAAGGTTACAAAAGGTACCACGTGGACTTTCTCAATGATTCCAATAATCAAATAGGTTCAGAATAAAACAGGACAAATAGCAGGGGAGAAATACACAACCTTTTTACACTTCGTAATATTTTAATTTAATCTCTGAAGAGAGACATTTCCTGGAAGTAAACAATGAAAGGACAAGAGGCTATAGGTATAAACTGCAACAAAGAAAATTTTAAATGAAAATATGAAGAAAAAGAATGACATGCAGATGGCTCAGCAGTGGAATGGGAGCCCAGAGTGTAGAACCTCCAATCCAAGATAGCCCTGGGTAACCTGGGCTACACTCATTTGGCCTTGCTTTGGCAGGACATTGCAGCAGATGGCCTCCCCATCCTTAAATGTCATGACTTTCTTTTCACAGCAAAACGAGAAGACTAGTAACATGCAAAACCAATAACATCTTGGTGCAGAACAAATTTAGCAGTGTTTACCAGTGTTTTCCTTAGTGGCTGGTCAAATGAATAACATTTCTGCTCTCTAGTGACAGTATGTCCTAAAACTCCACTAATGGTAACAGGAATTGAGACACTGAAGCTAATGTATAAGCACCTATATATAGACCTGTAAAGTTAAATATTATAACCTTAAACATAATCCCATCCTATGTAAAAAAATTACTATATCTCAGCTAGCCATTCTGGGCTCCCTTTATACCACTTGGAAAGAAACATGCAGTTCAGATCGAAATTCAGAATACCCATTACAGATACCTACCTTTGAAACAACTTTTCTGCTGTAAGGAGGGGTTGCTATAGAGTGACTACATGACACCTGATTTTGATAAATTGATCTCAATAAGTTCTTGGAGCTAAGGAGCACACTAGGCTCCCGAGTGCTCCTAGGACCTGTTCAAACATCATACACTTAAACTATTTCCACCACTTTCCTAAATATGAAACTGAATGCTGCATCTTCCCTTCCATAGTCAATTAGGGATATCTTAAACGAAGCTTACAGAATACTAGAAATACTACACAACACAAAACAAGCTCTTATACAGAGGATATGTACTTCAACTTGTTTTTTCTTAGGTAAGTAAAGTCTGCTTACTGCTTTTTGCAATCAGTAATTAGCTTAGTATACAATGTAACATTGGTTACATAACATAACATCGAAGAAAGCTGGTTTCTGTACATGAAATACATAGAATTTCATATAGACTTCAGTAATATGATCTCCATATAATGTCCTGATGCGTTACATTCCCTAACAACAGTAATCTATACATGAAAGCTTTCAGGCAGTTACTAGAAGATCAACTTTACTTTGCACTTCTGATACTCCTGTGCCCTAACAGATCATTTACAAACAGAACTCAAAAGACTAACTTCAGTAAATAAATATATTTAAAATATATACATCATTAAGTGCATCTAAGGCTATCATTGTCACCTATGGCTCCAGGCCTTCCACAGAGTAAATCAGGTTAAATTTGACAACGAAGAGGGAGTTCATTCACTAAGATCTGCAGTGCAATTAAACAGATACAGTGATCTACCACACTAATGAAATCTGTAGGAACTATAAACACACAAGGCTTCTAAGAACTTTAACGTCCCCAATTAACCAAGTTGTCTGTAGCACTAAAGCTACTTGTTCCAACCTTGCTTTGTTTCATGGAAGTAAAGTAATAGCTTATTTTTCTCCTGTTAGCTGAGCCATAAGGCACTTGATTTTATATTTCTCTCTGAACTCTGTAGTAAGAGACAATGATTATAGTCTATTTTATACAGGCTGCTGGTTTTAGGCTGCTGATATTAAGGAAATCTTATAGGAATGCAGGGAAATACAAAGAATGGGGAAATATGCCAAGGGTGAGGATATAGGCAGGTGTTTCACAACACTGCAGGCTGAAGATGGTATTTACTATACTATCAGCTAATGCTCTTGTACAACTAGATTTTTGGCCATGATATTGCTCTGTGTTGGGGTATGCATATGCAGGTGTGTATGGGGATTACTGCAAAAACAGTCCACAGAGAAATGTTTTGTCTGGCAAACTAACTCATACTTATCCAGACAGCTTTATTGCCTTCAAGGATTCCTTCTTCAATTACTATTGACCATGGTTGTACAAAGGTTATATACCAGTCTGTACAAATATTTCAGAAGATACTAATTAAATTTTAAAGATTAAGTGTGAAATAAGGGCACTTTGAGCTGCCTATTGTTACAAGAAGAATAGTAACAGACCAAGCAAAGTTCATAGCATTTTGTCATTTATCACCCAAAGGCCAGAATTTCCTGCAGTGCTGCAATTTAGAGGTAGGATTGATCTACTCTAACAGTCTAAAACTAAGACTGATAAACTACTACTTGTCGACTTAAGTTCTTATTAGTCAGCAGAAAGAAACAGTCCTGGCAGCCAGTTCTCCTCATTTAGCTGGGTTTAGAAAGAGCTGAAACAATACATGTGTTTCCTGTTTCTCTCTATTGACCAAAACAAAAGGTTTGGATTTTTAGCTCAGGCTTAACTAAATAGTTAGTGGAGGTAGATCTCATCTTCATCATGTTTACCTTTTTGTCTTTGGAAACTTCCTACATTCACAGAATCATCATTTAATGAGGAACTGTGCCTCTCCTACCTACTGGAAAAGAGGTAACACTGATGACTAATTTGGAGTCATCCGATGTTCCACGGAAGTTCCTCTGATGTAGACATTTTGCCAAGGAACAACCACGCAAAAAGAGAGACAAACCAAGAAAAAAGGAAGCATTTTCTGATAGATCTGCATTAATAATTTCAAGCAGACTACATCTTGTATGCTACATGTTAAACACACTACATCAGTCAAAGGTTTTGGAGCATTTAGACTCCAAATATCTGCATTTTGCAAGGCAATCAAGTTTTTAGAAGCTAATACCTGTCTTGCCATTAGAAAAGTCCAAACCCAGAGCTCACGAGCTATGAAGACATTGCCAGGCACCAAGGCAGCAAAATTATAAAATATATCTGTGTAATACACTGGATGTGCTACGGACTAACAGCATAGGATGTGACACCGACTATCACTGAGAGCCCAACTTAACTTCTCTTTCAAGTGTTCATTAACAGGATATAACTTAACTTAGTTTATGTTAAAACAGACTTCTTATATGGAGACAATGTTGAAATTACGTATTTTTATGTTACTGCGCATTATTTCTGCTTAATATATTTTCCTCAGTGTTACGATAAGCCACATACAATGTTAAGGCAACCTATTATAGTCAAAAACAATGTCAGAAATCTCACTTCAGAGCCCTTATACAAGTTTGGAACTGGCAAATAACAAACCCTTTTTTTCAAAACAGGTCCTGTCATGTGTAACATATTAAACGTACTTTATAACAGAAATCTAGCCAAAGTATTTTCTCAATACAAAAAAAAACCCTATATTAATATTTTTGAGTAAGTGATAAAGTTTTATATGCATTTTCTTTCACATGATTTGCAGAGATTTATTTATTTAACAGTCTATCACTGGAAAAAAATAGACTTTGAGGCTAGGTATAACTCACATGTGCAATGAAACAAAAGGTGAAACCTGGTACTTACACTAATAAATGAATTGTTTTAAAAGCTTTTGCACTACTGCAGTTCTGCTTTGAATTCACTTTCTAACATCTCCATATGAATGGGCAGAAGCAGATCTAACACTGACCACTGTCACTTCCCTCTGTTAATTGTTCCAATCTAAACACACTGAATATTTTTGTGACTCCAAATCATCTTCCTCCCTTTATCTCCACACTAATATAGTTTCAGCGGCTTCAGTGCCGACTTACATCAAATCAATATCCACCTTTTTCATTTTTATGTCATGTTCAATAAAAACATACCAGAAACTGAAAAGCTGACTTACCATTTTCTTCCAAGTACATCAGAAGGATGCTGCTAGATTCAGTCCCTTCTATGGCGTAATCAAGGGCAATGTTTCCATTAACGTCTTGCAGAAGCACATTTGCTCCAGCCTACAAACAAGAATTAAAACATTTTAGGATTTTGAAGTGAAATCTCAAAACACTACTGGGGTTCTTGTGCTTTCCCATTCAGAAACATTTCAAAGCTGAGATTCTTAGACAGCAGGCTGATTAATAAAACAAAATAAACCAAAACACACATAAAAAAGGCAAATTAAAAATAAAGGACTCTTTAATGTCAAAAAGCTGGCTCTGCTTGGGACAGCTGACACTGGTTCCACCCTAGCTGTTCAGCATGCATTTACTGCACAGATGTCTGAGCTGCTCACCACTGAGTTTTGGAACAACCACCGCTTGCAGCACAGCATTTTAAAGTAAAGTAAACTGTCACTGATTACAGCTTGCCTTAAAACACCACACAGTAAACAGCAGTGGTTCAAAAGCTGACTGACAAGCAGCACAGACACCCATGCAGCAGGGATGGGTAGACAGCTGGTAAGGGTAACCTTGTCAGCTGGCCCAACCTCTTATGGCCTCATCCATCAATTCAACCTCAAAGAGAACCATCCCTTGCTAAATAAGATTGTCATTTGTCACCAACTGGAGGCAATGAAATTGAGCTTGATGATTTTAACTGTAGTCCCTTAAGAAGCCAGGCTGACGTTTCTATAAGTTTCATTCAAAATTCAATATAAAGGACAGACAACTGAAAGGAGCCATCAGGAGTGGGGGGATAGAATCATGAGAAGCTTGAAAATAAGCCACCAGCATGATAAGAAAACTTGCATTTTCTATATTAAATATTGTTAGTGCAAGAATTTGCACTATGAAAGGCAATTTATTTTTTTTTTATAAGAAAGCTTTCATCCTTGAAATTATAAATGTCTGGTAATCATAAAAGTTTACAGTGAAATGCCACGTATCTTATTTAAGAGGCCATAACTTCAATTTATTTCAAGTGGTCTCTCTATGGCTTTTAACTGCAAGGAATTATGAAATAGGAGTGACCTCTGGTAAATTTAATTACTTTTCTTACCAGCTTGTATGATAAAAAGTTTAGCTAATAAAAATGAGGAGTACCAAGGACAGCCTTTCTTAAAAAAACTGCATTTGAGGTCAACTGTAATAAGGAATTATTAATAGAAGGTATGACTGCCTCTTTCAGGAGCTTACTCATTAAGTACTGTGTCAAAGAAAAAGTCATAACGGGCTCAGCTCCTTGCTCAGAGTGAAATGTGACGTGAAAACTAGTAATTCATGTAGGCTTCATGTCATCAAACTTAAGATGTTGAAGCTGGACTGCTAGTCTGAGGTGATCTCCTAGGTTCCCATCATAATGATGAGGGGATAGACAGACAACAAAGAATGTAGAATCAAGGAAGTAACACATTTTCATATGTAGCTGACTTGCATGCAATAAAAAAGCACAAAGCCTTGAAGGTACCTATCCTTCCCTGCATGTAAATTATCTCCAGGCAATGCCAGAAGAAAGTCATGGCAATAATAATAATAAGACAAACCTACATACATTTTCCTCCTTGTTGAGAAACCGAAAGACCTTTGACAGGGGGGTTGGAACTAGATGATCTTAAGGTCCTTTCCAACCCTAACTATTCTATGATTCTATATTAAATTCAGGAAAAGTAAGATAATTAACTTGGCCGTGATCACACTTTTCATTCCCTTCTAAGTTGTAATGTCACTGGAAGAAGGATATAACTTTGAATTACTAATCTCCAAGTCCTTTTTATTGGGTAGTTCTACATTAATTGATTGCTTAAGAAATGTTCACAATGCTCCCAAACAGAAGGTCAAGGTTGGTGAAAGCTGTGACAGCAGAGAATACTCTTAGAATTCATATAGAGAAACAATTCTGAACAATGGTACATGCTTAAAAGTATATTCTTGCTTTAAAATAAATATTTTGGTTTAATAATAAGCATTTTTAATGCAGTGTATCATCCCTGACTCCCAGGCTTGTATCATCTGTGAACTTACCAAGGGTATGCTCTATCTCACTGTCCAGGTCCATTAATTAAGACCTTGAACACGACTGGACCCACTATAAAACCGTGGGGTACACCACTAGTGAATCGCCTCCAGCTAGACTTTGTGCTACTAATCAGAAGCTTCTGGGCCCACCCACTCAGCCAGTTTTCAATCCATCTCACTGGCAACTCACCTAACGCATGCTTTGTCTATGAGGATGCTATGGAAGGCAGCATCAAAAGCCTTACTAAAATAGATGTAAATTACATCCACAGCTCACCCCTCACCCACTAAGCTAGCCACCTCATTGGAGAAGGCTGTTTGACCCATCTGACTTCAGCAAACCTAATTTTAAGAATTTTACCAAATGTTTTGAGAATAGTCACAAACATTGTGATCTGTAAAGTCTGTTGCTGGTTATTAAACAAGTTTTGAGTTGGGGAATTTTAATTAATTTATTGGCCAACTAACAAACTTTTAATTACAGGTTCTTCTGCCAAGAAATAGAAACAGATAAACAAAACATTGAGAGAATTACACTTGGACTCCTCTCCAGACCCTGCTCCTCCCATTCCCATCTCCAATCCCATTGTTGCCAGCACACTATGCCTGCAGTGGGCAAGGCGGGAGATTGGGGTCAGCACATCAAGGTTCCTTTTCTTTGGCAGCAACTTGTTTCTTCCTCCGCTGGTCCGGCATGGGCTCTTTCACTGACTACAGTCTTTCCAGAGTCATAACTACCCCCAAGCCCTCTGCTCAGCTTCTGCTTCGGCTGATCTTTCACTCCAGCCCTGCCTGCAGCCACCTGCTGCCAGAATTATGCAGTACCAAACTGCAGTGTGCTTTAGAAAGCAAGCCATTCTAGGTATAGAAAAGTGGGAAATTCCACTGCATTTCCCTTCCTTAGTCTATTACACAAGACATTTGCCTGTGATGCATGGGAAGTTACTTGCTAATAAATGTGACACACACTTTTCAGTAGCTCAGGATTTCTTTTATTCCCAGACATCTCTCAGCGAGCTACAGACAGTCATGGAAGCTGATTTGAAATCTTCTTTTCTAATTATAATGCAAACTCCCTATTTAGCTACTTGTATAATTAAAGATAAGACAGCAATCCCACAGGTGGCAGAAGACATGGCAGAAGCTCACACAGGTAACTGGTAGAGGTCAGAACAGAATAAATGAAAGAGAGGAAAACTAAGCAGCAGAAAAACAGCAGGTTCAACCAAGAGTACAGACAGAGCATGACGAAGATGTGGAATATGTCACAGGTAACAAATGTCACAAATATCATAGCATTAGTTCAAAATCAGATGGTCAAAAATGTGCTAAAGAAATTAAGTCCTACTGTTACATATATGGCCTTGTACACCAGAAAATAAGAAGCCCACATATAAATAGAAATGCAGATGGAATTCAGATTATCTGACTATAGGCCTACTTTGTTCTTAGGCTTCTGTTCATAGTTTTTAAAGAAGATAGGAGGAATGCTGTCCCCAAGCTGCTGATAATAGAGTTTCCAAATTGAATGCATATCTTGTTTATATTTAAAATGCAATTCTGCATTTACTCCATTGCAATTCAAATGTTTTATCCACCTGCTTGAATTCTGCATGCAGTGCTCAGTGTACATGAAAAGTTACTGGCTTACCTATTCTCAACATACCCTCATTCTCAAGACATTTCTCAACAAAAAGAGAAATATATTGCAAAAGTTTACCCAATATATTCCATAAATACAAAAAATATTTTTGAGAAAAGTATGTCTGCAATGATAAATTGCTTCCCTTTTAGAAAGACTGCAGAAAGAACACCTTTAAATGTATTATTAAAAATGTTCCCAGAGACACCTACCTTAATACAAAGAAAGCAAAATGCACATCTCTGCTATGCAGAACAACATCCATACATAGAGAAAGCATATGAAAGTGAACTCTGGTGATCAATAATAACTGAGTGGACAGTGCTCGATTTGCACACTGTCCCCATATAACTAGAAATCAGAGCCTGCTGCCAAAAAGATACCTTTGGCTAGTTAAAGGAGGTAAGATTTCCCTTCTGATTCCAGAAGTGACGATTCAAAATACTTCAGTTTGTCTTAGGATCACTTTATTGTACATTTTTTAATACTGTTCTAATTTCTGCCTACCTATTTGTAGAATAACACTTTTTCATTTTAGACAAACTGAGCAGAACAGCTTAATTCCACATGTATGCAAAACTGGTCATGCTACAGATTAGGTACTCAGCTCAGGAGCAACATAACACCAGGTAGGTTATATGTAAACAATTTCAAAGTACCAATCTAGAGCATACCCCCATTTGTTGCCAAAATGAAGTAGTTTGAGGTGACTTCCCATTCAGTGGAAGAGAAATGAGCAACTTAGATTCACTGGAGAGTATATGATACAACTTACATGCTCACTATAACTTTTCCCATGATCACATCTTTGTATAGCTAAACTTTTAGCTAATTTGGAATAGTTCAGGGAAGAACATCACTTTGCACACAGGATACAGTAGGAGCTGAAAATTTTCTTTCCAAATAATTCTCCAGAAGGTGGGGACAGAACCAAATAGCTTTTGAAGCTATTACTGGAAATTCTGATTTCTGAGAACTCACAAAAAAATAGTAATTTCATCATCTAATCACATGTGAACTGTGATTAGAGGACTCTAGCTGTTAGCATAGCAAGTGTCCTTTACAGTGCTCTGTACCTACACAAGCCACCACTGCAACTTCAGCCAAGTGCAAGAGTATTAGAAATGCAGTTACAAACTCTAAAGATTATGTTTCTATAGCTATATCCTAGAGGATCCATATCCAAGCTCCCACTAGTAAAATAAAGAGTTGAGTTTAGTCCATATTTATACATTTGGGAAGCCTAATAATACTGTTAACTCACGAGCAAACAATTTATTTTTTATTTTCTCCATAAATTGCTCTTCTTTTTAAGAATCAACTGAAATCTAAAAAGCAATCTAACATGTAAAGGGGAAAACCTTTAATTAAATATTTGATTTCTTGAAAAGTCTTAAAACTTTCTTCTTCTATACAACAGGTGTAGCTTTATCACCGCTATTTACTAACTGGTTTATAATCCTTGCTGCTGTTTCTTATTCCCAGTGCTTCTTATACATCTTATCTCATGATTCCTAAAGGAGAAATATATCTACCTACCATTACTTGAAAAATAACAGGGACCCAGGAATCTCCATTCTGAAGAATGTGTCCTTTACAAATTTAAAATTGTATCTTTCCTTCTCTCCCCCTGAATTCCAAATTATTTTATGTATCCGCACCCTAACTTCATCAGGATAGGTAAAAAACGCATTCTCTGAACACTTTCAGAACATAACTGAAGGCCTTTTGGGGCTGTGGGTTTAGACCTTCTCCAGCCATCTCCAACCATTCTTACATTCATTGACAGAGTTCTAATCACTTGGTTGCATGTCCAGAAACATAACACCATCACAACTGTTTGGACTGCAGTGTAAACTGATTCAGGCATTCTTAGAAGACATCTAACTTACTGAGGGATCCCAAGGACTTGGGAAGGATTTGGGCATGTCTCTGCCTAGGTACTACCGCTTGCTTAGCTCCCCTGCTAGGATGCTACAGTTTATGCACCCAGGGAACTTTGTGATCACAAGGGATAGGTGGTTGAACTGCTTTCTGAAGCAAAGTCAGCATCCATACATCTTAGGTGGAAGTCAGGTAGAATCCAGAAATCTGAGTATGATCTATTGCTTAATGAAGGAAATCAGAAATAAAGTACAGCATGAGGAACATGTGTGGATAACTTAATCCCTCCCCAACAAACAGTGATAGAAATAACTGTCTTGTTAATGTACCCATTGCTATGCAAAAAAACCCAAGTGTTCTCCTTAGTAACAGGCTTCTGCACAGTTGTTATAATGGTTCGAGTGCTCCACAGTATGCTAGTCATGTGCAATTTGCGCAGCCACCTTTCAAGCCCGCCCACCCCCCAAACCTGACTTTGGAGTATCTATTTCTATTCTTATTTACATTTATATTATTAATCATAGAATCATAGAATCATAATCTATTTTTATTTCATTCCACATATTCCATACACACATATATGTATAGATATAAAAATAATAAAAAAATTACACATATGTAAATTTACATAGTATTTCTCTCTTCTATGTTAACCAGTGTTTCCAAAAGGGAAAGGGTAGCATTTTTTTCAGTAACAGCTTGGACAACTCATTTTTGCTTCATTTTTTAAATATAACCACATGATTTACCAACTGTTCCTTTCTATAAGATGACGTTAACCATGTAACTATACCATGACTAAATGTAATTTTTCACCAAACATTTGTGGCATTTCATTTCCTGTTTTCCTTCCTTTATTACCTATTTCTTCACATTAGGTTTTGCTCACTGAAGGATGTCCAAGGTTTACATGCATACATGTGAATGCTTTCAGGTATACCATGGTTACTGTGCAAATGGTACCTCCTTCCAAAAGCCCTTATATATTATCAATTAAAAAGAAACATAATGCTCCATTTACTTGTGAACAAGGTAACACAGGAAAGCACATGTTCTCTTGAGCTTCATGGTGCCATGCAATCCTGCTCACTAACCTCAGAGGCTTACATAAATTTTCATTCTCTAAACCAAATCCCAGAAATCTATCTGGCCCCTCTTTTTGTGGCTCCTCTTGGACTTGCCTCTCATTAATTAATGAAGTGAAAGGGATAAAAAGTTGCTCTACACAATACTGGGGTTTAGGTCATCAGCACTGGATTTCACTTTTCACAAATTTACGATGCTAAACAGAACAGGAACAGTTCTCAAGGAAGGGCTCAAAAAAGTTAAAGACTTCTATATGTTAGCAAACCACAAACAATGAAATAAAAGATTAAATGAGATTGAACAGCTGCTCTAAGTTCAAAACCATGTTTTCCTTCCAACTCATTTCAACAACAGATTTTCTGTAGGCAGGAAACTGGTTCACAGAAATAACAATTTAGTTACTAAAAGAGCTGGGAAAAAGAAAGCCAAATGAGGTTTTCAGTGATTACAGATTCTCCATTGACAGTTCCCCTACCTGTCTGCATTTTAATCCAGGTTACTAAGAAGGAAACTGAGAATACAAATGCTGACTTACCTCTTTTTTTTGTACAGAATAATCTAGAAACTATTTTACTAAATCTAGAGATTGTCTCTCAGAATGCTGACTGCAGTCTTGATACTTTTTTAACTTTTTCCACATAAATCTTTAAGGAAGCCCCTTCCCCATGACAATGCAGATTCTTAAAAGTATTTGGGATACAGCCTATCTAGTTCTATCAACTCCAGAGTAAATCAAGGATTCCTTTTTCAGAACAAAAGGACAAAAGAAGCCCATGAAAAGCCAGCTCCCCTGAGCAAATTCTATCATATACCTTACCTATTTCTAAATTTTTACTTTTATTCCTCCTCTCCCTGGGCTTGATTAAGAATTTCCATTCTCAATGATCACAAATGTTTATAAGCCATCTATAAAGATATGTATGTTCCAGTAGAGTCCATGGCAAACAGTACACTATCACCTCAAAGCTGCTCTAGCTTCTGTTTCGGCTTTAATGTCCCTTAATGTAGCCTGACAAAAGAAAAGAAAAAAAAAAAGACAACAAATTCCCTTTATAGAAGATGGCAGTGGGACTGATAGAAAACCATTCCTCAAATAGGGGCACCTGCTACACAGTTAATCCTAGCAGCCTCTTTTCTTTTATATATCTCAAAGAAAACAAATTAATTGAAATTTCAGCTGCACAAAAGCAGCTTTTAATTTCTTCATCCTTTTCAGGGCACTTTCCATCACTGGAGCCTGAGGGGATACACCTGACGTTTGATAAAGTGGGAATTTCAGTAAGTCAAAACAATGACTTGAGCTTCAAAGTACTATGCTTTATAAATAATAAACTATAACTTCTCTCAGGCACTTAAGTTACTTGCAGGTAGTTAAGTTCCACTTCCAAACACCACTACCCCACGAACCTCCATAATGGATACAAGACCTAGACATATCTTTTCCAAAATAACAGGCTTTTCTCAGTGAATTCTTGTTTATTGAAACATGAACTTTTAGAAGTATTGAAGAAATGCAAACAGCAGTCTCATAATTAGAAGTTTCCAAATTGAAAACACTGTGTTTCTTTTTTCCCAGAGTGTCTCTTTGCAAAACAATGTGAAAAAAAACAAACTCCATACAGCAGTTTAGAAGCAAAATCTGTGGATCACAAATGAAAGCAACAACTGAAAATTTCTAACTTTACCTATCATGTTTGCAATTTGATACACTAACAAATGTTTCATGCATGCCCTGCATGCGCTTGTGTAGCTACAGAGAAAACGCAGGGAACAAACCCTCCTGGCTCAGTTGATTTCCTCCATAGTAGGGCATTATATTAAGGAATATTCATGAAAACAAGTTCTTTCTTAAACCAAATGGAGAAACTTCTCACTTCCTTTTAAATGGACTTGCAAGAGAGCAGCCTCTGTAAATTGGGCTGGCCCAGTGCAACAGGTACAGGACATCTTCCATAACCTTGAGGCAATGGTTACCTGCAAATGATTTGAAGCAGGAGTTCCCACCTTTCACAGGGGAAAGGTACTGATGATCATCTGTCTGCAATCTGTATTGTATTTCAGGGCTTTAAACTCTGTAGGAGTTGCTACTGTCTATAAACCCATGCCTGTCACATTACCAAAATTGTTTTGTCCCAAGAAGCAGGAACTGTCTGCCATCTGGATGATGGCTTAACTTTTGATGTAAGTAAAGGTTTGAATTCATTTTGGCATGCCTGATCCCACATCATAAAAACACAAAGCTCAATCCCTTATGTCTGTGACAACGCAGTCTACAGAACCAAAGCTGAATTCAGAGCCTTGTAAGTGCCCTCCAGGCACATAAACCAAAACCGGAGAGGAAAGATTGCGGGTCTTCAAAAAGTTATTTTAAAGGAAACCAGGAGGTAACTCAGTGCTGAAAATTCTATGTCAATACCCTTATATAATTGCTAAAATATATGCATTTGTATTGATATAAATTTATGCTGTGCCATTACTGCTTACTTTTTTCCCCTCATAGCTACATGATACACCAGTCAAGGAGCCTTCATACAAAGAGAGCTGGAAATTCACTCATCCTTATGTAAGTAAAGTATTTCAGGTGCCATGTAGATACAAGCTGTTTAATTCATAGCACTTCTGGGTTCCACGTTGCTGAAACAGGCACCAAAATCTGAATATGCAACTCGTGGTCAAAGAGATTTATGGACACATGCCAATGTGCAACAAGAACATTATAGTCTTCCAAAAATCACAGGCATCTTAACCTCTGTGACACATTGGTCAAGAAAGGATAAAGAAATCCATCAGTATAGTTGCTGTTTACAAATAGCATCGTATAGATACACACGTGTAAGATCACCATTGCCTACAGAAATACCCAAATGTATTTGAAAACATACTTCTTGGTTCTTGAATTACTTCACACAAATAATAAAAATAGTACTTTAAAATCATCAAAGTTCCAAAACCATTTTGACAGTCATTTAATTCATTAATAAGGCATTTTTTCCTTAAACTAATAGAAAGTAGGCAATGTCAGTGCATGCAAAAGATTTTCAGTAGAGTTAAAAAAAAATAAAAAAAATAAAGGCTGTCATGGCACATATTACAGATTGCTTGACAGGCATAGTCTGTTTGCCTAATGCACCCAGAAGATAAAAGAATTAGCACTGATGACTGAAAACTAAAGACCAACATTTTCCCATCTGTTTGTGCGCCATGGGGACTTAAATTCCACCCATCAGCTCGAAGGCATGCAAAAGGCAAAATCCTACTCAGTTCCAGTACTGAACACTTCTGATAACACTGCAGGAATATAGTATGTTCTCAGTAGCCTCTTTTAAAATAAATTACAACAAAACATACAGATAGAAGATGAAAAGTTAAAAACTACTAACCCAGAAGCTATCAAACAAAAAATGTATATTTCCCAAGTTACTACTATTTCCATGCCTTAGCACTACAACATTCTTGAAGAGTTGGGAACTTCATAGATTCTGTGAATTCGAAATGCATGCATGCAACTATTAAATTGGATCTTAATTAGCTGGCAAGTCAGCTTTCATGGTGGTTTTTCATATTCTGATTCCTATCATATATTGTCAAGGTTTCTTGGAATTTTACATCTTAATTTCTAAGCTAAAGTCTGTTTTCCTTGACTTAGCTTTACCTCAGTGAATTATTTTTATTTCCCCTCTTCTCCCACCTAAATATAGGAAAACACACAGAATCATCCAGCTAGACTGATTAGAAATTGGAAGGACGGAATTATTTTTGTTATACTCATTTTGTTTCTTTACTTCCATACTTCATTCTGTAGTTTTCCAACAACTTAAGGTAATCATTCTTAACATAATCAAGATCTGTAGCTCAAATGCATGACCAAATTTTGCCATACAATTTGTTATATTTTCTTCATATGCAACCACTTTCAATTTTAAATGTGAGGAAAGAGGCCATATCTTTCCTCTTACTCTTCTTGGCTAGATATGAGTTGAATGATGGGACACCTGAGGTTAGCCACAATAGAGGGCAAATGAACCAACAGGTCTTTTGATGCAGCACTGGTTTCCATCAGCAAGCTTGGACCATGGGCAAAACATGTCCAAGTTCTGTACTAGGGTTCCCACATAGCCATGAGTTTAAACATCAAATTCTCCAGTCTCTGCACATCAGCTTTATTCAAAGAGAAATTACAGAAACCAATCTTACACTGAAGATACACGCTTAGCTTAATTTAAATTAATATTTTAATAATCTACCTGCCAAAAAATCACTTTGTATTAACAAAAAAATATTATATTACAGAGCAATTAGTCAAGAATTTAGGTATCTATGATTCTTATCTCCAAAGCCAAGCACAATAAAAAGAAAACAGTATCTGCGTTTCTTTCTGGAGGTACCTCCTGGGTATAAATACCTGTTGCATAGTTTGAGTGAGGGCTTCTCAGAAAACAGACAAAAAGATGAGGCATCGGGGTTATTCAGGATGGTGCTAAAAGCATGAAGAAGCTCCTTATTTATGCTTAGAATGCAAAAACAAAAAAAAAAAAAATGAAAAAAAGGTTTAATTGGGGTAATTATATGGATTGGATGGACCAGTTCGTCACAAAAATAAGCTAAGACATACTTTCACCTTTTTTCACCAAACCATTTTCTTTCAAATCAAGAAAAAAATTAGATGAAATTTCAGAATATATTTCCTCACTGAAATGAGAAAGTTATACTGAAAGTTGAGGTAGACTGAAGACGTGACAATAAAGAAATTATAGCAAAACCTATGTGTGTGATATTATAGCACAAAGAAAAGTTCTCTTTGCCTACAACAGCATTTAGTTCTATTTTTAAGATACTACAGCAAAAATGCAAAAGATCAGAACGAGGTCAACAAAAAGGGTGGTTGAAGTACAGAAGGATGGCTATTTGACTTGATATTGCCAGCTCTCAAATTATTTGGCAAGAAAAGGGAATTAGAAGGGAAACTTCAAAGAGCACTGATGACTAAAGACTACAAATTCCCCATCTGCTTGTGCACATGGGACTTGCACACTTCCCATCAGTAGCACAGCTTATGGAAAAAAAAATTAAATTATTCAAGCACTGAATGCCTCTGATAACAGTATAGGAACAAACTTTCTTTCATTTTTATTTTAATTGTAACCATTAAAAATTATGACAGACACATAGAAAAAATATCAGTCCCTGTCTTACAATACTGCAACAAAAGGTCACTTTATGAAATGATTGCCTTTTAATTTTAGAACAAATAGAAGAAAATCCTCCTTCACACAGCAAGGAGTAAGCCTTTAGAATTCCCTGTCAAAAAGTCTTTAAATCTGACACTACAGTTAGAGTTAAAAGTTACTTTACAACCAGTAATAAAGCTTGTAATTACATACGGTCAACCAAATCTCATATTTTAGGAAATAAAAAGATCACTCCCTGGGGCGAGTAAGAACTGTAATTTGTGTACAACACTGGACAGTTAGTAAGGCACAGTTTTACTGTAGGCAAAATGGGGATGGAAAACATCCTCTGACTATCAACTATAGTATGCTAAGTACAGGGCGCAAACAGGAAAATAGGACAACATATTTTACTATAATGTTTCCTACTAATTTGGGGGGGTATATAGCTATATATGCAGGTGTATATACATGGGGAGGCAGTCATACACACATATATACACATACACTCTGCAAACAAAACATCTGGAGAAAGTTCTGCCTAGTAGCTTCACACAAAGGGTTTCCTGCTCTGACCCACTACTGTTGAAAGCAGGACAAACAAAACAACCACATGGAGCAGCAAAGAAAGGTAGATGATATTTATGGCTCGGTAAAGATTGGAAGCTGATTTTGAGGAGCTGGTAGCTTCCAGGCTCAATGTGAAAAAACATAAATGGTGGAAAATCTAACCAGGGGCAAAACTGAAGATGCCATTTAACATTATGGTCTTCTTATTCCCTCACTGTGGGAAGCTGCTCTTTTCTTACCATCTGTGCGCACTGTCACATCCATGACTGTATTTGTGCAACCTGGAAAGTACAGATGCTGAATGTTTGAATTTTCATTCTCCAGTCTATCTTGAGATTACATGCACACAAATATATAGATACATATATAGAGACAGAGATATATAGAAATGCAAATTAAATGTGCTTCAAATGGCACATGGAAGTAAAGCACTACATATGGCACACGGAAGTATAGCACTACTTCAGGCATGACATTAGATATTAACATTTTAGTAATGCAGAGAAAAATTCAAAGCCTACATTAATGTACATATATGTACAGTAAAAATAAAGAATAGCCTGTACTACATGTCTCTGGTATGAAAAGCGAAAGATTTAACTGTACCTAATAAATGATAGCTGTGTACATTGTATAGTTTCTGCAAAGATAAATGCATTAATTTCATGCAAGGAACTAAAGAATATAGAACTGCTAATTTAACTCAATTTGCATTTTTGTTATGAGCCAGATTCATTGCATTGATTGACATCAGCATATTCCTAGCGTACAGGGAAGGGACTGTATAGCAGCTTAATATGCACACAGGGTGACACTGTCCTGCTGGTAATTAAATCTATACACTCTACAAATAAGTCATCTTCTGAAATACCAAATGTATTCAGGAAGTTTAGTATCCCAGTCATCTTAGCACAGAACTGGCTTCTCAGAACACCAGTGTGTAATTACAGAACTCACCAGACAAGCAGATTACCTTATTATTTTATTGTGCTTGGGTAATGGATGAAGTGCAGCAGATATCAAAAAAATCCAGTCATAAAAAGTAGTAACTTGCTGTGTGGGACTGAAACAGGTTACTCCCTAAAACACTTCATGCTAAGTTTCCTCATTTATTATATGAAAAGGAAAATGTACACTTATAAATCCTACCAATGCAAGCATAACTACAGACAACATTTATATGTTATTCAAATATATGATTATTTACATAAAATGCTCTCAATCTATTAATGCATATATTGGAAAAGCGTCAGAATTTTAGACTAAATTGAAACATACTCTAAAGGCATAACGCTATGTTAGCCCATCAAGGATTTATCTGTTTATCAGACAGATTTTTTTTACTCCTGTTCATATAGTGTAATATTAGCAGTAAATGATGTGGTAATACACACCTGTCATCTTCCTATCACCTTGCTCAGCAACATTTGTCCGTAATCATTCCCTGACTGTTCTCTGGTCTTCATCCCAAAAGACAAATTTTCCCAACTTCCAATTCTCAAAATTTTAATTAACATCCTTCTTCTCAATAAATACAATATCAGTAATCATAGAATCATAGAACCATAGAACAGCTAGGGTTGGAAAGGACCTCAAGATCATCTAGTTCCAACCCCCCTGCCATGGGCAGGGACACCTCACACTAAACCATGTCATCCAAGGCTATGTCCAACCCCACCTTGAACACTGCCAGAGATGGAGAATTCACAACTTCCCTGGGCAACCCATTCCAGGGCCTCACCACCCTTACAGTAAAGAATTTCTTCCTCATATCCAATCTAAACTTCCCCTGTTTAAGTTTGAACCCATTACCCCTTGTCCTCTCACTACAGTCCCTCATGAAGAGTCCCTCCCCAGCATCCCTATAGGCCCCCTTCAGATACTGGAAGGCTGCTATGATGTCTCCACGCAGCCTTCTCTTCTGCAGGCTGAACAGCCCCAATTTTCTAATCTTGCAATATTTATTTTAATTCAACAAATACTTGCCATCTTTTAACATTTTGGAAAAAAATATGTATTGTGTTTTGAAAGGATGCAATATATTATAGTTCTAATGAGAGTTGTTTGAGATAAAGACAAGTCTGATTTGATTTTTACATAGCTAAAAGTGCAACTGCTATTCAGAACTCGTATAAAAAGCTACTTTTTCCTGGTGCTTTCATATTCCAGCTTTTATACGTATCTTCCAACATCCTCTTAGCCTTTCACCCTTGCAGACAGCAACCACATTTTTCTCAAGGTCATTATCAAAAACAAACCAAACAAAATCCCCTACATTCAACTTTCCACTATTTTTCCTTTCATATCTTTAACTCCTACACTTATTATGCATTGCGGTCTCATAATCTTACATTGTTCTGCAATGAACTGAATTACCTGCTTTTTCACACATTGTGTCCACCAATTATTCTAGATTTGGGAAGTCAAATTTTTTCTCCAGCTTTCCTATTCTAATTGAAAAGTCTTCATGAACATGTGCAAACATAAGCCTTTTACTGATCCTCATTTCACCTCATTTATTACCTCTACTAACTCTGGGCTGTTAAATTTACCTAAACCATCTGCTTTCAGTATGTAAGCCATTTTTTTCCTGCAGCAGTTTTCTTTTCAATGACTTTACACATCTATCTCTATGGTGGCATATCAAGATAAGTTGCCCTTGCTTTTTTGATAAATTGTATCAGTGTTGCATTTTCCCCTACTACCTCACTCAGAAATTCAAGAATTCATGAAGATTTATTTGATGGTTCAATTTTCATAGGTTCATGCTCCCAAAGCCTTCTAAATTATGCATTACAAAATATGCCATACTGATATTTCATTTCAATTTTTCCCACATGAAAACACACAAAAAGCCATATAAGACTGAGGGGGAGGAGCTGTTGGATTGAGGTTTTGAACACTGCAGGCCAGCTTTACCCAAATAAATAATATGGTATTGACTTACCTGAAAGAACACCACTCTGTTCTTTTGTTGTTGTTGTTGGTTGTGTTTCTGGGGGTTTGGTTGGTTGATTGGTTTGGGTCTGGTGTTTCGTTGTTTGGGGGTGCTTGGTTTTTTTTTTTAGAAGACAGCAGCTGATAAGATTCACCTCAAGTCTGGGAATCACACATACCACTCCCTTGCCCTAGTTCTGTTTCACTAGAAATTTGGACATGTTGCAATTTTCTGTGAGACACTAATTTTTCTTAGCCTCAAAGAAAGAGTGATGGTGACAGATCTCAAAAGACAAGATGCGTGTTTCTGGCTTATTATAGTTGCTGTGAATAACTTGATAAATTACAGAAAGAAGATAGGAGAAAGAATTGAAGGAGTCTCATCTGAGTTGTACATTCCATAACTTCCAAGTGTGCTTAAAGAGGAACGCAACTTTCCCCTTCAGTTGACACGGTGCCATAGATCTGGCTAGGCAAATGTCCCCATGATCTTTAAGGCGCCTTCCAAGCCAAAACATTCTATGAATCATTCTATGATTCTATGAATACATTGCAAGTGGACGAACAAGTGAGAGCACCACTGCCAACACCTTTTCATTCTGGAGCACCCACTCTTCCCACAGGACACCTCATCTGTTCATAACATGGGATGCTCTGACCTGTGGATGGACTAAGGGTTGCCAGCATCAGTATGTATATTACATATTAATAAAGCTTAACTTGTTACTATTTTTTTAATAAAAAATAACAATAGAAGTTCTAATGCCCTAAATGAAACATCTTGTGGACCTCATGGTGTGTTCATCCATTTTGAAGACCACTGCACTAGACCTGACAATTTTCTTGTTTCCAATTATTTCTTATATTTGTGTAGCTCCTGGCAAAATCGGAAAGCCAGCAAGAATGAGGAACTCAACAGGAAATGTTAAGCAATTTCAAGCAAATGTCACCAAAAGATTGTCTTACAGCACTTCTTTTTCTTTTTGTAATTCTTTTAATTATTTCCCTGAGTCATCAAGCTCCTTCACTGGCATATTTCTCATACCTCAGCCTTTTCATACTCCTTATTGAGATAACATTCAGGTTTATGAACCAGTCTGCAGTTTCTCTTACAAATACTGCTGAGGCACACAATTAATAACAGCTCTAAGCACCTTTCTCAACTTACTACCAGATTTTTTGTGGCCTTAGGGTTTCTTTTCTTGAGGAAAAAAAAAAAAAAAAAAAACAACACAAACAGGCTTTTTTTTTCTTCCCCTTGAGTTCACATTACTTACTCATTATGCATTTTCTTTTCAAATATCTGACAACATCATATTAATAAAACCAAAATTATTTCAGAAACTTGAAAACTACTGATGTTTTCCTCATAGTTAATAAGTCTAACTTATCTTTCTGAATTATTTTATTGCATAAACTTTTCTCCTGCTTGTTTTCAGGCCACAGAAATTTAGCCGTAATCTGATAGGCATCAGATATCCACCACATAACACTATTCGCTGTTTTTTTCCACAAACGTATACTTTTTAATATCTTCTGCATGTTACTGTATTATCTTAAGCACACAACCAGGATAATTATATCTACTCAGCCCTCTGAACAGATGTCATGTGAGAATGTAATATTAGAATGAATCTTCTGAGGCATTACTTTGATAATGCTGGTAAACACATAACATATAATCGTATTTGCAACATTAAGATCAATTTTAAAGTCAGTTAGGGTTTCAGGTTTTTTGTCCCCTATTACTCCTGCATCAAACACTATTTTCCAAACTATGCCTCCTAGCATTCAAAAAGTTGGTTTCATTTCCATCTGAAGTATATTCCTGGACATTTTGTAATCATTTGTTTTCATGCCAGTAGTAACTTCAGACTTTGATAGCTCTCTTCACCTCCTTCTCTATCCAGATACATTTACAGAAATTTTTACAACTTCTCTGTTTTGATTTTTTTTTTTTAAACGTTAAATATATTTCAGCCCCTTCTCATAAGATTGGCTTTTTATTCTCCTGTTTATAATTGCAATTTTCCTTAATACAATTTACCATTCTTGAACATGGCTGTATGTAGTTAACTGCAGGCTGTCATTCCTTGTACAGTAGCAACATTTTTCCCTTTCTACTGGAAACATTTTCATTCTGACAAATCCAGGAATGTCTTTTCCATACTGGCAGCTACACGTTTGCAGCATATAATCATTTTACAATTGACTAAAGCTCCAAGGTCTTTTTCCTTATTTCCAACTGATTATTCCTGACTGTATCACAGAAATGCCTGTTACTCATAATTCACACATGACCTTGTACTTTGTACACTTACTTTCAACCCATTTTTTATTACTAAGTTCTTCAAAGATTCTCTATTCTTTCTGCACAACATTCTTATCCTCACCAGAATTGACAAGGCATTGCAGTTTTGTCATCAGCATATTTCATTATCATATTCCAATTTTTCCTCCTAAGATTATCACTGAAAACTCTAAATAAAACAGCATTGGAGCACCAATCCTGAAGAAACCCCAGTAACTTCCAGGTATATTGCTTCTCTCTTAATAGGTAGTCTGTTGTCTTGTTGCTTCCAAGTTCATAGCTACCAGGCAGATTTCCACTTCCCTGATTTAATTAACAGGTTTCCTCATATTCCCTAGCTACTCCATAAGAGCAACTCACAGAGTAATTGTGTCACTGATTCAAGCGGAGGCCACCTGGCATAAAGAATAAATCTCACCTTCTACAAATATCCTTCAGTAGTGGAGCATCCCCAGACCATCATCATCTCTTAGTACAAAACTATGCTTACTGAAGATGAAAACCCAGATTTTCATTATCTTGTCATTCCTTCATCCTCTTTCCCCAGGAATCAAGAGAATTACAGTGAATCAGATCCAATATTCCCCATCTTTGTGCATGTAGTCCACCTCTTGGCATATTTGTCTTGTCCTGCTCAAGCCAAAACTGGGGGTGTTGTTTTCCCTAACAGGTCTAACTCCCTTTTACCTCCAGGAATTTTTATTTTCTGGAAACCGTCTGGTGCTAAGGACTCCAAATTACACATATCTGCTGGTACTAGCACTGCTCTATGTCATGAGACTCTCCACAAACCCCAAATGTTTTCCAAAATCAAAATCCAAGTACTTTCTGCCACCACCTGGAGGAGTGTTTGTGTGTCGTTTTTTTACTGTTGTTGTTAAAAATCATGTCTCTTCTTAGACTGATTCCTTATTCCCATCAGTGAAATGTATTAAAAAGCCAGGTCCCCAACTTATAGTCCAGGCTAACAACCTCTAATTTTTATTGGCAAGTAAATGTCTTGATCGCTTCCCATGTTCATGATCACTTTCCTCCTCTTTAATAAGATAAATCTTTTAAGTTCTATCTTCTTGTAAATACGCTATATTTTATTTCATCTTAAATTAGTATTGAGTAGTGCTACTGTTAACCAGTTCCTACAGTTCATAATGTTACTACTAGCAAGCATAACTTCTCTTTGTGAGGCCAGAAAGATTCAATTCTCTCACTGCTGTCAGAGAGTTCTTGGTGATTTCTAGCCACTCGAGAAGACTTTTCAGACAAAATCACTGCCTTATGTCTGAAGAAAGATTTTATTTTCTGTAACTACTTCCTCTGCAAAAATACTTTGATTCATCCCATGATCTAGAATTATTTGTACTGTGAACTGCAGATTCTATTTCACTGGTTCTTTGGTCAAGTTTGCCAAGTTGAAGTTTCTAACACTTTTTCTTTCCTCTTCGTATTATCCTTATTTCTTTACTAGGCTATCTCATTACTCTCATGATAGCACTCAAAGACAAAATGCTTTCCAAAGCTGCTGTATCCAGTTAGGTTCTGGTTCTTATCTCTCCTTGAACCACCTTTAGTGCTGCATCACTAGCTAGCGTCATCCCTTTTCCCAGTATTAAAGGAGAAAGACTAATTTCCTCACAGTGTTGACATCTGGTGTTCAGCAACTCATTAGCAGCCTTCACCTAGATTAGTTCTATCTCAGCTCAGTCAGCAATGATGAAAGGCTGCAAGCCAGTAGTACACACATTCTGGAAGGCCTCTCCTACACTCATCACACATCCACCAGCCTCTGCAAACTGAGAGTGAGTTAAAATAGATACCCACAGCTTTCATATAAAAACTTCTATTTAAAGTTTCTTACAACAACCAGATATCAGTAACTGCCTCTAGAAAGAGGAAGAATTTGGTTTTTTCTCAGGACACGTCTTCCTTTGTACTTAAAACTGCTATCCTCTGACCCCTCCTGACCTCTAACTGCTCTTAATTCTCTCCCCTTTACTGCTTCCTCTTACACTGACTCAGCAGAGGAAGTCATATTGAGCCAGATGGGGTGGAAGGGCAGAATTACTTTCTTTGAGAAATCAACTCTTAATTTTGCTTCAATTGTTTCTGAAACTGAGAAAGTTAAAGATCTTTCATTCAATTCTAAAGATAATGGCCTTTTGATGACTCACCTCTGCTTGCTAAAATAGTCTGATGCAGATGCAAACAACGGCAAAATAAATATACAACTGAGAGAGTTACAGACCCAAAGACAACCTTTCAGGTCCCACCAGTAAATCTGTTCCTGTAATTTTTTCCAATAAAACTACATCTGATTTTGGAAAAGGGATTTTATATTAAAATAAAAACTAGACATGTCATACAAAATACAAACACTTCTAAAACTAACTCAAATATCATAGAAACACTTAGAGATGGCCTTTTAATGTTATCCAAAACCAATTCCTATAATAAACTTTTTTTTTTCCAAATCTCTCTATATGAAATTGTGATAGGTCTATATCATGGTGCTACCACTTTGGTAAAAGTTATCCCCTAAACTGAAGAAATATCAAGTAATACTATATTGAGGTCTTTAAAGGGCAAATCGTATTTCAGTCCTACTGAAAGTATCTGGCATTCTCTATATTCCCCCTATTTGAATTTTAATGTTCCATCAATATCATGTCACAGGGTTTATTCTAGTGGCATAAAGAATTCTGCAGAGGTAGATCAGAAAATCTGGATTACACATACAGTGGATAGTGTTATACTGTTCAAATAATCTAACACTGCTCATCTACTGTTGGCCAACTGTAAATCTAATAAATGATTTAACTCCCTTTTGCACAATTCTGAGCACAGATTTTCTTATGCTCTTAAAAACAGGAAAGAAAAAATATTCAGCCTCAATTTTTGTTAACTATTGTACTTTTAGCCTGCTGTGACAGAATCACATTTGTGCTTCAATTCTGGGTTCCAAAAAGCACATAATGAAACACATTTAATTGGCTGGCAGACAGTGGTTTACATTTGCTTTTCCCAGTAAGGTCAGTAAAAAGAATATATTAAGAATGTCTTTCTACTCCCCAGTTTTCCTTTATCTACATGTAAAAATTCCCGAGGACATAGTACTGCTCTCTGCCATTCCAGTTAATTAACTACCATTTTTATTACAGTCTTGCCTTCAGGTCTATGAAAGAATAAATCTCCACTATACAAAGTGCTGTACAAACACTTAGAATACTGCCTCCACCTTCCTAGTTTCATTTGACAGGATCTGCATTACATACGGTGCAAACATTACATTCATGTTGCCCACTAAAAGGTGCCTTCCGATGCTGTAAAATAAGGTGAGTTACACTAGGAAAATGCATTCTCACCTGCTTTCTTTTTCCTTGCTGCTTTCAACCTTAGGTCAGTCAACATTGAAAGTATCCATGACTATTATGGAGTGGGGCAGAGGGAAAAGAATCATCTCACAAACAAAACCAAAGATGGATTACAAAAGAAAACTTTCAATTATTAACTTGTTATTTGTGAGACCAGCACTACATCTCAGTGACGAACTACCTGTGACATTGAAATTATAGTGTAACAAGTCATAAAGAAATCTGTAGTTCATAACATAACCATAGCTATCCTGAGAAAAGGAGCTAAACATAGGAGCTCAATATGACTGTGAACCTTTAATAAGTACCTAAATACCATGCTTCAAAATGGAGAGAACACAGTGGGTCAGGATCTAACTAAATATATTATGGAATTGCAGAGAGGTGAATCAGAATCTGACCCTTTTTTTTCTATTTAATTTTCAAATGCTTTGGGGTGAAGGAACAGGGGGGGAGGATGTAGGGCAGCTGACAGCTTGACCTCCTTTGCCTTTTTAATGATTCAATGCTCGTTCTTAGAGCAGAGAACTCATGATAATAAATACTGTCAGACTGAGAAAAATTAACAGGAAAAAGAAAAACCATGGTTCTACAAAGCGATATTTTTACCTATATACCCTACTGCCTGAGTGGATAAGGTTAATTTACTAAACTGCAATAGTATTAATGTTACTATATCAGATGTGTGCTGGTTTTGGCTGGAATAGAGATAATTTTCTTTATATCAGCTAGTATGGGATACGTTTTTGACTTGTGCTGGAAACACTTTTGGTAACACAGGGATGTTTTAGTTACAGCTCAGCAGTGCTTGCAGAGAGTCAAGGCCTTTTCTGCCTCTCACCCCATCCCACCAGCGAGCAGGCTGGGGGTGCACAAGGAGTTGGGAGGGGACACAGCCAGGACAGCTGACCCCAACTGACCAGAGGGATACTTCAGACCATATGGCATCATGCTCAGCATGTAAAACTGGGGGAAGAAGAAGGAAGGGGGGAACGATCGGAGTGATGGTGTTTGTCTTCCCAAGTCACCATTAACTGTGAAGGAGCCCTGATGTTCTGGAGATGGCTGAATCCCTGAATACCTGCCTGCCAATGGGAGTGGTGAATGAATTCCTTGTTTTGCTTTGCTTTTCTGTGCGGCTTTTGCTTTACCTATTAAACTGCTTCATCTCAATCAACAAATTTTCACACTTTTGACCTTCTAATTCTCTCCCCCATCCCAACATGGGGGAAGTGAGCAAGTGGTTATGTGGGGCTTAGCTGCCAGGTGGGGCTAAACCACGACAGGAAGGTAGTTTGATTAGTACACAAGTGAAGGTTTACCACTCTTATGTATTGATTTAAAGTATTTGAAGTTAGAAAGTGTCTATTGTAAACACTGCTATTAGACTGCAAGCAGTGGGTACCAGTTTAAAGCTACAACCATTTGAAGTGATACTAAACACTTTCCTCCAGCTAACAAAGCAGGAGCAGCATCCAAGTACCAGTGCTTAGACATTCTGTAACTCAGGTAGTATTTTCAACAGGAGAAAGCATTTTGGATGTGAAGTTACAAATCTTATCTAGCATTTCAATTCAATATAAAAACAAGTACAGGAAATTAATGCAAAATATGATGTTGAAATTGTCCAGAAATGATGGAAAAGGAACACAGCCCAAGCAGACAGAACTGCTGACAGTGTATTTAGTCCTGAACCTTCAAAAGACAGTGAGGCAATACAGAGAAGATACTTCTAATAAATCTGGTTGCTTTTCACACTCTTTTGGAGATTTCATGTGGGTACAAATGTACACAAGCCCATGCATCTTTGTTCTTAAATTAAAGGCACTTTAGCACTCTCCTCAATAGGCTACAGAAGTCCCCTTCATACAATACCCACAGAAACAGTCCCCTGTTCCAAGGGGAAAACCTCCAAAACTGATACAGTCAGGCAACGATTGATGAATCTGACCTTTACCACCTCATTTGCATGTATGGCAACCAGAACTCTATGAATTACTTTTGATCTCTACATTTCCTCATGTAAGGGCAAGTCCTTCACTGGCTCTCTATGTAGCAGACATGGGATATATTTCCTGCTGTACTATCCAAATGCCCTCCCATCTTACTGACAGCTATGAAATGGAGAAGGTGTAAATATGTCCTTGTAAAGCTATACCACTTTGGGTAAAATGTTGCAATGGAAACAAATAGCTTCAAGCCTTTCATTGTGAATTTATTCCAAAACCAGTGCTTACAAATCCAACAGTCTTCCAACAGGACACAATAGCAGATTACCACAATACAAACAGCTACAGCCCCTCCTAGCTCTCAGTGAAAAGCATTTCAGCTTACAAGCTCTACTTTTGTCTTTGCTATCTACCAGAGGACAGAAATAGTGAGTCACCACAGCTAAACTGATGACTGACAAGTCAGCATCTTGTCTAAGCCAGAAAAACATGAACACCACCAAAAGTGGGATAAAATCGGAAACCAGGCATGCTTAATTAAGTTCATTCATAGGCTTTTCAGACCTACATGCACCCTATATTCCTTTTTCTTTTCTCTTTTTTTCCTCAGGAAATATTTGGAAGTCCTTACTGAGGAAACCTCCATTGGCCTCTGTGACACTTTCCCGGGAATCAGACTTTGCACGTGTCTCAATTAAAGGACCATATTGCTGCCTTTTAGCTCACATCTTTAAAACAGATAATATGGCCTGTGTTGTAAAGTCAGTCCAGAAGAAATATTTATTCAAAAGTAATTCATGAGGGTACATGAAGTATTATTTTGTCTTCCCACTAAAAACTGTGGTATAATAGAAACTGCCAGTAGCACATATTAGCATGACCCAGGCTGATGCTACACATTAGACATGGCCCATGAAACACTCTAACCGCAAGGCAAAGT
Organism: Amazona ochrocephala; assembly: GCA_039720435.1. Taxonomy (NCBI): domain Eukaryota; kingdom Metazoa; phylum Chordata; class Aves; order Psittaciformes; family Psittacidae; genus Amazona; species Amazona ochrocephala. The sequence goes on along the minus strand of CM077877.1, from coordinate 61,931,545 downwards.
AATTCCTAATATCAAATGCTCACACAAAGACAGTTCACAGTTGTGAAAAATACTTCCCTCCAACCTCAATTTCCATCTTCACTTTGTCAAATGTTATTAAAGATCGCATTAATGTCATGGTTCAAAAACTACTGTTTACCTAAGAATATTTTCCTTTCTCTGCCACAGAACTCTATTTATTATTCACACTCCAGAAGGGAAAGCATAAAGTTATTATTTATGTAGTCAAGGAAATTCTACCTTAAAAAGTGCTGATCACCTAAAATGTGGGCAAATTTCTCAGAAGTTATTGCAAATAATCCAGACAATTCAAACACTTGCTGCAAAAATCCATATGGATGTATCCCTGCTCGCTGAACCTTCAATACATCAGATGACCTATTTATCCCAAGATATCAGAAGATACTCAGAACCCTCAGAAGTCAGCCTGTAATAAACAGGGACTAAATGTAACAACATTCAAATGATGGGGGCTGGAAAATAATTTTGGATATAACCCTTCAAATACTTAATAAGTTTTCATTAGATTGGGTTTCTTGCAAAAAACAAGTAGGAAAAAATTTAGAAAGTGCCCTGTAGAGCCCCCATTGTTCTTATTAATGTCAACAACAACACAGCATTGAGTATTTCTGAAAATTCCTGACATTACAAGAATTCTTATAGACGAATCTTTTTGTTTTAATTTATCATTTAGGAATACACACAGAATCCAAAGGATACTCAGGCTTCTAAAGCATATACATTGAACAGATCAAGGTAATACAAGAGACAAAATATCACCTTCTGGAAATTTATCCTTTATTTGCCAAGAGGAGTGACAATGATTAGAATGGGATACTCCTACCAAACATACCTGATGACTGCGGTTAGGTCAATAATACTATTTTAAGCACTAAGAACAGAAAATCAGATTTATACACATTACATCGTATATTTACTGGACCTAATGATAATTCTAACAAAAAAGCTAAGAAAATTATCTTCCAAGGCTGTACCTCTATTATTCAAGCAAATGGATGTGGGAAAACTCCAGGCATTAAATCCAGCTATCACAGAAAATATTAATAATTTCTACTATCTAGCTAGGCAGCTTCCTACACAAAATACTTCTGGGGCCCAGACGTAGTGGACAACAAGTTGAGCATGAACCAACAGCACACCCTTGCTTCAAAGAAGGCTATAGATTTCTCGTACTGCATTGCCAGCAGGCCTAGGCAATGGTGAGAGCCCACCACTGGAGAGGTACCAGTTGCAGACTCCTCAGTAAAAGAAAGATATGGACATACTGGAGTCCTGCAAAGAGGCTAGAAAGATGATGAAGAGACTGGAGCATCTGTCACACAAGGAGAGGTTGAGGGAGTTGGGACTCTTCAGCCTTGAGAAAAGAGGGCTCAGGTGGATCTTACAAATGTGTTTAAATACCTGACCAGGAGAGTAAAGAAGATGGAGCCAGACTCTTCTCAGTGGTGCTCAGTGAAAAGACAAAAGAAAATAGGCACAAACTGAAACACAGGAAATTCTGTTTAAATTCTGCGCAGGCTACCAAGTGAGTTTGCCTCATATCCTTGGCGATATAGTCCTAGGCAAGATGCTATGGCTGGCTGTGGTCTGAGCAAGGGGATTAGACTAGATAATCTTCCAAAATGACTTCAAGAAAGCTATTATCAAGTACACAATCTTTAAAAACGTTTCCCCATTTTACCTGTATCATTGAAATACCATCGTAAGTATGCTAAGAAATGCCAATCTACATGCAATGACCTATTAAAAACAAATAAATTTTAAAATTATACAAATAGATTGGAAAACCATAAATCAGATTGTGAGCTGTTTCTGCACTTCTGTTTTAAAGAGCAATATAAAATGAACTGGGAGAAAGAGCTGCATTACTATCATGGTATAAAACTAGAGGCTGTGATCCTGGGAATGGAAACACAGCGTCAACAAAGCTGTTCTCTACAAAGGCTGAATGCCATAACAATTACTACATTGAGTAAACTCTGCCTCGAAAAGTCAAAGTTGTTCTGATAAATATTAAATTGGCCTCATTTTGACCATGTCCACAAATGCTTCTTTATGAATACACAGTGTATTTGAGTGAATACTTGCTTTTATGAAGGAGGACTTTTTAAGTCTGCAGACTCAACCCTTAACAGAAAGTGACAAGCAGAAAAGAAGTTATCCAAATACTCATTTGTGACTGTTTATCAGACATATAACTTCCTGATCACAGGGAAGAGATAAGCAGATAGCTGACATTGGCATTTATATTCCAATTCTCACAGAAGGCCTAAAAATTCCTTCTAAATATCCTGAAAACCAAAACAATGTCAAAAAACCAAAGAAACACAATATATGCTTTCCCTGATATGATTAGTAGCAATATATTGCATTCATACAGCAATTTCAGACCTTACAGTGTTACATTCTGTTTTCTTTTCAAGCACACAATGCACTGGATCGCTTCACTTACTATTAGCAGTAGCAGGACAATATCGGGATTATCACAGGCACAGGCTACGTGCATTGATGTCCAAAAATCCTCATCTTGATGATTTACATTTACTCCTCTGTCAATTAGAATTTCAGCAGCAAATGCGTTATCATAGCGGGCACACTAGAAGAAAGAAGAGCAGATTAGGGATGGTGTTTTATTCAGTGTACAACTGAATTTATCACATACAACTTTTGCTCCATGTAAACATTTATACTGAGCAGATGACACATTGTCATTAAACTTCTGTGTTTGTAGGGGACAACAGCTGATGAATCTATAGAAATGGTTTTATGGAGACTACAAGATCCATGTGCATGATTCACAGAATCCCATATTCCCTCTGAAAAAGCACTATGTGAAATCTGACAAAATCTACAGTAAAAATGAGTTTTTCTTTCTGTTCAATATTCTAATTCCAAATCAGTGCACAGGCATCAGTGCCTGATGATCACATAATGAGCAGTGGCATCTAAGTATACCCACACATATATATATCCACATATGAGAACTTCTGCCTTTTTGCAGATCATAGCAATAATATACACCTTTCCATACTCTGTCTTTTTCCAGTCCACTAACTGTACTGATTGATATCCAAGTCTCTCTGACAGATAAATATGCTGCACACTAAGGGTGTTGGAGGCAGGGTGGTTGCACACATACGTGTTTCTGTACTTTGTTTAGATGATGGAGGAATAAACTGATAATTGGCAGGAATAAACTGGTTTAGCCATTGCTTTGAGCTTAACTCCTATGTCACATCTGCGCTTTTTTATGGACGTGCTTATGGATAATTTAAAATACAATCAGGGAACCTAAATTAAGATCCTAACTCTGGCTTAACACAAAAACTCAGTAACTCTTTCAAGAAAGATTCTCTCTCTTTTCCCACTGGGGAGGTGTTACAGGGAGACTAATTTTCTGTATTAGATGCTTTGAATACAATCTTTAGCGCTTGTGCTTCTTCTAATATTTAAAGCTGTATAATATTTCCATGTCCCAAAAAGCACCAATATACACTGCACAAATCACAGAATAGTAGGTTGGAAGGGAACTCAAGGACCATCTGTTCCAACCTTTGCACACCTCTAAACCTCAGCATCCAACACCTGGAATTGCAAATGTGTCTAACATTGAAGGAGATAGACCTGGGGCAGCTTCAGCATCCTGAGCTTTGGTCAGCAGTGTCACAGCTTGCTGTTACAGATGTCTGCTGAGAGCTGGCAGCCCCTTCTGCGAGCTGAGCACTGAGCTCCACCTTACAGCCCTTTGAGAGATCAAGAGACTTAAGTGGCATTATTTGCATCAAAAATGTCGAGGTGTTAACACTGATTTCTTGCAATTATAGTGAAATGTGCAGATAATTTGCAAGTGAAGGTTCAATAATTATGTGATTATGTCTGTATCACAGGTGGAACCACACCATGGCATCTTTTTCTATTTTACTTCTCTCATGGAGTGCAAAGAGAGTTCAGCGAATACCTTTGAAGCTCTCATGGCTTCCCTGACATTCAACCATATTAGGAACCTGTCTACAAGTGACTGCAACAGAATCTTTATAAAGTGCAACTTTTTCTTTTTTTAATAGAAATATTTCACATTTTGGAAGTTAATAGAAATCGAAAAAGAAAAAGGAATTATAAAATGAATCTGATTTTAAGTAAAATGTGAAGATAAATGCATTTTCCATGAATTCTAGAATAAAAACATTCACATTACAACACTGATTAAGCTCCCCTTTGCAAATGCAGTTGCATGTATGTATAGAATCACAGTGGTAAAACTAGTACTCAGAATGGATCTGAGTGGGCTTTAAAAACATAATTAAGATGCACACTAAATTACTATTTTCAGTCCTTGCAGAAAACCAAACTTGGCTTATCTGTTTCCCTATATCATGACTCTGTTCTTCCATCTGTATTGCTCTCCAATTAGGGTCAAATCCAAGTTTCATCGAAATCAGGTTTGCCCCTACCTCCAATAGGACCAGCATTTACCTGCAATTATGAGTACTTACAAGTAACTGACTAAACTCAGGTAGTAGATTACACACAGTTCTCTATTGCAAATTTCTACTGCAGGAAGCTTCCCCTCCTTTTGAAGCCTGTGTGTGCCTGGGAAGCAGCAGGCGCCAGAGGATAGATACTGATTGTGACAGTGATGAAGACCAAGAAACATAAAAAAGGACAGTTCCACTGCAGGTTTTACCAGCAGTTAAAGAGTGTGATCAGCTGATCTACAACAAAGCAACTTAAAATCCCTGCAGATGGAATTTTCCTCCTTCTGTTTTAAAACGCCTGTGAGACAGATGTCACATCAGCCACACTGAAGATAAAAATTGTTTCCTAGGGCTTTCAGCACAGAGTAAGACTTGGGATGCCTCAATTTCAGGAATCCCAAAGATAACAGCTCACACGGGCTGTATTTTTAAGAGTCACTGAGTACTTTTGCAGTAGGCGAATAATTAGGGAAGAGAAAAAAGAACTGAAATTTTCTCTTTTCCAACTAATTTCTGCCCTCTTCCCTTACCTAAGCCTCTACTTGCCAAAAAGTCCTTGGTAAGTAGCATGGCCATGGAAGATGGAAAACACAGATTAATTACTAAGGGAAATGCAATATCTGGCAAGAGCATGGTTGCAGGTATGCTGGAGTCCAGTAATACTCTAGGCTCATTTTTTTTCATCAAGAAATGGCACTATGTTGTGTATGTACTATGAGAAACTTAATCCAACTGTTTTAAAATTAAACACTCTGACAGCAGACTTTTCAATGGCTCTGTTATGTGCTTCTATTTCAGAAATCACATCTATTTTAGCAGCACTGTGCCACAAAGTCAGATCCAAATATCTTAAAAACAGTTTCACATCAAATCGAAAGCATGTCTGCAACTGAAACATCACAGACCAAAATAAAGGATCATAAGACGTAAGAATTTTTGATGAGTTTTGCCACTGGCTTCAGCAAAGCCAGAATTCTACCTCTGCAGTATTTTCTTTCTCTCTGCCTGTCAGTCTTTTCTCCCCATGTCCTTACATCTTGCTTCTCTTTTGGTCATTGTATACAAACTGTTTTCCTTTCATCTTCCAGTTACTTTATCTAAATTGCTATGCAAATAATGATAAACTAAATGCAGATGTGTTAAGTATCCACATGTAGGAAATTGGTGCAATAAAATATGAAATTTAAAAAAAAAAAAAAAAACGGAAAAATGTTACAATGTGGTGTTTTTCAAACAGGACTTGTGAATCTCTGAACCATATAATTTTATCTTTGGAATTAAGCAATATTTCCTTTATTCTTTCTTACTGCACAGATAATTTTTAAATAAACATTTCATTCTGCTTTGTTACCATTCCTATGACATGATCCATCCTTTCATAAGCAATTTGAAAATGACCACTTCTTTCACATGCATAGCTGGATGCAGTCATAACCACTGTGGAGGGCACTGCAGATAAAAAAAGTTATTGCTAAGCCTTTTTTTTGTTAATGTGCCCAATATGCTACTCAGCATCCCATCATATTTGTCCGCAGTCACTAACACAGATCTTCAATCACTCTTACCAGATGGAGCAACGAGCCTCCTGAGGAAACAAGCATATGAGGGTCAGCACCATCCTTCAATAGCCGTAGCACTGAAATATCAAAGAAAAGAGAAACAGAATTAATACAGCAATATACCTAATTCTGAGCTGTTAATAGGATGATTCTTCATCATCTTCATTAACAGATTTAATAACATACGCAAACCTCCCAGATATCATTTGCAAAACTATCATGACAGCATTTCCCATCTCATCTATTTTAATGGCTGAGCCTGGAAGCAAAGAACCGTTTATAATGATGTTAAATATGAACAGTATCAAGGACTTCTCAAGCAGACAGATGAGCACATCAGCTTGTACATAGGACAGGGGATAGCTGCAGAAGAGACCCTGTCTCAAGGTCACAATCACCCGATTAGTTCATTTTGGAGCAAAATCACAGTCAACTGGTTTTATTTTACTTTGCAGAGTTCCCATGAGGTTTGTTAGCTTTTTCAGTAAATAACTGAAACCAGTGTTCATAATTTACATCACTTGAAATTAATCATCATGCCAAACCTAAATGATCTTCACTCAATTTCACATTTCTAGCTCATTGTCAGATCACTGATGCAGCATAATTTTTAAAATTATATTTGGAGTCAAACTCCACTCCCAGTTACATGTATTAAACCCCTTTGAAATGAAAATAGGCTTATAAAGGCAAGCGAGAACACTACCCTTCATACTGGTGCTCACTCAAGTGTGAAAAATCAGCGCTTTTTCCCCTTGGTCTCTATTGCCTTTATAACCTTCTCGCTTGGAATCAAAGCATGAACTAACTCATGCTACCAGCATTCATTCCTATAACAAAATTGCACAGTAACAATGCCAGATGTTATTGGGGGAATCCACAGGAGCATTGCAACCCTGTCTTCACTAAACTGGTATGAAGAACCCTTTCAAAAGGCCTCCTTGCAGGAGAATAACTGACAGTAATGTTTCCTGCATAAGAACACAGCTGGTTTTACCTCCAACATCTGGAAATCCTGCTTTTAATTCCTAATTAAGATTCCTGGATGGAGTTGCGCAAAGGTCTGCAAAGAATGTTTAAGTTCAGAGTACCCCAGATATGCGGTCCACTGCAGTGTCTGTCCTACAGGAGCGTCATAAATTTGTCTCATGTCTCTTCTGACTCCTGTGAATCTGTCAAGAGACTCGTGTACACCATGTCCTCCTTATCCATGCATTTTTTCTATGTGTTTTTGTTCTCCCTAGAAATACCTTGCAACTCCATTTTCACTATGCATTTAAATTTCTTCCAGCAAACATTCAGTTGACCTATTTGAAAGGAGTCAGTTTTCTTTTCAAATATTGTCAATTTACACAAGCAATGTTGACCAGGTGCCCTAGAAAAATTCAGCCTAAGAAAAAATATGGCTAAATGGTTGCAAGCCTGTAAAATTAAAGTGAAAGTGTTGGCATCATCATTACTAAATAATTCACACATAATTAACACACTGGTATATTGGACAAATACTTATAATAGTTAAACAAATCCATTTAATCTTTTGTTCTTTTTAAAACTGAAAATCAAACATCAATCTGAAGTATTGTATAAATTCATACTTTATACACAGTTCCATAGTACCTATTTATTCTCACGGAAGGTTTTGCTACTTTTCATTTACACAACTGAAAAAGACTTTAATGTTCTGGCAAATACCACTTTGAAAAATAAATACTATTAGAAGTCACTGTTGTCTGCCAAAGTAGAAGTGGAACATTAAGTGACATGAAATAAATGAACTGTACAACAACTGCCAACCAAAATGAAAAGTACTGAAGCAGAGTGGGAGGGTGGAGAAATACTTACAAATTTTCACTACCTTGGGAAAAATGGATGAACAACAAAAAAGCAAGTACTTCTTTCTGCTCTCAGATCCACAAATCCAACACTAAAGTACACAACTGACTTCATCCAGACAAAGACTGTTAAAAATAGAAGTTCAGAACTAAGTTCTTTCCTTCTTCTAATAACTAAATTGCTGAACGCATATGGACATGCTTCCTCTACCTCAGGTTTCAGTAAGTAAAGATCTTATTGTAAATCCTTCCTCCTTAAATAGGTGTGCAACTACATCCACCTGAACAGTTCCTATTTTCAATATTCCCCTGTTATTCCTTTTCTTTAGCAGGCCACAAAAGATTAATTCCATATCACAGATTTCTTAAGGCTCCAAAAGTAATTTCATTCTGCCAATCCCGTCAGGATTTCACCTGAACAAATTAACACTCCAAATTTTTCCCCTTCCTCCATTCCTGCTTTTCAGGGATAAAATAAAAAATAAAACATAGTAACTATGGCTTGTTTCCACCTGCAGCAATAGTCTCCTTTTCAAACATGGGAATTAAGGCAGATAGTCCTTAAAGGCGTGATTTTCAGAAATTATTAAACTGCCATAATTCTGGCTTTAACTGATTACATCAGTGAAAGCGTTTAACTCTCTGAAAACACTGTCTTTATAGTGTATTCTCACAGACTGCACTGCAGTGAAAAGGGGGAAGGCATGTTATCCACTGCATGGCTTATTCTTCTCTTTTGCCATCTCTCCCAACCTATGCAGTGCACATCCAACTGGACCAATAAGTCTAATCTTTTTTATTATTATTATTTTTTCTTTCTCCTGGCAAGGTCAGTTTTCAGTCCGGTCAAGGTGGCTGACTGCACAGCTTCTTAAGCACCAGCACAGAGGATACAAATGCACACATCATGTGGAGGCAGAGCAAACACAGTGTGTTTTGGTGGAAAAAGTCTTAGATTGACTAAGGCTGATAATTAAATAACATCCTCAGTCTGTGCTTCTACAAGGTAGGATAAGCTGATTAAGGAGTGAACGAAAAGAGTCTATTCCCTTCCCTCATTAACAAAAGGACTTGCACATCATTTTCCTCTGGCTGCTTCTGCAACTTGGAACTGACTCTAATGGCACAAAATAACCCCAGGGGGGAAAAAAAAAAAAAAAAAAAAAAAAGCAGAATTTCCTGTTGGGTCATTGAGAAAAACCTCATTCATTGAGAGCCCTGGGATCACCAAAACCAACTTCTGGGTAGACCTCCCTCTTGGCAGGACTAAGACACAAAGGAAGGTCGTAGGGCTGGGAAACTACATTTCTAAAAATATTCCAAAACAATTTCATCTGAAGCTTAAAATAGCAACCAAGTAACAGAAAGGGTATAGAAAACACAGACTATTTATTGAATCTCTTCCTTCCACCAAACCCCCAGATACTTGGTTCTTATAGAGAACTTACACAAAATGAAGTAATGCCTTTTGGATCCATTTCGCAGCACCTTACTGCTGAAACTGAAAAGTGACAGACCATTTCTAGATCTGAGATAGAAATTCGTAAGAATGTTTTCACTTTACTTCTTTTCCCCTTAGCAAAAACGCAGACCAAGATTGCAGCATACAGAATATGAAAACTGAAATCTTAAAGTAGAATATTAAATAATTACGATCATAAACAAATTATCACAAAAACTTAGGGCACATGGATAAAAGCGCTGTAGGTCTTCTCTTTGTCTGCCTTATTTTTCCTCATTATTGCATGTAGCTTAGTCAGTGCTTCAAGGAAATTCATGTCACAGAGACTACCAGGGCAAGATACGCAAACTCCTTTCAATGGGCAAGAGTCTTTGTTCCGAATCAGGATTATGTGCTACATTCCCCTGTATATAAAGACAAGTAAAAAACATTCCTCCTTTTTGAATCCACCACCCCCACCCCCAGGCCACACACACCCCCCGCCTCTCCCCGCAAAACACAGTAAAAAAAGAAAATAAAGAAGATCACAGAAGCAGAATCCCACTCACTACTATGCAACTCACTTAGGTCATTCACTTAAGACTTTACTAGTCAGTAGGAAAATCTTCACCTATGTTCATTTTTTCCCTTCAATAGATCTATTCTAGTTAATGCTAGTAATTTGGGATGAGCTGCCTAATGAGATAGTTGTAGGTAACTATATTCCAGAAATGCTATAACTCTTAATTACTGCAATTTTTAGAGTTTCCACAAGACTTTCTTTTAAAACTTTTATTTATTTGTACTCTTTCATGGAAAGGAATTCTCCAGAAAAGATGAGGAGGCTGTAAAGAAGCTTGAAGGCAGGAAGCTGACATTTCCTTGGGGGGGGAAAAAAAAGAAAAAAAAAAAAAATTCAGCAAATTCTCAAGCCCCTCCTTTGTGTTTATGAACAGGTCCATCCATTCTCTGATGACTTAGATTTGACACACAAAATATTCAACTACTTACAGTAGAAATTCACATCTAATCTCATAAAAGGTGTTTTAGGAAGCATTGGAGTTATAAACTCTCAGCAGTAAAAAAGATAATAATCAAGGTAGCTTTTTACATATGCCTAATGTTACAATTTTGACTAAATGATTCCTGTGAGCTGAACAGCTTTCCACACTCCATTGACTGTACTGACTACTTTACAATTTACTATGTACCCTTATGATCCAGTAAAGTCAGTATGGTGCCTGTTACCAGCCACAGGTCTTGCACTTACTTCGCATGTGGGACTAGGGCTGTAAGTCTGGGATTGTCTTGTCTTGTTTAGCTGTTATATCAACTGGCTAATGACAAGGTGACGATTACCTGGCATGTTTTAATTTCATTTAGCTTTAAGTAACTGTGCTGTTAAGAATTTTGATATATACAGCAATAACTAGTACTTATGCTGTGCTATGTTGAATAGCATTTAGCTACACTGGCATCTAGAACTATCTATAACCTTATATGCTGCAAGTAAATATCTGAAGTGACAGCAGACCCTGGAAGGTGAATTCAGAGGAAGCAGGGCTATCAATAACTCGCCAGTGATCAGCTACTGATGCTAATGCAAACTTAGGATCAGGGCAGTGTTGCATTCACAGCAAACCCAGGCTTAGTAGTAACAGAAGGGGGGGGAAAAAGTGCCTAGCGTATGTAAAACTTAATCGTTGGCCATCTGCTATGCTGGATGTACAGTACCAGTATACGTTTCTGTTAATCATTCCTCTGGGGAGTAGCAGCTAGCTAGTGTAAACTTTGTTCCTCTTAACATCTATTTTTGTTCTCTTTAGCTTAGCATGAATAACTGTAACTGGTAGGATTGTTCATTATGTGAAGAAACATGACTTACTGCAGAAGCCTAGCTAAGACCGTGCTGTTGCTGTAATGGATTATCCCATTCTCCTCCTGCCTCAGGCTGCATAATTCTGCCGCTTGCCTCTCGCTGACACAAGGCAAAGATTAGTTTTCAACTAGATCAACAATCTGGGAATTTGGCACTGGGTAATAGGTATGAATAGGGAGAACAGGGCAGCCGCCACTTTTAGCAGCAGCTGAAAGCAGTTCAGGCACAAACCAACCATGAAATTGAACCACTGGACACCAGGAGTGATGCATACTTTTATTAGTCTTTCCACTTCGACCAGTTAAAGATGTGTCATATTTTACTCCATCCACAGTCAGACCTTTTGTCCAATACTGACATCTTAAACTCTGTATAGATGTCCCCCTAGAAATTCTTGCGATTTTCATGTCTTGTTAGTACTCGCTTCTCTTTCTTCAGTAGTCACTGTACTTTCAGCTTGCACCAAAGGTACTTATGAGGAACCTGCTATTCAACTCAGTTGTGTATAAGAACAGATGAGTGCCAGTCTCTGGTAAGTTATTCTTAATCAGAAAAGCAAATGAAATCAAGCAAAATGTCATAAATTTTTGCTTAATGCAGTCTTAGAAAAATATTTACCTCACACCTTTGCTATGATTAGTTTAAAATTAAATTTTAAAATTCCAAGTACCACTGTTGGTAACTTAATCATTCTTTTAAGTTGTCTTGTTTACCTAACAAACACATTTATAGTAGCAATACTGTTACTACATCATTCCTAATGTAAGAGCTGATGTTTCCTGTCAAAGCAAGCTCTACCCATCGGTTGAGAGCGGTTATTCAGAGCAGTCATGCCCTTAATGCACTTTTCAAAAAACTGATTTGTAATCCTACTGCTTTTTCCATCCTTCAAATACTTCCAGTAACCCCTGGCAACATCTGTCAAACACGTACAAACCTTATCTTCTCATTTTCTGAAGAACTCTTGGAAGTAAATTCCCAACTTTGCTGCATAAAGATTAAAGACAACAAACCGTAAAGGAAATAAGCGCAACATTTGGACAGCTCAGTGCACCATTCACAGAATGAAGAAATTAAGAGAGGAAGATTACTTTATCCATACTGGCAGAATTTGAGAATGTCAGCCTTACGTATCTCAGCGATACACCCTCCTGTCTGAACAAAACACTGATCAGGGTAGGGCTGACGCTTCCATCTTCCCTGGCAGAGCTCCCATAGTTCATAATTTTTCCAGGCATCCAGGAATCAGATTATGATGACTCCAGAGCAGTCAAGGCCACTGATTCTCTGCTGCATTTAAAAGTGTGATGTGAACTGTCAGGCTGATTCCTGAGCTGCAGTCACTCAGCATTACCTTTAAAAGAAACAAACCAAGCCACCAAAGAAACAGACTGACAGAGGTAGTGCTACAGGTCCAGAAGACACCTCTTCGAGCTTTAATGCTAGGCCCAGATCAAAACACCTGTTAGTTCTATCCCCTGTTCTCTTTATGCAGAAATTTGTCAGACCCCAGGCTTGGAAGCTGTTGAGAGGCTTCATCACTCCTCTGTGGGAGTGAACTTCAGGCAGCACAGGTAAGCACAGGACAAGATAGGTCCCTTACTTTCTGCCCAGTCCTCTGCTACTTTCCCACCAGGCCTTGCACCCTCAACTATTATATGTCCATGCCCGGGCATCCACCAACCCTGGTAGCTTCCTGCCTAAGCACAGTCACCCTGGAGGGCAAGGACACAGCCCTCTTGCCATCTGATGTATCTTGAACTGGAAAACCACAAAGAAAATAATGGTTATGTCTCCAGGCCACACAGACACTAAGTCAAACTTCAATGAGCTCTCTAAGGAGGATCGCAGTTCCCTCAGTGAGGCAGATATTTCTAGCACTGTAGATATAGCCAGAATAATTTATGAGTTTAGGGACTATAGTAACTGCTAAATTTAAAACTTCTTCAAGCACATTGCCCTGCTTTCATTTCATTTCATTTTTATATACATGAACCTTAATGCAGTCTTTGCCTACCCTGGAAAACACTAAGGCCACAAATCTAATAGCCTAAATAATGCTAGTGTGTGCCACTTACAGCACCAAAGCACAGCGATACAAATTAATTTATTGCCTTATATCACACGAAAAGCGACAATGACCAACAGCCCAGTGTGACACACCTGAGTGAAGTTGTGATGCGGCAGGCAAAGCATCTTCTTTTAAGACACTGAAAAGACAGGTATCCACACAGAAAACAGTGTAGACTCTGAAATCATTTCAGAGGAACAAGATTTTTAAATAAGTGGGTCACATTACCTAACAGCTACATCTGATTTCTCTTTTTCTGTGGGATAGTTACTCTTAAAGTCTTCTTTTATTTCTTTTTTCAGTTCACAGTGTCCAACTCCTTCCTGCTGTATAGTTACTCTTTCAAATAGAAGAACCCTAATTTATATAATTTACCTGCAAATACATCACAGTGTATTTGTAAACAGTGGTGTAAATCAAAGTAATTTAGAGAGGAGTGGAAACAGCCCTTCAGTTCCATGGCCCAAAGATACTGCTTGCAAGGGGAAAAGCCCAAGGTCACTAGGCAATGGTGGTGATGCCTGTTTTGCCCCTGTTTTGAATTAACTCTTCCAGAGATAGAGCTTTGGCCAGCTGTGGTAAGGTCTCCTTTACTCGCTCATAGAGCTTTGATTTTACCTCACTGTAACTCAGACCTGTATCTATTAGCTGTTGCTCAAATGATTCAACACCACCTCACGAAAAAATACATGCTTAGCTAAAAATATTGCTTCTATCATCAAAGCTGATAGCACAGCAGGGGTTTTGCCAGCATAGCTACTTCCCCGGCCAAAATAGCTGTGTCGTCAAAAACTGGCAGCACAGAGCTGACTGAATTCTAAATTTCTGGTAGTGGCATAAAATTACAATAAAAACAAAGCTTTCTAAAATATACCATAAGATGAACACTCTGAAATTAACCTTATGGGAAAGTAGTTGATTATACAGTAAACTTAAATATGGCTTTTCTCACAGCTTTCACTTCCACCTAGCTCATGTGGGTTATTTATTTCAAGTTTAAAAAGACAAAAAAAAAAAAGGAACATAATATCTTAGCATTTAGGTCACCTCCTGCATTCCCTACATATATTTTATCTGTCTCCCATGTGTGGGCTCTCCTGGAGGTCCTGACAGAGGTGACTAAAACCAGCAAAAACATCATCAGCAAGCTGCAGTCAGCTATTACAAAAGCTCACACCCCACAGAGTTCGCCTTAGAAATGTGTCAATCTGAAAACTCTTTAAATTACTGTGCAATTCTAAAGCTAATTTATCTGCTACAGACATCCTGATTGTACATTAGAATGTTTGTAGAACTGAATAAATGTTTCAGATCTTTATAATACTTTACTACATACGTTAAATTTACTTGATACTTTGTAACATTCCAGTCTTATTAAATGGCAAATACTAAAACACACATCAGCAAAATAACTCATTCTGTGGTCAGCAGCTTTATTTAAAAACCATCACTATCCCATGCTTTTCCCTAATATAACAGCAAAAGTTACAGAATTTGCATATATCACAAATATTCGCTGAACAGACTGTACACTCCCTCTGTTTCACCCATCATGTATGTTGATCCTATGCCAATGTTACTTAATTGGCATAAATCAAATTACTGCTGACTTATATTCCATATGAAGCAAGACTCAGTCCCTCTTTTAACTCTCACACCATGAAAAGCAAATTTATGCCAGCTGGTTTAGCAGCCCTGTAAGCAAGTCATTACAACTTATATCAGAGATCTTCAAGGATAACAGGCTATTATCCTGCTAAGCAGCTGCTAAATGGCGCTAATTACCAGCTGTAGACCACTGGCTGTTGGATTTTGTGTGTATAGCAGAAATCCTAGTGTGTGCACAGGGACACGAACTTAAAACAGGCAGTACAGAATAAACTAGGGACATCAGCTATCCATGCATTAATCAAAAATTATTGTGCATGCCAGGGGAGGTTTAGATCGGGTATTAAGAAAAAATT
Source organism: Amazona ochrocephala (assembly GCA_039720435.1). NCBI lineage: Eukaryota > Metazoa > Chordata > Aves > Psittaciformes > Psittacidae > Amazona > Amazona ochrocephala. Next base: position 61,916,303 of record CM077877.1, on the reverse strand, counting down.
CTTCACTGAAAGGATGATCAGGCATTGGAACAGGCTTCCCAGGGTTGTAGTGGAATCACCATCCCTGGAAGTGTCAAAAACTATGTGGGTTAGTCATTTAGTGACACAGTTTACTGGTGGACTAGGCAGTCCTGGGGTAATGGTTGACTTGATGACCTTAAAGGTCTTTTCCAGCCTAGTTGATTCTATGATTCTATGTGGCATAAGAGTGACCAGAGCTATGCAGGAAATGTCTGGTTCCAGGAATATCTGCTACTCGACATATGCAGCCTAGGCACCACCTTTCACAGGATGTTTACATAGTCAAAATCGGAGCTGCTTCCCTCTTGTTCTTCCCTCCATACACACACTCCTGCCCTCAACCTTACATAAGCTGGTATGGGGAGCTGCACTCTTGACATGCATTCTAGTTTCCCTAGTGGTAATCCACGCACTTTATATCTGATAGTCTCCAAATCTTTATTCTTCTCTAATTTTGAGTCAGCTCTTTCCATCCAAAGCACAGGGACATGAAGGGTCTGAGGCATACAGCCAGACTTTCTCTCACATCTTGGCTTCCAAACTCCCAACCTTCAAGGAATTCTTTCACACTTGGCAAAGGGCTGGCTTGTCACATTTCATAATAAAACACAACTTTCGTACCTTCGGTTCATTTCTGACAGGATAGCCCAAATTTTATCATTTACTCTTGACTGATGTGTGTTCTTTCCACAGGCTAGAGTGCCTTTATCAGTGGTGATCACAACAAAGGTGTAACAGTAAGGCAACTATGAAGTGTCTTAATAACACTAATAAGGGTCTTGTCTGAACTAGATTTGTTTTCATACATACTAGAATCTTTATTAGTCTCCCTCATATCTGATGGATGACCCGTATGACTAGCAAGAAGCACAAATTGCCCACAGGCAGGTCCATAATCTCCTCCAGTCAGTGCTGCTGACTGCAGAAGCTCAGCCTCCTGGAAATCATCCGTCACTCATCCTATAGCTGTTTCTGTATGCTTGCAAGTTCAGTGCATTCTGGCTTCATTTCCCCACACCAGTGACAGCAACCACCACCACTGCCAATATGCCAGCAACAAAAAAAAAACTAAAAAATCAGCAATGACCACATAATCACCCTAAGGATGACAGATCATGCATATAAGCCAGCACAGGAGAAAAGTGAAGCCTGTGACTACCACTTTCTTAAAACCCCTCAGAATAAGCAAAGGAAAACATCTCTATGTATCTGCTTTGAGGTAGGGCTATCACACTTGAAGACTGCAGCAATGTAGACTTCACACAATTTCAGTGTTCAGTAGTTGAAATACAAAAATCATTCAAGGACATAGTGGACTGAAAGATTTATAATTGTTCATCTGAATGCAGCTTCCAAGCAAAGAGACAAATGTGAAGCACAAACAGTTCTGCATGTTCTCACAGATGGCTAAGCCTGCACACCAGTTTTATGTAGGGTAAAGCCACACTTGGTTACCTGTGAAGCATTTGAGGATCTGTGGACCTTAGGATGAGATGGGGGAGAAACAGATCCTCTGCCTCATATTTAATACTCAACACCTCTTCTTTGACACCAGTAAGCGTCTACAAGGGCCAAACTATCATACCAGAGCTGGTGCAACCAGTAAACCACAAAGCAAATTTTGCTTTATTTATGCTTTATTTAAGATTTTACAGGTATGGATTGTAGTTACAGGCCAGCATGGAGAGGACAACATTATGCTCACACAGCACACGGTATAATCATGTGTTTTTCATAGCTTATAGAAAGCAAAAGTCTGACATACAAGCTGATAGTGTAATTTGGCTTTGAAGTAGAATTATCAATTGTTCCCCAGAGAAAGCTCTCTGTGGAGAACAACTGCTTTGCTTAGTCTGTTTTTGCGCTACCATAATAAGAGCTGCCTTAGTTCAATACCCAATTATCTCAGTCCTCTCCAAAACTCAGAATGGTGCTGGACTATGGACCTTCTGAGGTTCCTTCTACCCTGACTGATTTTACAACTTCTTGAATTCAGTAGTCTTGATGTGAACAAGGGAAAGGAGCAACCAATACCACATCGCCTGACAGAAGAGCGCCTCTGAGTTCTGAGTAATACCACTGAGCCCATGTCCATATGGAGCCACACAGTAGGTTTGGGCTGCGGTGATGAGCTACAAGTACAGAGGCTCAAGCTTCCCAAGTGATACACAATGCCACATTTTCTCATTCACTCAATCTAAACACCTGACACACCTAGCACATAAAGCTGATTAATCAGGCAGAAGCCAGGGAGAACCCTGCTCTAGAAGCACCTAAGTTACTAATAGAGAAAGTTACCTAAGTTACCAATACAGACAGAGAGGAAGACTAATCCAGGAGAACCTGCTTTTATGTAACATATACATATACAGAGATAGAGTGAGATGATAAACTAATGCTCATGTCAGCACCTTTACGTCTGTCTTTTTCTGTCCAACTTATCATAGTCATAGAACGGCTTGGGTTGGAAGGGACCTTAGAGATCGTCTAGCTCCAAACCCTCTGCCATGGGCAGGAACACCTTCCTCTAGATCAGGTTGTTCAAAGCCCTGTCCAGCCTGGCCTTGAACACTTCCAGGACGGAGCAGCCACAATTTCTCTAACTTATATAATTCTAAATATTTGTACCATAGGATTTTCAGGGGGAGGTTTAAAAGCAAAAGTCGTCTAAAATTCATCCCATATAGGAAGCCAGTGAAGTTCAGAAGGTGATTATTAAAAGGTTTGATAGCAAGTACCCGCTTATAAGATGCCCCTTTTAGCAGACCAAGAAGCAAAGCAGTAGTTTCAATTTCACACAGATGCTTCCAGCTTTAAGAACACTTCAAGTCATATTTTCTGTACTATCAATGGGTACATGTGGAAGTCTAGAAAAATCTACCACTATATGCCAACAATATGTGGCTGCTAAAATCTGGAGCACAGACCGTAGCTCAGTAATTTAATTCTGCAACTGTTATGCTGCCTTTAGAGTCTGAATGTAACAAACCCTAACCAGTACACAGTGTGAGAAATTGCCCACTGCAACCATCTCACTGCCCTGTAAAATGACATGTACTGCTTCATGGTCACATATACACTACATTGTGATAGAGAGTCATACGAAAGAAACAGGGTAGAAAAGCAGTATGCAGCCCCAGGCTGACTGTCTGGGGCTACATTCTACCTTGAACCTTTCACATACGTTTAAAATCCTTGTATAAAGCCGGACATTTAGAAATATTGCCAATCTCACCTTAACTACTCATCTTCCCACCTCCATTCTTGGATGCAGTTCACACAGAAACACAAGCTAAAATATCCATTCCCTTAGATTCATGAATTGTATTCTTACAAGGTTCAGTTCCTCCACTATGATAACCTGTTACAGTGATGGCTGCGATTAACGGTAATCAAGAAAAATCAACTGCCTATTCATTATGCCATATAACCTTTTTCCTCATTTCTCTCACACCTATAGAGCTTGTTCACCGTCAGCGTGAAGTGCAAAAGGTTTTAACAGCTAAAAAGCCTTGCGTACCGAATTAAGAAGATACCTCAGTATACTGAGAAAAAACAATCTTCCAATTCATGTCTCAGAGAACAAAAAAATAGAATCATAGAATCATAGAATAGTTGTGAAATACTAAACAGAATATATACTTTGCTGAGAATTTTTAAGAAAAAACATTGAGCACTATACAAATAAACCTGGCTCTGCCTCTGATATATTGGTATTTTTACTGGGAAAGGTACAACAATTCAGGCAGAAGGAAAGAACAGACTGACAGAAAAACGCGAAAAAGACAGACTTAGCATTGAGCTATATTGGCTATACTAATTAAGTTCTACCTTCAGAGCTTCTAGAGGAAGTTACTCCACTTAGTTATTCCACTTCATAAAACCTTCAAGCAAACTCCACTTCCCGAAACCTCTCAACAAACATTCTTTTCAATCCAGCAATTAATATCACAGTGATAAACTGTGACCAATCTGGTGACCTTCTATGAAGGGGCTACGGAACTGATGGACAGGGGCAGAGCAGTTGATGCCATATACCTGGACTTGTGTAAAGCCTTTGACACTGTCTCACATGACATCCTTCTCTCTAAGTTGGAGAGACATCAATTTGATAGGTGGACCACTTGGTGGATAAAGAACTGGCTGGATGGCCGCACGCAAAGAGTAGTGCTCAGTGGCTCAATGTCCAGCTGGAGACCAGTAACAAGTGGCGTCCCCCAGGGATCGGTGTTGGGACCGGTCTTGTTCAACATCTTTGCGAGTGATATGGACAGTGGGACTGAGTGTACCCTCAGCAAGTTTGCCAATGACACCAAGCTGTGTGGTTCGGTTGATGTGTTGGAGTGAAGGAATGCCATCCAGAGGGACCTTGACAAGCTTGTGAGGTGGGCTGATGCCAACCTAATGAAGTTTAACCATGCCAAGTGCAAGGTCCTACACCTGGGTCGGAGCAATCCCAGGCACAGCTACAGATTGGGCGGGGAGGAGATTCAGAGCAGCCCTGCGGAGAAGGACTTGGGGGTGTGGGTTGATGAAAAAATGAACATGAGGCGGCAGTGTGCGCTTGCAGCCCAGAAGGCCAACCGTATCCTGGGCTGCATCAAAAGGAGTGTGACCAGCAGGTTGACGGAGGTGCTCCTGCCCCTTTACTCTGCTCTCGTGAGACCTCACTTGGAGTATTGTGTGCAGTTCTGGTGTCCTCAACATAAAAAGGACATGGAACTCTTAGAACAAGTGCAGAGGAGGGCCACGAGGATGATCAGGGGACTGGAGCACCTCTCGTATGAAGATAGGCTGAGAAAATTGGGGCTGTTCAGCCTGCAGAACAGAAGGCTGCGTGGAGACCTCATAGCAGCCTTCCAATACCTGAAGGGGGCCTATAGGGATGCTGGGGAGGGACTCTTCATTAGGGACTGTGGTGAGAGGACAAGGGGGAATGGGTTTAAACTTAAACAGGGGAGGTTTAGATTGGATCTGAGGAAGAAATTCTTTACTGTGAGGGTGGTGGGGCCCTGGTATGGGTTGCGCAGGGAGGTTGTGGATGCTTCATCCCTGGCGGCGTTCGAGGTGGGGTTGGACATAGCCTTGGATGACATGGTTTAGTGGGAGGTGTCCCTGCCCATGGCAGGGGGGTTGGAACTCGATGATCTTGAGGTCCTTTCCAACCCTTACTATTCTATGATTCTATGATTATGCCATATAACCTTTTTCCTCATTTCTCTCATACCTATAGAGCTTGTTCACCATCAGCGTGAAGTGCAAAACGTTTTAACAGCTAAAAAGCCTTGCGTACCGAGTTAAGAAGATACCTCAGTATACTGAGAAAAAACAATCTTCCAATTCACGTCTCAGAGAATAGAAAAATAAGTGAAATACTAAGCAGAATATATACTTTGCTGAGAATTTTTAAGAAAAAATGGTGGGCACTATACAAATAAACCTGGCTCTGCCTCTGATATATTGGTATTTTTACTGGGAAAGGTACAACAATTCAGGCAGAAGGAAAGAACAGACTGACAGAAAGAGACAGACTTAGCAGTTGAAAAATAATTTGCTGCATTGAGCTATATTGGCTATACTAATTTAGTTCTACCTTCAGAGCTTCTAGAGGAAGTTACTCCACTTAGTTATTCCACTTCATAAAACCTTCAAGCAAACTCCACTTTCCCAAACCTCTGAACAAACATTCTTTTCAATCCAGCAATTAATATCACAGTCATAAACTGTGATAAAGTCCATACATTGCAGAATCACAAAACAATGTCTTTTCCCTTATGCTTAAGTATTCCATTTTACTAATGTTTCTCCAGTGTAACAAAGTAAGTATATACGCTGATGGAAAAAGGCTTCTAAAATTGAATTGAAAAATCAAAAACACTTTAAAGGAAATAGAAAAGGCTATTCTCTATTGATTTCTGTAGTTTCCCAGCTTAATTGCTATGATAAGCTCCGACTGAATTGAAAACATTTTAAAGTGATGCTAAAAGATGAATGCAGAGAAGTTTCCCCTTTGTACTGAAATATTATTGGAAATTGATCTGAAGCACAATAAATACACTGAAGAAGAAATCAACTACAAATTGCACAGAAAAGATCCTATTCTTGCTATCTTTTTATTCCACAAGTATAGACTAGGACCTTCTGCCATCTCAGCAATCTTCCTTTTTAATCACTGTGACTTATAATAATATTCAGGGAGTATCAGCAGTACAAGCCTCTCAGTGGACACCATCTTTCATTGAGAGAACAGGCTTGTAAATGCTGCCAATTTATAGCCTTGCATCCCACTGTGGATCCCCTTTGAAATGAACAGGAAGAATGCCAGGTGCCAATTTGTTGGTTGTTAATGGCTAACAATCCTTTATTGTCATGACAGTAAATTTATGAGAAAATGGTGGTTGTATCTTTTGCTGCTTTTGGGTGCCAGAGCATGGTAAGTGGAAAACTTTTTACTATACCATGGAAAGAAAGGGCGTATGGAGAAAAAGACAAACACGGAACTACAAAGGAGCTTGACAGGCTTCAAATAAAAAAAGGACAGATCTATGATTCTATGATTCTATAGGTCTACAAAGGTTATCTCTTCAGACCAGATCATACTCTTAAAGAGCTGGATTCTTGTGGAGGGGTAACAGTCTTCTGAATATTTTTTCTTGACATTTTAGTTTGTGAAATTCTTTTGAATTAGACCCTGATCATGCAAAGTCTTGAATAATTTGCATACAGACTTGTCCCACTGAAGAAAACTTTTGTATCAGAGGTCACCAAAATAAACAGTTAAGAATTTTGAAAATGTGATCAAAACCAAATACATAAAACTCTTAGGAAAATTCATGTGTTTTTACAAAGATTTCCTCATAAATGTTTTACACTTATAATTGAGGCATTGTTTAAAACTATGACTTCTAGTTAGCCATATGTGTTCTTGTCTGCCACAAGAATTCAAGAATTCACTTACCTACACACAAAGCAAACATTTCGGTGCCTACGTTTTAAAAATCTGTGCTTTAAAAAAAAAAATCCAAAAGCTAAGCTTCTAGAAACTCCGTTTATTAGTCAAAAAAAGACATACTTTTCAGAGAGGTGATCAACAAATCCTCCAGGGTAAACTCTGAGATACCCAAAAACAACAAATAGGAATTGCTGACTTTAAACACATCTTGATTTATTCAGAGCTTACATATGTGAAACAAGACTGCAAACAGTCTAGTATATACACCTGTTTTCAAGACACAGCAGCAGAGACGATGACATCAAGGTTTTCATACAACAGCTTACTATACATTCAACTTTCTACAGGTTATTATACTATAAGCAAGCCCACCTAGGTTCAATTTGCCTTTCAGGCCCCATCACCAGGAGAAAGCTATGCCAGGCCAGATGCTGTTTGAGAAACTTAATGTTTGGGGCCAGGGAGAGCAGAAGACAGAAGCAGCAGTGAGAAAGAGAAATGCACGGACCTAAAAAGGCTGTCAAAGCAACCTGTAGGGCAACAGAAATGGGCGAGTGCCAGCTCCAACCTCAGTTTGACGGAGAAAAGGAGGAAGCTCTAACTTCATCTGATGGCAAGACAGATTAATTACATTTGGTGTGAATCCCCCTTCTTAGGAGGAGATCCAAAATGGAGGAATGCTTTCTCTTTTGTTTCCTACTTGGTAGAGGATAGCTGTTCAAATCACTTAGTTGTGGGCATGTACAAAACCAAAAACTGCAGCTGAAACAATGCAGGAGGATTTCAGTGCTAAGAGAAAAGCAGCCAGGGAACAGAGGCACTCCTGCAGTCAGGCAGTTCACAGGGAGAACAAAGGGAAGAATAAAATCTACACTATCAAGCCTATCCTTCACTTTTTTTATATCTTTTTCTGTGAGTTTTATTTTTTTCCAAATAAATAAGTGTTGCATATTAGGAATCATATACACTTTTATCACCAAAAAATAGTTTAACACACCCAGTTCTCATGTCAGCTTTACCAAATTACTAAAAATGTAAACACATGGACAAAAAAAAAAACTAAAAGCACATATGGATCCTGTAGGGATTCAAATATATTCAAATTTCATCTCCCTGTGATTTTATGATTGCTTTTGAAATGGGCTGCTTTAATTACTTAACATCTGTTACCCAATAACTAAAGGCATTATGTTACCCTGCATCGTAACAAAAAGACACCTTGTGTTGCTGAATTCAGCACACATGGAGCTAAACAAGGTTAACAACCATGCTGAACCTATAGAATTGAAGGCTTACTCTGGTTTGAAATGTGCCTCAACCTTCCAGGCCTTTGAAACAGCTTCATCACTGGGTGGATTAAGACGGTTGAGTGATGCTTCATTTTTCTATATATAGAGCTGATTAAATCACTAGCAGCAAGTCTGACAGTCAGCTTTTAGTGTTTTCCAGTGTTACAGACAGGAATTCCAAATACAGAATGCATGCTTTTGTCTTTTCTTGTGGATGTATTCATTTATAGTATACATTTTTCTGTCTTTCCAAGAGACTTGACTGGGCAAAGTTTTCTGTACTTCATTGATTTCATATGCTCTGAATAGTCTCTTGACTTCACTATTCAGTGCCTAGTGTTCATGTCTCTTAAGGACTGGACAATAAATATTAAATAGTACAAATTATCATACATACGTATTGTGATTTCTTTTACAGTAGTTCCTAGTTAATCAACATTTGCCAACAGCCAAATTTATATTTTCCTCTAATGTACAGATTTCTCCTCCAATTCAAAGGAAACTAATTGTAAAATCCAAAATAGCTCTGTATGGGCAAACCAACCTGTTGTTATATATATATGCACTTTTCTGGGGTGGGGGAGGGTTGAGAGGAGAAAGAGGTTTATGTGAAGTTTAGAGTGAGAGTAAATAGCAATCTTAAATTAAACTATATTAAAAAATACCAACACAATCCTGAAACAAAGCACTATAAAACCTGAGAAATCTATTTGTGGGTTAAATTGTAAGAAAGGACTGAGCATACTAAGGTAAGGAAATACAGAGTATGGAATCCCTCAAATACATTTTACCTGTCCTGCAGTTTTGATTCGAATGTTCTTGACCACGCTGTTTTAAATTCCTCAAACTGAACTTAGGTTAAACTGATTCTTTTTTTTTTTTGGTCCCTCTTCATAATATCGCTGTGCAGCAAATTACTAATTGGTGTAATTCATCTTATTTCCTATAAATATGGGGATTGACCCAGGATTTCAATTTTCCATTTAGGGATCTTTCTTTTGTCATGAAGGTTTACATGTGGATGCAAACATGCTGCAACTGTTTGCCGTTTTATCCTGCTCAGGGTTGGAACAATGGGTGAAAGTGAGAAGGTTTCCCAAGAAAGAGTGCACAGAAAACTGAGAAAAGCTACTCGGATTACACAACCTTATCTTGATTCACCAATTGCACTTATATTTCTGGCCTTTATGCTCTTGGTGTAATACACATATAGCAAGGTTATATATCTAGTAAAAATACCCCATGCATTTAATTTTTCTCATGATATAAGTGATAAAATTTTACCCGTCTCTTCAGAAGGCTCTAGATGAGACAAATATTATACAAAGAAATGCTAATTAAAGTACCTTTGGGAGGAAAAGGGAATGAAAGACAGAAACATTAAATATTAATCTTAAGCAAGGCATGCAGATTTTTAAAGGTGGAAGTAAACAAGAGTGGGTTATTGTTATTTGGGATGCCAAAGAATTGATTTGAACTTTCACACAGAGGTCCTCCTCTTTTCAAGGGTCACCCTTTTTTAACTCAACATTGTTTTGGTTTTTAACTAATTTAAGGAAACTCTGATTTAATGATAAAGACCCAACTTGGCAGATTTTATGCTACACCTATTTTTCACCTTTTCCTGAAATATTAAGCATAATAATGCGTTTTATTATCTGTGGATCTGTTCTATTACTGCATTTATCTGCCTTTAGCAAACTTTTTTATATATTTAATTTCTGTCTAGTAGCAAAGATGCCTCTGAACTACTGACACACACACAAAAAAATCAGTCCTCATCCAAGGCTTTAGTGAATTTTAAAACCAAGGTATTGCCGTGCTTTCTCAGAGCCTTGCTTTCTAACCACTTAATCCCAGCACATGCAACAGACAAAATCAGAAAAGCTGCCTGCAATCAGTTTGAGGAAAAAGAGGTGTCACTGAACATCTAAAAAGGCAGGTTGAAAGTGAGAATCCCAAGGGCACACAGATTAACTGAATATATTCCCACTCTTCTTAATTATGCAAATGTTTGTGATGACTAGTCTACCTTACACACTCCCAGTGGTCTTCATTCCTCTGCCTCTTTCTCCAGTTTCTCGCCACCTGACAACAGGCCTCATATAATGGAGTCTTACCTTCACAAACCTGCCACTACTGTCTGCGTTGTGGCTCTTCCATCTCTTTAAAAAGACTGCTGGCATCTCTTAAACCTGATCTGAGGATCAGAAAGTTTGCCCTGATATGTTTGCCAGACACAGACAGTGCAAACCACCTTTTTCCAGAACAACTTGTCTTAACCAACCAAGCTGTTTGTACTGGAAAAAGAACACTAAAGCATAAGCAAGCCTATTGTAAATAAGAAGTCAGTAGATTCAGAAACTGCAAGGAAATAATAACAAATGTGGTTTATTTCAGATCAGTTTCAGCTTCAGTTCTATTTCAAATGTTTTTTATATCTATTTCAGTGAATAGGAACAGTCACTATTACATCTTTGACAATAGTTTCCTAACTATTGAAAGCTAGTGGTCAGCTCATTTGCCCCCCCAAATTAAAGACACATTCTTCTTTTGAACAGATTTTGCCTTTCCTTGCCCTGGACCCTTTTTATGATCCGAAGTTGTTAAGATGCAAATTGCACTTCAGCACCAGCCCCATCTGTACTCCCTTTTATGCTTCCTTACAAACCCTTTAACTAATGTAACTGAAATTTATCATAATATTGTACATTATACAATGCTTATGAAAAATAACCAATAATACTTTATATTGAATACTCCAATCCTCTCAAATATCATGATACTAGCAAATCTCACAATAGCATTAAATCCTTCAAACAGCTGGAGATACCGACATCACATGCTGGAGAGTGAGATGAGATCCATGGTTTTTAACCTGCACTAAGCAGCTACTCTGCAGTCAATCTGCTGGGCCTAGGCCCCAGTCCCGGGAGGTCTCCCTCAGAAGTGGACACTACAGAAAAGGTATGATATTGGTATCTTTTGCTGTTTAAACTGCCTTTTCAAGGCATCCCCAGGGGAGAGAAGGCAGAGTAAGACTAAAGGTGAAGGGTCATCCCAGTAGTTCTGCAGGGGTAGGAAGAAGCTCAGACAGAGTTGCAGAGGACTGAGTAAAACAGAATCAGGCTCAACCTCCACAGAAAGGACCAAGAATCATTATTACAGACACAGCATTAGCGCTAATACTCACTCACTTTGTTATTGTGGCTATTTAGAATCACAATGCTGCCACAGAATCAGCATACTGCAATTCAAAAGGAGGAAATAGGCTTAAGTTAGGTATAGGGAATCCCCATTTCTCTTTTAAAATGCTGATTTTCACAGCAGGACCCCTTTTGTTTCAAGACTGAAGTTGATGGTCTGACTTTCCACACTGTCAGCCCAGCAGACCTTTTGGTATACATCATGACTATTACAGCTTAAGAGTTTTCACAACAAAAGATACTACATATACAGAATTCCTGAAAGTCGTGATGTGGGTAATGTTGCAGGATGTCTGAAAGGCTGGGTTAGAGTATATACCAAAAAATGACTGAAACTAAACCCAGTGCTTTAGTTTCCCCTGTGCTAGATACAGGATTGTCACATTCACATTTTGCTACTGGTTTCATTATGGCAAATTTATTTGCCAGTTCATGGTCAAAAAAATTACATCTTTCAAAGCAGCCACCTTTTCCCTTTGCTGTCAGTGGCAATAACTCCACCATTGCTTCAGGAAGGATGCTTCTCTCTTATCGTCAAGAGGCCAAAATACCAAGATCTGTTCAGCACGACTACCTCGTATTTGAATCAGAAACTCAGGCTCAGATTCACTCAGTTCATTTCCTAATTGCTTGTACAGGAGTTTAAACTGATGTGCAGGCTCAGCAAATACTAGAGTACATGTATCAGAGAAGATAATCAGAGTCCATGTCCATGCAAAGTGTAGATGCAAGCATGCCTGTTCCATAATGGCAAGAAATGGGATGCAGAAGCCTGCCTGGCTACATCTCCCAATTTGCAGTAAAATTATATGACTGATATCAGCAGGACAAATATCCTGCTGTCTATTATTAACAGGGATTTAACATCTCACATAACAAAGCTATACAGGATTTAAAGGGAAATGAACTACATGTATCCCCTTGCCAGCAGTAGAGATATACAAAACCAGCATCAGAAAAGAGTACACTCATTTATTCACCAGCTTCTGCTTCTATACATGACAACACTGAGAATGACAGTTGCAGAATCTCTCAAAATGTTCACTGTTAGTACTGCGGGTGAATGTGGCCCACCAAAGCACTAAAAAGCTTTAAAAAGAGGAACTGCAGGAAACTGCAAGGAAAAGAAGGATTTCTCTTCAATCTCCCTGGGTCAGATAAAAGACTAAGTATCAGTTAGGAACACTAATTAAAAAATATAATTATTAATTAATAATTTTAAACGCCTCCAAGCAAAACAAAGACACAGCATTTTGCTAGCTTTTGTATTTCAGACATATGATGAGCATCTATTTAATTTCTAAACTTGAGACAAAGCAGGTTACTGGTAAAAATTTCTAAAAGCTTATTTTAAAATTAATTTTAATGCAAACTAATGATCACCTCTGTTAGCATGCATTATCAGAGATGCATTTTGTGCCCCATAGCAGCTGCTATAGTAATCTTGGAGAAGATAAATTGCACTCTTCATTCATAACAAAGACAATGAATTTGTAACAGTGAAATTCCAATCAGACTCAGGTGTGAAATGTACCTGCAGTAGCCCCATTATAAATTTATCTTTATAGATATTCATGGTATCCAATTTATCACACCTACCAAACCCCAGTGCTTCTTACAATTTCAAAATGTGCTGTCCAGTCTGTATCTTTTATGATACTCCATGAGAAATGAGCCCCTGAACTTCACTTGGGAAGCTACTTATATCCCCTTCTACTGGTGCATCCTCTTTCCACTTTCCATATTACACTTTTTGCATTCCTCTCATAGAACTGTAAAAGACCTCTCTAGCAGTATTTTACGCCTATAGAATGGATGTTTTTTTCTTGTTGAATTATTGGCAGCTACATTCAAACCTGTTCAGATGTAAGCATCGCTTTATCACTCTCAAAGGTCTTCATCTCCACCTTTTTAATCTCTTTTTATAATTACTCCTGGTTCTGTTGCTCATCCATGAGCTCATGCAATGTAATCACATTTTTCTACTTAAGCAGTATATGTGACAGACTTCTTTGTGATCAGAGTCCAAACCAAGTAAAACTGCTCCAGGATTCATCAGCAAACAGGACTCTGCTTAGCAGCCTCAGAGGAGCACAAGACAGTCAAGCTGACTTTGGAAGTGCTTCAATTTGAAGAATGGGGGGAAGCACAGAATTGCATTTAAGAGCCCAAGTTTTGCAAGCAATTCCTACATGCATCTAAAAATGGAATAAAATGGCCCAGTTGTAGTTCTTTGTGCATGAGTCTACTCTTTTGTGATTCTGTTTTTGCATACCCTATTCCAAGGGTAAAACTGGAAGAAAATTGTATAAATTCCGGAATTTTAGCCTTGAGATTTCTAGTTTGTTTTACAAAACCCCCTCATCCTGAAAGCTGTGAAGCTTGAGGACTTAAAACCACTTTGACCCAAAGATCACAAAAACAGTACAATAACATTTACAGTCTCATCACAAAATTGACTATGTGCATCCAGCTGTTTAAAGTATCCACGTTGCACAGTCCTCTTCTTGGACACTACCATTTGCTTATACATCCTGAACAGCAGGATCAGGCTTACTCACAGCCAGATGAGTTATATCATACTTTGAGTGGAATTCTTCTCTTTACAGCCACTGCACTTCAAGCTCGCAAAATTAAATGCCCGTAAGGAAATGTGTCACCTGATAGAATTTAGTCAGCTAAAGCTATTTGAGGACTGAATATGTTGTACCACACCTTTACACTTGTTATTAAATATCTTATTCTTAATAGAATGTCTAGTTTCAAAATTAAATTATCTCTGAAAAGTGAAGATATTCAAACTTCATTAAAATACCCGGCTGCCAATAATGTTGAGTAGAAAAACATGAATTTTTGAAGATTTTCTGAGTTCTCACCTTAGAATCATAGAATAGTTAGGGTTGGAAAGGACCTTAAGATCATCTAGTTCCAACCCCCCTGCCATGGGCAGGGACACCTCCCACTAAGGCATGCCATCCAAGGCTATGTCCAACTCGGCCTTGCACACTGCCAGCGATGGAGCATTCACAACTTCCCTGGGCAACCCACTCCAGGGCCTCACCACCCTCACAGTAAAGAATTTCTTCCTCATATCCAATCTAAACTTCCCCTGTTTAAGTTTGAACCCATTACCCCTTGTCCTATCACTACAGTCCCTAATGAAGAGTCCCTCCCCAGCATCCCTATAGGCCCCCTTCAGATACTGGTAGGCTGCTATGAGGTCTCCATGCCGCCTTCTCTTCTCCAGGCTGAACAGCCCCAACTTTCTCAGCCTATTTTCACATGGGAGGTGCTCCAGTCCCCTGATCAAAAAGGTACTGCATTGGCCGGGAATTGAACCCGGGCCTCCCGCGTGGCAGGCGAGAATTCTACCACTGAACCACCAATGCTGCCTTGATTACTTTCATCATTTATTACAAAATATACAATATTTAGATCAGTCTGAACCCCATTTTTTTCACAGGATAACTTATCTTTTATAGCAGAAAGGGGTTTATGCTAAGGCATTAAATTATTATTACTAATTCGTGTTAAGGTACTTCTTTGCTGCTTACATACATTGAGCTATGGTTTAAAATGTTTGTTCAATGCTCAGCTTTTCCAGGAGAAGCATTTTTTTACATATTTATTACTGAACTTAGTTCCTTATATTCAGACTGAGTGTATTTGGGAATGCTCTTGATTACTAAGCACACAGTAAAAGATCCTGAAGACCAGACACAGATTTCTGAGAAGAGAGGAAGGCTGACAGGCTGTTAAAACCTGTCTCCCACCTCTGTTTGCTTAACCCAGTATTACAATCTCTTTTTCTCAGTCCCCCAGGGTGTTTAACCAAAAGCAGGGGGTGACATTCGATGGTGTGACATTCCAAGAGCCAGCAAATATGTGCTCGTTCACCTCTGCAGCCTTATATCACAGTCATTTCTGCCTTAGGACCCAGTGAAGGGAAGGATTTAGATCTTTTTCACATCAGAGATGTATTTACTCAAGTTGTACCGATAAAGTTGATGAGAAGTTGCAGTGAGATGGAGGATACTCTGTGCAATTATCAGGATCTATCACAACTAGCTTACTGGCTTTATATACCCATTAGTAAATAGTGATGTGTAATGTGAATGATGAATGTTGAATGAATGGCTGAAATATGAATAAATAAAAAAGAGAAACAGCTAGTACCAAAAGCCCAACTTCCCCAGCTATACCTGTTTCAGAGGTTACTTCAGCCTATGTCTAGCCTGGACTTATGAACTGAAAACCCATTACTGTTCAGAGGCACTAGGTGTGCTTCCAGACCGTATCTTCCGGTTCAGTTCTCTCTGAAAGGAACCTAGTTTGCATGCTCCATAAAACAAGTCCAAACACAGCAAATGGATATGATATTTACTACAAAAAGCGTATGCCTAATTTAAGCTGAAATCTTAATGTAGATGTATTCACTGAAGAATCGTGGTTGGTTGTTCCACTCAAAAACAAGAGTAGGAGAGCAGCTTTTGTATCTGTGAGTTTCAATTTTTATTTTTTTTTTTTAATTTTTGTTTTTAAACACTGCTTTACTGCATCTCATTTAAACCAAACCATGACAGAGCTATATTTTTTCATAATTCATTTTTCAAATATCTGACTTTTATAGAATGCCAACAGTTATAGCTAGTACTATGCTTGGGCTTTACAGAATGTTAGGGGCTGTGGGAACGAGGAACAGTATCTTCACTTATAATCCCTGTACTTCTACACACTGAAGAGTAGAAGGAAAGGTTGTGAAGCTTATTTGTAACAGTTATAAATGATGCCCTGGGCACTCACTGGAAGAGAAGAACTCTTTGATCCATTTCCTGTGTAGATCTAAATGTGTAGGACCTTACCTCAATGATAAGCAGTCACAGTTAGAGCAAACGTCCATTAAAATGAAGCTTCAGGAGTGAGTAAAAAACCCATACCTTATCAAACTGATAAAAAATTAGCAGAAACTTGCCAATTCATTTGTGCGATGTGACTCTATTTCAGAGCCTCCTTTACTCAGATAGCTTTGTGTTAATGTGATTACAAAGAGCTGCCATAAAATCCGTTTGCATACGGGCTGCTAAAAGCATTGCATCAGTTCTTTTCTTACATCCCTCGCGCATTGCATCAGTTCTTTTCTTACATCCCTCGCACACAAGAGTATGGGGATTCTTGGGGACTTCTAAAACTTGAGAGATCCTCACTGCAAGGTCTGGTTTCCTTTTTGAGGAGTAAATCACAAATTTCCTCAAGATTACTGTCAGCTGCCCCAGGAATTCAAACACCATTAGGAAGCAAAAAACGGAACCCCTAAAATCTGGGTACATATTTCAAAAGGACAATCATTTCACCACCAGAAAGATGACTCACTATCTGGTGTGACTATGAGTCAACGCCATCTCATTGGGCCAGTACCACTAATAGCAGCATTCAGTACTCCAGATTTTGGCTAAAATTAAAAAATTAATTTTCTGTGGCTCACGTAGGTTTACAAGAGGCCACTCGTAATGATGATCATAGCCCTTACTGCTTTTGAAATATATTCATTTATACATATATTAACCTCAGAATAAATTCATTAGGTTTCTGAAGATTTATTCTCCACACCTTATTCATTTCAGTAACAATCTATAACACCGTGTATGCAATACATGCCTGTATATTCTATTACAACAGTGATTACTATCACGTGAAATAGTATTTTTCCTAAAGACAGGTGAGCTTTTCCTCTGAAACTTTTACTATTCAAAAAGTATATTAGTTCAAAAGTACTAGAGTACCTTCTTTATCATCATGACGTATGATTGCATCCTGTATCATATCAGCAAGATTAAAACGAACTCGATTCTTTCCATGTTTCAGTTTCTTCACGTAGCCCTCCCATTTCTGGAAAGCTTTTTCTCGCTCATAATATGCCTTTATTTGGTCACAGCGCATCCGCTTCACCAGCCGCTGCCGCTGGCCAAGAGGGAGGGACTCCAGCAAGCACTGCTCAATTTCCATCTCGTGGGACCGAAAAACATTACATAGCTGGAAACAGCCTGAAAGAAATTAAAGATGAACACATTTAGATCATGCAACAGCATGTGCCATGAAACCTCCACCAATTTTCTTGTCCTTTCTAGCCACGCGTAAGTCTATCATGTGAGCTCCTCCTACTTGACCAATGCTGACTACAAAGTATATATCATTATAATTTAGTTTTTAGAAACAACACATAATTAATTTCATTAAACCACTGATGCTTTTTTTAAAATCTAACTCAGTTCATGTAAACAAATGTGAATAGAAAGAAGTGCAAAAGTTCGGCTGTGGGATGGGCAAAATATCTAAATAATATAATTCAAGTGGCTTGCATTTAGTTACAAGCAGGAGACTATTTTGCAGGGAACTGCCACCACTGATACTCACACTTCCTTTTTATTAATTTTCATCTTGCTTTAGGTTATAAAATTCCTGTTATTCAATGAGAAGAAAAATCATCATAATTATAATGTGTTCATTAGCATGCAGGAGGTACTCAGGCAACTATCTATTAAAAACATCAAAGGCATTTCAGATTCAGATTATTATTTTTTTCCTTTCTTTTTTTGCATTGTCTAGAGCCAACCAAATGGAATTCTCTGATGAAACTCTCAAGATACTGAAATCTTCATGTGGAAACCAATCACAAATGTGTCTTTGATTCAGTTAATCCTAACATTAGTAACATTACCTTGAAGTTAGATTCCTCTTTTGTTGTTACTGTTAAATCTGGTATATTTACTGACAATGCAGTAACAGTGATGTTCTTTTCTAGTCTGTACACTTTTCCACGGATAAAGAAGACCATAACTTGCTGCTAGTTGCTTTTCAGGGCACAGTTCTCTTACAAAAGGGGACTAGTGTACTGTCAGATAATTTTATTGCTAGAGTCCCTGGATGTGAATCCACATCAACTGCTGATGTATCCACTAACCTACCCTAAGAACCTCTGACAGGGTACCAAATCACTTGTGATTCTCATGTTCTGCTTTATCTACATACTTGAATTTTCTTCATATGGCAGCTAGGTGCCCAAATTTGTAATTTCTAAGGACTGCCAGCAGCCCAGATGAGGCTTTTTCTCCTTAGTTTGATGGAAAAGCTCTTGAAGGGGATGTAGACTCAAGTCACCTTGGGCAGAAAATACCAAAATTAAGCACTACTGTGCAATTTTAATTAGGCCTGCTTTTGTTTACTTATTTTGCAAGTGCAATTCCAAGTGTGTAATTATACCACCAAAGGACCTCTACCTCATTCAGGGAACTAGCAGAGTAGTCTCGATTAAATGACCACTTTGTTTTCTGCTTGTTGCTTGACATATGCCTAATCTCCTGAATACCACTCAAACCATGCTCTGAAGGCATAATTAATAACTTCTTGACAGTCTTTTGTAAAGCTCACATTATCATAGCGCATAAATGCTTCACGAATATTTATTTACTTTCATTAAAAAGAGAGGAATAAAGGGGCATTCTTATCTACATTCTGTACTGAAGAACTGAAAGACAATTATTTTCTTTCAAAATCACTACTTCTGTGTGTCCAACTCAAGAATTCTATCTTCTTTTCTTGATTGCTTTTGTTTTGCTTTAACGGCATAGTATTCTATAAACTATTATGTGTCATAATACCATAATAAAATATTAGGAAAGTGATAGTCCTAGGCCTGAATGTCAATCATTCTGTAAGTTATATCTATTACATTATCTATTTATTCAGTACATTGTTACATGATTTTATATTATAAATTTTATACTGTATTCTATTGTATTTGTACTCACTACGAATTAGAACCCAAGGTCTCAAATGAGACTTCCCAAAATTGAGGAGCATGCATCTATACAAAAAGTGCCCAGAGTGTCTTCTTGAGAAACCCCATGACAGAAGCAGGCAAAAAATACAGTTCTAGATGTCAACTTCTTTTAACATAGGCTATCCTTTCCCTCCCTATAATTTCTGTTCCTTTCTTAGAATGCCCTTCCAATTAAAAAAAAAAAAAAAAAAAAAAAAAGAGTTGTCAAACTAAAAAAACCACTGGAAACTGGAAACAAGTATTGGCTTGCACTAAGCCAAAACACAAACCCTTTCTTTTTGCATGTCAGAAGCCAACAACTCCTTCTGTATAACAAAATTTTCCACTTGACCTTAAATGATATGTTTCATTTCTGAACACATGTCAGAAAAGACAAGGAAATGCAAGGGTAGCTCCATAAAGCTGCAGAAGAAGTAACTTTATTCTGCACTTCAGCCCCAGTGTTCAGAGAATTCAATCAAATAGAAGACATACACTCAGACCCTGCTTGGCCCAAGGCAGTTTGTGACTGCATCTCCTTTCTCTCATGATAGGACTAGGGAATGAACAAACTTCAAATCTTCCTTAACAGAATTATTCTGGTTTGTATAAAATACGCCAGTACCCATCCCTTAAGCCCATGCAGTGCTTTTGGCTCATAAGACTATACCCTAACGCTTCTGTGTATAGTGCCTGCCAGTCAGGCTCACAGCCTCAGAGGAGAAACCAGCTTGCTGCACGACACCATGTTTGACAATAACAGCTAAGAGCCCAGCTGTAAGAGACTTTTACAAGAGCTCTGTCCCTTCCTTCTCTTACATGAAGGGAAGAAGCAGCAGCCATGTACTTGGGCTCTGAAAGGCCACAACAGAAGTTGCTGTCTATAGCTGGAAAACTCAACTGAGGGTGAAAATTGTTGCTGCTATTAGCTGTAAATGAGTGTTGTTTGCTGACAACAGACTTGAAAGGTATCTTTGCTTTTCCTCAGCTTAGCTTCCGCTCTTAGGAGGAACTGCTAGTGTTTGCTGCCACATCACAACTAAAACTGGTGCAAGCTGCAGGACACCTTTGCTGTCACTGTATTCTGCTCCTCCAGGGTGGGAAATCAAACAAATTAGCTTAATGACTTGGTCAAATAAAGCATGGCAAAGATGAGTTCATACAGCCAGCTTCCAGTTTCAGAAAGGATGTGGCTGGCTTAGAACCCTTTGTCTCTCGACTGGAGTGACTTTCAGCCTGCATGAGTGTCTATCTGCCCCGTGAAGAACAGTACTTGACTGCCAGAACTGGTCTCACATAGTGGTTTCCAGTGTGTGTGGCCAGAGTCAAGCAATTCAGGCAGATTGAAGACTCTTAATGCACTTGGACACTGGTCTCGGATGAGAAGCAATGAGTTGCAGATGGGATTTTTTTCTCTCGGAAAATCTGGAACCTGATACATCTCAGATGAGATCTGTACCTGACTACTGATAATAGCTGCAGAGCAGCAGCCTTGTTAGTTTAAGCCTGGATTAAACAACATAGTACAGATGCAGACAAAGGCAAACTCTGAATTAATATTTCAGATGCGAATCATTAAGACATGCAACATTCAGTCCCAGTTTTTGAACCAGGCAGATTTCTGCTCTGAGTGGCGGCCTGCTGAGCATGGGGAACTGTCAGTGGCACAAGAGGCAGAGTTACATAGTTATTACCCCAACAGAGATGGACTCAAACCCAGAAGGGTTATAGACATGCTTCTGAAGGAAATTTTGGGGATCACTTAGTGCCATTTTGAGCAGGGGGTTAATCCGCAACATCAGATCAGGTAACCATGTCTTATCCAGCAGAGTCTTGAAAACTTCTGTCAACTGATTCTCCAAGTTCTCTAGGTAACCTGTTCCAGAGTTGCCTCCTGTCAAAAACACCTTGGGTTTTTTTCAGTGGCCTTTATCCCTGGTTACTACTGTCACTACCAAGAAGAGTTCACCTTTGTCATTTATGTAATTTTCCTAGTAGCCTTCTGCTGCCCTCACTGCACCTCCTCAATGTCGATTCTACACTGGGTGGGACCAAGACTACACACATACTTGCAGATGCAGTTTCACCAGTCCCAAGTACAAGCAGACAATAACTTCCCTAAATCTATTGGCCACAGTCCTCCTAATATAGCCCACTATGTAGTTTGCCTTATTTACAACCAGCATGCAGGGCTGGCTTCGATTCAACTTTGTGTCCACTGTAACCCCTGCACCCTCTTCAGCAGGGCTGCAGATCCAAGACAGTCAGTTCCAGCCTGTACGAATGCATAGGATTAGTCTGTCTCAGGCATGAAAATATGTACTTCCTCTGCTGAATTGCCCAAAGTTTCTGTTAGCCCAATCCTCAGGATTGCACTGTATCATTCAAAGTATGCCAACCACTCTGTCCTAATTGAGCACTGCCAACAAGCAGCCACATCTTCAACTGTAAAGATGACCTTCAGGAAAAAATAGCTGCTAAAATCCAGGACTTTATTAAGCGGGTGTTAACTGTTCCTGATTAGAGACTCACAACTCATTTACAGCCAAGCTTGAAAGCAAAGCTGTTAAAAGCCTCCTAATGGGTAACGTGTAGCAGGTCTGTCCCTCCTTTTCCACATATGAGAAAACAGCACAAACCAGCATACTGAACTTGCACAAGAACCCTGTATGGGACCCATTCAAATAGCAGAAGATATATGGAAAACATCTCAGCCAGAACTGGTTTTGAGTACGCTAGTCAGGAGGCAGCTTGGTAACATGAGAAAAGGTGTGTGGGTAGGGAAAAAGGCTGCCTTCTGAATCAATCTGCATAAGAGATTACATCTCATTACTTAAGATATCATATTTGAAGATTATTTCATGTGGTTCTTGCTTCAGTCTATGACAAATTACAGTTATGTACAGTGATTTGATAAGGTCACTGTGACTGTCATGGTTTATTGCACTGGATAATTCGTTAGCAGTGTCTCCATCAAAACACTGAAAAAGCTTACCAGGGTATTTATTATTTACTTAATGAGATGCCCTGGACCAAAATGACTAGAATAAACACAACTGCAGGTATGCATCTGGTTTTAAGGTCTGCATCGTCTGTATAAGTACACAATATAAAACCCCTTATGAAACACTGAAATATCAAAACCAGACATCCCTTTATCACATTAGTTATTAACTAGCATAGGACAAAAGAAGTCACTACCACTGCAACAAAAAGGGGGAAAAAATAAAATGTTTCAAGGATGCTTGCTGCTGTAGAGCTGCTTCACTGACTGCATCCACCCTGAATCACTAGGAAAAGAACTGCTACAAAACAACCCGT
Organism: Amazona ochrocephala; assembly: GCA_039720435.1. Lineage (NCBI taxonomy): Eukaryota > Metazoa > Chordata > Aves > Psittaciformes > Psittacidae > Amazona > Amazona ochrocephala. The sequence goes on along the minus strand of CM077877.1, from coordinate 61,893,698 downwards.
TCATAAAAATTGCGGCAATTTACTCACAATTGGACATAGTGCCAATTGCATTACAACGTAAATTATGAGCTCGATTTCAGTACAAGAAATTTCTGAGTAAAGAGGAACTGCTCACTTTGAATTGTCACTGGTTCTCACTGCGAAGGTGAGAAGGACTATTTTGTGGCACTACAAGCACTAGTTCCTGAACAACATGAAGAGCTTGGGAAGGATGATGTGACATAAACAGAGAGGAAAAATGTGATTACTACAGGCATTTTCTTCCATATCCTGCAGGTGATTTGCACCTGAGTAACTTTACAGCATGTAAAAATATTTTTGCCATACTTTTCAGAAACCACATTGTTAGAACTTTATACTTCCACTTCTTTATGGCTTATGCCACCTTAATCACTTGCTGTAGCATTTAAATTGGGAGTCTAGTCATCCTAAAAAAAAGCCACACCTCAGAGAGTAATTCACATTGCCTGGGGGTAATTACACTTCCGTCTAACCGGGATGACACGTCAAGGAGGCATTTCCAAAATCTAAAGCTGGATGCCTATTATACATGTTCACACAGGCACTACAAAAAAGTTTGCAACTGTGCTCATATGTGCTGCGTTTTGACTTCTCAAGCAGTATAAATATATGTTGTGATTCAGAAAAGTAAGTACTCCTGGATCCTGGGAATAGTGTGTTTTGCAAAATATGGCAAGTTAAAACACTTGTCTCTTCATCAAAGGCACACACACAACCAAACTGCTGACACTGCCTAATGCAGCAAGCATCTCAAATAAGGTGGCATGGAATTATGGTGCATAATGTTTAAAACTACAAAATCACAAACACAAGACACACGCTTACCTCTATTTTTGTAAACATTCATGTTGATTTTGATGATATTTTAAACAATGAATAATTAAACTTCTGAGTATTTGAAGGACTATGGTCTTTAGAGCACAGAAAAAAAAAAATGTATGAGGCTTAAATTACCAGGAAAAATGTTAACTTAAGATTCTGAGAATATATCTACTTGAGACTGCTACCTAAACAATATTCTTCAAGCATCTTGATTGTATTAAAGGAAAAAGGGCAGAAATCTCTCTGAAACATACACTGTGTTTAGCTTGGGTCCTTTGACACTTCAGCTCCAATCTTGGTCTGTTCTTGCTAAACATATGGTATCAGCCCCTCTTCATACCTACAATTAAACACCTACAGTCTAATTAAGATGCCTGAAATCATCCTGAACCTCAGAAAGATAAAGTATTTGAAGATTTCAACAACTTCAATGAACTGTTAAAATAGATTAGCATTCGTTAAATGGGAAAAAAAAAAAAAGACAAACAAACAAACAAACAAAACCTACAAAAAAATTAATAAATACTGTACTATTACACGACACTTTCAAAGACGGGTATCTACGCATATTCACAACACTAACAAAGATATGTGGGAAAAGAATGCAGTGAGCAGCAAGTGCTTTGGCACTTACAGACCCAGATACACAGAGGGTGTAAATCTGCACAGCTTCATCCAGTTCCAAAGGCTGCATTAATTTACACCACAAGTTTGATAACAGAAACCAGACCAGAAACTAGAGCCCTGACCCTTTTAATAATATGCTTTGCCATTGTACATAATTACTTTACTATACATGATGATCTTCTGCTACCAACAATGCATATTATTTTAATTTATTATATTTAATTAGAAATTTAAATTTACTAGTATTAATGCAGCTGAAATGAATGCCATATGAAATCAGTGATACAAATACAATAGGCTAACTGAAATTACAGTGTCTGGACCACAGATCAATGCATTTTTTAGAGGTGCCTTCTTCAGAAATCAAGTTACTATGTATTGTCTACTGATCTTCCAGTTTCAAAAAGAAATACTTCCTACCAATAGAAAGGGCTAGATTAATTTAAATCCATCTCAAATTGCAGTGTTAAGGTCTGTATCAAAATACTTGGATTTGAAAATCGCTTGTTCAGCACAGGAAAAACTACTTACCATTTGAACAGCCTCTCCATTACATTTATTAAGCCATAACTGAAGCACAATGCTTGTAACTACTCAGCCTGATTTTAACAGCTAAAGCGTTTTCATCAGGTCAGCAGTGGTCTGCTTACTGTAGTGATGGACCTAATCCTTTTCTTTTTGCTTGGTTCCCCTCCCCACCCCACAAGCAAATAATCATAAGGGAACAATATAAACTATTTACCTTGTAAAGAACGTAAAGAATTCAATTGATGCCAAGTCTTCTGAGAACAAGTTACATTTCAATAAAAGAGCTGATGTGCTTCTCCTGTTCCTGACTCCAGAAAGCTTCTTTTGGGTGTAATTACAAAGGTGGGGCTCTTCAATGATAGGATACACAAAGCTTCCTCATTTTCTGTTTAACACCCAACTCTGTACTGAAGAGCTATCCTAAGCACATTCAAGCAACCATCCTCTTATAAAGCCCTACTCCTGCATGCTGCTCTTCGAGAGCCTTTCTATGTGACTAGACTGGTAAGCAGTCACAACTGCAATCAATTTCCAGCTTGATACCAATGAAAAGTTACTTATCAGACACTATTAATCAACTCTACAGGCTTTCTAATAGAGTCTATTATCTATCTATCTATCAGCAATTCAGTGAAGTTACAGCAGCATTCTCTAAAAATATATTATATTTAAATCAAAGAATCTACCAGTTTGGGATCTTGTCTTTCAGAGTGATAGAAGAGAGCCTGAATAATAATGAATTCAATATAACAAGAGGGCTCTGCATTGTCATTTGTGATTTATGTCATGTACCAGTCTATAACGTATGGATATTTTATGTTCTAGGTAAAAGTAATTAACTGTGTGCCAGCCTATTCAGTAAATGCAACCAAACTGCCTGCCCATGCATCGGCCTTCAGAGTAATAAAACACAGGTTTCAAACACATGCATAAGGGGTTCCTCCCATTTTTACAAGGAAAAAAAAAAAAAAAAGATACCATTTTCTTTTGCCTGCCTTAAAGCACTGGGAACTCACAGGTCTGAACGGTCTGACAGAACTGTATATATCCCAGAGTCCTAATCTATGGATCACATCTAGAAACTACAAGAACGGAAGCAAAATGAACAGACACTGCTCCATTTCATACTGTTTCTTTTGTAGAGCCGCTAACTCCATATTATCTCTACTGCTGTCATCCTCCTATACTCCCTTGGAGGATGAGACAAAGGTGCAGTCTGGATTCACACAAACCACAGCATAATTCAAGTAAGCTCTCACACAAACATCAGAACCTAAAACTAAACCACCACTGTGTGCTCTGGAGCACTGGAGTTTCTAACTGAAAAGACTGCATACCATCCAAGATTAGTAAAACACATTAACTCATCCATCTCTTCTCATATAATATACCAGATAATTAAGCCTTTAGGACATGAAAGTCTATTCTCAATGGGGATTCAGGGCTGTACTGTACCATCTCCAAATACTCCCAATGTCCAGACAATAAGCCAAAAAACACTACCTGCTGAGCTTTTTTTGACTATAAGAAAGGCTTTTGAGCAACTGGTCCATGAAACTTGGGATTCGGCATCCCCTTAACAAAAAAAAAAAAAAAAAAAAAAAAAAAAAATTAAAAGTTGATTTTGAATACCTCTATTCTAGTGCATAGAAGAAGGGCAAGAAGCACTCACTGGCTCACCAGTTAAATGTTACCTACTGGATCATGTTCGCTTGGTGAAGGTTCATGCAGAACAAAAAAAACATATCTAGACTGCATAGCACATGGTCCTGATCCTCCTGTGATTATCATGCTATGCTGTTGTGCTGTAACACATAATTATCTTCTTTTGTGCCTTCTAAATTTCAGTGTCTGAAGTGGAGACTATGCTCCAACACAGCAGAAAGGAATTTTACAGTATAAAACCAAAGGTGTTTGTATATGTTCTAGTAAGTAGTAGGAGAGTATGTACTGGCAGCGAACAGTATTAAAGGCTACAAAGTCTTTTGATTTAGACTGAAGATTGGGCAGGGCATACAGCACATAATTTGGATGAGGTTCAACCACCCTGTTGGGAGAGGTCTCTAGATACCATCTGTAGCCTTTACCAAAGAGAGGGCTAGTTGGAACTGTTCAAAAATGAACCAGCAAGCTAAATAACAATCAGGTAATGGGTCTGGAAATTATGAGAGGAAATAAAAGATATGTGCGCACACACAAATCACAATTACACAGAGATTGTTTTCTTAGGAAAATCAAAGCAAAATATGCTTATATGTTTCTCCCACTCCCCCCAAAAAAATAGTTCCTAAAGCATGTATTTTTTTTTTAAAAGCAATATTTTAAGCCTCCATGTCAGGATCTGAGGAGTGAGTTTATAGCAATCAGAAAGCAGCAGTCATCTGAGTCAAAATGACGCTATTTTTCTTTCTTTAAGATATATATAGCGAAGTTAGAAGAAAATCAAAATTGGCTGTTTGAGCTAATCCTTATAATGTTTTGTTCACTTCTGGATCTATGAATTTGTCATTCATTATTTAGGATTTTCAGAAGCAATAATGTATATTTGTTAGATTAATATAAAGCACCTATTAAGGCTTGAAACTCACAAAGCTTTTGAGAAAATAACATTAGCATATTTGGTCGTATTTTAAGAACCCAATTTGCTATAAATCACATCAACACCAAATAAAACTCAAGAAGCTCCAAATCAGAAGGTACAATGAGAGCAAAGAAGATCTGGGTTTGCCAAATGACAACAAAAGAGACAAGAAGGAAGAGCTGTCTTTCTTTGGCTGCAGTGCAAAACTTACGAAGTTGCAACTAAGCTGTGAAGATAAGACTTATTTCCTCCCAGTGCAGTAAATGGAGAGGTAGTAATATATTCATCTCTAGTCCATGCTTCCACACACAGGACAGAGAGCAGGGGAGGATGTGATCTAGGAATAGATCCAGTGGAAAATTCTTCCTGCCATCACAGTGTAATATAAAGGGTTTGTTACACAGAGCAAGGACAGTGAGATCACAATAAGCAATGAAAAACACTAATACCATTGCCCATACTTGTAAATCTGTAACTTTGAAGGGTGAATTAACACTTAGGTGCACAGTGAGAAGAAGCCAAAAATCAGAGTTGTTGTGCCTCAAAGGTACTGTGAAAGTTGAACAGCAGGAGAACCAACCAACCATTTTACCATAAACTAACATCTGAACAAAGAAACAAAAAAAACCAACCCAGACTGTTTCAAAACCTGGGGCAGTTTTTCATCACAGACATTCTCAGGTATCACTATATATGCTGTAAATATGGCAGGGATCAAGAGGCAACCACCACATAAGAATTACATGAAACATAAAAGAAAAATACATAAACCAAAATATGCAAAAGCCTTCATGCAGCAAATTTAGTTACAAAAAAAAAAAGTATATGTGGATCAAGACAAAGCGGACATTCAGTATCATGCATCACAAAGAGTCAAAAGCCGAACAGGAAACAGTGGTTCATAGACCTAAACATAAGGACTGGCAAGCACACAGGAAAGGAAATCCCGTGCCAAGTGGAGTGCGGTTCTACAGGCAATCTAATAATTTACAGAGATTAATGTAAAGTAAAAGCAGATGGAAAACTAGTTTAGGGTACATCGCTAACAAAAATTCTGCAGCAAAGCTATGGTATAGGCCTTTGGTCACTGTTCAGTGTACATTAAGGGATTGCCATCTCAGTTTTCAAATAGCAAAAGGATTGGAAACAGGCCCTCCTCGTTTATGCAGAAAGGCAACTTCTCTGGAATACTGCATTCAATTCTAGACAGTCAAATTGGAGCAGTTCAAAAGAAAATACCATAAATGGTTCTGAGGCCTGAGGGACTGATTTATGAAAAAGATGAAAAGAATTAACTATGCATAGCTTAGCTAAGCAGTGACTAAAGAAAGACAAGTTAACAGAAATTTGAAGGGCGAAAAGGAAAAAGAAAGGTTATCTAACATAAAAAGGAAGGGAATTTGGAACAATAAAAATGAATTTAATATAGTATAAATTTAGGCAGAGTACCAAGACAAAAATAACACACATGGATGAGATTAACAGGTAAGACAGCAAGATTCCTTGTTTAGTGTACTGTATGGATAGCCACAGAAAAGCACCACTGGGGGCACAGCAGTCCAATGTTTCTGGCACTCAGAGCAGCTCACTCACTCAGCCCTGGCACCTCTGAATGGCCCTGCAAAGTTCTGTAAAGACAACCCTCCAGTAAAGTGGAGAACCAACTGGGAAGAATACACCACTGGCATCTGAAAGACTCCTCTCCCTTGCGCTGGCAGTATGGTTACTGGGTATGTCCTAGGTAAGCCTGGGCTATATATAGTTAGATTAGCAAGGATGGTTGCTAGCCTGAGCTGGAGCTTCATGGATAAGGGAAACAAAAGCAAGCTGAGCAGCTGTCCTGACAGCAGAGTTTACAACAGTCTGTTAAGGTCATCTTCCACAATCTACCATCTAGCATTATACTTGTGGTCACATAACACAGCTGTATGGGCTCACAGAACACAAAAAGGGTGCAGAGAATCACTGTAACGCTTGTGAACATGCATAGTAATATCACTTCTGGGTTAAGTTAAAATGGGGAGATCCAGTTGATTATTTGTCTGAAGAAGAGGAGGAAGAAGAAACTGAATAGCTTCATTTTACCTGGCAAGCTGAAAAAAGCATAGTGTCAATGGAGGGACTCCCTATCTACATGACAGCTCAAGTTCCTTCACTGAAAAAATAACTACACAAACATAACTACTGAAGAAACGAAAGCAGAAATCAAACAAATTATTGCAGCTTCAACATCACTGCTCACAAGACAGAAAAAGTGTCTCTCAAAACCACAATAAATCTATATATATTCATTGGATATTAGGAGGAATTAAGTATATCATTTAGACTGCCTTAAGAGCTTTACTTTCACAACTATCTATATGATTTACACATACTGCTGCTGTAACTAACATTATTAGTATTGCATCTAACAAAATAGAGTAACTGTGTCCAAAACAAAGCACCGGAAGAGCAAGGTATTCATTTCCTCTTTAATTTGAATATAAAACTTCTTGTTTCACATAAACCGAGTGCTCAGGTGTATATTGTTTTCTTAGAGCCTCCTGCAATAAGACACCTAAAGACAACAATACTACACTTTCCACAAAGACTGAAAAAAGGGGAAATTTCTCCATGTCTGCCTCCCTCCTTCCTTCTCCTCAGCTTAGATGACAACATTTACAAAACCTTTACAGGAGAAAGCTTTGATTCCTTACATAGTAAAAGGATCACATCTAAAAGCAATCTATTAGCTTTCAGAATATGACCTTAATAAATTGCTCCATTTTCTGTAGATGTCTTCACAAGGTCCCATATATATTTTATATGCCATACTTCATAACAGGATTTGCACTGAATGGGACCACAGCAGGACTCCACCAGCCTGAGGTGGTATGGCCCAGATCTATTGCCTGTATGCACGCTCTGAACATCACTTCAATCTCTTGTGAAAAGTCATACTGCATACAGGGACATTCATAATAGGATTTTTGGCCAAAGATATCAGACTCAACATTTTTCTTCTTCCCAGGAACAACATTTTCTGTTTTAAAATCAACTATGAAGTACAAGTAAAGCACACTTCCAAAAGGAAATCCTTCAGGAACACCTGTATTCTAGCAGCATAAAAAACTGGCAATGAATGACCAAATGTTCTTTCACCTTTGCCCTTTGCCCTCCTGCCCACATTTCTTGCCAGTTACCATTCTCAGGGGCCTAAAAGAGATTAAAATGGACTACATCCCAGCTCTCTGAATCATCTTACACACGGGGGGAACTTGTCATGGACTGCTGCATTTAAGTGTACAATAGCACTGGCAAAGCAAACAGATTTGGCAATACTAATTGCATTTGTGTTTCTGCAGGTTCTGACAGATTGTCTTATGTCATCTGTTACCTCAGGGTATGTGCAGTAGTTAAAATATTAGAACTTGAAGATTTTTTTTTAGCAGGTTTTATTTTGCTGTTGTTTGCACTGGAGGCAGTTGCTTGGAAGTAAACAAATGGAAAATACAACTCAAATAATCACACTTCTTTTAATTGGTGGTTCTCCTTCATGATATATTAAAAACTTGCATTAGGATGACCCTTCATTTGTTCCAAATCAAACTAAGCTTGTGTTGACTTTGTTTATTTCCATTTGCTAGAGAACAAATTAGAATTACTTCAAACTTAAAATCTGACTTGCTTCAAAATAACCATGTTTATAATGTGGCAATTCTGATGCAGGTGTTCATCTCATTATCCACAAACATTTTTTCTTTGGTTTTACAATTTATGAACTGTGCAAAATTTACCAAGATGCAGCATACTGATTTGTCTAAAATTAAAGAAAGAAAAGGAATTGTGATTATTTGGAACCGATGTTACTTCAGGTGTGAAAATATGTTCCTTAGCCTCAAAATTTCACAAACTGTGCAAGGAAAAGTGGATATATTGCTACAATTCCACATACAGAAATAGAGATGTTTGGGGATTGTTTGCTGCTCTCTGTTCTCAAAAATGTAATATCAGTATTCTGAAGCTTCAGCCATGCTGTGCCAATACGGTGAGAAAATATGATACCTTGACCTTTACAATCTTGTTCATCTTATTTTCAGGATGGCTAGATCTCTCTATTGTTGTCAGAATCCCTATATTAGAAGAAAAAAGCACTCCAAATAACAGAAGTTGAAGAGATTTCTTTATAATTTCCTTACAAGTTCACAGTAAAGTTGCCCACAAAAAATGCCGATGCTTCTCTCTCATGACAGACTTCTTACAGTGGGAAACAAAATGTTGACATAAAAATTATTCTGGGGATAACTGTAATTTCCATCAAAAATATTATAAATAGAAACTATTTTTGGTTGAATACAACACTGGAAATCTTATAGCCCCCAATCTTCCAAGTTAATATTGCTCCTCTTGCTGTTATTTCAAAATGTATTTTTCCAAATACCAATTTAATATCATAATAATATACTAAAAATAATTCTAAATAGCTGCTATTGTTAGGAAAATTGTTGTCAGTTCTTACTGCTAAGAAAGTTTAATTTACCTGGAGGCGTACTTGACAAATTAGTACACAACCAGTATTACAAGAGTGCAAAGATAACTGGGCTACTGCCAGCCCAAAATATATTTTTCTAAATATCAGTTCCTATGTCTAAATACAGATGTTTATTTAAAGGTTCTTTTACTTCTTTCTTGGTATCCAGTGCCAGGATCACGATTTCTAACTTTTATATTTAGGCAAGGTATAACATTAGGTTAAATTGAGAAAAATTAACATTGAGTTTCTGTCATTCACACGAACCCAGTAACCAGAGAATAAAAATAAATAAATCTAGTATGATAGCTGGTATAGAAGTTCTAGCATTCACAGGTTGCAAGTTATTTCCTTTCTTTCCTGTTGTCCTGCACCTATACTGTGAAGCAGTGAGAGAGACAGAGACATAAGTTCAACAGAATTAAATGTGTTCTACCAGTGTCTCTACTTGTATCAAGGTTTGTAAGATGAAAGCCATTTGGTTTTGACTGCAGAATTAAAAAGCAGTTTTACCTAATTTTTTAGATAACCTTCATAACATCTGAATAACCATACTGACTATATTTTTTTTAAAGTCTGCATTATATATTACTGATACATCAAACTCAGATTCAGTCTGTAAATTGGAGTAAGAAATACTGTGCATTGTATTAGTATTTCTTTTCTGTATTTTATGGTATAAGCTTCTCAAACAAACGCCTTTCCTCAAAATCTATTTATTCCCCCAGAACTGCTTTATGGATTTTCACAGGATCTAAAAAATCCCAAGCAGTGGCTCATCACACACAGCTGCTTCTTTTGCTCTTTCTGGACTCCCAAGAAGGATGACTCCTGCTTTTTCCTCCCAGCCTCATTTTCAGCAGGCAGTGTCTCTCAGTCTCATGCTGGTATCTCATGTCAGTAAGAACCTTAACCTTACGCCATAGCTCACAGAGTAGGAAGCACACACAAGGAAAAAGAAGTTTTCCCTGCAGCCATGTTGCACTTGGCTCTCTTATTGCAGAAATAAACCATGACATGAAGAGTTAGCTGACACCATCATGAAATACCAACTTAAACTAAAAGGATGGCTCTTGAATAAGGACTGGCACAGATATCCTGCTTCTATTTACAGCTCTCCTTCCTATCACCTGCATAACTTTCACTTTGTTGTGCCTTGAGGCAGTAGACATGTCCGAGAGGATATGAGAATTCTCTGGAACACCATAAAATGAACTAAATAAATAAATACTACGTTCTGCCCAATGCTGAAATAAAAGAAATCCTGGTCATGCAAAGGAGAAAATACTTTGAAGACTTTGCTAGTTCTGTCATCACTAACTGTCCTGTGTGACAGAGCACCTATGTGCCACTGTTACATGGGACATCATAAATACACACTGCCATAGATGCCAAAGATTCCTATATCGCAGACCAAGTAGGGGTCTCCAATTTCTCTTATCAAGCTCTTCTCTTCTTATTCAATGGAAGCTACAGCAACTCACTGTTGAAATACAGATGAAATATTCACAGGCTGTCTCACAATACGAAAGCTGACACGAAGGTATCGCATGTTTCACCCACAGTATTGCTTCTGCATCCATGGGAGAATCAAGTTCAAGTCCCCATCTTCTGTAAACCAAAACTAATGTATCATGTCACATCTTCCCCGACACCTTTCCAAGCTGTACTAGGTTCAGGTAGAGCAACCGCTGTAGGACGTCTGTAGCCTCAGAAGACTGGATGATGTGAGAAGGGCTGAATCCCTTGGGAAAAGCACACAGACTGAATTTGACCTCTTAAATGCGAGTTTGGGATGATATTTCTCTTTCCTCCAAAGTATCCTACAACATACTAATGCCTGGTGAAAAGGGACAGAGACCACCATGGGTGAAACACTCATCCAACTATGCTGAGAGCTCTAGTGGTTAATAATCTTATAGAAAAAAAAAAATGCAATGAAATGGCAAGCTACAGAAAAATGGGATAGAATTAAATAAAATGGAAATCATAACAATAAACCATAGAATTTACTCTTCTTTCATTCATAAAAACGACAGTAATTTTATTTAAAATCTGTGAATTAGTGTGAAAAATACTCAAGATTACATCTGCAAGCACATTACTGCTGGCTTTGGCCTTTCAAGACATGTGTATGATTAAAGCCTCTGGCATTGCAGACTAGTCAAGACTGAGGTTTTTTTAGTGCAAGGAAAGACCGCCATCGTATAAGGACTTTTTTTTATTACTATGGTTAGGAGGCAGCAAAGAGAAGGAATAAATCCGTACAGACTACAAGATATCGAAACGGGATACACCAAAATTTTTCAGTGCATCTCCTACCTTAATTAATTTTCTTTGTGAACAATCCTTGCCATGTATTCAGATGCTGAAGGTAATAAGGGCTAGATGTTGGAGAGAAGATTGAATTTCTTTTATATTGTTCCAAATCCTGAATTAAATTCACCAATAAACACCTAATTAGTATTTCAGTCCAAGATATCTGTAAGAATTGGTTTCTAACAAAGCACAATTCAGTGTTTCATAATTTATACAAAGGAGATAAAGGAATCAGAAATGGAGATAATCCAGAAAGAATGGAGGTAGACTCTGATGTACAGATTTGATGATCCTAATATTTGGATAAATTCATTTGGCTCAGACTTGGAACTGGCATGACTATAACTCCTTAGCAAGGTTTTAATTCTGTTTGCATCTATGCACCTCTACAGCATTTGCACCAGAAAGCAGACTCTAGAGTAAAGAATATAAGCCTCCTGACTGAAGTACTATTTTTCTGAGTTAACTCTGCAGATCCCTCAGAGGAAGTCCAGAGCACAGTTGGAAAAGCACAGCCATAATATGTAAATGATGCTATTTATGTCATAACTAGATATACAAGGGAGAGAAGACAGCAGCAAGGTGCTGCCTAATTTGCAAAATTACATTTATTGTTACAGTCTGTCACACAAATCACTGAAATAAAACGGTACCCAGCAGTTGGCAGATAACGTGGTATTCTCCTATGTGCCACTGTTCTCTCTTCTAAATAGCATGCACTAGTGGACTGGCAAGGAGGAGCTACTAGCACAGGCAGGGACAGCTCTCAGCAGAGATACTTGGCTACTAAAAGGAGATGGGCACTAGCAGTGATGAGCTGCTCAAACAGGCAGACGTGTACAGCTTGTGCTTTAATTGCTGCCAGCAGAAGACAACATGACAACGGCTGCAGCAGGCCTTATCTTATTCCAGGGTATAACTGGGATGAAAGACCTTACTGGGCATGGCCCCACACAATCTGGCCTGACTACACAGCTGCCCCTGTTTACAGCAAGAGGATGGACAGGAGACCTCTCAAGGTTGGACCTTTTCAACCTGAAAGACCCTATGACAAGATGGTGACAGTAGACCTAATTTTCACAGCCTCCTAGTGGGAGCAGTGCACTGAAAAGACGAAACATTAGTAAAACTTTACTAACAACGTAGGAGAAAGCTATAGCCTTTCTAAACTCAGATCTCCACACTTAATCTCTGCAGAGATTAAAACCAAAGTGCAAGTGCTTTCAAAGGCCAGGCACATAGCACTACAGTTCATAAAATGCTAGCTTTAAAGCGCCATTAATTTATATATTTTTAGATGCTTTTCTCCTCAGAGCAGACCAAGAGACAGTGCTCTGCAAACACACATCCTCTTGTCCCAAGTTTTTCCTTTCTGATACAGAAATCATTAGTGAAATGGATTAAAAACAAAGTGGGGTGTGAAAAGTCAAATTCCAACCTCTACGAGGTTCAGCTCCTCTCAGCAGATCTCATAACATCACTGGTGCTGTCACCCCTGCACAAAGCCCTGGCCCATATCTGATCCCAACTGTCAGCCAAACACAAACATCAGCAACACTACTGGCATGTTAAGTCAAAAGGTAACACTCAGGAGGATCACAGAGGAAGTATTTCTCTTTCACTAATTACATGTGGACATGTAAGCACTTTCGCCTCTTCTGTATGGAGAAGCACAGGCAGTACAAAGCCCTTCTGGCAAGCTACAGTCAACAAGCGCTATTGTCTTCTAAAGCACACTACTTGGAAGGAAAAGCACTATGTGGTAAAATACACTGATTTAGTGAGAAATCATAGAATCATAGAATACTTAGGGTTGGAAAGGACCTTAAGATGATCTAGTTCCAGCCCCCCTGCCATGGGCAGGGGCACTTCACACTAAAGCATGCCACCCAAGGCTCTGCCAACTCGGCCTTGAACACGGCCAGCAATGGAGCATTCACAACTTCCCTGGGCAACCCATTCCAGGGCCTCACAACCCTCACAGTAAAGAATTTCTTCCTCAGATCCAATCTAAACTTCCCCTGTTTAAGTTTGAACCCATTACCCCTTGTCCTATCACTACAGTCCCTCATGAAGAGTGCCTCTCCAGCATCCTCATAGCCCCCCTTCAGATACTGGAAGGCTGCTCTGAGGTCTCCACGCAGCCTTCTCTTCTCCAGGCTGAACAGCCCCAACTTTCTCAGCCTATCTTCATGCCAGAGGTGCTCCAATCCCTTCATCATCCTCGTGGCCCTCCTCTGCACTTGTTCTAACAGTTCCATGTCCTTTTTATGTTGAGGACACCAGAACTGCACACAATACTCCAAGTGAGGTCTCACAAGAGCAGAGTAAAGGGGCAGGATCACCACTCTCGACCTGCTGGTCACGCTCCTTTTGATGCAGCCCAGGATACAATTGGCTTTCTGGGCTGCAAGCGCACACTGCCGCCTCATGTTCATTTTCTCATCAACCAACACCCCCAAGTCCTTCTCTGCAGGGCTGCTCTGAATCTCTTCTCTGTCCAGCCTCTAGCTGTGCCTGGCATTGCTCTGACCCAGTTGTAGGACCTTGCACTTGGCATGGTTAGACTTCATAAGGTTGGCATCAGCCTACCTCACAAGCGTGTCAAGGTCCCTCTGGATGGCATTCCTTCTCTCCAACATATCAACCAAACCACACAGCTTGGTGTCATCGGCAAACTTGCTGAGGGCGCACTCAATACCACTGTCTATGATGGACAGGGTTAGAGCAGTTGATGTCATCTACCTGGACTTGTGCAAAGTGTTTGACACTGTCTCACATGACATCCTTGTCTCCAATTTGGAGAGACATCAGTTTGATAGGTGGACCACTCGGTGGATAAAGAACTGGCTGGATGGGCGCACGCAAAGAGTTGTGCTCAATGGCTCAATGTCCAGCTGGAGACCAGTAACGAGTGGTGTCCCTCAGGGACTGGTCTTTGGAAAAAAAGGAAATAACATTGCCAAAGGTAATGTCGTGCATTCACCTTTCCTTCTGCTATGCTTCAGTCCTTCATTCATGCCCTCTAACCAATGCAATGAGCATTCCAATTAGTCATCATTTACTTCCTTTTAATGAGAGAAACCCACAGTCATTATCATCTCTTTCCAATTAAGGAACTTGTAGTTTCATTGTAGAGTTACATGTTTAATATGCTACCAGACACATATAGGTCTATATAGATTCGTTGCAGTTACACTTTAAGAAAGTAATTCCAAAGCAACTGAAGACTGAACAATACTTTTCTGACATCTTCAAGATAGTTATTATGCCCCAAATTCCTCATTTCCATTTATCAAATCTCATGACAAGTTCAAAGACTTATTCTTAGAATGCACCTCTAAAACTATGCAGTAAAGCCAATCTGTGCTTCTCCACATGAACAGGGAGTTTAAGCTTGTAACTCTCACCAGTATCAAAAGCAGTTCCATGCACAACTCCCACTGAACCCAAAAAAGAGGAAACCCTCATAAATTATTTTTCCTTGAATTACTAAAATACCTCCAGGGCACCTTAATGTCACATTCAAACATCAAGGAACTTGTTTCTTAAATGTAACACAGTATTTAAAAAATAGTTTCAGAAATGGCCTTGGTACACTTCAGTCATTAAAGAAAACGTTTTACAGCAATCCACTATTTGTCATGTAAAAACAGTGACATAATCACTAGAAATCTGAAGTTTTCCAAGTCCTGCAGTAAAAAATATCCATGGTTAACAAACTGCTACCCACTGTCCAAAACAAGTATCTACATAATAATTCAATTAGCTGATGTAAAACAACCAATTTCCACTCAGACCCTGGATGCCTTCTTTGAAAGACAAACCCAGAAAGCTTGAAAAATGTGCAGCTAGGAAGACTGCTGTGACAGGCAAGCCAAAAGAAAACGAAATTGCTGCTAAGAATTTGCTCTGCAACTAAATGTAGCATAGATCCAAATGTCATTCTTTAAGGAGGTAGCTTGCATGATTCAAGGTTAAAAGTTCATTATTACCTTTTAAGTCTGTCACACCAAATAGCTAAATATTCTGCTAAGGAGGGGATACAAGCATTTGATTTATAACAGATGATGAGATGCACTCATAATTATGAAGCTATCCTCATTTGTCTTACCCTCTTAAAGTATAAGAGCCACGTCCAAGGCTGTCTTGACAGGCGCCTTTAACATAATGCTATGGATGACATGTTAACTTTTTTTTCTAATGTAATTTTCTTTGGTGATTAATTTAAACAAAAGTTTTAAAAGCTGACCAGTATGAACTTCAGAATAAGAGCTTTATCACACAACGAAGCTGCCTCTGAACAGAGGAGAAAAAGACATGCTGTGCCCTGCCTGCATTTTCACATGCAAAGTAACGACTCCCCTTTCTGGCTACCACATTGACATCATGCAGCATCTGCCTTCGACTTTTTGCATATGCATTGAAAAGACACACCTCAGAAAATGAAAAAGACAGTTTTAAAATCAAAATAGCCATTTTGTTACTTACAGCATTTGATAAAATGGTAATGAGACATTCTTTCATCTCAGGCTGTAGTCTTGCTACAGGTTTCAGCATTCTCTTCTGCTACAACTGTCATGCCCAGAAAATGCATTATTTAGAGCCCTTCCTCAGGTATCCAGTATACCTCAGAATACATTATTCAATGTAGTTTCCGTTCCAGGATCTTGCAGAGGCTTCCAAGTCATCCTCACTCGACTGCTGGAGTTAAGATAAACCTCTGTGCGTCTTGAACCGTGACTACTGCACGTGCTATTGTAGCACAATTGATTGACACAGCTCCTAATCCCACATCCCCAGGAATAGAAGGATTTAATTGGTGTGCACTTGCAGCCACATTCTTCCAGCACTGAGGTGTGCTGCTGCACTGCGGCTCTCAACAGTCCTGCCAGTTAATGGCTTTTCAATAGCTTTCAAATGGCAGCAAATGAAGCTTGATGAGTGGCTCGAATGAAATAGCAGAACAAGGGGATCTTAAATTTTATGTGTGCATGCTCTGCGTGTACCAAATGTGACCAGATTCTTGGCTGGTACTAAACCAGGATTATTTTTAGTTGCCACCAGTTGCTGTGTGAATAGGAAATTGATATAGGTTGCCAAAAATAACCACCTTATAGCATCACAGATCATTTCTCAGTATGTTGTAAGGTAAAAATCAGGATAGAGCTCACAGTCATCTTCAGACTCTCCTGGTTTATGCATGGGTTCATTTAAATTAAGCTAAGAAACATGCTTGTGTATACATTCCTTGATATGTTCCTGTTTTGTCATTTCTTTGTATTGCATTGCATCTTTTTCACAGATGGAATGTTTATGTCAGAAGAAAGAATCTGCAAGCTCTGCATGGTTTATATGATGATTATGTGCATGTTATCTGATGATATTTTAATTGCTGATTGTCAGACAAAAAGCTTACAAAAATGCATCACTAAGAACAAGTCTATACAATTATTTATCAAACAGCAGAATAATAAGACAACGTATACTGATGCATTACCCAGTTTCAGATTAAGGGCACACAAAAGACAGACCTGCATTGTATTCTAAACACCCAGGCTGCATCATCCTCCGAGAACAATTCATGCATTACTTTTCCAAAAACAGTCACCCAGGAATTTAGTTGCTGCTTCTTCGAGAAACTACCACAGACCTACAGTAAAATATTTTTATAAAATAAAATTTAAAAATCAGGAAAACTGTGCTCAGAGAAGATTAATGTTGTTTACCATGTGTCATGCTTGCCACAGTCATCATTCACTGAGTGAGAGCTCTTGTGAAGGGAAACTGATAGCCTAGCCATGTTTAAATCTTTTACTTGCCTGAAAGGTTCTTACCTACTGTTTTGTCCACATACCATTTTTAACAGCTACAAAGTGTTAAAGGGACTACAAAGGGAAAATGATCTAACTCATTAGTAAAGATTACTAATTCAGATTCTATTAACTAATCTGCAAAGTTCCCACAATAGTAGAAAGATCTATATTCACAGGCTTCCAGTGATTCATTAGCAAAACCCTTAGGTGAAAATTCTCAGCTCCAAACAGGCACATGTTTAAAATCTGATTTTAGGTATAATATTCACAGCAATAGTTTTGCAGAAGTAATTATTTAGGTAGGTTGTTTGGTTGTGTTTGTTTTTTTTCCCCCCTAAAAACATCATTTTTCAAAAGAAAGAGAGGAAAAAAAATCTAGAAATAACCAGGGAACACAGGGATAAATTATATAAACCATGATACAGTAATTACATTACCAGGGAAACTTTTCACTGTAAAGCTCAGAAGTCCAAAGTAATTAAATCTATCCAGACTTTCTTTCACACCTGTACAACACTAGGCCAGTATGGGCCATACAGCTTATAAAATAAACATACACAGCGTTTTAAGAGGCAAGGTTAGTCATGGTTCATGAGCAAGTGTCAAGTAATGTGACAAAAAGCCCTTTGAGCAATACTTTTTGGTGTAGACGTTCCTGACAGGTTCATCTCTGGTGGTATTGTCAGGCAGACAAACTGCCATGTCTAATAATATCACACTTCCACCAGCCCACAATGGTTAGAACTACGAGGACTCTTGGTAAACACTGGTGAATGGAAGTAATGGACAAAGGATGCTTTGCCGAAGACAGAGATAAAAGGAAATGGAAGTATTTATGATTATGGCTTGAACAAAATGCAGAGAAAAGGTATCTGGATGTCTCATTTGAGATCATAATAAGTTTTTATCTTCTGAACAGCCATAGTGAAAATTTAGGATGATGAAACTTAGTATTTATATGATGAGTTAGACTGCATATTTCATCCTGAAAGAAATGAGACAGAATTCAATAAGGCCAAGTGTAAGGTCCTGAATCTGGGTCAGGGCAACTCCCGGTATCCATAAGGCTGGGGGATGAAGGGATTGAGAACAGCCCTGCAGAGAAGGACCTAGGGGTACTGGTGGATGAAAAGCTGGACATGAGCCAGCAGTGTGCACTTGCAGCCCGGAAAGCCAACCGTGTCCTGGGCTGTGTCTGAACGAGCCAGTTGAGGGAAGTGATTCTCCACCTCTGCTCTGGCGAGACCCCATCTGGAGCACTGCATTGAGCTCTGGGGTGTCAAGTACAGGACAGACAGAGACTTGTTTGAGTGGGTCCAGAGGAGGACTGCAAAAATGATCAGAGGGATGGAATACCTCTTCTATGAAGAAAGGCTGAGAGAGTCAGGGTTGTTCTGCCTGGAGAAGAGAAAGTTCCAGGGAGACCTTATTGCAGCCTTTCAATACTTACAGAGAGCTTATAAGAAAGATTGGGACAAATGCTTTAGTAGGGTCTGTTGAACTAGGACAAGGGGTAATGGTTTTAAACTCAAAGAGGATATAAGGAAAAAAGGTTTTATGATGCATTTAAAACAGCACTGTATACTGCTATCAGCAGGAAGTTTTGACACATCGAAGGGCAGCATTAAAGCAGCACAAAAATGAGGAGGGAGGAAAGGTGCCAGATAAACCTATGGTCAAATGAAAACACTAGGCAGAGTAAGTAGCATCAAATGGAGAATAAAGAGAAATAAGAACAAGGGACACCTGTGAGTGCAGAGATGGGATGAACCTTGAGGAGAAGTAGCAGCTGAACTTGAGGCAAAATTTTGGAAGCCAGAATAGGAAGAAGAAGAAATCTGGCCTACGTGTTGGAAACACACATGACTTCCACTGCAACCTTTTGCTAGGATGGAAGGCAGAGAAAGAACAGAGAGAGAAATTGCTGCACTCGTGGTGGCAGATGTCCATGCCATAAACAAAGATTTCAAGTGTGAGAACAAAAAGAAAAATTTATGTTTCTGATACGAGCCCAAAGGAGGCAATATTTTGTTGTCAGTGATTTTACAAAGCAAATTGTACAATTTGCTTATTCACAAGAAAACTGATATTGGTCATGGTTAGGTATTTTCTCCTGATTGAACTCCGGCAGTGAGAAAGGAATTATGAAAGCAAAACAAAACAAAACACCAGAAGATATAAACAACACTTAAAATCCAACCATGTAAACTATGGATGTATATCTGCACAAGCCCCAAGTACATTATAATACTGCTTTATCTGAACATTAGGGAACACAGAAACATTTTCATTTACAACCCCACTGGTTTCAAGAACACGCCAGTGTTTAAGTCTACAATAACGCACAAGTGTACTTGACTGGTGAAAAAAGACTGAGCTAGTATTAAAGCTGGTGATAAAACACTTAATAATGTATTTGATTTTGTACAGCTTACCAAAACCAGAGATGAAATAGAACCAAGGCCAGAAAACAAGATACATTTACCTCTTCTGGAAAAATTCCTTTCTACCTATCCCTGCAGAAAGAAAACAGCCACTTTTGTGCTACGTACAAATCCAGCATTCAATGAAATCACAGATTTTTTAAATAGAATCTTGGAACTGGTCAACCATCATTAGGATAGCTGTTTGCCTTATGATAAACATACATTTATGGATCACCATCTCAGGGTAGACACTGCTTTCACACCTCAATTTTCAAGGCTCAAAACTTGTCTCAAAAAATCGCCTATGAAATAACCTACAATAACTTACAAAAAAACCGCACAGCTTAAAATAAGGTCTTGCTGCCAAGAACTGACATGCTGCATTGTACTTATGTCATGTAAATATTTTGTTGCTCTGCCAGTGTCTTCTGGTGTCACAAACAACTGAACATCTAATATTTTTATCATCTTAGTATTTCATAATTCACATGTAACTGCGAGATTTGATAGAGAAATGCAGAACTATCTGCTAGCAATTTGAATAATGAGAAAAGCACCGTAACTCTGGGTTTTAAAAACATGACAGATGCTCCCCGTTTATGCCTTTTTCATTCAGTACAACAAAGCCTGCTATATCCCTTCAGATGTTACAATTTTATTGCATTACTTATGGTTTTAAGAGTGCAGATAAAAAGAATGGGAGGTAGAGTAACATTAACATTGCTCATACATTTTGACAAATGATACTGCTTAGCAATCAATCCTTGGACATGCTACCCAGCTGCCAACAAGCCACTCTTCAGATAACATCTGGTAGTTGTATGCTCGTCAAGAAGCTAAGGATGAACCATAGCATATGTAGATACTTAGCAAGAAGGATTCTAGACTAATCTTTTCTACGCGCATCGCAAGAGAACAAAACACAGCAGTTTTTCCAAATAAATTTTCAGATTAGCTGACCTGTAAAATGGATGAGTTTGGTTCTATCTGTAGCAGCAACAAACCAAATCTAACCACTCAGAGTGTGGTTGACTCCCAGACAACCAGATGACTTTTCCTTTTCTCTTCCTCCAACCTTTGCCCACTTTCCTCCTTTCCCATTTCACTGCAAATGCCTTGATTTTTCAGGAAGAAGGTGATCTTCCTCCCACTCTTCTACCATTGGATCAAACCTTTACAGAATAAGGAAAATGAAAAAATCCTTTTTCTTCTCCATTTATGTTATAACTAAATGCATATGAGTGGACTAATCTGTAGTTATTTTTTAATGGACTGGAAACAGTAGATTCAAATCACAGGACATTATTATCCAGTACTGATGAAGTTTGCAAAATAACCAGGAGAAGTTATGTGCCATCTGAGAGCACCGCTTGTTTCCTCCCATATGCAAAATTATCATTTTCAGGGTGGGTGTAAACCTCTCTAGCAGTTTCTTAACTAGACAAGATGAAGCAGCTATCACTTGTGGTAGGAAAGCCCAGAACTGTGTAATAACAAGGCTAAATACAAGAAAGAAACGCCAATAGTTCCTTATATGGCTAGTCCCACCTTGGCCATTGGAAGTGACACAATCATGAATTTCTTCATTACAATCTGTGTATACTTTTTTTTAAAAAAATAGATTTCTTACTAGATTTGATGTAAGGATGTCAAAGAGGAGCTGCAGACTTTTTACATAAAAGGCTCCTTATGAGACTGAAAAGAAACTATCAAGACACATGTTAAAATGATAAACAGAAAAACATGACAGTCATCACAACCTCCAGACACAAGAGAGAATGAAAAAACAACCATGAATTTCCATATAAAGAGCTATTATATGATCATATAGGGTTGTGTTTTTTAAGTTTATAACATTTAGTAAGAAATAGACAATGGTAAGAATTCAGTTCAACATGAAAAGTGCATTGTTATCCTCCTGATAATTATCAAACGCCATGACTCACTGCACTGTATCCCTTTTTTTTCTTTTTTTCTCTTTTCTGATTTCTTTGATAATTTTAAAACCAGGAGACAAATAATGACTACTCTAGAGGACAGATAAAAATCTAAGAATAAAACAGAGGAATTTGTGTATCCTTTATAGGAGCATATATTAATACAACAATGTAAATCTTGAAGTATAATTAGAGAAAACGTGAAAGGACCGTGGAAGTTAAGATAGAGTGTGTTTCTAATTTAGGAAAAAGTAACTCAAACAGCTGAAAAAGCTGAAGAATATAGTGACCGAATCAGACTCTTCTGGAACTGGATGGTGTGGCAATTAGTAATCTCAGAGATTACTATTAGGTGTTCAAAAAGCAAACAAACAAATTAAACAAAAAACAACAACAACAACAAAAACTAAGAATTGATGTTGAAGATTTGTAAAAGGTGGTGAAGTAACTATTTTAAATTAGCCAATCATGACATCCAAAAATCCAACCCAAATAAAAACATTTGCACTACATTCTGCAGACCAAGCACAGAATAAATCTTAGATCTAAGTTTTAACTGTATTTACAAGATACTGAGGGGAGTTCTGTAGATACAGGATGAATATTGGACAGTTTTGATTGTGCTGACAATTACAATCATAGAATCACAGGAACATAGCATGGTTTGGGTTGGAAGGGATGCCTTCCAATAGACAAGATTGCTCAAAGCCTCATCCAGCCTGGCCTTGAACACTGCCAGGGGTGGGGCAGCCACAACTTCTCTGGGCAACCTATTCCAGTGCCTCACCACCCTCACAGGAAAGAATTTATTCCTAATAGCTAATCTAAATCTATCCTCTTTTGGTTTAAAGCCATTCCCCCTTGTCCTATCACTACTTGCTCTATATAAAAAGCCCCTATCCAGCTTTCTTGTAGGCCGCCCTTAGGTAGTGGAAGTCCTCTGATGTACATAGTACTTTCAATTATAAAAACTGTAATCAAAATGGCATATTATTAAATTACAAGAAACAATCTGAAACGCAAAGATTAAAGTTAAGCAAAGGGGCTACCCAAGACCTATTTTGTTTTCTGATCTTTCTACTGTCTTTTTTATCTCACACTAAATACAATATTGCTTCTTTTCCAGAGCCTATCTGCACTCCATTCTACACATTAACTCAGCACAACTTGGAAGCCAAGTATGCACTAACAACTTTTCCTTACAAACGAAGCACAGAACAGAACTGGGACTTCAGACAGGGAAGGGGTGCAAGGTGTGGAAAAATACACATCACTTACATAAACTGACAATGCGAACAGATGTGCACAGTGTAGCAACATGCAGCTGAGACAGCCACTCTGATTCTACACCTTCTCCAGTCACTGATGGCCATATTTATTTATTTATTTCCTCCTTTTTATTTTGTTTGCATCAGCATTTCAGGAATTCATCATTCTGGCCACAAAGACTAGATGAGAGTATGAACTGATGAGAATGATAACCAGATCAAAGAGTATGACGATAAGAACTTTTGACATAAGATACCATTATACAGCTTGAAGATGACATGGACAAGTAGATAAACTCAGTGAACAAGAGAGAGATGCAAAATTTACTGCGCTCAGCATGACCATAACAGAATTACATCTCATTCTCAAATTAGCAGAAAATAAATGAGGAGCTGACAAGAATTAGGCAGCTGTTAGGGGAAGGAGATGGAGAATGAGAGAGGTATATAAAGAAGCTAGGAAAACAGGCACAGTGGCATGACTGTTATAGGCACTGGTTTATAGGGATATCCAAACAACACTGAAAATGCAGTAAACCAACATAATCAAAATTATTTGAGGTCAAATTAAGGATAGCGAGGCTACAAACAAAAGGAGTCAAAGATGGTGGAAAGAAGGAAAGAACTTCTTCCATACAGCAGTGAACAGGACAGAGCTGAGATGCCAGTAAGAACAGGAAAGAAGGAGGATCTGCAAACATAGACTAAGTGTGGAGAGTGCTGAGAATGAATAAAAAAATACAAGATGCCCTGATAATCAGTTCCTTCCTACAAAAAAAAAAAAAAGAAAAAAAAAAAAGAATAGGTATTCAGGTCAGATTTGTGTTTTGTACAAACATGGAAAACAAAGACAAAATTCCTCAACTCAGCGAGCAGCTGATTTACACATGAACAAGAAGAGAGTAAGGCAGCCTGGTACAGTTACTGCACATACCACTGGAGCAGCAATAATGTCAGCATACTGCCTAAATTTGCTGAAAATTCTAATAGCTGGTACCCAGCTTTTTCATAATAATGTACGTCATGTTTTATTTCATTCCCCAATGATCTGAAAACCTGTGGAACCTATTCTTACAGAATAATGCATTTCTTTTCTTACTGGAATGGCTGGCTGTTCATAAGAAACAGAAGATTCGTTTCTTTGCTTTCAAATGAATACTTACTTCTTTCAATCAAACACTGTATTAGAAAAGTAGTTACTATCCTAATATTCTTTTCTTAGAAATACAGTAGTAATTACCTTTTATTTCAAATAGCAAGGGACAACTGAGAAGGTAGCAAAACAGAAATGCAAAAACATAATGTGGCAAAACATGTCTATAAAGAACTATCCAGCAGGGTAAATCACACCATTCCAACCAATCTATAAGGTGGGGTGGTTTCTGCTTTCATCTACAGCAGAGTTTTCCTTGAGAAAGAAAAGAAGTTTCAGCACCTTGCCATCCTGGCAGAGGGCAAACTGCATGAGAAGTTATTTCCTTCACCCTTTAGCCAAAACACATAATGTTGAAATCTCCAAGGACTGCCACTCAAAGCTATAAATTCTTAGAAGAGAAAGCCACACAAGTTGGCCCTGACTATAAACCATTCTTTCAGAATTCTTGGATCTTAACCTCAAAATAAGGAGTTCTGTCACTGCCTTCAAAGGGAGCAAAGCTAAATCCTTTAAAGTGAATGACCTAAGATTATTGGAAAATGACATAAGTGAGCTATCTTGTAAAAAAAGAATTAGCAATTATGCACAGCACACCAAGACTAATTTGCATAACATCTTTCAAATGCTCCTGCTGAACCTGGTGTTAACTGGAGACTAGGCATTTATCCATTTTTCAATATTTTTGTCATTTCAAAACCCCCTTCCCTTATCATTATCAACATATTTTTGTCAAATTCAACGACAACATAGCAATAGGTAATGCTAATTTGACTAGAGAAATTAGAGGAATTAATTTCACCAACTCTAGGTCTAATCTTATGGCCTCGGCTGAAGTCGAGAGTGGATGGGGCTCATCACCTTTCACTATCAGTCCTTCTGGGTCTTCTGTCTATGTAAATTGAATATTGCATTAACATAAGTTTACTGAATTCAGTTCCTTATGTTTTAAGGAGGGGAAAAAAAAAAAATCACATCTGCTAAAAAATGTTGGCATTTGTTGAACCTAATTATAGTGTCTGAAACTAACACGTATTTAGAGTGTTTGCTGAAGAATTTCATATTAGGATGCATTTACTCATCAGAAGCAAATTTCAAAAATGTTCTTTAAACATATGAAAAAAAGCTACAAAGGCTGAGCACACATTTACCAATAATATGGAAAGGTCCAAAGCTTTGCGATATGAAGAATTATTATTTTTTGGTGTGCCTCTAGCTTCTGTCTCCTCTTGTTCAGGATACCATCCATAACACAGAAGAGAAGTAATAAGTAGTTTCCCGTGGTTCAGTCCAAAATGTACAGTTAGAATACCTCAAAGGTTGCACAGGTCGAAGAGCAAGTAAACAGGGTCCTTCAATAAGTAACTCAGGAGACCAGTTAACCAATAGGCATCTCATCTTACAGCAGTTAAACATCTTTGTACCTGGCCTCAGTCAACATGTGGTAAATTAGCTGCATGCAAAAATCCCACTTCAATGTTGGCATCAAATATGTTCGTCACTTTAAAAGGTGATAGAAAAATATGACTCGGTGGATGCAGACATTTCACAATGAGACTAGGGGTGACAAGACTGGCAAGAAGATATTCCCCACTGAGTTAAGCTGCTGATAATAGAACTATGGAGTGAAGTGGACAGCCCTTGATGTGCCAAAGGGACACTCTATCGCATGAGGGTTCAGGACCTACATCCTGCATAAATATCATACTCCAAAAAGAGGTATAAATGTGTCTGGGATCCCTGCAGACCTTAAAAGAAACAGGCACCAAAAGTTGGTATTTCTCACCAGGAAGGGTGCAATCCAGTGAATAATCTGAAACATAAGGCAAAAGAGCAGTGCTCCTGATCACATAGCTCAGGAAGTCTGCAGCAATTCAGCTGGATAGAAGAAAGAAGGTTTTTCAGACTTCAACTTTTTAGCAACAAAATAAATAGCTATTTTTGCTTTTCCTTCTGTTGTTCTCCTTTTGCATAAATATTTGAAACTATAACCTATTTTGTATGTTTTAAATATTTTTATTTACAATTTTCTTTAAACTACAAATGATTTCAAGGTAGTTAGCCAAAACTGAAAGACTTCAGTAAAAATGACATTGATCTTAATACAGGAGGTAAAAGGACTCTGTACTGAGCATCTGAGTTACCAGCATAAGTGGTTATACTGATACAAGCCATAGCTGTACAATAGATACCTCATGTTATTTCTCAGATGAGCTGGCACCCCCTGGCTCCCCAGTGATTCTGCACCTGTAAACTTAGAGTCCTGCCGCTCACCAAGATGCTCTCTGAGGTATCATAAACAATGGCAATGAGTGGAAAACAGACTGAATAGTTTAAAAATGCTCTTTTTGAAACAGATACATGAAGGGAGCAAGGTGCGCTCTCATTTCAGCTATTAAAAGCAGAATTAGTAGTTACTTCTCTGCAACAAATAATCCATAGCCCACTGCCAGAGATAAATAGTTGGAAGCTGCCAGCTTATTCACAGACCTTTTTCTTTCTCTTAATTCTTCTCCATACCCTCAGAGGTAGACAATGGACAAAGAAATGCATTCCTCTCCAATAGTGGCTTTTTAAAGTCTAGTTTTTAAACAACAAATGTTGGTGTTTTCTAGTTAATCTCTGATGTAAGGCAGTTTGTATTGTACTTCTATGGCTCTTCTTCATAAGATTATGTTCTAGAGAATTGATAGCACCTTTTTTCCTATTTTATTGGCAGGACGGCCAAGAAATGGTGCTGGAGAACACAATCAGCAGTGTAGATGACTGTATCAAAGAAGTGAAGGTAAGAGAGAGAGAAGGCACTCAAGGGGTACCACTTCCAGTCCTGCTCTGATGAATACACCATGAGTTGCCATGATGGAAGAGAAAGGCAAATCTGCAGCTGTTTGCTCTGTGCCCCCACCAGCTGCTCCAGACATATCAAGGGTAGAGAAACTAGAGAGAAGGGTGAACGGCTGGCTGACAGCTGTAAGGATCTCACACGCACATCCATCAGTCCAGCTCCAGTTGGCCACTTCCCTGCTGCTCGCAGGCTGGGGCAGCTGCCATGGGGAGAGCAGGGTGGGGGATGGCAGCCCCCAGGTACTGGCTCAGCCTACCCACAGGGACTCCCAGCAGAGCAGCAGCAGAGTAGGGGCAGACAGAGAGGACACCAGGTCCTGCGCTTGGGCTACAACAGCCCCATGCAACACTACAGGTTTGGGGAAGAGTGGCTGGAAAGCTGCTCAGCAGAAAACGACCTGAGAGAGCTGATTTGACGGCTGCTGAACATGAGCCAGCTTGTGCCCAGGCAGCCAGGAAGCCCAAGAGCATCCTGGCCTGTTTCAGAAACTGTGTGGCCAGCAGTATTCAAGAATAAAATCAGTTCATCTCCCTGTACTCAGCACTGGTGAGGCCACACCTCGACCTCTGTGCTCAGTTCTGGGCTCCTCACTTCAAGAGAGACATTGAGGCGCTCGAGCAGGTTCAGGGAAGGGAAACGAAGCTGGTGAAGGGCCCAGAGAACAAGCCTGATGAGGAATGGCTGAGGGAATTGGGGGTGTTTAGTCTGGAGAGAAGAAGACTCGGGGGGGACCTTATTGTTCTCGGCAACTACCTGAAAGGAGAATGGAGCAAGGAGGTGGCTGGTCTCCTTTCCTAGGTAGCAAGAGAACAAGAGGAAATGGCCTCAAGTTACTCCAGGGGAGGCTGAGACTGGATATTAGGAAAAATTTCTTCACAGAGAGGGTGCTCAGGCATTGAACAGGTTGCTCAGGGAACTGGTGTAATCACTGTCCCTGGAAGTGCTCAAAAACCATGTAGATGAGGCCCTTAGTGACATGGTTTAGTGGTGGCCTTGGCAGTCCTGGGGTAACATTTGGACTTGATCTTGAAGGTGCTTTCCTACCTAGCTGTTTCTGTGGTTCTGTAAAGCAGAGATCTCCAGCCTCTTGTCTCATAGTCCTGCTCTCTGCATGGCAGGCAGGTGATAGCTTGTCAGTCCCTGATGATGATGTTTGATGGAAATCTTGCTGTAAGATGTAGGAGCATTGTTATCGGACACCTCCTAGGGCAGTGGCAGGCTGGAACACAGGAGAAGGCAGGACTGACCAGCCATGAAAAGCCTTAGTGGGTAAGAGGGGCAGAGCTGTGCCTGATTGAAATAAAATCGGTGCTGGACAGGACAGGAGTGCTGGGGCTGCTGAGCTGAAGCATCAGTGTCTATCCTGACAGAAAAACTTTTTCCTCTCTCTGATGAAAACCTAGGGAAGAGAAGACCACAGGTTTGATATCAGTGAGGTGAAGATAATGCTGCTTTAACATGCATTAGCCTGAAACTAAACCTCTACTTTCACTATTTGCATGACATTTCCTTACACATGGTAATAGCCTTTTTCTTTCCCAAGCTTCATTTTATAAAATAACTCTTAAAAATCTTCCAGAATAAAGCAGGGAATCCAAACGATGATGGTCCCACTCTGATCTTATACCAGCTTTACTAAGTTGTATATTTATTGGCATCCTACTATACCTCTTAGCCCAAAGAAGAAGGCAGCTTCTCCCTGCTATGAAATATAGCCCTTCTGCCTATCTGTTTTGGCCTCTCACTGTGTGGTTGTGTACCAAGAAGGGCACTTGTGAAATGTTCCTACTGATTAGTAAATTAATAACATGCTCTTCTTCTATCAGTGAGCATCTCTACAATTGATTTTCTATATTTCCTTGGGCCTTTTTACAAATATTTATGCAAATAAATTAATCTTCTAAAGGAAACTTTTAAACAAATTCGGAGGACAAAATCTCTTGTGTAACTTGCTGAAACAGTAGGTTTGTTGTGCACAGAGAGGATTTGCTGGCAAACACAAAAAAAACTGTTTGAATAGGTAATGTCATGGTCCATCTACTGCTCTTGGGTGACCCAATTGTACTTATCCCCTTGTAGGAACACCACAAAGAACATCAGTGTTCTTTTTTATAGAGTACAAAGTATTCAAGAAGAAAATCAGTGTGAGAGCTAGACCATATTCCTTCCAGTTGCTGTTCAGATCTACTTCTGAAAGAAATAATAACCCATCAAGGAAGACATTTTAACTATGTTAATACTGAAGTTTTGAAAGGCACCACAAAGACTGTCTAACTCTCTGTGGCACTGCAGCTCTTTGTTGATAAACTAAGCGAGGAAAGCTTAGCTATGTCAGATGATCCCTGTTATTCAACTGCAGCGGAGAAGGACAGATGTTTCACAAATAAGATTTGTATGTCAAGGCTTGGCAGTAAACTAGATACATAACTGACACTAAAGTTTCATGTGACAATAGTTTGAAGGTCTATGTTCACATGGAAATTTCAAGAGCACTGAAGAACTAACATCACATTATACAGAGATCATATGTTATCAATAAGACATTATTCGCAAGAAGCTGAAAGCAAACAATGAATAGAAAACTACTTCTGGCAAACGTAATATACATAATCAAACAAATTAATATATAAATCAATGTAAAGGTGTACAAAGATTGTGATGCTGTTAATCTACTGAAAACTCCTCTTCTGAACCAGCCACATGACTGAAAAAACATATGATTTATTCAGAATTGAAGTGGGATTATAAAAGACTGTTTGCCTCCTTTTCTATCATGGGTATTTTCCACTCCATGGATATGATCTGGATCCACAGGAAAAGCACACTGGGCTTGAAACACATGACAGTATCATCTTTTTAGCCCCTGCTCTGAAGCATTCAACTCTCTATGCAAGTGCACAGCTTCCCTGAAATTGATGGTGAAATTTCTGTTTTTCTATTCTTTCTTCCCTTAAGGAATACCATGTAAAGAGTTAGGGGAATTGTACTGAGAACCTGTGGAGACTGTAGTAGGTGCTGTCCTGCTACAGTCCTTCTGCCTCACCCTGTCACCAATACTGTTGTATGTGCGCAGTCAAGTACCTGCAGCCTCTGAAGAGCAAGAAAGAATGAGTTATGCTGTTATGCTGCCAGAGCTTTAGCAGAACTCTCAAGCTGCTAGTTTTTAAATCATATCAGCACTGCAACCTGTCCTACCTTGGTGCCCCAAGTGTATGCTGAATTCAGAGTCCCATCAAACGGTACATCTCTGCCCTAAAATACACCACCACAAACTCCATTTTGATTCTGATGCAGCATGTTGAAGACCAGTTCTTGTTCATACATGTTTTTTCTCCTTTACTCTCAGATTTTTCCATGTCTTTCTCCTAATGCTATCTGGGCATCATTTGTGATTCTTATCAGAGGCCGTTAATAATTTTCTAGTCAGGTAGAAAATTCTTCCTCTGACATCATTGCCCTGTGCAATCTTCCAATGTTCATGCAGTAGTAACTCCTATCCCATCAGATAAAACATTCTTCCTTCATGCTAAACAACAATAATTCATGAAATCCAATTAAATTGTGCAGGCTTAAAGATATCAGCAGTGTCAGTCATGAAGTGAAAAGAAATGAAATGCAAATGTATTGGTTTATAATGCTTTGGATTTTTTTCTCCTAGTCTCTGTGAATTGAAAGAGCTAAGCATGTGAGAAAGAAGCAGAGAGAAATGCTGAATGAAAGAATTGTATTTCTTGAAATAGGTGGCTTCAGCTCTCAGGGTTATAAAGTAGAGCTGAGGACACTTGGAGGGCAGAGCTGAAAGTGCTAAATAAACTGGAAGAAAAATTGCTTCTGTTATCAAGTCACACCCTGTGCTTCCTCTGTAAAATAGGACATGCCAAACAACTTACATTCTCTATTTAAAACTGCTTTGATTTTTCCAGTAACAGAAAAAACGTAGCTAGTATTTTAGATGGGTAGCAAATAAGTGACTGCAGTAACCCCGTCGGGATTTTGTACTTTAGATCACCGAACTCAGACTTTTTAGGATGCCATTTTTGTAAAAATCAGAGAAGTTATTTTTAGGTTTTGTTCTGTGTAAGACAATCTTGTTAATAGATCATGTAATAATTTTAAAGAAAGGAAAATCTGATATACTGAAAATACATGGGCAATTATTTCATTAGAGTATATTACCATGGAAAGCATGACTGGAAGTATTATGCACAGTAGACTGGAGTTAGGATAATACTAAACCAAATAAATTATAGCAGTAAACGTACGGCAAGAATGCTAACATGGACTGCTGATAGGATTAGGTGGAGCTTGTATTACATATAAGACCTCGTGCAGTTTCTTTATAGATGAAATTAACCTTCAACGTTTGCTTTTATAAAATCAGATTTTTATTTATTTGATTAGTTTTTAAACCAAAGTCATCTTATAACCAGAGTATTACAGCAGAATATATATTCAAGAATGCCCTTATTTTATGAGGTCTCTTTTGTGAAACTCCCACAGATGTAATGGGAGATCTCGGTATGTGAGGACAGCAAGGTCAGGCTCTGCAATCAAAGGGGCAAAGATATTACCAGGACACAGCTGTGCTCTCTGTAAATTATACTAGATAACTGGTCTTAAACTCAATAACTTATTTAACTTTTTGGTGATACAAACAGCAACTCCTATAACATAACCTTGTGGCTTTCTGACTTTTCAAATACATATTTAATTTAAGAACATAATTACTAAAAGCCTGATTCAGTGCTAACTAAAGTGCGATGAAAAGGTTTGCCCTGACTAGTGGGTTTTAGATCCAGTGCAAGGTTTCTCAAATAGCTTACTGAAGATAGTTACATTGTTATTCAAACCTAGCAAGCGCAGACAATGTCATTAAGAATATGTAAAAGCAAAAGCTATGTTAAGACCAAGATGCTAAGAACTAACACAGAGTAAGAAAGTTGAAGCTATAGGGACAGACATCCCTTGGATTAGGAAACTGGGATCAAAGTAGGCAGATAAATGCGCTTCTGAGATGGAGAAACTACTAACCTTGCTCTGAAAATATGGAAACCTTTGGGATTAGCGGACTAGTTGACCAGATCTGGGCACAACTTTGACATTTCACGACACAGACAATGTGCATTCATAGCAGTCACAGACTTCCACTTGGTACACTTAGTGCAGGTGACAGCCGCCTGCAGCAAATTCTGAAATCACCTTTCCAGACTATGTGAGTTTCTGCAAATGATACCTAAAATGTGTTTCACACCTAGTATACAAGACAGATGATGAGGAGATGGCTTTGTTATGGTCTGTTATCTTGCAGAACCTTCTGGTGTCATTTAGGACTTTATTCCCCCCCCCCCCCCCCCGTCCTTTACCATCATCTTTCTTGATCAGTAACATTGGCTCAGTGAGGAAGATAGAAATGACCATGCTAAATGACAGAGAATGTGTCGCTAAAAGTGGGGTAAACTCAGAAGGAATATCAAACTCTTCATCTTTCCAAGTACATGAAGATGTGCACCCCTGAGATCCCACGACATTGGTGATGAAAGGACTGAGGTAGCAGTGACACGACGTGTTTTACCTTGTGGAATGTGCCCTAAGTCATAGCCTGTCCTCAAATCTGGGATCCTGTGTGTCAGGCAAACCTGGCAAATGGAACCACACCAGCAAGGTCTGGTAGAAGAAATCCATTCCTAGGACAGGAGGGAGGCTATGATGCTGCTAAAATCTGAAATACAGGCACCAAAGGAAGGAAAATGGGACAGGGACTAGGAGAGTGAGTCTTCCCTTCAAAGCAGGAGACATGCCAAATAAGTAAAGAGACGCTGTGCTACACTTCAATATTTCTGGGTAGATTGCAGGGTGCTCTGAAGGCTACTTCAGCATTCCCAAGGCAGACCGAGACTTCGGCCTTACCAGACTGAAGCTACTGGCAGATGGGCTCACATATGGGTGTTCTCCTGAGACCAGGGATACTAAGGATATGAATAAAAACAGTATGAGGGGGAACTTGCAGCACCTGGACATTTTTTCCAAGCAGCGTGTCAGATGTGTTTAAGTCTGACCAGAGAAGCTGCCAATAAGGTTCACCTGTCCAATTTCAAAACAGTTTAAAAACTAGTTTATGAAACTGCATTTTCACGGGCCATGTTGGCAAGAAAGTGGTTCTTAAGCAAAGATTTCTAAATAATATAAAAGCTAAGACAGAAACAAGACCTGTGCTTAAACCCCTAGTGTATCACCACATATTCTCTAAATACAGTAATATAAAAAAGTGCCCAGAATCCTGATGCTTGGTTACAAAGTTTACATAAGGTAAAGATTAAGAAGCAAGTAAGAATGGATTTTAAATATAGCTGCCAAGACAATTTATAATTATAATGTCTCTGACCTAGCAAAGACTAAAGAATCACACGCTGCATGAAACCTTTTCTTTGTCAAATAGTCATCATCAATATCATCTTTCTGAAGTTTATTTAAAACACGTTTCTAATCACCTCCTTTTGCAGTATAGCTTTTAGCCAAAAGTCAGTTGGGTATTTTTCCTCTTTATCAATGCATAAAATCCATTTCCAACACCCATTCTGGCAAACCATCCCAGCTCCACTAAGAAACATAAATAGCTTGCTTTGGGGCTACAAACCACCTCTATAAATACAACTTCACAAAAGGAAACTACTAGTCTGTGGCAACCTCATATTTCTTTGAAAGAAAAAGAAAGTTGCATTATTACTATACCACTTCTATGATTGCATTAGTATTCATGACAATAAACAAATAAACAAATCTTTAAGTTTCCAGAAATCCATGTCTTGCAGCCTGTTTAAACAAGTAAAGGGCTGACATCTAACTTCAAGTGGAGGTAGTTTCATGTCTCAAGAATCAAAAAAGAAAAAATAAATATAGAGAAGAGGGGAAAAGTACATGTGCAAGTTAAATGAGAAAACTTAGGGTTAGCATTTAAGGTAGAGTAAGAAAGAAGCCATACCTACTTCAGCCTTACCACGAAGGGACAGTATTTTGATGTCAGACAGCCATAAGTCTGTACAGTAAACATAAGACTCAGCTTTTATGTCCTGCTTAATTTCCAAATAGACCTAAAGGGATTTTGTGGAACTAGCATTTCCCTATGGAGTACTGTAGCTGATGGTCATGAAGCAGGCCATGCTAGCAATAGCATAAAAATGAGTTGGACAGGGACTGGGGCACAATGCTGACTCACTGGTATCAGCAATTTTTTTTGGAAATTTACACATTTAAGTGAACCTTTTTTTTTGGGAAGGTTTTCAGATCTGAAATATAATTTCTGGTCAAAACACAATAAAACACAAGAACAGACAACAGTGCAGGCACAAACATATGACTTGGCTGCAAGAGAAGCAGGTCCTATCAAAAGCCTGCCAGGTTTCCTGCTAGCTTGGCTGGTGACCTGAAAGGGAACAAAGCCTGCAGTGTCTCCAGGCAGTCCTGCCATCTGGACTGCCTCCACACCATGAATCCTGAGGTTTTTAGGGTCTGCAGTTCCAGGAAAGCCCTGCCATAGAGGCGTCTTGTAGGTCACTGTCTCAAGAAGTTCCCTGTGCTCGAGGTCCCAGCTCCCAAGACTGCTTGACTCCTGCTGGATATGACAATGGACAAGTGGCCTGGGAGAGTCAGGAGACAAGGGCTGAGCCAAGAACCTTAATCTTGGGTCTGCCACTTCCTATAGAAACTGAGCAAATTAATTTATTCATAAATAATTTTATCCCTTCTGTGGACTGCTTGTTCCTAAAAGGTGTAGTTTCTTTAGAATAATTTCCTGAAAAATAGAAATTCCAATGGATTCTTCTAATTAAAACAAATACCAGTGAAATTTTACATTAGACATTGTATCCTTTCCAGTATCACTATGAAAAAGATGATGGACCATGACAGACAGACAAGGAAATTCTATTTGCATGAATAATACCTAGGCTCCTCACGCAGTGCAACAATGGGAAATTATCCCAAGACCAATATAAAAATACAATGTAGAAAACAGTTTGCCAATCAAGAACTTACTTTATATTAGAGTTCACTACAGCCTACCACTAGCACTGTTCTTCCCATTTTGGGTACAAGCATTACAGTCAAAGGGTATTTTCCTGGGAGTAGTGTCTGCAGGATGCTACAAAATTGTCAGGTTTCCACATTAGCGTGGCTTGGGTTTCATTTCTGCTTAGAATCTACTTATTGCTTTTTCTAAAGCATCCCAAACCCAGCCTTTTAGCTTTCATGTTTGATTAAACCAAAAGCTGCAGGAGTCACTTTGTGCTCTTGCAAAGTCTTTCCAGACTGCTGATTTTTCCTACTCTTCCTCACTCCCTAAACAGGATTATCAGGGTGTTAAAGCCTGCAGCGCTCTCTCACACAATATAAAAGTCTGTTCAAACTGCAAGATGACATGCTTATTTTCTGATTTGTATCACTTTCAGATTCAAGTGAAATCACACATTCAAATGAAAATCACTGCAAAATTTGAGATAGGTTTTAACTGCAACCTGGGACTATGCACATGCCCCTTTTACAAGCCACCTGCAGCTCTTTTTTCCCCACTGTATCCCATCAGATGTTTAAGGTTGCAGTCTGTTTACACATCCACTAGATTTTTATCCTGGTAATGATTTCTCCACACCTGTGAGCCTCCAAAAGTATGCTCTAGGTTATAAAAAGATCCTAGTGCTTTCAGTGAAAGAATATTCATGAAGGACAAACACAACGTGGCAGAATGAGAAAAATACACTTAAGCACTACAGAAGCTGGTTATTATTAAACAACATTAGTAATATCCATTTTAAATGGTGCCTTAAGTAATCAAAACCTGGATTTATCAGGGATTGAAAGCATTGAGAGAAGAGCAGCCTCTGCCCCAAAGTGCCGTGAAATCTGTGTCCAAAGACAGACAGTGGGCTAGATATCACAATGAAGTCGAAAGAAAAAAGGACAAAGCAGCAGCTAAACTAAACTGAACGTAATAAGCTTAAACCACAGCAGACCAGCTGCTTACAACTGCTACATGTCCAAATCCAATCAACTTTGGGCTTCTGCCTGTTTCTAAAATTTAACCTGCATTTTCCACGTTCTTCAGCTAGCAGACAATGCAGCACCAAGTGTTAACTACCACATAGCTATGAGAGTTTAGCACGTGGGATCCTGTGAGCTGAGCGGTCATTCCCCTTTGTTAGTTCATTTTCATTGCCAGGACCTGCTGCCAACCTGCCAGAAGCCGGCTGTTTCATCCCTGCCACAGAGACAGCCTCCAAACAGCTGTCATGGCAAACAGTGTTTGAAACTCTGGTGCCAGCGAGTTAGCCACTCAAGTATTTTTAAAATGTGGGAGGGCTGATCTAAAACCATGCATAATGTAGACCCACACGCACTTGTGTCTGCGCTGGAATTATCATGCTTCTCAAATGCTTGAAGGAACATTAGGTCAGCAGCTATATCGAGTCATGTCATTTGCTTTGCTGATTTTAATTCTCATGCAGTGATAGATCTTCCTTGTCAGATGGCTTGCTAGCTATTTGCCATCTTATATTTTGGTAAATTGCAATGCAAATCTCAATCCACAATAATTCAATACAACAGCTAATGAGAAATGAGTTAATAATGATGAAATCTTTACAGAGGTTCCTTTGGGTTACCTACTTAAGCTGCTGTCAGTATTACAGTCATCATGTTCAAATTATAGGACCATTATGGCATATATTGAATATTTGGCTTCACAGCAGGTAAATTCTGTTCAACACATCTAGGACGCTAAGAAACAGTCTCCTTTGGTACTCCTCTCCAAAATATTACCAGCATGAGAAAACCCAATGGGATTACCTTATGAAAATATTCCTAGTATGACCTGCTTCATATTTACTTCCATGAGTGCTCTTCATATTTACTTCACAGCAGTGCCCAGTAATAATATGCTCACTTAGCACCCAATGATCGTACTGCTTTTACTGTGCACTCTTAAATCCCTAATTCACTGGTGCAAAAGACATGATAGCCTGTACAGCAACAACCCCAAAAGAAAAAACTGAGCTGCTTCTTTACACTGTTATTACCACCACCCCTATCCTGACACACCAGACAACTGGGTGCAGCAGGGAAGATTCTTCTGTCAAGTGCCCACTGCAAGGTGCTGCAAACTAGAGGCTCATTGAAAATTTTCCTGAGACATGATAAATAATCTCTTCAAGCCCAATTCCTAGGATGCAGGTTACATGTATAGGTGACTGCCCACAAGGACACCTTGGGAACACTACAGCAGCACAGAAATAAACACTAAAATCCTCAGTTCTTGGGGAAAAGTCCTCCAATTATCTCAACCATCAGGGGATTGTGGCATAATGTAGCTGTAAGCTTCCATTCACCTCATTATATACTTCTAATTCCACTTAGTCCACATTTATACAAATAAAAAGGTAGAGTGAATCTGCTCTACTGTTTTTATTCCTTAACAATGTAAATGACTTGTCTTCCTGTTCGGGTAGACCAAACAGAAAACATGATACTGGAGGGAAGAACTGAGTTCATACCTATAACTATCCAATTTTGAATTTGATCGTAGCAATACCCAGATGCATATATACACAATACCCAGGCCTCTTAGGGCTCATGTATTTTATAAGATTCATCTAAATGCTTTCTGCCTATGTATGTATACAAGAAGATTGCTAGGTGGGCTTTACCTTCCTACATTATGAGCTACCGTGGCACCTGCACTGGCATCACAGCTGTCCACACCTCCCCAGATGATAGCCTCACACAACTCACAGTCTTCCAGCCCTCACACCTCAAGCCAGTGCTCAACACCTCCGATGCATCCTGCCTTCCCTGGGCACCCCTGGACCCCAGCCCAGCTCCCTTCCCTTGCCCAGTGCTGCACCGTCTCCCACAGTGGGAAAGTCACTCCTAAGGTTCTAAAGGTTGTTTTGGAAATTAATTCGAAGAAAAACAAAACAAAACACAGTGCTTCAAAGTCCAGAAATACCTTTTAACCATACAACATTTTCCTGCATCATAGATAGAAAATAGTAACATTGAAGGGCAGCAAGTGGAAGAAGTGGGGAAAATAAACAAGAAATACATTGAGTTGCTGGAGCAGGTCCAGAAATGGGCAAGGAAGCTGGCCTGGAGAATAAATCTGATGAGGAAAGACTGAGAGAACTGGGGCTGTTCAGTCTGGAGAAAAGAAGGCTCAGGAGGGCCTTACTGCTCTCTATGAGTATCTGAAAGGAGGTTGTAGTGAGGTAGCGGTCAGCCTCTTCTCCCAGGTAACAAGCAATAGGACAAGAGGTAACAGCCTCAAGCTGCGCCAGGGAAGATGCAGACTGGATATTAGGAACAATTTCTTCACCAAGAAAGTGATCAGATATTACAACAGGCTGCCCATGGAAGTGGTGGGATCCCTATCTCTGGAAGTCTTCAAAAAACATGTAGTTAAGGCCTTGAGTGACATTATTTAGTGGTGGACTTGGCAGTCCTGGGGTAATGGTTGATCTGATGATCTTGAAGGTCTTTTCCAACCTTGTTGATCCTATGATTCAAATAATCAGTGCTTTGTTTTTCTCTCCCTTTGGGATACTCCCCAGATTAGAAAATTTTCTCCTGACAAGATCAAATATGAAAGGGAAGGCCATACTGATTTAACACCTTATAACTCAAATGTTGCAGAAGTACTTGACAGGAAGGAAATACATCAACTAAGCAACCAAGGTGAGCGATTTCTTTTTAAATGCAATTTCAGCAGCAAGGTACAACTCTAATCAGAATGAAGCTGTATAAGAATGGCAAGCTTCAATAGTTCCCCCTTCTCTAACAAATGCTCATGCATTTAAAAATACATTAAAAAGACAAGGAGTTACTGGAGAGGGTCCAATAGAGGGCCACAGGGATGATCAGGGGTCTGAAGCATCTCTCTTACAAGGAAAGACTGTGGGAGCTGAGCCCGCTTAGATTAGAGAAGATTGAGATGGGATCTCATTAATGCACATAAATATCTCAAAAGCGGGTGCCAGGAGGCTGGTGCCACACTTTTCAGTGGTGCCCAGCGACAGGACCAAGGGCAGTGGGCGTAAAATAGAACCATAGAATAGTTAGGGTTGGAAAGGACCTCAAGATCATCTAGTTCCAACCTCCCTGCCATGGGCAGGGGCACCTCCCACTAAACCATGCCATCCAAGGCTATGTTTAACCCTGCCTTGAACACCGCCAGCAATGAAGCATTCACAACTTCCATGGGCAACCCATTCCAGGGCCTCACCACCCTTACAGGAAAGATTTTCTTCCTCAGATCCAATCTAAACTTCCCCTGTTTAAGTTTGAACCCATTACCCCTTGTCCTATCACTACAGTCCCTCATGAAGAGTCCCTCCCAGCATCCCTATAGGCCCCCTTCAGATACTGGAAGGCTGCTATGAGGTCTCCACGCAGCCTTCTCTTCTCCAGGCTGAACAGCCCCAACTTTCTCAGCCTATCTTCATACGGGAGGTGCTCCAGTCCCCTGATCATCCTCGTGGCCCACCTCTGCACTTGTTCCAACAGTTCCATGTCCTTTTTATGTTGAGGACACCAGAACTGCACACAATACTCCAAGTGAGGTCTCACGAGAGCAGAGTAAAGGGGCAGGAGCACCTCCCTCGACCTGCTGGTCACACTCCTTTTGATGCAGCCCACGATACAGTTGGCTTTCTAGGCTGCAAGCACACACTGCCAGCTCATGTTCATTTTTTCATCAACCCACGCCCCCAAGTCCTTCTCCGCAGGGCTGCTCTGAATCTATTCTCTGCCCAACCTGTAGCTGTGCCTGGCATTGCTCCCACCCAGGTGTAGGATCTTGCACTTGGCATGGTTAAACTTCATCAGGTTGGCATCAGCCCACCTCACAAGCGTGTCAAGGTCCCTCTGGATGGCATTCCTTCCCTCCAATGTATCAACTGAAACACACAGCTTGGTGTCATCGGCAAACTTGCTGAGGGCTCACTCAATCCCACTTTCCATGTCACCCACAAAGAGGTTGAACAAGACCAGTCCCAACACCGATCCCTGAGGGACACCACTCATTACTGGTCTCCAGCTGGACACTGAGCACAACTTTTTGCATGCTGCCATCCAGCCAGTTCTTTATCCACCGAGTGGTCCACCTATCTAATCGATGTCTCTCCAACTTAGAGACAAGGATGTTGTGTGGGACAGTATCAAACACTTTGCACAAGTCCAGGTACATGACATCAACTGCTCTACCCCTGTCCATCAGTTCCATAGCCCCTTCATAGAAGGCCACCAAATTGGTCAGGCAGGATTTCCCATTAGTGAAGCCATGCTGGCTGTCACCAAGCACCTTGTTGGTTTTCATGTGCCTCAGCATGCCTCCCAGGAGAATCTGCTCCAAGATTTTGCCAGGCACAGAGGTGAGACTGATTGGTCTGTAGTTCCCCGGCTCATCCATTTTCCCCTTCTTGAAAATGGGGGTTATATTTCCTTTTTCCCGGT
Organism: Amazona ochrocephala; assembly: GCA_039720435.1. Taxonomy (NCBI): domain Eukaryota; kingdom Metazoa; phylum Chordata; class Aves; order Psittaciformes; family Psittacidae; genus Amazona; species Amazona ochrocephala. The sequence goes on along the minus strand of CM077877.1, from coordinate 61,853,348 downwards.
CATCGGGAACTTCACCTGACTGCCATGATTTTTCAAAAACAAAGCACAAGAAGTTTCACCTAAGCATGAGGAAGAAATTGGGAGGCTGTGGAGTCTCCCTCTCTGGACACATTCAAAACCCTCCTGGACACCTTCCTGTGTAACCTACTCTAGGTGGTCCTGCCTTGGCAGGGGGTTAGACTAGATGATCTCTAAAGGTCTCTTCCAACCCTAACGATTCTGTGATTCTGGGTTTGTGGGCTTGTATGGGTTTGTGGTTGGTTTATTGTAGTTTGGGTGGGGTTCTGAGAGGGTCTTTTTTGGTTTGGTTGGTTAGGGTTGGTTTTTTTATTATGGCTTTTGGATTTTGTGGGTTTTTTGGGTTTGGGTTGGGGTTTTTTTAGACAATGTTGAAGCACTGGTATGAGCCGACTATGAGCTTCTTAGCACTTTAAAAGAAATATTGTAGTAGAAGTGATCCTCTTACTGTGTTCTGGGTGAGTAGGTTTAAACAGAACATAAATACTCCCATCGGGAACCACTTTCCTGGCTTGGCTTGAAAGAGTCTAGTGCCTGGATCTTGTTTAAAAAAAATATGACAGGCCGAAGTCAGAGAGTACTCAAAAGAATAGAAAATTAAAAGCAAACCAAAACAAAGAAACAGAGCATGAGCCACAGACTGCCCCAGTGACAGTTTCACAGCATTCTACAGTCACACTGTGGCACATTTCTAACACTTCTCATCAACAAAAAATACTAGGTCTATACAACCATGACAAAAGAAGAAGAGAAAGCCATTCTGGCTTTGAAAGAGCTATGAGTTCTTAACTGAGCTGCAGCACAACAAACACTGCTAACACAATTATACCTGTATTAGAAATCTATTTAAAGAATCAGAAATACGTACAATCCCACATTTTCTTTGAGACATGCCATCACAGAAAGTTAAAAAAAAACAGAACCGGTAAAATAGTTTTTATTTAGAATTTTAAATAAATTAATTAATTAAAAAAAATTCCTTTCCCTCATTAAAAACACTTTTGCAGAAACAATCTTACTCCAAAGCTTTTCCGATTACATTTTGTGAGTTTAAAGTTCTGCTTACACACAAAAATAATCATCTAGATGCAACTTTATTAAACAACAACTGAGTTAATGTTGTAAGCCAAAGTAAGAGAACAAGCTCTTCAGCTTGCTATCTAAAACAAAGAAAAGGGAGGGAAGGGTTTGTCAAAGATGTGACAAATGGCTGTTTTCTTTCCTATTTTTTTAGAAGTATTATTGAAACAAAAAGCAAACACAAAACCTTAAAATATGCCAAACCACATCCATGTAAAATAACTTTGCATTACGCAGCACCTTTAAGACAAAATTCCAGCATAAGGCTGTCAAAATAATACCTCCAAAGGGCCCATTTACATTTCCCTAGCAGCTAATGAATTGCCATTGAAAATGGCAGCAGGCAACCTTATGGGAAACATCTTTAAATCTGTTTTTCTTCTTTCTAAGGTATGAGCTCAAACTCTACACACTTAAGAGTGAAACACACCCTGTTAGCTCCAAGTGAAGACAGCAAGAATCCCAGTGTACCTTTGACAAAAATTCATGAAAGTGATATTCATTTTTATATATAGAAAGGGAAAACAAAAGAGAAGAGGTACTGCTCAGGTAAAAAAAAAAAATATCAAATGGTAGAAAAATACACATGGACAGCATTTTATAGTATCTAATACAGGTTCTTAAAAGAAAACTACATGCAACAGGAAAGAGTAGTTATTATCATTTTCTATGTGCCAAGAGCTACTTTGAGACAGCAAGCCTTACAGAACCTAACTTCACGCAGTGTCTCGATTACAGTTCACTCACACTCAGAAGCCCCTGTACAATACAAGAACGAATCCTAATTAGCTCTAATAAAAGCCTCTTTAAAGGCACAGCTCTTCATAGCCCTCTTCTGACTTCTAGGCGAATTGAAGAGAAGATGAACACTGGAAACAAACTGACTACAAGACAAATAGTTTACTTTCTACCAAAATAGTATAAAACAGCTTTGTCTAAATTGGGAAAACAGAGATTGACCTTGAATAATTGGAAAATGGGGTATAAAGATTGACTGCTTCTTGAATGGTGACATGAGATCTGAGTCTCAAGTTTACCTAATCCTAGACATTTTGATAAAATGATTGCAAAACGGTAATAGCAAAAGCAAGGTATCATTAAACTAATGAAGCATAGTTGATTAAATGTTTAGCTAGCCAGAAGAACATAGGGTACATGAATGTTAGTGACAAAGAAAAGCTAATGTAAAGTTGATGACCTGGGATATAACCTAGCCCAATTAGGAAAGGAACAGCCTAACACTTTGACAGGGTTGCTAAAAAGAAAGTTGGAGGGAGCAACTTAAAAATCCTCTTTCCTGAGAGTTTTCACTTTGATTTAACAGTACACTGTAATTTGCTCCTCCTCTCCCCCAAATTAGCTTCTACTGTGCAATCATCCAAAACTCCCAAGAAAAACCTTCTCACAACTGCCTCCAGAGAAAGAGCCCAGCAAAAGAACAAGAGTCTTACTGTCTGTGCCTCTTGTCCACAGTTACCATTGTCTGTTCCTTTCTTAATCCTAGGCAAAAGACAAGATTCATATGTGAAGGAATGATTAAATTATCAAGGCAAATAGAGAGACTATGTCAGAACTGCAGATCATAGGAGCATGTTCTTGCACTTCGGTCTGGGTAGGCAACCCTGCTACAACCTTACTATGCAATGGGATAAAACCTCAGTCGATGGTAACCATTCCCTACAGGAATAAACTCAACTATATTCCATACAAAGGAATGACAGAGTATTCTAACCAGGTTGCTAAACAACTAAGAGAGTAGGACTGTGGTAATGCTGCAACACACGATTATTCAGTCAAGCATAACACCTACAGCTTGACAAGCCATGCCTCATTCAACCTCTGTTTCCTACCACCCAAGCTTACCTCACTGCCGAAGTATTTGTGTGGACAGCTACATCCAAAGACGTGTAGGAACACCCAGGTGAGACAAAGGTGGAGAGTACCGAGACATAAAGATGACTTAATGGCACCTTAGTGTTGTTTGGATGCCAGTTTTGTAATTAGGCATAGCATCATTTTGATCATCCGGTGCCAATGTCTGGAATTCCAAGCCACAGCCAGCTTTTATTTTTCCCTTTGCTGTTTTTCACAGCGAACTTCAAGTTTCTAGGGACTGCAGCATCAATTCCTAATGGCACAGGCATCTTTCTCTTCAGCTGTCAATAAAGATGTAATCAGCTGAGAATTTGTGCTTCACTGCTTCCATTCTGTTATTTAACAGTGACAAATAAGGATAAACATTGGACGCCACAGTCTGAGATCCTTATTAGTGTCATGCTGCTTTCCACTGAACAGGTCTACTGAAAAGAATAAGAATCCGAAGAGACATGAATACACCTGAGCTTCCAAACTGCTTCATGTCTCATCTTGAGCTACATTTCAGTGCGCAGGAATGTAAGCCATATATGTATAATATATTACACACTTTTTCCTCTCCACCAACAATTTTAGAGAAAACTACTTTGCTTCCAGGCTGGTATTTGTCTTACAACCAACAAGCATGTATTATTGGAGGAAGGACTTAAATCTTTCAGCAAAAGAGTTCTCTCAAGGCTAGCATGAAAAAAAAAAACAGAACTGGGCATTTTTGCACTCCTGTATATTTGAATGCATCCTTTAAGATCAGTCATCCTGACAGTATCATAGGGATTGATGCTTTTAAATGAGGACCTATTTGTTTGAAAGCTCCCCTTTAAAATAATTTCAGGGTTGTGATTGTGTTTTCCATACTGCTTGCTTTTTCAGAAAATGTCATCTGAAGTTCTAATTCTACTAATTGAAATTCCTGTTCTGCCTGAGACTAAATTAGGCATCTTCACTTTATTCATCAGTATTTGTTTCCAGAAGCCTGCTTCAGCCAGCATCTGAATTGCAGAGCAGCAGTTATGTCCAGCATAAGCATATGCCTAACAGAGTGAGTTCCAACTAGTTTATATACTCCTTCAATTCCCTAATTCCTTCACTCTGCTACAAACTTCCTGCAAGACTTCAGACATGTCATTTCACTGTACCTCAGTCACCTTCCACAAAACTGAAATAATTACACAGGGGTTTTACGCAGGGGAAGCTTAGAGTGAAATGCTCAAAGGTAGGCAGAGTCACAGAGATTATTTTAATGAGATTTCTGAGAAAGTTCTCATGAAGAACAACTTTAGTGGATAATTTTCATCAAAAATTTGCATTTTGAACAACCCATGGAAGACAAAGTATGCTCTAAGGAATAAGAAGAGTCATTATCCCCTACCCTTTCATAATTGACCTTGCTTCTTTTGGGGACACAGAGGTATGTCACTGTCACTGTACTGAGCTATTCAGCCCATACGTAGCTCAAACTGGGGCCATCAGTCTAGGAAAAAGTCAAAGCAGGGCAAGCATTCATTTTTCCCCTGTTACTCACTTAGCCTTCAGCTATTTTCATAGCATTTACTGAGCCTTATATGGTCTCTCTACTGAGTAGGACCTAAAGGATTCCTCTTCAGAGCACTCGATCAGTCTCCCTTTGAACCCATGTAATGAAAAGATGGAAAAAATATACTCTCCCCCTTTCCCTCCAACGGTGATTCCAAATGCACTGTGCTAGCACACATCCTGCCTCAACAGACTGTTTTCAGATCTTCCACTTAACTGCCAACATTTTTAGGCTCCTGTCCACAGTGATCAAGAGATAAAACTGAAGACACAAATATCCAGTGCTGGGCGCAAAATCCTCAAACTTCCTGAATAAAAGGCAATCATGCCATTGTTAAAACTGACATAAATCATTAGAAACACACTACTATTAAGAAAGAAAACTTGGCATAATACTGAAGTACAATAAAAAAGGAGCAGAAAGAATGCCCACAGCATTTAACACTGGGAACAAAAACATACAGACAAATGATAGCTTGTTTGTGAAGCAGATTCCAGACCTGCTTGAGCAAGTTTCAGAGGAGAGCCACGAAGAGGATCCAAGGGCTGGAGCACCTCTCCTATGGAGACAGACTGAGAGCTGGGCCTGTTCAGCCTGGAGAAGTCAAGTCTTTGGGGAGACCACAGAGCAGCTTCCAGTGCCTAAAGGTGGCCTACAAGAAATCTTTAGGGGGACTTTTTACAAGGGCATGTAGTGACAGAACAAGGATGAATGACTTTAAATGGAAAGAGGACAGATTTAGATTAGATATTAGGAAGAAATTCTTCCCTGTGAGGGTGATGAGGCACCTGAACAGGTTGCTGAGAGAAGTTGTGGCTGCCCCGTCACTGGAAGTGTTTAAGGCCAGGCTGGATGGGGCCTTGAGCAATCTGGTCTACTGGAAGGTGTCCCTGCCTGTGGCAGGGAGGCTGGAACTAGATGGTCTCTCAGGCTGCTTCCAACTCTAACCTTTCTATGATCCTATGATTATTTGTGATTACTATCTCGCACCATTCCTTCAATGTTCTTCCTAACACTGCTCGCTGCTTGCCACTGCATTTATAGCAAACTTCCTGAAAGGTCATATTGTACCAAAAAACTCTCTTAGTATTAATGGAATTTTGCATATATGTTAGACGTTTCATGTAGGCCTCTGATCTACCACAAGGAAGGAACCAATAAAGACGAATCCACCACATCAGTTTCTATTGATAATGCTGCTTCTACACTGTAGGTTTTAATTCAAGAAAAATGATGTCTGCTGCATCCAGAAGGATCTGGATCTAGGCATGTTTTTACAGTTAACTTTTTGAACTTGCTAAAAAAATTTTAGGTATACTAATACACATTTACCAAAAATCATCAAGCTTTGCTTTTTCAATTAAAGTTCTTATTGAAATTCAAGAAGTCTCAAGAAAGACATTTTCACAGAATATTACCTTTTATATATTGCCAGTTTGAGACATGAGAGCTCTTTCTAGTGTGATAACAACTTAAAATATGCTCTCTGAGCCATGATATTGCATCTCGAGCTCTTCCTTGGAGCTAAGACTCAAAAAAAAAAAGTAAAGTCTGATTTATATTTCATGAATTAACTAATTTAATAGAAAAGTAAGGATAAATACACCATTTTATTCAGTCAGAATTCAGGAAGCAAAACTTAGGAAGACAGGAAAAAAAGTCTTATGAAGTCTAATAATGTTATTCTGATTAAAAAAAGAAGGTAGCTTTGCAGTTATAGGAAAGCCTCCACACAAGTGAGACTGAATTAACAATCATCTAAATTAATAACAGCAGGACATAAAGGGATAAAATTAAGAAACAGCAGAAACATACAGATTTTACAAACAAGAATCCAGATAATGACAAAAGGAAGAACTTAATAAAAAAAAAATGGTTGGGGTTGGGTTTTATTTTCAATTTACAGTATACTGCAAGTTTAAAAGAAAACAAAAACAAAAAACAAAACAAGAACAAAACAAAACAAAAAAAAAAAACCAAACAAAAAAATGGGGGGGGGGGGGGGGGGGGGGGGAATAAACAACCCACCCTGAATGCCCTTTCCTGGTATATCCCTAACTTAGCATCCTATTTGAGTTGTTGATGAGTTGCTTTATATCTGGCTGCCCTTACCGAGACACAGATCTCCATTACTACAGTATCACACGATAACAGCCCACCACTGTGGTGCACCACTGACAGAAGTACATCACACAGGGAAGTAAGATACATGATACATGCATTGCCTTGTTCAATTACTTTTGGATAACAGATTTTATAATCATTTCAGATTACATCTTCAAACTGTTTTTTTGCCCCACTATTCCAGTTTGGCTCCCACTTCAGAGTGGCAGAGGCTTTATGAATACCCACTTTTATTGTTAGAAATGGAGCCACTCCAATTCTCTGGCAAAACAAGAGTCGCACTGGAAACAGCAATCATCTGAATCTGATCTGACTTAATAAACAATTCTGGATTTAGTTTTTGAAGAACTGAAGTGAAATCTTGCCTGACTTGCCAGGAGGTGGCTGGAAGCCTGGAGTATCAACATCTCTTAAGTTCAGGTACCTAGTCATGAGCAGAGAATTTGGACATCCCCACTATACATCCTGTACCAGTGCCAGAGATCCTGAAGCTTTTCATTATCTTGACTGTGACTGCCCAGAGGCCTTTCATCTCCAAGAGCCCCACACATGAGGAGGAACCTGTTCTGGCTGAACAGCCTGAGACATTTGAGGATCCATTATTCAAGTCAAGTTTCACACATGCGTGTGCCCCTCCCGGTATAGAGTTAAATGCTGCCAAGAGAGCATGCCTGCCAAGTAGACTATCACTGGAAGGGGAATATCCTGGTTTGCCTCATTTGCCCTGGCTTTTCACAGTCCCTGTTCCCTATCCCAGTAATGTAACATCACATTGGACCAGCTCAGATGCTTACCAAGCTTTTACTGAAGCGATTCAACACACTGTCCTCATACCATAGAAAATTGTTGCGGTTTTTGTCCTGGGGGTAAGGGGTTAGGACCAGCTAGCTAACCACCAGCTTGCTGAGCTGAACTGACTCAGTAAGCAGCCGTCTACATCCAGTCAAGCAAGTGTCAAGACCAAACAGGGAAACCATCTGGTCTGCAACAACAGAAAGCCTCTGCCCTCCTTCACAGGCTTCTTCTGCCTGATCAGATGAGCTACAGAATCTGCCCTCTGTCTTCTGAAAAACTGACTTCTCCCTTCTTCTGGAATAAGTTCTTCCAGAGAACAACTTCATTCTGGCTTTTTTTAGTTAGCTATTAAAGGTTACCATTTGTGTTTCATTTTCCCACAGAAAAATTCTCCTGAAGGACCCACAAACTTTCTGACATACACATTCTGATTTCTGAGTAGAGAGTCTCTGCTCAGGGCTCCCTGCAGGCTCCTTGTCTCAGAAGTGAGGCTCAGAGCAAAGCTTCTCAAAGGGATGCTCTTATCCCAAGCAGTGGCTATGGGAAAGAGATCGCAACCATGTGGCATCTCAGTACGGTATGTGTTTTCAAATTAAATCAAACCTTTGTACATGAGCATTTCCAAATTGGATCTAGGGTGACAAAAATGCATATATATTTTGCATGGCTTGTCTAGAACATAATTTATTTGAAAAAACAAACAAACAATTTTTTTCGTAGACTGACAATACCAGCTTTTAACCAACTGGGTTTGGAAATCTTTCATTTCAAACCTTCACATGTTAATGCTAATTCGTAACTATTTTTATGTCATCTCTATGCTTTATTTTAAAAACTTCTTTTGCCTCCTTTATTTAAATGGCAAGGTACTGGCAGAGGGGCAGGCTGCTGGCATCACGGTCTGTTTTGCCCATGATGGTAATTGGTAAGTGATCTCCCTGTCCTTATCTGGAACCACAAGATTTTTTGCTTCATTTTCTCCCATTTCGGTTCAAAAGGGCAAGTGAAAGAGCAGCTGGGTGGGCATCTGGCAGCCAGGCAAGGTTAATTCACCACACCTTCACTGTGTTCTTCCCCAGAAATCTATTTTTAAGAAGTTGAAGGAGATACTAGAAAAACATAATACGAACACCTACAGCATCGGGAAATAATTCCTTCTTCTCCCTTCCCAGAAAAGCTTTACCAATTGCAAGAATCTTTAGATGAAAAAATGGTAGCTTTATAATGGAAAACAGATATTTCACAGTTTTAGTAGTAGAAGTAACAGCAGCAGTACTACCACTACTACACCTACTAACAGTAATATACTTCTAACATGAAAGAAGTGTTGATTGAAAGTTATTAACCAGGACCAATAAGACACTAAGAATAGTCTCTAACTGTCAAAACTGACCTAGATACTCTCTTACAAAATAAACTATAATTTTCTTTTGCAGAATCCACAAGGTGGCCACCGTTGCTTGGGAAACCTAGTTTCTAACACATAAATTTAAGAATTTAATGCATTTGGAACCTCACATAAATTATCCACCTAGTGCAATACTCTTATTCATTTTTAAATGGACCCCCACAACAATATCAAATTTAGACTACTGAATGTTTCCCTAAGTATGGTCTTAGATCAGGCCAGACTTAGATACACAGATTCAAAATCCGTAACTCACTCTGGTCTCTTAAGCATAGTTGGGTCCAGCTTCTGCCATCCACTGACTGAGAATCTCCAAGTCCTTCTGGGGGAGACTGTGTGGACATAAACACAGGATCAGAGCTTTACTCATGCTTATTTAGGCTCTTGTACCTAAGTCATTATTTTCTGCTAATAATGTACTTACATTTGGGTCACTCTGTTAATATTGTGGGTTTTATTAGTACATACTCATAAACTCAGAATACATTCACATCTTTTTTACTCTATGTAGCTTGGATCACTCCAACCACATAAATATAGCGTAATTACAGAAAGTAAAGAAAAAGTGCGTATGGACCAAGTACAAAACAACTTCAATACTGACAATAAAACAGGGTAAGATACTTTTTTAGAGAAAGACACTGTGAATATGCACATAAACAGTAAACAATAACGTCCTGTTTACTGGTATCCTAATATAAAAAACAAGCAGTGCCCTTATGTATCATGTAGGAAGTTAAACTGTCCTTTTTTCATGGCACATTATTAAATTTTGGAAACTTCTGTCACAGGATTTTGTACATGCTAAAAGTAAATGAGATTAAAGAAATATTTCCAAGAGGGATTAAAAAAAGTCAATGATTAGCTTTGAGGTATCCAGGTACTATGATCTGAATGGAGCCCTAGAAAAGTAATCACTGGACCCATGCCCTGGTTTTATATTCCCTTCTTAAACAGCAGCTTCATACCATTGCTGGAAATAGGAGCAGCAACTAATGCATCTTTGGCTGTATTCCACACAGGAGTTCTTTCACACAGGTGGACATACACACAGACTCTGTTGGGTATGCATATTTAAATGGTCTGATAAAAATTCAGGTGTTTTCAAAATAGTTGCTTTCTTGTCACAAAGCCTACATGGATGTGTAAAATATATGAGCAAGCACAGGGCAATGAAAAGCAATGAAAATAGGAAATATACAGTGAACCTGGAAGATCGAACAGCGCCAAACTATCCAGCTATTCAGTCTAATCGAATAACATCTGCAATGCCAAAATAACTTGATACAATAACATCTGTATCAAAACTAGTCAATTAATTTTGGGAACTGTAATCAACTGAAATTTTCATCTCAACAAAGATGACAAACTCTAGGGATATACGATCTGCAGTGTAAGTGCCATGCTAAATGCCTACTTTAAAATCACATGTATATTGTGTTTCTCAGAATGGAAAGACTTTTCCAGTGTGAGGCACTTTGAATCCTTTGAGCCATGGTGACAATTTTCTGAAGTAATCTGTGTCACATTTAACCATGTTTGCCTCCAAATATCAGTTATTTCTACAAGACAGAAAATAGAAATTCAAATGAACAACATAAAAAAAAGACGGAAAACCCTTTTAAGACAAGTCCATGTAGATGTAACTGAGGTAAGAAGTTCAGAGGTTTAAAACAGAAACAATAACAGGCAAGTCTGAACACTTGACCCATGCAAAATTATAAACTGTAATTCTATAAATATAAGACCTCTGCTTGAGGAAGGAATTAATCTGTTTATGACTAGGATTATGTTATGCTAAATTTCAGTACAAGGATCTGGCCACCTTGCAAGCACTGAAACCTAGGATAAGCAAATTTCACATCAACTTTCAGAAGCGCAGGAAGAGGTATAAAACACAAAGCTCACAATCCTTCACTGTCCCTCCCCCCCAATAACAGTGCTGCAGTTGCACAGTGTTTCTAATTTAAAGCCACTAAGTTGTTAAGAGATGGAAAATAAAGACAGATTTTGAAAAAATTCCTTTTCTTGTGAGCCTACATTATTTACACTAAATGTGCTTACGGCTCCTCCTTCAGAGAGAGGACGGATAAAGGAGGGATAACTCTTTGTAATTAACATTTACAAAATAGTATTGGCTGCTTTTAAGATTTTATGTTTTGCAGAAAACAGATGATAAAGATTTAAAATCAATTTCTAACACAACACAAAGTATTCCCCCAAAGTTTATATGAAACCACACAGCTCAGCTAACAGCTCTAAGGCAAGGTAGCTATGACTTCCATTACTTCTCTAGCACCAGATGTGTACACGGCTGTCTAAAAGGATTTAGCCATTCTTTATGACCTTTAAAGTGTCAGCACAAAGTAAAGATACCAAAATAATAGACAGTTGGAAAACCATCATGGACGCTACATGTGCTATGACAATCTGCACATGCAAAATCTGAGATTTGTTCTGCTGGTACCTTTACTGGACTGTGCAGGCATGCTCCACCAGCTTCTACTGATGCTTTCCCAGATTTTCATCATTATACGCTCAGCCAACATAACTGCAAGGGCTGGTGCCTCTCATGCAAGGTTATCAAAGTCAGACCATATCAAGATTTTGTCAAAAAGTCACAAAATTGGTCCTAGATGACCTTGACAGACTTCAGCAAACAACTGGCTATGGTGCCTTTCGGGTGGAATTTTGGTAGTGAGCACTGGCTGGTGTAGCAGGAAAGCAATGTCCCAAATTCTGTGAACTACAGGAGCACATGCAGTCACTTTTCTGTTCTTCAGGAAAAAACCCACCTCCAAGACACATGAGCAAACAGATTTTATGCAGGTGAAAGGCAAAAAGAGGAATGCTAGCACAGACCTTCTGTAAAGCGTATGGCCAGCAGCTATACCAGGACAGAACAGGAGCCCATTCCCATCTGCTTCCACTGGTGGGAGCACATACACAGGGAACACCGCCAGCTGTGCACAGCTTGCGCACACCAGGGTAGGGGAGACCAAGACCTGGAGCTAGGGGCTGCCAAACTTCCAATGATTCCTTCGGCCACCAGCTTGACCCCAGCCTTGGAAAACTTGTTTTGTGATAATGTTCATTTACTTCATTTAATGCTCATTTACTTCATTTAACGCTCATGAAGGGGTAAAGTCAGGACAAAAATGTAGCCATAGGCCAGTTTCAGTCAGCTCCTTTTCTCCACAACCTCATAAGCATCAATCTTCCCCTTTTCTAGCTTCCATATAGGACACTTTAAGATCGCCCAGCTGAGAAATATGCATAGTGGTGATATCTGTATATTACTGGAAGCACACATTAGTGAATACTACTCATGCTAATACTAAAATAAACCTTGTTTTTCCTGCAGCTATACTTACTTAATCCTTACTGAAAACAGTTGCTTACTAGCCTTATGCATCTCTCCTTTTCTGAGTTTCCTTTGAGAACTGCAGTCACGGACCACTGCAACGTCCTAAATACATCCTCTGTTGTTTGGCTTGGCAACTTCAGCGTTCAAAAGTAGCCTTCGCTTAAGTGACAATCTAGTTTAGTTCTCAGTTCTGTCTTCACATGAGCATCGCATGCTTTCAGTCTTGTTCTCATGTAATGCATGCCCTTCCTCTTGTACTTCCTTTTAAACAAATTAAAAAACCAACACAGATACAGAAAGAAGAATTATTTTAAAACCATCCTTTTCAATCAGGAATGAGGATTCTGCTTGTCTACAGCAACCAAGTAATAATTTATTGGTGAATAAAACACAGGAAAGTTATAACACAATCATTATACAAATCTCCATCAAAACAAGCAAAAAGGCCCTTACATGTCATTAGTCTCTCTGTAATGAGATAGCTATGCAGCAAGTGAATAGTGTTGGCACAACACTGGCTTCATTTACACATGGTTTAAAGCAAGTAGATAAAGTTATAATCTCACTGTTCAGTGGATATTAGAGATTTTATTCTTTTACTGTGTGTGCAACCCTGACGGATGGTTAATATCTTGAAACAGGTCCCAAAAGAGCAAGAAAATGAAATTGTGAGGGATAGAATTACAGTTCTATGTCCCATAAGTAAAATTGGTATTTATTTAGGTTTTTAAAAATATATTTATTGTCTTTCATAAAAACTCGTAAGTAAAAACCAGATCTCAATAGACTCAAATGATCACATTGGGAAAATATGCAGATATTGCTTACAACTATGTCATAACAGAACTTAAGCTGTGCATGCAAAAACAATGCAGAAAGGAGGCAGTAATAAGTAAATTGCCGTAGTGATACAAAGAAAAGAACGGCAGTCTCAGTGGTCTGCTGCTTTTTAAGTGACTGAAGGGGAGGTAAGGGCAGTTCTTGACTGTACTCCACATTTTATGCTGAACAAGAGCTCACAAACATGGACTGAGAAAGATGATCCCTAGTTTGTGTCAGCTGTCAGATCTCTAGGTAGTTTACATGACCCCACAAGTTCCATCTCTAATGCAGACAAGCTCGTTGACACCAGATTTCAAGTTTGTTGAACAAAATAATGTTATACAGTGGATATGCTCAGCTATCATGTTCATCCTAAAGGCATAAATAGTCTCTTGTACGGCCTGAGTCCAAACCAAAAAGCAACATTAGTATGAATAACCCAAGATGGTTGCAGAAGTCTCTGAGAACCAGAGAGGGTAGCTGCTGGTCTGAGACATTTGTAACAGCTTATTCTAATGAAGGCAAATATTTCAGCTATGCATATTCAGTCACTTTTTTGGAGCTATGTCTTCCACTTGAAGGAAGATGCCATGAATGAAAATGCTGCAAAAGCCCTTTTTTGTCTCCCACCCATAACACACCTGTGTATTTAGCTTCAAGCAACTCTCTTCCATTTATAAAACTAGTTTTATTAATAATAAGATGCCAATAACATTGATTCAACCAAGCAAATGAGTGTTGTATCACACACAGGGCAAAAAAATCCTTGTTTAGTTTCCGCATTGCTGGTGCTCAAGTCCATGCTGTCAGCTGATTTCTAAAAAGCATCTATGGGACAGTCAATTATTAAGTAGCTCCACAGCTGAAGGACTTTGAAGCTGCTCATTCCAGGCTCCCTTCCAGGGTAGGATGTTCATCATTAACTAGGAATTTGTTCAAATCCTGCTAACTCCCAATTTTGGCACACCAGAGTTGTACACCTCAGCAAAATACAGAGAAGGTATTTTCTGTCTTGTTCTCAATACCCTTCCTGATGATACCCAACATTCTAACAGCCTTTTTCGCTGGTGCTGCTACACTAAGATGACAATACCAGGGAATTGTTGATGATGACTCCAAGACCTTTACTAGTGCAGCCCTGACAAAATTCATGTTGTATCCTCCCAGGGTGACATGCATGAGATAGTTCTTGTTTGCTGTAGCCCTAAGTGGAATTGAAGTCTGTGTTCTATTTGATTCCACTTTCTGTAGCCATATGAATGAATTCAAATGAAAATATGATATATTAATGTTGTCAAGTAATGTACCTGCCACCTGCCTTTGCGTCCTGCCTCGAACTCACAAGATACATCACACAAGTACTGTAAAAAGATACGACAAAATACTTCAGGATTGGCAGCATCAGGCAGGCTTAGGAGTCCATGACAGACCTTTTGTTAACTGACATCAACTTTCTGCATATTTTCCTCTTTGAATTACTGAGCAGAGCTCATATATTAACATACCATATAGTATATATTTTACTACTTTTAAAGTTACCATCTGTAGAGATTGAGGATATATTACTGCTAAAAATTTCAATATTGTAACATCTTTCCAGTGTTCTGTTTTGAAAATGAAATTAATGCAACTAACACAGCTACATTTAAAAGTTCTGTCTTCTGTCTGACTATCCACATTGGATCATTCCAAAATGCCCATAGTATGGTATTCTCCCTTTCTCCCATACTATTTAGTGTCATCTGCTTGCTTGCGGATAATCCTTTTTCTTCATTAGCAACAAATCCCAAGAAAGCTTAATTCCTTTTACAAGAATCAAAAAATAATCATGTTTTTGAAAGGTCATTTTTTATAGCATGATTAAAACTTTTGGTAATCCAATCACTTAATAGCAAACTAAATCCATCTAAAAGATCTAATTCAAAGTACTTAGATAGCATGGATTACCAAAGCACCCAATCATTTAACATTTTCCAGAATGGCTGAGCTTATAATAAAGCGAGTCAGACCATCACTACAGCAGTTACAAGGGGATTAGCCACTCCCTACCTGAGGCTCATCAAAAAGGCTCACTACAAGGTTGGAAAAGCCATCCAACAGCTGAGCTAAGAACATTGGTCTGTCTAAGAAGGTTAAGATGCTAAGATGCATTGGCTACAGAAGAAAACTGACAATGAGAAGCAGGAGTGAATTCTAAATTGAAAAGAACAGAAATCTCTAGGTAGTACAGATGGGTCTTCAGCAGGAGAACCAAGGTAAGCAGGAGTGAGTTCTAAATTGAAAAGAACAGAAATCTCTAGGTAGTACAGATGGGTCTTCAGCAGGAGAACCAAGGTTAGCAGAAAGTATTGACTGGTTTTGCACAGCCATGTGAAAAAGCTGAAGCCCTGAGAAAAAGAGTCTGGGCACGGTGCCATGCCTTCTTGAGTTCAGAGGGCAGGCTGCCAGCCTATACTTCCAAGTCATAACAGATTTCTCCTGCCAAGCATCTCTGTGAAAAATGAGTATTAATTCTCTTATTTTAAGAAGGCACACTCTTACTATCCTCAAGGATAGAGGAAAGGTAGGAAAATATTATTAGTATTTTGCATTTTATCAGTTCTGATTAAAGTTTCCTATTTAAACTAGATCTCCCAGGATGTAAGACCTAGGGAAGGGTTCATGAAGAGCTCTTTTTATTGGAGGGAGAGGGGAGATGGAGGATGTAGCAGAGCTCCTGAGTGTCTCACCATTCAACCTTCAGAAAGGAAAACTGGCACTGATTTTGATTTGCTTATTGGGGGGGAGGGGGCACAATTATTGTGTTCTGCTACATTATTTCAGCCTCAGAACTAGTTTGCCTACCTTCTTTATTTATCAACCCCTCTCCTGTGATTTTTCACAATATCTACAGTTTGTGCAGAAGAATGCAAACTCAATGCCCTAAGAAAACAAAAGGACAAGGGAGAATAAAAAAAAAAAAAAAAAGGGCACAAAGTATTTTTACACAATAAAACAATATTCTTCTTCATCAACAACAACAGAGAAGTATCTTACAAAGGAACTTCCCTCTTATACCTCCAGACCAACATAAAGCACTGATGAACAACCTCAGTGAGTACTTGATCTCTGCAGCTACTCTGCTCTAGTACTGCAACTTCCTCGGAGAGGCCTTTCTCCCCCAAATGCAGTGACCAACTTACATAGCAGCTGATTCAGCTGTCCAAATTTCTGAACTACATTGCGAATACCTTTCACAAGAGTTAGAAGTAACTTTTTTGCTTTATCCATAGCTAAAATAATCAGGACTAGGGGTCACAGAATCATAGAACCACAGAAGGTTTGGGTTGGAAGGTATCTTAAGAGATCATACAGAGCAATCCCCCTGCCAGGGGCAGGGACATCTTTCACTCAGATTGCTCAAACCCCCATCCAACCTAACCTCAACAGGTCCAGAAATAGGGTATCCACAACTGCTCTGGGCAACCTGTTCCAGTGCCTCACCATCCTCATTGTAAAAAGTGTCCTACTTCTGTCCAATTCAAATCTAAACTCCTTCAGTTTAAAACCACTGCCCCTTGTCCTGTCACCACAGGCCTTGACAAAAAGTTTCTCTCCATCTTGCTTATAAGCCTTCTTTATATATCAAAAGACTGCGATAAAGTCTACCCTGGAACTTTCTCTTCTCCTTGCTGAACAACCCCAACTCACTCAGCCTTTCTTCACAGGAGAGGTGTTTCATCCCTCTGATCATTCTTATGAATCTTCTCTAGACCTCCCCAGACAAGACCATGTCAGTCTTGTACTGGGCATCTCAGGGCTGGATGCAGTGTTCCAGGTGGGATCTCACTGGAGTGGAGGACAGGGACAGAATCACCACCCTTGACCGGACAGCCATGCTTCTTTTGATGCAGCTCAGCATACAGTTGGCTTTCTGGGCTGCAAGCGCACATTTCCAGCTCATGTCCAAAGCAGTAGTAAGAATGCACAGAATCTGGAAAACTCTGTGAAGTCTTAAAAACAGCAACAATACTTTCCATAAAAACTCCTCTATGAAATGCTTGTGTATTTCAAAATCCTATTTAGGTGCACAAGGAAGGGACTATAATGCCCAGCTGCTTCTGAAAGAATTACAATATGCTCAAAATTTAAGATGCTCTAATTAGGCATAACTTTCTGTCCCAGGAGTGAAGTGCGCAGGTCAATGAACATCTATGGACATCTTGGTTAACCTAAGGTTTAAAACTGCAATTCCAGATACGACAGTGAAACAGTCAATATAAGAAATTTACCACAAAGTTTCATCTTCCGGAGATTTACAGCTCACTTAAGCCACCTTTATTTGGACAGAACTTCATGCATAAGCTATAAACTCAGAAGTTACAGGAGATAGAAAGCAGACAGAAGTTCTGTTAGAGGGAAATAATCCTAGAAATTCTGATCAATACCACAAAGAAAACTACCTACTCCGACTAAAAAGATACCAACTAACCTATTAGTACATGCTTCTAAGAAGTATATACATACTCTGTGGTGAAAGCAACTTCTCACCAGTGACTTGTACTAGAAGCAATGACCTGTTCTACTGAATAGAATATATTTCATCTGACACAGCTGTGTTCACAGACTGGAGTGTTTAGTATCTGTAAATATTAAAGCCTATATATGACAACCTGAATCTCCTAGGAAAAGCTTTGCTCACATTCACTTAATTTGCATGGAAATCCAAAAATCCTGTATGATTTTTACTGGAGAGAGATTCAGTCAAGCAATTATGTGGAATATGGCAAGGTTTTAAACACAACAGCAATACCTCATAGCACTTTAAAAGCAAGAAGTGAAGTCTGCTATAGCTAATGTAAATGGTAAAGTGAAAATGTAATCAGCATGTAATTAAAACAGTTGATACTCATACAGGATTAGAGTCAAGACTCCTGATCTGGCAAAATCATATCCTGCAATTTTTCTAATGTCAAGTAATCCAGGTCATACCTGCCACACAATTCACCAAAAAGCCAGACTCCCCTAATGCTCAGTACAGTGAAGAGTCAGGAAGGCTGAAAAAAAACCAAAACCAGGTCAAACACTGGCTTCTGCCCTGGTGAAGCACTCTCTAGGGCCTTTCCGCCTAGGTCTTGGTACACTCTTGGAAAAGATACTGTAGCATCTATTTTCATCAGCAATGAAAGGAAACAGTGACTTTCTCACAGACAACCAGGCACAAGATGCTTAGGTAGCAGGGGAAGACAGTTAAAACCTCAGCTTCACTGCTGAGGCATAGCAAAAGTGTAAGAACATATCCCTAAAGGACACAATATTTGTTCAAGCGTTTTTGGGTTTTTGAATCAAACTAACAATGAAGATGGAGACCAATTTATTTATCCTCTGCTTTTTGTTCTACTGGAGTCCACCTTGTTTGCATGGTAAACCTCCCCCATGTTTGTAATATATAAAGTTCTCTACCACAGGAAAGGAAAAAAAATTAAAAAATAAAAATCTGGGGCATATAGAGTTAATTAGTAAATATCACAGGTACTGAAAGGTCAGAAAATCAGTGCCCCTTTGGAAACTTGTGCATTCAAGCCATTACTAATACAGCTCAATTCATTAATTATCAGCAAATGAGCTGATAGTCCTCAGGTTACCTGATTATGAAGAGACAAGGTAAGATAGAAGGAATAAGAAATCCTGTGGGATCCCTGGTAGATCTCTCGCCCAACAGGGAGGCAAAAAGGACTTCAGAATGGATTGTGGAGTATCATGGACTGTAGAATGAACAACTAAACAGCGTCACAACTGTGATTCAGTCACAAGATCAGTAATTCTGTACTTTGATTCTCTTTAAACTGCCAAGGAGAACATAAACTCATTGCTACGTCTCTGCTCTTGTTTCCACCACCTAACCTATCACACAAGCTACACTACCACTTTATTTGGTTTACACCAGCACAGTGTAAAAAGATAACAATTTAGAAGGAACAGCCAACAAATAGATATAAGTTGCACATAAAGGTACAAAAGCTTTCAGAATACAGTTATATCAATTAAATCAACTACTAACATTATCCTTCAAAAAACAGACATTAACTGCAGGCAACGCAGATTGTCTTAAAAACTTATGAATATACAGCTTTAACCAAACAGATGCACATAGGAATGAGAGAGAAAAACAGCTGTCTCAATGAAGACAAGCCAGACCGCAGAGGCCACTGGCAATTGTGCAGGAAAGAGTGGTGGCTGGCACCTACAGCTGCAATAAGTGATTTACCAAATGAATGGCTGCATGTTCCTGAAACCTACAGAAAAGCTGCCGAGGCAACTTTTACGCTCAAGGAGGAGCTGTGTGTCCCAGAAGGGCCAGACAGAGACTGTCACCAACCCCAAAGAAAATACAAAAGGCATTAGCGATCAAATACTCTAACAGAATTGCCCAGCAGATACCAGAAAACACATTCCCCAGGTAAAGCCAAAAAAAGCTTCTCAAGCCTTCCCCAGACTCCCCGACTTCTGTCTTGTGCCCTTGCTCATACTATACAGATCTGACCAAATCGCAAGTGACTATGGCTCCAAAAAAAAGAATGATGAAGACAGGGGTGCAAGTGCAGTTCTTATTCATGGTCCCAGCCGGGTGCCCTGTTCTGCAGTAAGGAGTAAATTGAAAATTACTTACCTGAGTATCTTCTTTAATCTCAGAAAGCTACTCCTGAAACTTTAACACCAAACAAGTTAGCAAAGATAATTTGTATTAAAATATCCCTAAAGAAGATGAATACACATTTCTAAGGAAGGAAGAAGTGAAATCAAAGAACAAGGATAATTCACCTCAGAAACTTAAGAAGCAGCAAGGCAGTGTCTCAGTGGAAACTAATTCAAAGGATACTGGCACATACTGACAGTTACCGTAGGAGATTACCTATCCAAATGCACAGAAGCAGTCTACCACACTGGGGAAAAAAAAAGACAACAAAATATACAAAAAGGGGAATGAAACAAAAGAAAAATTCAGGAGGAGACCACTGACACAAAACTGAAGAAGTAGTATGGAAGAAAAATAAGAAAAATAAAGAAAGGCACATGGAGATTGAAGATGATAACTTTGATCCCTTACCCTTAAGGGAAAGTAACTAAAAAGCGACAGCACACTATTATAATTCTGATTTCAGCCTGTTGACTTATGCAAGCTGCGATGGTGCCCTTTCTATGGGGACAAAAAAGGCAAAAACAAACCAAAAAACAACCCTCGTGGTCAGACTTTATCTTTGCCTCCCTTCTCTGCACACCAAAAAGTAAAATCCAGTGAAAATACACAGACTGACAGTATAAGAAGCAATGACTTTTACATAAACAAGGACTTCTAGCAAACTTGATGTTGCCTTATGACACAAAACAAAGCAGTTTTGTTACTGCACAAAGCTACCTATCCAGTGAGGTTACAACCCTATGAAAATATTTTGGCATATACAGCCATATTATTCAGAAGAATTAGTGCTTTATAACATTCTGCTTGCCCTGAGCATGCTCCCACTTTTTATCCTCCCTGGACTGAGGTAAGCCGGCGTGCTGCACTATCTATGCTGTTCCCAGTGGCACCTTGCCAGCCCATGGGATTTTGTGAAGAAAGGTCAGATGCAGTGAGTGGATAAGAAAAGAGACTGGGACAAGACTACATCGGTGTCAAGCTCTGCATAAAAGAAAGCAAACAAATACACGGAAAATGACACTTCCTTTCTGTTGAATCTTGCAAAGTGTACGGATCAGGATTTTCTGGACTGTGTATGTCGTTAGCTACTGGGTTAAAGTCAGCACTTTTTCCCATTCTTTCATTATGCCCATAACTGGGAGTTTTACTGGAAGGACTGGCATGAAATTACACAGTGTAGGGTATCACACACCTGAAAGCAGTCCAGAGAGACACAGATTTCCAATGCCATATGGTGTCTAGCCCCACTGCTTACCCAGAGTGGATGCCTGCTGCATTTCTCCTAACCTGCATCCTTTAATTTCCGTGCGTGCTGTTACGCTACACCTCTGAGCACTGCACTGCAATGGTGAGAGCTGCCAGCAAGGGGACACTAATGCTGCTGAGGAAACATATGGCACTTGTCACTTTAGACAGCACTTAAGATGATACAAGACTGGATACACACTTGTGCCAAAACGAACTCCTGTCACCATCTGCTTCAAAGGGCAAGAAGAGGAGGCACCACTGTTTGATATAGTTTTTTCCACTCACAGATGGGGATAGAAAGCTATCTTGGCTAGCCCACTCAGGGCAGCCACCCTAAGTAACTTCATCTTACAGAAGATAAATGCTGAAATAAAAAGCTGAAGGGGAAAAAATATGTTTTGCTGAGAAAAGAAACACGCTTGATCTGGGATATATTTCTGGCCTTCTTAAGAGATACTTCTCCTTTCCCTGCCCCAAAGGCTTTTTTCGTAGCTACATCTGTCTCACTAAGAACTTGGGTTTTGAAAACAGCTTCTAAGCATTTTGGAAATAAACCACAGTCTGCAGAGACACAGTGGCTGTGCACACACTGGGCTACTTACCAAGATCTGCTAATAAGCAGGCTTACAGACAGGCCTGGGAATACACATTCCTTTGCTTTCAAACCAACAACAAAACTTCTGCACATTTGGCACCATATGCACTGCAAGTGAGGAAGTCAAAGCAGTAGGTGGAAATCAGGGCTTCTTCTGAAAGCATCTTCCCTCAAAGATAACATTTCCACCAGTTGCATGCCTGGTCTCACCCAGACCAGCCTTGCAATCATAGAATAGTTAGGATTGGAAAGGACCTTAAGATCACCTGCTTCCAACCGTCCTGCCATGGGCACGGACACCTCCCACTAAACCATGTCACCCAAGGCTCTGTCCAAGCTGGACTTGAACACTGCCAGCAATGAAGCATTCACAACTTCCCTGGGCAACCCATACCAGTGCCTCACTACCCTTACAGTAAAGAACTCCTTCCTTATATCCAATCTAAACTTCCTTGTTTAAGTTTTAACCCATTACCCCTTGCCCTATCACTACAGTCCCTAAAGAAGAGTCCCTCCCCAATTAGCATAGCCAGAGGAGAGCTGGGCCACACAATGGGCAGGGCTTCAACCATGACAACTTTGCCTCTGCAAAGCCCATGCTAGGTATTGATCCATGGCCAGTCTCATACAGCTAGAACAGTAAGTGACAAATGAAGACACAGTTCATGCATATATGGTTTACAGCACAAACTAGCTCCTGGCCCTTTTTTGTTTTTCTTGCGTGTTTAACCTTGACCTATCGAGGTTTGCTTAATTTGAGGATTCTGTTCACATCTGAAAACAACACAAATGAACAATCTCTTGAGATGCAGCTGCTCACCATCACATTAACTGAGTTTAGAAACATTCTGTAGTCAGAGCTTAACACTTGCAGGGAAATGCAGGAAAACATGTCACTTCTTTGAATTGAAAGACTTCAAGATGTCATTGTGGCACAGAAGAGCTTTATTCCTATCTTGAAAACTCCAAATCACAAAAGCTTCCATTTTCACCCTGTGTTTGTCTTCGCCTTATCCTTCCATCCCAATGTACAAAGCATTGGTCAGCAACTTCTTTGCCAGTAATTTGGCAAACGCTGTTCTCTAAAATCTAAGACAAAAGGGTTAACACAAATATTGGTTTCTGCTCTGTAAATAAATTCAGATAATCAGCTCTGCTTTGAACTAAAGAAACCAAAGCAGCGGCACAGTGGCTTTTATGTGACACGGTAGTACTTTATACAAACTACATTCTTAATTTTCTTGAATGTACTTGAGAAAACCATCTGGCATCTTAAAAAATAAAATGAAATTTAACTTAATGCTGTTTAATTTAGCATTTGTACCATACATATCTTTCTTCATGAACAAATAAAATAAAAAGGGCTTGGACACGGAAGTACACTCGCTGGGGGAGATGCAGATGAAACAAAAATGCTCATGCAAGGCATCAGGGTTTTTTTAAGCTATAAACAAACAGCAAGTTTAGACCAAATTAATAGCATATGAACTACAAGCCCTGAACCTTACAGAAGTACTTACTCTTCCTGCCCAAAACTAGCAGACTGCCTAAAAAAAATGCTCTAAAAATAGATTCATGTCTTACACAAAACAAGTATCAATGTGTGACATTTACAACTCACACACAATAAAACAACCTCCTAATCCTCTACAACAGGACCTCTCACGACTAAAAGCTTTATCATTATTTGATTGTCCAACTGAGCTGAGATGAATTAGTAAAACAGAAATCCTAATTAAAAATGTCTGTTATGCATTTTATTTTCGCTAGGTAACACAAATATACTGCTGATAGCACATTTTGGTATAGTTGTCCTTTCACAGAATGTTTGAAAATAATTGGAAAAAAGAAATTATGCTCTTCCTAAAACATTCCAAATACTGGTCACATAATTGACAAAATAGGGCAATGAAGCATGATCAATATTTGTGCAATCCATTTATAAGCACAGATACGTCTTTTGTTATATCTATGCGCTATTCAAAATGCATACTATTTCTAGAACATTTCTGTGGCTTGCATCACTATATTGCACATTCATAAAGAACAAGTTTAAGCCTGATGTATTTGAAAACATGCTTTCAAATACTTCTCCAGTATTAGATTCCAGCTGATTACAGAGCTTACACTCAATTAATCTTACCTAGAATTATGACTGCCAATTATTTTTATTGTTTAAAAATATGTACTTCTTAATATTTAGCTATATTCATTAAGCATAGACACATTTCTTAAATGCTTTATGTATGTTGAAACACACATAGCATCAGATGAAAAATACTGAAAGAGTTTATGGTAGAGAAAAATACTTACATCTCAGATTTATTATTTTTTAAAGTCACTATAATAAAATATTGAAAGTGTGAAAAGAAATATATTTTTCCTACCAGAAATTTTATCTTGACCAATTTGGCTCCCACATATTCCTGTGTTCCACGAAATCAATTTCACACTTACTCACCTCCCTGTCTCTGTGATGTGGTTTAGTCATTGGTTTGATATTGCCATAGCAACTCTGCAACATGGTAACATGTTAGCCAAGCAGTGCTGCTCACCTCCCAGTGTATGGTGAATAGCTGCCTGGTACATATAGAATAGTATTTCAATGTGTATTGATCTCAGCTCCCTACTAGTAAGCCACTGGTTTAACATCACCATTTTTATCTCTGCATTTAACAATCTTTCATCATGACCTTCACAGTATATAATTTGTAGTGGTCTTAGCTTAACTGTAAAAATTAGCTACTGCCACAAATTTAAAACCAGGGTATATTTTACTATAAACTCCAGCTCATGCATCTGGACGTTTTTGAACAACCAGAAAAACAAACAGTACTAATCACGCAGCAAAAAGTCAGGGTTTCACTAGCATTCTTGCCAATTGCAAGCAACTGTATGAAAATCAAAGATCAGACGGTGCTAACACAGGAGTGCACACACACTCAAGAAGCTTTCCTATGGGAACATGGGGCCCTGAAGGGACTGGAGACCCTTTCTCCCCTCAGGAATGGCGACCCATGCCATTCCAGGAACCCACCAGCAAACTGGATGGTGACTGGTAAGGGAGAAGGATGGTGCTTTGTCCCTGGAAGGGGTGCAGTGATGGCTGAGCCAGTCAGATGGCAGGGAGAGATGCTCCAGCAGCTTCTGCCTCCACAACCTCCCTGCAAACAGTGGGGGCTCGCAGCAGCTGTGAGTTACTAACTGGAGGCAGTATGTCTCCTCCATTTGTATGAAGCAAAACCCGAAACAAAAAAATGTGTCAGAACAAAAGCAGGATCTCTGTTGCAGCAAGCAATAGAGACCTTAAAGCCTCCAAAGTCTATCACGTCAATACTATGCAAATCAGGGCATCCCCAAACACAACTTTGCATCATAGCAAGGAGAGTGGGCAATCATCCAGGGCAATAGTATGAGTGGGAGCTGAAACTCTCATTGACTAACTCTTTATCTTCACAAGTTGGTAACTGCTTCACAACTGTGCTTACTCATGGCGGAAATATCCTTATGTTTGAACTAGGCTGCACCACCGCTTGACCAAAACGGGTTTTGAGAAAAGCAGTTTATTTGCCCTCAGACACTCCTGGACAAGTCACATAGAGCACAGAGGGTCTGACCACAGGTAATACAGGAAAGAAGAATGGAGATCAGTGATACCTTAGGCCTGAAATCTGAATGCAGTCAACATCCCAGGACACTTGCTTCTACAACCTAATTACATCACCCATGTTTCAAACCACACTGTGCATAAACTCAAAGGTTAAATGCTGTTCTTTGCCTTAGGATAAGTGTAAAACACATCAGTGAGAAAGTATGAGCCTCACAGTCAAAATTCAAGTTACTGCCATGTTGCTGTAAAACACTAAGGTTTGTGATCAGAGATGTACCACAAAAATACTAACTGTAGCACAAAAGTACTGCATGGACGAGCAACCAAGGGCTTTAATTTCCCTCTCCAGCAGAGCTGAAATCAGCATTTTGGTCTGAGATTTCCTTAGGTTTTATAAAGGAAAAGATGTAGATCAGAAGGGACATGCAGAACAGTACTTTTGAGCAAAAGTTGTTTCCATTCCTGACTGTGTGCTCCAACAAGCAAACACAAGTTATGAAACTGCTAGAAGGTGAATTCCGCTGTGCTCCAGCACAGCAACAGCAGCATTAACTGTGCAGAACAGGCAAAAGGATTTTTGTTACCATTTCCTGCAACTTGGCTTAGATTTGTTCTCAACCAAAACAAGTCATCCCAAATTCCAGGAGATGCAAGTACTCCACACTCAGTAATGATTCTACAATAATAGTTTCAAATGACAGCACTAAGAGGCCAGCTGTTCTTTGGCTTTTTTCGGGGGAGGAAGGGGTTGCAGGAGAAACAGGGGAGATGGGGGGGAATAGGGGAGGGACGAAAGAAGAAAACAATGAATTCGTATCTTCTGCCCATACCACTAGGAAATCATGCCCTGTTGCTTACAGACCATGCTTACAGTAGCGCAAATATCTAGGCAATGGTTGTCCTCTAGCAAAACTTGAGATGGCTCTACAGTTCTAGGTAATTTGCAGTATTAATTCTCTTATTTAGCTTTCTCTTTGACAAATGTAAAAAGCTGCAAAAAGGTGTTGAAAGAAAAATTACATTCTGCCCAGTGTGAGAGGTTACTGCATCTGGGTACACAATTATTGTATAGACCTTTGCTGGAACTCTTGATTAGTACCCTGCAATGGCATCTACGCAAAATGAAACATTAGCAACTGGTCTGCTGTGTGCCAGCCCCTTCATCCTCTCAGTAAAGAATTTGAATCTTCAGACACCAGCACAGTTACCTGCTTTCATCTGAAGGACTTCAAGTAGGGGCCAGATGGGAGCGATCTGTGCATACATAGACTACGAACTCATGGCCAAAAATGAGGCATGAATATGTGAAGATATTCAGCATCACTCCCACAGGCATGCGTCCCATGGACTCATTTTGGAAAACATGAAATAATACAGTAGCAGTACAGTTTCTATGCAAACACTTAACCTTTAAATAATCCCAAAACTATAAATAAGCAAACAAAACAAAAACCAACTAAACAATAACCAAATCTAAATGTCACTAACAGCCTAATCTAAATCTACATGAAGGTTTAGAAAGGACACTGAAATACCACCCTCACTTTCCTTTTGCTCCCTAGGTCTCAGCAACTGCACTAAACTGAATTACTGAGCAAATCGAATATAAGAATTACTTTACTCCTAAGTATTATTATGAACGTTAAACAAGGAAATTGCAACTGATCATGATATAATAATTTTATTACAGGTCTGAAGCAGTCCTCCATTTCAGCAATATGGAAATCAGGGCAAAAAATTCTTCGTAAACATCAAAGCTGCAGTCACATGAACAAAGGTCCAACTTCAGTTTGCACAGAATCCCATTCCTCCCTCTCCACCTGCAGTTTTTTAACCCTCTAAACATGTTATCCCAAAGGCACTACCACCACCACTGATGGGCTTGGCCTTGGTTAGCAGTGGGTCCATCTTGGAGCCAGCTGGCATCGGCTCCATCAGACATGGGGAAAGCTTCTAGCAACTTCTCACAGAAGCCACACTTGTAGCCCCCACTGCTACCAAAACCTCGCCATGCAAAACCAGTGTGACTTCCAGAACAAAAGCAACATCTTAGTTGCTTATCAGACTGTAACAAGTCACACATAGCCAACACACACAGCCACTAAATTGCAGCAGCACATCATTTTTTTTGCTAAGGGTCAGAAATCACCATTTGGGAACTATCATGATCTCCTCTGCAGACTGGGCATTTCCCAAGGCCAGAAATCCAAAGATACAGCGGGCACTTCACAGACTTCAGTGTCAACTGTTACACAGTCACACTAGGGTGGTTTCACAGCTTTGGACTTCATGCAGCGCCAGGAATCATTTCTCCTCCTCTGCGCAAGGCCACATCTCAAAAAGCATTTTATATCCAGTCATATTTGCCACATGGGCTGCCAGTCAGATTGCTCTGAATTAAAACAAAAAGGTCATACAACATGGTTTTGGCTTCAACTTTAGTTATTTGTTAATTTAGTCCAAATGAGAGGAATGACAGCTCCAGTTTTACATAAAGATTCCAATCCTTATGTATAATTCCTTTAAAATGCACCTTTATACTCTCCCAACAGAGGCTCAGCTCTGTACAAATGGAATTTTGACTTGCTGAGACTCAAGAGTTTAGTCTGTAAAAACCAGCAAATATCCCTTGAGACCTGTAAAACACCCCAGAATAAAAGCATTCAAAACAGTCCTTTAAAAATAAAAAAATAAAATAAAATAAAGTAAAATAAAATAAAATAAATCAGCAGGCAGCATTGCAACAACAGAAAATTAGCTTGATAAAATGGGTGATTCAGACAGACAAATGGATTGCCAGCAAATAAAATGATGCCAACATAAGCGATCATCAGGTCTCATCAGGCAAGCTGTGCAAGCAGAAAATGGAGAGACTGCAAGTCAATAAGCCCAGTAAAACAATCGGCAATATCTTTATTTCTATTTAGAGGTCTTTATTAGAGTTGCTACTTTAGGCTTGACATGTATTGCTATGACATTATATTATTTTTGATTGATTGTACCCTTCTCTCTTCCTTAAGATGAACCAACACATATAGATAATAGACTGCCTTTAATGGCAAACAGGTATTTATTATATTATCAAAGATTAACATCACTGCATAATGTGGTCTATTTTAAGTATCTAATAACTTTATTTTTAATACAATCTGTTAGGGCAAAGTTAAATCGGAGGGAAGAAAGACATCATTACAGAAGATGGATTCAGATTTCTGTTGCATCACGAGGACTAGGTAAAGCCTTACACAGACTTCTAATGAGAATTTTTAAAACAGCTCAATTCAGCAAAACATGAACAATTTCTACAAGGGTTTTGGCACCTTTGGCTTCTTCAGATTAGGAAGATCCTGTACCCATCACATTATTAGTTTTAATGACTACATTACATACATTTAGCCAGTTATATAATACCAAACATTAAAGAACAGCTTGTCTGGGACATAGTCAAAACAGTTACGTATCTATACACCTGGTTAACAAATTTGAATTTGAGTGCACAATGCTTACTTTCATATTTCAAACTCCAATCATGTTACCTTTAGAAACTTCTATGTAAAGCCATGCTGATCCTTCCTTGATCAGGTCTTTCAAAACTTTACTTTCACGTCTTCACAAAACACCTGAAGAAACAGGAGCACGGTTCCACATTTGTCTGGCAATTCACAATGTTCGAAAGGCCTTTAAAATGAAAGAATATTTTTTCCTAAAACAAACACTGTAAAATTTGTTTATACGTCAAATTAATTTAAAATGAGTCTGAGAAAATATACTTCCTCATATATTTGAAATTGACAAGAGTACACTTGGCATCTAGTGCTCACTAAACACAGAAGAGTTATCAGTTGCTGTTACATTTATGAAAATATCTATGAAAACCAAGAGCTGTCACGACCAAGCCTAATTTTCTTCAGGAGTCTTAATACATGGCATTCAAACAGATAATGAAACAGACAATGTAATGGGCTCTCTGGTCTGTATTGTTACTCGTTTTCCCTACAGCTTTATTCCTTGTGCTTCTGTCAAAGACCCTGTTTAGAATTTTATCAAATATATATTTTTATTTCTGCTTTGATGTAGCAAAGTTGTTACTTTGATTCCAATGCACTGATATAAGCTCATCCAGCTTTGCTATAGCAAAGTAAATATGATTTGATTCACCATGCTAAAGCTGCAGGATTTTGACTGCCCCTCATAATGTGCTTAGTACGCCTGGCATCTCTTTAATCCCCCTTAATCAATATCCACAGATGAAATATGGTGAAAGTATTATTCAAATAGTTTTGCAAAAAATCACATCTCACACCCCCTCTGATTTTAAGTAACAAATCTGCACTGAGCACAATTATATATAAAAAAATAAGGAGTTTAATTGTGAAGTATCTACCCAGTATGGGCCAACAGTTGAATTCAACTTTACTCCACAAACAAATTCAGCCCATAAAGATGATTCTACTAATACATACTAATTGCTTGGAAATAGCTATACCAGCACTAAGCCCATATATCGTTTGCAGTTGCTCTGGGGAGATGAGCAAATTGTCATTCCTATTACATAATAGACCCATTTAGCCCTTGTAGTGGCAGACAGCTGACAGCCAGGCAGCAAAGCCAGGAGGTGAATAATGGACACGGCTAGGAAGCAATTGTTAAATATGCAGCAGCAGCTGAGCAATTGGAAAGACTGATAAGAGTACTGAGCAATCAAATTATATCAGATTAATTCCCAACTCAAAAGTTATCTTCTCTGCAGAAGGGAACCTACAGATCTGTTAATAAAAAGTGAGGCATTGTAAAACATAAGCAGTTATACCAATTCTCTCTTTCGCTAGCTATTTCAGCAAGATGCCAATAAATCAAAGATCATTATAATTGTCTCCTACTATTGTACAGTATTAATTCTTTTCTAAGAGAAAGAAAAAAACAAAAAAAAATAAAAAACACACACACACAAAAAAAAAAAAAACACCCAAAAGCAATAGGATGCTTCTGCGTACGCACTGTTTTCATTAGAGCTTAATTTTGACAGTGGGTTTTTTTGACAGTGGGGTCCAACTAACTTTGTGACTGCATTGCAACACACATGAGCAACTTAAATCCTATGTAGCTCTTAATATATCCAGCTGGTTTGGGTTTTGTTTTCTACACAGCAGAAAGTCCCCAAAACTAGAAACAAGAAGGCTTACCAAGCCCAATTCCTTGCACTACAGAGAGCTTTTAGCACCTTACTGATAACAGCCTTCCTTATCCGATACCTATAAATACCTAAAATTGATTAGATATATTGACTCAAGTCCTTCCTGAAGAGCAACAAAAGAATCTAACTGCTTTCACTGAAACCTCAGGCACTGCATGGAAGCATTAGACAGGGTATCAAATTCACAACACAGTGAAGTGGCTGTGACTTGTGTAGTCACAGATGTGGTTGTCAACTGCTGCATTTTATTTCCATGGCTTTAAGCAAGACATGTTCCTCTGTGGCCTTATCTCTACTTTCCATTTAAGTGAAAAGTTCTATTTTTTCCATTGTTTCCTTATCTTCTAACACTGAGAAGGCAATGCTGACAAAAACAAAATTCACACTCCCGCAATTACACAACTGTAATTTAAAATGCAAACTTTGTTTTAATTAAATTATTTCATTCTTGTGTATAGTTTCACATATTCAGAAACCCTATCCTGCTGTTAGCCACAGCCAACTCTTTATATTCCAATCTCACGACAGGAATAAACCTTTTCTAAAGCTTTTAAAGCTACACTCCACAACTTAACACAAAAGGAGATCCTTAATACACAATTATTTACACAACAGGGAGTGAAGAAATGCGGGTTTTGAAGTCAGTCTCCTAACTTTCTTGAATTGCTAGGCTTCTCGAGAAGACAGTGGAAGCTCCACAAAAGCCTTGTGTTTTCATCTCACTTCCTAACAACTCATCACCAATGAACAGAAAAGTCTTTTGGGAAACCATGCACACAAACTCTCCTTGGGAAAACGCTCCTGAATTGCTACTAAATCTGAGCACACAGCTGGTCATCACAAACTAAGTCACTCAAGTTTCACAAAACATAGCATTTTTTGCCACTGGTGAACCACTGATTCTTGTGCTTTAAACACACAGGGCTCCTCATAAAAGGAAGGAAGGAAATACAGTAGAGCTGGTGATTCTCCTTCTACACCCCATCTATAAAAAAGAAATACTAGATCATGATTCTTGATCTGTCCTTTAAATGGTAACCAAAAGCAATCACACTTTTTACTGTATTTTTTTATTTTAAGTAGGGACAGATTTCGGTTTTGTCCAAAAGAAAACAAGCACCTCATTTCACAAGAGCTGGATCCAGCATCACCACAGTTTTTATTGTCCACTTTAGGCCGGGAGGGGGCGATCTCCTAGAATTTAGAGAGACAAAAAGTTCTCTGCAAGTTCTGTCCCTTTGACAGACATGGACATTTCTCTGCGTAATGACCATCTTTTGATTTCTTCCCCTCTCCCCTGAAGTCTTAAAGGTAGTCATAAGACTTTAGAGGCACTATGTTACCAAGGCAACTCATACAGCTCATCATCATCTAGATCTCACTATTAAAAATTTTGTTCTGTACGAATAAACCACCATTTTCCTTCAAGGAATCTTGTAACAGGGTGTGCTGAAGAATCGCCTTGTTCTAAGTTGTTAAAGACCGGGATAGCCCAAGCATATCATTCTATAGCAGGTGAAACGAATTGAAGGAACAGCTCCATAAATGCCTTCTGGGTTTCCCTTGCTAAGTAACAACGCTGAAAGGTGCTGATCATTGTTTCCCAAAAAGGTTACCTAGCACTAAGGGTAGTTCATCACTCCTTAGGACTTTAAGCCCTATGAGACAAAGCTTCGTAATAAAGATGTTACAGTTAGTGAAACAAGACTATATAGTACAAGTCTTTTAAGGGTTTGTCCTGCCTACTCTTGCCTCCATTTCTGTCTTTGTACACCTTTGTTCGCAACTGGAACGACCAAAAAAATATGAAAGAGTTCACCCTTCTGTTTTTCAAAATTTCATTATGGAAGACCTATTTGAAACTCGTCTCCTCAATTTTCCTTCTCATCCAAAAACTTTAAGGCAAGAGCAGCACATCAGAAGTCCAGGAAGCAAATTTCTGAGCATTAAAAACAAGCATCTTGGAATAGAAAACAAGACAACAAATGTGACTGTAAAATTAGTGGCACCTGCTTCAGTACTAATAAATGCAAGTTCAGTTATGTGAACATTCTGGAAACAACGGAAAGGATTAGATATTCAGACAATAATAAAACTCTTGGTAATCGAAGAGTGCACAAATTAAAAAATGCAAATGGAACAGGATTCCATCGTCAAACAGTATCTACCATAAGAGACTGGAAAAGCAAAAGAAATTCCCAAATTAATATAATTCTTCAAGTTCTAAGATGTAGTATTCACAGAATTAGCAGGAAATGAATTTACTCAAAGAACAGCATGCACCTGCAGTAACTCTTCCACTGAATACATGGAGATGCTTAACTAAGCAAGAGAAGAGACTCCTCTGCAGAACTGCTGCTGCTGCTGAGTCAATGTGCTGATTTTGCAGTGGATTTCCAAAACTTGCAGGTTCATATTCTCCAAGTTTATCCCACATTCAGAATCTGGTACATGAACAAGGCAGAACTCATACTTCTAGCATGAGGTTAAAGGCAAGGCAAGGCAGCTCTATCAGCTCAGCTTCCCTACACAAGGGAGGTAGGGGTGAGAGTAAGAGATAAGAGAGGGACAGGATTGCTCATCCTGTGGGGATGAAGACAGTCACAGATGCACACACAGTCTAGCAGTTGCCATCAGCTTGGTGTCAATGATGCTAACTCTAAGCCCATTGCTGGTGACACAACTTGACAACAGGAACCTCCTACACAACAAATGCTAACACTGAGTCAGAGCGTCAGTTTGAAAACTAATCCACAGCATTATCTATCAAATTCTTGTACTAGCCCTGCTGTTAACTGTATATCCTTCTTGCTCCTGTTGACTTAACAAGTGCTAACAAGAAATTAACAGCTTCAGATCTACATCCTTTATAGCCTTTTCACACCAGCTTTCTGGCAGGTCTGTTATTCAAAAAGACAACTAAGTGTATTGTATTTTTTTAATTAAATTACCAGCAAAAATGTTCAGAAAATCACTAGCATAAGGAGGTGAAGTTTTCATCACAGGAAGACTTTAAAAACACCTCAATGTCTGGTTAAAGCTTCACCCACCTCAAATCCTTTCAACTGGATCTACATCTCAGGCAGCCCCTAACTATGCTGACAGGGAGCAAGGCAAGGATCAAAGTTCAGCCCCCAAGCATTGTGGTTTAACTCCAGCTGGCAACTAAGAACCACACAGCTAGCTTGCTCACTCCCCCCACAATGGGATGAGGGGAAGAGAACTGGAAGGGTAAAAGTAAGAACACTCATCAGTTGAGACAAGAACAGTTTCATAATTGAAATATTATAATAATAATAATAATAATAATAAATTGTAATGAAAAGGAAAATAACAAAGACAGAAATAAAACCCAAGAAAGACAAGTGACACAGAATTAAAATAACTGCTCACTACTCAATGACCAATGCCCAGCCAGTCCCTCAGCAACTCATGTCCTGCCCAACCATCCCACAGTGTTATTGCTGAGCATGGCATCACATGGTATGAATATCCCTCTGGTCAGCTGGGGTCAGCTGTCCCAGCTATATCACCTCTAAACCTCTTGTGCACCCCCATCCTGTTTGCTGGTGGGGTGACAGGCAGAAAAGGTCTTGACCCTGTGCAAGCACTGCTCAGCAGTAATTGAAACATCCCTGTGTTACCAACAGCATTTAAAGCACAAATCCGAAACACAGCCCCATACTAGCTACTGTGAAGAAAATTAACTCCACCCCAGCCAAAACCAGCACACTGAGTTCCCCTCAGTGGTCTTGTAGTGGCCCCATGGGTTTCTCTCGGCCCATGTTTCCCAAAGCACCACATGCAGTCACATCCATCCAGATTTGCAGTTTGTCTCAGTGAGCTTCTGCTCCTAGAAGTCCTGCTTTGAGGTTCACAGCCTCTGTACAACTAGACAAATATCAGCTGAGAAAAAAATAGGAAGAGATTCTATTTTCTTGGAGTAGGGAGATAAACTACAGAAGTTCTCTGGGTTTTCCAAACCTATTTCTCTATTATTCCATATTGGAGAAACTAGAAAAGTTGGGATTCAGATTTCTTGCACTTCTCCCTAGGCACTGGTAGTTAATCCTGGAAGGAAGCAACCAGTCAGCCAACAAAGCTTCACCTTCTACAAGGGAAGTCTAACCTAAGAAACAGATTGATGTTTAGAGCTAGGGTCAGTGACAGTCAGTACGAATTTAACTTGCACAAAATGACTTTTAGCTATAAATCAAATAATTTTCCAGCATGAAGAGCAGCTCTGCTTTGACCGAAGCCTAATATGCATATGCTGCATTACTGTGTGTGGCATCTTGCTGTGGGACAGCTTTTTGGACTGAATCTGCATCAGAGCACTTCACAGCCATAAGAATAGATGCTGCTGCAGCTGCACCCATTTCTATTTGTCTAACAGTTGGCCAGGAGGCAGAGGCAAAGCAGCATATTGTGCTTTGAAGATGTCTTACCCCTTACCAGCCTAGGCACCATAAAATATTTATAGATTATTTTGGGTGGCATTTCACTGCAAATTCCATATGCTTAGCTGAACTATTCAATGCTCAGAATGACAATAAAGAGAGTATTACATTTGAATGCACCATGTAGTAAGGATCTTCCCCTTTAGCTGCTGTAGCCCATTATCTTCTAAAATAAACAATGCACAGCCTTCTTCCTCTATCAACCGAGTTCCACAGTATGAGACACCCCTGTGCATCATAAAGATGTATGCTCAAAGTTCTACTCCAGGATTCACTATCATCTCCATTCACTGGTATTTCCACAAGAGGATAGAGACTGAAGGGTGTGACTTCTTTAATACGATGGTGTATAGTGGAAAATGGAAAGAAGCAAGGCAGCTACGGTTCCTTTCCCCAAGCAAACTGTATGGTTTTGCTTATAGATACAGGCATAAGCACATGATGATGGGGCACTTAAAATAAAAAACAAAACAGGGGAACCAAATAACAAGTGTCTGATCTCCAGAATAACTTAACACATACTGAAGGGAAACAGACACTATTACGGAAAAAGCACTTTAAATAATTTGTACTTATATGCCATCACAAATTAACAAAGAGACTGAAGAAAGATATGTAACTTCAGGCCATGCGGTAACTCTGCTGCACCATCATACATTTGTTCTTGCATATATGGTCCAGCAAAATGGAACAGCAATGTTGTATATAAGGTTAGCTCTGCAGTGAAAGACGGACAGTGCAGACTGCGATGCAGGAGGACAGAAGAACTTGCCAGCTACGTGAACAGGTCTGAGGTCTCAGCTTGCTTGCAGAAGAAGCTGTCTACTACATTAAGCTACTAGCATGGGTAACCAATCTAGCAGAAAGGATGATCTTTTAGAAGCTATTACAATATTTAGGATCCTAAAGCAGCTCATTGGATCAGCTAACTGGTGATAAAGTAGTTGGGATAATCTCAGCTACATCCAACAATGAACTCTGGCCAAATGTCAGAGCTTTTAGTCTGCTTCGACTAAAGCCAGCCAGGCACCAGCCTTGTACAACAGCTCCAGCACAAACAGGGCTTCATACAGTTCTCCAGACATTTTGCCCTATCTTTTCTGTGTGTCACCTAACAGGAAATTTTGCAACTTATGCAAATTCAAAGTTTTTTTTTTGTTTGTTTTTTGTTTTTTTTTTTTTCTTCTCCCCTGGGCTTTAAACATTAAATTTATCTATTGGGATATATTTTATACCACTTCATACATCCTTCTTTTGTCCACTGCATTCACAGCTCATAAAGTCTATTAACATCTACTTAAATTCAGAAGAAATGTATGTTTTCCTTCTCATTTCCCTTCCTGCTTTCTGCCCATTTGTACTCAAAGACAGCACCTTTTGCACTAAATCATGACCGGACCCATTAACGTTAGGGAACCTTTCCCATTAAATGGGCAATTTATTGATATACAAACACTTCACTCCCAGAAGCTTTTTTTCAGGACTTCATTAACATTTTTCAATACTGAACTATTATATCCTCCCAAAGTGTGTCTTATTGTCCCATTTCCTCAGTATGCCACTAATGACACAACAAAAGGAGAGGAGGCAATTGTGGATAAATCAGACTTCCCATCAGGCTTCCCTGCCGCACTCCTGCCATCTGTGCTGGCTGCCATGGCACTGTATGTTTCAAGACAATGTCGCACGGGTCACACACCACACTCCAGCCACTGGTCTCTGCTGCAGTATTTGTCACAGTCCAGTACTTCTACTGTCTGCCTCCACGTGCTTGTCTGCAGAGACAGCTTCCAGTCACCTAAACCACGGCTACACAGCTGAGCTCCCAGCACTACAGATGCTCTTCTCCTCAGGAAAACTGGCAACCCATTCCCTGGTTCATACTGTGTAATTTATGAATTACAGATTTCAAGACTTGAGAGACAGCATGTCGCATTTTGAATGGCCTGTTACTTCCAAGAAATTTCCCCGACACAAGATTATCAGGTTAAACAATCTTTCTGGCAGAGGATACTATTTTCAAAGAAATAAATAAGCAGGATGCTTAAATCATAAACAAGATTTAGGAATATGTGAACACTTCTTTCTACAAATTTAACACCGGCAAAAGACAGAATGAAATATTGATCTATGTTTCTGAATTAGCTTTCTGAGGTTTGCAACCACCTTTTTCATAGCTGCAAACACAGCACAGCAAAAAAATTGATCATCACTCACTTTGCAAGCTGAACTGCATGGATCATTAATGGTTGACTTGTTAATTAAATACGGTAGCAGAATCCTAGATTAGTTCTGTCTTTATAAGAACACCATTAATAAACCTGGTTTTCAATTTAGGAAACATCATCTCTGCATACAGTAGCCATTGTAATATTCCTGCTAAGTACAATACTCCATTCATTACCTTGACAGGTCGCATCACTTAGGCCATCCACAGGAACATATTTCATCAGCTTGCAAATGCTATCTCTGCTTCCATGTAGAAGCCCCACATGCATGACATCCCCTTTAAATCTCACATCAACATTTTCATAAACCAGTGGGCGCAAAAGCCAAACCCACAAACAAGAGAACGGCACTAGGTTTTACAATTTATTATTTGGCACCACACAAAATGACACTTGAGCTGAAGAATTCTCTTCCTCACGGTTTTCTTTTTTCAGTCTCTTGCAGAGTACGCAAAATGGAAAAAGATACTTTCCTACAATGTTCAACAAGGAACCCAAGCAAGCTCAGTACAGCTCTGCTCTTACTCCTTTTATATTGCATATTACAGTATGAACAGAAGCATGCAAACCATAGTGCAACAGCTGTGGGTGCTAATTTTTGATTTACCATGTGATGCATCAGTAACATTGATACAACCCAGCCCTATGTTCCTTAAGTATGGTATCAAAGGTCAACACAGTACTTTCAAAAGAAAGACAGAAAGTGCCCCTATGAAAAATATGCAAGAAGCCCTCAGAAAATTGGTAGCTAAAAAGGGATTCTTTCTTGAAAGTTTCTGTGAAACATCTCATGCAATCAAAATGACTAACACTCATGTTATATACACATGTACATATTTTTACTTTTTATATACACAGACACATAGAAGCATCCTTCAGATTTTGAAAATATTAATTCAGGGACTGAAAGACTTAACATATGATGATTAAATGACTAGCACTTTGAAATGCTGAGGTAGCAATAATGCTAAAATACATGCTGAGATTACACCCTGCCTTCTATTAGGCAGATAAAGCCATTGCTGTGGAAGTGTAAGATTGTCTTTTTAGATAGTACTTAATCAGACTTCAAGTATGTATTGCTAATAACTGCAAATAATAAATTACTTCAAAGACTGAAGCACACATGCATATAGAATACTGGTAAATAGCTCTTAAGATGTCTGTTCCAGAGACAGGAAATCTCTTCCATACTTCTACAAAATGAATTAATTCATTATCACAAATCTTTAATGAAATATTCACTATTTTCTATTTTAGGTATGCACAAAAGGAAATATTAGGAAATAGTGACTTCTGAAACAAAGCAGAGCTCAAATGAAGAATAGACGTGGTTCTTCCTTCTGTACACTGTTTTTAAGGAGGTGCAACCGATCCACTTTGAACAGTTTTCCTAATGCATGTTTCTCACATTAAAGACAGTTATTTTACACCAAACACTTAGTATTTTTAGAGATTTAGTTTGCCTCCATTTCTGAGGACAAAATTCCTCACTCACAAAAAGAGTATGACCAACATTCTGTCTTTGAGAACCACTGCTATGATAGCTTTGGTGTGATTAGATAGCTATGCGTACAACTCCTGCTTCTTCAGTACTACTATTTTGTTACCCTTCCCAAGTTAAGGTGTCTATCCTCTTTTACCCCCAAAATACATCACAAGAGAGGTGCATAAATGTTAATCAATAAATTCTCTGCTCAATGTTCTAACTGGGAATTCTGTAAAAGTACGGTGAACTATATAAGAGGCAGAAGGAAGGAACCCATCTTAATTCTGCATACCCAATGTGATAAATGTAAACAGTTAATTTGCTGATAAATTGTAATAATGATAAATTGTAATAAACTTGAATTATTAATTTGCCAGTTAAGCAAGGCGTGTAAGTTAAGCTTGATTAGCATTATGCTATAACAAGACTATGATTCGTGTTAAGAGTAATAGTTCGTTATAAAACATAGTGAGGAAAATTATGAAGTAAGAAACTGTTGATAATTAACTAAAGAAACTCTGAGTTACTATGTTCACATTGTTAAGGCAACGTTAATAAAAATAACTATTTGTAACTCCCTTGAGTATAAGCAAGTATTTAAAACATGAGATCAAAGTATTTCTACTTTAACTTAGAGAACAAAGTAAGTCTTTGAAATAGAAATAGCTCTTTTACAATGTTACAAGTCTGTGAAGTGATAATGGCCCTCTTTACAAACTTAGTGTACTCCTCATCCCGCGTCGGGCCTGTTAATCGCTTTCTTGATGTGCTAGAGATTTAGTAGTTCCTCTGTTAATGAGATTTAGTAGTTCCCCTAAAAAGCGTCTCCTGTAAATCTGATAACTCTGTGTACTCCTCATCCACACATCTGGTTTACTTATCAATTGTTTGACAACCACACTGTTCTAAATTTTAGATAATTGTCAGAAGCTTGCAGGCATAGCCAATATTTATCAATTGTTTAATAACCACACTGTTCTAAATTTTAGCTAATTGTCAGAAGCTTGCAGGCATGGCTAATATTTATGTTAAGCCCAATGTAAAGGTCAGACGCAAACTAAAACAGCCATCAAACACCGTTTGTGCAAGATAAGATAACCGCCAGATGTTCCAGGAACCAACCGACAGAAACATGACAAACGACCCCCTAGGAACAACTGAAGCATGTGCAGAGTACCCCCACTACTTCAAGAACACGGAAGAAAAGATGTATAAAAGGGGACTGTTTGAACTGCTTAGTGCGGCAGTTGGCGGAGCGTAGACCCCCCTGCCGTCCAGCGCTGTTTTTGCTCATATTCTACTTGCTATAATTAATAAATTCTAATTGGATTTTAGTCTGTTGTGGTCTCAATTTATAACAATCTTGGTGCCGTGACTCGGATAAGGAACGGTGAGCTTTGGTCCTCCGGGGAGGCGCCCCGCGATAGTCTGCGGCCCCGCGACCGACAGCTCAATGCACCTTACCGACGAACCTAAATTCTAGAATAGTGAGCAAAAAAGGAACCGGTAAAATCCCATAAAAATTCTGTGCACGGGAGTCCGGACGAAGACGCAGGGACGCGTAAGTATATTGCGAATTTGGTCGCAGGTTTACCGTTCGGGCGGGATTGAGTTTTCCTGGAATATAGCGAATGAGAGGTTCGACATACTGAACCAAGCGATTGTGGACCCTTAAGTACTGCGTTTCCCATCTCCCGCGAGGGACTGGGCCAGGAACAAGGGGAGCGAGTGAGTGTGTGTTTGTGGATATTCCAGAAGATGGGGGCGAAGGGCAGCAAGCCTTCAACACCCATGGGGAGGGTACCCACTGTACCCAGGAATACCCCTCTGGCATATATCTTAGACAATTGGAGATATTTCCCTGGAACCTTAGGGAAAGATAAGCAGAAGATGATAGAATATTGTACTAAGATATAGGGAGGGAAGAAGATTTCTAAAAATGTCTTTTGGCCGGTCTACGGGTCAGAAGAAAATTGGGTAAAACAGCAGTTAAACCTTTGGGTTAATAATAAAAAACCCACCCGGTGTGCGTGTTGGTGGAGCGGAGACTCCCCGCGCACCCAGTGCTGCTTGGCACCCAGCACTGCTTTGCTTACTGCCTCTTTGTAACAAAGAGAGGCAGTAAGCAAAGGAATTGGAGCTCCTAAATGGGGAAGGATAAATCACCATTAATTCTGGTACACGAGACCCA
This sequence comes from Amazona ochrocephala, assembly GCA_039720435.1. Classification (NCBI taxonomy): domain Eukaryota; kingdom Metazoa; phylum Chordata; class Aves; order Psittaciformes; family Psittacidae; genus Amazona; species Amazona ochrocephala. The sequence goes on along the minus strand of CM077877.1, from coordinate 61,812,631 downwards.
AACGACGACCCGGAGAGAGGCGTGCGACCACGGAGCGTCGTGAGTATAGACCGGAGAGAGTCATACTCCGTTCGGTGGGGTGGGATTCGGTTGCCTGTGAATGTAAGAGTGTGAGTGAGACAGAGCAAAGTTCTGAAACTCGTCGGAACAAAAGGTCCGAGGCGAATCAGGACAAAGCCCCGAAGCGAGTGCGGAGGTCTTCTAACCGCGGTTCCAATCTCCCGCCAGGGACTTGGCCGGTGAAAGACCGAAGTGATTCTTAGAAGATTCGTGGGTGGGTGATAGGTCCTAAACCCCCTGCAAGGCACTCTTACTGGCAACCAAGGGCTAGGGGAATTGCCACAAATTCCCGGACCAAGGCTTCCCCGATTTTATTTTTTATTTTTTATTTTAGCCGATCGGATATTTAAATGGGTAAAAATAAAAGTCGAGATCGTAATCGAGGGAAAGACTCCCAGGAAGGTTGTAAAAGTTGTAAAAAATTATAAGACATACCACCTGATAGCCCTTTAAGGCTGATGATTGGATTCGGTTGCCTGTGTGTGAGAGTGTGTGACTCTTACAGGATTCATGGGTGGGATATAGATTCAGCTCCCCCCCACAAGACACTCTCATAGGTAGCCAAGGGCTATAGGTGTTGCCATAAAACTCCTAAGATTAAATTTAATTATTTAAAAAAAAAAAAAAAAAAAAATCAAAGAAAGACTGTAAAACCAGAAAAGAGTAAAAAAGAAAAGGTGAGAAAATAAGACGGGATGGGACTTTAACTCTGCTCGGCTGCAGGACCCGCTGAGGACAGGGCGCCCTAGGGCCCTTGGGAATTTTTCTCAGAGGGACCCCTCGACTCATTCTGTTCTCTGCAGGAGCAGACAAGAGCCATCTTCATAAAAGGTGCTCTTACAGCAATGATTTCGGTTTTGTGATTTTTAATACTGGTGACCGGATGCTATAATTGTGTTATTAGTTGTGAATTTTAGTCTCTGTCTCTGTCTCAAATGTTGTAACTGTGTGGGGTGTGTCTGTGGGATCCCGCGTGTGTGTGTGTGTGTGAATGTGAGATTGACAATGGGATATCAGCAGAGTGGAGAAATCTGGAAAAAGAGTTCTCTGGGGTACGTTTTAACATATTGGGAAGAACTGGGAGTGTCTCCTGGGGGCTCGGTGATTAGGAAAGCATTGGTGGAATATTGTGGCCAATGGTGGCCTTCATGTGCTTTGGAATGTTAGGAAAGGTGGGCTAAAGATGGAACTTTGAACTGTGATGCCATGTTGCAATTACTGTTGGTTTTGGAGTGGCAAGGAAGATGGGATGAGGTGGTGTATGCAGATGTGTTTTTCACTTTGGGAAACCACCCGGAGTGATAGAGTGCGAAATTGGTATAGCTCCATTAGATTCCTTGATTTTGGCTTTGGAAAGGACAAGGAAAAAAACTGAAGGTTAAGATGGAGAGTTGTTCAGCTTGTGATATCGGAGAAAGATATTTTAAGCTAAAAACAGTAATCAGGAAGATAGGTTGGAAAAATTTGTATCACGGGTACCTCCGAGAGGAGCACCCTCTGCATCTGTCCTATCTGATGTAGATAAGGAGGAAGAAATTGCTGTAGCTGGCAACAAGCAGCAGATTCACATTCAGAGCTAAGAAAGGGTTAAAACAGAAGCGCTGTAGCAGGGGCATCTGCAGCCGCTGCAGAGCAGGAGAAAAAAAAAAAAAAAAAAAAAAAGGCAGCCCAAGGGGGGTGCTCGCCGGGGACTGCCGAGCGCTGAGTGTCCGCTCCTGCTTTCCGCTGCTCTTCCAGGCCGAGCGGCGCCGGCTCTCGGTGCTGCTGGGGCTGGCGCTGGGCTCTGGTGGGCGCCGCGGTGGTGCCGGGGGGGGGAACCCGCACACGCGCGGGCCGAGCGCTGGAGCCAATGGTCACTGCGGGGCGGGATGGAGACGCTGCCCGAGGCGCTGGCGGAGTCCTGGGCTCTTTTTCTGTGGAATAGGATTGGTGATGCGTTATGGGGAGTTTGGGCGCTGGAAGTGAGACTGCCCTGGGGGGGACTGCCATGGGGTGGTTCCCGTGGTTGAATTGGAACTAGCAGACAAAGCGGGACCTGGGGAATCTCTTCTGGCAGATAAATTAAAGCTAGGGAATAGAGAAAATAAAGTGGAATTTTTAGTGGATACAGGAACAACTTATTTGGTGTTAAATCAGAGGGAAAAGAATTTGTTACAGATGTAGGAGCTACTGGCTACCAAGGAGAAAAAATATGGAAGACATAAAACTCTCTGGATTTATTGAAGTATTGGAGCAGTTTGTAGAGACACCACAAACGGGGCCTGGGGAAGCCTGCAACACTGAGCACAGGGGAGTCCTACTTAGTGTGTTTAAGATAACCTGGGAATGAATGGAAGACTTGAAACACAAACTGCTAACTGATAAAGAGAGAGGGGTAGTGCAACCACAAGCTTTATCAGCCGCCACCCAAGCAGCATCAGGGTGGCAGAGAGAGAGAGAGAAAAGAAATGGGAAATGACCCGGCAGACTCCTTGACTGTTAACACCGTGCAGTTTGCTTCTGCAACTGCCTACTTAACATTTTTTTTGCTTTAAGGAATCACTTTAACCTGTCTCACTTCTCAAGTACTGATAACCTGGGGGACGGGGTATATCTGTGTCCTCCTACCTACAGGTCCATGGCGGCTGCCTGCAAAGTTTGTCAAGCCTTGCCATGAACTGGACAGATGGGTAAAAGAACCTGATACCTCAGCTATAGGAGCTGACCATGAATACCCCAAGCAGAATGAGACAGAGGAAGAAAAAGAAGAATGATTGCAAAACCTTACTTGGAGCAACTGAAAAGTAACAGTTTGAATATGTGTGCTTGTGAAGTAATTATTATTAGGGGCTGTGATTTTGTGTATAAAACCACCTATAATTAATAGTCAGTTGCTAATAAGAAATTACACCTTGTATTGTATGGATTTATCACCTATAAAACAGATGTTAGAGCACACAAATGCGCAGCAGCTGCTAGAAAATGCTAAAGCAAAAGCTACATGAACAGACCCACTGGGGAACTAAGGCACTATGTGACCAATTTTTGAAATCTTATGGATGTATTGGCATTGTTGAAATAGCTAAACAAGTTACCAAAGGATGTCTGATCTGTTAAAAAGTTAACAGGAAAGTGATGAGACAAGTACCTTGGAGTGAAGGAAGCGTATTGATTGTATAAATTGGCAGGAACTATTCAGGTTTTTCCCTTGTGTTGTGAAATACGGATAGAAATATCTAAATCACCTAGAATGGGAGGTATCCATGAAATACCCTGCTTAAAACACCCTATGTCTAGACATTTATGTTGAGTTGTTTGTCGATGTTTAAATTGTAATAGAAAATGGTCCTGTGTTTCATTTAAAAGACAGCCTTATTGTATACAATGTCAAAATAACCCAACACCTACTAGGGAACAACAAGCTAAGACAGAGATCTGTAAACTGTTTTGTGGATGGGAGTTGCTAGTACCTGAAACTTGGGAAATCTATGAAACAGATTGGTATAAGGTTTTAAGAAAGTGTTCTATAAAATTTGCCTGGAAGCAGGCCCAACAACGAAATAGGTGGAAATACCAGGGATTTTAAGGGTTAATTAGCACATTAGAATCTAGAATTTTATTTTGTAAGGCTCAGCTGTCTCTAGTAGGAACCTCCACTCTATAAAGACTTCCCATCTCTATAGAGTCCCTATACTCAAATTTGATAAGGGGATCAAGATTTGGCATAAAAAGCTCATGGTGGATGTTATGTCAGAAAGGAATTTAAACTCCAGAAGCTCCTGAAGAATACCACTGCTGTCGAGAAGAGACAATACCTTGTTGCTCCCTGCAAAGGAGTAGACAAAGGAAGACAGAGAGGTACTATTGTGGAGCTATAATTTCTGGTACCAAGTGATTAAACTAAATAAAAAATCCACAACATCTGTAAAATGAGTAAAGTTCCAATTCTCTTGATCCTAATTTACTTTGAAGGAATATTCAGAAATCAGAATAATCAGCCTTTCAAATGGACCCTTATGAGATGGGAAGACCAAATTATGATTGGTCAAAATATTATGGCTGGATCACCCAGTTTTTCGGTTCCACGTTGCCAGTTAGCACCTATACAACCATGTGTAAATCAAAAACCTTATTACTTTTGTCCAGCCGCTAATCCAGGAAGAGGATATTGTGATTATCCTAACGAATATTATTGTGCATATTGGGACTGTGTTACAATTGCTTCTCATTGGACCCCTTCACATAGAGATAAGTTCCTGACAATAATGTGGGGACCCCCTGGATGTACACCTCCTCCAGGTAGCACAGTTCATGGCGCGAGCTTATGGGGAACCCATATAGACCCACGTCAAATTAGTAATTGTAAATATTTAATTCTCCAAGTTCTACAACCCGAGAACTCAGGATGGATAACGGGCAGAACTTGGGGAGTCCGGTACTGGGAACCTGGTGAAGATAGAGGAGGTTTAATTCTTATTAAATATTACCTTGTGAGTGTTATGATAAATGTTGGGATTGTGGAAAAAGGTTTGCTTGCAGTGCCGAGAATGAAAGCACTTTTACCATTAAATCAGCAAATTAGAGAACAAAAAGAAAAAGGGGGGAATTGTGATAAATGTAAACAGTTAATTTGCTGATAAATTGTAATAATGATAAATTGTAATAAACTTGAATTATTAATTTGCCAGTTAAGCAAGGCGTGTAAATTAAGCTTGATTAGCATTATGCTATAACAAGACTATGATTCGTGTTAAGAGTAATAGTTCGTTATAAAACATAGTGAGGAAAATTATGAAGTAAGAAACTGTTGATAATTAACTAAAGAAACTCTGAGTTACTATGTTCACATTGTTAAGGCAACGTTAATAAAAATAACTATTTGTAACTCCCTTGAGTATAAGCAAGTATTTAAAACATGAGATCAAAGTATTTCTACTTTAACTTAGAGAACAAAGTAAGTCTTTGAAATAGAAATAGCTCTTTTACAATGTTACAAGTCTGTGAAGTGATAATGGCCCTCTTTACAAACTTAGTGTACTCCTCATCCCGCGTCGGGCCTGTTAATCGCTTTCTTGATGTGCTAGAGATTTAGTAGTTTCTCTGTTAATGAGATTTAGTAGTTCCTCTGTTAATGAGATTTAGTAGTTCCCCTAAAAAGGGTCTCCTGTAAATCTGATAACTCTGTGTACTCCTCATCCACACATCTGGTTTACTTATCAATTGTTTGACAACCACACTGTTCTAAATTTTAGATAATTGTCAGAAGCTTGCAGGCATAGCCAATATTTATCAATTGTTTAATAACCACACTGTTCTAAATTTTAGCTAATTGTCAGAAGCTTGCAGGCATGGCTAATATTTATGTTAAGCCCAATGTAAAGGTCAGACGCAAACTAAAACAGCCATCAAACACCGTTTGTGCAAGATAAGATAACCGCCAGATGTTCCAGGAACCAACCGACAGAAACATGACAAACGACCCCCTAGGAACAACTGAAGCATGTGCAGAGTACCCCCACTACTTCAAGAACACGGAAGAAAAGATGTATAAAAGGGGACTGTTTGAACTGCTTAGTGCGGCAGTTGGCGGAGCGTAGACCCCCCTGCCGTCCAGCGCTGTTTTTGCTCATATTCTACTTGCTATAATTAATAAATTCTAATTGGATTTTAGTCTGTTGTGGTCTCAATTTATAACACCCAAGATACAGCTTCTTTTACTTATAAATGGATCTTTATACTTTTAAACCAAATATAAGTTTTTAAAGTATATAGCAAGAAAACATTTACTCAAATTCAGTGCACTCCTACAAGACTTCTCATTAGAGTATTAATATTTGTTACTAATAATATTACTATTTATTACGTAAAGAGTATTACAAGTAAATTCACTTTTGAAATAATGCTTTTGCTTTTCTAAACTGGTACAGCAACATTGATTTAGACTGGAGTTAAACAAAACTGCACTAGAAGCAATGTCATTCATTCTAGATTCACAGAGCTGATACTAACAGTATTTACCTTGCATCCAAACTGAGAATGAATGGCTTAATCCCACCACTGGCATGAAAAGAAAATCATGAAAATAAACCTATAGTTTACTGTACTGGCTACAAAATCTGGTCAAAATGGAGAGCGCTGTCACTAGGAGCCAAAGCCATAACATGAAAGCCAGTTGTGCCCGTGTTCACATAAATGTTTCTCAACTCTGCTAGTTTTAGTAGGCATGGCACAGTACAGGGGGATGTTTTGCATGGAGGAAAGACAGGAAGAGGGAGTAATTTGGTGATTAAAATGTTAATATCTGCATTCTAGAAAATTAATACATGAAAAAGGACAGACTTTCCTCATATGAAAAGGCTTTGCTACAGAATTTAATTCTGCAGTTCATCCTATTTTTAATGGATTTTGCTTGCTACTTTCTGCCATATAGTACACTACGAAACCATTCATACAGTCATTTTGAAAAACTGAATTTTTTGCATTTACTCTGTTACACGGTGCTTGCAATTAAAACAAAGCAGTATTTCTACACAGCTACAAAATAAGGCATTAAATGATAAACCACAGTCTTCTGTGTGCTTAGAGAAGAACCAAGATTTTGCAGATACCTTCCTTAATGAGGGGGAAGTCTTCGCTTCTTCTAAATTACTTTAAATAAATACAATTTTCTCTGTTAAGGAGATATTGAATAAATTATACTAGTTAATGTGCTTTTTAGACGGACTCAATATCAGATATTCACAGGCAACATAATAGACTAAATCAAGATCAGCATGATGTCCCTCAAAGGATGAATAATTGAGTCTTAGCTGCAACATGTAAAAAACCACAGGGCTGCAGAAAATTTCTCTCTGACCACATAGCTGAGGTTCCCATTTATTCTGAAACTACTACAAATAATGCCTCCAAAGTGAGGCTACATCAAGCAAAACGTACCCTTTTTCCAGAATAATGTTTTAATGCTGCACGTCAATTTCTCACACTATTTGTATATGTAGCAACAAGTTCCTTCAAGGGAAAAAGATGCATTAAACACACGTGTCCATGAATATGCAGGAGTATTTTGGTTGTACTGTCTTCGGTACCAGAGAATACAGCTCCTATTTTGCCTACAGAGGTTGCAATCTGGAGGCAAGACACAGGATTATCTCAATAGCAAAACCAGCCACCAATATATTTATGTCACAAATGTACACATTTTTCTTCTCAACACTAACCCAGTTATTTTTGTCACATGATCATATATATAATACATTTAGTTTTATTGTACCCTATGTTCTTAAAATAATTTTATTCCTTTTTGAATTAAGCATGTCACTTATAACCACAAATTAGTACAATTAATTCTTTAAAAGCTAAGTCCAAGAATTGCATGACTGCATATTAACATGGGCTCAGTACTTTAAATATTAAGCCTGTTAAAATCAGAAAAAGAAAAACCCTGTGTTCACGTCACCTTATTATTTTCTTAAATACTGTAGATCAACAAACTATAAAATTTAATAGATTCCTAATATGATAGATCACTTGTAGATTAGGTGATTTTGTATTTGTGATGCATTGTGTGGGTTTATATTTAATTATTGTATAGGCTACTGCTGAATGTTGACCTCCACCAGCTGTCAGCCACCCACCCAGTCACTCTCTCTCTCATCCTCCCTCCTTAACAGGTCAGGGGGAAAAATAACACACACAGGGTCACAACAGGAAGATCGTTTACCAGTTATCAACATGGGCAAAACAGATTTGACTTGGGGAAAATTAATTCTTTGTCAATTAGAGTAGAATGGTGAGAAACAGACAATAACACCTCCCTCCATCTCTTCTTCCCAGGCTCCATTGTATTCCTTCATTAAGACTCTCCCGCTGCCTTCACCCACTTCTGCAAGGAGATGGGGAATGAGGGGTTGTGGTCATCCATAGCAGCTCCATTATGTCAGTCCTTCCTCTTCATGCTTTTTCCCTGCTCCAGCTTGAGTCCTTCTCACAAGCTGAAGTCCTTCAGGACAAACCTGCTCCTGCAGGGGTGCTCCACTGGCCACAGTTCCTTCAGGCTTTATTCACCCGCTCCAATGTGGGGTCCTCCACAGCTGCAGTGTGGGTATCTCCTCTGGGATGGCTCTTCAACAGGCTGCAGGAAAATACCTGTTCCACCATTGTCCCTCCCATGGAAATCTCTGCTCCAATGCTGTTTATCTCCTCCTCCTTCTTCTTTGACCTGAGTCTCGCACTTTTTAACTCCTCACTCTGCTGTGCAGCCTACTGACCTTTATTAAGTACGCAAAGGTTCTTAACTTTAGGTTCATAGGGATACCACCAGCTTGGCCAAGGAACTCAGCTATGGGTGCAGTGAGTCCATGGGAGCCAGCTGTGTTCAGCACACAGCAGCTCCTGATCTCTTCCCATAGAGGCCACCCCTGCAGTCCCACCACTAACAACACCTAGATACCTACAATCAATACAACTATTTACTGACAAATAGATTGTGTCCGTATCATTCCAGAGTACTCAATTCCTCAGTCTCCCAAAGCAGGAACATAATGTCAAACAGCTACCATTTACTAGGAAAAACAACGATTCCCAGTGTAACTGAGGACAGCTTTTCCCTGGTGCAACACACTCCCGAACACTTAAAGCAGGACAAAAAGTTTCACAAGATTTGATGTTGGCAGGATCCATTCTAAGAAAACTTAACTCTGCACCATGCTCAAACCAGGTGGTATTCTGACAGACAATCCATAAACCAGAATAAATAAAGTCCTTGAAGAAACATTTTTGTTTGTTTGGAGAGCAAAATGTATACAAAGTATAAAACCAGATTAACATATTCATTAAGGAACTCTAAATTTAATACATACTTTCATTAGGGAAGCAATAAACATACTGTATAAATTAATTACTTTGTGGTTATCCTCATTAAACGCTACTCAATGAGTTAATAAGCTTGAAAAGCAAGGACAAATTGCTAAAGTGCATGCACAGGATTTTCCTGGGGTTTGTTTTTTCCAAATCAGTGTGTCTTAACTGAATGCTACAGCTCTGGATACAAGCTAGTAATATTTATGCAAGGTGGTCACTTTACCTTCTAGACAGCATTAACCAGTATCTTTTCCTACAGGATATGAATGTGCCAGAAAAGTGCAGACTTTACAAAGCTTGACTGCAGATGGTACTCTTGCTAAGTTTAAAGAATCACCTGCTTCTTAAAATTAAGAAGAAAACTTATTTGCATTACACTAAAAATACACTGCTACATTTGAGAATTATACTCAGACTTTTGAGACCTTTCAGTGTTTGAGGATGATAAACAAAAGGCTGTGAGCAACCTGGCCTAGTGGAAGGAGTCCCTGCCCATGGCAGGGGGGTTAGAACTAGATGAGCTCTAAGGTCCCGTCCAACCCAAATAATTCTACATTGTCACAGTAACAAACGGGGAAAAGTCTACGCAGCACTGGGGGAAGCCATATCCAGCACCAATGAATGCTTTAACTCATGTGATGGGGTATAAGCACTCCAGCATTGACCAAGCTCTGTGATTAGCATGTTATGGGAGATTCAAATAGTGGCTCTATTTATCATGTCACAAGTGTAGACTGCTTGTGCTTCCATTTTCTGGAGCACAAAGGCTCAAAGTGCTGTTGGTCAATGTCGTGATTTAAACAAAACAAAAAGCCACATACACACATTTTTCACTTGCTCTCTTCCCATGCCATAAGGTAGAATTGAGAGAAGATGGCCAACTGCATCCCAGAGTACATTAGTCACATTTATAGTAGTGATACCTTCATTTTGAAGTAAAATATAGCCTAAACACATCTTTGACTCTGAGGCACCACTGGTGCATTAACTAAGCACGGTTCAGTGAACATATCAATAAACAATCCTCTCACCTTCCCAGGACATATACAATTCACAGTGAAACTATCAGTGCTACCTAGATAAAATAGTTAAAGCAAATTTTGACTATTACATGCTCAAGCAATTCCACAGATAATCTCAGGATATTAATCCAATTTTTCACCCCTTAAATTGATTTTGTGAACTCCTTAAAACAAATTTACAGCAACACAAGCTATTGCCTTTCGTAGAGACAACAAAGAAAGAAAGTACTCTTTTGAACAAAGACTGTCAGTCCTTTTAAGCGATTCTCATTTCTTGGATTACATTACTTTTTCCCCCAAGAATACCCGGGCCATGGAAATTCGTGTGCTTAATTCCTGATTCGTTGAGAAATATCCAACAAGTTTCTACACCCGTGACTACACCAACAAAAAAAAAAAAAAAAAGAGGGGGGGGGGGGAAGGAAAAAAAAAAGGGGGGAGGCAATTTCCAGCATCTTCCAGCATGACCAAACAGGTCAGACCTCAGTACCAGCTGTTAGCACGAGAGCCCTTTTGAAAGAAAATCCAGAAGAAATCAGCTATCAAAGAGCATCAGAGAATGCTACAGTATCCGTCTTCCATCATGTGAGCTGCTCTGCACTGCTATGTCAGCAGCATTAAATCCACAAACGAAGAAAAAACAAAAGTGTGCTTCAGTATGTACTGATAAAGGACAGACAACAGAAATTCCTTCCTTAGAAGTAAATAACCCTGTAGCCTGCTGCTTGAGCAAACCTTGAACTCTTTTAAAACCTAGCCAGCCTGTAAACAGAGCCGTGTCCATCACTCACAGTCTTTAGACATTTTCAGTTGATTTTGGTCACTTAAGCCTAATTCACAAAGGATTCACAAGCCAGAGCACAGTTAAATGCCATCCCCATGACTAGATAAAAATGTATATTAAACAAATCAAGACATACTCATGTTACAAGCAGGTCCTCAAGAGTTTTGTGCTGACACTTGGGCAATAAGAAAGCTAACGAGAACAGCTACACTCTGCTCAGCACTGTTTAAGAAACTAACAAATTGACTGATGATTTGTCATCAAGTCCCTGCAGGAAGAAGCAACACCATTTAAGGGGGTGTGGGAAAGAAGAAAGACAGATCGCAACATACTCATCCAAGGAAATCCTTGATCCAACACTAATTACTGGAATAATACTAAAAATCATACTAGAAATAACATTTAACATGGATAAGTTAAGCCATTTATCTCAGTTACAATTATCTATTTTTGTTGTACTGATAGGCACTTTAGCTTCATTCATGTCTTTGTTTTCAGCAGTCATGATGGTACTTTAAAAGAACAATACTGAAAAGAAATTAAAATGTGGTTTGAAACCAAAGAACCACAATTGGTCACTGCCTTCATTTTCACAATAACAGCCACAGAAGTTGCAAAATGAAGGACGGGCAGTACTGACTGGGGATGGTTTTCTTTCTGTTTTCCTTTAATATACTTTATTATCTCACTCCTCAACCATTATGCCTGTGGAAGAGGAAAGGTCATAAGTAGCAAGTGGCTGCACCAGCTGGGGGCTGGAAACAGCACTTGTAGTTCTCAGCTGTCAGACGATGGCTGAAATCTAACAAGCGCCAATACGAAACGATCAGCAAACCCAGAGATTTCTTTAAACTAGCAAGAATAAATGGTTTTGAGAGCAATTTGAAATCCTTTATGTTATTATGCTATACATAAAGTGTTGCAAATTGTTCAGCCTCGCCAGTTTCCAGCTTAGCAGAACTCCCACCATGTTCTGCGCTTAAACACCAAAGCAAAAGGCTATTTTGTATTACACTTGATCCTGCTAAAATTCCCTGACCTCTTTTCTCTCTGGTTGATAAGTTCCTGTGAAAGCAGGGAGTGACAACAAAACAAAATGAGACCAAATAATAGTCATTGCTTACTTATTCTTACAGGTGTTATCTATGAATTGCTGACACCTTACCAACAAGGAATAAAGCCAAAAATGCAGAAATAATAGAAGGAAGATGTAGAAAGCAGCAGAACTACACAAATATTTTCTAGCCCCACCAACACGGAGCTCTGGGTCCAACCTCATGTTCTATATCCAAAACTGTATCTTTTGTGAACTAGATTTGCCTCTCCCAAGCAGCAAGCTCTGTGGGAACTCGTGTTAGAACTGAGAAGGAATTCACAGGTGTGCACCCAGCCCACAAGCAGGACCAAATAAAAGGGAAACGGCTTCATCCATAACTGAGTTCAGCAAATATGCTGCAACAGCAGACACAACATTGCTGTCCTTCCTTTCCAACAAGATCAGCTAACATTTAGCATGGATACAGGAAAACACCCGGGCCCATCCTTCACCATTCCAAAATGCCAGCCTGTTTAACAGCACAAATAACCCTTTGGAATGTGCACAGCCAGTCACAGCACCCCACCACCTCACACTGGCCTTTCAGACATTCTCATCCACAGAGAAGAGGACACTGCACTGAATCAAGACCCAAGGGTAGGTGATAAAAGGGCCTATGGTGCTTGTCTTGGCAGCATGCACGTTTCTGTGATTGCCAGACCTGACAAAATGATGCAAAGAACTAGAGCACGCTGCTGTATCCCATCACCCTCATTGTGCTTAAACTAGGGAGGAGAAATTTGCCATGCAAGTAGCTATATTTCATGACAGGGTCATGCACAACTTGGCAGATCAGCAGACAACCTGACCAGACTCATTGCTTTGTCCCTTAAAAGTAGACCAACATTACCCTTCCTTCCTCCACTCTCAGGGCACCATATATTCCATGGCCCCTGCTCTTGGAGAGCTGAGAAATTCTGTCCTACTCACTGGCACTGAACTGACTTTAAAATCCTATATATTTTATTTATACTCTTTAAAACATTAAGATCTAGTTAGCTTAATTATAGCTCACTATATACAGCAGAAAAGCAGAAATTAAATGTGCTCTTCACTAATGAAACACCTCTGGCTTAAATTGTATTTGCTATCTCGTTGTCCCTGTAGACACTACCTAATTTGCCCTTGCTCTTCTCTCATCTGATAGAAGAGTTTTTTGGGAGCAGGTACTGTTATTTATCACACATCTGTACAGGACCTAGGCCACCAAACCCCAAAGGCTTTGAAGTGCTACTGAATTCCAACGTCCTCATCGAATAATGAGGACATTTGACTGCTCTGTCAGACATTACGCACATTAGCTACATCTAAAACTAATGAGGAGAAAAAGCTTGAAAGTGGTAGCTTCCACTTTTAGAAAGCTATATAAAGAACATAGTAAAACCACCTTAATCTGCCTGTTTGCACTGTTGGTAACTAGCTACTTATTGATCAGGTATTCAGGTCTCCTGGAACACAACTTCCATGAGGCAGAGAAACACAGGGGTGCTGCAGCCCATGGACAGCTTCAGCAGCAGCAGCCACCGCGACGCTGTGCAGTTGCTGCGGGCTCTCCCTTTGCATGCCCAGCATTCCTCTTTCTGCAACAACTGTACAGTTACCCCAATCCAATGCCTTTTGTTAAAGCTTTGTAAAGTAGATGTAACATCGTTCTCAAACATCCTCTATTAGACTACAAGTTGAGGGAATATGACAAGGGAGGGGGGAGAAAAACCACAAATGCAAAAGTCCCAGACCAAGGAATAAACCAGCACATTTTTAGAGGGAAAAAAAACCCTCCAGCATTCTGGAAGGCAGTAGCTGCAACAAAGAAGCACGAACACAAGCATAAATTCAGAAAGCCTGGGTAGTAGTTGCACCAACAGACAAAACACAGAAATAAAAACTGCTCATATTGGGAAGCTATAAAGTCTCTGTGGATGAAAGTTACCATGAACCAGCTTTGCTTCCTCAGCCTTTATGCTCTGAGAGAGTATTCTCCACCCTAATGAACAGGTTTGATCTCAAAACTCTTGACTATTAGAATACCCTTCAGCTCCTGTGTGCTGCATGTGCCCACATTTTCTTTCACAGGAGGAAAAAGAACATGTCTGTAAGCAACAAAAAGATGATTTAATACCAAAATCTCACTTGATACACAATGGGAATAAAACTACTGATGCTGTCACTATCCGCTTACTCCTCTGCATAGCAAGGAACAACCACCATTGGTGCTAGGAACTCTCCTCTGGCAGTGCTTGTATTAAAACCCAGCTAGATCTGACACTCAGGAGTGCTTCCAAGCTCTTTCTATCACAGGCATGAGAGGGCAGTTAAGGTCAGAAGACCTCCTGGGAGAGCACTAGAGAAATGTCCCAGGCAGAGGAAGCCAAACTTGGCAGGGTCTGTACCCATACTGTTAGTCCAGAGTAGACCTTGAAACAAATTAGCCAGCCAACAATGCCTTTTTCCCCTCCCATCCCCCCCTCTTCAGAAGAAAATACTTCTCTATCTCTGGTAGGGATACTGAATTAATTAGCATATATGCAGTGTGAACAATCAGGAGACTTGAACCTGGGACTAAAGTGAGAGCCAAATTATTTGACATTAAAACACATTCAGTGAAAGGGGTCAAGGAAGTACTGGACCACTTGACATCAAAAACAGTATCTGTGGAAGGAAGCGGAAGCAGAGTAGCTCGCAATGTTTTTGTATTCTTTCCTTTATATGGCTGTGTTGGCACACTGGGATGTAGACGAGCATTTCCTGCTGAGAAAGGAAGAGATGTGACAAGACGGAGGAATCATGAGCCCAGGACACAATCTCACAGGCTGAAGCAACTCCAACTGTTTTTGCATTAAAACACACACATCCATGCCCAGTGGCCCCCAAGCACACAGCAGCTCTGCCTATATGTAAGCCATTTTCTTTTACAAAAAAGATTAGTTTAAAAGCCTACTGCAATTGTTGTGCAATAAAGACAAGTGACAAGCTTTTAGGCTTAATTGTTTCATCAGTCCAATAAGGGAATAAGGTATTCTGAGCCTGAGAGCTTGTTTGTTTCTTTTCCAGATGCATCTATTAAACTAATGAACAGATCTCTCTCTCCAGACCTTTTTTATATTACATTACTCCAGACTGGCTACAAAGCTCCCTATCTTCACAACCGTCAAAAACCCAGCATTTAAAAACAGCAAAATTATTAGGTTGTAGTTCTGCAAAGCATGAACTACCTTCCAGAGGTAAAGACCAGTCAAATTTATCAGTCCCTGGAAAAAGCACGTCTGCTTATCAAAATTAAGCGAATACTTGAGAGACCTCCTCTGAGAAGCAAACTTCTATAACCACCTGCTTCATGGGCCAGGATATTCTCTACCAGGTTCTCTGTTCCACTGAAACATGCTATATAGATTAGCTGGAAGCAAGCTACAAGAACAGCTTTATCCTTGTAAGGCCATGCTACATTTTAGAGTGGGCTTATGGCTGCTTCAAGTTGCACCTTACCATCTATGTTTATACAAAGCTGTCTTGACTGCTATGAAGTGCAAGAGCACATAGCCAGTACACCCTGGCTACACCCCAAGCCCTCCTCCTCACCCTTAGAAGGCCAGAGATAACTGTGGTATAAAGTGATTCAAGCATGCCTTCTCCACTCGGTAGTATCTGAGCAGAATGTGATCCTACAGATGGATGTTCGAAAGCCAGAGTAATTTTGATTGTGAGAACTGACTATAATAGGTTTTTGTAAACACTTGACACATTATCCATGCTTGCCATCACGTAAAAATAGAACGAACAGCAATATTTCCTTATAGGCATTGTCTGTAGACCATTGTCACAGAAATAAAGCTCTCTGAGTACTGGAAGCTAGTGGTTCTGATTTCCTTAAGGGTGTATTTTCCATAAAAAGTCTTGCTCCAGTGCTAATTACAAAATTAGCAAGAAGCTTATGAGCAATTAGATCCGGGTGTTAAATCACTAATGTTCCTTAAATAAAACTCCTAATTAGGACACACTGCATTTTTATCTACAAGCTAGATCTGACAGACTGCCCAAACTTTTCCTTTCAGCTGACATCCAGGACACTACCAGGGAAATGCTAAGCATCCACAATACTCTCTTCTGGAAAGAGACCTCATTTGCCTTGCGCAGGTACAGGCAAGGACTCCTATGCCCATCCTCTTCGATAGAGAGACATAGCAGAGAGTCATGGCCATACATTCAGATACCTACCACAAGCAGATCATTTCATCTCTCTCCTTTGATTACACAGGGAGTCTGGACACTTGCTCAGATTAAGCTCCCATGATAGGATTTAGATGCTGATGCCATAAAAATATAAAACTATCAACACTACCCAGTCTTCCCTCCCCCTACATGTTATTTCTAAGACCCTAAGATAAATGCAGTTGAATAGATGCTTCTGTTTATGACACCTAATAAAACAGCACCTGACATATTGTTTATCACACCTAATAAAACAGCACCTGACACAAAGGCATTTCAATTGAGAATTGAGCCACAGTAAACTACTGTGACAAACAGCAACAGTTACAATTCCTTTATAGCCCATTTACTTGAGACACACTTAACTGCTTCAAAAAACCCCACCACAACTATATTGATATTCCATGCATCCTGCAGTCTTTTCAAACATTTTGTATTTTATTCTAATCTCAAACCAGAGTCATCTGTGATTTCAAAAGAGCAGATGCAAAGCTCGTTAGGTATCAAAAGGAAAAAAACCTTTTATTTTGGGCTTTTTAGGTGTGTTTTGTTTTGGGTTTTTGGTTTTTTTTTTGGTAGCTACACCAGTTTATTTCAAGTCCACTGAACACTGCTTCATGTGACAAAACAATTTCTATTTGTATGGAACTCACTCCCACTATGACATCAACCATCATAGAAACTAATTGTCTTCTGAACCACAAACAGCATCTTCTCAGTCATCTCAACTTTACTACCTGGTGTGGTTGTTATATGCTTGTGCCGCTCTGAATGTTATTGTGAATTCAGGAAGCAATTTAGGGGATAACATGAGGACCACAGATACCAGCTTATCCACTAGCCAAGACCTAGCATTGCCACAATTAAGATCTGAAACCTGGTCACACACTTCAGGTTTCACAGCTTACTTGCATGTTTTCAAATATTTTAGGGAAGAAAAGAAATCTTTTTCTGACCAAACAGACATAATGTTTGCATTAACAGTTCCTGGAATTAGTTAGAGTGACATTCTAAACTGAAACATTCAGAAAGAAGGAACAAAACCCAAAATCCATTATCTAACCCTCCTCTTCTGTATGTGTAATAAAACAGGCCAGGAATATACACACTTTCAGGCATGAAACACAGCAGGATATATTAACAATTACTCCACAAAAAGGCTGTGTGAGTAGCCAGATATATACTCACACACATATTGATGCTTATTTGACTGCTGTTATTTGATAAGAAGCTAAACAATCCAAATTAAGAGCTAGGCTTGGCACCACATGAAACACACACCTTAGGGAAAATTAACAAATCTAAGTGCAAAGGTTAGAGTTAGCTGCCTGCCAGGAAGGTTCTTTCATCTTACTGAGCCAAAACATTACTTGCCATCCTCTTCAGAAAGATGCAACAAGCTGCATTTCACATGAACTTGGCAGAGCCTTAAACCACCAGGCCTGGCCTACAAAATGGCAAGTATCTCCAGCAGCTGTTGTTGACAACATGTGACAACATGGTATTTCCAGACATCATCAACTGCATTCCCAGTTATTGCTAATTTTGTGCTGGATTACAGCACATTAGCTATAATTACCTTAACAGTTAATAGCAGAAAGAAAATCATGTGGGAAAAAACAGAGAACATGAAAGTGAGGTTTGCTAGGCTATGATCAGCAAGACAGTAACAAGCCAACATGCAGGTTTTACTTGAGATAGTACTGACTGTACAAAGTGTCTTTGGACCATACTGCTTGTTTGGGTTTTTGTTGTTTTGTTGTGGGTTTTTGCTTGGGATTTTTTGTTTGGTTGTTTTTTTACGGCAGATGAGAAATTTGTCTAGTTCTATAAAAAATGGCACAATAGCAAAGTCATGTTCATGACAATCTGGATAAAAGCATTATTCAGATTGGAAGACCATTTTCTGCTGTATCTCAAGAAAACACCCTGTGTGTGAACACATATATTCAAACTGCGTAGTTCAGCACATCTTTTTGTGAAAGAAACACATGGGAATCACTCTAAAACAACTCATTTGTTAGGACAATCAGGTGAGATGAAGAGGCCCATGTTCAAATCCGTAATTCATCTCATGAAAGCATCCCATTTATTATGGTCACTTACCTCATGATTACTTGGTCAGTTTCCATGTCTAAGGTGAAGAAATCATTCCCCTCCAAAAGAGGAAGAGTGTGGTTTAAACTGCTATTCTACTGTCGTTTCATGACAAAATCGTTTTAAACCAGCTTTATCCTAGGTGTCTATTTTTCTTGGTACAACCCTACATAAGCATGGTATTTTATAGATACCTTTGAGTAAGGATATGAATTTAGCACTAAAATGTTGTTTTAGAGGAGCGCATGCCAAATGCTTTTCATCTCATTACACTGGTTTGAAATAACGGTACTACTTAAAGTAACATCATGCTAGCACAAAATGCTAGAGCTCTTTCTAAGCAGCACAATAAACCAGTGTTTCATGATGGTCAGTTTCGTCAACCAGCACTACAAATCCCAAGCAACTCAAGCTTCATTTAATCGCCAACACACAATTAAAGAATATACTATACCATAGGTAGATTTATTCAAGTAATTTTGTGCACTTCCAGTTAGAAGCATTTTGATCTCCCAGTTTGAAGATCTTCAACATTTATCCCTTTTCCACATCAAATACGTGCTCCGCATACTGTACATCAAACATTATCGCTAGTACTTGCAAAATTCCTCCATCACCGGGAAAAAAAACAGTTCATAATGAAAAAGTACTATAACAGAGACAGAATACATAAAGCCAGTTTCAGTCTGGAAACTTTCAGTTCTGGCCTAACCTATGTAATACTAGACAAATGGCTTCCTTCTGTTCCTTCCTGTTACTGCTTGCTGTACCTGTGTCTTCTCTTGAGGCCAAGCACTGGCTTTCTCTTCGTATAATGTGATTTACAGCTGCTCCAACACAAAATCACAGCAACTGTTCAGAGCTCTGCTCTACCAATCACCCTAATCCCAGTCTTTACCGGTACTTTTAATGGCAATCCTGCTGTTGTGTAACAATAGTCCAGTCAAGGGAGCTTGTCCCATTGCTTTGAACCTACTGTACACACATCTATATACATACATAACGCACCTCTTTGGCCTTTTGGGGTTTTTTTACCCTTGGGTCACATCTCAGACACCGCCAATGAAGTCTAAATTTGTTCTGTTCTCCACAAAAGGGAATGGTTTTACACCCACAATATTACTCCCAAAGTAAAGCACCACCTAAGAAACTACTAATACAGCACTGTCTGCTTGGTTTTGGTATAACACACTGATAACACTGGTATAGACAGGGCTCTATAAGCAGAATATATGGAGAACACAGAGCTCAACAGGAGAAATGTTGCCTTACAAAGATATAGGAACAGGAAACCATGATCTGCCCAGGATTCTGCCTAAAAAACAACCCATGGCAGGGAACTCTGGTCTGTGATCACACTTGGACCCTGCGCTGCTCCAGTGCTGACCTTTGCATTTTGCAGGGCTGACGTTCTCACTTTTCAAGTCCCAAAGTTTCCCACAGAAAGCTCACAAACTCACTGTGCAAACACCTAAATTGCATTGCTCCCCTCTTCCTGCATTATTCTGGCATGCTACTATCTTCTCAAAGAGAAGAAAAAGTAATCTCTCCTCATAGCAAGCCTCTGCCTGAGGCCAGCAGACTCCCAAAAGCCAACAACCCCAGCCCTTTCAAACCAAGGCTTTTGATACCCAGTCTCACACAAGACCCACAAGCTCCCACCTGCCTGTTGTGAAACCGGGACGCCAGGATCCCTCCAGCTAAGGATGACACGGGCCGACGACCCACCTGAGGAGGGCTGATGGAAACGAGCCTAGCACACGGCGTTGCTCTTCACCCTTCCTTTACCTATTCGGTGGGCGCGCTCCCACACAACACTGGGATTTAACCGACCGACACGGCCAATGAAATAAAACGTTTAGCTGAAAATTCCCATCCGGTTGCCTGTCAGCGCTGATTTCCACTGGCGGGGTGGCGGGCTTGCATCAGCCTCTCCGCCCGAACGGGAGGCTCGGGGAGCGCCACAGCGTGCCCACAAAGGAGCTGGTGTGAGGAAAAGCGCAAACCTCACATACCCTGTGTTAGCTTTCTCACCTCCGAGCACAATAAAAGCGGAGCGGACCGAGCACCTCGGTGACCCACTGTATCAACCCCTCCGTCCCCACCCGCAACACGGGCAGCTCCTGCCTCTCTCCGGGCGGGACACGGACAGACCGACAAAACAGACAGGAGGGGGGGGAAGGAAAAAAAGAAGATAAAAAAAAACACCCTCCGCAGACGGCGCCGACAGCCCCGCAGAAACCCCCTCCCAGGGCGGCTCTTACCTCGGGAGACGCGGCCCCGGGGCAGACGGTGGCGGGGGGAACCGCCTCTCGTCTCCTTTTCGCCGGTGCCGGGCACGGCGAAGCGAGGAGAGGGGAGGCAGCGGCGTGGCGCGGCGCCGCGGCACTCTCGCAGTCTCTCTCGGTGGTCTATCTTTGCAGCACGCTGCGCCCAGCCCCGCCGTGCGGAGCCAAGCCGCGCTGCCTCCGCCTGCCCCCACGGCACTCCTCCCCGCTTGCCTCTCGCAGACGCCTCCCCGCGATGCGGGGCGCTGCCCAGCTGTCGGCCGCGCCGGGACAGCCGGGGGGGCGGCTCTCCCTGCGCAGCCCCGCCCCAGTACCTGCCGGGGCGCCTCGAGGGCGGCGTGGTGGTCCGAGCGAGGCTCGCCGGTCTCGGGCGCCAACTCCCCGTCCGGGCACGCCGCAGAGCGCTTCTCGTACCCCTGCCTGTGCCACCCCTTCCAGCACACACCAGCCGCGCCCGGTGTTCACTCGGCCCCCCGGGACATGCCGTGGCTTTTTGGGGTTTTGACCTTCATTATCCACCCCCCACCCCCATCGGTGAACTGCCCCAAGAAAGAGGTGAGTGGAGGCTGTGTAGATTGGAGTAACCTGGATGTAGCTCAGCACAACAAAGACCCACTTCATTATCTGCTAGCATGTAATGCCCAGCAAAAGGGAAACGCTAGGAACGTCATAATTGTCACCCGGCGAGATGGAGGCAAAACCTACACTTCTTACGAGGTTGGTAGTTAGGAAATAAATGGCAGGTTGCATGCATCTGTTTCTGTCGCAGTACTATAAGCAGCTTGCTCACGCTCTGCTGCTTTAGTGCTGTGTTTGCTGGCACTGCAAGCAGAAATCTTGCAAAAGAGCCTTAAAGGCAACAAAGCCACAAATCCTGGTGACAGAAAAGTCTTTTGCCATCTTATCAAATGATGAGGCTGGCTGGTAAGGCATTTTGCCAGCAAGTGAGAACCCTGCTTAACTTTTAGCGAAGGTACACATCCATTGATTCACATCAGTGCATTTATTTTCTGAGACTGATTAAAGAGTATAAACTCCATATTAGCTTATCCCTCACTGAGTCTTGAATGGTTCCTGATGATGATACCTTCACCAACTTAGAGTTGGTTACCTGTGCCTCATTTAAAGCTCAACATGCAAGTGGCCCACTTCTGAAATTCACTCAAGTTTTCCAGAGAAGCCCAAGCTGCCAACCATGAATCTGACCACAGCGAGCTTCACCTGAAGTTTTAGAGGCTCAGTACCCAATGTCTGAATGTTCAGTGTGCCTGTAGGCAGAGTAAATTCAGGTGGGGAGGTGGGGAGCAGTGCCTACTCCTCCCTGGGCCTGGAAGCTGAAGCCATGCAAGCAAGAGTAAAGGAGCTATGAAAACTGAAGAAAAGGAGAACCTAGTCTCTAGCTTTGTGATTAGGGTGCTTGGTTAGGAGATGTGCTCACAGTATAGTTTTATCCTAGGGATATGTAATATAGGAAGCAAAATTTAGACCCTCATTCAGCCTCCTGCATGTTAAATGCCTGGATGATGTTTTCTGTCTCTTTGACTTTGAATTCTGGCTGCCTCTGGCCCAACGGTGACAAAGTATCCAATTTCCTTTTTCCCCAAGCCTCAGTGCGTGCCTTAGTGTCTTGCTGAACTGCTTTCTTAGAAAGTGGACTGAAACTCTCTGAGGCTGAGGCAGGCCTGTTATGGCTCTTTGCTTGTTGGTCAAACACTCTAAATAATCAGTTGTTACACGAAAGACAGGTAACTTCTTCCTTGTACTCTGTAAGCAACTTTCATATGTAAGATCTGTCATTTCCTATTGATTTTCATTCAGTCCAGAGTGATGTCTCAGGTGGAAAGGATTTCCTAGAAGCCTTCTGTGATGCCTATTTATTTTCTTTGACTTTTCTGTCATCTAGATTTTTACTGTAAAGTCACCTTCCTTTTTTAAGGGACTAGAGGCTAGGCATCTGAAATGGAAATGAAACAATAGCTGTGTAAAGCACCTCAGTTACTAGATCCATATCTCTTTACAGTTCGTTTTTCAAAACTGTGAAGTATGTTAATCCTATCTGACACATCAGAGTATTACTTAAAAGCAACCATTTCAAGTCAAATGGAAATTGTTGCCTGTAGTACTGTGGTAAGCCTCACTCTTGCAAACACTGGCATCCAAAAGTTTATTTACAAGGCTAATTGTGTTGCAAATTGTGGAGATTCACCTGAGACAAAACAGAGTAAAATCCCTGCAAGCTGCGAGACATTCTCAAGAGTGAGAAGGCTGAATAAGTTACAAAAGATTAAGAACTACTTTACTGTGAAATGAACGATCAATTAATTTTTTTAGCTCTTGGAAGAAGAGAACCAGGAGCACTGGTATGATAAAAAAGCCCCTGAATCTTAACGTGCCTAAGTGGCTTACACAAAGCACAGAAAGGTTTAGATGCCGCAGAAGGAGACTTCTTTCCCCAAGGGTGTACTTTTACAATGCAGCTAAGCTGGTTTTGGAGGTGTCTGTGGTCCTAAGGGTGGCAGTCCTGCTCCTGATGCTTCTTCTTTTGGAGCAAAATTGAAAGAAAACTAAACGTTTTTTCACAGCTAGTTCAGTTGCTTGAACAGGCTTTCTGAGAGACAGTGCTGGGTATATGAGAAAGAAGCAGAGAGCAGCTGTGGCGCCAGTGAGAGGAGATGGGGACTGCGCCTGGGCTGCAGCAGGCAGCCACAGACTTGACTTAACTGGTGGAATTCACCTACATAGGAAGAGCTCAGAAGAGAGTGTACCTTAATTCTGCTTTTCCTATGTATACTACTCTACTTTGCGTGGCATAAATGAACTGTTAGAGAAAGAAACATTTTGTTATTTCGTGGTTAGGACACACCACCAGGCAAAGGGAATACTTCACTTCTTGTTTGAAGATGTCGTACTACCCGCTGGAACAAGGCATTAAACTTCCTATTCCCCCCGTGTCCCAGATCATTCCTCCTGCACCTGATTCTCTAGCTCCAAACTTCAGTGCCAGGGAGAAATTTGTACCAAGCTCTCAACATGTTAGCACTGAAAGCATGTGCAGTGTACATCTGCATTGCATTGTAGTCTCATCAGGAGTGCTGGGTCTGTGGTGGTTCCTGTACCCAAGCTAGCCCAGGTGTCTTTGCAAGACACAGCACTGTCCTGTGTCAGCATACCGTCTTCCAGCAGGCAGCCCATATTAAAATGTTCTAAAATTTAATAAAATGCTGAATTATTCCACTAAAGTGGCAATATTTAATTAAAATATTAATATTGGGTTTGGTTCTTGTCCTGGGTTCAGCAGTAGCAGTCGCTTTTTCTCCTTCTTAGTAGCTAATGCAGTGCTGTGGTTCTGACTTTGATCCTGAGAACAGTGCTGATAACACTGATGGTTTTAGTTACTGCTCAAATGTTTAGTCTGACCAAGGACTTTCTGGGTCTCATGCTGTGCCAGGGAGGAGAGGAAGCTGAGAGGAAACAGAGACAGGACACCTGACCCAAACTAACCACTAACCGAAGAGGTATTCCATACCACAGCACATCATGCCCAGGATGTAAACTGGGGGCAGATACCCGGAAGGGAGATCACTGCTCAGTCTGGCTGGGTATCAGTCGGTGGGTGGTGAGCAGTTGTATTCTCTTCCATTGTTGTTTCCCTTGTCATTATTATTATTGGTGGTAGCAGCAGTAGTTTGTATTATACCTTAGTTACTGGACTGTTCTTATCTCAACCTGTGGGAGTTACATTCTTTCGATTCTCCTCCCTATCCCTCTGGGAGCAGGGGGGAGGAAAGGGGGAAGTGAGAGAGTGGTTGCGTGGTTCTGAGTTACTGGCTGGGCTTAAACCGCGACAGTTCTGAAGCTGATTCTTCCTCTATTAGAAGACCTAAAAAGTCAGTTTACCATTATATCCAATGTGTATGAAGAATTTTTTTTTTTACTTTTCATTAGTTTGCTGACATAAAAACATTTACAACTCAACTTCTGCAAAGCCACAAATTAGAAGGCAAAAAAAAGTTCTCCACCACAGATATTTGACATTAGTAATGTTCACTGTCGAAATAACTTCGTATGACTTTGGAACAAAAAATATTAATTTTGGGTGAAACCTTTGTAATGGTGAGCTAAGATCACCCACTGGTGCTAATTGCATCTATTCAAACTCCAAAATGAGCAGAATGTGACTTAAGTATCATTTCCAACCTGTGTGCAGTCTATCAAGCATGCCATTGCAATTCATTCGTTCATTCTTTTATTGATAGTTATGAATGTAAATTGCTATCAGATTTGTCACTAACCTGCAAACAAACCATTGCTGCTTGCTTCTCACCTAGAGCACGTCATTATATATAAGTTCAGGGGATGAAATTCCAAATCAGAAGGAATTTGAAGGAATTTGGAGTTGTTGTCAATCAGTTCCTTTCTGTAACCTACGACTGATGGGAAATTCTCATGTGGGTCCACTGACTATTTTTACAAGTAAAAGACCAGAGAGCATCTATAAGAAGACATAGAAATTCCCATGGCATGAGCTTTACCAAAATGCCAGACATGCCATTGGAATGGCATGAACATGAACAGCATTCCCTTTTGCAGCTCAGAATTTTCTGTTTGACAGGAAAAGGAACTGAATCTCTGTGGTTGTTCTGAGGCTGCCCTCCTATGTTCAAGTGGATTGACTTTCAGTTTTTCACCTTTATTAAATTGATTAATACTTTCTTCAAATCAATTCAAACTAAAGATCATGCTCTTCCTACACTTTCCTCGGGATATATTCAACATGTGTATTTCTTTTAGACTTAATATTTTTTTTTCAGAAATATAATTTCAGCTTGATGACATAAGGGTATGACATTGTCTTTGCTTGTCCCATGCAGCTACGACACCTGCTACGTAGTTGTGTTGGCTGCTTATTTAGCAGGATAGTCATTTGTGGAAGAAAAGCTTCTGTAGTTTGACAGCTAGAAGCTTAGGTAGGAGGTGTGAATCATTGCCTGAAAGCTGGGAGACACTTTGTTCATGCAAATTGCATCGGGTGAAGTGAGGACAGACATCCAAAACTGTTGTTCTTCTCAGAAAGGAGAAGTGGGGAAGCTGGGTAAGAGAAGATTGGAGTCAAGGAAAGGAAGAGGGCATATTTTTAATCATGACAAACATGACATGAACTCAGGACACATACAAAGTTTTCTAGCTTTGAAGGCATTCCCATTTTGCTGCATAGACACAAGTGAACGGGTTAAGTCAAAGAAAATAAACTGACAAATAAATAATCTACTGTGGCTACGGACATAGTAGGTGATGCTAAAAGATGAAGTGAAGAGAAGGAAGTGACCTAGAATATACATATCAAAGGATTGCTCTCTACTGCTTGCTGTAGAATGCCTACATGAAATGCTATTGTCTTTAAAGGAGAGGTCATGAGGTGCCACAGAAACATCTGGAAAAGAGAAAAGGGAATTGAGAAAGAGGAAAGGGAAAGGAGAAGGAGTTGTCCTTTCAGAACACCTGAAAACATCTCCATTTATACATAACCAGTACACAGCATCCTGACTTGCTTCTAGCGAATAAATGTCTTTGCTTAAGTTTTCCAGCAGGGTTAATGAAACATTATGAAAGTTAGTTAGGAGAAAAATTTGTATCCATTCAAGTGTGTATGAATTTCACAGTATTTTTATGTCTGCCATTTCAAATTATACTCATCCATGTGTATTTATTTTTCAGATAAGACAACAACCTGATCAGACTGCTTTTTTTTCTCTCCATTTCTGTTAGCTAAATTCATCAATAAGGACTTGTTTTCCTGTTAAAATTTCTATATTCTAACTTGGAGACTCATGTATCATTTTCTATTCTCACAGTGAGCTAATTACAGTATGGGACATGTAACTTTAACACTGGCATAAGCAAAGCAAATTAAAAAGAAATTGTCTAAATTTATCTCATGTGCCATATTCAAAGATTTACTTTGAATCCTCAGTGGAAAGCATAGCACAAAGCCACATAGTACTTTTGTACTATGGATTCTCTGTTTATCTAGATCCATTCTGCAGAGCTGACCAAGTGCTAAGACTGAGCAAATTGACAAAGCAATTGATTTCTATTTGTGAGTTTGTATCAATCAAGGTTCATAGTATTTTAATATGCCACATATCTTCTTAACAGTTAGTTTGGGGAAGTACAAGATTGGAAATACTAGAGCAGCTACTAACCTCTGAACAGCACCACTGCTGATCTAGTTTGTTAAGGGCCTATCACAATGACAAAACTACCAATTGTTGATGTGTTAATCAAGGATTGGGTTACCAAGAGCACCAGCTGCTTGATTATGCCTGCATTTTAAATATCAAATTAGATGCCATCAGCTTCTACAAAGGGAAATACGTTCAATCAGCAGGAGTAATCATTCAGAAAACTTACATTTAGGTATTCTGTAGACTTGTGTCTGAAATACTGATTTCAGACAACTTGTCTATAGATTCTTACCATTTTTATTACTGTGTGAGTGATTTACATACTGGGGTGAGCTCACAGAAGTATTTGCTTTTAAGGTTGAAAAACATTAGCTCCATGACTGTTGTAGCAATGCAAGGTACTGGATATCTGCATTTAGCTTTTATTCAGTTACATTGTGGCTCCATCTATTTTAAATTCTTAGTCAATCATTTTTAGAAACTGGCATTTTGAGAGGAGCCTTTTATTCATTGGAATCCAAAGCAGTTCTTTCATGCTACCAGTTCACAACCATACTTTGCCAGGAAAAGCTTTCTCAAGAGAAGGACAAGCATGCAATCAGTGGATTCTAGTGAATAATAACCTGCATGTTCTTATACTACCAGAGCTGATAAATGGATGGTGTAGCTGGTTAAAGCAAAAAGATTATTCCTCATTACTCCAATGAGGATTAACCCCTATCCTGAATGAGCCAGACTACAAACTAGATATGTGTTTCTGACACACCAAGCAAATATCCTACACAGAATCATAGAATAGTTAGGGTTGGAAAGGACCTTAAGATCATCGAGTTCCAACCCCCCTGCCATGGGCAGGGGCACCTCCCACTAAACCATGCCATCCAAGGCTATGTCCAACCCAGCCTTGAACATCAGCGATGGAGCATTCACAGCTTCCCTGGGCAACCCATTCCAGGGCCTCAACACCCTTACAGGAAAGATTTTCTTCCTCATATCCGATCTAAACTTCCCCTGTTTAAGTTTGAACCCGTTACCCCTTGTCCTATCACTACAGTCCCTAATGAAGAGTCCCTCCCCAGCATCCGCATAGGCCCCCTTCAGATATTGGAAGGCTGCTATGAGGTCTCCACGCAGCCTTCTCTTCTGCAGGCTGAACAGCCCCAACTGTCTGCAGCCTATCTTCATACGAGAGGTGCTCCAGTCCCCTGATCATCCTCGTGGCCCACCTCTGCACTTGTTCCCACAGTTCCATGTCCTTTTCATGTTGAGGACACCAGAACACAGTACTCCAAGTGAGGTCTCACGAGAGCAGAGTAGAGGGGCAGGATCACCTCCCTTGACCTGCTGGTCACGCTCCTTTTGATGCAGCCCAGGATACGGTTGGCTTTCTGGGCTGCAAGCGCACACTGCCGCCTCATGTTCATTTTCTCATTGACCAAAGCCCCCAAGTCCTTCTCCTCAGGGCTGTTCTGAATCTCTTCTCTGCCCAACCTGTAGCTGTGCCTGGGATTGCTCCGACCCAGGTGTAGGACCTTGCACTTGGCATGGTTAAACTTCATCAGGTTAGCATCAGCCCACCTCACAAGCGTGTCAAGGTCCCTCTGGATGGCATTCCTTCCCTCCAGTTCATCAACCGAACCACACAGCTTGGTGTCATCGGCAAACTTGCTGAGGGCACACTCAATCCCACTGTCCATGTCACCAACAAAGATGTTGAACAAGACCGGCCCCAACACCGATCCCTGAGGGACACCACTCGTTACTGATCTCCAGCTGAACATTGAGACATTGACCACAACTCTTTGCGTGCAGCCATCCAGCCAGTTCTTTATCCACCGAGTGGTCCACCTATCAAATTGATGTCTCTCCAACTTAGAGACAAGGAAGTCATGTGGGACAGTGTAGAACGCTTTGCACAAGTCCAGGTAGATGACATCAACTGCTCTACCCCTGTCAATCAGTTCTGTAGCCCCTTCGTAGAAGGCCACCAAATTGGTCAGGCAGGATTTCCCCTTAGTGAAGCCATGCTGGCTGTCACCACGCACCTTGTTGTTTTTCATGTGCCTTAGCATGCCTTCCAGGAGAATTTGCTCTCCGTGGGTCAGCCAGCTAATCTTTTACTTCACTGCTTCCACTTTTTCCAAAGGTTTTATTTACATGCTAGTGAGAAAAGGAAGTGTTTCTTATGTCTCAAGAAGTCTGTAGTATGGTATTTTTGATTCCCTAGGCCTTTCAGAAATGTTGAATCTTTAAAAATGTGTTCCTGATATTCCTTTCCTTATGTATTTCTCCAGTTTAATACAGGTTAAAAATGCTTCCGGACCAAAAATGTCATGATCCTAATTTATAAAACTTTAAGCCTGATATCATTTGCCACATGTTTTTTCCATTGTGTTACTTAAAAGTATATTATTTTGTAATGAAAATATCAAACTGTATAACAAGCATGCGCCCTAATCAAGCAGCTTACTCAGCAAAACCAATGTATTTAAAATCATCTATGCTCTCCTGACACATGGCACGTGGCAGCACTCTGCAGGTCACATTTCTGAAATGTTTACATTGTTTTGTGTGAAGCTTTTTCTGGGCCATGCTCTTGGAAAAACATGGGTCAAATGCCAAAAATATATAACTCTTGCAATGCTCTGACATAGTCCAGGTGAACCACATCACTATTGTGCCCCAAGAACTCCAGCACAGACTTTCCAAAGCCATTTTCAATGGCTGTCCTTAGGCAGAGATAGCTGGGTGAACCAACTAGAGAAAACTGCACCATGGTACATGAAACAAAACTAAAATGAAGAATGGAGTAACTTTAGGTGAATAGATAAATAGAAAAAAAAAGAGACTAAATTGTTTTTCCTTAAATGAGCTTACCTGTAATGCTGAGATAGTAGAGAATAAAAAGGGAGTGACAGAGGACTCATGACTTTACTCTTTAACTCCAGAATTATGCTAGCCAAATGTGACATTCTAACCTTTTCCTTAGTAATACTAGAGAAACTAAATATGTGTATGTGTGTACATCAGATGTATGGACCTATGTATCTCCAGGGACCTAGTAAGTTGAAAGGGTTAAAACGTGTTTAACCAGAATGCATGCTTAGTGTTCTTTATCTCCCTGGAACTTGTTAGCACTTTGAGGACCAATTCACTAAGAATGAACAATACCATGAATGACAGCAGCTTCCGCCAACATACAAGAGGTTACTATGGTAATGGAGAAAGTTTTTCACAGTACAAAACAAGTACCATACTTGATATATTAGCCAGCCAAAGAAAGCAGCCACATATAAACTACACCATCTTTCTAATGAACGGCCATTTATGCAGCATGCATGTTAGCAATTCTGCTGAGTTCCTCTGAATATCAAACTGTTGGCAGTTACATTGAAAAACTTGGCAGATTTACAAAAGCGTTAACATTTTGTTTTCAGCAGCTTGGTTTTTTTTTCTCTTGGAGCCCATATCTTCAGCATATTCACACAGTCTTTAGGCAATGCCAACCGGGAAGGTCTCTGATGTGAGCTTAAATGCACTATATATGCACACTGAGAAGGCAGGGTGTCCAAGCCATCCAAGTAACTCAAAATAAACTTTTTCCCTTTTTAATTGTGGCAGAAGAACAGATGGCTTCTTTGTTAGGTGGTGCTTTCATTTTTATTTGCTCACTGCCTTTTCCATAAGAGTTTAATCCACAAAAGAATGCAGCATATTTACTACAATGCAAAAACCAGAAAATGTTGAAACCTTCAAATTGCTCTGTGTCTCACATGCTCTCCTGATTGTGATGTTAGAAAGCTGGGGTAGATGAACTGACCACAGCTGTGGATCCACAAATTCTTCACACAGATTTCAGCTTCAGTGGGACCTCCATTGAGCTGCAAGCTACATTTTAGAGATGCAACAGAATCAAGACATGCAATTTTAAGCTCTATGCTTCACAAGTTTCAGTAGGTTAAGTACAAAGATTTAAATTATGATGAATTGAGTACCTGGCAGTGAAAATAGTTATTCACCAACAGCTGCCATGCGGTATTATGAAAGATAAATTATTTTCCTGTTCTTCAAAGAATGTTGACAATAATTTTAGTTTCACTTGGCAGCAATTTGATGTCTTTGTTGTATTTATACAGAAAGAAACAAGCCCGATCAAAATAATAGCTCAAACTTTAGAAGTGTTCCAATGAAGAATACAAAGAATTCCTCACACTCCATCATTCTACCCTGCCATGCTGGTTATTTATCAATGGCACCATTTGTAATAGCTGGTTGTCTGGCTTAAAGGCTAAAATACAATTTTTCCTACTTTGTTTAAAAATCAAAGGTAGACCTCAGGTTCTTTTCAGACATATCTGTGCTGAGTCTACTGCAAATATGGAGGTGTTTCAGATACTCTACAACCTGTTGCTTAGCACTGTTATGGTTCAAAAAAAAAAAACCAAAACAACATGTACAGACAGCTGTATCTTTTTTGAAGTATTAAGATGCCGTCTGATTTATAAATACAGTTGTAGTTACAGTACCGAAGGCTACCATAACAATTCATATCACTTAACAAGACAAGTTCAAAACAGAGTGACTCTACCTCTGCTTTACCAGAATTAAGATGAATGAGCACAAGAAGTAATAGTATCAAATACCACATAATTTTCTGTTGTTTACTCATCAGCTTTGCAAACATGAATTATTTATGTTGCCTGAGCACATAGAATCAGTCTCATTCACCACTACACACAGGTGACAAAATGCAACAACAATGATGATAATCTCTTACTGCATTCAGCTATTTTTCTACTACTTCCAGTTATGAAACCACATTTTTTAATCTCTTCAATTTCCATAGTATAAGACATTTGGAAACGTGGCTTAATAGATTTTTTGGGTGCTGGGAATCCTGGGTCAGTTTTGAATTTAGTCAGTTGAGGCCATCATAATTTTCACATCCGTCAGTTTTCCTCACACCAACCAAAACAGTTTTTTGATGACTACAGAATGTGATGTTATGTAGCTTGGACACCACTCTAAGCTAACTATGGAAGTGACTGTCCTAGGCCTGGAATTTCAGAGATGATTTTGAGTCATCTTTGACTCTCCTTACCCTGCTTTAGCCCTTATCATTCACTTGCAAGAATCTGATTTGCATCTGATTTGTTTGGATGCTTATGAGCCTACCATTGCATTCAAGACCTCACAATCACAACACATTCACATATTTCATTCACACCTGTTGTATTATTTCTGTATCTCACCCTTCGTGCTCATAGTCCCTTCCTCTACCCTGTCCTGGGTTCAGCAGTAGCAGTAATTTTTTCTTTTTTCCCTTCTGGGTAGCTGCTGCAGCGCTGTGTTTTAGATTTTGGGCCTGGGAACAGTGCTGATAACACCAGTGTTTTCAGTTACTGCTTGGTGATGTTTAGGCTGGCCAAGGACTTTGTGAGTCTCATGCTCTGCCAGGGAAGGGGGGAAGCCGGGGGGAAGCAGAGACAGGACACCTGATCCAAACTAACCAAAGAGATTATTCCATACCACAGCACGTCATGTCCAGGATGTAAAAACGGAGAGCAGAGACCCGGAAGGGTGGTGGGGGTGCACGGTGGGGGGTGCACTGCTTGCGTGGGCTTGATATTGGATGGTGAGAAATTGTATTCTTTTCCCTTGTATTTTCTCTTGTCATTATTATTACTGGTGGTAGCAGTAGTGATTTGTGTTATACCTTAGTTACTAAACTGTTCTTATCTCAACCTGTGGGAGTTGCATTCTTTCGATTCTCCTTCCCATCCCTCCATGAGCGGAGGGAAGAAATAGTGGGGAGTGAGTGAGAGAGCAGCTGTATGGGTTTATAGAAGCTTAAACCACGACATACCCTAACCCAAGAAATGCCAGGAGGGAGCAGAGACAGGACACCTGACCCAAACTGACCAAAGAGGTATTCCATACCCCAGCACGTCATGCCCAGTATATACACTGTGGGGAGTTACCCAGAAGGCCCAGATCTCTGCTCAGGTTGGGCTGGGTATCAGTTGGCAGGTGGTGAGCAATTGTATTGTGCATCACTTGTATTTATTGTTTTATTTTCATTTTCCCCTTTTGGTTTTATATTCTCTTCCCTTGTTATTTCCCTTATCATTACTATTATTGGTGGTAGCAGTAGTGGTTTTGTGTTATACTTTAGTTACTGGACTGTTCTTATCTCAATCACTGGGATTTACATTATTTTGATTCTCCTCCCCACCCCTCCAGGACCTGGGGGGGGGAAGGTGGGAGAGTGAGTGACTGGCTGCATGGTTCTGAGTTACTGGCTGGGCTTAAACCACAACAGTGGTGTAGAACTGGTTGTGAGACAAGAACTGGAGAAGAGGACTGTAAAGGAGAAGGGTTGCCCAGGGAAGCTGTGAATTCTCCATCCCTGGTAGTGTTCAAGGTCAGGTTGGACAGAGCCCTGGGTGGTATGGTTTAGTGTGAGGTGTCCCTGCCCATGGCAGGGGGGTTGGAACTAGATGATCTTAAGGTCCTTTCCAACCCTAACTATTCTATGATTTTATACCACTTCAGGATGTCCCAATGGAGGCAGCCACTCCCAGTCAAAATTTTCAGGAGAACTATATCTCGTTTATCTTTTCCACTCCACCTGACTTTTCAGGTACCTTTGACCAGCTTCCTTTTATTTGTGGAGTTGCCTTCGGCTCCTGAACAGCACCCACAAAACAGAAAAAAGTGCAGAAAGTGCAGTGCTGAAGTTTTTAAAGCATGCCTTTTACTAGGGCTTAGCAAAATGGCAGATTGTTCAGTCAGGAGTAAAAAGCAGGTTTAGTAAGCAAATAACAGAGGACTTGCAAGCCACATTCCACACGGCTGACTGAGTGCCAGACTTCAAAACTCTGGCGAAGAGCTTGCTGCCACACTGTACTGCATCTTTGTCCTAGTTTGAGTTTTAAATAGGGATTATCTGCCAACTTCCAGGTTATAGTTAAACAAGTAGTAAAACAGTAACATGCTGTAGTATTTGGGATTTAATCTCAAGCAATAACAAAGAAAGCCTAGTCTAAGATACTTTCCCCCCAGGTATCAGAGAAAGAATAGGGGAATTGACAAAACTGACTAAAATGCCCAGAAGATACATAATTCTGGATATGTCCCTGCTAGCTTGCATCTCCCAATGAATCTCCCCTGTTAGCTAGCTTGACCTCCTGAATGGGAACTTTTTGAAAAATTTATATTTCAGTTTAGTAGATAAAGCAAAATATGGGAGAGAAATTCTGATATGACCTTTTTCCCCCTTTGTTTCTCTACACGAGAAATTTTATTTCATTTTACTTTCTGTGAATTCTCCCATTCAAATGAAAGCAAGAATACTGCGGTTTGAGGCATCATCTTGGTTCTGGAAGACCCAGCTCTAATTCTTCCTTTGGCTGAGGCAATTCAAATTTGTATTTGCAATTGATAAGCCAAGCCATTGGACTCATTTGCATTCTTTCTAGGCTGAAGCTGCTCTTCTTTCTTTCTTCTCAGAGTGACTAGTGCTTCGGAATCACAAAATCCCTTTGTTCTGCTGACCACCTTCTGCTACTTAAGATTGCCTCAGGAATGGCAGTTCTTGTTAGAAATTGAAGCGTTAATGTGGCTTTCCCTTTCATAAGATGATTGAACTTGACCACATGGCTCATGAGATCACACAATCTAACCCCAAAACTTAATCAACCACGTAACTAATTGCTGCCAAGTCCATGCCAGTTAGGACTGCATGCACTCATGTCAAGAGGGTGTCTGTATGTTCCCATTTGGAACTGTTTCTTACACATTTAAACCTAATTCAGATGAACCTCGACAATAACACTGGACTAAAATCAAGGGTGAATTTAAAAAAACAGCATTAAACATTTCTTAGGGGCTATCGGGGGAATCTGCCATACACCACAGTTGAAGGGAAGGAGGATGCCAAACTGAAGCTCTCTCCAAGAGGGGGCAGAAGTGACCAGGACAAAACATTTGTCGAGCATGTTTTTTAGCATGTGTTTCTACTTTTAGAATAGCCTGGGGTACTGCTTGCAAGAGCCTTAAAATTCTAGTGGAACATTTTTAATCTGATAATACATTTCTTTCATTTGTCACAGGGCCATTCTAAGCTCTAGACCTACACAAACCTATCCATCCATGTCTAGCTATAAAAATCCAGCATCACTGTACACTCTGCACAGGTTTCAGATGCTTCCTGAGGCATATGAATTCACACAGGAAGGTGACAAGGATTACAATCAGTTCTTGAAGGTCCACATGTGAAGAATTAACAATCTGGCTGAGTTGTTAATGATGTTGTAAAACACTGTGTGCAATACTGCTTCACAGATGTACAAAGTAGCTGAAAAATCCACCAAAGCTGGAAAAAATCATTGCGTGTTTGGGTTGTACAGGCCAGCTTTGCAAACAGGGCGGAAGACTAAATATCAAAGTCTGGTTTTATTTCAAGCTCTGCTACAGGTTTTCTGAGATCAAGACATTTCTGCCTCATGTCACCATAAGATGTGTAGAAGGTAGAAAATGGAAAATTCATTACAGAACCTATTTTTTCTATTATTGTCCTGGGTTCAACAGTAGCAGTCATTTTTCTCCTTAGTAGCTGGTGCAGTGCTGTGTTTTTGACTTTCAGCCTGGGAACAGTGCTGATAACACCGATGGTTTTAGTGGTTGCTAAGTAATGTTTACAGTGACCAAGGACTTTCTGAGTCTCGTGCTCTGCCAGGGAGGAGGGGAAACCGGGAGGAAGCAGAGACAGGACACCTGACCCAAACTGACCACTAACCGAAGAGGTATTCCATACCACAGCACGTCATGCCAGGTGTATAAACTGGGGGCAGTCACCCAGAAGGGTTAGATTGTTGCTTGGGTAGGGTTGGGTATCGGTCGGCAGGTGGTGAACAGTTGTATTCTCTTCACTTGTTATTTCACTTATCATTATTATTATTGGTGGCAGCAGCAGTGATTTGTGTTATACCTTAGTTACTGGACTGTTCTTATCTCAACCTGTGGGAGTTACATTCTTTTGATTCTTCTCCCCATCCCTCCAGGAGCAGGAGAGGGGAAGCAGGGAGGGAGTGAGCAAGCAGCCGCGTGGTTCTGAGTTACCGGCTGGGCTTAAACCACGACAACTATATGTATAGCCACTATGATGTGTGTGAAAAAAAGGAATATATTTGTCCTACCAGAACATTCGTGTCTGATTAGACCCTCCAGGGTTACTGCATACCAAATAATTAATCAGGTCTGTAGTATCCAAATTGGTCAGGAAGGCTACAGACATTAAAAATGGGAGGTTTTTGGCCTGCAAGCAAGCAGAGGTCAACATGAACTCAGGAGACCTGTCAGCAGGCCATCCATTAACAAGGATTTCACCATTAATTATTTCCTCTCAATACAAGACTGATGCAAGAAATAAAAAGCCACTAACAGGGTTTAATGTGCAATAAACTACTCAAATTTCTGATGCATTTGCATTCATTTTGAATCATTAAAAAATTAAGTAGAAAGTATCAGACTTGGAAAAGGTGAGGTTATACAGGAAAAATAATTTTAACATACATAGATTAAATAGTAACAGAGATTTAAGACACTGATGTTTCATATTAACACGTCTTTATTGTATTAAAATGAATAGTTGTGCTATTTACAGTGGCTTTAACGAAAAAGGATGATGTTAGCTCAGACCCTGTGAATAATGTATGAGGCTGAATTCAACTTATTCACCTCATCTTGCATTCAGTCTAAAGCCCTCACAAAATAAAGGGCTATATTTAGCATTAAGTAACAATTTCTTGTTTTAACTTCTGTATCATTACTTCTGTGGAGTTAGAGATTGGTTGGAAAATTGCATATTGAGTAGTTTTCCATTTATTAGAATTCTCAGATGGATTCTCAGTGTCAGATGGAGGCCAGTCTGGGAGTTTTTCTATTTTTCCCATTTAAATCTTTTAGGCCCTCAATGCATTTTTAATAGGCCATAGAAGAATCAATTAAATCTTGTTATTTGGATGCATTAGAGGGTTGTGCTCTTCTGGGTATCTAGCTAGTGTTAATTAACGAAGGAAGAAAGTATTTTGCACTTTAAAATGGTGTAAAATGCTATGTTAACAAATTAAGGCTCTTGCAACAGTTTAAAATTGAACGGACTTATTAATAATAGCAATGACTGGTGAGTTATGACTTTCAGCCGAAGAAGGTTATGTGGAAAAGAAGATTTCATTATCACCTCTATTTAAATCAACCTGTTTTCACCATTTTATTACCTTAAAAAATCCCTATGCTTTATAATAGCTTTGAAAATCTTAATTACCTAGGCCAATAATGGCCTTGAAGCCACCCACTCTCCCATAGCAGGCAGAAAGGTTCTAGAGGAAAACACCAAGAGGCTCCGAGGAATCTCTCTAGCCCTTCTTATACTTCGAAAAATCAACCTGCCCATGTCCTAGTGGGCTGACAAAGAAACTGTATCCAAAAGAAGACAGTGAAGATAGACAGTAGTGGGACAGAAGACAGTCCTTTTGTTCTGCTGCTTTTTATAATTTTCCCAGACAACAGGAAATAAGGTGACAGAGTCCTGTCATCAGGCAACAGTGAGAATAGGGCTTTTGAGAGTGTCTGATGGCCATTTTTGGCTGCAATGAGATTTAACAGTAGTAAAAGAACTGAACGACATTTTCATGGCAACCAGGGAGATAAAATGCGGGGAAGAAAGGGGCGGAGGGGAAAAGTAAGCAGGGCAAATGGAGCTGAAAGGTGGTGAGAACGGACTTCATGATGGAGAATCAGTGGTGATGGTAACAGATGTCCAGCAAAATTGCAGTATGACATCCCCACCCCCCCCTACTTTTCCACTGCTGAAGAACAGCAACCTCTTACTGAATTACACCTCCTGGAGAGAAATAGAGGGGTTACGCATCTTGTACCAACCACAGAATCATAGACTGGTTTGGACTGGAAGGGACCTTGAAGATTATCTAGTTTCAACACCCCTGCCACAGGCAGGGACACCTTCTACTAGACCAGGTCTCACCATCCTCACAGTAAAGAATTTTTTTCTAATATCTAATCTAAATTTACTCTCTTTCAGTTTAAAGCTATTCCCCCTTGTCCTATCACTACTTGCCCTTGACAAAAGTCCCTCTCCCGATGGACATCTTCCAGGCATGGTGCTTCGGATATTCTGTGCATAGCCAGAGGCTATTTGCTTTAGTCCTGCTATACCAGTGTCTGTCTAGAAAATAAAGCCATTATCCATGTCTCAGAGAGGCCATGACAAACAGCATTCTGGTGTTGCAACCTTGGCCACAGAAGTACTGCAGGGCAATGTATGCCTGAACAGTCAAATGGGAAGGGAAGTAAAACCCAGACAACAATCTGTGAAACAGACACTGTGATCCTTTAAAAGAAGGAGGGCACTTGGTATGTAGTTTAATATTTTTTGAAGATAAAATGACTGATGAGGTTGCAATTAAATATTGTACATGGTGCATGGTAGCACTCCCTCAACATCGCATCAAGTGACAGTCATTTTCAGTTTGCTGATGCTGTTGTAACATTCTATGCGATTACTTATTTTGCTTGCTGCGTTAGTCAGGCTGTGTTATATAAAAATCAGTTCCTTCAAGGGAAGGCTTAAAGAAATAAATAGTTGTTAGGAGTGGAATTTAGTTCAGAAGATATTCAACAAGTATTTTTTTTCCCTTAAAATTCATGTTTGGATTCAGTCTTCAATTACTTGTGTTTCTCAGTACAGCCTTTGGTAAGCCCAAGAAAGATCCATTTAGGCTGAGTACATTTAAAGTCCATTTAGGCTAAAAGAGCTTCTCTTCATATTTATATGGTGACTTTCTTCTTGTTCTGCAATTACAGAAGAACAACAGTAGTTTCCTGGAACAACTAACATACATTAAGTCATCCTATCATTCATCAAGCACAAACAGTTTGCTAAGCCAAGCCCTGTCTACAGGAACAAATACATCCTCTGTATTTTCAAGGAGGCAGAACACATGTTGCTATGTCTCAATAAGGAGCTGGATAAATATTGCGAAATATTGTTTCAGTAGAGCAGATATTCAGACCATACTGACACCAACTAACAAACTGAGACCCCCTGGGGCAAGAAACTTGATTCACAATGGAACTGAATTGTTTCT
Source organism: Amazona ochrocephala (assembly GCA_039720435.1). Taxonomy (NCBI): domain Eukaryota; kingdom Metazoa; phylum Chordata; class Aves; order Psittaciformes; family Psittacidae; genus Amazona; species Amazona ochrocephala. Next base: position 61,773,885 of record CM077877.1, on the reverse strand, counting down.
GAATGTGCGAGCAACATGCTACCTAAGGCAAAGAATAAGATTACTTCACATTTTTTAAAAAACTCAAACTAAGCCCCAGTACAGACCCACAGTTCCCATGTGCTTGAGTATCAGTTTCAGAAAAACAGAAACTGACAACTAGCGTTAACATCACTTTTACTTTGTGAATAATAAGCTGATTAAGCACAGAAAAAATAGAAATTGCAAGCATTTGTAATTTTTTTAAACTGTTGTTCTATTTCTAGACATGTAGACCAAGTCTCATCTCAGCATTTTGTTTTGATTAGCACATAGACTTAGACTGAAGTTCCAACAGAGGATTAAATAAGATCTATGTAAATTGAATGACGTGTATTTTATTTTATATTAAGTAGCAGCACAAAATAGCTCCAGGAGATCTCTCAGAGCTTTTCTAAGTGATGATTTCCTAAAAATAGTTACAGTACTGATACGCTATAAACTGCATTTCAGCCTGCTGTCTTTTAAAAAATGAATTCTAGAATCACTCTGAAAGATTATTAGCATGAAACTGTTGGGATAGAGAAGGTGCAAGATTAGCATCCAAAATTTTATACAAACTCAGCCAGCACAGAACCTACACTGCTGATGGATCAGATTTTTGTGGCTTTCTCTTCCAGATACACACATAGCCTATGGATTGTAAAGATGAAAACTGGCTGTTATTTCATGTTGAGAGGAAGTGATAGGGAGTTTGGGCATTCTTACACCATAAATACAGAACAATTCTTTCTTAGTGAGATCTAATTATTAGTAAAAGAAGCAGATGATATACATGAAGTCATGACACTAAAAGCAATGAGGTGATGGAAAGGATAAACTAAGCCTCAACCTCGAGAGCCAAAATGACACAGACCCCACATTAAATCCCCTACACATTTGCTTTTTATAAAGTTAATAAAGGCTAAAGAAAAATAAAGAACATAAAAATAAAGTTTAGAGGCATCAGTTCCCTATTAAAAGATTAAGGCCAGCTCATGTACTGAACATTAATTTATTTTTCTGGAAAGTCTATTCTTGCTTCCTATATTCTACACGCTAATCCGTTCATCCTGACCATGAGCTACCCACAGCTACCACAACAGCCAAGATCATCTGAATTTATTTGTTTTTTTCACACCAGAAAAAAATGCAAATTCGTGTCTTTCCAGAGAGTAAGTGCACTATTTATACTTCTTTAATCTTAAATTGAAATTCCTACAAGAGTTCAAACACAAGACAGAAACTGTCTTTACAGAAAAACTCACCAGAAGCTGTATTAACATGCATTTTGGCATATTAGAATCTACATTAAGAGCATTTATACCATTCAAACAATCTCACTAGCATCAAGCCTTTAGCTGTCAAAGAAAAAGATCCTGCATAAGGCAGATAAGCTCCACCAAGACCCTTATTTGTAAACATAGTACAGCTGCCAAGTGCCTCAGAATACTCATAAGTTACCTGATCACGTAGTTGGGAGCAGACTGTAGAACAGACTTTGTCGGCTTGCAAACAGAACGTGTGTCTCCTGATCTGCAACACATCTTTTAAGTATTAAAAATTGTTAAAGATAAGGTGCTGTTTAAATCCTGCAGATGTCACATAGCACACATACTGTTTTACAACTTATAAAGCCAAATTACTGCTCAGGGCAGAAGCTTCCTTCCTCCCTCCCCTGCCCAATTCTATCTTTCATTTTAGACTATGCATTATTAATCAGGTAAAATTGTGATGCTACCCCTCCCCCCTTTATATTTTTTTCAGAGACATTAAATAAATTCAAACTTTGACAATGGGGATACTGAAGAAGCTCATTCTTGCTATTCTTTTTTTTTTTCTGCCAAACTAAAAAATATTGTTGTGATTTAATTCCAGCCTAAGTACCACGCAGCCACATGCTCAACCTCCCCACTCCCCCACCCCCCGGTGGCAAGGGGAAGAAAATCAGAAAAAAAACATAAAAAAAGGGGTTAATATAATAGCAGTTTAATAAATGATATAAAAGATTATGATGATGATGATAACAGGAAATAGAGAGGGGAAGGAATAACAGCCCTGCTGAGGGAAAACACAAGTGATGCACAATACAATTGCTCACCACCCGCTGACCAATACCCATCCTATCCCCAAGCAGCGATCTGGGCCTTCCAGGTGACTCCCCACAGTTAATATACAGGGCATGATGTGCTGTGGTATGGAATACCCATTTGGCTGGTTTGGGTTGGGTGTCCTGTCTCTGCCCCCTCCCGGCTTCCTGTACCACTCCTCACTGGCAAAGCATGAAGGACTGAAAAGTCCTTGATAAGAGGAAGCATTGCTTAGCTGAACAACTGAAACACTGGTGTGTTATCAGCATTGTTCTCATAATAAAGCCAAAACACAGCACTGCACCAGCTACTAGGAAGAAATGTAACTCTACCGCAGTGAAAAGCAGGACAAAACTACAGAATACAGAAAACAGAGGGAGAAACAAATGTTTTTAAAAATTGTTCAACACTTTTGCCCTGTAAAAAGGAATGAGGAAAAAGGAAAAGAGGACTAATATCCAGGCATTTCTGAAAGTCAGAGAGGTGGCATATTTTCGTAGCATGAATTCATGTATTTTTCTCTTTAAAAGTGTGTATATTAGGAAGTGGTATGTACTGTCAATCAGGATACTAGGAACTTTAGGTAAAGACCTACCATTAATAAAAAGAGTGCCAGAGTTACTAATAACTTCAGAAGGAAAGATTTTTACTATGACCTTACTATTGACTACTATTGTCTGGTTAGATAATGGTTAAAATCGCTTCTCCTATACCTTCTCTCCTTAATCAGAAAAGGACTACAAACTCCATTCTGGTAAATATGTTCACTAAAGGAATCTCATTTTCAGAGACTTCTTCCTTTCAAGTGTGACAACAAATATCACATCTTTGATGAGTGTGACCACGTTTTCACACTAAGCCTTTGCAAACAGCCTTCAGTAGGCGTCAGTGTGAGGCATTCTGCTCCCACACTCTCAAGCGCTGTCTGTGCCACCTCTCTAGGCGCATTTTTCTTTCTCCAGTAGTGCACATCTTGAAAGCTGTTCAAAATGTTTGTGAGAAGGACAAGCCCAGTGAAGAGCTACTTCATCTAATGCCATTACATGATCTAATGCCAAAATCTGTCAATATGGTTTTAAGCTCTGGCTGAAAATGGATAAGTGACTAAATAAATGTAAGTATTGGTGTTAGCATAGTTTCATATGTTTTCAAAATACAGTAAACTATATAAACATCGTGTACTAGGGAAGAATTGTCATCTGTATCTGTGGTGGGTTCACCCTACCAACACCAACACAGCCTTCCACTTCTCTCTCCCACAGAATGGGGAAGAGATAGACGGAAAGAAAAAAGACTCAGGGATCATGTAAGTGACAGCTTAATAGTGAAAGCAAGAGCTGTGCATGTAAGCCAAGCAAAATAAGGAATTAGTTCTCTACTTCCTTTTGGCAGGCAGATGTCCAGTCACATCCTGGCAAGCAGGGCCTCAGCATGCCTAAATCTCGCTTGCAAAGGCAAACACCATCACAACAAACATCCTCCCTTTCTCCTCTTTGCCGTGAGCTGTTCTTCCTGAATCACTACGTCACATCCTATAGAGTATCCCCTTGGTCAGTTTGGGTCTGCTGTCTAAGTGGTGTCTATGGGCCTTTGCACAGGAGGGTGGAGAATAGGTCTTGATGCTAGCCAAGCACTGTTCAGCAGCAGTCAAAACCCTGCACAGCAATAACCAATACCATTTTAGCCCCAAATACAAAGCACAGTGGCATAGGGCCCGCTATGAAGAAAGTTAACTCCACTGTGGCCAGACCCAGTGCAATCTCCACACCTTATTCCATATAATTCACACCATGCTCAGGTCCCATGTTATCTATTACATCTAAGTATTTTCTGACCATCCCTCTCTTATATTGCTTCATTTCTGTACCCTACTCAGACTTTTCCACTGACTTAACTAACCCAGACTGCCTTGCAGTATTTGATCCTTCTAAACCACACCTTTATTTTTCCTTTCCATTCTATTTCTCATTCTTGAAAGCCCCTCTTGCCAACACTTACAACTTGTAGTACTTAGACTGTTTTTACATCCAACAGTCAGGTTTGTACATTTATCTTAACTACCTCCTGTTCCTTGACATATGCACTTCCTCATTCCATGCCCCCCTCAATGCCCATAGCAAGAGTCAATGACTTGGGCCCTGTCTGTCAAGAAGTCACTCAAGAGACAAGCAGCAGCATGTTGGCTTGTTGGATGCAAAAATCAGCTTGGGTTGCGTCCCTGTCTCAGCCATGGTGTCCTCAGATGTAGAGGCCCTTCTTCCCCTGCTCTTGTGATGGTGCTGAACAGAGAGAGGCTCAATAGGCAAAGGCCAAGCTCCAGAACAGGCACTCTTCTGTTGGCTTTCACAAATTCAACAAGATTACTTGAATGTTCAGGAATATTCCAGTAGGTTTTACTCCCCACCTTGAGGGCCAAAGTTTTGTCTCTTCCCCCTACCCCCAAAAGCGTGTAGTCTGTGGACAGCAAGAGGCTGGCAGGATGTCAGACTCAAACTGATCAAAGGGATATTCCATACCATGTGATGATGTGCTCAGCAACAAAAGCTCAGGAAAAGGAGGAGGAAGGGAATGTTTGGCAATGGTGTGGAAAGAGTGAAAGCAGGTAATTGACATAATAAAGATAAATCAGTAATGCACTAGGGCACTAAAGCATGCATTTCTCTGTTTGGGTCACTAGAGTTTGTTACTCATCTGTTTGTGTCCTTGGCAGCTTTTAGGTCTGTGAAAAGTCCCTTTGATAAATTTCATTAAAGTATCACCATAGGAATATGAAAAGTTATGTTCTACCATAAGGACAACAAATGTCTCTTCTTGCTCCTTAACCTCTGAATCAATCTGTGCAGCACAAATTGAGTGTGCCAGCAACGTGCTTGTAAGCACTTCTCATCTTGCTGCTGTTTTGTAGCTGGTGAAAGTCATAGCAGATGCAACATCTAATTTGGAAATCAATTTCAAAAGCTGTTCTGTGTCTTCTTTGCAAGATGAAGTATCATTTCTAACAGATATAACTCATTAACATGTGTTTCTTAAAAGAATGATATTTCAGTTTATTTTAATGAACTAGTTTTCTGGTTCCTAACATTCTTCCTGGGTGTCTGTGTATAGGGAACAAGGAGATTAAGAGGTTTTTTAGGTCTTTTTGAATCTCCTTAATTTTGTTGTTAGACAATTAATATATAAACAGGAAATTCATAGAACTAGACAATTATTTTATTATGAACAGGATAAGTCAGATCAACTGAGATGGCATGCAGGTCATGATGAGATTTTATCCCATCAAACTTGCGGCAGCATGCTCTAAGCACTTCTGCAATCCCCATGAATTGCTTTCCTTTGATTATGCATTTTTCTTCTTCTCCTCCTTTTTTTTTTTTCCCTCCATTATTTGAACAAAATCACTTATTAATCCTTTTTTGCTGGCGGTAGAGATTTGTGCTTCCTTTTTCTGAAGGGTGCTGGATTGAAGAGGTGTTCATAGGCCCTCAGCATTCATCCTGCTTAACTTTCACTTCTGTGCTGCTATTCCTTCACATGCTATCACTTCCATCCCACCGTCCCTCCCCAGAGCCATGACAGGAAAGAATCACACCCAGTGAAGTTTTCTGACAATAAAAACTCAGAGTTTGTGTTCATTTGCTCAAACACACATGAACAGATAAAAAGTATTCATGGACTACCCAGAAAACAAGATTGCTCAGTGACTTGACCCATGTCCCACAGAGCGTAGCTGAATTCTGGCCTTTCCTTGCCTCCCTGTAAAATATGTCAGGGCTACGATCTCACAGGGCAGTGTAGATGTGGTGGGACAGCTCGCATGACAGCAATGCTGCAATGGGTGGATGCAGCAGGTTTTTTTATGAAGGACAGCATCAGGGTGCTGTCGGGGCTGAGGGTTCCCTTAGGGGCCTGGAGCAGCAGGGGATCACCAGGGGTTCCATCTGGGCAGGACTGGGAAGCCAGGGCCCTGTCCTGCCACCTCAGCTAGAAGCAGGGCAGGAAGGGGAGCAGCCAGAGGCAGCACCAGCCCCAGGCATCAGGAAAGTTCATAGTGATGAGACACATCTGAGATCAAACTAGGAAGTCTGTCATCAGAATAGCAGACACTTTCAGTAGGTCAGTCCAGGAGGCAATAAAATCACTAACACAACTGGTGTAAAAAAAAATATGAAAAACTTGATTTAATTAAAAACTGATCTGGCAGTTACGTGTATGGAACTTGACATTTCAAAAAGGAAAGAAAGCTCAGCAGCAAAAAAGCTATCACTAAAACACCTTTGTCAGGGTTATCACGTGTAATGGTTACTTGGGAAGACAAATGCCATGACTCCAGTGTTCCTCCCTTTCTTCTGCTTCCCCCAGCTGTACAGGCTGAGCATGATGCCATATGGTATGGGATATCCCTTTGTCCAGTTGGGACAAAGGTGTCTTGGCTCTGTCCTCTCCAAACCTCTTGTGCCCCCAGCCTGTTCACTGGTGGAATGGGGTGAAAAGCAGAAAAGGCCTTAACTCTATGTAAGCACTGCTCAGCAGAAAGTGAAACATGCCTGTGTTACCAACACTGTTTTCAGCACAATCCAAAACATAGCCCCATGCTAGCTACTGTGAAGAAAATAAATTATAAATCAGCCAATACCAGCACAATGTAATCACAGTAGTATAAAACCAACAATTCAACAAAGTAGGTGTTTATTTTTCCATTAAATAATTAAATTTCCATGAAATAATTCAGATTGTGCAATGTGCCATAATTACTCACAGGAAAAAGTAAACTGTAGCCACCAAGTTCTGGTCTGGGGATGTCAGCTGGTCTTATGAAGAGAGAGACAATGTGTAACGATGCAAACTGCCATCTGGGTTCTACAATGGAAGAATGTCACAAACACAGTGACAATCAAATCTCATTCAGTGCAGAAATTTCGCCATTTCATTGTCTCTCAACCTTTAGTTTTTTAACTCCTGTGGCATTTCTAATTTCTCCATTACGAAAGTCACCTCTTCATTTAAGGAAACAGTACACAAATTATCTGTATTAATTATATATTTAAAGAAAACTAAGGAGAAAAAGTTATTGTAAATATTGTTTCACTTCTGTTTGCTGGATTCAGTTTGACAGAGAATGGTTAACGCTGGAACTCAGTGACATATTTCTTTGTTACAAAGTGTGAGAGGAAGGGTGATAGACAGCTATGGAGCTAGGACTTTCAACTGAAAGCACTTACAAAATCTATTAGAATTTCCTACTTGCTCAAATACCAGCATTTTCTTCAGAGCACTTGTCATTTCAAAAAAGACATGGAGGCTTTCTTTGGTAAAGTTGCTGACTAATTCATCATAGGAGTTAGCCCTACATGTCACCTAAGCAGTCTCACTGGTTACAATCACTTAGAATCATAGAATAGTTAGGATTGGAAAGGACCTTAAGATCATCTAGTTCCAACCTCCCTGCCATGGGCAGGGACACCTCCCACTAAACCATGCCACCCAAGGCTCTGTCCAACCCAGCCTTGAACACTGCCAGTGATGGAGCATTCACAACTTCCCTTGGAAACCCATTCCAGTGCCTCACCACCCTTACAGTAAAGAATTTCTTCCTCAGATCCAATCTAAACTTCCCCTGTTTAAGTCTGAACCTGTTACCCCTTGTCCTATCACTACAGTCCCTCATGAAGAGTCCCTCCCCAGCATCCCTATAGGTCCCCTTCAGATACTTCACTGATTATGTCCTAGTCTCTTGTGGGGCAGAAATCCTTCCTGACCTGTAGCCAAAGGGTTATCATAATTTTGCCATAACTTATTGGTTTTCACACAACATCTATTCATTCAAACTACATTAAAAAAATAAAGATATAGAAGTAATATTAAAGTATTTGCCTTCATATTGCTTGCACAGCTCAGATGTGAGTTTTCTATGAAAGTATGTAGATGAACATAGCTGACAATTAGTGAAAATTTAAAAAAAATAAAGGTGCAGCATGAAGCAAATGAGCTAATCTTCACAATGTATTTGTCTGCAACACTCACTTCGTTCTTGGATTTAACTAGGAGGACCTGTTACTCTGCTTCTCAGCAGTACAGAAAATTAATCCACCCAGTCTAAATAAGGCAATCATAAATGTAGGGCTTTCCTGTAGATTTGTCACCTCCCACATCACTTCAGCAGGCAGATGCTTACATATAAATAGCAAAATGTGGAGGATACCAATGTTGTTTGGGACTACAATTCATTTAGAAGTGTATTAAACCAGCAAGCTATTTTTTCTGTATTTAGTGAAAGCTATTATTTTTTCTATCTGTTTCAGACAAATAACAACATGAGCTTTCACATAGTGTTGATTCATTTTGTATGGAGGTCCTTTTGCACCTCTTAACCAAATACAAATATATGAATCTGATAAGAAAAAAAGAGGGAAAGGAAGAAAAGGAAAAGGAATATCTCTGAAAAGGGATTTGCAACCCACAAAGTGCAATAAGATTGTCTTTTGATAATGACCCACACAGCTACAATAATACTTAACTTTAAGAGGCAGTGCAAGAAGTCCTGGGAAGCAGGCATCAGGATAGCTGGTATGATGCTCTACCCACAGAAGAAAAGGAATGTTGACTCCTTTTAACTATAATGGGGCCAAAATGCTGATCTGGTCTCTTCTTCCAAAGCTCTATGATTAATCTCCAAGAAGACTGTGATTAAATTAATTCTATTCTATGCTCATGTCTTTACCTGTTAGAAACAGTTTGACAAATAATGTTTTTGTGAAAAGCGCATTTCTTTTTTCTCAACCTTCGATCATTACCTGTTTACCTAAATCTCTTGATGTCTTCTCTAGCCACACTATATGAAGTGAGTCCTTCCTCCTGAGTTTTATGAATTTTTAGTGGAACAGAAATAATGATACTTGCCTGCCTTTGTAATGTGATTTCAGATCTGTAATTGAAGAGTTTAATATGAAAAGCTTGATGAAAGTTAAATGTTTTAGAAACAAATGAGTATAAATACATGAAAGTAATTTTACAAAATATTGTTAAAGAATTTGCTGTAATTAATTTACATGTATTTAGAGTCATTCCATATGTGTTTTGTCACATAGAGGTTTTTCCACAAAAAGTATTCACACAATTCACACTCCACATATTGATGACCACAGGCAGTAGACAAAGGTAATATGTATTTGTTTCAATACAACAAACTTTTGCTCCTGAGTTTTTTGCTAAAGTTTAAACTTAATGAAAAACAAAGGTTGGCTCATATTTCATTAATAAGGTGAATACGGCTCAAATTTTATTTGAAAAACTCTGAAATTATGGAACATATATTTTTCATCAAAGCCATTCAAATCTGTAAGAGGAAACAGCATTTTTTACTAGTACTTATTAAATAACTAATCTTGATAACCATAGCAATAGCTGTGTTTGGTCTTGGATAAAAGCTAAGTTAACAGAAAAGAACCCCCAGAAGTGGCAACAACTTTTAACATTTGAAGTATTTAACCTAGTCCCCAAGGGTCTCTGCCCCATTTGTCATCTAATTATGGGAGTAGCATGAATAGGGTAAGTATTTCTGATGTGAACAGATGTTCACAGAAATGAGCTATGAAAATATACACAGGACTATTGGGTCAGCTCATCACAGCCATCTACTACTGGACAGAATAGTCATGCAGATAGTGCAACTGGTCCACTGCCTCTCCAAAATATGTAAAAATTGTGAATGACAGTTAGATAAAATCCTCAGTACTGTATTTGCCTGGGTGTCAAATCAGAGAGCAAGTTCTAGTAGCACTAGACACATAAACCTACAAAAAAAAACCACCCACTGCATAGGAAAAAACCTTCATACACCTCTGTTACTTGTTATGTAGCCTTTGAGGGCTTGTCTACTTTGGAACATTCCCATTTAGTCAGTGAGGGTGTGAATTTACAGGATCTTACTCTTTAAAAGAAACTCTTTTAATCCCACAAGTGTGAACTTGCACATGAATACACACTATGTGGTCATGTGCCAGGTTTACAGAATACTTGCACACAAATTAATAAATACATTGGAATTAGATGCAGTAACTTTGAGTAGAGACACTTTTGAAGAAGCAGACAAAAGGTAGGACAACATCTTAGTGGGAGCCTTCATGAGCACTGTCATCCATCTGAATGAAAACCATTGCAAGAGCTGACTTACAGAAAAAAACAAAAAACAAACATGCCTTTAAATATGCTGGTAAGACTCACAGAAAAAAAACAGAACGTAGATTGGCAGAGTCAGTGGTCTCAAACTACTTAAACTTCAGTCTTTGGCTAGCTGAGTACATAATATTTTTTGTTTCCTTCCCTGACTCATACACCTACCATTCTCTTTTTCAATAGCTCCTGAATTTTGGTGCCCAAGACACTCCTTTTTGCTTCCTCCTTTCATAATTCCTCCTGAAAAAAAAACCAAAAACAACCCATCAAAACCAACCAACCGACCTCCCCCCCCAAAAAAAATCACTTTCTCTTTAAGATCTTCAACTCCAAGTTTTTAATACCAGTAATAATAAAAGTGAGTTTACTTCAAAAGATATAACCATCAGCAGCTGAACGAATCAGATTTGATTTCTCACGTATCTTGCGCACACAGATCCTTTAGCATCTAAGAAAGGAAAAGATTATGAGCCTTTCACTCTTTGTGACTAGTAATAACTCAGCAGCCTGCTGCCAATTTTCAACAAACTTTAAAGTACTGAATGTGCTTGACTTCTCTATACTTCTTGTCATGTCTGTTTGAAGTTGGCAAGCAGGTGCAAAATACGCAAGGTCACAGAGCACAGTTGTATAAACCTTACGTTATTTAAAGAACACTTAAAATAGTCCTTTTGCAGGAACAGATTTTTCATTTGCTCTTGATTTCCAATTATGATTAAACCTTAGATGCAATTCTTAGTTTCTCTCTCAACATACATGAGATTTCCACACTACACACACTGTCATTTAAAGAAAAAATAAATGCACACTGACACAGCAGCTCAATACAAGCAAACAGATGATTCCCCTTTTGTGCAAAACAAATACCTGTAGTTTTAGTCTTCCATAAATCCATAAATCAATACAGGAAAGTGGATCATTGTGGATAAAATGGCACTATTACAACTAATATAGGAACAATGCAATTTCTAGCAAATTATGTTCAGTATTGCAAATCCAATATTTTCTGTGATACAGTACTTCAGAGAGAATGTGCTTTGAATAGAAAATATCTGAAGCTCATTTTTCGTGGCAGACTTGCTAAGTCCTTACCAACTTCGTGCCGAGAAACACAAGGGCAAAAATTAATACGATGAACTGTTCCAATTTAAAATCGAAGTGTTGCTTTTGTTTCCTATTTGGAGTTCACATCATATGTAACAACACATACCATCTCCCATGGAAGCATCTGGTAGTATTTGTCCCAGTCTCTCTTCACACACATATTTAAAAATGTGAAAGAAGTATCTAGGCAAGGATTTACTATAAATAAATTAAAACCCTTACAAATGTAAACAAGGTCCTCTTTGTGGGAGACCAACAAGTTAATTGTTAAGCTTACTTGTTCTTGTCATATTAGTGTTAGATTCTAGTTTGATGCTCTTGGAAAGCGTGAAGGAGAAAATGGTTGGGAGCTTAACTTATTACCTTAATGCTTCCTCTGTACCCAAACCCCACATTCCTGCATACATTTTATTACAATGCCAGAAAAAGAGAAACTAACTGATGATTTTGTTGGTCAAAATTAGTAATTGTGCTGGATTTTATCCATGTTTATCAAGTGCCATATGGTCGTCTTGTATTATACGGTGTAGAACATGACAGGCTCCCACAATGAGATCAGGAAAGGACAACACAGAGGAAAAGGAGGCATTTGTCAGCGTATAGTTTTTCAATCTGCACTGCCTACCTGATGAAACCTAGTATTTGGAGAAACATGTACTTGCTGGAAATGCAAGTTGCTGCTGGATGGCAAGCCAAAGTAGGAACTGTACGTAGCCTTACTTGAATGGAAGTTTACGGATAATTGCTACATCGCCTCCTTCACAGCATATTGCTGTAAGTGTTCATTTTAGGACCTATTTTTTTTTCCTAGATGTCATATAGAAAGCCCTCCTGTGTAATCTGGCATCACAGAAAATATAGAAAATCAGGCCTCAGGAACACTGAGTGTTGCAAAACTGAAGTTAGCTGTGAATTTAGTCTCAGGCTATATTTTTCTCAATATTTCTGCAAAGTTTGTGCCAATGTGAGCTAGATACTTTATGTATTCTGGGTACATCTCATTGTGAAATGATGTTACCTGTAAGTGTAGCATCTTGAATTTAGGTTTTAATTCTAACACTGAATTCCACAAAAAATGTCATCTTCATTGAAGAGAGCTGTGTAAGATGCCATTGTAGTCAATGGATATCTAGTTAGTAAACCTGAGTGAGTTGAGAGTTATTCAAATGACATTTGAATTTAGGGTGATTTAAATAGCTCACTAGACTTAACTCACTATAATAAACATCAAATATCCAACTCATACGTAGAGACCTGCACTGTAGATGTACAAATATAGATATTAAGCCAGGAAGCCAAATGCTATGCTTAGATTGTGCACAGAATAAACTATTTAATTCATTGCTATGTTCCCTTCCTAAACTGTACTTTCTGGAATTTCAATAAGAATATCATTGAATTGTACCAAAGTAATGAGAACAGCAGCTGCTCCTAAGTTTGTATTAAGCCATGCACAGGCACAGGACAAAATATTTATGCGCATCATCTTCTCACCCATGGAACTGACTGTGGCAGTAATTCCTGGTGGGGCTATGCAGAGCCCTACAGCTCAGTGTGGTTTAGCAAAGACTATCCACAAAGTTGTCTCCCATCTCTCCTAGAAAGAAGATAGTAGACCAGATTTCTATTACTTATTGAATAGGGACCCTTGTGCTACCTAGGCGGGATAACCTATCACTGCCTGTTCTGTCACTCTGGGAAAAAACTTGACCTTGACCGGGTTATTCAGATACCCTACAGATGACCTAAAAAAGTACAAAGGCGCTCATGCCCACAAGAAAATGCTAACAAAAAACTTTGGCCAAACAATGAGAAATCTATGCTACCATGACTCCATTCCCATTCCTAGCTGTGCAACAACTACAAGTTTAGAAATGCTTTGTAGTCTATCTCTGATGGACATAGTAAAGTTTTCAGCAGCGATCCTCCACAGGCAGGTACAGTCTTTCTAACCCTTGAGTAGTCTAATTAATTAGTGCTGCATGTTAATGATTCCCCTATAAATTATGTACGAGTTCTGGAGCACTTTCCTATACAGATGTCTAGGGTCACACCGTAAGTTCACAGTTTGTGTGGAGTCATGCAGCTCCAGCATTAGACTGCTCCTAGACAATAATTGTTCTCAGTCAAGAAATTCAGAAAAGGAGAAGAGCTGTGCTCAGGGGTACAAACAAATTATGACTAGATATTAGGCTCTGCTTACTACCTGTCTAACTTAAAACAACCACTGGTTAGAAATGGGCTATGAGATGCAACTCTGCTTCAGATTTCAAGCAAAGTATCTGAACACCGCTTGTGTCTACATGAGACTCCAGGAACTACATTAGAATGAAAAATAAAAAAGGTGTTGAATTTTGAGCACTTCAAGATATCTGCTTGTCGAAATGTCCCATAGCCTTCAACAGGCTGGCCAGAAGATTGGGTTGACTTCAGTCAAAACCTATTCATGCTCTTTCCAACACTAATTTTGCTTCATTTTTGCTACAGAAACTTGCGTTGCAGGGAAAGATATATTGCTGCAGAACTGCCAGTATAACTTCCCTAATGAAAATCTGACTTGGGAAGAAGCCACTCTCAAGAGAGACTTAATTTATACACCAATTAACAGTGTAAATTAATGCTTTACTGTTCATCCTCTCTCCAAAGATTTTGAGTGGCAATAGAGTTTTTTATTCTGAATAAAGATGAAAGACTTCAGAGCAGACCAGATGAGATGACTTCAAGGAAGAAAAAAAAAACAAACAAGAAGGCATGTGAAATGCCTTGAGTGCAAATTGCTGTAGCTCGTTTGGACTCTCTCATGATTTGTCCCATTCCACACAGCTGGCAGGCCAGGACAGAGCTAGCTAGAAAACTGGTTTTTCTTCAGTGAAAAGTTTCAGATTCCAAAATCTTGAGTTTCAAATCCGAATGGAAATCCAAATAGTTTCTACAAGCCTGAAATTCCAGTTTGACAAGTTCAAACCCTTCTGTCTGATTTTTAGACCTAGAATAGGAAATCTAAGGATGCATCTGTATTAATATCTTAGTTCAGGTAAGAAGTGATTTTGAAGCAAATCTCCAAGGTAGCCCCACTTACTGTGCTTTAGTTCATACCACAGAGCCCCAAGACAGAGAAAATTAGATTATTTTTTAAAATTATTTTTTTCAATGAAATAAAAAGATGCGCTCTTAACGTGCAACAAACAGTAATGCGTACACAGTCCCCAAGATTAGACTGGTGCTAGTCTGAAGTAAATGTTGGCATATGGGATTCATTATTGTTTCATTATACATGACTGCTTCTGCTGTGCCACACGACTTCTTAATGTTGACTAATATTGGTCACTGATTTTGTTTTTCCATTAATTACTGTTTCAGGTAAATATTTTTATTTCTGAATTGCAAAAGTGAAGACTACTGCATAAACCAAAACTTAAAGAAGGAGAGGAGAAATATGTGGGAGGGAGAAGAAAGACGAGTATCCTCAGAGCTTCAAAAAGTACCACAGGGTTTGCAAGCATTTTGTAGCAATAGCAGGTATGATAGATTCCAGGTACCAACAACTGGAGTCTAAGTTAAAACTCTTCTCCTGTCTCTGCATGTCACCCAGGTTTCGTGGGAGGCCCCTGAAACAATGAGTGACACCTGAGCCTGCATACCACTTGCTTCTTACCAGCTCCCCAACGAAATGTTTAGTCCCAAAATCTCACCAGAACCTTGTTTGATAAGAAAATGATTAGCTACTTCAAATATATGGCAGCAGGACAGAAGAACTGCAGATACTGCCTCTTGGTGCATCTTAATGTCTCTTAACAAAAATCACTACATGCTTTTTTAGATTCCTGAAACATGGAAAAGGATATACATGCATTTTTTAAACAATTCCCCAATAGATAACGCCTCCAAAACTTCTTAAAATTAAAGATCTGGAAGGTGCAAGAAGGAAACAGGTGGAACAAAAGAACTACCACCAATGCAAAAGGTATTTCTTTGTAGTAATTGAAGACAAAAACAGAGATAAACTTTCATTCTTTCTTGAGTTGCAGTGCTACATCAGATTGCTTTAATGCAATGCCTAAATAACAATAAATATAGGAATCTGCTGTTACCTTATCTAGCATCTTGCCTTTAGGGTGCATGTAAGAATTTATATCAGCAGCTGGAGGAATCTCATCTTAGACATTAATCAGAGCATCTGTGTTTATCTTTGTTAATGTGAGATTTAGATAAAGTTGCTGTACTATATTTGTGTTAATTATTTAATAACGCTTCTACCATATTGTCAGTTAAGCTTTTTGAAAGCTATTATTATAAATACTATTCATCTGTATATAGGCTTCTTTCCTCTAATTCAGCAAGTTGTTCATGTTGGTTTATCAGCATGTTTTGATCTGCACAAGGCTAGTTAGCTACGCTTAACTGATAGGTCTGTGATAACTTACCTCCTTGCATTGCTTTTCACAATCCAGCTTGACAAAGATATGCGGTAGAAGTTGCATACCTGTCTCACAAACATTTATAGTAACAGTATGCCAGAATTACATGAAATTTCTTTGCAAAAGTTCTGCGTTTAATTACCATTAGCCTGAGATCATTTTGCAAAACAAACTTCCACATATCAACATGAAAAAGATTGAAATGTGCATGTGCACATGCACATTTGACATGTGCAACAGTAAGCCACAAAACAGTGTTTTATGATGTAAGTCACTGTAAAAACTGGTGCATATTTCTTTAGCTTTGAGGGATGGTTCAAATGAATTTTTACAAATTTCCTGGCAGACCTACTCATTACATCTTTTCTCAGAATCTTCTAAATTTCCATATGTCGTTTAAAGCTAAATTTAAAGCCATATCTGTTATGCAGAACGGGGTATCTAAATTCAGTGTAAGAAAGGAAATTAGACATCCTCTTTCATATATTTCAAGCTTTCCCCATAATCCTTTTTTCTTTTCATGCCCTTATTAGATCCCTTCTTCCCTAGATACATACCGATTTTAAGAACCACAGAGTTTTTTAAACCTGTTTGCTGTTTGCTTCTTTACTATATCAGAGCCTAATTTTGTCGCCGTTTTGGCAGGCAAGCCATTGCTAAACATATTTCAAGTCTTCTCAGAGAAAATAATTTTTCATTTTTAGATGTCAATCGTTAAAAAAAATGATTGATGCTATAATATTTTTCTCATTCACTTTAATTAACTTCTAGTAAAGAAGCCTAATGCTTAACTAAATCTATGTTTTCTATATCAATACAGAATTTCCAATGTGCTGTATAGATATATAACATTGGCTAAGTCTCAAAAACCTGGAGTATAGTGGACAATGGCTTCAAATTATGATATTTGAAGAGGTAGACTCTTTTAAGGTGGGACACTATTACACTAACAACCATACTTTTTGTCATTTAAAATCTGCTATCTTGAAGTAAAAACTGCCTCAGATACTGTCATGATGTTCTGAAAATAAAAATGAAATGTATCAGTGAATAATTTCATGTATCATCAGTCACTATTCCACAGAACTCCACACTTTCTGTGATAGATTAAAGATTATTAAACAAGAAATATTTCAAATTATTTTATTCTTATTTTAACATATCTTGCAACTCAGAATCATATTTAGCTATAATATCCCAGCTTGCCTCCAGTTATTAGCTTCTTTATTTGACAGTTTGACACTTATGCTATCAGTATTAAGATTCACGTTTGAGCTGAGTGCATTCTAATATACATGCTGTGATAATTCACCTTTTACACCTGAAAAGTGTGTATTTTTCATGATGCACTGTCGTGCTTTAGTAAGGTATTTGACACATTAATCTACATTTTTAAAAAAAAGATCTTCACTGACTTGTTACATTGGGGTAAAAATGTGGATATCAGCTAGAGTATTGTGCTGGATTTAGGAAGCCATTCCTATTGTTTTCTATGTATGAGAATGCCACAGTGGCCATATTAAATCTATCTCACTACAATCCTGCATTCAAAACAAGTTCTGTATTAGTTTGCTTTAAAATATGATCATTGTATACCCATTATAAGAGCTACCAAAGGTTTCAGAAGAATGTCGCACCTACATTAATATTTCCTGGTCTATGGCTTAGCCAGAAGTCTGCATCAGACTGCCATTATAAATGAAATACTAACTATCTTCCAGTAAACAATTAATGACATTTAAAGTAGCTAATTTTGCTTTGCAACACATACTGGAGACACTCCTTGATTAGAATTCTTTACAGATATGCCCACTGAAGTTAGCGACAGGATTTTATTTATTCTAACAGATGCAACATACAATCCATATTTATCTGCTGATGGACTTTTGGTCTACTTCAGTCAGTTTGAATTTATCTTTATTAGTCTAACAACTGAAACTGCAAATGAATCATATTCTATCATGTACTAAGAAATACACAGATAGACTTGATCAGCTGGAGACAAATTTTCAGTTTAGTGGAAATTCCTTCTAAAGGGAATTTCACTCCATGGAATTCCCATCTCTGCCAATGTTTCTTTGCAGAAGCTTGTGTTTATTTGCTGTTGTCATTCCTCTGAAAAAAAGGTGATGGAAAAAATGGTTTTCAAATTGACTTCAAGGATATTCTGCTTCCTAGATTATCCAAGGCTTTTCAAAGAACTGACAAACCATAAGTACACAAGATATATGCTAACAAATAACACACAACAGCATTGAGAAATGCCAGAAATCACCAAACCTGGCCTGTTCTTAGACTGATCATCTGTGCATTTAGGTGGTGTTTAGTGCTGGTTAACATAAAGCTTCATTTCCTTCACAGGTAAATGGTATAAATCAGAAAAGCGCCCACTGTTCAGTCTTCAAAATAAAAATGTAGATTTACAAGCTTAGTATGCCTGTCTCACGCCCTTCTTTTTTCTTATTCATATTTCTCATGTTTTCTGCTCTGGAATTCAACACAATCAGAGGTCTGGTCACATTAGTATTCTGGCCAGAGGTTTCTTACATAGAAATGGTACATAGAAATAGTGATCGAAACTTTGTTTTGAAAATACTTTAACTGGAATAAGAAAAATCTTGTCTCTACTTTTCCATTTCTAAATTCTCCTTAAGAGCGAGTGAAATACATAGCTCATGGCACCTGGGGAGAGCCTTCTTTACTTGGAAAGGAGGATCATTTGTTTTAACATGTGATCTACAGAGCTGAGGCTGGTGGCAAACTGCCAGTTTCCTTGCTTCCATTTAGCACTGGTTTTGCAAAAATCTCCCGTATTTTATGCTGTTTTCTAACAGTAGAGTAAAGGTTTTTGTAGCTGATGAACCCTTCAGGGAAGGGTTGTTAAAGGAAGGCTGGAAAATAAAATCAGTTGTCTGAGGGTTTTTTTTTTTGTCTTAACTCTTCTTAACGAGTTCAGAAATTGTTCATGCTATCATTCTTCTAAATGCAGAGTATTTTCTGTAAGGCTGAAGTATATATGGGAAACTCTGGAATCACATACAAAGCATTCAACTCCTTTTACAATGTGTATTTCTAAGAATAATAGTATCTGTTATACTTAAGAACATACGGAATATTACACATTTTCTCCTTGTTCTTTTTTTGTGGACAACACTGGCAAATACTTGTGAGCTCCTGCCAGGGAAGAATTGCTAAAATGTGTCCGTACATTTAATCCAAAGGGTACAATTTATTTCTGTAATAGGATTCCCCTACAAGAAACTGAAAAATTAAAGAGAATTAGAGGTTTTCCACAGCTCGTTTGCTGATTGCTAATGCATCTGGCCAGCAAAAGGAACAGAATCGCTCCAACCTGCCTGGAGCACAGCAGTTAGCTGGAGCATAGCTCATACTCTTGGCTGCTCTGTGGCACTGTAGCATCTCTCCAGCAACACAAACTGCATCAAGATACTGCATAGAATCATAGAATAGTTAGGGTTGGAAAGACCTTAAGATCATCTAGTTCCAACCCCCCTGCCATGGGCAGGGACACATCACACTAAACCATGCCACCCAAGGCTATGTCCGACCCCGCCTTGAACACTGCCAGCAATGGAGCATTCACAACTTCCCTGGGCAACACATTCCAGTGCCTCACTACCCTTACAGTAAAGAATTTCTTCCTCAGATCCAATCTAAACTTCCCCTGTTTAAGTTTGAACCCATTACCCCTTGTCCTATCACTACAGTCCCTCATGAAGAGTCCCTCCCCAGCATCCCTATAGGCCCCCTTCAGATACTGGAAGGCTGCTATGAGGCCTCCATGCAGCCTTCTCTTCTCCAGCCTCAACAGCCCCAACTTTCTCAGCCTATTTTCATCCGGGAGGTGCTCCAGTCCCCTGATCATCCTTGTTGCCCTCCTCTGCACTTGTTCCAACAGTTCCATGTCCTTTTTATGTTGAGGACACCAGAACTGCACACAATACTCCAAGTGAGGTCTCACAAGAGCAGAGTAGAGGGGCAGGATCACCTCCCTTGACCTGCTAGCCACTCTTGCTTGACCTTGTTTAGTTCTGGGACTGTTCCCCAATGAGCTGACATCTTTACTTCATTTTCCACCTTTGTTGACTTCCAGAGACTATATTTTGTAGTTTTCTTTCTAATACTAATTCACAAAAGCAGCTCTTATTAAAGCAGCATTTTATTTTCTCCTTTTTGGTAGAATAGTATTATGATGTAAATTGAATATTCTATTTGATATATACAACAACAACACATCTGTGACCTTATAATTAAAGAGGTTCAGCATAAATAAGGCATTATACAAGGCTTCCTAGAGTGTGAACAGGAACTGTGGTGGGTTTTTCCTATTAGACTAGCCTTTAAGAGATTTTGTTCCGCAGAATCTCAAGAGCTTGCAAATAATTCAGTAACTTAATCCTTGAGGCCTTTAAAAATATTTAAATTGGCCCACTTATTTTTCAGCATCAGTAAAAGATTTCTGCTTTTTTGCATGTACAATTAAAACTTACCAGTCAAATTGTGTGTTAGTCTAGTTCCAATGTAATTTCATAGTAAATCAAAGTCATCAAGAAAAGCAAATTCCAACACTGACTCCTCTCATGCTGCTCTGCTCCATTAGTTATAGTACCAATATTCATAGAAAATGTGTATGCAGCACAGTTATAGGGAGGAATGGAACACAGATTTAGGTTGCAAAGCTCAGAATCACTTGAAACTTCACATTTTGAATAAAAAATTTTATATATGAGGCAAACCACACCCTTGCAAGTTGTCATTGCTTAGCAGTTCACTCTGAGTCACATCCTGTCTGTGAAGAGTTGGCTTCATCCATTTTGGAATTAAATAAATTGTTGGTAAAGGAAAGAAAATCAAACCATATAAACATTTCACTGAAGATACAAAAAATTCCTAGCAGGACTTTACAATAACTTAATACATCTTGGTAAATCTCCCACTGTCACTACTTTACACTCCCTAAAACTCTGTAGCTGCTTCTCTGGTGTACTCCGAACAGAAAGAACTGAAAGCTATGATAATTCAGAGTACTCTGTGTAGTCATTTTTTTTCTCTTCTTATCTTGCCTTTGCCATTTCAGGAAGATATTTCATTTTTGTGTTTTATGTCCTCATAAACCATTTGTGCTTTTATGTTCATCTCCATTCTCCAGAAACCCAAATCAGAATCCAAAACATTTCAGTGTTGCTCAGCAGTGGGACTGAGTGCACACTCAGCAAGTTTGCTGATGACACCAAGCTGTGTGGTTCGGTTGATACGCTGGAGGGAAGGAATGCCATCCAGAGGGGCCTTGATGCACTTGAGAGGTGGGCTGATGCCAACCTTAAGAAGTTTAACCATGCCAAGTGCAAGGTCCTACACCTGGGTCGGAGCAATCCCAGACACTGCTACAGGGTGGGCAGAGAAGAGATTCAGGGCAGCCCTGCGGAGAAGGACTTGGGGGTGATTCTGTGATAAATGACTTTTCACTTTCCAAAATGAGAGATTAAATATGACATAAAGGATCCTTTGGAAATATCTACCATTAGATAAGGAAAGGGAAAAGGAAAAGGAAAGGAAAAGGAAAAGGAAAGGAAAAGGAAAAGGAAAGGGAAGGGAAAAGGAAGGGGAAGAGGAAGTGGAAAGAGAAGAAGAAGGAGAAAGGGAAGGGGAAGAGGAAAGGAAAGGGAAAGGTAAAAGGAAAGGGAACAACCACCCCTCTAGGAAGCCTGTTCCCATAGTCAAACAGCTATAGTGCTTATCTAGTTTGCTGCATACATAAATCAACTTGGTCTCTTTCCCAAAGGAGAGTTAAACTCACATTTTCTGCCTCTCAGAATAACACTAGACATAAACATGACTTTCTTTTCTAAATTATTCCATTTTATAAAATAGGACTGAAAAAATGGAAAAAACAAAATGTGAATCTTCAACCTATAAGGATATGGGTTTTCTTATTCTGATTTCTTGGTGAAGGCTTTCACCATACACAAGCCTACACACAGGGCACATTCAAAGTTCATGGCAAGACTTCTCAGATTCTGGAAGACTCTGAAGAAGGTCTGCTGTAAACTTTCTTGTTATTACTAGTTTGACATTACCAGCTGCATTGCAGGGAAGAGAAGACAAGACTGGCTAAGTATCTGCTTCCACCTACTGGCATAAAAAGACTGCTGTTCCAAAGACTGTGGTTTTCACTTCTCAGCTTTTGGGCAGAATATTTTAAAGACTAAACCATCTTCCTACAGCATAAAGCTTCCTCTGCATCCTGTCATTGCTTCTAATTTCAAAAAGTGCTCTAGATTGTTAATTTCTCTGAGAAGTCTTAGCATGTGTTTCACCACTATTTACATGATGACTTTCTCCTTTAATTGCTTACTATTCTGAACTATTGCCACTTCATCCTTTCTTTCTACTAAGCAATTCATTGTGATTTTCTCCACATTCAATATTATAGACTATTCTACAATTTTTGAAGTAAGATTTTATGCTAGATACTCTTCTCAAAAGTGCATACTCTGAGAAAGAGTCAGCATTTCACTAGCTTTAATTCATGCTGTTCCTTTATTCTAAAATGCAGAAAACAACTTCTGAGTAGATCTATTTAAAGATGGTATTGCAACTGGGGAGACAGAACAACCAGAAGCCTCACTGTAAAGGATAAGTGAAAAAGTTATAAACAAAATCAAACAGTCCTCTGACCTGGACAAAAATGGTTTTAGAGATGCAGGTACAAGGTGGTACAGAAATACACTATTCCTGTAGTCCCAAGCTTTGAGTAAATTGAGGCTAATTCATTTGCATGTTTTCCTAATGCAAGCTCACAAATAGTTTCAAGGCCACTCAAGGTCAAGGAATGCATATGCTCAAACACGGCTTTGTGTGAAATCTTAAATCTCATAGAATGGTCTGAGGATAGCCATAGTGCATGCATTTAGATATTTCTTATTTTGAATTATAACAGTGCAAGAGAATGTCACAACTTAAAAGTTATTTCTGAATAACTTCTTGCACGGAGGGAGGAATTAACAAAATAGTCATCTATTTGCTATGACTGAAGAGTTTTTGCAGATATTGCAGCAGTATTGATATCAGGAAGGAGAAGCTGGTTTTCACCAGGAAAACTTCCTATCTTGTCTCTGCAAGAATGGATGTTCCTGACTTCATGATGAGGATACACAGATTTACCCTGTGCAACCCTGGGAATACAACAAAGTAGGCACAGGCTTCACAATTTACTGTTAGCTTGCTCTCTCTCTTTTTTCCCAATCAGGTAGTTGTTATGTGTAGTTTCGAAGGCAGCAACCAGTCAGTACCTATTGGACTCTTGCAATATGCACCTTTATACATATTTTTACACCTACATATGTGCAATTTTTTACATTTTTACATATACTTAAATGACAATAAGTAATATTTGGGGTCAGTCAATCCCATTTTATTGTAATTCAAGATGGTATCAAAATTATTTTTTCTAAACTTACCAAAAGCCATCTCAGAGTCTTTCCTCCAGGCTAATGCTAGCCAGAACTTTTTACCGTGTCTCTTCCCAAATTCTTACTGAAAGTGGTTCCAGAGTTTTACTTCTGTGATGTTAAGAAACTTTTTAAACTGCAGCTAAATTCATCAAGGTTTGATTTCTCAATTTGCCTAAGATTTACTATGAGTCAATTTTTTTCCTCCTTCCTGTTATCAGTGGTAGTAAGTTGAAAGAAAAAGATATGAATCTCTGGAAGAATCAAACATATCATGTATTCATTTAGAGTTTAGTCAAGAAGCCCTTGCTTTGCACATTGATTTTAAGCTGTGACATAACTAAAATTAACTGCTAACAAATACACATGTAATTTCTGCTTACAAAGATCTGACCTCACTCTGGAATTTTCACAACCTGATGGGTAAATAATCAAAACATAGGACTGTAAGCTTGATTTGTTCTGATAGACTTCACAAGTACCTTAGAGCTCTCTTAATAGGCACATGAATGTTTGAATCTGCAGGCCATGCATGCATGAGGAAGTCAATCTGGAGACTTCAAGAGTTTATGCTTCATCACCAAGATGCGTTGTGTGAAATGATACTTGTTGCCAGTTGTTCCATCTGCATTCCTTACTGCACCTTTGTGGCCATTACTGAATGCAGATTCTCATGGGCCCAGCATGGTGCCGACAAATCTAGTTTGGAATCTTGATATCACGTGAGAACCCTTTGTGGTTTGATAGTTGTAGATGACACTACTGTAGATACTAGGAATCACTCAAATAGTAGCTGTGTTTCTAAGTTCACAACGATTAAGGGATGTGACTTAAATTATGCAGCGACTCTTATGCCTTATCAATTCATATCTGTAAACACCTGAATGTGTCTACACTTGAATGTGGCAAACATGCTTATTTCCACTGAGAAGTGTAAAACTGCAGGGAATGAAAACCTGAAAGGAAGATTAAACACTGGTTATAACTCTGATTTCACTTTTACAACAAGCTTTATTTTCATTTCTAAGCCAAAAAACAACATCCTTTTGCTACATTCAAGGTCATTTGCGGTTCTGGAGCAGAGCTTGCAAATACAGCTCTGCGTTGCTCCAAGCATTTATTACAGGTGCTGACAACTGACTGGGAGTGTTGGGATGGATAAAGGTCCCCCTCCAACACATGTAGTTTTAAAGCTGCTTTGACTGGCCTGGCAAGCCTACCCAATCAGAGCTTCCCCTTCTTTGTCAGACCAGCTCCACCAGGCTCCAGTAAACCTGGCCTCCCAAATCATAGAATTGTAGAATAGTTAGGATTGGAAAGGATCTTAAGATCGTCTAGTTCCAACCCCCCTGCCATGGGCAGGGACACCTCCCACGGGCAGGGACACCTCCCACTAAAACATGTCACCCAAGGCTCTGTCCAACCTGGCCTTGAACACCGCCAGGGATGGAGCATTCACAACCTCCCTGTGCAAACCATTCCACTGTCATCGAGTCCCATCTTCTACATAACCAAACCCCTGACTATGGCACCACCATTCTAACCATTTACTAACCTGCCAAATCCACCTGGCCTTTTAAAGGTCCTCCCCTCTGACCTGGAGGATTGATGGAAAAGCTATCTGAACCCCAGAGCCTTAACCACCTTGCCCAGGGCTCTGAAGTCCTTCTTAAAGATTCCCAGGCTGCTGCTGTCAATATCACCAGCACCCACATTGTCCATTAGAAGTGGGTAATAGTCAGCGGGACTTACTAGACCACGCAACCTCTCAGCAACATCTCTGATCCGAACCCCTGGCAGGCAACACACATCCCTTGAGACTGAGTCAGGCCAACAGATAGGTGCCTCTGTGCCTTCCAAAGTAGAGTCCCCGACTACAGTGACATACTATGTTTTCCTGGAGGCACCAGTAGTGACCCTCTTTACTGGGGATTCAGCTGGTTGTTCTTTTGGTGCAGTGTGCATTTCCTTGTTAGCCCCCTGCAGAGCTGCGAAGCAGTTCTGGGTGGGCATGTTGGATTTTGGAGGAAGCTCCTTGCTTTTAATTGTCCTCTTCCTCCTTTTTGTTTTTGTTTTGTTTTGTTTTGTTTTTTTACTAGCTCCCAGCTTCCTGGATTAATGCTCTCCTCCTTCTCTGTATGCGCTTCAGTGGACGCTTGTGACGTGATTGATAACGGGAAGACATAAAGAAATAGCCTTGACATAACTATGTTAGAAGCTTAACCATATATGGCATGAATATTTACTTAGCTGATTAAGGAACTAACTAACCACAAAAACGTAAGGTAAGAGTAAAGGCCAGTTTTAGCCGGACTTGGAACGACAATAACAGGAAAGATAGTTTTGCGCATGGGCAAGAGGATGGAGGTAAAGAGTTCGACCCTGAAATCTGGGACAAAGGTGATGGAGGAAGACTCTTACTTCATCAGAAGACCCCCGCCGAAGACCCCAGGCAAGATGAGCGCATGCGCAAGAAGGGAGGAGACACGTTCCGGGAATGCGCCGCCTGCTAATGAATATGTATGATTTTATACGTTAAATATCCGGTTCTTTGACTAGCCGTGTGTACGATAGGAGGAGGTATCCCGCGTGTACGCAGCGCTGCAATAAACACTATAGCTTTGTTTTTCTCTAATTCAGACGCCTGCATAGTTTGGGCCTGGAGCAAGCAGTGCTGCTTCTTCTCAGCTTCCCTGACATCTTTCAGCTACTGGCAGTGTCCCACAGCTCAGCCCCTGCTGCAGGAGGGCCTCCACCAGGGAGCACCGAGTGTAGCCCTGCCCATTGTGCACCCTCGCCTCAGGAGACCAGTGCAGCCGCTCTCTACACCCCGAGCTCTGCGCTGCAGCCTCCCCTTTCATGGGCTCTGCCTGCTGCCGACGCCGCCACCACCGGGGCAGCCGAAGCAGAGCTCCCAGACCGGGCCCTGGCCCTGCCCCTGAGGAGAGTGCTCCCCTCCCGCCCGCTGCTAGCTCGCGCTGCGGACACCAACTGCCCCGCCACGCGCTGTTCCCGCGCTTCCCGAGGCGGGGTTTTCCGCTCAGGCCGGGGCCGTCCGTCCTGGCGCCGGCCCCTGGGAGTCCCTGCTCGGCTTAGCGGAGCTGGGGGCTCCTGCGCAAAACCTGGCGAGGGCTCGAGGCTCCCTCGGGGGCTCTCGCCGCTCACAGCTGAAGCTGCCGGACGCGGGGTTTCCCCTCGATCCGAGGTTGAAGGCTCCTCTCTAGAGCTGCTCACCTCGGCAGATGGCCAATGACTGCTATTGCCCTGTGAGCTTAATGCCTTCCTTGCCCAAGAACCTTGCACACCAAAACCCATTCAGGTACCCTTGCAGCTTTGGGCCTCGTGTACCCTGCTCATCTTCATGAACAACATTCCACTTCTGAAAAAGCAGATTGCAACACCTGATAGGAAAACGTTTCTTCTCCAGGTGTGATTACAGCTGTGGCTGCAGGCCACGTTTCTGCAGTTTATAATCTGGGTGCCATTCTAGAACTTCAGGGGGAACACAGCGCTAAGGCATTCTGCTTTGTTTCTCTTTTATGTCTTTTATGACTTTATAATGCTGCATTGCACACCACTGAGGGTCTTTCCACCTTCCTTTTCTCCACGTACCATGGGAGAGTTGAAAGAGTTTGAGTGGTTGGGTGGGTGGGTGGTTGGCTGGCCAGCTGCTTGCCAAGGTCACCCTGAAACAAGGTATGAGATCGGAGAACACAGCAGATGACGTGGCAGTCAGGAGACAGTGTCCCTGCCAGTCACTTTTTATTCACTTCTCTAGGCGAGCAGCTCTTTTCCACCTTGCCCGCTGTTCTTGGAAAAGGCTTTGAGATGCACAGCATGACATGAGCCACTTTTCATAAGAGCTGTTCTCTTTTGCCTTTGGTTGCAGATGTGGATTCAGGGGTTGACTATTCAGCTTCGCAGTGGGATCCTGATGTACAGCCTTGAAGAAAAAGCAAGGGTAACTAGAGAGCCTTCACTTCGAGAGCTGCCACAACCTATCTAGAAGGCCACCCTGGCTCCCATGCAGCTGCTGCTTAGGAAGAACCATGTCACAACATGTCACTACTGCTTTTTCTCCCTCTGTCTTTGAATGCAGATGTTCCACAGCATATTGCTTTTCCAGCCGCTCAAGGGGCAACTAGGTTTCATCCTCAAGAGCGTCCCCTTGGTACGTTGTCAGTGTCTGTCTCCCAGAAGGAATAAACCTTTACTTTTAAATAATTTACCCATGAGCAGTTTAACAGAATGTACTCTCTGCAGGTCTTCGAGGCAACTGGGGTCTGCCATTGGCTCGCACAGATAAGTGTTGGCCATTTACTGACTTTGAGAGCAGCTAAGTCACAGGAGAAACTCTCTATAGCTGCTCTGCATCTGTTAGTCTGCAGACCAACAGTAAAGCCTAGAATCAAAGAAGAGGACTGTAAAGGACTTTAAGATCATCTAGTTCCAGCCCCCCTGCCACGGGCAGGAACACCTCCCACCGAAACATGTCACCCAAGGCTCTGTCCAACCTGGCCTTGAACACCGCCAGGGATGGAGCATTCACAACCTCCGTGTGCAAACCATTCCACTGTCATCGAGTCCCATCTTCTACATAACCAAACCCCTGACTATGGCACCACCATTCTAACCAGTTATTAACCTGCCAAATCCACCTGGCCCTTTTAAGGTCCTCCCTTTTGACCTGGAGGATAGATGAAAAATTTATCTGAACCCCAGAGCCTTAACCACCTTGCCCAGGGCCCTGTAGTCCTTCTTAAAGATTCCTAGGTTGCTGCTGTCAATATCACCAGCACCCACATTGTCCATTAGAAGTGGGTAATAGCCAGCGGGACTTACTAGACCACACAGCCTCTCAGCAACATCTTTGATCCGAGCCCCTGGCAGGCAACACACGTCCCTTGAGACTGAGTCAGGCCAGCAGATGGGTGCCCCTGTGCCTTCCAAAGTAGAGCCCCCTTCTAAAGAAGTAGATTGCAATAACTTATAGGAACGTTTCTTCTCCAGGTGTGTTTACAGCTGTGGCTGCAGGCCACGTTTCTGCAGTTTATAATCTGGGTGCCATTCCAGAGCTTCAGGGGGAACACAGGGCTAAGGCATTCTGCTTTGTTTCTCTTTTGTCTCTTTTATGACTTTATAATACTGCACTGCACACCACTGAGGAACAATATCCCCGGCAAGCACTCCTTACCTGAAGACACCCCTGGATGCAGCGAGAGTTCAGCCTCTCAAACACAAAACACACTATGGCATTGCCAGCAGTGCAGAATACAGAAATATGTGGGAGCGTCCCTTCTCCAACAGGTGCTGGTCATGGTGGTGAGGAAACAGCACAGCCTGAAGAATCCAAAAGCATGACAGTGTCCGCTGCAGTTGTGTCAACGGCCATCCTTGCGTCCGTACTCCTCCTGCTAGCTTTGGGTTGCCTGCTGGTATTGCCGGGGCCGAAAAGGAAACGGTGAGTGTTTTTTCCTAGCATTCTTGGTTGGATGGCTGCTCTGCCCAACGAAGCACCTCCAGTGGCAGCATCGTGGAGTACAGGTCCCATGGGCAGCACCATGAGCATGTCATACATTCGAGATCATAGAAGTGTAGAGGGGGTCCAGACATGGGGCAACTACAGCTTCCATGGGCAACCAGCTCCAGTGCCTCAGAACCCACGTTGTAACAAATGTCCTCCTCCTGTCCAATTTAAATCTACCCTCTTCCCATTTAAAACGGCTGCCGCTCGCCCTGTCAGTACAGGGCTTGGTAAGAAGTATCATTCCCATCTTGCTTAATAACCCCCATTATCCTGTTCAACCCCTTGGATGCCTGCCGGTTTGAACTGATGCGATTCAGAACTGTCTTTGCTGAGAAAACTTTGCCTTTTACTCTGAGGACAGCTGCCAGCATCAATGGTGCTGAGGTGGAGGCGCAAAGCTGGCTGATGATGTCCACTGGGTTCTCTTCCATCCGTGACCCTTTAACTCAGGTCCCTTGTGAAAACGTGATGATCCGCTACCCAGTGTCACACAAGCGGGTAAAGAACTTCCGCAGGGAGAGCGTCCTGGGGGAGAAGTCTTTAAAAGCCAAGGTGAACAAGGGGGCCACTTTTGGATCAACCAGTCTGTCTGGTTCTGAGCCAGTAATGAGAGTAACTTTGGGAACTGCCAAATACGAGCATGCCTTTAATTCCATCGTATGGAGGATAAACCGACTGCCTGACAAAAACTCTGCTTCTGGCCATCCTCACAACTTCTTGTGTTACCTGAAGCTTGGCTCTCGCCGGGAAGTGCCTTCCAGTTCTGTCCGCTATGCAGATGTGGAATTTGACATGCCCACCACTTCTGCGTCCAAAGCCACTGCGGTCCATCTCTGTTGAGGACAAGACCAATGTGAGGAAGTGGGTCAACTATTCAGCACACGACAGTTACAAGGTCAAAATAGGGCGGAAAAAAGGCTTGAATGAGGATTTGAAGGGAGAAGATACAGCAAATGTCAATGAGTGTGCTACGCAGTGAAGAAAGACCAGTCTGCAAGTCACAAGAGGGGTGGTCAAAGTAAAAAACCTGGAAGAAAGAACTTGCAGGGTATTGGTATTTTTCTTTTAAAAAGTACACAGTGCTACTCTCAAGATAGTGCTCCGAAGAGTATTATTTTTCCTTGTGATGATCTCTACTTTGGGGAGAAGCTCATATATGGTTTGTTTGGAGTGGACCCACGGAACGATTTAAGTACATTTGGGGTAGAGACCGAATGACTTGTATTACGCTCAAGCCCGCCTTTTCTGCCTCTTCACCATGTAGTTTCTGCACTGAAGTATGGTCTGACAAGCATCACAGTCAAACCAGAAAGCAGCCTTTGTCTCACAATCTTACCCACCTACATTAAGCCTTTTTTTTTGTTGTTGTTGTATGCCTGTTGGTTTGGTCATTGGCAGATTCACTTCCTTCTGAACTGCCAAATAAAACCCAGGCAGCATCAAGTGAAAAATGATGTAAAATCTCATTTCTGTAGTGATCAACAGAGTGAAAACCCTGAGCATCATTCTGAAGAATCAACAAACTCTGCATCTTAAACATAGTGAACGGTCAAGCATATGAACTGCAGACAGGACAGCTAATCATGCAGCTGTTCTTCTATTCACCCCTTGCTGTCTCATCCCCTGAATGACAACATGTCATTGTGCACATTTTCGTAGTCTGCACAAGTTACAAGAAAGTCTCTGCAATTTCTTAAAATTTGTACTTGTTAGTCTGTTCTGTTATCTTGACTGAACATGGTAATGGCTGCTAGTAACAGGGAATGTGTCTTATAGAGGTGATACAGGAGGGACTTGGCTAAGATTAGATCATTCCTGCCGAAGAAGACATTTAAGGGAGAAACACGAGGGTTTGGGTTTGGGGTTTTTTTATGTTTTCTGGGGTGGGAAAGGTGGGTGGTTATTGAAAATGTCAGAACAAAATTACTTTAACAGACAATGTTGTTTGCCTTCCTGAAAATCCGTGGAAGTCTGTCCAGCACGATATCACTTTCACGTTCTGTCTTGAGCCTACAGCAGAAGTAACTTGTATCTTTATAAAACCCCCACTAACCGGCGCCTAAAATCTCTTTTCAAAAATTCATAACAAGTTTCTATCATGGAGATTTTTTATCTCCACTTAGCTGAAGGTAATAGCAAGTCTTAAAACTTCTTTCTAAATAAAAATGCAGAAGGCAAAAGTCTCATTCATATATATTTTAGAGGAAACAGCGTTCAAAGTACCCGATTTTTGTAGTTGTTTCCCTGGCTTGTGTAATATTTCGTGTTGAGGTAATTTTAAATGTAAAAAGAAACAAATGTATTAAATCATTTATCTTGTGAAAGGTTACTGCTGACTTTAAAATCACACATTCAGAAAGCCTTGACAATGTAATTTAAAATCATAATGAATGAAAACGCAAGCTTTTTTATAAATTTATAGATTTATTTTACATTTCATATAACAGAAAGTTAATACATTCTCGATTTGCTACTTTCACTGTGACTCCTCTAAAAATCACTACAATGTTAAAATCCCAAATGAAACTTGATTAATTACATTTAGCCTAAAACTGGTAGTGGTAGAATTTAAAACAAATTATTATAGAGAACCTATAAATGCCTTTTTGTATGCACCTAAATTTCAATCCTAGGTCAACTTAGTGACATATATTTACACAGGTACACCTCTGTAAATACATAAAGTCTCAGTCCTTTTAGGACTTTAGAATAAGCATATAATATTCTACTGCAGGTAGTCCTACTGAAGCCCAGGGAGCTGCCCAGAGCACACCAGTTAGTACTAAACATTTGCAGCATCTCTCTGTGAATGGAAGAATACCATCAACTTTTATGAACCATTTTGATATCAGTGGAGTAAAATTCCTGATAAAGTGCAAAGAATTATTTATTAAATGATAACTTTTATAGGCTGTGAAATATCTGAGAGCACAGTGCTGAATACATGACTAATTCTCAGCTCTGTTACAGGCTGACTGTGGTGAGTTGCATGGCAACTCCTCTGGAAGATTCACTCTTTTTTTCAAAGAACTTCTGGGTGTTCTTCCTGTTTTTCACTGTAGCTTCTAGTTTCTGGAAAGGATCAGCAAGAAATCCAACAAAGCCAAGCTGAAGGAGTGCTGAGATGTTGCTGAGGGAGTGCAGGAAAGTTTTGTGAAAGAAACAGAGTGGAGATTTCCTACTCTGATCTGCAGGCTCATGGTCTGAATATTTGCCTATTGTCCCCCAGCCCTTGAAAACACAAATAAGTAATAGCAAATAAACAGTATTGTACTCCTTGAAGAGGGGAGAGAATCAAAGGAATATAATTTTCCATCTCTGAGTTCTTAAACTATTCAGTCTTTATCATACTCCAGCTACAGAATATTCCATGCCCACAAAACTGAAAGATGAACATATCAGAAGCTTCTGGATTTAGTTAATTTCTCTACCTTTTCATCACTGGTTTTTTTTGTTGTTTTGTTTTGTTGTTTTTTTTTTTTTTTTTAATTCAAAGCTAATGAATGAAAGAAAGAGTATGGGCCTCTCTCTGATCTCTCTCACGTAGTTAGTAATACAAGAGAAGTTCCTCTTCCAGTCCTTCCATGGAGTTATGCAGGCAAAACTGGAAAAGTGTTCTGGTTTATAAAAAGCTATTTTAATCCATTCTGATCACTGAAGAACGTTTTTCTGATGGACCTGCCACTGAATTTTCAAGAGCTTAGGATGAATACCTTGGCCGGAGTTTCAAAAGGTCTTATTTCCCATCGAAGCACTGAGGTAGTTTGTTTTTTTCAAATGAGCACTAACAGCCAAACTCTTTAGAAAATCTAGTGTTGGTATCACCAGGTGTCACCACTGAATTACTTTTTTAGTCCAGCACTGTTACAAGCGCTGAGCATTTGAATAACGGGTTCAGACTTAAACAGGGGAAGTTTAGATTGGATATGAGGAAGAAATTCTTTACTGTAAGGGTGATGAGGCACTGGAATGGGTTGCCCAGGGAAGTTGTGAATGCTCCACCCCTGGCGGTGTTCAAGACCGGGTTGGACATAGCCTTGGGTGGCATGGTTTAGTGGGAGGTGTCCCTGGCCATGGCAGGGGGGTTGGAGCTAGATGATCTTAAGGTCCTTTCCAACCCTAACTATTCTATGATTCTATGATTATACACTGAAATACCACAATAAATACTTCCCGGAGCCTTCTCCAGGTAGAACAGCCCCCACTGCTGTGGTGGCTGTTTCAGCTGTGAGGTTTTTCCCACCATCCTCTTCATTCCTATTGACGAGTACTCCTTTCCAAAACCCATTCTTTGTGTTGCAGAGAACAACTGCTTCTTGCTGTCAACAATGCATCGGAAAAAGAGGCAGCTACAAGCGAAGGAGATTATAAGCTAGAAAAAGAACAAAAACTCGCTGAAATTACCCTGGAAATAGAACAACTCACCAAGAAGGGGACATTAAGAGATAGCTACAGGCTGTGAAACTAGTTTGGAATCCTGATATCACGTGGAAACCCTTTGTGGTTTGATAGTTGTAGATGACACTACTGTAGATACTAGGAATCACTCAAATAGTAGCTGTGTTTCTAACTTCACAACGATTAAAGGACACGACTTGAATTATGCAGCAACTCATGCCTTATCAATTGTTCCAATCTTATTATACACTTGAGTCAAGATTTACTGCCTACCCCCTCCATAATGCAGCTTGCATTAGTGAGGAAGCTACTAAACCACAATGATCTGTATCAGCTGCTATAGCCATATTCGAAACAATGGAAGATCCCCCCTCTTCAATACCTCAGCCATGTATACAGGCGTCCAGGCTGTGTTTGTCCCTGTATGCCCCTAGTCATACCACTGTTCCTGTGATGGACTCTGGTAATGGTGTTACCCACACGGTCCCCATGTACAGAAGCCATGTCCCCCCCCATGCAATCCTCCCTCTGTATCTGGCTGGCTGTGACCTGACGGACTACCTCATGAAGATCCTGAGAGATCTTCACCACTGAGTAGCTTCACCACTACAGCTGAAAGCGACATTATGTGCCACGTGAAAGAGAAGCTGTTATGTTGCCCTGGATTTTGAGCAGGAGATGGACACAGCTGCCTCTAGCTCTTCCCTGGAGAAGCGAAGCAAACTCCCAGATGGCCAGGTCATCAGTCCTGGCCATGAGAGCTTCAGGTGCCCTGCGGCCCTCTTACAGCCATCTTTCTTAGGTATGGAGACCTGTGGTATCCATGAAAAGTACCTTCAAAATTACCTTGGTTGTCCCAAATGTGGGCTCATTCCCCTGGCTTGCAATAAGCCAATCTCAGACACAGGGTAGAGATGTTTAATTCATATTTGCACAAAGGTGGGTACGAGAGGATAGCTCCACAAAGCTAGCGCACCTTCAGCCTGCAGGCTGTCCACTATCTAAGTTTACTAAGGTAATCCAGGAGTCTTTCCACCTTCCTTTTCTCCACGTCCCATGGGAGAGGGGAAAGAGTGAGTGGTTGGGTGGGGGGGTGGGTGGGTGGCTGGCCGGCTGCTGGCCAAGGTCAACGTGAAACAAGGTATGAGATCGGAGAACACAGCAGATGACGTGGCAGTCAGGAGACAGTGTCCCTGCCAAGCACCTCTGGCTGCACGCAGAGGGTATCCCCAAACCACGGACACAGGGCAGGCCCACAGGCACCTGCACAACCCTCTGTGCCCTGGCAGTGTTGTCCCGTGACCAGAGATGCCACTCTGCCCTTATGGCCTGAAGGAGCAAGGCAGGTGGTGGATTGGGGTGATGAACAGGGGGGGAGTGGGGGGGGCTTCCTCCTACAATTACTTCCTCTTTCTCCTGGTCACCCTGTGCGCTGGGGATAGCTGGGCTGTCCTTTCCAGAAACTCATTCTTAGTATTTCAGAGAACCACTGCTACCTGCTGCCAACACTGCACCCAAGACAGACACAGCCCCAAACAAAGACCAAGCAAAATTAGAAAAAGAAAGAAAGCCACCAAAAATGCTGTGGAAATAAAAGAACTTGCATTTAAGGGGAACTTATTATAGTTGCAGGCTGTGAAAACACTTTGGCCTCCTGTTGTCAGCTTCAAAGGGATGGAAAGGAGGAAGGTCCCTTTTTTGCACCATGCGGCCCTCAGGAGGCAGGATTTCACAAGGTGATTGCTTGAATTGGGTTCTGTGCCAGAGAGAAGACAGACGGGCGCTGGAAGACAGAAGGCATTGTAAAACTGTACTGCTTTCCTGTATAGGCCTCTTTACCCTTTTAAGAAACACATGTCAAGTCTCTGATCATTTCTAAAGCAGAATCTACATGTTTTCCCTCTTTATCCTTTAAAGGTCAGTATATGTGTGTGTATACCTCTATGTGTGTGTATTATGAATATAAAGGTAAGACTTCTCCAGCCTTCTATTCCCTAACAACATGCTGGATTAGAAACCATCTGTGAATACAGTTACATTCTTAACTGGACTGTTGATATATTCCAATTCAGTCTCTTCCACTCTCACTCAGAATTTCATTGGCTGCTTTGCTTACTCAGTTTATTAACAAATATTGCCTAATAAACCTTTGCTGAAGCCTTGGTGATCTGCCACATTCATCCCCAGCGGGGTAAGAAAACGGGGCAATAAGGCAGTGCTTAGCATCTTCGGTATTCTTCTACAGGTTCAGCCCTGGAGCTGGTGATTTTGGCTGGGAATTGCAACTGATAATGGAATAGAAGTGTAAATATGACCTATCATGACCTTGGTCTTGAAAAAATTACCAGTTGTGATGAATGCCAGACTAGCACAGGACTGAAAGGTTGCACGGAAAAACAGATGGTGGGGGAAGACAGGCAGCAGCAGCAGCAGCACAGCAGTCTTCTTGCTCCTGCCTTGGATTTGTGCCCCTCTCCCACACAGCTACCTCTACCGATTTATTCCACCTGTTACAGCACCTGACATGACCCTTCTGCACATCTACTTCTGTTGCTCTTACTGTCCCCATCTTGGTGTGAAGGGAGGTGGCAAATCTCCTCTTAGAGAGAAAAAAAAAATCAATAAACCGATTCTTGTGAAACAGACTTGTATAGCTTTAAAAAACTGTCATCCTTGTGACCTTCTCATTCGGATGACAAACAATGCTAGGTAAGAAACGCTGAGCCAGCAGTCTGCCACCAGACACTGTTTCTCTGCTGTCCTCTGGTAAAACTTTCCCTTCGCTCTTCCTGCTTTAAAAGTGCTAGGTTTGCTCTCCAGTGGTGTCAGGACTTATGAAGTGGTTGCTTTCTAGTTCCCTTAATGGGGAGGCAAACACTGGCTAAGCACAGGTAGAACTGTCACCCCCCCTTCCACATCTACATGTAGTAGTTTCTGTGAGGTTTGGGTGAACTGGAACTTCTCTTTCAGTGCAAAAGTAGGAACAGGCCTCTGGAGGGCCTCTGTCCCCAAACCGCCGCCACGGCTTCCAATGAAGTTAAATGCTCACAATGAGGATGGACCAAAATTGTCTTTGTCCTACTTCCTTCCAGCTGCCACAGACGTTACTTTTACAATTGCATATTGCCCTTCCCATTAAGATCCCTATCACACTGAATGCATACGATGTCCAGCATCCAAGCAATCATTTGAGAACTTTTCCTCCTACCTTTCCAAAGTGCAGCTCTTGCCTGACTGCACACTCTTAACTGAGTTTGCCTTTACATCACAATTTATTTTCCCCGTGATTCTTCCAGAATATTTGTTGCTGTAGTATTTTTAAGCAGAGTTATACAGCCCTCCATACAGCTCCTGCTAATTTCAGTTGCAGCTGTGAGTTTCAACACTTCTGCAAATGAGACCACAAGGATATCAGACAGTCAGCCAGAAAATGAGGAACATTCAATCACGGACCACCTGTGAAAAATCCGGTTTAAGGAACTATGCGGTAAAGACTAGGGCAACCTGGAAATTTTCAGACCAAACGGAACTTTGCCAAAGCCACCTTTTTGTGGAGCCCAGCATATTCTACTTAAAATATTTCAGACCAAAGGAACTGTTACCAAGTTGAAAACGATGTCTGGGGGAACTCAGCATAGACTTCCAAAAGGGCCGTTGGGTACTAAGCCAGGGAAACTGAAAGTGGCAGTCTTCAGGTTCAAACAGAGCTTGTTGTCAAGACTCTTCCCTAGGCCAAGATGCTTTGGAAGGCAAGTACCCTGAGCTTAGTCTGGAAGGAGAACTCACATACACATAGAGATACAGGACTTCCTGCAGCCACTGGAACAACTAACATTCATCAGGATTAGAGACAGCATCTGAAAAGCTTAAATTTGCCAAAAAAAATATGGGAGAAATTATTTTAAGTCGGAATTGAAAGAAACCCAATTTAAAGAAAGAAAAAATCAAAACCTGCAGAAAGTAAACACAGTGTTTCAGCCAGCTCTCACAGACAGAGCAGGAACACAATTCTGTTTTAAATAGGTCATTAGCATTTCTCTTCTTGCATGTTCTGCCTCATTTACTACTTCCTTCTAATATTTCTGAAAATTAATCTAGGCCCCATCTTAAAATACTTTCATTGATATCCCACTTTCCACAGGAAAGTAAGTGCCTCCTATTCACTGAGTGAAGTGGGGAGGATGGAATGGTGGAAGAAACTAAAAGCCAAAGGAAATTTGCAAGGGAGTGAATGAAGATCACTACTTGGCCACATGGTTTGATTCCATTTACGCTCTTGACGTTTGGGTTAAGCAGCACCCTATGAGTGCCAGCAGCTTGTTGTGCTTAACTGGAACCTGCCCGGTGCATTACATAAATGTTTGCTGATATTGTTGAAGCACACGTGAGGAACCCATGTTTCATTTGTACCCAGGAAATAAGCAGCCTTCCTTCCCCAGCAGGACCATTTCTGACCTGTTGTCACCAGTCTCAGCTGTTTCTCTGCGCTGTCGCATTCCCCCCTCTCCTGGTTTCTTATCATAAAATCAGCCAGGAGAAAGGGATCATTTGGGACGTCTGCACTCCGGCCTGCTCAAAGCAGGATCAACACTGAATTCAGACCACGTTGCTCAGGGCTTTATTCATTAAGGTGTTGGAAATCTGTAGGAACAGATTGTTCGCGGCCCTTCTGGGTACAGCCCCTCTGGGTAACCTGCTTCAGTGGTTGACTGTCCCCATGGTGTCCCTTCACTCAGTTCCTGCTCAGATTTTAGCCAACACATAGCTCATGCTAAGGTCTGATGTATGCTAGGATCAGCACCCTTAAGTCAAAGCAAAGACAGATATAGGCAGGACACAGTGACCAGAAAGGGCTAAAGGTCATTATACAGCCCTTATCACCTGCAGCTTGCTGATTCCTGCAGCCATCATCCTTGTGCATTTCTTGTCTGGCTGTTTTTTCATAAATTGCCAACTCACAGAAATAGCGTAGACCAAACTTTCAAGCTGGAGGGTATAAATATGTAAACTTACCCGAGAGGTTTTGAAGTAGATCCAACAGCAGCCGGACTCCTGAAGCTTTCATTCCTCTCAGTGTGATGCAGGTGACACGTGCACCATGTGGAGAAAGGATGGAGCTGCTCTCACTGGCAGCTACGTAACTGTTTGGCTCGTAGGTGCACAAGTTTCAAGCTATGAGTTATGAATTAGAGAGCTTGGGAGTCAGAAACCTCATGACTTAAGTGATTAACCAGTGAATTCACATGTTAGACTAGTCTTTACGAAAAGGGACTGAGCCCTTGTTTGTCATCTTGTTTTCCTCATGCCAAGTTCAAACTTCCCAGTTTTATTTGTGCATGTTGCCTCTTCTCACACTACCGTGGGCCTCTCAAAGAGTGTGATTCTTTTTGCTTAACAACCTCCTAACTGGTATTGGAAGGCTGCTCTTAGGACTTCCAAGCCTCTTCTCCTGATTATACAAGCCTATTTCTCTCAGCCCCTACCAGCAGGGCAGGCATGTACTCCAACTTGACCACCCCATTGCATTACAAATAGACTCCCTCAAGTTTCTCACTGTCCTTCTTGTATTTGGGTGTAGTGCGTCCAACCTGGATGTAGTATCCCAAATACACTCTGAAGGGTGCCAATACCCCTTCTCTTAGTCTGCTGGTGACCCTCCTGTTAAGATGTTCTTAACTTTGACAAGGCCCTGACAAGGCTCACTGCAGGCCTGTGTTTAGCTTGCTTTTCCCTAGGAACCCTTGGCCCTTTTCCACAGAGCTGCTATCTTTGCCTAACCTCACTTAGTTCCAGGCTTTTCACAACAAGTCCATTTCATGCCCTTGCTTTTCTCCCCACCTCACAAGCAATCAAATCCCAGTTAGGGTCTGTCCTATTTCTGCAGTCCAGGTCCAAATCCATTTTGTTTCCTGCATCACCCCTAAGCTCTACATAACCTGCAAACTCCATGAGACCCTTTCTACAGCAAATGCTTAGCTTCCCTCTTATTTGTGTTTGCATCAACAAACTTCTCACTGCTGCTTGGACTGACCCTGAAAAACAACTTAGATCTTACTGGTGATGGACTCAGCTAGGAGACAAAACTGCTGGCAACATTTTCCTCTCCCTTTTCCATACAGATAGGATGTGCTTATAACTAGAGAAAGCATAAAATATCCTCCAAAAACATACACATTGTCCTGTCAACACTATACCTGTCAACAATGCGTCGAAGAAAGAGGCAGCTACAAGCGAAGGAGATTATAACGTAGAAAAAGAACAAAAACTCACTGAAATTGTCCTGGAAATCGAAGAACTCGCCAAGAAGGGGAAATTAATAAAGTAGCTACAGGCTGTGAAACTAGTTTGGAATCCTGATATCACGTGAGAACCCTTTGTGGTTTGATAGTTGTAGATGACACTACTGTAGATACTAGGAATCACTCAAATAGTAGCTGTGTTTCTAAGTTCACAACGATTAAGGGATGTGACTTAAATTATGCAGCGACTCTTATGCCTTATCAATTCATATCTGTAAACACCTGAATGTGTCTACACTTGAATGTGGCAAACATGCTTATTTCCACTGAGAAGTGTAAAACTGCAGGGAATGAAAACCTGAAAGGAAGATTAAACACTGGTTATAACTCTGATTTCACTTTTACAACAAGCTTTATTTTCATTTCTAAGCCAAAAAACAACATCCTTTTGCTACATTCAAGGTCATTTGCGGTTCTGGAGCAGAGCTTCCAAGAAAATACTGTACAGATATAATGCAGCTGTGCACTATGTGTTTAATAGTGCATTTAAAAGTATGTAAGTAATATACATAAGGAATAGCATGACAGTGGCCCAAACCCTAGTTTGCTTCATTTTTGTATGCAGAATAGCAAGAGGTAAGCATTATGACATGCTTGTATCATTTATGTATACTGAATAGCTTTTGCAGTATAAATACACATATACCAATAACTACAATCAGATCTATCTCTGTAAAGCTCACCACTATAACATAACCCGAATGACACTAGGCAGCTTATTATCCCATCGTTTCTTTATAAAAACCATACCATTAACAGAACAGATGAAATGGAATACTCGACTTCTCAAAGGAAAAGTGCGAGATAAGAACACTTCAGCAGAATGCCAATAGCACGGACATGGGAAAACAACTACATTTACCATGTACAGAAATTATACCACAGTGAAACAGGCAATCTTCAGCACACAGAAGCTATCTGAATTTTTTGTACATCCTCATTGTGAAGTCAGTGGAGTTTTGTCCTGGTTTTGGATGGGATAGAGGTATTTTTCTTCCTAGCAGCTGGTACAGTGCTGTGTTTTGGCTTTCGTCTGGGAACAATGCTGATAACACTCCAATGTTTCAGTTGTTACTAAGTAGCACTTACCCTGATCAAGGACTTTTCAGTCTCTCATGCTCTGCCAATGAGGAGGGGTGCAAGAAGCCAGGAGGAAGCAGAGACAGGACACCTGGGCCAAACTAGCCAAAGGGGTATTCCATACCACAGCATGTCATGCCCAGTGTATAAACTGTGGGGAGTCACCCAGAAGGGACCCATCACTGCTCAGGTTGGGCTAGGTATTGGCTGGCAGATGGTGAGCAATTGTATTGTGTATCGCTTGTGTTTATTACTTTTTTGCCTTTCTCCTTTTAGTTTTATATCTCTCCCCTTGTTATTTCCCTTATGATTGTGATTAGTAGTATTATGTTTTACTTTAGTTTAGTTATTAAACCGTTCTTCTCTCAACCTGCAGGGTTTACATTCTTTTGATTCTCCTCTGCATCCTGCCCAGGAGGGAGAAACAAGGTCATTCACAATGCAAACAGGCTGTGGCTATTTTCCTATAAAATCAGCAATTATTATAGCATCCGCTTTTCCCCACATAACGTGCTAACACTTGAAAGGCTCTGATAAACATTTCTTAGAAATCTGCCTCTAGTATGAAATAACAGCACAGGCTAGACTAGACTTTCTGGAGGTAACGGAAGAAAGAGATGAGAAGGAAAGTGGAGAGGGCTAAGAGTCTTCAATGTAAAACTTGGAATTCCAAATTTATTAGGCTACAGATACTCAAAACCAGTATCATGTAAACCAGTGGTTAAAGCATTCACTGACATTAATGGGAAAGAGGGATTATTATTTTGTTAACTCTTCCGATTAATTCTAAGGCTTTTTGGTAACAACTGCTGAAGTGAATAAACAGCCCTTTTTGTGTAGAAACTGGTAAATATAAGCCACCTCCACTTCAACATCCAAGTGTTACTGGGAGTTGCCCTGACTTTGAATTTTGTTTCCACTGCAAAGCTAGATCTCACCAGGTTCAACATTGTGCCAAGTGCACCACCTTCATCGCAGAGCCTGAATTTTGCACCCAGAATATGAAGGCTTTTGGGGTCAGCTCACTATTACAAGGCCTAAGAAACTGAGAGGGCCTATTTTCAAGTGCACACATTAAAATACATCCCAAAAAAATACATAAAGAGAACTTTAAAGTTACAAAGACAGAGACTTTAAAAAACTGGGATGTGCTAAACATGAAGGTGATGTAACCATCATAAGTTTCCTTGGGAATGTACTTCAGGATGAGGTCCCTAATTGCTCCTGTCCCAACTGTCTCCATCCCTATTCTGTGGCTATTATTTTTAGCTCCCTTAGGGCCTTCCTGTGCTAATTCTTTGACTTCACTCTGTCCAAAAAACACCCTCCTCCACTCCCATGAAGCTACTCTTCCTCACTCAGTCTTCCCATGGATTGCTTACCCAGTTTCAGGCTCCGATTCTCTGCGTGACTAGGAAGCAAAGCATCTCTCCCACTTTGCTTGGGGTAGGAGTGGGGTGGCTGGATCAAAAAAAACAATGCTTTCCGCACAGATTTTTAACCTTCTTTCCTAAAGGAAGGAACATATGGACTCACATGTAGGCAGTCCTCCGCTCAGATATTGCTTCTGCTTGTCTTTATTTGCTAAACAAATTCCACAAGGGGATAGAAGCCCCAAGTGTTTCCCGCTTCTACAAGTTTCATAAAAACACCAGTGCAGAAGAGAGACCTTCTTAATGCGGGTAAAAGAAAAAAAATCAGCGTTCATTCAATCCTTATGAGAGGCTGGAGAATGCATTTGAGGTACAAACCTGTCCCAGCGGCAGTGGTTTTACTGCTCACAGAATAACGTATTTAACTTGGTCAAGACAACCTATTTTCCTCTTCTTTCCCCCTTGAAAGTAAAACCTAGCCTGGAGCACACCTTCACTATGGAAAATGTCAGCCTAAATCGTTAAGGTTTGGCAACATGATAAACAACTCAGAGCGGGGACTTAATAATAGAGATCACTAGAGTCCCACCTGTAATTACCCATTATGTCCCAGTGAGAAACCACAAAACATTTCCTTGAGATGTAGGGAACGGAGTTGCACCCTTGCAGTTTAGGTTTTGGGCCGAACCCGGTTTAAGGTAATGTTTAGAGATGAACGCTGGTTAGAGGAGGAGCTGAAAACTTTCCACGGTATAGGGATGGAATGCGCTAGCCATAAAGATGCTGGCGGAAGTCTCTCATCTCCAGCTTAGTAATGACACAAGCACTATTTCTGCTTTAACTGTATATGTGACAAAGTTGGTTTAGTGCAATAATTATACACCCTTGCAATCGATAATACTTTACAAAAACAGAGAAGGAACCAATCCCCTTTTAATGGAAAGCTAAATTTCCAGTGTTTGTAGTAAAAGCAAGATAACACTGTGGATTCAGAGAGTATCTGAGTGCTCTCAACTCCGGCTAGATCTTGGACAGATTTCAAACCCAGGGTTTCTCGAGTTGCCTGAACAGTGTTACGATACTGCAAACCGGTCTGCTGCTTCATATTTCTGGGTATCATTAAGGCACAGACTTTGGAAAATCCTTTGTATTTGTTGTATTTTTTTTCTTTTTTGCTAAGTGTATTCTCAGTGTCCTTGATGCAAACTTTCTTTGTGCCACACTGTAACATTCTTCTGCGCATGTTCTTCTACCCCGTGCAATTACATTTTGCTCAGCATTGTTTGTCCTCATGGCTTCTGACACACACTCACTGAAAGATGTGTCCTGATCCTTACAAGACAAGTTGCAATGCTCAGAGCAGACCTTACAAACCGGAATAAGGGCAACATATTCATGCCAGGTCAGCAAGAGGCAGGGAGAGGAATATGGAAGGGAGAAAAGAAGGTGACAGTGAGTAGTAAGAATGGCTGAGCCCTGCTGGTAGTTGCTGCAGGGACAGAGGCCCTGCCTGGGATCAGCAGAACTAGCACAAGCCTGAGGAGGTAAAGGGTTCTTCGAGTGAATGGAGAAAAGCTGAAGTGCCAAGCTTCCAAAACACCAGGGTGCAGACAGGCCTCGCTGCTAAGAGAAAATAAATAAAATGATTTTACCTC
The DNA here is from genome assembly GCA_039720435.1 of Amazona ochrocephala. NCBI lineage: Eukaryota > Metazoa > Chordata > Aves > Psittaciformes > Psittacidae > Amazona > Amazona ochrocephala. Next base: position 61,730,300 of record CM077877.1, on the reverse strand, counting down.
ATTATCCTGATAGAATTAATTTTCTGTATTTATGCCTTCAAAGGAAGGGCAATTTGTTTTAACAGTTAAATGAAAAATTATTTTCCTATCCTTTATCAGTTTGTGAACAACCCCACAAACATAGATAGGGGAGGTAGGCAGGCAGGCAGACAGACAGACAGGCACAGAAAAGACAGAACAGCAAATTTCACTTGAAGACCCCTACATACCATGCCATGTACTGGCAGGACCTGTGACCCTGCGGGACATCCATCCACTCCAGAGCAGTCCTTTCATGAAGAACTCCAGCAATTTTAGTTACTCATGCTAAGCGAAACTTTGAGCCCAACATACAGTTAGAAGAATTTCAGTTCTTAAAAGTGGCTGGGACAGGATTTTTAGCAAGGTCTGTTGCAAGAGGATGAGAGGTAATGGTTTTAAACCGAAAAAGGGGAGATTCAGGCATTCAGGGACATTCAGGGAGATTCCTGAATGTGAGGAAAAAATTCTTTACAGTGTAGGTGGTAAAATACTGGGACAGGTTGCCTAAAGAGGCAATAGTTGTGCCATTCACAGAGACATTCAGCGTCAGGCTGGATACGGTTCTAGGAAACCTGATCTAGTTCAAGACGTCCCTGCTCATTGCAGAGGGGTTAGACTGTGTGACCTTTGAAGGTCCCTTCCAAACCAAACTAGTCAATGATTCTATGATCCCTTCAGGGCACATGAACCTGCTCTGGTGCAGGATCCTCCATGGTCTGCAGGTGGATATCTACCTGTCTGCTCCATCACTGATGCCTTGCGTCGCAGGGGCACAGGCTGCATCAACATGGTCTTCACCATGGACTGCATGGGAACCTTCACTCCAGCACCTGGAGCACCTCCTCTCCCTCCTCCTTTACCCACCTGCAGGATTCTTTCTCTCACATCTTCTCACTCCTCTCACCCAGCTGTTGTGCAGTGGATTTACCCTTTGTGAAATACGGTATCTCAGAAGCACTACCAATGGACCTGGGTGGCTCAGCTTTGGAGAGCGGCATAGGCATTTTGGAGGCAGCTGGCACTTGCCCTGTCTGACGTGGGCGCCACTTTCGTATCTTCTCACATGAACCAGCCCTGCAGCACCCCTTGCTACCAAAGCCTTGCCAAGTAACCCCAACAGAGTTGCCCAGCCCCACGCTCTGCAGGCAGGCAGCAAGCTGCACCTAGGGCTGTCTCTTTCCTTCTGGGCAGTGGCAGAGAGATTTGATGTTAGTTTAGCTTGCTGACATGGGGATATCTGAGCACAAGGAGCAGGAGCCAGACCTGATGCACAACACAGCATAGAGGAAAGGCATCAGCAACCAGCAGCCCTCTAAATCCTTGGGGCTCCAAAACCTTTGCTGCAGGCTCCCCACAACTTTGGGCATCCCAGCTCAGCCGCACCTTGACCATGTCTTGACACCTGTGGGGTTGCTTTGCAAAGGGCCTGGCTAGTGTGGCGATGCCTGTCTTCCTCGTGGCCCCTGTGCCGCTCTGCCTTGCATTTGGAGCTACAACAGCCTTGGCTATTGCTGAGCAGGGCTTGACCAGCATCAAGGCTTCTTCTCCACCCGTCCCCCATTCAAAGGCCTGCAGGCTGGGAGTGGCAAAAGGGTGGCAGGGGACTTGCCAAGGGCACGGTCTAAATGTGTGTCTGCCTGCCAGAAGGAATAAACACGTATTTTCAGTGTTTTCGTCATGTGCAATTCAAAGACACATTTTCTCCAAAGGTCTTCAAGATGACCAGGGTCTGACAGCATCTGGCACTGCTAAGTCCTGACCATTTATCCACTTTGAGAACAGGTGGGCGGTTGGCTGCTGGCTGAGGTCAACCCATCCCACAGCATGAGATCAGAGAACACACCAGACGACTTGGCAGGCAGGAGACAGCGTCCCTGCCAGGCATCTCTGGCTGTGTGTAGATAGTGTCCCAAAAGTGCAGATGCAGGGTGAGCCCACAGGCATCTGCAAGGCCCTCCACGCCCCGACAGAGGTGCCCCATGACACAGAATCCCCGTGATGACACGCAAGGGCTCTGTGAGGTCACATATACGTATCCTGTCTTATGCTGTGTCTGGCTTTGGAAACGCCACCCTGCACTCGTGGCCTGGAAGGTGCAAGGCAGGTGGACGGTTGAGGTGATGAGAACCATGGCAGAAGTGTGGGGAGCCTCCTCCTCCCATAGCTTCCTCTTCCTCCTCATTCTCCTTCTCCTGGCAACCCAGCATTTTGAGGGTAGCCAGGCTGTTCCAGTGGCAGCACGACATCCAGGTAGGGTGGGCAACAACAGAGGCAACATCTTCAGGGCGGGTGGGAGGCAGAAGCCCTGTGGGGAGGCATAGAGGTGACACAGCTTCTGTGGACCCACTTAGTGAGTAAATGGTGGGATCAGTAGCATCAGAGCAGGGAACTTTTCATAGAATCATAGAATAGTTAGGGTTGGAAAGGACCTCAAGATCATCTAGTTCCAACCCCCCTGCCATGGGCAGGAACACCTCCCACTAAACCATGCCATCCAAGGCTATGTCCAACCCCACCTTGAACACCGCCAGGGATGAAGCATTCACAGCCTCCCTGGGCAACCCATTGCAGGGCCCCACCACCCTCACAGTAAAGAATTTCTTCCTCATATCCAATCTAACCAGTTATTAACCTGCCAAATCTACCTGGCATTTTTAAGGTCCTCCCTTTTGACCTGGAGGATAGATGAAAAATTTATCTGAACCCCAGAGCCTTAACCACCTTGTCCAGGGCCCTGTAGTCCTTCTTAAAGATTCCCAGGCTGCTGCTGTCAATATCACCAGCACCCACATTGTCCATTAGAAGTGGGTAATAGCCAGCGGGACTTACTAGACCACACAACCTCTCAGCAACATCTCTGATCCGAGCCCCTGGTTCGCAACACACGTCCCTTGAGACTGAGTCAGGCCAACAGATGGGTGCCCCTGTGCCTTCCAAAGTAGAGTCCCCTTCTAAAGAAGTAGATTGCAATAACTTACAGGAACATTTCTTCTCCAGGTGTGATTACAGCTGTGGCTGCAGGCCACGTTTCTGCAGTTTATAATCTGGGTGCCATTCCAGAGCTTTAGGGGGAACACAGGGCTAAGGCATTCTGCTTTGTTTCTCTTTTGTCTCTTTTATGACTTTATAATACTGCACTGCACACCACTGAGGAACAATATCCCCGGCAAGCACTCCTTACCTGAAGACACCCCTGGATGCAGTGAGAGTTCAGCCTCTCAAACACAAAACACACTATGGCATTGCCAGCAGTGCAGAATACAGAAATATGTGGGAGCGTCCCTTCTCCTACAGGTGCTGGTCATGGTGGTGAGGAAACAGCACAGCCTGAAGAATCTAAAAGCATGATAGTGTTCGGTGCAGTTGTGTCAACGGCCATCCTTGCGTCCGTACTCCTTCTGGTAGCTTTGGGTTACCTGCTGAAATTGCAGTGGCAGAAAAGGAAATGGTGAGTGTTTTTTTCTAGCATTCTTGGTTGGATGGCTGCTCTGCCCAAGGAAGCACCTCCAGTGGCAGCATCCTGGAGTACAGGTCCCATGGGCAGCACCATGAGCATGTCATACATTCGAGATCATAGAAGTGTAGAGGGGGTCCAGACATGGGGCAACTACAGCTTCCATGGGCAACCAGCTCCAGTGCCTCAGAACCCTCGTTGTAACAAATGTCCTCCTCCTGTCCAATTTAAATCTACCCTCTTCCCATTTAAAACGGCTGCCGCTCGCCCTGTCAGTACAGGGCTTGGTAAGAAGTATCATTCCCATCTTGCTTAATAACCCCCATTATACACTGAAATACCACAATAAGTACTTCCCGGAGCCTTCTCCAGGTAGAACAACCCCCACTGCTGTGGTGGCTCTTTCAGCTGTGAGGTTTTTCCCACCATCCTCTTCATTCCTATTGATGAGTACTCCTTTCCAAAACCCATTCTTCGTGTTGCAGAAAACAACTGATTCCTTCTGTCAGCAATGCATTGGATGAAGAGGCAGCTACAAGCGAAGATTATAACCTAGAAAAAGAACAAAAACTCACTGAAATTGCCCTGGAAATAGAAGAACTCGTCAAAAAGGGGACATTAAGAGACAGCTACAGGCTGTGAAACTAGTTTGGAATCCTGATATCACGTGGAAACCCTTTGTGGTTTGATAGTTGTAGATGACACTACTGTAGATACTAGGAATCACTCAAATAGTAGCTGTGTTTCTAACTTCACAACGATTAAAGGACACGACTTGAATTATGCAGCAACTCATGCCTTATCAATTGTTCCAATCTTATTATACACTTGAGTCAAGATTTACTGCCTACCCCCTCCATAATGCAGCTTGCATTAGTGAGGAAGCTACTAAACCACAATGATCTGTATCAGCTGCTATACCCATATTCGAAACAATGGAAGATCCCCCCTCTTCAATACCTCAGCCATGTATACAGGTGTCCAGGCTGTGTTTGTCCCTGTATGCCCCTACTCATACCACTGTTACTGTGATGGACTCTGGTAATGGTGTTACCCACACAGTCCCCATGTACAGAAGCCATGTCCCCCCCCATGCAATCCTCCCTCTGTATCTGGCTGGCTGTGACCTGACGGGCTACCCATGAAGATCCTGAGAGGTCTTCACCACTGAGTAGCTTCACCACTACAGCTGAAAGCGACATTATGTGCCACGTGAAAGAGAAGCTGTTATGTTGCCCTGGATTTTGAGCAGGAGATGGACACAGCTGCCTCTAGCTCTTCCCTGGAGAAGCGAAGCAAACTCCCAGATGGCCAGGTCATCAGCCCTGGCCATGAGAGCTTCAGGTGCCCTGCGGCCCTCTCACAGCCATCTTTCTTAGGTATGGAGACCTGTGGTATCCATGAAAAGTACCTTCAAAATTACCTTGGTTGTCCCAAATGTGGGCTCATTCCCCTGGCTTGCAATAAGCCAATCTCAGACACAGGGTAGAGATGTTTAATTCATATTTGCACAAAGGTGGGTACGAGAGGGTAGCTCCACAAAGCTAGCGCACCTTCAGCCTGCAGGCTGTCCACTATCTAAGTTTACTAAGGCAATCCAGGAGTCTTTCCACCTTCCTTTTCTCCACGTCCCATGGGAGAGGTGAAAGAGTGGTTGGGTGGGCGGGTGGGTGGTTGGCTGGCCAGCTGCTGGCCAAGGTCAACGTGAAACAAGGTATGAGATCGGAGAACACAGCAGATGACGTGGCAGTCAGGAGACAGTGTCCCTGCCAAGCACCTCTGGCTGCACGCAGAGGGTATCCCCAAACCACGGACACAGGGCAGGCCCACAGGCACCTGCACAACCCTCTGTGCCCTGGCAGTGTTGTCCCGTGACCAGAGATGCCACTCTGCCCTTATGGCCTGAAGGAGCAAGGCAGGTGGTGGATTGGGGTGATGAACAGGCGGGGAGTGGGGGGGGCTTCCTCCTACAATTACTTCCTCTTTCTCCTGGTCACCCTGTGCGCTGGGGATAGCTGGGCTGTCCTTTCCAGAAACTCATTCTTAGTATTTCAGAGAACCACTGCTACCTGCTGCCAACACTGCACCCAAGACAGACACAGCCCCAAACAAAGACCAAGCAAAATTAGAAAAAGAAAGAAAGCCACCAAAAATGCTGTGGAAATAAAAGAACTTGCATTTAAGGGGAACTTATTATAGTTGCAGGCTGTGAAAACACTTTGGCCTCCTGTTGTCAGCTTCAAAGGGATGGAAAGGAGGAAGGTCCCTTTTTTGCACCATGCGGCCCTCAGGAGGCAGGATTTCACAAGGTGATTGCTTGAATTGGGTTCTGTGCCAGAGAGAAGACAGACGGGCGCTGGAAGACAGAAGGCATTGTAAAACTGTACTGCTTTCCTGTATAGGCCTCTTTACCCTTTTAAGAAACACATGGCAAGTCTCTGATCATTTCTAAACCAGAATCTACATGTTTTCCCTCTTCATCCTTTAAAGGTCAGTATATGTGTGTGTATACCTCTATGTGTGTGTATTATGAATATAAAGGTAAGACTTCTCCAGCCTTCTATTCCCTAACAACATGCTGGATTAGAAACCATCTGTGAATACAGTTACATTCTTAACTGGACTGTTGATATATTCCAATTCAGTCTCTTCCACTCTCACTCAGAATTTCATTGGCTGCTTTGCTTACTCAGTTTATTAACAAATATTGCCTAATCAACCTTTGCTGAAGTCGTCTCACGTAATGGGGAAAAAGTGATCACCTTTCAATATTTGACTTCATGCCAAGTTAAAAATAATGCCTTAAAGACAATCCTCTCTAATCTGTTTTTATATGCTACTGTCAGCTCAATTTGCAGACTGTTGTTGCTTTTCCTTCCTGCAAAGCTTGTCTCAACCCATTTAACCGCCAAGTCAGCAGTCTGATTTAACCTCTTAATTCCAATTAAATCACACTTCTCCCTCCAAACTGGAGCATTAATACAGTAATTTTACTATACACAAGTCTGACATTGGTGTTCTTAGCCTTCACCTTTCTTGCTGCAAGAAGTAAAATTTTCAGCAATAGTCTTGTTCCCTTCCTGAGTGGGAAGCTGTGCAATGAAATGGCATGCTCCCTTTTGTGATCCTGGCTGCTGCAGTAGACAGAAGTGAGATTAGAAACAAAATTTGGGTACCTACATTGTGTGAGGTTGTAACTTTAGGGTCTTACAGTCACAGAGGAAAAAAGTAAATAAATGTAATCTGCAGTATGATTCACCCAGCCCATGAATCATTTGCTTTACGAGAAACTGTCCTAGAAATGCCTGTTTCTCCCCATGGACTACAGTGGGGTTCTGGATGGTTGCCTCAAAACTTGGAGGTATCCGCATTACAGAAATCTTCATTAAGCCAGAAGAGCATAGTCCTGGGTGTTTAAAGAAAGCCTCGGTGATCTGCCACATTCATCCCCAGCGGGGTAAGAAAACGGGGCAATAAAGCAGTGCTTAGCCCCTGTGGTGCACAACATTGCCATTCAGCTTGGCTCTTCTTCACAGACCAGCAGCATCTGCATCCCAAGGGATCAGTTTTAGTACGATTCCTTAATGGAAAGAACTAATGAATATATATATATAAGCAGTCACCATCTCCAAAGCAGCAAGTATTTCAGAAAACTAAAACAACACAGAAAACTAAAACAACACAGAGCTGATGCTCTATAAACTGTGGGTTTGAGAGAAGTATTGAGGGGGTGGGATTTGCACTGTTCCCATTTTACCAGCAAAGAGGCTCGGTGCTAATGTGAAACATGGATTAGAAAACAAGGAAAACGGGAGGATAGCTACAAGGAAATGAGTAATGCCTTCAAAAGGTAACACTCGTATTGGAAAACCAGTACCGATTTTCTTCTTACCACTATGCTATTAAACCAAGATAAGGAAAATTGATTTACTGAAAACACCTCAGAGCATTGGCTTCTAAATAACAGAAACAATGCCATTCTTTCTATCCTAGCTTCTCAACCTGTTTAACAAGCAAAACAAACCAAAACGAAGTACAAATCAAAACCAAACCAAACCATTCAGCTGCTCAAGAGTTTGCAGAAGGATCCATTCGTGCTAGGAATGCATGGATGAATAAACCTATAAATCAGAATTTCTCACACCAGGGAGAGCCTGGTGTCAAACACAGGCACTGAGAGAGTGTAGACCCAGATTTGCAAATAGAGGGAAGTGAGAGTTAATGATAAGGGTGGCCTGATCCACAGTAAAACAATGACCCAAATACTTAAATGGTTAAAACCCATAGATTTTCTGACACTGGGCCAATGACCCAGTTCTGTGCTGTTCAAGATTACTAGCTTTTTCTGTACTTTGTATGTCAGCTGTGCTCACTTTCAAACTCCTTCTCTCAACTAAATATTGCATGTTGAGAAATAAACGAGAAATGTTTCTCTTCCCTCAGACAAGCCAAAAGAAGAGAGCTGGTTTATTTTTTTGTTGTTGTGTCTTACGCAAAAAGTAAGAGACAGCTTTTGCTCTCCATTCATTCACACGCATGAAAGGTTGCTTCATTGGTATTGAATGAAGAACATTGGAAGAGCTCCAGAAGCTTGTTGACGCAGAAGTCCCGGACACAGCACGCAGGACCAATATGATCAGGCTGTGCCAAGTTTATTGTGCAGATAGCTCAGTATATATAGGCATTCTGCTTGTCTATCATTAACACACACACACACACAACTCTAATTGGATACATGCATTGTTCACGCGACTAAATACAGAATAGGATATGCTCAGACCCTCTGTCCACGCGCATGGTGCTCTCCACCTACATTCTACTTGGTGTCCTGCTTAATATATGATTGGTTAATATCTTTCAGCTAAGTGTTAGTAATAGCTTAATGATTGGTTAACTATTACAGCATAAGTTTCAAGGTTGCAGTTATCAGTTCCCTCCTGCACATCTCTCTCAGTAGCTTTCCGTGCCAACTTTCTGAAGGCTTCTGCACTCACATGAACTTTAGTAACTCCCAGGCGAGGCCTCAATGCCTGCGGGTTACTACCTTACAATTGTCAAGCAGTTGTCTGGATTGCTCACATGCCCGTTCACAGCCAAACAGCTCTCCACAGAAGCTCTTTCTTTTTTCTCTTTTCCTTTTCCGTTTTATCTTTACCTCTCTCTCTGACACGTGCACTGTCGGAAGTGATACTCTCAGTTTAAAGGGAAGAGGATTTTTTAACACCAGCTTGTTTCGTGCCGTGATGGAAACACAGCAAAGATGCCGTTTGCTGTGAGCGCTGGCTGCCCTCCGGTGGGGAAAAGGCGGCTGTGCCATCCTCCTATGTGAGACTCCAGCTCCCTAAAAACGGTGGTGATGAAGGTTATGTGCAGTTGTCCACCAAAAATTAACGAGGGAGGCAATCCAAACTAGCTATTCTTTTCTGCTTTAGAAACTCTTGCTTGTCCTAGCTTTTCATTTTCTTAAGTGATTGTTTTTTGCAGTTATCTTTTCATGATCGTGATGAATGCAAGAGAGCAAGGCCAAAGAAAGCTAGGAAAGGGGATTCTGGATAGAACAGCTAAAGAAAGACAGGAAATAAATAATGGAAAAAGTAGCAGACCATGTGCTTCTGTTTCCAATGCTCACTGCTTTCACTGGTGGTAGAAGATACGTTTCTGACAGCCTAAGAGGTAGGAAAGTGTACTGTCACAACCGTACAGATGAAGACTGCTAGGCTCAACCTCATTTCTCAACAGCCTGCTCAGCTTGTTTTCATCAGCCCTGACTCACATTTCCAGTGTAGCATCTTACTGGAGCATCATCAGTATTCTTCTACAGGTTCAGCCCTGGAGCTGGTGATTTTGGCTGGGAATTGCAACTGATAATGGAATAGAAGTGTAAATATGACCTATCATGAACTTGGTCTTGAAAAAATTACCAGTTGTGATGAATGCCAGACTAGCACAGGACTGAAAGGTTGCACGGAAAAACAGATGGTGGGGGAAGACAGGCAGCAGCAGCAGCAGCACAGCAGTCTTCTTGCTCCTGCCTTGGGTTTATGCCCCTCTCCCACACAGCTACCTCTACCGACTTATTCCACCTGTTACAGCACCTGACATGACCCTTCTGCACATCTACTTCTGTTGCTCTTACTGTCCCCATCTTGGTGTGAAGGGAGGTGGCAAATCTCCTCTTAGAGAGAAAAAAAAAATCAATAAACCGATTCTTGTGAAACAGACTTGTATAGCTTTAAAAAACTGTCATCCTTGTGACCTTCTCATTCGGATGACAAACAATGCTAGGTAAGAAACCCTGAGCCAGCAGTCTGCCACCAGACACTGTTTCTCTGCTGTCCTCTGCTAAACTTTCCCTTTGCTCTTCCTGCTTTAAAAGTGCTAGGTTTGCTCTCCAGTGGTGTCAGGACTTATGAAGTGGTTGCTTTCTAGTTCCCTTAATGGGGAGGCAAACACTGGCTAAGCACAGGTAGAACTGTCACCCCCCCTTCCACATCTACATGTAGTAGTTTCTGTGAGGTTTGGGCGAACTGGAACTTCTCTTTCAGTGCAAAAGTAGGAACAGGCCTCTGGAGGGCCTCTGTCCCCAACCGGCACCAAGGCTTCCAATGAAGTTAAATGCTCACAATGAGGATGGACCAAAATTGTCTTTGTCCTACTTCCTTCCAGCTGCCACAGACGTTACTTTTACAATCGCATATTGCCCTTCCCATTAAGATCCCTATCACACTGAACGCATACGATGTCCAGCATCCAAGCAATCATTTGAGAACTTTTCCTCCTACCTTTCCAAAGTGCAGCTCTTGCCTGACTGCACACTCTTAACTGAGTTTGCCTTTACATCACAATTTATTTTCCCCGCAATTCTTCCAGAATATTTGTTGCTGTAGTATTTTTAAGCAGAGTTATACAGCCCTCCATACAGCTCCTGCTAATTTCAGTTGCAGCTGTGAGTTTCAACACTTCTGCAAATGAGACCACAAGGATATCAGACAGTCAGCCAGAAAATGAGGAACATTCAATCACGGACCACCTGTGAAAAATCCGGTTTAAGGAACTATGCGGTAAAGACTAGGGCAACCTGGAAATTTTCAGACCAAACGGAACTTTGCCAAAGCCACCTTTTTGTGGAGCCCAGCATATTCTACTTAAAATATTTCAGACCAAAGGAACTGTTACCAAGTTGAAAACGATGTCTGGGGGAACTCAGCATAGACTTCCAAAAGGGCCGTTGGGTACTAAGCCAGGGAAACTGAAAGTGGCAGTCTTCAGGTTCAAACAGAGCTTGTTGTCAAGACTCTTCCCTAGGCCAAGATGCTTTGGAAGGCAAGTACCCTGAGCTTAATCTGGAAGGAGAACTCACATACACATAGAGATACAGGACTTCCTGCAGCCACTGGAACAACTAACATTCATCAGGATTAGAGACAGCATCTGAAAAGCTTAAATTTGCCAAAAAAAAATGGGAGAAATTATTTTAAGTCGGAATTGAAAGAAACCCAATTTAAAGAAAGAAAAAAATCAAAACCTGCAGAAAATAAACACAGTGTTTCAGCCAGCTCTCACAGACAGAGCAGGAACACAATTCTGTTTTAAATAGGTCATTAGCATTTCTCTTGTTGCATGTTCTGCCTCATTTACTACTTCCTTCTAATATTTCTGAAAATTAATCTAGGCCCCATCTTAAAATACTTTCATTGATATCCCACTTTCCACAGGAAAGTAAGTGCCTCCTATTCACTGAGTGAAGTGGGGAGGATGGAATGGTGGAAGAAACTAAAAGCCAAAGGAAATTTGCAAGGGAGTGAATGAAGATCACTACTTGGCCACATGGTTTGATTCCATTTACGCTCTTGACGTTTGGGTTAAGCAGCACCCTATGAGTGCCAGCAGCTTGTTGCGCTTAACTGGAACCTGCCCGGTGCATTACATAAATGTTTGCTGATATTGTTGAAGCACACGTGAGGAACCCATGTTTCATTTGTACCCAGGAAATAAGCAGCCTTCCTTCCCCAGCAGGACCATTTCTGACCTGTTGTCACCAGTCTCAGCTGTTTCTCTGCGCTGTCGCGTTCTCCCCTCTCCTGGTTTCTTATCATAAAATCAGCCAGGAGAAAGGGATCATTTGGGACGTCTGCACTCCGGCCTGCTCAAAGCAGGATCAACACTGAATTCAGACCACGTTGCTCAGGGCTTTATTCATTAAGGTGTTGGAAATCTGTAGGAACAGATTGTTCGCGGCCCTTCTGGGTACAGCCCCTCTGGGTAACCTGCTTCAGTGGTTGACTGTCCCCATGGTGTCCCTTCACTCAGGTCCTGCTCAGATTTTAGCCAACACATAGCTCATGCTAAGGTCTGATGTATGCTAGGATCAGCACCCTTAAGTCAAAGCAAAGACAGATATAGGCAGGACACAGTGACCAGAAAGGGCTAAAGGTCATTATACAGCCCTTATCACCTGCAGCTTGCTGATTCCTGCAGCCATCATCCTTGTGCATTTCTTGTCTGGCTGTTTTTTCATAAATTGCCAACTCACAGAAATAGCGTAGACCAAACTTTCAAGCTGGAGGGTATAAATATGTAAACTTACCCGAGAGGTTTTGAAGTAGATCCAACAGCAGCCGGACTCCTGAAGCTTTCACTCCTCTCAGTGTGATGCAGGTGACACGTGCACCATGTGGAGAAAGGATGGAGCTGCTCTCACTGGCAGCTACGTAACTGTTTTGCTCGTAGGTGCACAAGTTTCAAGCTATGAGTTATGAATTAGAGAGCTTGGGAGTCAGAAACCTCATGACTTAAGTGATTAACCAGTGAATTCACATGTTAGACTAGTCTTTACGAAAAGGGACTGAGCCCTTGTTTGTCATCTTGTTTTCCTCATGCCAAGTTCAAACTTCCCAGTTTTATTTGTGCATGTTGCCTCTTCTCACACTACCGTGGGCCTCTCAAAGAGTGTGATTCTTTTTGCTTAACAACCTCCTAACTGGTATTGGAAGGCTGCTCTTAGGACTTCCAAGCCTCTTCTCCTGATTATACAAGCTTATTTCTCTCAGCCCCTACCAGCAGGGCAGGCATGTACTCCAACTTGACCACCCCATTGCATTACAAATAGACTCCTTCCAGTTTCTCACTGTCCTTCTTGTATTTGGGTGTAGTGCGTCCAACCTGGATGTAGTATCCCAAATACACTCTGAAGGGTGCCAATACCCCTTCTCTTAGTCTGCTGGTGACCCTCCTGTTAAGATGTTCTTAACTTTGACAAGGCCCTGACAAGGCTCACTGCAGGCCTGTGTTTAGCTTGCTTTTCCCTAGGAACCCTTGGCCCTTTTCCACAGAGCTGCTATCTTTGCCTAACCTCACTTAGTTCCAGGCTTTTCACAACAAGTCCATTTCATGCCCTTGCTTTTCTCCCCACCTCACAAGCAATCAAATCCCAGTTAGGGTCTGTCCTATTTCTGCAGTCCAGGTCCAAATCCATTTTGTTTCCTGCATCACCCCTAAGCTCTACATAACCTGCAAACTCCATGAGACCCTTTCTACAGCAAATGCTTAGCTTCCCTCTTATTTGTGTTTGCATCAACAAACTTCTCACTGCTGCTTGGACTGACCCTGAAAAACAACTTAGATCTTACTGGTGATGGACTCAGCTAGGAGACAAAACTGCTGGCAACATTTTCCTCTCCCTTTTCCATACAGATAGGATGTGCTTATAACTAGAGAAAGCATAAAATATCCTCCAAAAACATACACCTTGTCCAAATATGAGTGCACAAGAAGGAAAGGAAAAGAAGAAAACCCAATTAAAACAAATCAAATCCCACATTACACACATTTCTTCTTTCAAAGCACAGACTATCTAGACCTTTCCACAGAAGTGTAGCCAAATCACTAAAAAAATATCCAATCGCCTCATTTTCCTGACTCTCATCTTTGGAAGAGTAGCACTTTTGGGGGCTGAAGGTATTCAAGACAACTCAACCTAAGGGATAAACCAGAGGCACAGATAATCTCAACTCTGGCAGTGTAAGTTTGGCAAAAGTATGGGACAGCCAAAATTAACATCTTATAATGGCAAATGCTGAGCAATTTCAAACACAGTGAGAGGCGGAAGAGCCGTGTTAATGAGTATAGTCTGTATGTTGGTAGGGTATGCAGCTGCGCACTATATAGCAAACACTTTTATTTTTAAGATACAAATTTCATCTTGCAAAGCAGCTGTATTCCTGCCAACTGCACATTATTAAAAAGGAAAGAACAATATAAGCTCACACTTTCTGTGAATACGTGCTTGAAAGAAAATGCTCAAGTCCCTTTTGTTTGCCAAGATGCTGCATAACACGTGAAAAAGAACAAGAGTATTGGCACAGATTGTTGCATTTGCAGAAACGTATCTTAAATGCTTGATATGAATGTGAAATATGGTATGAACCAACTCCATACTACTTTTTAGCTATCACACTTATTTAAATAACATCTATCAAATGCAAAAAAGTTTTAGTAACTCCTACTAACTCAAGCACAAGCATCATTGTGGTCTGGATGCACTTTGCTATCTCATGCATCACCAGTCTGTTAGCAGAATTATCAGGAATGAGGTATTCTCCTTTTCTTTCTGCTTTGGTTAGAAACTGCTGATCTGTTAAAACTCAACTTTGTGCAGGAGCAGATTAATTTTGAGAAGACAAGTTTTCTCAAAAGCCACCTGAAAACTAATCCAGCAACAACAAAATTACCAGCATTGTCAGTAGAAATATCTGAGGTCTGTTGGCTTCCACTCTCTGCACACTGGTGGAGGGAGGTTCTTGCAGTTCAAATCTTTTGTGAAGAAACTTGAGGTTCAGATTTTTCCTACTAAAGGAAAGGAACACTTTTGAAATTTTTTGTGCTCCAATGAGAAATGTTTCCTCCAAGCAATACCATACCCCAGACACTTTCCAAACTTCTGCTCTGTCCACATTTGCCAGCAGCAGAAGGAAGAAACATGGCGAAGAAGAGAGCAATGATGACAATTGATTTAGCTTCACATCATTTTTGCTATGTTCTGTATGTTTAAAATGTTACACTGTGTCTGTTTATGTCAAAGCTTCACCTTCTAAGAACACAAGCACCTTCAGAATTGTCTTAATTTCACTGAAACCACCGGGAAAAGTTATATACCAAAAGTAGAATTTGTGAGTTTAGCCATCAAATCTCTGGATAATTTCTATTTTCTATTTTCTAATCAGACAACACTAAAATCAACAGGCTTCTGGTTAGACATTCTGGGCATCTCTTTAACGTATGTCAGTAATGACAGACAACTCACTAAATGTGAATAATTTTTTTTATCTACATGTAGCGTCGCACAACCTTTGGCTAAAGTGAGAGTTCCTGTAGAGGATTTAAAATGTTTCTTTTTTTTTGCAAACTTAGCACATTAAAGTTAAATAATAATAATAGTAACAATAATAATAATAATCAGCAGCAGCAGCAGCTTCAGCTCCAGGACACATAAGTAAATGAATTTGTATAAGGAATACTTGCAGAGATTTTGAAACTCTAGTTAAGCTACATAAAAATCGCAGTGTGGTAGTCAAATGCACCTATGCTTATTGCTGAAATGTCTTCCTGAAGCCCAGAGAAGCTGAATTAATTGTTTCATTAGTTTACCACGATCCGTAATTCCTAGTTCCAAATCTCTTATTTGTTATCACTATGAGAACTCAATCAAATCAGCATGATTTATAAAAACAGACAAGGAGATTGCAATACAGAAAGCTTATTTCTTTACTAAATCACAGAATCATAGAATAGTTAGGGTTGGAAAGGACCTTAAGATCATCTAGTTCCAACCCCCCTGCCACAGGCAGGAACACCTCCCACTAAACCATGCCATCCAAGGCTATGTCCAACCCCACCTTGAACACCGCCAGGGATGAAGCATTCACAACTTCCTTGGGCAACCCATTCCACTGCCTCACCACCCTTACAGTAAAGAATTTCTTCTTCAGATCCAATCTAAACTTCCCCTGTTTAAGTTTGAACCCATTACCCCTTGTCCTCTCACTACCGTCCCCCATGAAGAGTCCCTCCATAGCATCCCTATAGGCCCCCTTCAGATATTGGAAGGCTGCTAGGAGGTCTCCACGCAGCCTTCTCTTCTGCAGGCTGAACGGCCCCAACTTTCTCAGCCTATCTTCATACGAGAGGTGCTCCAGTCCCCTGATCGTCCTCGTGGCCCTCCTCTGCACTTGTTCTAACAGTTCCACGTCTTTTTTATGTTGAGGACACCAGAATTGCACACAGTACTCCAAGTGAGGTCTCACAAGAGCAGAGTAGAGGGGCAGGAGCACCTCCCTCGACCTGCTGGTCACGCTCCTTTTGATGCAGCCCAGGATACGGTTGGCTTTTGGGCTGCAAGCGCACACTGCCTTCTCATGTTCATTTTTAAATCGACCAGCACCCCCAAGTCCTTCTCTGCAGGGCTGCTCTGAATCTCTCCCCTGCCCAACCTGTAGCTGTGCCTGGGATTGCTCTGACCCAGGTGTAGGACCTTGCACTTAGCATGGTTAAACTTCATCAGGTTGGCATCAGCCCACCTCACAAGCATGTCAAGGTCCCTCTGGATGGCATTCCTTCCCACCAATGTATCAACCGAACCACACAGCTTGGTGTCATTGGCAAACTTGCTGAGGGCGCATCTTATATGACATAAGTCTCAACCCCTGAAAATATTTTCAAATTAATTACAGTTCATTACTGTTTTATTATTTTATCTATTCCAGTAACACTTCAATACTTCTTTGAAGATCAGTGGAATAACTAGTCTATGTTTGCCTTACAATAGTTCCTATACCACCACACTATAACCATGCTATTACCTTGACCATGCAATGCACATGGATTATTGGGATAAAAATAGACATAAATCTTACCTACTGAACTAAACGTACAGAGAAAAAAAAAATAACCCCACATCTGTTTAGTCTTTCTACGGGTCTGATTTTTTTTTTATAAAACAGAGTTAATCAATCTACTCAAAACTGCAGAAAAAAGCCTATAGTTAACCTAAGGATTAAGCCCAGACTTCTGCACACAAATGTATTTTCTTAGTTATAAGACTGGTTCCAGGTTTATTGGATTTTTCTTTTTACTATATTGCATAGAATGGACCATACGAAAAAGCAAGTGAAATACAAAAATATGTATGTAGTAATATTTCCATTGGATAAGCTATTCAAAAGAAGATAAAATTCTATGCCTAAATGTCAAAGGCCTATACATGTGTGTGCACATACTCTCATATATATACATATATATACTGTATATATATACACATCTATATATGACTGAAGAAATTGTGAATCCAGAAATCAAGTTCCACCTACTGTATTGTGCCTAATCTCACTGTGTTTCTATCCTTGCCTTGCTTATGTATGGAACTTTACACATACACCTTGATGAGTAGCAATGCTTTGAAGAGCGAGCTGTTGAAGCATCTCATATGTCCTTTTTCCAGTGAAAAGAATTCTAATTACTAACTACTAATAGATTTTAGTAATATATACCTCTTTTGTTCACAGGGAAGCAAGCCAGCCAGTAGCTACTATTCCGTATATTTCTGAAGTGTTTGTTTCCATTATCCCATACATTAAGACTTTCCTTCAACAAAATCATGGTGTCAAAGAAAAAATGAAGAACCCAGAACACACTTGATACCTCCATTTTATTATAAGGAATCAACTGTTCGATGTTTCTTCCACATACTTCATACTTCAGATATTTTATTAATGAAACAAAGCAAATCTGTGATGTACTTGTTTTCCTTTTCAGTTACGGATAATAATAGTCAGTGGTCCTGTTTAAGCTGTACTTTTTGGTCAACTCCTTTGGCTTGCCTTATGGACAAGATATTGTTTCAAAGCCCAAACCTCACTGCTTTACAATTGTTTTTTAGAGTCTCCCCTTGCCTAAAATAAATTTTCTTTCTGGCAATCACATGATGGTTATATCTCACAACTGTCTGGTGTGTTTCCTGTTTTGGGTTTGCTTATTAAACTGAAGAAGAGTTCTCAGAAGCCGATGGTGGATGGGGAGAGTCTGAACTGGCAGCTTTACTACAATTCAATATTTCTCTGATAAAGGCATAGGAAAAGAAGAAAACTGCATTAAGCATAATAACAAAAATTACAGGCTTCAGAGGAGTCTAACTGCCCCAAAAAAAGTACCATCTCCATCCAATGATATTTTGGCCCTTCTCCGTGGTATTGTAAGTTGAAGTTCATCCCCTTCTTCTAATTTTGCAATGCCTGGCAAAAGATTTGGAATATTTTTAAGTTAATATTTCAAATACATTCTTTTCATAAACTGTATTCAAAAAGCCATTACACATCATTTAAAAAATATAAGCATCTTACTTGTGCCAAGTGCTTTTTTATCTTCTAGGCACAATCTTAGAAATTGCGCCTAATTGTCAGCTACCCAGAGCTGACACTTAACATCCTCTGTGGAGCCAGACCTACTTTCCACTCTGCACTCAGCTTACCAAGGTTCATTTATGCAACCACTGCAAAAAATCATAATAGTGGTGTACCCAGATCTCTCACTTTATGGTTATGTGACAGTCAAGGTCAGCATTGGGTGTTGCTGGTCGTAGACCACTCTGTTCCCACACTTCTGGAGGAGGTCTCATGAGCTTTACCAACCAAATGAAGTTACCAGACATCAGCTGATTGATGCAACTGCAGAGTACAAAAGTTCGCTTCCTGCCAGCTGCACATCAGCTGATGTGATAAATGAAAGCACCTCACCTTCAAGTTGCAGTCACTGAGCTGAGAGCACACCTAACACCTACTGTGACACATGCTCAGCAGCATGAGATATTGCAGTGGGATTTGGTTTTCCAGCTGAAAGCAGAAGGGTGGGAATTTGGGAAGCAGGAACTGTGAAGTGGCAGGATAGAGTAGATACCATAGTTAAGGTGGGAAGTAATACAAGTGTAAGATGAAAAATGAAATTGAAGGTGGTTATGGCTCTAGAATGTGTGGGTAGAGGGACAGGAAATTAAAGAAAATTATTGGACAGCCTCAACTGCCAGGAGGAAGTAGCTAACTTATGTTTATTTGTAAAAAAAATTATCTTCCTTCCGCATCCCATTTGTTTAATGCCACTACTTGCCAACAGTCAACTCCATCAATGTCACCCACTTTTTGATAAAGCATTGAAAGAAAAGATTTTTATTTTCCAGCAAGATCTATGTAAATTAAAAGAGAAAACCCTCAAATCCACCATTAAGGGAGAAAAACAGATAAATAGGAGCAACTAAACAAGGTTTAATAGGCTTTGATAATAATTCCTAAATGCTACTGCAAGAATATACATATATAATGAGCACTGAGCCTGCTGGACTTGCATTAAATATTTTAATTGGTGTTTCTTGTGGTGTTTCTAATTTGAGCAGTCAGAAAGAGCTCCTTATAGGAATTAACTATTATTCATCTAACCAAAGAGTAAAACGGCAGCAGCCATTTTAAGGAGAACTAAGCTGATAAGAAATATCTTTTGAAATCCTGGAGTCAGGTAGACAAAAATTGGGTGGCTAAAAGTATTATATGATGTTTTAAAGGTAGAATATCACTCCTAAATATTTTATTGGTATAACTAAATGTGGGACTCAACACCTAAGTTAAACTGATTTCTTCATTAAGGATAGGAGGTACTTTGAGATAACTTTAGTTAGATGCCTGAAGTAGACAACACTAAAGTATCTAACTACATTATACAGTTAATGGAGAGAGAGGAATTGTTCAGATCACCTAAGTTAGATGCATACCCTCCAGCTGCCAATACTTTATATAATAAGTACTTTTGAAAGTACTCTGTAATTTTACAATTACCCAGATAGATACACAAATGCAGTCCATTTTCTTTACAACTACCACAATACTTAATCACCCAACACTGCAGATTCTATCTGATACAGTTTATTTGCGAACATAGAAAAGGAAAACTTAGATGTTTACCAGCAGTATAGCAAGAATTATTCGGATAAGACTGTGGCATATTTTGGATGCAACGAAACAATGTCACCAAGCTGAGATCATCACCGAACACATGGGCCTTCTTCCTCTGTATTAGGTGTCCCATAGCAAATGTTGTATCCGTATATAAAACCTACAAAATGAAAAGAGGCAGACTTCAGACATATTGTATAGAGACATTAAAAATACTTTTAAAAATCAGATGCTGAGGGGAATCAAACTTTCTCACCTGGCCATAAATGAAAAAATATCCTGTTTCTTTGATCACTATTTTATTTCCTTGTTCTTCCAGAGCTGTTCCACGTTTAAAGCTCAGAAGCCAAGGGACAATGCTTGAATCATCTAAAAGAAACAGTAGTTTTTGGGTAATCAGAAAGAAAAGTCACTTTCTTCATTTTCATCTGCCAAAAATTAACAAAGCTGACTTCCAGTCAAGACTTCCAGTCCCACTAACTGGATTTCCCCACTGAAAAGAGGATATTTGCAAAAGCTGTCCAGATGCAGGGACTTTTTAATTATTTTTAATTAGGTGATGTAACTCAGTTATTGCTTTGAAGTTAGATAAGATCAGATGGAAAAGTTAATACATGGAATAGTTAGCTATAAATCATGGAACATATTCTTACCTTTCTGTTGAATATCACTTTTGCTGTCAGCGATCAGTTGCAAGCAGGCCTGCAGCACTGTAAAGTGAAAGCATT
Source organism: Amazona ochrocephala (assembly GCA_039720435.1). Taxonomy (NCBI): domain Eukaryota; kingdom Metazoa; phylum Chordata; class Aves; order Psittaciformes; family Psittacidae; genus Amazona; species Amazona ochrocephala. Next base: position 61,710,108 of record CM077877.1, on the reverse strand, counting down.
TTGAAATCAAAGAAATAGAAACCAGTAGTAGAACAGAGTAAGCTTTTGAGGCAACTTTAAAGAAAAAAAGGGGGAGAAAAAGGGCATAAGAAAACATTTCTCTCAGTCTCACCACTGATTTGAAAACATAATCTGTTGATTTTAATGCAGATCTCACTCAAATGTAGGAAACCAAAATTCATACCACAACATGTATTAGATAACCTTCAGAGACCATGCAGCTAAGCAGGAGGCTTCAGATAATAGCAAAAGTAATACTTGCTTGTTTTAATCTCTGGTCCTCATATAACTGAAATATGAAGCAATAAGTCAAATGAGCTAGGATCAGATCAATTAGCCTTGTGCATTTTCTAAGCAAAAGCTAAAAAAAAAAAAAAAAATTAAAAAAAAAATCCCAACCCTGACAACTATGACAGGTAACAGATTTACTAATGATGTTTACTACATGCGTTAAAGAAATTAGTTTCCAGTCATAATTGCTGTCATATATACTGGTTATATGGTACTTGCAAAATAAATTCTCATGTGTATGTACTTTCAGTATGTTTTCAGATACTGACACTCAGTTGACCTGTACTGAGGCTAAGAGGGAAGATACCAAGATGACTGTTAGCAAATTAATGCACGCATAACAAATAGCTTAGTGTCTGTCAAAACCAATATGTTGCTCAAAACCACAGGGACCAGTGACACTAATGAAACACTAGGAGCTTTATCAAAGGAAAACATGGCAGTATGTTAAAATATAGGCTCCAAGTGAAACAAAGATCTTGCGAAAAATATCTTCTAAGAGGATAAAAAAAAAAATAAAAGGATAGTTGCATTTGCTTAGAGCAGATTTTAATGAAAACATCTAGTTCTAGTGCTACTTTGAAGGGTGCAAAACAGAGTAGGAACACTTACTGCACTTGATAGAGACTAAATGCATTTACCAAGAGTCAAGAGCTACGGACTGCTGAATCCCTCTTTTTGTCTACCTCTTTTTGGGTAAGAGGGCTGTGGGTCAGATTTGGCTACTCTTACTACGATGGGCAGTGCCTTACTCCATGGGATGTTGTTTCTACATGTGCCAGCGGTATTCACGTGTGTAAGTAAGTGCCCAGCAGCGCAAACTTTTCACTGCACAGCAGGTTATGAGAGAATTTGACTAGAAAGCAGTCTCTGTCTGCTTTCCACAGGGACCTGCCTGAAATTACCAGAAGGGGGCTGGATGCTCAACAACACTCAGTGGTACCAGCTGGCATCTGGGAATGCTCCAATGTCACAATAATCACACAACCTGTGAGCCTACTTACATTAAGAGGAACGCTATCCTGCAAGCTCCCATCTCCTACACTAGAACATTTCCTTGAGTTCTACCACTTCTCATCAAAAATGTGCCAAAATCTATAGATTTTCAAACCAAGAATTTAAAGGTGTCTGAATTCCGTGCCATCTGATCAGGACTGACTGAAAAAAAACAAGCCAACACAAAAATCAAAAAAGGTATTACAATTCAGATATTTTTATATCACATTTCAGACATTTTTATATCACACTTGTGAGCAACAGAATTTTCTGAGAAAGAAACTTACAAATAAAATAAAAACGTGGATTTCTGGCATCACACAACAAAGTTCATCAGGTGATTTATTTCACAAAGTACTAATGCACTCTTTTTTGGAGCAAAGCGTCTTCCTAGTGAATGGAATTTGCTGATTCCTGGGTATTTCAGTAAGCTAAATAAAAATTTTCATTCCTGCTTTTAGAAGAACTTACTAGTGTGGCCACTGGATTTTCCACTAACCAAAGAGAGGATTGGTTGTGATTCACACTAACCAGGTGATATCCAGCTGGACACAAATGAGTAGTGTCTACACACAGTTAAAGTCATGGCTATTTTAGCAACTCTTGTTAAACCTGCTCTGCAAGCTCGATTGACATTATTGAAACTACCCTGATTCACAGACTGCGAGTCTGGATTCATGTTTCAGTTGTTTGCAGCATTGAAATACTAGTCATCATTGCCGCGAATGGCTACACGGTAATTCAAAATCAGCAAGTTCAGTACCATTGAAGATATTTTCTATATCTTTAAAACACACATGAATTCTGCTTTATTCTACAGATAGCGAATCTACATATACCCTCTAAAAAAAAAAAAAAAAAACCAAAAAACTCACTAGCTCTGTTTTTTAGTGTATGCAGATAGAAATAAGGTCCTATGGAATACAGTAAACTAGTTTTTCATGGAAAAATATGGACAGAACGGTGTCATTCATGACAATAAAGAGAACAGAAATTGGCAGAGTGTTTATTTTATCTAAAGCCACAAAGGTTGAATAAAGCTAAAGAAGCGTTTGACAAATTGTACAACATGCTTCAAAAATAAGTTCAGAAGCCAAGACAGACACATAACTATTTCCAGTATATACAAGTACTTCATTTTTTACCTCAGTGAAACTACATACATGCTTAAAATTAAGTAATTCTTGGAAACAAATTCAAAGTAAATAACAGTACCATTAAGGAGAAATATGCATATACAGAGTATATTTTCTGGATAATTAACAGGGATTTCCAGTGAAAAGTTAACATTGAAATGTCAGCAATTCTATTCCAAGAAGAACCCAAATCTTACCTGAAGTACAGTATCAAGAACATATGCATTACAAAATATGGGTTAAATAGTAAGTACCAGTACTGAGCAGAATAAATCAAAAGCTCTACCGGAATGCCCTTTAGCGCAGTGTAAATCAAACCTTAGCATCAGTTTTGTGGTCTAAAGAATTTGTTAATAATTAATAATGCAAGCAGAAGACAAGGTTCATAAGATATATTTTTAAAATGTGTAAAAATATCAAGACTGAGCGTCACCATAAGGTCTAGCTGTACAAAACTGTGTGTCAAGAACGATAAAATGTGCCCCATCCTCTTTTGACTTCATAGCTTTGCTTTGATGAGCACTTTTCTTTTCCTGATTTTAACCGCTCTTGCAGGCTGTGGGTGGGAAGAAGGACGTTTCAGAATCTGTCTTCTTCCATGAACAGAACAGCCAATTCTGAAGAAGTCAGTGACTCCAAATGCCTTTATAAACCACAGCGAGTACATGAAGGGATGTGTTCTCTATGTGTTGAGCAATGAAACCACCAGTTTAAAAAGAAAAAAAAAGTTAACCTTTGCAGCAGGATAAGAATGCAGCCTTTGGCACATCTGCATGGTATCCGTAAAATCAGATTTGTCCTCCCATGCAAATTTCTGTATTACTTAACTTGCATAATCATTTCAATACTTTGCAATCTAACTTCACAATCCATCCAAACAAAAGTTCAAGTTTATTATCTGTGAACTCATGCATAAATTGTGAAGTTTTGAGGCCCAAGTCACCTGTCTCAATTTTTGCTGAAATTAAAATGGGCAAAACATCTGAACTTCAAAAAAAAAGAAGACCTACATGCTTAGATTCTTTCTTTGGTCTATAACTGTTCTCTGTAGACTTCTGAAAAGATACTTAAACACTAAGTAATTACATGTATATATGATGTGCATGTTCTTGAACAATTTTCAGTTGTTCTTCCCTTAACTTCTTCATTTCTTACCACAAGAGAACTTTTATTTTTTGCTTGTGCAATTTTATAAACTGTTTAATTTGGTGCTTTTTAATTAAGAAGTCTTTATATGGCATTAATCATGGATTAAGCCAATCTCTGCACTAAAATGGTTTGGTCATAGCTACAGGTATGATTCAGATCTAACAAATACCTTCAAAATATTAGTAGCATTATTTTGACCTTAACAGAATTACACGTAACATGTTACAATCAGAATAAGAAGAAAATAATTTAATAACAATTAAGAATAATTTATGTAGACTTCGATTACACAGTACAAAGCAGAATATTCTTAAAAATCAGAGCATATTTTGTGTATTTTTGATTGCAGTTTTCTGCATAATACACAGCACCAATTCATTCATTCAGTAAATGGAATTATCCATGTAAAATTGCACGCATTTTATCAAGTAATTTTCTATCCTTTGACATAGAAGGGCATAATTCCTTTTGAGTAAGACTGTTGTCAACAGAAACAAAGAATAACAAATCTTTTCAAGAAGCAGGCCTTTTTTAAAGTAAGAGAACTCATATTTCCCCTCTTCAAACAATAAAATAAGTATTTTGAATATTTGGTGAGGAAATTTTATGCGTCATTTGTTTAGACTAGCAACAAAAAGTTAGTTTTCTTGATTTTATGATCACTAAAATCAAATTCTATTTGTGAAAAGGCTTGCTATCTGTCACAGTGACCTAAACCAGTAACCTACAGAGTCAAAACACTTCTAACCAACGAATGTAGCAATCTACCAAAGCAAATGTCACCTGACTGGAGTTTAGAGAAGGCTTGGTGTTCACCTCACTAGTTGGCCACGAGGATCAGAATCCCACAATAATTATCAGAACGAGGCACAAAGAGAGCATGTAAATGTAACTTGATATTCATACATTGAACTGGCTCAGGTAATTGAACCAACTTAGGTAATTGAACCTGCATCTTGTTTCTGGACTAAAGTGCACATACAGCTGAGAGACAAACATGCAGACAAGGAAATCAGCAATTGTGAACAGGGTACAAAATTCAGGAGAGGATTCTGTTGCGCAGCAATTTTTCCTCTACAGGCAAAATTTAAAAAAAAAAAAAAAAAAAAAAAAAAAAAAAAAAAAAAAAAAAAAAAAAAAATACAAGTAAGGCTGATTAAATCTGTTCTTATGTGTCCTGACATGACATTTGCCAGAAGTGGTTAGATGATCTATCTGACTGCATATAAATAATGTGTACCTTTCAAAATCACTCATTAACTCCTACTCATTGCATCAAGAACTCTGGTTCTGACAGCTTTATTTGGATTTGATGTTTGCAACCCATCTCTTCAACCTACTTGAGCTGGAAAATTTCTCAAGACACAAAATGTGCAGCAACTGATGACTAATAGTTGTATGCATGAACACAGTCAAATATATACCCCATAAATATACGAAAGAACAACATTGTGTTAGATTCATTTTCATTCATTTCATGTTTTAATTAAAATTATAATTTGTGGCCACTTTGATGGGCACATCAAACAAATAGAAAACAAATAAAATATGGGAACTCTATATGTTCAAGAAGCGCTGTGCTGGACCTAAAAAGAATCATGAGGCATCTATTTCTGGAATTTAATAGTTAAAATTTAAAAGACCCTAGCAGAACCAAACCACAAGTTTACTTATAAATAAAATAATGGTTCTGTATTTTACTTCTGCTCCCTGTTGAAGCAGAAGAGAAACAATTGTGTATCAGTGACATTTTCAAGTATTCACTTTCTAAGGAATCGTCTGTGTTAAAGTGAAATTAAGGGTCAACGACTGATTACCAGACCAAACTCTACTTCAAGAGCTTGTTGAAGCAAACAGAAATAGGACAAGAACAAAACACCTCACTCAATACTCTAACTTATCTGCCATTGTACCACAATGAGTGCAGCACATCTGCAGAATGATTTGGAGGCTGCCAGGATTCTGGTACTGAGAAATGGATGAGAGAAGATCAAAACACAGGGCCAGTAATTCTGCACACATGACCAAGTAACAGACAGGATTCAGCACCATGAACACCACTGTGCTTTCCTGTTTCACTCACTCCACTGAAACAAAATTTAACATTGACTAGTAGGTCCATGGTCATCGGTGAAATCTGATCTGAGAAAATGCAGCATCTTACTGAACTCTGACAAACTTTATCTGCTGTAATTAGAGCAGGTAGAAAATTAACCCTAACACATGACCTTTCATATAAATACAACATTTTTAACTTACTTTTTTCTTTTTTATATACAAAAATATGATTGTCATGTTAGAAAACAGTTCTATAGTAGGTCAACCTATGCAGCTTTTCCTCTTTTAAATAAATGTCCACATTCTGTGCTTTCTGTCACCCATTCTGAACAATTTTAAAGCCAGCTCTGTTTTTTTTTCCTTTTTTTTTTTTTAAGAAAAAAAAGAAAACACAAAAAAACTTACAGAAATAAGTAGCTTATATAGAATTTTTTTGTGAATAAAGGTAAATAGAAATAACTAAAGGTGGCTACTTCATGAGAAGAATTTGAAGTCTGCCAGAAGCACAGCTAAGGAGCCCATAACCCTCCCCATACACCCTCAAACAGGAATAAGAATAGAGATGAAAGCTGCTATGAAAGGAACTGGATAACTTGCAGAGTACTGATACTGTAACATGAATTTTAAAAAAGACATGCCTCCTTATTTTTGATGATGCCTGCGCTTTAGATCACTATTTTTCATTTGGGAGTTGCTAGGGCGGGGACAGCAGGGAAGCTTCCCATGATAAAAAACAAGAAATACAATTTAAGCAATCTTGCCCTCAGTCCTGTTTGTGAAATCATTCTTAGTAAGACCATGAGCCAAAGATTACTGATAGAATAGAATAAAGCCCATTTAAACCTATGGATTTTGGGTAATGTCCTAAATGAATATTCTCTTTTGAGAACATTGGAGGTAAGTAGAGCGATTATACACTAGAACTTAAATTTCATTTAGCTTGCTGAAGATTAAGCAAAATACATTTCACATCGATTAGTCCCTCAAAAGCATGTTTTAAGCAAAGTTTGGTTTAGTCTTTACCTATGAATTAGTCCATTTCAACTTCATCTATTAATAATTTAAGATAACAGCTTTTATCCGTTAAAACAATCCGAAAGTATCCGTAAAAGGATTGAACTGATTTAGCAACAACATTTTTGATTACTCGGTGCAATTAGAATATGTATGCAAACTGTTTGAATAAAGTTCTGTATTTCACCCTCTCAGGCATCATTGTGTTTGGGGAAAAAATATATATAAAAAAAAAAAGTAGGCATTTTATCCCCAAAGAAAAATATATTTCATTAATATTCCAACATTATAGTACACAACAGAGGTCTCCTATGAAGCACAGTCTTCAATGTTCTCTGCAGCACCGTTTAGAAAGGCCATGATAGAAAAGATCTTACTGGATAGGCATGCCTTTATTAACTTTGCTAATTACATTAATAGATTGATTTAATGTAGAAATGATGCTAAACTTCTGAATTTCTTGTAGTTTGCCTTTTTTGACAGGTACAAGTCAGCCTTTCTCTTTGAAAGCTCCTACTTCCCTAAATTAAGGATATTTCTCGTTACTTCTCTCTTTCAAGATGAGCGTGTTTTCCCAGAAAAATGACTTGGCATTTTTAATAATAGCATTCCCTCCCAACTATTGATCAGAGAGAAACAAGTTAGGCATTACCCTGAGTTGAGACTGATGGATTTAGAACTGAGCAATTTACAATCTGAACGATTTGAAGTTGCGTTACTCAAGTTTACCACATCAATAAATACCTCCATTACAAAAAGCAGATTTAGGATCTAATATTCAAAGTTCAACCTGCAGATAGCACGAGTATCTGGTACCTTAAACAGTTATGTCCCTGCTCATTGCAGGGAGCTCGGACTAAATGGCCATTAAAGGTCCCTTCCAACCCAAACCATTCTGTGATTCTGTAAGGTGACCATTAAGAGAATATGCCTATGGTTAATACCATTCATTCAGCAGTAACTGTGGAAACTGTAATGGGTTCTGGGAGCACAGATGGGCTGACAAGAAACGACACGAGTCAAGCACTGTTGCTTTTCTCAAGACAGAATCAAACTGCATTATCCCATCCCACTTCACTGGATGCTGTTTACCTGTTTCTTCTGTGTGGACAACAGACCTTCTCCACCTGTTTCTGTTCCCCGTCCAGATTTCCTTTTGGAAGCTTTCAGCTGGTCCAGGACCAGGAAGCCTGGTCTCCTAACAGGGAGAAGAGACAGCCAGTGAAAGCAGCCTCACATTTGCCCACCCCCTGCAAGCTGAAAACCACTCCTTCAGCTTACCTGCCTGGTGCCAGCTGCAGACACTTGCAGGAAGGAAGGAACAGGGGTATTCGCTTTATTTTCATCAGGGGACATGGGTGGCAAGTCTAGCGGAGACCTTGCCTCGACCCTGTAGATCCGCTCACTGCGCAGAGCTTCTAGTTCTGTTTTCAGGGTGACAACATGGTAGAGAGACACTGCTGCAAGGCAAGAGGACAGGAGCATCGCAAACCACAGGAATGTGACAGCAAAAAGTCCTGTACTGCCTGAAGCAGTGCCGGGGGGGGCAGAGGAGGCGGTATCCTTCTGTTGGGTGACATGCACACAGCCCACGGATTTCATCGCAGCTCTTTCCTCACTAAAGCCAGAGGGAGAGTTCAGCTGTCCCCTTCCGAGGTGCATTCCATGTTAGCAGTTGCTCTCTGAAACTGAGGGCATCCTGAATAAGTGAACAAAACGCCCAGGTCATTTCCTGTCATATGAAGCTGTTGATACAACAATTAAACTTAACGTACAGACTGAACATCTAAGATTCAGTCTCTGTTTAGTTCTCTTCTTTCTGCGCTGCATTTTGGAAGCGAATACTTTCTCGTGAGTTGCTTGTTCAAGCTACCTTCCTCCTTTCACTTTCAACTATTTATGTGGCAGCTTGATATTACCATTTCCCATTATCTTTAAATTTAGGCACAGCCAGTACCATTGGTGATATCTAGAAGTGCAGAAGCAATGTAAAGTTTCCTGGCAGCATATCATCCAGTGTACTTCAGACATACACATCTGACAGCACGTATGCCTCTGTGTGTGTGTAGTTATATAGATGTACTCTGTACATAGCTTATATCATATGTATTTTTTATATATATTCATATCTAAAGTGCCTATATGCCTACAGAGGGGACAAACTATTCAAACTAAAATACTTGTGGTTTCCTAAGCAAACAGTGAAAAGTATTCACAGGCATGACTAACAAATTACTGGTCTCTCACCTGTGTAAAGTTGCAGATTCTGCAGCTCAGTTCATCATATTAACTTGAAAAGGGATGACTTTTTATTAAACTTATCTAATAAATATAGTTTCTCTACAGAATTTGAGGACCTAGATTAATGGGGAAGGTGGCAGAGAAGTGTGGAGAGGAAACTTGGGGAAGGGAGGCTCAAAGGGGTGAAAACTAGAGGATGGGAAAGAATAGGAGAGGGGGAAATCAGAGGCAGAGGGGTAGTGAAGGAAAACAACATTTAGAGAATAAAAAAAACCCAAACAAACTAAAAACCAAAATCCAAACAATCTTTAAACATGCATGCTTTAATTTTTCAGGTGAATCCTAAGTGTGACTTAAGCTCATCTTTTTGATATATTCCTAGTCCCTTCATCTTAAACCTCTGCATGAGGAATGCCTTTCTTTCCTGCAGCAGCAAGGCTACTTAAAGATCCTGAACACGTTCATATCCTTTTTACACTGTCTTCTCACAGAAAATCAAATTTTTACTCCTTTTTTTTAAAAAAGTTTCAGTGGTCTGGGACAGAAAAAAGATCTAAAGCATCACAATTAGGGCTAAAACAAACAGATCAAACCCCTCCCCCCACTGGAATCGAGATTGTTTGCACCAGGTAAGTAAACTTCATCCTTGCAAGAGAGAATTTTACAGGTCAGTGTGACTGCTGTGTAATGAATCCTGATGGCAACACCCATCAGAGTAGTTCAGATCGAGTTAACTCTGTTGGGAAGAAGGAGCAACAACAGGCTAACCACTTTCATAGCCTTTCCAACTCCTATTTCTTAAGACTATGAGAAATTCAGCGTTATTATAAGCTTCACCATCTTTCACTGTGATACAAGCTACTCTTTTCCTTACTTTGTTGCCTCTAGCAACTGCCCAATATCCTGCACAGACAAGTGATTTCTTGCTTAAAGGTAGAGGAAAAAAAAAATATACCACTTATCTTAAGATGCCCCTAGAAGACACATACATATTGTGAGAAATGATGCAGAAATCAGTGCAGCCTACCATACTGCTTCTGTACCTATTTGCAAGGCTAATTTAAGGTGTAAATGGGGCTGCACTGTGAAGGAAATTTAAAATTAACTTAGGTAAGGGGTTTTGTTGGAACAGAATGAGCAATTATTAAAAGTAAGCAGACATGCCCTGGAGACATGCCATCACTAGACATCAGGACATTACCAGCCCAGTACTGACTGCGTTCCAAAAATAAAATAATATTACAGTCGGAAAAGAACTACTATTTAAAATGAAGCCAAGTGAGAGAATTAAAGTTATAACTAGCCATCCGGGAATACTGAGAAACAACTGGCCTATGAGGTCTTTGTGGTCATTAACATATAACAGACAGGTATATAATCAGCATCACTTTAGTCACTTCTGAAGAAAACAGGCTCTTCCTGTCCTCTAAACCTTCTTTAAATGGGGTCATTATTTGGGCTGACAAAACACTTGTGGTGACACAGAAGACTTCTGTAAGATGCCTGGTTTTATCTTACCATTCTTGCCCTGGTTTTGCTGGGATAGAGTTAATTTTCTTCCTAGTAGCTGGTACAGTGCTACTTTAGGCTGAGAATAAACACTGATAACAGGCTGATAAAAAACACCAAAAAACCCATACAATTCTGATAAATGAGAATTTCAAAGGGAGATGAGAAAAATCAGAACAGCCCACACATGGCAAATTGTTAAATCCAACAGGTATTTCTAGTTGAATATCAAAAGGGATCACTCTGTTTGCAACTTTTTGTTGTATAGTTTCCTAAGTAGTTAAATGAGTTAAAAGAAAATACAATTTCGGTCAATTCTTGTTATGACGAAAACATAATGAAACAGTAACTAATAACAGTGAGAGATCTTGAAAAGCCACATGAATTGCCTAGAAAAATACATAGTTGAATAACTTTCATTTTAACCCATTCAAATGAAGCTTTAGTAAATTGCAAGCTATTAATTGCATTGAAGTAAAAACTCCAAAAAATGACTTGAACTAATTAAAAACAAAACAAAACAAAAAACCCCTCCTGCAGAGCCTAGAGCATAGAGCCAGTGCCTCGATGCTTGCCACTATGTCTTTTCACAACATACTGCCCATATGATTCCTCTTGGCAAAGCTGCAAAGTAGTCCTTAACCTGCTTAAAGCAAAATCAATAAGATTAACACACAGGCAGTTTCTTTTGCATTTTAAACTAACGTATGACTCAAGAGGACTAGACAGTGCTCAGATTAGCCTCCCGTCAGCAGACATGGGACAGTGTTGACTCCAACTGAACACAAGCTCTCAGTGGAACGTTCTTGTTGAAAACGAAGTGCAATATTTGGATATATATGCTGGAGCAGAATATAAAGCAAAAATAAGAGGTAGCAGTAATTGTGCTTTTGTATCGTCAAAACTATTTACATATAGTTATGACTGCCAGAACCAAACAGTGAAAAGGGTTCAGAACAAAAATCCGGAATGAATATAAGAGGCCTAAAGAACTTGCCACAAACAAGGTATTCAGATTGCAGTTAGCAGTTTGCTTCTACTGGCCAGCTTTCCTGAGAACCCTTTTGCAAAAGTCTGTACCATGTTAACTAGTTTTGGCTCAAGATGCACACGCTGTGCTACACATGCATGCATGCATGAAGCAAAACCTTAGGGCAACAAGTGGCTATACCTCAAGCCCAGTTGAAAGCAGTGTTCTCCAAACTATTTATAGGAAAGAAAATGCTATTGCATGAAACTGCAGCAAACACCTAGTCCTGGTATCTAACTCAGGAAGCAAATAGGAATAAACCCTGAAGTTTAATAAATGCCTAAAGGTGTTCTGAAAATGTGGTCCCGTTTTGTATGCACAGCACAATTTATGCATGCACACACAGTGAATCCAACCATTTAACAGCTCCTTAACACAAAGAATGAGCTATGTTGAACACCCAAGGTGACTGGCTAAGAGGCCTCTTTAGTTTAGTGAAGAAAAACTATAAAGAAATGCTTTGGCTAGTCTTAAGAATGTTACTTAATCACATTTTTTTACTTTGGGAAAAAGAGCAAACTTTTCAGTAAAACTCAAAATAAGAAAAAAAACAAAACAAACAAACAAAAAAACCCTCAGAACTCTTCAAACAGCCATTACCACTGAAGACTCTTAATGATGAGAGTGTTTCGTTAGGGGAAATGGATTCCTGAACAAAATCAAGGCTGGCTAAACTTCCAAGAAGTTAGAGCAGAAACAAAACCTGTAATTTCTTAAAGCAACCAATTGCTTTAATTTCTGTTATGCAGAGTATCAGATTATGTGACCGCGATGGGCCCTGGTAACATGTAAATTTATAAGACAGCATCTCTACATCTGCGGGGAACCAAGGCAGAGATAGTAAGCAATCACACAGGAAATTTGTGGTTGAACCAGAAACTGAACTCCTGATTTCCTGAAATCTAGTACTGTCTTTTAACCACAAAAGCATCCTCTTTGAGGGGGAGGAAAATCCCATAATGAAGTTTAATGTACAAAAGAGAAGCAGATGATTCAAACATAAAGACTTGTGTAAAAACCCAAAGTGTAAAGTTTACTTAAGAACAAATGTTCTGTTTTCAAAAGGGAGGTTGTGCAGATGCTGCAACCCAGAGATCCATGCAAATGGCCATACTAAAAGTACGCCTCCAGTGGCAAAGGTCCAACTTCACATACTTCTGAAGTAGCCACAAAATCGAACTGGTCCCTGTGGTTATTGGAGACACAAAAAGGCCACAATAACTTGACAGTGCAGAATAACAAGACAGTGCAGAACAGATAAAGGATCAAAGAATAAACAAAGATTCCATTTTAAACACATTGAATTTCAAGTCCTTTCTGAAGATGGACAACATGTATGGATGATTATCTTGTATGACAGTTTTCCGCTATTACATACATCTGTATTAGAAGTATTGCTGGATACCCCTCTGAAACAGTACACACTCCCTTCAAGGACACTTAATTAGACCTTTCAGCCACTAACTGCAATTTACAAAGTAGTAAAACCAGGTAGGTTCCTGCCTTCCACATAGATCCAAAAATCACTCGATCTGTGGATACTGTGTTCCTGTGGTTGTGTATCTTACCATTATCTTAAATTAAAAGCTGTTGAATACCTTGCAAGTAAAGGATGTGTTATATAAACAGTTAAAGCCTTACTTGACATATTACTGCATTAAAAACAAGAAATAACAATCCTTCAGATTTTTCTGAAGCAAAAAAGGTACTTTTCTCTGTCTCCCAATTTCCAAATTGCCTGGGATAACACAAGTGTCTCTGTACACTGTAGATATACCATGCCTGATTTACTCCTTGCCTAAGACTTTATTTCTCTAGACATCCAGGCAACCTTGGACCAAAATTGGCATGTATACTATGCAAAGTAAATATGCAGCTGACTTGCAGTCATCATTACTTTTTATATGGTTATTACAGTGCTTTCAAAGAGAATAGGAAATGGCACAGGAAGGAAAAGCAATTATTATAGGTGTCACTTAAAGTATGCAGCAGGAATATAAAAATATACAAAATATAAAAGAAATACAGTTTCAAAAACACAAACAGAAAACACAAGAGTTATGTATTACAGCAGTTCAATGCCAGCCTCCTCCCTTTGCCCCCTCCTCCCTCCCCCCACCACGATGTTATGTTAGAAGCCATTCCTTCTTACTGCACAGGGGAAAAGGAGCTCTGTTATACAGCTGTAGCTCACTTCTCATAACAATCCAGCTACACGGAGTATTCCCTTTCTCCACCTCTTCCACACTATGCAACTTGACAGATTTGCACAGATGGGCTAAACGTGTATTTGTATGGTAGCATAATAAACGAGGAGACATGGCCCTTCATGTGGGAGTGGCTACTCTGCTGTTGCTACAGTCTACGGACCTTTAATGGAGGGCACAGCACAGGGATCCAAGTATTTTCAAATCATAGCATTTCTTCATAGCTGTATCTAATTGCTACACTATTAGAAGGGAACAGCTTCGGCCTGATTTTTCCCTTTGAACTTTTATAAATAATTAGCATAACACAAAACAGCTGTAGAACTTCCTTTCTGTCTTCAAGCAGCAAATCTGTTGCTTAGTTGCTCATCAAAACTAGCAGCAACATCTCTCTGATGACATTTGACACCGGCAACCCTGCAGTTTTGCATTATTAAGCTCATCACTTAAGATTATTAAAGATGTACTTCCAATAATTATAAGTGGAACTGTGTTCTGTAATACATTAAAACCAGGTCTACTCTTACGCTGTACTGCCTCTTCCAGAGAAAGAAAGATTGCTGCTTTCTCAAGGCACAGGAGAGTTATTCTGCCCCCGCCCCAGCTGAAGCATAACAAATTAATCACATTAACATTTTCAAAACATTTCTAGAAAATATTCAGTGTCTCTTCCTTAACTACTTACAGGGACAGAACTAAGACCCTGAATAGGGTCCAACAAAGGATTTTAACTTCAGAGCAAGTAATTATTGTTTAGCTAATGGTTCAGTATTTTCTCAAAACCTTACCTACCTATACTTGATATTTTTAAAAAGACAGCGAGTCCCCTGCTTTTGGTTTAAGTTTCATTTATATCATCTTAATGTAGATGTTCATATACCCTTATGAATCTTTACTATGTTTTAGCAGTACTCAGAAATTCAAATACTGTATTTTATCTTTGTCTATTGAAGGTCTGCACATATCTACTCACAAAATGCATATAACATCACAAGACATTCCACAACACAATTCCTCTGTAGCCCACAGTTCCTTCATAGCTCAGCTGCTTATGAATTTCCAAACAAGAAAAGGCATGTGCAAGACTTGTATTCTTCAGTATAGCACTGCACAAGTAAGCTTCTTCGTGACATAGTCCAAAAGACAGCAAACTGCTTTTCATGCAAGGGCAGTATTCACATGAGGTGCCAAATCTGAGCTGCTCCTTTACTTTCATGGCTTCCTTTTCACAAATTAGAAATATTTTTTTTTCTATTAAAATAATAGGGATGTTGAATAAAGTATTAAAATGTACCACCCACCTCTACCTCAGTTTCCTAGGTATTGGGTTAAAATTGAACTTAAAATTACTTACTTTCTATTACTTTCTATTTTAAAGTAATCCAGGAGAGGACACACATTTTACAGCTTTAGAAAAGCCAGCAGCAAATCCCTAATTTTCTGTGTATTGCACATTAACCATGCAGGATGGGAGCAGAGGTGCTATAAGCTTAGTTATGCATTTCTGTGTAAGAAAGCAGGAGTTGCTGCAGCTCAAGTATCCCACTGTAGCTACATGACTTGACTATAAACCAGCTAGAGTAGCATTATAGCATTTAAAATTGACATTTAAAATATTACCAGCAATAGATGGTAAAACTAGTCAGAAACACTTAAAAAAATTTCCTAATTGACATAATATTTAGGCTATCTCTCAGTGCCCTGGATAACAGAGAAATTTTGAAAAGCAGACTGTGTTCAAAGGGATTGAGAACTACCATGTATCAGGCTTATTTATTAACACTTCCTGAAAGTGAGGATATGTGGCAAAACTCAAAACAGGTATTTGCAATAAAGTTTTTCCCTGCTCTAACAACTTTCCACAAACACTGCATTGAACAATGCAGATGTCTAATCCACATGCTCTGGTTTTATTAACTGAAAATGGTACCTTGAGGCTGATCAGTAACCACACATACAAAAATACCCCTGTACATGCACTCAAGACAGGCCACAAACTAGAACAAAGCATTAACAGCAGTTTCAATGTATCAATTTATTGCATATGTCAGTACATAAAAATAGAAAAGTGTTTTTTGTAAAATTAATGTTATTGTAAAAACCAGACTAGAATGAGAATGTAAAACTTTGCCACAATTAGCACATATACAGTAACATTGATGCTTTGTCTACAAAACTTAATACTTTAAGACATTTTTGCTTTACCTATATAATAAAGAAAAAACCCAAATAGCTTGCATCATATACTCAATGACTGTTTTCTGAATTCAAAACACAAGTGTTATTTAGAATTTCAATATGTTATCACTATTTACACTTCTGCAGGGTTCTACTCTTAAATTATACAAGCAGGATGGCATTGTAAATTATTCTTAATGGGATACATCAGGCTGATCCCACTACATGACATGCAAGAGGCACTGATTTTGTATTTGGCAGAAGTGCCCCTAGCAAAATCACCTGTCATTAACAAAAATAAAAATACACTTCAAGAATTGAATTATGAAATACAAATGGAGGTATGTCCGCATCTTTTTACCAAGAGACCATACCTTGGACTCTCCAGCCTTGCATTCTTCACTGTGAATATCTGACATGATGCAAATGATTAAGCTTAAGAGATGCTGATATGCATATTTTGTGTAAGTACTTAATCCATCTGCCCTTCAACTGAGATTGTCCATAGCCTACCGAATGTATTTGTGCTCTATTTCTAATTTTACCTGAGAAATGGACATGAGGGCAGCTATACCAGTTAACGTTTTATCGGATGAAAGCATCACTTATCTCTCTGCATTTCACAAACAAGTATTGGGAATGTAAACTTGGGAAGCTGCAAGTATTTTCACTAATTAAAACCACACACACAAATGTGTGCTGGATGCTTCCTTATAAGGACTCTACTGCTACAGCTGTTCAACTCCTGACCCCTATTCCCCCCACCCTTTCTCTTTTCTTCATTTTTTAACTTGAATTTTCTCTTATAAAAGAGACAATGCCTTTAAAGAGCATATTTAAACCAAAAGGCTTTCTCACAAACTCGTGAAAATAACTTCCTTTTCCCAAACTAGAAATTTATATATACAAGACAAATACTTGGGAAACATCTATACACAAGTGGAGAACTGTTTAGAGGAAACAGTATTAAGTGGAATAAAAGAAACAGTATCATAATACACCTTTTGGCAATTTTAAAGTTATTAGTAATACATTGTTTGCAGTTCACTTTAGCAGCAGATAATTGTGGGTTTCCATCACACAGACTATAAAATAAAAACAAGTATTCACTTGTCAGAACAAGTTTCTTCCCCCTTCTCTCTCCCTTAAAAGAGCATGCAAGGAGCAGTAGAATATTTGCATTAGTCATTTCCTTCCTATTTTCTTTCCTTGGATTTCATAGCCAATGCAATGAAAACCAGCATGATAACAGACATTCATTCATAAGTGTATGCAGCCAACCATTAAGGGAGAAGTAAAAATGTGCACGTGGAAGGTGGAAGAAACGATTAAGTGTAAAGGATGCATATATGACAATTGTGTCTTCACATACCAAACACCTGCAAAATGCAACAAAGGTTCATCTTTACATTCTGCAGACAACAGAATGAAAAGATCTGGCTTGATAATCAAAAGTAACATTTAGAAACACTCCACTTTGAACAGCTCCAGAGTGCCATAATGTAATGCCACACGTCTGACTGACTTAGACAACTGTGTGCCCAAATGAGAATACTTCATTTGTACCTAAGTGCCACATCATACTGGGGGTGTTCTGGTTTGGTGTTTTTGTTTGATTGCTACGAAGTAGTGCAAAAATTCATGTTACTTTAGAAATCTACATTTAATGAAAACAAGATATTTAATGGCAAATTATGAAGACTTCTGAAACCATTATTTACTTTCTCTTCAATCTATCTCCAACAAGTAATCTAATTATTTTGGCTTTATCAACTTATTCTTAGAAAAGTGGTATTTGCCCACTTAGTTTCCTTGACTCCCTCCACCATAATTCTAAAGCAACGTACAGTAGCTGAAACAACCTATGCAAGCAGCTCACATTGTCATTTTAGAACACATCAGCGAAAGGGACTGCTATGTCCATTAACTCCCTTCTGCTATACAAACACTCACCCACCCACCCAGCCAAACTTCACCAATAACCTTTCCCACCCTCCTCCCCCCCTCAAAAAAATGCCACCACTGGAAGGCTGAGGAGATAGTTTTGGTTTCACTCAGATTTAAAACTATGCTTTTCTATAATGATTGGAGGTCTGTATATCCAAAAAGTTCTATAGCCTTTTCAACTGACTCTTAAGAAAACTTCAATAATAGTATGACAAAATATACTTACCAGAGAAAGCAGCAACTTCTGGTATGTGTAAGTTTATATTAAAAAAAGAAAGAAAGAAATCACAGGGTGATGCATCTTTAAGTAACTATCTATAAGTTGCTGACAACTCTAATCCACATGTACATAAAACTTGTAATTTCATGTAATAAATTTTAGGAGGCATAACCATTAAGGCGCCAGCTCAGGAAAGCAGTTTTATTCAACCAGAAAACTTAAGCACAAGCTTAAAATACCATCAGGAAACATTTTAAGTGTGTGCTGAGATGCTTTTCTGAATCAGGACAACCTGCAGAAAAGTTCCCTTAAAATTTTCAATTGGAAGGGCAATTGTACAGATTGTGTGTAAGAGTCTTCACAGTCCATTCTTCCCATAAGAAATTTTTTTGAAGGGGCAAACTATCAGCTGCAGCAAATAGCAAATTAAACCTGTGGAAGACATTCAAACAGCCCCACTCCCATACAGACTAAGCTAACAGAATACAACTTTCATGACTACCTAGGAGGACTCCTAAAAACAAAAACTCCCAACATTATCAGAATCAAACTCTCTCAAATTAAGTAACGCTGGCACTGAAATGGTGGCGCTAGTGCCAAAAATCCCAGCAGAGCTAAACAAAACTCACTTCTGGTGATGCTCAGGATGCATCCACATGGTACCACAGAACTGTAAGAAAGTTTCCACAAGCAAATGGGTGCAAGTGTCAAAATAAAAGTAATCTCTTTCAGATGAGCTAAGCATCGGTCTACTAAATTTAATGTGCAGCTCATTTTTATTATCTTTACTGTAACAACTGGTAAACATTAATCTCTACTCATATGATCACTGGTAATTATTTGGATTTGTTTCTTTTGGAGGTATAAATAAAGGGCACAGACGTGACTATACCAGAAAAACAAAAACAAAAAAAAAAAAAAAAACCCACACACTAATAAAGACCCAAACACAAAAATATACTTTTACCTTGTATGACACTCCTTTCTATCACACCACACACTCTGCCTTGGGAAATCCCACCTGAGATGCACACCAGACTAACACCAAGTAGTTTGCCTGTATGCTCGTGAGGAGAGCGTGGGTTGGAAAGACGCTTAGATTGCACTGCTCTCTTTTTGAAGGTTACTTCTGTTTTCTATGAAGAAGTTGCCTGGGCAAAATCCTGAAGCCATGATGTTTAGGCACATACAACTTTCCGGGCACTATTATAATACAAATAGTAAAATGAAAACAAGGAAAAGTTGTCCTTTCCTTTTCACCTACAGTTTGAAATATATATGTACACATAACCACAAAAAACAGTAATAACCCAGGATAGTATACCTGCAAGTATACTCTACCATTAATGTTACTTTATATTATTTAGCACATTAAAGACTTCCCACCTTGCATAATAGAAAATTTCAAGCAATAAGACACTAATCTCATGCATGGCACATTTTAAATCAACTCTAAGAGAAGCAATGAATCATTGTGCTAACCATGACTGTCCAGAAAGTTCACGCATACAGCAGTGAATACTGAAGAACCTCCCGCTGACCTGAACTAATACATTCTGTACTACTTTTGTAGCAAGTTTCTTTAATAGTGTCTGTTGTACATATCAAACAAATGGAATATATGGACAGAGATACCAAAAATGTATGAGAAAGACATAAAATGGTTCATTTACAATGCTGCAAGTGTAAAAGTTATCTGGAATACCTTAATAAAGCATCGGATCTTTCCAAGTTTAATTTCACTCTTTAGGCAAGTATAGACATGACATACATTTAAAAAAGGACATTCTTTTACCACTTTTCACAAACCAAGGTACAGTGCAGGTACTCCCCCTCCCAACCCCACCGAAGAATAGCAGTTATATTATTGTTACATTAGATGATGTTTTCGCCATTTCTTCAGGGGAGTGACTCTTTATTACTTCTTTGATGAACTGTTCAAGTGCAGTGAAATAACCCTGGCACTGCCAAGTGTCATTATGAGTTCCGTCAGGAAATATTGCCAATCTCTTAGTCCGAGCTGGGGATAATTCATAAAGTTGCTTCATCATAACTGGTGGAATTAACTGATCAGACAACCCAGAGATGAAGAGAGAAGGCATTCTACACTGAGAGATTTTTCTGTAGGACAGAAATTTATTTTTGTAGCACCATAAAGGAAGATACCTCATTGGAAAGAACGAAAACAAAGTGCTGGCCATGTATGGGATGCTAAGAAAGGTGTTCTCCACCACAATAGCAGAAATCCTATGGGAATTTTCAGAAGCTAAGTGAATAGCTACTGCTCCCCCTAAGGAACGGCCAAAAAGAAAAATTTTTGTTTTGTCAAGATCAGACCGAGTCATCACATAGTCTAAAACAGCCTCAGAATCTAAGTACAAACCTTCTTCACTTGCTTCTCCTTCACTTTTTCCATACCCTCTATAATCAACAAGAATTAAGTTTACTTTCAGGTTTACCAGCATCAACAAAGCATTGGGCAACCTGTGGCCAATGTTGCCTGCATTCCCATGGAAGTAAATGATGGTTGGAGAGTAAGCTGAATTGTCCCCTGTGTACCTCAGTAGAATAAGATTGAGAAGAACTCCATCTTTGGTTTTGATGAAGATATTTTCATGTGGTATACCAGTAGGCATAGGAACATAAAGGCGTGATGAAGAGGGCTGTTCAGGAAAGTAAAGCAGCACATCCTGGAATTTATATAATATACCTGCTATTGATACAAATATTAATATAAGTAGTATAATGCCTCCATATAAGTGAAAAGTTACTATCAACGGTAAGAGACAAATACGGCAGAGACTCCAAGACCAGGAAGCCAAAGCTAGTAGCCATCTTTTAACAAAGGTCCAAAGCATCCATGACTTTTCCATTGTAGAAGTCAGTGATCTTTTACTCCAAGTAAATCCTGAAAAAACAAAACCCAAACATATACATGTAAATACAGGGGAAAGAAAAAGGAAGTGATTTAAGTAAGCATTCATGCTTGCACAAGATAAATGGCAAGTCAATACATTTAAGTATAAACACCAAATTTGGTGGCAAACTCTTTGAATTTTTGGAAAGCATTCAACTTTAAATCAAGCAGAAAACCAATCATAATGAAAAAGCCTTTAGAACTCTTCAAAACGCCATTTACAACATTTCAGAGAGCAAGTTCCATCAAGAGCACTAGAAAATTGGCTGACTGGGACCATAATAACTTACACTTTCCACCAGCCTTCCCTACCAACCAACAGAACATCCATACAGACTGTATCACCAGTTTCTCAAAGCTTCTCATATAAGTAATTCTAGAAACCAGAAAACAAAAATACCCCTTTTTTTCTAATTGCTGGCCAAGAAGAACATTAAATAAGCCCATGCACTTGACTCTACAACCAGTGGAGGCTCATACTGTGTAACGGGTCTGCTATCGTTTCATGTCTGTCTTTCAGAATCTAGATCAACTAATGACAAAGTAACAAATGGTCAGAAGAAAGAGATTCCTCTACAGTAAGATACCACACTATAGTTACATTTATGACAGTTGTTTTGCTAGTTTGGATTGGTTCTGATTTATAATTTCCACTATCAGATCAGTAATTCATACTAAAACTTCGGCTGAAAGATTATATCATCATACAAGACCGCTGGAAAGAGCCAGCTACCTACATTATTCTCAGAAAAATGAAAAGCACAGCTGCTGAAAAGTCCAAACATGAAAACAAACTCATGACAAAAACATACATGCAGCATAAAATGAGGTAATGTTAATGACAATGGATTAAATCTTCTTTCCAGCCATAAGAGATAAGTTACGTCTCACAGCATACACAGAATCTCTTCACATTATCCACTGCTGGTTTCAAGTGTAATATAGAAATAGACAAAAACTGCCAAACATACATAAGAACCATAGTAACCACTGTATCACTGACTTAAATAAGCATACTGTCTGGAAGTGACAACACAGGTTCACTTGTTTCAGAACACTCTAAGTTATATAGCAGATAATGATTACAGTTTAGACGCACTCAAAGTTATAACTTCCTAAAATAATGTAGTGCAGTGAGAAGCTGAATTAAAGCTAAAGGAGCCTGATATGCAGATATGCATCTAAGCATTCAATTAAGTCACAGACCCACACCAAAATAAGCTCTACAGCCTAATGCTACTGGGGAGGGTTGCAACTGCACCAGCCATCTTAGTAGGATCAAGCGATAGAAGGTCACAGCCTCCACACTCCATAAATATGGCCAGGGAAAACTGCCATCTCTGTTTCATGCAGCAACTAGATATAAATTAGAAAAACAAATAAAATTGTTACAACTTAAGATTCATATATTAACCAAAGGCAATGTGAATTTATATAGTGCATCTACTCCAAATATGTAAAATTGGTGAAATATAGTCTAAAAAGCAATTTTTTTCTCTTTTTTCTTATTTATGAGCTAACATTCAATATCCACATCTAAGTATGCACAAATATTTTCTATATGAAAATTTAATTCCTGCATCCATTTCTTAAGTCACAGTAACCAGGAGACCCATAAAGCCTAATTATACTCTAATTTGTAAGAGAATTTGCTAATGAAATTGACAAACATTTCCTGCATAAAAACATTGATAACAAAACAGTAAAAACACTCTCATTATCTATGCTATTCAAAATTTTCCTCTCTTGCAAAATGAAAGACTCCAAAAATTCTTTCTCAACAAGACATTCACAAAAAGGAGACTCCATCATTAAAAAGAAATACTAAAAAACCAAAGTGGCAATAAAAATCTTACTTAAGGTGATTAGTTTTGCAGATGGCTATTCCGTATATGCTAAGGATTGCTATTTGAAGACTAATGCAGCTGATTTTATAAGCCATGCTAGTTTCATTTGTGCACTGCTTTTATTTTAATTTCACAGAATCCTAGAATGGTTTGGGTGGAAAGGGACCTTAAAGATCATTTAGTTCTAATCCCCATGCCATGACAGGGACACCTCCCGATAAATCAGGTTGTTCAAAGCCCTATCCAACCTGATCTTAAACACTTTCCAGGGATGGGGCATCCACAGCTTCTCTGGACAACCTGTTCCAGAGCCTCACAGTAAAGAGCTTCTTGCCTGTATCTAATTTAAATTCACCCTCTTCCACTTTAAAGCCATTCCCCCTTGCCGTGTTACTACATTCCCTTGTCAAAAGTCCTTGTCCAGATTTCTTGTAAGCCCCCCTTAGGTATTGGAAGGCTGCTCTAAAGTCTCCCCAGAGCCTTCTCTTCTCCAGGCTTTCTCAGCCTCTCTTCATAGGAAAAGTGCTCCAGCCCTCTGATCATCTTCATGGCCTTCCTCTGGACTCACTCAAGCAGCTCCACACCCCTCGTGTTGGGGTACAGATAAGCTACAAATCCCATAATTTTAATAGCAGTGTCCTAATGCTAATGGTTAATATCATTATCAACCGAAGATCAAAAACTCAAGTGCATACTTACAGTACTTGGGAATAATTTTTCTTGCTTTTTGAATGGCAGTTCCCACAAATTCTGTTGTATTTTTTGTCTTTGTCTATATTTTTAATATTTAGAAGTGCTATTTTCGTACACTAATCACAATATAAAACATTTACCTTTGGAAGTGATGATTTCCCAGGCTTCATCTCTGCCTGAAAGACAATTCCATTTATGAACTTTGAGTAAAATTACTTTTGAATTACACACATAACTACTGTTTGTCTTCAGTTACTTGACAGAAAATTAAGAAGCGCTAACAGCCAATAATCCCAGAAGCTACATCTGCTTTATGAATGAAACCATGCATATCATGCTTGTGCTCCTGTCAAACTCAGCTCTTGTCTGGAACATCTGATGAACTTGAAAACAACATCTTATAATGAATTTAAAGAATCACATCAAGATGGTCTGGACTATACATACAACAGACAGTATAAAACATACACAGTGCATAACAACAGTTATACTAGATTTACATTGCTTCCTCAAAGCTAACTTTTAGAGTATGAGCACCCTTAAAATTAGTCCTAAGAGGAGCATTCAGGCATTTACAGCTGCCTTCTCATTAAAGAACTTAAAAAAAGTAGTTAGCTTTAACACTCCCTACAATCCTTTCCACTTCAAGGTTTCAAAACACAGGTATTTCTTAAGAACACAGCAATATCTGAGGACATCCATTTCTTTATACTGCACCCCCTTTCCCTACACTCCACCTCCTCCACACACAGACAGGACTTACACATGCTTCATGTTTACTCATATTTATTCATAAGACTCCCATAAGTAGAAATATTAAGTCATTGTAAATAGAAACATAACTAGTCTGGGAGAAAACACAGTTTCTTAGTACTAAACTCTTAAGAGACTCACATTGAAAAAAACCCAAACAACCAAAACCCACTTAAACCAGCAGAGCAGCTACTCTTAACCAAGGCATAAGCACAGTAAGAACAACTAAGTGTCAGATATTTAAGGGCTCTGGCTTTTAAAATTGGCAAGCCACCTCTCCTACTTACTTCAAACAGAAAACTTCCACAGCTCGGCATCAACTGGTACCCATTTATAATTGAAAGTGGTTTTCCCTTAACTGTTTAACAACTTTCTCTTCCGACTGTCAAACCTTGATGAACCTTACTTGATTTATGCTGGTACTGTGTAAAAAAAGCCCCAAAAAACAAGCCATGGACAGTTATCGTGTTAGAGCCTTAGCTTTCTAGTGAGTGTGGGCTCCGAAAACATATTACTTTTCCAATCACATTAAATTATTTCCGATTTTACCCCAAAGAAATATCCCCCTCAGGCTTTGTCAATATATTCACTTGACAACATTCAAGTTATCACCATCTACCCCATCTTCGACAAGCATTCCCGTTTGCACGGGCCGTTCCACACGGGCAAACGCAACACCAGAGCAAGACCTTGCTGCGAGGATGCAACAGGTCTCCCGAGGCTCCGCAGGAAAGCACCTGAAGGAACTTCTTAACGGCGTTGTCAACGCAGCAGCTCCCCCAGAGACACGTCCCAGAAGGCCGGCGCCACGGCACGGCACACCACCTGCCACCCCCTCCGGCCCGGCGGGGAGCAGCATTTAGTCCCGGCGAGACCCCAACCACCACATCAGAAACACACCAAAACCAACCCGGCCGCTGCGCTCCTCCCCCCGCCCACACCGGCTCCCTTCACTTCCCGCCCGCCCCGCCACGGGAGACGGGGCCGGTCCGGTCCGGGCCCACCACTCCACCTCCCCCTGGGGGAGCGACCTGAAGCAGGACGAAACAAGACCCACCCGCCGCATCCTCTCGCGCCGCCGCTGGCAGTGCCTTAGGCCGATACAGAGCCGACGCGCAACTTCCAACACCACTCCTTGAGAGACGGGAAGTCGCACCGTCGCGGCTTCCGCTTCCGGGTCCGAGCTCCTCTGCTCGCGTTTCTCTTCCCTCCTCGGGCTCCGCCAACGTTTCCTCGCCGCAGCGGTAACTGCGCAGGCGCGGCCGCTGCCGCCGCGGTAGCCGGAACCACTGCGCCCGGGGGAGGAGCACGGGCAGCTGTGACAGCGAGGCGCTTCTCCCCTTCCGGGGCGAAGGGCGGCCGGTGTGACTCGAGTTATGCAACTGTCCCCGGCTTCGTGGTATTCCCGGCTCCGCGTAAGTCTTGGGGGTGGCTGTTCCTCTACTGTCCCGTCCGTCTTCCCCCATCGTCCCCATAGTCCGCCCCAGGGAGGAGGTGGCCGGTGGCGAGCGGAGGGTGTCCCCCGGGTGGTGTCCGTTCTTCCCCGCCCCGTGGCTATGGCAGCGCCGTAGCAGTGAGGGGCGGGGATTGGGCGCCCCGGCCGCTGTTTCCAGCGAGAACTGCATCCGCCGTTGCAGGGCCCCGCTCCCTTAGGGCGGGCCCGGCGGGTCCCTTCAGCCCCCGGGCAGCGGGAGCCGGGGGAGGAGCGGGCGGAGGGCGGGCGGTGTCGGGGACGGGTTGCGGTGCGAGGAGGGAGAGTAGTGAAGGGAACGGGTTTCAGCTGTTAAGGCTGCCGTTGCAGCGGGAAGGGGGTGCGGTGCTTTCTCCAGACGCGCGATCCTGTTGTCTGGGTGATGCCGGGTGCAGCGCCGTAGCTTAGCTGCTGAGTTTCACTCGTAAGGACGGACAGCGTTACCCGCTGGTGAGCTCTCCGTAAAGATATGGTTACATCCTAATTAGCAAAATGAGAAAATCAGTAAATCCTAATTATATATATATACATATATTTTATTCAAGACAGAATAACACACTTTCTCTCTACAAATATTTTTTTTTTATTGTAGCTGTTCTTAGTGAAAAACAGACTCTGATGGCTTCTGTGACTGCTTCACAGCCTTCTCCTAAAAGAACGGTGGCCTCTCATGTGCCTTTCGCAGATCTGTGTTCTACTCTGGAGCGGATGCAGACATGTAAATCTCGTCCAGACAAAACCAAGTATTTCAAGGAGTTTCTGGATTCCTGGAGGAAATTCCACGATGCTCTTCATCAAAAAGAGAAAGATGTCACAGATTCTTTTTATCCAGCTATGCGACTTATTCTTCCACAGTTGGAAAGAGAGAGGATGGCTTATGGAATTAAAGAAACTATGCTTGCAAAGCTGTACATTGAACTGCTTCATTTACCAAAAGATGGAAAAGATGCTTCAAAGCTTTTAAATTACAGAACACCTGCTGGCTCACGTGGGGACGCTGGAGATTTTGCAACGATTGCATACTTTGTGTTAAAGCCTAGAAGCCCAAAACAGGGCAGACTGACAATAGAGCAAGTCAATGAACACTTAGATGCAATAGCTAACAATAATGTTGCTAAAAACAAAGGTCTCTTAAAGAAAAGTCTACTTCAGTTAATTACCCAGAGCACAGCACTGGAACAGAAGTGGCTTATCCGGATGATTATAAAGGATCTAAAGCTTGGTGTCAGCCAACAAACTATATTTTCCATTTTTCATCCTGATGCTGTTGAACTGCACAATGTCACAACTGATCTGGAAAAAGTATGCAGACAGCTGCATGATCCCTCTGTCTCACTTAGCAATGTTTCTATCACATTGTTTTCTGCCTTTAAGCCAATGCTTGCTGCTATTGCTGATGTCCAGCAAATTGAGAAACAAATGAATAACCAGACATTCTACATAGAAACTAAGCTGGATGGTGAACGTATGCAGATGCACAAAGATGGAGATGTATATAAATATTTTTCCCGAAATGGGTTTGACTATACTCAGCAATTTGGTGCTTCTCCCCTTGATGGTTCATTAACACCATTTATTCATAATGCGTTTAAAAGCAATATACAAAATTGCATTCTTGATGGTGAAATGATGGCTTACAATCCTGAGACGCAAACCTTTACGCAAAAAGGAAACAGGTTTGACATAAAAAGAATGATGGAGGACTCTGATCTGCAGACTTGCTTCTGTGTATTCGATGTGTTGATGGTTAATGATCAGAAGTTGGGGCATGAAGTACTAAGCAAAAGGTATGAAATCTTAAGTAGTGTATTTACACAGGTAACAGGCAGGATACATGTTGTCCACAAAAGAAATGCCAGAACAAGAAAGGAAGTAACTGATGCTTTGAATGAAGCAATAGATGACAGAGAGGAAGGGATTATGGTGAAAGATCCCAAGTCCACCTATAAGCCTGACAAACGGGGGGAAGGCTGGTTAAAAATCAAGCCAGAATATGTCAATGGGCTGATGGATGAACTGGACCTTTTAATTGTTGGTGGCTACTGGGGGAAGGGCTCGCGTGGTGGGATGATGTCTCATTTTCTGTGTGCTATTGCAGAGACCCCCCCTCCAAATGAAAAACCTACTGTTTTCCACTCTATTTGTCGTGTTGGCTCTGGCTACACTATGAAGGAATTGTATGACCTAGGTTTGAAACTGGCTAAACACTGGAAGCCCTACCATAGGAAGGACCCTCCCTGTAACATTTTGTGTGGAACTGAAAAACCTGAAATGTACATTGAACCTTGCAACTCTGTCATAGTTCAAATCAAGGCAGCCGAGATTGTTAACAGTGATATGTACAAAACTGAGTGTACTTTGAGATTCCCCCGAATTGAGAAGATAAGAGAGGACAAAGAATGGTATGAGTGCATGACTTCAGACATGTTAGAAGATCTCAGGAGCAAAGCAGAAGGGAAGCTGGCATCTAAGCACCTTCATATAGATGATTATGAGCCACAAGAGAAAAAAAGGAAAACTATATCAAAGGTGAAAAAGATAATTGGAATAGCTGAGCAATTTAAAGCTCCTGATCTTTCTAGTGTAAACAAGATTTCAAATGTATTTGAAGATGTTGAGTTTTGTGTTATGACTGGAACGGAAAGCCACTCAAAGCCTGAACTGGAAAGCAGAATAGCTGAATGGGGTGGCAGCGTGGTACAGAACCCAGGGCCAGACACTTACTGTGTCATTGTAGGAGCTGAGAATGTCAGAGTGAAAAACATCATTGCTTCCAACAAATACGATGTGGTGAGGGCAGAGTGGCTTCTGCAGTGTTTTCAAACCAAAATGCTGGTGCCTTGGCAGCCAGCATTTATGATTCACATGTCTCCTGACACAAAAGAACATTTTGCTCTTGAGTATGATTGTTATGGAGACAGCTACACAGCAGACACAGATGTTACACAACTCAAGGAAGTGTTCTCAAGAATGAACACCAATAAGGTTATTCCTTTGAACATGATTGCAGAGTTAGAAGAACGTTACTCATGGAACAGCTGTCAGCTCAGTATATTTAGAGGAAGCACTATTTATGTGGATTGCTACACTGTTGTTAATGAGCCCAGAACCAAAATCCATGGAACAACACTATCAGTTAGAGCTCTGGAGCTGCGTTTTTATGGTGCAACAGTAGTGTCTCACCTTGAAGAGGGTGTCTCCCATGTTGTTATAGGAGAAGATCATTCCCGGGTAAAAGAAATGAAGAAACTCAGGAGAAGATTTAGGAAAAAATTTAAAATTGTATCTGAGCTGTGGGTAACAGAGTCAGTGGAGGAAGAAGTCCCAAAGAATGAAAGTCAGTACTTAATATAAAGCAGTTTTTAAGCTTGGAGCAAAAGCGTTCTTGCTGGCATGATTGGATTCTAATGTTATGATGTTGCCTTAAGTCTGTTGTATGTTTTCATGTCTGTTTAGAGCTGTCCCTTGCTAAAGAATAACACTGTATTGTTGAAAACAGAGGAAGGCTTTTAATTATACTGTTGCTGAAGCAAAAGAATGCCAAGCTATGTTGGAGGAGAAAAAAATGACCACAAGATAAATAATGTAAGCCTTTTACTTCACAAACAGGTCTCAGAAGAGATCTAGTATTTTATATAAGAGAATTCTTAGGTATTAATAGTGTTTGCCTCCATTGTTCAAAATGGAGACAATAATTTACTATTTTATGGCGATTCTACTATTTAACGTGCTGTTTATTTATCAATTTACAATCACATGTTTTTGTGGAGTTTTGTTCATGTTATATATGCTGTAGAATTCATTAATTTATAAACCTTGTCTGTACTATTTTAATTTGTTTACATTGGTTTTAGTATTGAGTCTCATACAGCACTTTAGTTTAAAGCTATTGCATTGATCCCATGTTTCTTAGTGTAAATAACCACTATAAAATAGAACATGAACTTTTAATTGAGGTGCAAACTAATAATAATCTATGTTTATAAAGTGCAAATCAATTACTTAAAAACTGTAGTGACCTATGCTCATTACAGGTAAAGTTTAACCTTAAAGTGTGGCAGAGCTATGCTTTTATACTTAAATAAATTTATTTTTCAAATAATGTTTCATAAGCTATTTTAGTAATGAGGGATTAATTTCCAAATATCCAGTTCAATGTATTGGGGTTTTTTCAACTATTAAATAAAAATCTGTTTTAAAGTCTGCCTGGTCTTGAAAAGAACTGCCGTTAGGCTGATCACACAGAACCAGTTTTTAGCTGTCTTTTCAGTGCTTTTTTGGTTCTGGTCATATAAAAAATACTGTAAAAAGAATTGGGAAATGGTATATGAAAGGCTAACTGGAAGGAAGTTTAATCTCATTTTCTTAATAGTGCAAACATTAGGAGAGTCCTTATTATTTTAAATATACTAAACACTTAAGTTTTATTAATCACTTAACCACTCAAGTTATAATGTAAATAGTTAAAAAAAAATAATATCTTTTGAATACATGAAATAGTATATATTGAAAGGCAGTGCATTATTTTTTCTGAGATAATTCAAGTTACAAAATGGCATATGTGAAGTACAGTACTTCGGTGTTAACTTATTGGGCTGCTTCGTGTAATGTCATATATTCTGATGTATAATGACAGGAGAGTTAGTCTTCATACCCACACAGATTTCTCTTAGATGGGTTTTAGTAAAATATGTATTTTAGGTGATTCTGGTTAGGAAAGTTAAGAGAAACAAAGACAAATATGATTTATGGCTGACTATTGAGACATTGTCAAATATCTCGCCTTGAGATCTAAATGCTATTTATGGAGATGTATTTTAAAAGTATTGATTCCACATTGTGTTCTCTCAAAGGTATGTCAGGCTGGGGAATCTAGAACTATTAACTTACCAGCAAAATCATTACTGTTTTTACTGGCTCCCCAGTACACAGTGTACTTAAGAGGTTTTTTTATATTTATTTAGGCTCTCTACAGTACCCTTATGTGATACTTAGCTGAGGGTTTTAAAACTGTTCTACACAACTCAGGCAGTTACTTGTTTTTTGTGAGTTTTGCAGGGAAAAGCTGCTCAGTCCACATGGTTAAAACTAATTGGGTTTAAACACTTTATTGAGCTATCAAGAACATGGAATTAGGCAGCAGTCAGTGAAGTGTTGCTTTCTAGTAGTACTACAAGAGGTAAACCCCCAAAGTAGACACATGAATGTTAATAAACAGAAGCAAATACCTAAACACCCTATGTAACGTGCAGAAGATATTTCTTAAATAATTCTTCTTTCCAAGAAGAAGACCTCACCATAAGCACTGTAGCAGCAAACGCCACTTGGTGTATTGATAAGGAATGGTGAGGAAATCCTGTATGCTATGTTTCTGCAAAGTTGATACAAAGGGAACCAAACCCCATTTCTTTCACCTCTGGGATTGCCACACTCAAGTGACTGTATGTGATATAAACACCTTTATTGGTACAGTCTGAACATACAGATTGATTTACAGGGACACCCAGCAGCGGTGCCCAGTGTGTGACCACCATGGGCAGGGACATTCCCCTGGGCCTCCTGGGCACAGGCACTGCCTCAGGGTTAGCACCCCGAAGGCCTTTCTCCAAGGGATGCTGGGCAAAGGGGCAGCAGCAGGGCTGCAGTGGGCAGGGGTGTGGGGGTCCTGTCACCCAAGTGTCATAGTGCCACCATCCACCAACACAGCATCACAATGCTCTGGGGCAGTGTAAGGCAGTGTCCTCCTGTGCCCCAGTGCCAGAGTGCCTGGCTTTGCCACCAGGACAGAGCTGGCAGCCTGAAGGCACCCAAGAGGAATTCCTCAAGGCACCCGTGGAATTACTTGGAGGGGCAGAAGTGGGAAGACTGGCCAAAGCTGCAGGAAGTTCTCTGCTGCAGTTACAGCTCCTGGAGGGGCCACGCTCGCAGCTCATCGGACAGATGGAAATTCTGCTTCAGTCTTTCAGGAGCTCACCATCTTCATCTTCTGGGGAGATAGTGGCAGCAGCCATAAGAAATAGGATCCACAGATGGCCCAGTGCCCTCCCCTGGTGCTTTGGAGCTCCGACTGTCAGGCACAGGAAGGATTCTTGCCCCTAGGGTTGACCAGGGCAGCAGCATTTTGCTGTTGTTGGAAGCCCCTGCGATGGCTCCAGGTAGAGGCAGAAAAGGCAGTGCCAGTGTCCCCCAAGAGCCATAATCAGCCCGTGGACCATGAGTGGGTCTTGCTCAGGTGCTCAGGGAGTAGCCGATTGCCAGCAATGGAGTCAGGAAGGAATTTTCCCCCGGGGCACATTGGCACTGGTCCCCGGGGGTTTTTTGCCTTCCTCTGAGCACTGAGCATGACCACTTGTCAGGGCTCCTCGGTCCATTCCGGCTTGGTTATCGCCTGGTGCTCATGCTCCACGAAGGTGGCCCTCGTGTCCTGCAGCTCGGGTGGGAAGGCTTTTTTCTCTCCAGGTGGACTAGCAAGTGTCCCCGGGGTTTTTGCCTTCCCCTGCAGCCGAGCACAGCTGCTTCATGGGGCTCCTTTAGGTTATTGCAGTCCAAAGGCAGTGTCTCGTGCTTCACGCAGCTGGCCCTCGTGCCCCGCATCCGGGGGGAGGCAGTATTTTGCACTCCCAGGGTGGCCCCAGCATGGCCCCGGGACTTGCTGCTGTCTTCTGTAGCACTGAGCACCACCCCTTGTCAGGTCTTCCCTGGCCCTTTCTGGCTGGGTTCTTTCCTCCACTGTTCTCTCACCACCACGGCACCGCTCCTGCCTTGGCTTTTCTTTGTCAGGCTGCAAGGGATGTTTTTTCCAGCTAAACTGAGGGATGTGTCAGCCTGCTGCTGGCTACGCATGTGCATCATGTTAATGCTTGTGGGCATCAGCTCTGAAAGATTTAGATATAATCTAAACTAGATTAAATATTAATATTAAATATTAAATTTAGATAAAATATAATCTAAACTAGACTAAAATTAACTAAACTAAATAACTTTATTTATAAATAAATAATACACTCTTTCCTTCTGTAACCTGTCTGATTTGTGTCTGTCGTGGTTTAAGCTTCTCAGCCACGCAGTTTTGCTCGCTCACTCACTCCCCTCTCTTTCTTCCCTCCGCTCCTGGAAGGGTGGGAAGGAGAATCGAAAGAATGCAACTCCCACAGGTTGAGATAAGAACAGTTTAGTAACTAAGGTATAACACAAATCACTACTGCTACCACCAATAATAATAATAATAATAATGACAAGAGAAATACAAGGGAAAAGAATACAGTTTCTCACCATCCAATATCAAGCCCAAGAAAGCAGTGCACTCCCCAGCGTGCACCCCCACCACCCTTCCGGGTCTCTTCTCTCCGTCTTTACATCCTGGGCATGATGTGCTGTGGTATGGAATAACCTCTTTGGTTAGCCTGGGTCAGGTGTCCTGTTTCTCCTTCCTCCCGGCTTCCCCTCCTTCCTGGCAGAGCATGAGACTCACAAAGTCCTTGGCCAGCCTAAACATCACCAAGCAGTAACTGAAAACACTGGTGTTATCAGCGCTGTTCCCAGGCCCCAAATCAAAAACACAGTGCTGCACCAGCTACCAAGAAGGAGAAAAATGACTGCCGCTGCTGAACCCAGGACAGTGTCTTTGAGTGGTTTTGGTGCTGAAAACCCCTTGGCATTTCACGTAAATAGTGGTCTCATCATTACACAACTCATTGTGTGTGCAGGGAATGGAATGGAATAGAACAGAAGAGAATGGAATGGAACGGAGCAGAATAGAACAGAACAGCCACGTTATGTTACGCACATAGTTCTGGATGACAAGCTCTGATGTAGGCCTGAGGGGCTATCTGCAGTGCAGGTCCCAAGTGAGGCCAGTCCCAGGCACTGAGGCCCATTAACACCCTCTGGACCCTGACAGAAATAGAAGCTTGTGATGCCTGCACAGTTTGGGCCTGGAACAAGCAGTGCCGCTCCCTCTCAGCTTCCCTGACATCTTTCAGCTACTGGCAGCATCCCGCAGCTCAGCCCCTGCTGCAAGAGGGCCTCCACCAGGGCGCACCGTGTGCAGCGCTGTCCATTATGCACCCTCCCCTCAGGAGACCAGGGCAGGCGATCTCTACACCCTGAGCTCTGCGCTGCAGCCTCACCTCTCATCGGCTCTGTCTGCTGCCGACGCTGCCACCGCCGGGGCAGCCAGAGCAGAGCTCCCAGACCAGGCCTAGGTCTTGAGGAGAGCGCTCCCGCAACCCCACCGGTGCCCGCTCTTGCTGCCGACGACGAGTGCCGCGCGCGCCCTGTCTGCCGCGCCACGCACTGTTCCGGGCTCCCCGGAGCGCGTTTTACCCGCTCAGTGCGGGACCGTCCCTCCTGGCACCGTTCCCTGTGAGTCCGGGCTCGTCTCTGCGGAGCTGGAGGCTCCTATGCGAGGCCTGGCGAGGGCTCGAGGGTCCGTCGGGGGCTCTCGCCGTTCAGAGCTGAGGCTGCTGGACACGGGTTTTCTCCTCGATCCGGGGTTGAGGGCTCCTCTCTGGAGCTGCTCACCTCGGCAAATCGTTTAGGAAATATAGGTTCGATACAAGGAGGAAATTCTTTACTGTGAGGGTGGTGAGGCACTGGAACAGTTTGTCCAGAGAAGTAGTGGCTGTTCCATCCCTGAAAGTGTTCCAGGTTGGATGAGGCTTTGAGCAGCCTGGTGTAGTGGTAGGTGTCCCTGCTCATGGTAGAAGGTTTGGAACTATGTGATCTTCAGGTCTTCCCAGCCAAACCATGCTATGATTTATGTAACACATGAAGTGGAGTTTTCAGAGCTAAAGTTCCCAGAAATAAGATACCAGGGAAGAAAGGACTGTTACATACAAAATGAGTGTGTATGGTCTAATGAGTTGTGTATTCCACTCTCTTCCTCAGTCTTGCTCAAAATAGAACAAATATACGTAGTCCATTTCAGTGTAGAATTGTCCTATCAGAAAAGGTTAACTATGATAGTACGATCAGTTTTTATAAAGTTCAAATTAGCCTTTTGAGATAGATTTAGGTAGAAGGGGTTTGTTTGGTGGTTTTTTTTTTTTTTTTTTTTTTTTTTGGGGGGGTTGATTGGTTGTGTTTTGTTTGTTTGTTTTTTTGTTTTGATAGAAGCACTTGTGGTTCTGAGTTTTGTTTTGTGCAGCATTGTCATTTCTTGTAGGTTATATAATTTGGTTTCTTACAGGACTAGCTTGGTGGACGCGGGGAAAGCACTAGATATGGTTTGTCTCAACTTTAGGAAGGCTTTTGATGCTGTCTACTCTAATATTCTCATAGACAGCTGATGACATATGGGCTAGAAAATTGGACAAGGAAGTGGACTGAAAACTGAACTGCCAGGCTTGAAGAGTTGCCATCAACAGCCCAGGTACAGGACAAGAGGCAATGGGTACAAAATGAAATGGGGGAAATTTTGTTTAAAACTAGGAAAACATTTAGCCTTCCTTGATTCAGAGGTGGTTAAGAAACAGCTTCTTTCTTGCAGTGGCAGACTTTGCAAGCGTAAACACTACCCCAGAACAGTCTGCATCTCTGTGGGCAAGGGTTCTCTAAAGAGGAGGTAGGATTTCTCCACACTCTTGCACATGGCAGCTTCCTTGTGCAGCCCATATGCTACAGCCTGCCTTTCCTCTGCAGGCGTTGCTGCAGCAGCAAGCAGAGGAACATGTTCTTTCAAATACGTGTTTCAAGTACATGTTTTTGGTCTTCTCATCTTACAACTGCAGTTAATGAACCAACGGTCTGGTCACAAGCAGGTGGATAAATGAGTCTCTTGTGTGTGTCTGTGCATAGATACATGTGTTCAAGTAAAAGACAGCAATAGATGTGTAATTTAGGTAGTTTCGTTTTACTTTTTGTGGTTGCTTTTATTCTCCTTGTGCTCCCACAGCTTCTTCCCAGCCTCAGCTTCTTTTGACTAGTGTATTACAGATTTTGAGTACCAGATCTTGTGCTGCCAAAGCAGAATGATTTTATTAATCCACTTTAAAGCTAGTTTGTGTACCTCTGTGTTATGCTTCAGTCTATCCTATAAACATGTTCATATATGTTTATACCATGCTGTCCTGGGTTCAGCAGTAGCATTTTTCTCCTTCTTAGTATCTGGTGTACCTCTTATGTTTTTTTTAATACTAATGAAATAATAAGAAATTAAAGATTATTCAAGGCAAAAATAAATATGAAGGTGACAGGTGTCACATTGTTCAAGTCTCTAAACATGGTTGTATGAGCGAAATAATAATAAACAGGATAGCCAGTTTTGCTAATTCCATCTAGCTGTAACTGAAATGCAGCAGGTGCTGTGGGTAGACTGCCTGACACAGCAACCAGGGCAGAGCACTGCGATCACATGCATTAAAATCAACAAAGTTAATAAATAAAAGACAGTTAAGAGAAAGGAAAAATAAAATTTTACTCTTTTTTTTTTTTTTTCTGAGTTATGTGGTAACTGTAGAAGCATTCTTTTTCCTGTATTGATATATCTAAATTCTTATGCTTGATGCCAAGTGCAAGGTCCTCCACCTGGCTCAGAGCAAAACCAGGCACAGCTACAGGTTGGGCAGGGGAGAGATTCAGAGCAGCCCTGCGGAGAAGGACTTGGGGGTGTTGATCGATGAAAAAATGAGCATGAGCCGTCAGTGTGAGCTTGCAGCCCAGAAAGCCAACCGTATCCTGGGCTGCATCAAAAGGAGTGTGACCAGCAGGTCGAGGGAGGTGCTCCTGCCCCTTTACTCTGCTCTCGTGAGACCTCACTTGGAGTATTGTGTGCAGTTCTGGTGTCCTCAACATAAAAAGGACATGGAACTGTTGGAGCAATTCCAAAGGAGGGCCACAGGGATGATTAGGGGACTGGAGCACCTCCTGTGTGAAGATAGGCTGAGAAAATTGTGGCTGTTCAGCCTGGAGAAGAGAAGGCTGCGTGGAGACCTCGTAGCAGCCTTCCAGTATCTGAAGGGGGCCTATAGGGATGCTGGGAAGGGACTCTTCATCAGGGACTGTAGTGATAGGACTGTAAGGGGTAACGGGTTCAAACTTAAACAGGGGAAGTTTAGATTGGATATGAGGAAGAAATTCTTTCCTGTAAGGGTGGTGAGGCACTAGAATGGGTTGCCCAGGGAAATTGTGAATGCTCCATCACTGGTCGTGTTCAAGACTGGGTTGGACAGAGCCTTGGGTGGCATGGTTTAGTGGGAGGTATCCCTGCCCGTGGCAGGGAGGTTGGAACTAGATGATCTTAAGGTTCTTTCCAACCCTAACTACTCTATGATTCTATGATCCTATGAAGAGCTTTATAAAGACACCAACTACTGTATACAGATCTCATACACATTCCTGGCAGACACTCTATAAATGCCATATGAGGTGTGGTGCAGGTAATAGTCAAAAATTTAACACTGAAATGTTTAACTCTTTTTTTAGTGATTGGGGGATATAAAGGAGCATGTTATCACTAGGAAGAGACTGGAGTCTAAATGAATAATGGGAAAAATATTCTGCTGTACATGCTTTGGATTACCTGCCTTCCTGATTTGTATTTTTGGCAGACACAACCAATTAAACCTTTCCAAAATCACAATTACATTTTCTCCCATAGTGCACTATCTTTTAGTGTAAAGTGCATTTAGATTTACATGGTATTTGTCTCTACATGCATGAATGCACATGCTTTATGGTGGGTCATCTTTGTTTACTAATTCTGGTCAAACTTGCACAATTCTGTGGTTATGTCGGGGTGCTGAACCCCTGATCTATGTTTTGGCTGCTGCCCAGGCATGGACTGTGGCTCTTTATGAGTTGTTCACTTCCACTTCCGTCTTCTTCCTTTAAGTTTTTTTTTTCTTTTCCACACTGGTGATTTTTCCTCCTGAATCCTTGAGCAGCCCCAGTTTCAATAATCCTACCTCCACAGGAAATTTTACTTTCCTTATATCTCATGGCTCCACTCTGTGGATGTTGTCACAGCTCTTTCTCACAACTTAGCAATTTCCTGAGAAGTTTGAGCCAGGTTTCCCTACCCAAGCTAAGCCTTGGATTCTTGAAACACAGACATCAGAAATCCTACAAGGAGAGAGGAGAAGTTGTAAGAAGGCGATAAAAAGTAACTGCATTCATAAAGCACATATATATATTTTATATATATGTATTTAATAGCACTTGAAAGGCAGCAACTTTTTTGGAATAAATTCAGGGAAAAGCTACGTGCATTAAGTGCTGTGTGTAGTAAGATCAGTTTACTGGAGATTTCTTCCTTTTTTCCCTAACTAGAAGAATATTATGTTAAAGTGAGAAATCAGGGGGAAATTGAAGGGGAGCTGCAACTTATTAAGAGTCAAACCTTTTCATACAGAAAGCAGATTATTCACTTGCTCCCTCTGCCTCCCTTCACATTTTTAATCAAGTTGCCTGAAAAGAATGAGCATTGAGCAATCAAAATGTCAATGTCTGTATCTGTGTCTATTCATATCTAATTACTTATGAACCAACCATCCAGGTCTAAACAAATTTCACAAAGGAATAGTGATTTCCCTCTGTCTGCCCACTCATCTGCCCAAGCTCCAGTATGGTGGGGCCTGAGTAGAAGAGAAGGTGTTAATGACCTCTGTGAGAGAAAGGGCTCATTAACCCACCCTGGAAAGAAGAAATGATACAAATTTTTCAGATGCCGAAAGAACTCCCCAGTGTTTCTTCATCTTCTCATGAAGGCAGTCCACCCAAGGCTCAGCAGTACAGAAATAAGTTTCTTTGGTTGTGACACTGACTCCCCTGCTCCAGTCTGCTGCTAAGTGCTCACATGAAGAAAGAACTATGGATGCCCAGCCACAGGAAAAATCTCATACTTCATTAAGCATCAAAGTATCTAATCAGTAATCCACAAAAGTCATTGAAATAACTTTTATCTGGTCCTATTGCTTAGAGAACTATGTGTGCTCAGCGTTGCTGCAGTGCATGATGCATCCTGATGTGCACCGCTCTCACAAATGCTATAATTTTTATTTACTTTGTTTATGCAGGCTCTCAGAACCTGGCAGACTCCTGCTGTGTAATGGTCTGCTGTAACCTGATGCTGTTTGTCATTTTTATTTAGCAAGAAAGATACTAAAAATGCCGTACTCTCATATCCTTTTTATGAATATTCAGTGTATTCAAGTCCTGTGGAAATAAAAGGAGAGTACTCATATCAGAAGGCAGTTTCCATCTGGACAGAAAGAGCCAAAGATGAGAGAAGTAGACTGATAGACCAAAAACTGTTCCACAGATTGTTCCCTTTGGTTTAATAAATCAAATAATTGCCAAACCCACGACATAGGAAGGATGATTTTATCAACAGACGTCCCCATCAAAATTATGATTCAATTATATTTTGGTTTAGATGGTATTCCAGTGTTTCGCTAGAGTTATTGGATATTTTGCAGGATGAAGAGCTGCTGCAGTATTCAGTCCTGCAGGAGAACTATTTTATATTTTTGTTGGTGATGCAGTTTCAGAGTATTCATTTTTCTCAGGACAATGCAGTTTCTTCCATGTAATCTTTAGGGCATGGGATTCAGCCCAAGTCTTTGGTGTTGCTGTGGTTTTCCTGAAATGGTCATAATAATATGTCACTGAAAAGTATTTTATTAGATGTTGGTCTTCAAGATCCAAACTTATGTAAAAGCAGGTATGATAATATAATTCCTTCTTTACCTTGTTCCTACATGATTTTGATAATGTCACAGTGTCATACTGCCAGCTTTAATATTCCTGTGTTCAAAAGGTACATCTGTGTTCTCCATGGTTCACAGTGTAATTTTTTTTACACTAATAATGGCAGCTTTAGTTTAAGGGATAGTTAAAAGAGCTATAGGGCGCAGATTTAGGAATTTTAAAAGTAAAAATAAAAAGGTGTATTCCTATGGATAAAGGGCAGTTCCCAAACTTATCTCCTGATTAAAGAATCCTGCTTTACTGTGCAAGACTTGGTGACGTGATCCGTAGAATAAGCTAGAATTTATGGATGGTATTGGAAACAGAGGTAGTAGCTAATATTAAAATTAATTGTCCTAGGAAAAGCAAACTCAAGAGGGAAGGAAACCCCCTTGTGCTGTGAATGATTTAAACATTAATGAGTACATGTTCATTAACTGAGATGGTTGTCAGCACTTAGAATAAAACATCAATGTCTTCTTTTAAAGACACTCATAAAGCAAATTCTACAGCAATCAGAGTTGCATGAAAGTACTTAAAAATGAATAACAATCAAATCAAGCAATGACTTTGGAGTTGTTTTTTTCTTTTTTGACTGGTCCTTCTTGTGCTCTGTAATCCAGTATCACTGACAGCAGCCAGCTCTGAATGCAGACAAAATATTCCTTATGAATACTGAGTTGACTAAGTCTTCTGATAAATCAACTTAGGGAATACATTTGTACATGAAAATTCAGCTGACATATAACAAAATGCACTGGAGTAACGTAACTTTAACTTCCTGAGCACAAAAATAAAGCAAAGCTGCTACTCTTTATGTTTTTGAAATTATGATGATTACTTAGGATCTGTAAAGATTAATGAATGAAGTATAGAATCCACAGTTCTTGAGTCATCAGTCAGCATTCCCAAGTGCAGCAGTGAACAAGACCAGGGTATGAACTAAAGCACTACAGGAGTGAAACATTTAATCAGAAAATCCGTGTTTAAAAGACACTGATCAGCTTGTACAGGCTGGCCTCTAGCTCCTAATTTGTAGTGGGTCTAATGCTCTGTGAATTTGCACATTATATCATTCATATTTTCTAAATCCTTTGACATTGTTATCCTCATTTTGTTAAAGTTGCGAAATGAGGTTTAGCTATAATAAGCTCACCTCAGGCTTATTAGCACTGCAATCCTGAAGACCTGTTTAATTGCTACCAAAAGCTACTCAGGCTTTGTAAATTCCTTGGTACATGATCTTAAAAACCATTTTGTCTCCTGCTACTGAATATGGAGTGCAGCATCTCAGTTTTCACAGCACTGAGTACTGCTGTTGAAGGCTGATAAGAATCCATAAATACCCATCTCTCTGCAATGGCTCAACTTAGCACTTAACAGTGAGCCTACTGATCTGAGTCTAGCCTGACATGCAATGAAATTCACTGTTTCTTTAAAGTGAGGCTGGTCGTTGTCAAAACAAACATTGTCATGCAGGATGTGGGTGACCTGTGTTGTATATCCTGTGGTTGAGAGGCTGCAGGCTCACTTGTGCCAGCTTTTCAAGGAAACACAAATCGTGCCAGAGGCCACTTGTTGCTGTGGGCATTCCTCACCCTACCTGCAGAAGTTGTTCAGGACCACTGTGTTGCCAGCTCTGCTTCAAGAGCTGTTTATACATTTCATCCAGTAACAGCTTAATGCAGAATGTATAAACGAGCATTCACAAATGGATTCAAATGCAGAGATTCTGCATTCTAAACCGTCACAAATCTAGTGGATTAAATTGCCACTGTACATCTATTTTTGTTTAGACATATTATATATACATATATATAACATGTATATATGTATATACATATTGTGCAAGTATATACATATTGTACATATATATGTATGCAATACATCCATATATATATATATGCATAAATATATATGCATAGAAGTTTAGATTGGATATGAGAAAGAAATTCTTTACTGTAAGGATGGTGAGGCACTGGAA
This sequence comes from Amazona ochrocephala, assembly GCA_039720435.1. Classification (NCBI taxonomy): domain Eukaryota; kingdom Metazoa; phylum Chordata; class Aves; order Psittaciformes; family Psittacidae; genus Amazona; species Amazona ochrocephala. The sequence goes on along the minus strand of CM077877.1, from coordinate 61,668,778 downwards.
TGGGTTGCCCAGGGAAGTTGTGAATGCTTTATCCCTGGCGGCGTTCAAGGCGGGGTTGGACATAGCCTTGGATGGCATGGTTTAGTGGGAGGTGTCCCTGCGCGTGGCAGGGGGGTTGGAACTAGATGATCTTGAGGTCCTTTCAAACCCTTACTATTCTATGATTCTATGATTCTATATATTTGTATGTATGTAGGTACACACACATATGACCTCCTACAGAAGAGGTCTCAACTATAGTTTTTAACTAGATGGAAATGCCCCTGGATAGCCTAGAGTCCTGTGTCTAAGCCCTGGAAGTAGGTGACCTCTCAGGCACACTTATGTCCTTGTTTACTTGGTGATCCCTCCTTAGTAGTCAAAGCAGAAAAAGCAATCCTTTTTCTACATGCACTTGTGTACAATTTTATTTCCTTATGCCTTTATAAATGCTAAGAAGAGCATTAAAGACGCTCGGAGCTTCCAAGAGATATTCAGAGGCAAGTCACTTCTGACTAATGTGTAGAAAGAATTGCAAAATATTTGTGATATAAAACAAGAGTTAAAATCTAAATTGACCTTGCTGTCATACAGAAAAAAAACCCAAGTTATTGTGTTTATAGAAATCACATTTTAATAAAAGGAAAATACAAAATAAGAGAAACACATCTATATACTCATCTTTATGTTTTGTACATCTGTATGGGTATTGCTTTTGAATTAGAAAGATGTTGGTTTACATCAGAACGCTGGCTTTTGAGAAGAGCATCACTTATATTCTGATGGTATCATCAGTGAAGAAGCAGTGCATCTGCAATAATAATTGACCTTTTCTATTTTCCACATTTCAGAGAACTTGAAGATATATTGCTCTTTCATTGCTGAAAACACCTTTGCTGATTTTGCTAGGTCAAATCAACACAAGAAAAAAAACCCCATGTCAGTTAGTGCATTGAGAGCAAACAATTTCATACATATATCATCCTTGTAATAGACGAAAGATCAGAAGCTGTCAAAAAAGGCAAAGGAATTCAGTGCTTTGGTTTGTAGCACTTTTGTTGCTCTCATCCTGCCAACTGCTTAAGCATGTGGCTAATTTTTAGTGTGGGAACAGTTCTACTGATTCGTGTATTTTCAAATTCATTTTTAAAAAGCATGCTATTAAGCATGTGTAATATTGGATTAAAATTTTAAATTTTGCTTTCACATCTGTTATGAACAGGTTATTCTGGACATCCATACACACGACATTTTGAACCAAGCCTTTAACTTACAAAAGTCAACATGGCACAGCCATTGACTGTGATTGAATGGTACTGTCTCACGCTAGCTGTGATCAAACTATTTAGTTTAGGGCGCAGCCAATTTTGGATGGATTTAGTTGGCAGATCCTTGTGGGTGAAAGCACAAAACAGTGTGGAAACAATTTCCTTGTCAGACAGTATTTTTGGGGACAACCTGCAGAGTTCAGCGGAACAGAAACAGCAGCAGTAAAACTGAAATGCAGGTAATTTATTCTCCACTCTTGTTTTGACTAAATCAAAGCAAAACAAAAGGAAAAATGGAAAGATTGTAACAGAAAGAAGGTTGCTAAGAGAGGTTCTCTTGATCAATATTTGTCTGACAGTGAAAGAAGGTGTACTTGCTTTAAAAGAATATATACTGCCACAGAAGTGCTATCGAACACGTGTGCTCATAAATATTAAAATATTTAATTTATGAGGCACCTACATAAACCTGCTTCATAAATTGTAAGACATCTATAGAGAGAGTAGAAGGGGAAGGAAAATGCTTCAAGATGAGGCATGTCTCAACAAACATTATGGTTATTAAGTGACAAGATGACAGGAAATGGCCTAGATATTTCAGAGGTATGGCATCTATCCAAAGAGTAAGACAGTAAGACAGAAGCAATGACAAAAGTAGAACTAAAGTAGAAGTGAAGTTTGCTTAATTTTCATCTCCAAAAGAAAATGTTGGTATTTCTGGGCCATTATTTTACAGTCATTCTTCCTTTTTTTTTTTTTAACTGAAAAAGAAGCATCTTACACCAAAATAGGTGGATATTTCTTTTTCATGTTCAAAAGGAGTGAATAATTAATTGTTGTGTTTGTTCTTAGTGCAGTGCATTTTCTAGCATTGTGCATCATGGAACAACACAGTATTTGCAAAAATAAATAGTAGTCAAAATATAGGACAGGTATTTAAGGGAACAGACAGTATTAAGGTTCATGTTTAAAGTAAGAAGGATCACTGTTTTAAGGATAGATATGGAGGACAGAGTGGACAAAGAAAGGAACTTAATTTAGGGACAAAGCCAGTAGAACCAACAGATTGAGAAGGAAAGACCAATAATGAAATGAGGAAAGGCTGCACAAAAAGGAGATCAGAAAACTGAGGTAAGAATTATTGTAATTAATGGCTAGGGAAAGGAGGCATGGCCAGCAGCTCCGTTACATTGTATGCTACAAAGAAGTTTCCTTTACTCAGTTTGGTAACTTAGTTTTCAGCCATAATTTCTTCTCTCACAAAAAAGTCTTACTGACAGAAGTATCTCAGAGGATGACAAACAGCACAAATCACTTGAGTCTCCCAGCAACCTCTTTGCTTGTAGTCTTTCTTGAATCTCTCTTCAGTTTATTAAGCTAATTCTGACTCAAAGGCGACTCACAGTGTGACACTGAAGGAATCCTGACTAAGGAGGGTATGCAAGTAAATCCAACAGATAGCCTTTCCCCATTCACCAGCAGGTGGAAGGAGAGAGCTCCAGATTTCCTGGTGCAGTGGATCCGGGACAGCGTGTACCATTTCCTCCAATGTTGAGGATAGAAAAGTCCTAAGGTGTGTTCCAGCATCTTTCCAGGGATAACACCTGCTGGCACTGCCACTGCCACTGGTGGTGGTAATGCTCATACAAAAATGGTTGGGATGCTCTACTCTAAGGAGGAAGGCAATGGAGCTTTTGAAAGAATGCACGAACATATGGCAAAATGTTTTGACATTGTAGCAGGTAGAAAAGGGGAGCTTTGAGAGTTACTAAACCAGGAGGAAATCAATCAAGTCTAGCAAGATAATGATTATGAATGAAAGATTTGGTCTATAAATACAGTGGGAGAAAAAAGAAGAAAAAACAAGCAGAGGCATTAGAGGAGAAAAAGAAAAGGCATTCAGGTTTGGAAAGGCTATGCCTGAAATGACACCTGAAGTCACCAAGAAAAAATGTGTCCAGAGGCTGCCTTAAATGTTGACCTGAACAAATGGATAAAAGAATGAGAGGAGTAGTTTTGGTGGGGTTAGTGGGTAAAACAGTGGGAGCAAATGAAGTTGTTGAAGAAAAGAGAAAGTAAAGTGACAAGACCGGTGTCATAAATAACAAAGAAAATGAATAATTTTATGTTTTATTTAATTGTTGTTGTTATTAATAATAGCACTTAGAACTAAACACATTTTTCCTGTTGTCAGCATGGATAGGTTGTGAAAAAGCGCACAGTGGCCTGAGTTGTTGGTTGCACTAGGGTGGAAAAGCCTTTCCAAGTTTTTGGCCAAATGCTAGTCGTGCCTTAACTACACTCTAACAAGTGTAACATCCTATCAGGATACCTGCATGAGGGAACTGGTGTCCTAGTCCTGCTGTGTTGGGCTGCCTTACTGATGAGATGAAGATGTAGGAAAGCACCCAGCCCTGGCACTACTGTTAAAATTGTATTTCCCTTGTGGGTATGCTCAGACTGTCCTTGGAGTGGAAGAACCATTTCCCCACTGCCTGTCCTACAGTGAAACCTCAGTGAAGTGTATGCTGCAAGGCCAGCAGCACAGGAGAAAGTGTCTGGGTCCTCACTTCACAGGCTCCTCTGTTCCTACCAGTCTTCACTTGTGGTTATGTCACCAAAAACATCACCTGTTAGGAAAGAGTTTTCCTTGCTGGGCTTTAATCTGCCGCTGCCATGGGCAGGAGGAGAAGGGAGTCTAGAGAGAGCTGCTATTGCCTCCTGCTGTTCTTAATGGCTCTGCTTGCTTCTGCTGCACCACAGCAGTTTCCTATGCTGTGGAAACACCAGAAATGTGTTTTCTCAGCTCCAGACATCAGAGCAAAATAAAGCCTACAGCCAGGTCCAGCTCAGCAAGGGGAAAACTCTGTTCTGCATCACTACCTGGAGCCCATGGCTGGTGTGGAGTTAAGCTCCCTGCATGGACTTAGAAGGCTGAAAATCCTGCGTGTTGCAAGAGAGCCATGTGCTGGAAAGATTGACAGCAGGGGCAAGATGTCTGGGATGCTTTCTTGATGAAAAGCAACCTGTATAAACCAGAACACAAACTGGATTTGCTGCAGGACAATGTGCTTAGCTTTTCATATTATCTCCATTTGTCCTTTTATTTTCTAGTGTAGTGGTAAATACTACATATACACAAGCATACTTATTAATACAATGTCTCTTTCTGCTGTATTTCTCTTCTCCCCCAAGCTCAATCCTCTTTTTTTCCTCCAAAATCTTGAGTATATGTAAAGACCATTTTCCAGATTGTGAGAAACAGTCTAAGCCGTTGACTTGATAGCACTTGCATGGATTTATGCCTGCTGAGGATTTGGCAGAAGAGTTGTTTACACATAATTCAGCTTCTTAATTGGAGGCAGACAAACATACCAGGAAGAAAACAAAGAAGCACACATTAAAATAGCCATGTAGAATGTGTCTCTTGCCCCTACAGCATTCTTGTTCTAACAAGCCATGAAGAGATGTCTGGACTTCCTGACCATTTCTTACCTTTCCTTTGCAACAAATGGGCAACTGATTAAAAGAATAATTATTTTAATAATTGATATAAGGAAGAAGTTCTTTACTGTGAGGGTGGTGAGGCACTGGAACAGGTTGCCCAAGGAATTTTTGAATACTCAAACCCTCACAGTGTTAAAGGCCAGGTTGAATGGAGCCTTGGGTGACACGGTTTAGTGTGTGGTGTCCCTGCCCATGGCAGGAGGTTGGAACTGATGATCTTAAGGTCCTTTCCAACCGTAACCATTCTATGAGTCTATGATTCTATATTCTGATTTTTTTATCCCTCATGGCTTGATTTATTAAAAAAAATTCTGCTCACCTTGGAGCAATTGTTAAATTCTTAAGTGATTTTTTTTTTTTGTATTTGGAAATAATTGATTTTTCATCATTATTATTAAATAATGTACTATTCATTTCATATCTGCAACAGAACGGTTTCCTAAATTTCCATGCATCTTAGAGACAGTCAAGCTCCAGCTATTACAAATCATATACGATTAATGAACTACTAAGGTAAGAAAGTATTTGAATGACTAGATAATTAAATTAGCATAAGAGAGAGAGAGATCAACAATCTAGCTGTATTTTATATCTAAGGCTGGCTACCTTATGCAGCTTTAAAAGCTTTGAAACTGCAATGGCAATTTCAGTTGCTTACAGCAGGTGGTAGTGTGTGCTATTAAAATAAAATATTTACTTCCAAGAAAGACTGCTGCTTAGTTAATAAGAACATGAGTAGAATGGGCAAGAAAATTACTGCTATAAATGTGTTGAAAGCCTGTAGATTAGAAAATTGAGTATGTATTACTTCTTTATTTTTAAAGCTTCCTGTTTCTATGCCATATGACTAAAGCACTAACATCTTCGGGGACAGTTATAGACAAGCCACAGACGTGCTACCCAAAATAACTTAAATAATCCTAACTCTTACAGAGTGGTTTTCAGCCATAAATCTCACAGTCTTTTAATCCCACAGCCTTTCATAAAAGACAGACATGAAGCACTTTAGAACAAGATGTAAATGGAATTTAGGTAGGTAAAAACAAACTGGTAATTCTGATCATCCTCTTTCCATTGCTGCCTGAGACTAAGGTGAGCTGAATCTCAGGAGTCTCTGTTGCAGAGGCCTGAGAGTGCTGTTTCTGCACATATGGAGCCTTGCCTTAACCTTGCCCAAAGCTCAAATTCAAAAATTACTGGGCCTTTTAAATGTTCCTACAGCAATATTCCTAAACCATTGTGTGTGTGTGTGTGTGTATACACATAATGCATACAGCCAATAAGATGAAAATACTTACAAAGGAAACTGCATGGATCCTGAGTAGAAAAGATTTCTTTCTGTGGTGTTAGGGGATGGACTGATTGTATGTCTCCATTTTCACTTTACATATACTCTGTATCCAGAATATACCAGCTTCAGACAGAATTGGGTCTTTCTCTCCCTACACCTTAAGAAGGAAACCACCACAGGACTGCAAATTCCTGTCATGGGGACTATATATGAAAAACAGGGACCGAGATACCCACTTTCATTGTCAGACCTAGTTTTGTATGGTTTTGAACATGGGTGTCCACTGTGCAACTACTCTGTTTTCCATTGGACAGGTGAATTCTGACAGCATCTTCTATACTGGATTCTAGAGGTAAGATGAGGGGCAGTACGATTAAGGACTAATTAGAATCAGCAAGACGTCTGGCAGCTTCCAGGTTGCAATTGATTCAAGGTGAAGCTAGCAGCAGATATGTAGGGTAAGTTTAGCCATAAAATTATAGTTACCATGGCATTTCAGATGCCTACAAGAGTCACTAAGCAATAAAGATAGTTGTTGAGCAGCTCAAAGACACAGCTGAATAACTGAGTTGTTTTGTGAAATTTTGTGGGTTAGTTTTCAGCCTCTAAAGGCCTTTTGCCCTCTCTTACTACCTTAGTACAATATGTCTAAAGGTTGTTCCCTTTGTGACATTAGTTCAGCACAGCAGGGTCTTTAACTGAGCCAACTTCTTGGAGTCCACATACTCATTGCAAATACACAAAACAATCAGTTAATTTAAGGAAGTTTTGGTGGTGGGTTGTTTTGTTTTTTTTTTTAACAGAAACATCTAATTAAGATTTCTAGAATTCTCAAAATGATCTTTGACTACTAATTTTGCTCAAACATGGCAAAGGTAGGACTCATAGGGCCTCTTGGTTGAGTTAGTGTCAGAGTACCAACTAGTGAGAGCTGCAGAGGCAGCTGAGTTGCAGGGGCACCTGAGAGCAAAGCTTCTTCATAAGCCATTGTCGTGGTTTAAGCCGTTATAACTCACCCAGTTCGCTCACTCACTCCCCCCTCTTTCTTCCCCTCGCTCCCAGAGGGATGGGAAGGAGAATCAAAAGAATGCAACTCCCACAGGTTGAGACAAGAACAGTTTAGTAACTAAGGTATAACACAAACCACTGCTGCTACCACCAATAATAATAATGACAAGAGAAATACAAGGGAAAAGAATACAACTGCTCACCACACGATACCAAGCCCGACCCAGCAGAGAACCCCCACCCTTCCTGGTGTCTGCCCTCTGTTTTTACATCCTGGGCATAACGTGCTGTGGCATGGAATACCTCTTTGGTCAGTTTGGGTCAGGTGTCCTGTCTCTGCTTCCTCCCAGCTTTCCCCCCTCCATGGCAGAGCATGAGACTCAGAAAGTCCTTGGTCAGACCAAAACATCACCAAGCAGTAACTGAAAACACTGGTGTTATCAGCACTGTTCCCAGGCCAAAAGTCAAGAACACAGCGCTGCACCAGCTACCAAGAAGGAGAAAAATGACTGCTACTGCTGAGCCCAGGACAGCCATCTCCATTCTTATGTGCCATTAATTTTGTACAACTGAAACTTTCTTCCGCAGAAAATGTGCTTCTATTGCAAAGTGGAGAAGCATTTTTGTCTTCTTTGCCTTTGAAGGCTCATCTTTTAAACCAAACCGATACAAACCAAACCTTTGCAAAATGCAATCCCCAAAAGAGCAAGATTTCCCTTCATTGAGCAGCATCTCAGGAGTCAGTGTCAGCTCAAGCTGAAGCTAGGCTGTTTCTCTGACATCCTTTCATTTTATACTGACCTACAATAACCCCATCATTCCCATACTCACTTGAGCAAAAGTTAACATTTGTTATCAAGCCATGTTGTGGTATCTTGATTGCAAATACCCACTAGAAATTTAGCTGAAACACTCTTGGCTTGTGCATTACATAAAATTTCAATCGTGGAGCACTGTCAGATAAAAGAAACTATAATCAACTGTGGGTTGTTTATCCAGTTGCTGATTAATCACTCCATTAATCCTTTCAAAGACAGTGAGCTAACTCAGTGCAGACCCAATTTCTGTAAGCTGGGCTTCTAAACTCAAGTGCAGTCCCCTATGAATCTGGATATATTTTCCCAGAAGTAGTCACTTCTGCACAGTTTGGCTCTTGAGTCAGTAAATGTGTCATTTAAGAGCTCTTGAACTGTTGCATGCAAACCCATCCCAGATTTCCCCACGCTCATTCCCATTAGTGGCAGCTTGGGGAAGAGTGACACAGTGCCCCAAAGTGATAATGCATAAAGCCAGTGCAGATCCAGTATGGTCAGGGTGAATAAGGTCACAGGCATCTGAGGAAAATTCTGAAGAAACACTTCCCAGCAGTAAAGTATGGCTTTACCAGTCTTGGTAAAAAGATTTTCCATTTCAGGAGCAGAATGAGGAAAATGGATGGAGCCCAACAGAGATGCACTGCTGTATTTGACCTAGTAAACCTGTGTGAATCCAGAAGCCTGGTGCAAGGAAGCCACTGTGAGAGTAATTTCATTTCCAGTCAGCGATTCCTGTGAATTGAGTTATTTAATTTATAAAACAGAGTTATTTGGAAGCTTCTGTACAATGCTGCCTGGCATCCTTATGATCTGGGGTGGTTCACCTGCTTGCTTACCCATCTGTCCTAATCCATTCCATTACCCTGTATGGAAAAGGGCTAGTGGTTCTCAGGTGCATCATCTATTTGTCCAAATTCAATGTGAGTTTCACCTACAGCAGGATGGTAACAGGCCTTCAAAAGAGCTGTCAATACTGCAAACTGAAACTAGGAAAACTGATGAAAAAATTTCACAGTCAAGCTTATACTTCAGTTATTTGCCACTTTTTGAAGCTTTAACTTCAAGGTGGATCACTTTTGTGAAAGACATGTCAGGGTCTATCTGAAGGCACAGGTCTGAAAGAAACAGTAGACACCAAAGGACGAACTAGATAGTCATATTTGTTCTTTTCAGTTTAAAAAGTCAACATGGTGATGCCAGCAATAGAGATAAAGCATGCGGTAAGTTCTGCAAGTCAGATCTGTTGATTTACAGAACTGATGAGTCTCAAGTTTAAGGTTTAAACTTCTGATTTGTATGTCTAGCTATTTATTATGAAGAAATAATTGTAAGGGAGGTGAAAGGCTTTGCAAGCTCTCCCTTCCTAACCAAAAAGACTCTGGTATGACAAAGGCAGGTAGGCAGGCAGTAACAAGTGACTAATACCCTGCTGGATAACTACATCTGCCACAGGTTTATCTCTTAGTACCAAATGCCTTAAAATTAAAAGCAGGGAGTGTAAGACAAATGCTAGAGATACTGAATTAAACAGAAGGGGGGGGGGAGTATCCTGTAGAGAGTCAAAAAACTGTACGAATTCAGATGGGTAATGAAGATCGTAATGCTGACAGAGACAGAATCTTTAGTGTGAAAGCTGCCTGAGGGAAAATGTTCAAGGCCAGAATCTGTGAACATATTTTGGGCCCCTAAAACAAGTGTCGCAATGGACTGAACGTAAGGCTCTTTGCCATAACAAGCTAAGTCAAGGTGAAGTGCCTAGGCTTCAGCGGAGAGAGAGAGAACTGCTTTCACACATCTGAGCAAGGCGCTTGTTCTTCACTGTGTAAAGAGTAAAGGATTTCTGTAAAAGGGTTCAGTATTTCTTATACAGAAACCTACATCTCTGATTCAGAACTTCCCAGTAGGCATCTCCATTTCATAAAGCTGATTCTTTATCTAAATGTAAACAAAACTGAGAGGAAATTTACACAATTTGTGTATTTGCACCATGTGAATAAGCAGATAATTCGAGATACAGAATCTCCATAGCTCAACACCTTTTGAAGGTACCTACTGTCATTTTTAGAAGTGTTTGAACCAGAAAACTAGATGGTATTCCAGGAGGAGGGTCACTGTGCATCTCTCCTGTTGAAGGAAGACCATTTTGCTGTGCTGTATGCTAAATTTCTGGCTTGCTTTTGTAACCATGGCTATTCTCTCAAAATAGATACCCACTTTCAAAAGGGCATTCCCCACAGTATATATCAAGTGGGTGAAGATATAGCACTGTAGCCCAAGAAAAAACATGCTGGGGGTGGGCCTCATCTCCAAAAGTTTTAGCACATTTTTCAATCTTTAGCCTTTTAACCATGAATAACAAATGCATCTTATAAGAAATGCAATAACAGCTTCTCCGCATCTTAGGGAAAAAAAAAATAAAGAAAATAATGGAAGGGTACAGCAAATTCCCCACCTGCTCTTGTCACAAAATCATAGAATCATAGAATAGTTAGGGTGGTAAGAACCTTAAGATCATCTAGTTCCAAACTCCCTGCCATGGGCAGGGACACCTCCCACTAAACCATGCCATCCAAGGGTATGTCCAGCCCCACCTTGAACGCCGCCAGGGATGAAGCATTCACAACTTCCCTGGGCAACCCATTCCAGGGCCTCACCACCCTTACAGTAAAGAATTTCTTCCTCATATCCAATCTAAACCTCCCCTGTTTAAGTTTGAACCCGTTACCCCTACAGTCCCTGATGAAGAGTCCCTCCCCAGCATCCCTATAGGCCCCCTTCAGATATTGGAAGGCTGCTATGAGGTCTCCACGCAGCCTTCTCTTCTCCAGGCTGAACAGCCCCAATTTTCTCAGCCTATCTTCACACAGGAAGCGCTGCAGTCCCCTGATCATCCTCATGGCCCTCCTCTGGACTTGCTCCAACAGTTCCATGTCCTTTTTATGTTGAGAACACCAGAACTGCACACAATACTCCAAGTGAGGTCTCACAAGAGCAGAGTAGAGGGGCAGGAGCACCTCCCTCAACCTGCTGGTCACACTCCTTTTGATGCAGCCCAGGATACGGTTGGCTTTCTGGCCTGCAAGCGCACACTGCTCATGTTCATTTTTTCATCGATCAACACCCCCAAGTCCTTCTCTGCAGGGCTGCTCTGAATCTCTTCCCTGCCCAATCTGTAGCTGTGCCTGGGATTGCTTCGACCCAGGTGTAGGACCTTGCACTTGGCATGGTTCAACTTCATCAGGTTGGCATCAGCCCACCTCACAAGCGTGTCAAGGTCCCTCTGGATGGCACTCTTTCCCTCCAGTGTATCAACCAAACCACACAGCTTGGTGTCATCGGCAAATTTGCTGAGGACGCACTCAATCCCACTGTCCATGTCACCCACAAAGATGTTGAACAAGACCGGTCCCAACACCGATCCCTGAGGAACACCACTCGTTACTGGTCTCCAGCTGGACATTGAGCCATTGAGCACAACTCTTTGCGTGCGGCCATCCAGCCAGTTCTGTCAGTCCTTACTACCCCAGAAGGTATGATCAGTAAGTGCAAAGTACAGCCTGTCCTGGAGACAACCGATTTAAACATGTTTCTAAATAAAAATACTCTGGAAAGTTCTAAAACTGAGGAAAGTAACTTGCTCATGTCTAAATATTAGATTTTTTAAACAGAGGGATCTAACTTACATGCCTTTGCTGACCAGTCACAGCAATAGAATACATACAAAAGCTTTGCCTTGACACAGGTACTCCCACTACAGCTGTGTCTTACTAAATCAAACCTAAATCTTAAAATCTCTTTGGGAATTACTTTAACTTGCTCTCATGGGATTCAATACTCAATATTCCACATCAGCATTAACAGGGTTGATTTAAGAAGCCAGCTTTCCAACTCAGCTGAACCTGTTTAAGAAGGCTTCCTTTCCTGGTGAGGTTTTAAACAATTGATAAGGATAAGCAGACATACCTGGGGTTTCCTGACCACGCTGTCACATTTGAGTTTCCTGATAAAATGCTTGCTTTCCATGTTAAGACCTATCTCATTAGAAACAAAACAAAAACCCAAACATACCAAAACAACCGCACTGGTGATTTCAGCCATGTTAAGGTAGGCACTATTTGGAAATTAATTCGGACAAAGTGGTTGATGAACCTCGGCTGGGTGTAGTCTGGCACAGAACACATTTGAACTGTAGCTAGTAGCTTTTCAGACAATGAGCACAGAAATATCATAATTTAGGGAGGAATTTCAGCTATGGACTTGAACTGAGTGATCTTTCAGAGTCAGAAGTTAATGTAGAATGAGGGCATGCTTGAGTGACGGTAACTTGAGCTAACCTGTGTCTTGCAGGCTTTTCTCCTGTACCAGAGTAGCATAGATATATGATTCCTGAGGAGATTGTGTTTGTGCATGCTTACCTCCAAGCCCTGTCCAAACCCCTGAAGTACTGGAACAGGGCTGTCCATTCGTGCAATTCACATACAGAAATGAGCAATAGGGCTGTTCATCTGCCTTTGAAATATTGTGCACAGCTTGCTAAAGTCAAAAGGCAAGACAGGAACTGAAAAGAATAATATAGGGAGTGACCACAGCTGTTGTAAAGAAAGCTGAACTTAACACAAAGGGAATGGAGAATGGCCTCTGTTTTGGATAAATGTCTGTGTCAGCTGAGTGGACCAACTGGTTGTGTAAATCACCTTCCCTGAGTTAATCAAAAGGGGTGAGTGCCTTCCTGAGCCAGCCAGACCAGCAGTGCCTGCACTTTGATTTAAACACATAAGGAACTAGTATAAAGAAACCTAGTTTTCCCAAGGGTATTCTATTCATGTTTGAGTGGAATACTTTTATTCCAGGTTCATATTGAAATTCTTTAAAGTTTTCATTTGTTGTTAAGGTTTCAGTCTAAATTTTTTTTTAAGTCTCCCCAGCTTGCATACAAAGTTTCTTGTATGTATACTATAGCGTGGGAAGTAAATTAGACATTAATCATATCTAGTAAGACTGTGTTCTTGCCAAGAAATAAACAAGATATATTGATCACAATTTAACTGTGCACAGTTATACATATATTGAAATGTCTGCAGTTATTATTCTGTCAGCATTGTCCTACTGCAGTTGCAGAACTATCCATCACATAAAATTCAACACAAGAAGTCGAATTGAATCAGCCAATCTCTCAATCATTTCCAATCAAGTGAAGAATGTTCATAACATAATTTCAAAGATCTTGCTACCATTCCTGCCATGGCAGAAATAATAATTCATCTTTCACCTTTAAGTACAATGACAATTGTGAAAAAGAATTGTTTATAGGCAATCAAGGATGTCTGAAAGACTGATCTGGTTCTAAGCTTGTATGACAGTGAAGGAGACCGAGTTGTTGTCCTTGTGCTATGTCTTAATATTTATGTAAGATTAATCAGCAGTACTCAAGGCATGTAAAGATGTTGAATTTAGTTAAACTTATACAGATGTATGCTGTTTTACTAGCTTAGTTTCAGAGGTAGCTAAGCAGTCATATTGGTTTAGCGTCATTTAAAGGACTACCTTATCTTAGTGGGGATCTTTGCAAGTATAGTAGTTAATCATTTTCAACAAATTTTGAAGAATAGGAACCAGGAACACAGGCATTTTCTACAGGTTTCTGACCTTGTTTCCTTTCCTTTAAAGCAAAAACTGTTTGTCAGCTTTATATAATAAACTGCTTTCAAGATTAACATGCCCTTCAGCTGGACACTGAAGGTAAAAGAAATTACTCTTTCAGTTGAAAACTGGACTTGATATGCACAATCGCTTACACAGCTAGGTAATTTTTCAGTTAAACAGCTAAGATCAATAGATATTAGATATAATATATAATAATACTAAATTCTAAATGGTAAGTAGACGAAAATGCATGATTTTACAAGTTGAATAGGAAATGCAGATGACAAATAACATTTGTCTGGATGGTTACATTCTGATTTTCCAAAATATCATGACACTGCACAAAGTTTATTGTGGCTGCAAGTTCAAGTGAACTGTAATTCACTTTCTATATTGACTTTGGTCTGAAGAGGTCTTTTCTGGTAGATCTTGTCAGTTTTGTTTCAAAAAGGTTTTTGTGTCAGAAAATTAATATTTTTCAAAATCATAACATTTTTTGCTGGAATGTTTTATTTTTCACGAGAGAAAATCAAATTCAGAGGCAGAATTGCAGTTACTACCCAGGAAATTAATGGCTGTGGAGCACCTCTAGAGGCTGACAAACAGTCCCAAGTCTCTGTGTTTTTTCCAAGCTATGGGCCAGTGGCTGTTTTGATGTCAGAATCACTTTTTTCTTGTTTTCTCCTTGTAGGAGCATCTTGATATCTAGGATTTTTGTCATCACAGGATGGGAAAGATCTTTTGAAAGGTGTATCAAAACATATCACAGGCTAGGAAAGCCATTTTCTGCTTTATTCTTTTCTCTGATGATACAAACAGCAGGTAATAGGGATTCCCCTTGGCATGCAGGACACTTTATGTGTTAAGCCTGGGTTCTAGGACAAGTGACTCTGGTATAAATCAAAAATGCATTTGCTGACAAAGTCTTTATTGAAATTCATTGGCTTTTAAAGAGGTACAAATAAGGTCTTGATGGTGCTTTTCTTCATGATCTCCATGTCTCCATTCACACGCACAGGCTGCAGATCCGTTACTCAGCTGAGCTGTGGGACATATTGCCAAGAGATCTGGACCAGACACTTCTCATCAAAGGGTTATAAAGTCATTTATTTTTTATTCTTGTAGGAAAGCAGTTCCTCACATTTGAAAAAAAATATGTTCTTGTTATAGAGGGGAGCATGAAAGGCAACATTTTTGGTCTCCTTTTGCTATATCAAATCCTCTGAGGCGTTATAAGCAGAAAATGTATGTACTTTATCAGATACGGCTCTAGAAGGTGCCTTTCAACCTTCTGCCAGAAAGAGGAATTGAGTGGTTATTTATGTGCCATTGTGTGGTTGAGGAACAAGCTTTGGTCAACAGGCAGAACCTCTGAGGAGGTGTAGTTTGCAAGAGATTACTTAGGAACCACAATAAATCAATTCATTTCCTTTATGCCATATGTGCATACGCTATCATAATTTTTTCTGACAACTAGCGCTTTCTTCTTCTGGGGACTGTACTCTGGGACCTCTGCCCAAATAGAGAAACCAATAATGGAGCTACCAGCCTGGTAGCTCTGCTCAGGGGTAAGGGAGATGAACCTTTGTGAGGAGCATAGCCATCGTTACCGCTTTGCTTTTCTGTTGAGGTTTGATGTGAATGCATGCCACATATTGTCTTTCACCTATTACTTCTCTGAGGCTGAATGCTACTGCCAACAATAAAATTTTACAGGCTTACTTTAGCAGAATATTAATGAAAATCTTTGAAATCTTCACACATACATATGCAAGGCAGCAGCTGCTTTTGGTACTCTGAGACAGATTTCAAACATTTACTTACTGTCAAGCTTTATGCATATACGTGCATGTGAAAGGTCAGAGATGGTCGTTCTATCATTTGGGATGAACACAGCTAAATTGAAATGTCACAGCAGTTGTACCTAGCAATTTAAAAGCTTTGGAGTGTTGCAAGCCTGTGGATTCTCCTGCCAAGCAAATAAAAATCAACTCTCTGACTGTACAAATTTACATGATTACAGATAATATACTTTACATCATGCTGCAGAGTTTCTGAGCACCAGTAGAGCACAGGCAGCTTTTGGAGTGATTGGAGTTGAGAAGCTTGCTGTGCAGCTCAGGAGCCGGGAAGCAGGCTGTTCATAGCAGACCATGGAAGACATCAGTCAACCTGATGTGCAGCTCGTAGATGTTATCCCTTTTAGACCTCTCAGACATTGCAAAGTAACTCTGCAGAAGAAGCCGGGGGATGTCATGGTGTAATAAAAGAGCAGGAAGAAAATTAATTTTAAATAATTAATTAAAGGAAAGACGGTAAGAAGGGCTAACCTAAAAACAGATCACAATCCCTTTGTCAAAAGGTGTATCTGGTTGTTTCAGCACTTTCCTTGTTGAGAATGAATACTGTGTAAACAGAGTGCAGGAACTTGTTGACTCAGGAGCAGAGAGGACTGCTGGAATATTTATAGATGCTCTTTGCCTCAGGAAGCACTTTGTTGGAGTGTGGTGACTGGTTCAAATGGGGATGGGGTGGCTGGAGGTGGACGCCTTATCAATGTAAATGGGAAAGTGCCTGTTAAAAAGTTAAAACCAAGTGTATAAACACTCCACAAGATGAAGTGTGTTGTAATTTTGTGATTGTGTAAGGAAAATGAAATCAAATGAGTAAGAAAAAGCACCTTGGATTCCATTTTTTCATCTAAGACTCATCCTGAGAAGGAAAAGAATTGAGGTTAATTTTTTTGGAGTCTGGAGTGAGGGCAAACCATAATGAAACTCATCTCCACGTGGAATTGCAATCTGTACTGCTGATTGTTTGTGTAGTCACAGAATCACAGAATCACAGAATAGTAAGGGCTGGAAAGGACCTCAAGATCATCGAGTTCCAACCCCCCCGCCATGGGCAGGGACACCTCCCACTAAACCATGCCATCCAAGGCTATGTCCAACCCCACCTTGAACGCCGCCAGGGATGAAGCATTCACAACTTCCCTGGGCAACCCATTCCAGGGCCCCACCACCCTCACAGTATAGAACTTCTTCCTCAGATCCAATCTAAACCTCCCCTGTTTAAGTTTAAACCCATTACCCCTTGTCCTCTCACCACAGTCCCTAATGAAGAGTCCCTCCCCAGCATCCCTATAGGCCCCCTTGAGGTATTGGAAGGCTGCTATGAGGTCTCCACGCAGCCTTCTCTTCTCCAGGCTGAACAACCCCAATTTTCTCAGCCTATCTTCATACGAGAGGTGCTCCAGTCCCCTGATCATCTTCGTGGCCCTCCTCTGGACTTGTTCTAACAGTTCCATGTCCTTTTTATGTTGAGGACACCAGAACTGCACACAATACTCCAAGTGAGGTCTCACGAGAGCAGAGTAGAGGGGCAGGATCACCTCCCTTGACCTGCTGGTCACACTCCTTTTGATGCAGCCCAGGATACGGTTGGCCTTCTGGGCTGCAAGCGCACACTGCCGGCTCATGTTCATTTTTTCATCAACCCACACCCCCAAGTCCTTCTCCGCAGGGCTGCTCTCAATCTCCTCCCCGCCCAACCTGTAGCTGTGCCTGGCATTGCTCCGACCCAGGTGGAGGACTTTGCACTTAGCATGGTTGAACTTCATCAGGTTGGCATCAGCCCACCTCACAAGCGTGTCAAGGTCCCTCTGGATGGCATTCCTTCCCTCCAATGTATCAACCGAACCACACAGCTTGGTGTCATCGGCAAACTTGCTGAGGGCGCACTCAATCCCACTGTCCATGTCACCCACAAAGATGTTGAACAAGACCGGTCCCAACACCGATCCCTGGGGGACACCACTCGTTACTGGTCTCCAGCTGGACACTGAGCCACTGAGCACTACTCTTTGCGTGCGGCCATCCAGCCAGTTCTTTATCCACCGAGTGGTCCACCTATCAAATTGATGTCTCTCCAACTTAGAGAGAAGGATGTCATGGGAGACAGTGTCAAAGGCTTTACACAAGTCCAGGTAGATGACATCAACTGCTCTGCCCCTGTCCATCAGTTCCGTAGCCCCTTCATAAAAGGTCACCAGATTGGTTAGGCAGGATTTCCCCTTAGTGAAGCCATGCTGGCTGTCACCAACAACCTTGTTGGTTTTCATGTGCCTTAGCATGGCTTCCAGGATAATCCGCTCCAAGATTTTGCCAGTCACAGAGGTGAGACTGACTGGTCTGTAATTCCCCGGCTCATCCATTTTCCCCTTCTTAAAAATGGGGGTTATATTTCCCTTTTTCCAGTCATCGGGAACTTCACCTGACTGCCATGATTTTTCAAATATGATGGACAGTCATAGTCATTAGGCATTTTTCTCAAACAGTCCTTCAGAAGACAAGATAGCAGTTAAGGTCTGCGTAAGTTCCGTAAAAATTGTTTTGTAACCTATGGAATTTAATAAAAGGTGTGATAATGCTTATAAGATTTTAAATGAAGCTATGGGCTTACAAGGCAGAAAAGCTTATCCATCTAATTTACTGTAGTTAAAATATTTTACAATTGTCTTATTAAATTCTACAAAGAATTTCATAAAGTTTGTATATTTTCTTCTCTACTGAAGGCAGATATTATTTGATTAGGGAAAAACAACTATTATTAAAAAATAGGCTACTGTTCACCTGCCCCCTCTTAGCATACATTCTGCTTAACAAGTATAAAATTAGGTTGTATTCTGTACATCATCCATTAAGTCGATGCTTCGTGGCATCAGTGAATCTCAACATATGTTGTTTAATGACCTGTAGCTGTCCTGATTTCCAGCATAACTATCTTTTATATTTACATTTGAAAGCAATATCTAGCTGAGAATAAGCACAAAATAGCCATAAAAAACTCAGAAGGGGTGGTCAGACTATCACATATCTAATATCCATTAATACATTGATCCTCAACTGTTCCTCTCTCTTATTTCTTTGTGTAATTATTTAGGACAAGAACTAGATCTTCCTCTTTCCTTGCATAGTAAAGCTCTGATTTCAGCTGAAGACATTGTGGTGATAATTCTGTTGTTTCCAGTAAATAAATAATGCTTTGGAAACAGATACTTTCTATTCACAGTGATTGCTTTCAGAGGCAGAGGACATAATCTCCCAGCACATACATTAAATGTCCTGCAAGCAAACAAATGTCAAGCTATTCATCCACTCTGAGCAACCCTCTCAGGCAGAGAAAGACCATTTCAGAGCTCTCAGACATTGCTAAAATCCCAGCATCCCGGCTGCTATTTTATCATTAGAAATAATCAAACCTTCAGAGAAGATGGGAAGGATTTTGAAGTTGCTAATTTCAGGAATGAATGAAGTGAAGAAGCTTATAGATCATTTGAAAATACAGAATAAAGACAGCTGGCTGAGGAAAGTTGGGGATAAAAATATGGATGCCCCATCTGGGTAGGGGTAATCCCAGGCACAGATACAGGTTGGGCAGAGAAGAGATTCAGAGCAGCCCTGTGGAGAAGGACTTGGGGTGTTGGTTGATAAGAAACTGAGTATGAGCCAGCTTCATTGTGTGCTCACAGCCCAGAAAGCCAACCGTATCCTGGGCTGCATCAAAAGGAATGTGACCAGCAGGTCAAAGGACGTGATCCTGCCCCTCTACTCTGCTCTTGTGAGACCTCACTTGGAGTATTGTGTGCAGTTCTGGTGTCCTCAACATAAAAAAGACATGAAGCTGTTGGAACAAGTCCGGAGGAGGGCCATGAGGATGATCAGGGGACTGGAGCACTGTGGAATAATTAGGAAATATGGGATAATTAGGAATTAAACTTATATTTGAAATGTAGCATTGTCCAGACATAAGGGAAAAACGGACTTTCAAGGCCTCTCAGGGCGAGATGCCGCCGCACCGGGTATGCCAGTAATGTGTACTCCACCGCAGTTCCCGTGGCAAGACGAAGACGAAGACGAAGGGTAGGGAGAGGTGGAAATCTCGCAGTTACGCTTTGTCCTAACTTCAGCACAAAGACGGGAACGAGATGGTGCAAGAAGCTGGTAAGCTGCTTGGTAGAGTGAGGTAGAGACCTTGCAAAAGCCAATAAGCTGCACACTTCCTACCCTGGGCCAGCAGCCTGTCATCTTTTGACAGAATGCCGTCCTCAGTGTGGACTTTGCTTCATTATAACGTCATTATAACACATTTACACACCCATCTCCAGTGCGACCCCCCTCCAAAATGAGATCACCCCTCTCTGAGTAATAATAATGGTACGTATGACTAGAGTCACTCAAGCTCCACCTTAAAGATAAAAAATAATATAAAAAGACACAAGAAAGAGGGAGATATTGGGGAAGACACCATCGTGAACGAGTCGAGGAAGATAACATCAACCGACTCCTGGGACTGGTCGACGGGCTGGATCTCTCTTCCCCCCCCCATAGGGATGCCTGTGGGTAAGACTTGCACTGTATTCGGTGCTTCCCTGGGAAAACTTAGAATCTCTATAGAGTTACTTTTACTGTCGTCTGTATATTTTATAGCTATGCTGTGTTAACTTTATCAAGCGCTTGTATTCATGTAATCATTATTCGCATGTGCTTTTGCAGACAGTCTCTATCACCGGCAATCCATAAGGACCTGTATTTGTTGTTTCAATAAACTCAATCAATTAGCCACACTGTTTCAATAGCCAATCGTCACTATTGGTAAATCCAGACCATTAGAGGTCCGATATAAGCGAACGTGGTCGGATTAGGATCCGGACCAATAGAGGTTCGATGTAAGCGAACGTGGTCGGATTAGGATCCGGACCAATAGAGGTTCGATGTAAGCGGATGCGGTCGGATTGGTGGCTGTAGCTGATTGAGCTGGACAGTGTGGTGCACTATCAGTAAATCCAGACCATTAGAGGTCCGATATAAGTGAACGCGGTCGGATTAGGATCCGGACCAATAGAGGTTCGATGTAAGCGGACGCAGTCGAACTGGTAGTTGCCTATTAGAGAATAAAACAAGGGGTTTGTGTAAATAAACAAGAGGCTTATGGCTTCCCCCCATCCCTTTTAACACAACATTAAATTGGCGTAGTCGGCAGGATTGCCATGGATAAACTGCTGCAAAAATATGATTGTGCCCCTTCCCCAGCCGGGAAGGAGTGGGCCCAAAGTTTTGGAAGGATGAAGAGAAAGTGGTAGAACGTAAGAGAAAGTGGTAGAACATAAGAGAAAGTGGTAGAACATATTGAGCAGTGTTGGGCTTTACAGAAGCTTAAAGAGGGAGAAGTGAGATGGGTGAGGATGCAGATGGATGCAGATGGATGCAGATGGATTGCATGCTTTCCTGGTGGTATATGTGCCGGATCGAGACCCGAGGTGGGAAGGTCTCTCGTATGCTCTTATCAAAAGATATTAAGCAAATGGTAACAGACCATAGATTTGGAACCCCATATATAACTCATTTTATATAGTCTCTCTGTAATATTTACGTACTAGAGGTTTGTATATATAAGTATGTCCGTGTTTCTACCGACCCTTGCAGACCTTTATAGATACTACTCTCCACTTCTTCTGATGTAGGCTGGCCACCTGCATCAGAATGAGTGTGCATTTTGGGCAGTACAAAAGCCCAAGCCTCAGTGCAATGTGGGGGAGGCAGAGCCTCCACGGGGATGCCCGCTGAGATTGAGCCTGCCACCCTGCACTGCGATGATGCTGCTCAGAGCTGGTTTCCTGATTGTCTTCACGGGGTCGTTGCACCACATTCTGTACATGGGACCATGTAGTGGGAGTAATGATTGTCTGGATTGTGTGTTTTAAATATTGTATTTGTATGGATTGTGTTTATGGGATCCCATGGATGTGTGTGTATGTGTGTGTCTGTTGAGGGCAGACAGTGTTCTGTGTATTTTTTGTTATTGGGTTCATGTAAAAGTTTTCAACAGGTAGCAGATTAACATTTTGGGCAAGAAAGGGTTAATAGAAAAGTGGTGCTGCTCAGCAGGCTGGCAGCTGTAGCTGCTGCTGGGCAGTCCTGCTTAGTGTGTTTAAGGTAACCTAGGGGAGAATCCAAGATTTCAAATATGAACTGCTAATAGAAAAAAAAGTGAGAGGGGTAGTGCAACCACAAGCTTTACCAACCTCCACCCAAACAGCATCAGGGTGGCAGAGAAAGAGAAAAAATGGTTAATGATACAGCAAACTCCTTGACTGTTAACACTGTGCAGTTTGCTTCTGCAGCTGCTTCACATTCCTTTTATCGGAATGCCTCTGCTTTCAGGAATCACTTTAACCTGTTTTACTTCTCAAGAACTGATAACCTTGGGGAGAGGGTATGTTTGTGTCCTCCTACCTACAGGTCCATGGTGGCTGCCTGCAAAGTTTGTCAAGCCTCTTCATGAGCTGGACAGATGAGTGGAAGAACCTGATGCCTCAGCTATAAGAGCTGACCATGAATACCCCAAGCAGAATGAGATAGAGGAAGAGAAAAAGAAATGATTGCAAAACATCACTTGGGGGCAACTGAAAAGTAACAGCTTAAATATGTGTGCTTGCAAAATAACTGTTAGTACAGACTGTGATTTTGTGTATAAAACCATCTGCACTTACTAGCCTGTTGCTAACAAGAAACTACACCTTGTATTGTATGGATTTGTCACTTGTAAGACAGATATTAGAGCATGCAAATTTGCAGCAACTGCTAGAAAATGTTATGGCAAAAGCTAGAAAGATTCTAATACAATGATAGTGTTATAAAAAGCACGCAAAGAGGGTAGGAGAACTCCACTGGTAAGAAATTTCTTTGGCTGGTCCATCACTGCCACTGGCATTTTCAACATGCTACTACACCTGGTAGTATACATACCACAAATGTAAATCTGTATGTGCTTTGCCATAATGATGATTTGGATAAAGCAGGTGAAATTCTGCATTGACAATGAGGTTAAATCTGTCACAAACAGCCATACCCTTACCTCCGTCTAAAATTACCAATATTTGGCAATACCCGTGTCATGGTTTAAACTTCATAAACCCATACGCCGCTCTCTCACTCACTCCCCACTCTTTCTTCCCTCTGCGCCTGGAGGGATGGGAGGGAGAATCGAAAGAATGCAGCTCCCACGGGTTGAGATAAGAACAGTTTAGTGGCTAGGGTGTAGCACACACCACTGCTGCTACCACCAGTGATAGTGATAGAAAATACAAGGGAAAAGAATACAATTTCTCACCATCCAATATCAAGCCCGACCATGCAGTGCACCCCCACCAGTGCCCCCCACTGTGCACCCTCACCACCCTTCTGGGTCTCTGCTCTCTGTTTCTGCATCCTGGACATGACGTGCTGTGGTATGGAATAATCTCTTTGGTTAGTCTGGGTCAGGTGCCCTGTCTCTCCTTCCTCCCGGCTTCCCCCCTTCCCTGGCAGAGCATGAGACTCAGCAAGTCCTTGGCCAGCCTAAACATCACCAAGCAGTAACTGAAAACACTGGTGTTATCAGCACTGTTCCCAGGCCCAAAATCAAAAACACAGCGCTGCAGCAGCTACCAGGAAGGAGAAAAAAAAAATGCTGCTGCTGAACTCATGACAACCCGTGATCAGGGGACTGGAGCACCTCCTGTATGAAGACAGGCTGAGAAAGTTGGGGATGTTCAGCCTGGAGAAGAGAAGGTTGTGTGGAGACCTCATAGCAGCCTTCCAATATCTGAAGGGGGCCTATAGGGATGCTGGGGAGGGACTCTTCATCAGGAAGTATAGCAATAGGACAAGGGGTAATGGGTTTAATCTTAAACAGGGGAAGATTAGATTGGATATGAGGAAGAAATTCTTTACTGTAAGGGTGGTGGGGCACTGGAATGGGTTGCCCAGGGAAGTTGTGAGTGCTCCATCACTGGCAGTGTTCAAGGCCAGGTTGGGCAGGGGCTTGAGTGACATGGTTTAGTGTGAGGTGTCCCTGCCCATGGCAGGGGGGTTGGAACTAGATGTTCTTAAGGTCCTTTCCAACCCTAACTATTCTATGATTCTATGATTCTTTTAATAATAGTAATGAAATCACAGAAAAAAAGCCTTCTCAGTGTGGCCCATTAGACATCAGATGCACCTTGGAGGAAGGATTTGGAAAATCTAATAAAGCCGCTCTTGCCTGGAGAACTCTGCTGCAATATCTGCACTCCTGTGGCTGCAGATAAGAGCAGAAAAAAAGGTAGCAAAGATTTTGTGGAGTAGCCCACTGAATGCAATATGTTTTACAGGCAGGGAGGGATGAGGTGCAACATGGCCCAGCTCTGCCAGCCAGTCTGCTCTTGATGTGCTTGGTACTGTTGATGGCATAAGTATCCATGTTGCAGCTAATGCCTGTACAGATGACTGTATTTAGCCCATTATTGTTATATATATGCACCACAGCAGAAAGGTAAATGACACTCTGGGACAGTAGACCTACCCTTACAATAAAGTGAGAAGTTTAGATGCTGTCAGGTTGAAAAGGAGCTATGTATATACAAACTGTTAGGCAGATATTTATTTGTGCTGAAGGGTAAAGAAAGGAGAGCTAAGGGAAGAATTGCCCTCTAAATTTGGTAAGGAAAACCAAGAGAATTTTTGCTGCTCTGAGTCCTGCTTTCGGAAGAGAAGGTATAACCTTAGCTTTGGATGTAATTTTTACAACATCTGCCATAGAACTCAGAATTAAGCAAGGCAACTGGTTGTCCTGTTAAGCTTCAGAAAGCAGGAAGTTGCAAGATTGCTGACAGGCAGTCAAGGACCTGCTGGGTAGGGTGGGGGAACTGAACCAGTGGGTGTTTTCTTCTCTCCTCCACTTTGAGTGTACTGTGGCAGATGGCATTTAGAATTGATCGCCATATCTTATAGGGTCTGTGTCAATTTAAATTATCTTTCATTTATCGTATAAAACACTGGTGAACTGTGTGAATGGGTGAATCAACTCACTGAGAAAGAAAGAAAACCCACTTTCAAAAAATCCCCAAGTCTGCAAGCACAGAGTCTAAATGGGGGGAGGGGGAGGTAAGGGGGGTGAAGGGAGAGGAGGCTTATCTGAAGACAAGAGTGCACTACAGCTTGTGGATGAGTTGTGTAGCATTGTCATTTTGCAGACTTACTAGGTGACTGCATCAAGTCATGGAGATTGCTATCAAGGACAAATGGTCTATTTCTTATTCAGAAAGAAGAAGGTGTATACAGTATACAGAGCTGTTTCTTTGTGATCAAAATTTGTTGTATGCCTGAAATGAACTGGCTTAAATAAACCACTTGTGAGGGAGAGGATTGGGTGGCATTCTCATCATCTATTTGTATTAAGTCTTAATTTTTCTGGGATGAATATTTTGCATAACATTCTGTACTTCTATTTTATTGTCAGTTTGGTTCATGTTCAAACAGGTGCTGTAGATTTGCTCTTCCTGCCGGCTTATTGAAAAGAGTTGCCCACTCACCACCATTTTAAAAGTCAGGGAGAAGGAATCAGGATGAAGCCTCATTAGAGCTGGTGATTAGAAGCTGAGACAGCAGCACAAAGCTGCTTTACTCTGTTGGCTTCTAAACTCTGTCAAGGACTACACTTGAGAGAATAAAATGTAAGTGCTTGTCAGGGATATCAGTGAAATTGCCCCATTCCTGCAGAGGTCTCGCAATGCAGAGCCAGAGCTGAACCAGCAAGGCTCCTGGCAGCATCTCAGCCCTGCTGCTGGCATCCCTCCCCTGCTGTCAGTGCTGCAAGGCAGGTCATTGCCTTCCCTCCTCCTGCTCTCAGCTGCCAGCAGCAAAGGGACAATATTGCTCGGCCAGGAGCCAGTTGCCTAGTGTGACGGCGTTGGATCAGCTCCTCACCTGACATAAGCCAGGCAGAAGGAAAGTAGACAATGTTCTGAAAGGTGAGAAGAAGCAAGAAGAAGGTGACAGCAGCCTGGCTAGGTGTCCAGGAAGGGGGGAGGAGAGAGAGAGAGGGGTAAACATAAGAGGATCACCTTGAGTGAAAGCACCCACTTCTCACAGCACAGTGAGAGGTGGTTATTTGTCTCTTGTGAAGACTGCACTTGGCCCAGAGAAAGGAAGAGAGAGGTTGGTTTTTAAAATATGCAATTTTCTGGTGATTAAACATTGCATGAAGTAAATACTGACACTTTAAAGTGGATTCCGCATTCACAAGAAAACAAGGTATATGATTTTATCAGCACTATACTATAGCATCTTTGTTGCAAACATATTCCTAAAGCCGCGGGGATGATCCTGAAGTGAACTCTCTACTTGGCGCTTTCGTCTTTTAGGATCTTCTTGACAGACAGACTGCCAGTTGTCAGAGTGTCTGTCAACTGCGAAAGCTAGCAGCATATGCTGAGACAAGCTGGGAAGGGCAGGGTAAGAGAGATGACTTCTCTGTTTATATAACAGGAGCTCAGCAGAGTGTCTACAGCAGCCCTTGGGAGGAGCAGGCACATCTGAAGGTATGAAAACCAGACACTCTGAATTACTGCAGAGAAATTCATTTAATGCCCAAAGTAAATTGTCCTAATTAATCTCCAGAACTAAATAATGCTGTTTTCTTTCTGATGATTCACTGTTATTATGTATATTATTGTTAACTGCTGCGATCACTTAGCCTATCACTTTGTCAGGTCTCTCCTGTGCAGGTCATGTTATCAATGCTTAACGGGCATTACTGATCAGAAGAGGGATTTACCCTTTAAATATTTTCAGCCTTGTATGTTAGAAAACAAGGCGAAGCTGCCTCAGTGTTACTGAAGAGACCCGTAAATCTAATGAGCTACCTAATGTACTTTGGAACAGGAAATTTCTCTGTCTGAACCCTTGAAGTCTTCGTAGTCATTTCTGCACATCTCTCTTCAGCTCGTTGAACTCTTCAACAGATATTTTATTTAAGTTGTCTTCTTAAAGGTGGGGAAGATCAAAAGAATTAAGACCTGTGGTCTGCTCTCCCCATCAAATACCTTTGGCAAACAGGTTATCATCTCTGTCTCTTGCAATATTTGGAGGCAACCTGAGACATCTGCACTTGATGTAGAGCATTGCTGGTGCTGCTGCTAAGGACTTGAATATCTTGGCATAATGTGTAAATGTGTGCCAGGTGTCTCCATTTGTGCATTCAGATTAGAAGAATAAGCTTTCCATGCAACAGTTGAAATACAGTACAAAAAATGGTCTTTCAGGCGGTGCGTACATTTTGGTGGCCAGATTATCATGGAGACTTTACAACATTGATAAGAAGCAATGCCTACTCAGGTTAGCAAAATTCCCACAAGAACAGGGAAAGCCTCCTTCCTTTCTCCCTTCCTGGCCTAAAAGTTTAGTAATTATCGTAACTGCATATTACCTGATAGCACATGACCAGGGAACAGTTACAGATCTAGTGACATCGAAAGACGTCTTACAGCTATACACTTGAGGAGGCTTATCAAGGCATACTTAGCAGGAAGTTTTCAAATCTACTGCTTTTGGGAATTTATCATGAGACAACAGTGTCAAATTTTAATACATGAAATTAGTTAATGCATGTACAGTGCTTCAAAGATATGAGATAGTATTTAAATTACGGGAAGTCAAATCAAGGCAAGGAATACAGGCTGAGCAACAAAGAAAGAAATATTTTTGTGTAATGATCCAGTGACTTCATGTACAACGGAATGCTATGTATTTCTTCATCAGTAGAGAGTCCACTATTACCTTTCGGGTGGGAATCTTCTCATTTTGCTGTTGTTACCTTTGACTGAAAACCAAAGCATCAGCTCTTTTTCAGATTGCGTCATTTCCACTCTTATAGAAAGAAAAACAGCTTCTACTGCTTTCTCTTTCGTAACACATGTTTCAGTTAGAGAACTTTGGCACAATGATGAGACATGATAAAACAGCTAGGCTTTGAGGTGATTTTTATCTCAGTTATGGCACTGATTCCTGCAGATTTTTAATTAGTGAGTTTAGGAAAACACATATTTTGGGATTAAATTGCACTTGGAATAAAACAGTGCATGTGCTGTTAAAGACAGATGACAAATCTTAAGAACAAAGTGGATTAAAAAAAATAGGATTTTGTAAATTAAAAAATGTGACAGGTTTGCACTTTTGATTGAATCTTAATTTTTTAAGAAGTTTGACAATACAATAAGCTGGTGAAAAATATCAAGAATGTCTAATAAAAGATTTCAAAAAATTTGCACAAGTGAGTTTGTGCTCTCTTTCTCATGGAAAAAAATACGTATAATTTTTTAATATATTTTTGAGCTTTCAGACACTTTCATATAGAGAAAGACATGTGATATGAGGCACTAAAGAAAACAGAGGCCTTCTGACAACCATTTATTCTTTGTTTTTCTTTCTTTGCAAATGTAGTATCTCTAGATTTTGAAGCCAAAGGAAATCATAGGTACTTAGTGCTGCTATTGTTATCAAAGAGAAAGAGACTGCATTGTGTGCAAGCTATAATATCTTTAATGTACGCTCATTGTAAGTCTGTTAATCTTTCAGCAACATGCTTGCATTGTGTTAATGGAAGTTTCTGTATCTAAATTAAAGGTGAAGACATCTCCTTTATATTGAGTTACGTAAGACTGCAACTAGAAGCATTTATTACCTTTATCAGTCCCAGCAACTGCTTGCGGAGGGTTAACTTTGGCTAGATGCCAGTTACCCACCAAGCTGCTCTATCACTCCCCTCCTCAGCTGGACAGGGGAGGGGAAATATAACAAAAGGCTCGTGGGTCAAGATAAGGACAGGGAGAGATTGCTCACCAGCTATGGTCAGAGGTAAACCAGACACAGCTCAAGGAAATGAATTTAATTTATTGCCAAGCAAATCAGAGTAAGATAATGAAAAACAAAGCCAGATCTTAAAAACTTTTCCTCCACCTCTCCCTTCTTCCCAATTTCTCTTAACTCCTCCTCCAGAGCAGCACAGGGAAACAGGGAATGGGCCTTCATGTCAGCTCATCAAATGTTGTGTCTGCTGCTCATTTTGCCTCAGGGGAGGACTTGTCACACTTTTCCTCACAAATGGGGTCTACTTTTCCATGAACTTCTCCAACATGATTCCTTCCCATGAGCTGCATTTCTTCATGAACTCTTCCAGTGTATGTCCCTTCCATGGGGTGCAGTCCTTCAGGAACAGGCTGCTCCAGCGTGTGTTCCCTGTGGGATCAGAAGTCCTGCAGCAAACCTGCTCCAGCGCAGGCTCCTCTCTCCATGGTGCCACAGGTCCTGCCAGGAGTCTGCTCCAGAGCAGGCTTCCCACGGGGTCACAGCCTCCTTCAGTCACCCTCCTGCTCCAGTTTGGGGTCCTCGCTGGGCTGCAGATGGAGATCTTCTCCACCATGGACCTCCATGGGCTGCAGGGACATGGCCTACCTCACCATGGGCTGTACCATGGGCTGCACCATGGGCTGCAGGGGAATCTCTGCTCTGGTGCCTGGAGCTCCTCCTCACCAATTTCTCCACTGACCTTAGTGTCTGCAGAGTTGTTTCTATCACATATTCTTACTCTTCTCTCTAGCTGCAGTTGTGCAGTTCCCCTCTATCCACCCTGGCCCTATTCTTATATATGTTATCCCAGAAGTGCTGCCATTATTGCTGATGGACTCAGCCTTGGCCACTGTCAGATCTCTCTTGGAGCCAACTGGCATTTGGCCCTACCAGACACAGGGGAAGCTTCTAGCAGGCTCTTACAGAAGCCACCCCTGTAGACCCCCCTACTACCAAAACCTTGCTATGCAAACTCAGTACACTGCTATTCTAATAGAAGAATATAAACACAGGCATATGATGCAGGGGATATATGGGCCACAACTGTGCTGGAGATGGTATTGAGACAAGAGAGAATATAACTTATAAAGCTGTCCCCAAGAGTCTAGTAGGTGCTGCTATGCTGTCACTTACACTGTAATTTACAGAAGCTCAGATCCTAGAGGGTTATCTAAGGTTGTAAACAGGGCTTCTGAAGAGAAACAGAGAGTTTGGCAGTGGAAAATACTCAGTTCTTGATCCAGAGCTTTGATGCTTACTCAAGGTTGCAGGGAGATGACTCTCCTCTCATCGGCTCCACCCTTTAAATCATATTCTGATAACAGAGCAGTAATCACCTCTTGCTTTTTAAGACATTAGCACTGGAAAGTCTACTATTGCCACTTTTTAATAGCCGCCTAACAAGTGAATCACTTAGCCAGCAGGCTGCTCATTTGTTACCTTTGAAATCCTCTTTTGCTATAGCTTTACCATACTGTCAGACTAGAAGGAAGGAGATGCAGGTTACTTGCTACACATTTGGTTGACTAGCAGCCAATGCAGCCACCTCCTGCCTGGAGGAAGAGAAGCTCTGAAATCTCTTTTTGTCAAGACTTATGTTGTACTTTACATTGAAATACATATTAAATACAATGCATAAATAGTTCTTCACCCATGCTGAAGATGCTGGGACCAGAATAGGGCTTGTTACATGATTTGAAGGATGTTGGCAAAGTTGTCAAGTGAAGCCAGTGTAATGCCTCTCTGCAGTACATCTGCTTCTGCTGTGCACAAAGCCACAGCCATATTTTTTTTAAAATGAGCACCACAGCCATTCTTTTCAATATAAAGGTATTGATGCTACCTCTGGGAATCGCTGGGCAAGCACATTAAGGGAGCTGCATTGCTTGGAAAAACTGATAACTTCTCTCTTAGGCTCGTGCTGTAAAATGAGGTGAAGACTACTATAGGATTCTAAAGGGGAGCTTACCAGCAAAAAAAGGTGACAGAAGCAGCAACATTTCCTTTCTGATTTTTCATATTAAAAGGCAGAAAACTGAAACCCAACAGAATGAGGCAGTTGTGAGTATAGTGTACACTGCAACATCTGAACAGCATTAAAACCCACTGAATACTAAAAAATGTCAAAGTAATCTTTTAGCATGTGACAATGCCTGATCCTTTCTAAAATGCTACAGGTGTTGCATGTATTGTCTACCCTGTACGTTCCATTGTATGTGGATTTGGTGGAGAATGGAGAAGAAAACCAGTTTGTCTCTAAGTTCTCTGTCAACTCCTTTCTTATCTTGGTGACGTCAGGAAGTGGTTTAGGTTATTGAATCAATTACATGTTCTGGCTGAAAAAGAAAAAAACAACTCCCCCAAAAAGGGTAACTATACATTCAGGTGGTAGATGCAATAAAAATCCATTATTGCACATATCACCCAGGTTAGCAAGGTGTAAAGCAGAGCACCAGAGCTATTGTTCAGCTAAGAATTGTTTCCCCAGTATGGGGATGGCTCTAGGAGTTGCATGCTACTGAAATACAGAAGACACAAATCCTCTTGTGTGCTGACCTAAACGAGTCCTTTTCAAAAGGAGTTGATGAGTAAGAAAGCTTTGAATGAGATGGCAGGAGAGAAAGTTCATTATCACCCAGCACTACAAATAACGTGGTGGTGTGGTTTAAGCCATAAATCACGCAGCCTGCTCACTCACTTCCCCCTCTTTCTTCCCCCCCACTTCGGGAGGGGGGGAATGGGGAGAAGAATTGAAAGAATGTAACTCCCATGGTTTGAGATAAGAACAGTCCAGTAACTGAGGTATAATGGAAACCATTGCTGCTACCACCGATATTAATAATGAGCAGGGAAATACAAAGGAAAGAGGATACAACTGCTCACCACCCTACGACCGAGCCATGAACTGAACTCTTCTGGGTTCCTGCCCCCAGTTTTTCCATCCTGGGTATGACGTACTTGGTGTGGAATACCTCTCTGGTCAGTTCGGATCAGGTGTCCTGTTTCTGCTTCCTCCCGGCTTCCCCTCCTTCCTGGCAGAGCATGAGCCTCAGAAAGTCCTTGGTCAAACCAAAACATTCTAAGCCGTAACTATAAACATTGGTGTTATCAGCACTGTTCCCAGGCTGAAAGTCGAAAACACAACACTGCACCAGCTACTGCGAAGAAGAAAAATGACTGCTGCTGCTGAACCCATGACACCTGGTCCTCATGAAGAAAACCTGCTTAGCTAGCAGCAAATGTACATCAGCAGGACATAAGAAGAAAGGCTCAAATTAATCAGGTTTGACTCTCAGTGAAATTACATTTTACCGTTCTCTTCCTAAGTGGCTGTTCACTCAGCCGCTTCCTAATTAGAACATTAAGATTAAATATTATAGTATAAATGTGACAGAAAGGAGAAAAAATGCATGCATATAATATGTTAGAGTTTATGAAGTCCTCAAAAACTGAGTGAGATGGAGATCTGCATCATGCTTTTGTAAGAAAGCAACTAAACTGTCTACAGGCCTAGCAGAAAGAAAAGAAACTGTATCTAATACAGCCTCAGATGTTCATAACACAGTCGTAGAAAACTCTTCTCTGTTACCCCTGGAAAACAGCTTGAAATATGTTCAATCCAGACTTGCTACCTTTAATCCTACATTTTATTATCAGTTCTGCCCCCCATCGAGGACAGTTAAGGTGGGGATCCACTACCAATAACTGCTGCATCTGGCTGGGTCATGCCAGGCAGTATTCTGTAAATGTAATTTGGAGCCGTGATTTATGACAAAGATCTGGTTCAGATTTATTCTGAAACCCTGACCCTTCCTTGACTTAATGCATATTGCAGATCACATCTGAAAAATATGCAAATGAGATTGGTCTGAAATTCAGAGGTCTTCTTTTCAAAAATTGGCTTTAGGTTTGTTAGTAATGCAGGTAAGTTAAGTATCCCTGTTAAAGACTTAAATAAATGATTCAAGTAATTAACAGCATATTCGAATGCACATACTAGCTTGTACAGAAGGAAAGAAGAGACGGAAAAAGAGTATATAGTAATATTAATTATTAGTCAGCCAATGTTAATTAGGTGACTACATAATTAGATTTGGGACAATGAGGTTTCATTTGCTGTGTTTGTTGATATTTGCTTCCTTCAGACCCAAGTCTGTATCAAGTAAGTGATCTCAGCTAACTCGCTGTGTGTTTTTCAGGAAATCTGGTAAAAAATGTTGTCATCTTTTCCAGTGTAACAGAAACAGATATCCTCTCAGATGCTTATGTAAATACCATAATAAAATCTTCCTGAACCCATTGGCTTTTTCTAGAAATGTTTCCCTAGAGGACAGCAGGGTAGCTGAAAGAACACAGAAGTGCCTGGATAATTAATTTTACATTTGATATAAAAGCATGAGGATGTTTGTTTTCAATTTTGAATATACAGCGGAGTGAGGTTTTGTCAATTATATTCAGAAGCTACAAAGACTTTCCAATGCATGAACAGTAATAATCAAATGAAGTTCTTGATTATTCCTTAACTGTTTGAATATGCTTCTATTCACATGAAATTAGT
The DNA here is from genome assembly GCA_039720435.1 of Amazona ochrocephala. Taxonomy (NCBI): domain Eukaryota; kingdom Metazoa; phylum Chordata; class Aves; order Psittaciformes; family Psittacidae; genus Amazona; species Amazona ochrocephala. The sequence goes on along the minus strand of CM077877.1, from coordinate 61,636,004 downwards.
TTTATTAGATAACTGCGTAAAGATGTTCAGAAATGTCAACAAGGTAGCATTTCAGATTGCTGAAATTAGCTTGCATTATTAAGTTGATAACCTTTGTATGTCTTGGTTTTATTCTATCTTTATGAAATTACCTGTGAGAAATAATATATCTCTCTGATGTAACTTTTTAGGAGCTGCATATTGGAAGATGTCTGAATTTTATATTAATGTGTGGTCAGCATTTGAGAAGCAGGCACCTCTGGAAGAAGGTACCTCAACAGCATACTAGCACAGAATAGGGCAAAATGTAAAGAACAGACACAACTACGAGAATAAAGATTTGTTGCAAGTATATATTTATAAAAAAAAAAGTCTAAAAAGAGCAGAAAAAAAGTTTCACCAGCAAGAACTACTTTATAATCCTGTATTTAGAGAGTTTTAATCTGAAAGTTAACATGGTTGCACTGTAGGATAATGAAAATTGATAGGATTACAGCATGAAAGATGGAGGTGGAGAGTGGTAGGGAAAGGATGAATTCTTAAAAAACTCAAGACACTGACAACAAATCCAAGAGCTGATAATATGTATATGTTATGAATAAGTATATATTAAGGAGTCACAAGCCCAGATTCTGTGCCTGATTCGTGTGACATTATACAAACTGCTTAATGCATTTGGTCTTTGCTTATTAATGCTCAAAGTGGAAATAAGAGCTTGCCTGTCTTTCTGAAGCAATTCAAGGCTCAGGATGGCAGTTTTTGTGTCTGTGTGCTGCTGCTAAAGGAGGAATATTTTATTATCAATATTGCAATCAATAACGTATGTAATGTACAAAACATGAATAATTTTTTTCGGTCAATGAGAAAATGAACATGAGCCAGCTTCAGTGTGTGCTCGCAGCCCAGAAAGCCAACCGTATCCTGGGCTGCATCAAAAGGAATGTGACCAGCAGGTCAAAGGAGGTGATCCTGCCCCTCTACTCTGCTCTCGTGAGACCTCACTTGGAGTACTGTGTGCAGTTCTGGTGTCCTCAACATAAAAAGGACATGGAACTGTTGGAACAAGTCCAGAGGAGGGCCATGAGGATGCTCAGGGGACTGGAGCACCTCCTGTGTGAAGATAGGCTGAGAAAGTTGTGGCTGTTCAGCCTGGAGAAGAGAAGGCTGCGTGGAGACCTCATGGCAACCTTCCAGTATCTGAAGGGGGCTTATAAGGATGCTGGGGAGGGACTTTTCATTAGGGACTGTCATGATAGGACAAGAGGTAAAGGGTTAAAACATAAATAGGGGAAGTTCAGATTGGATATAAGGAAGAAGTTCTTTACTGTAAGGGTGGTGAGGCACTGGAATGGGTTGCCCAGGGAAGTTGTGAATGCTCCATCGCTGGCAGTGTTCAAGGCTGGGTTGGACAGAGCCTTGGGTGACTTGGTTTAGTGTGAAGTGTCCCTGCCCATGGCAAGGGGGTTGGAACTAGATGATCTTAAGGTCTTTTTCTACCCTAACCTATGATTCTATGATTCTATCTTTGTACATCATTAGTTCCTTTTCTCTTTTCTTTTGCACTCAGCATCTGTCTATAGAGTCTAAATCTAACTGTAGAGAAGAACAGATGTTTCATTCAATGCGGATTGTAATATTGCTTTAATGATCTTTTAAAGACCAAGGAAAAGCAGTAAGGAATGCAACAGTTAGCTCACTCAGCTCCTCATGTGTACAGCATCTCTTTCTTGTTTTCATTTTGTCACCTATTCATCTCTACCTATATTGGCCTTTTTATGTTGTCATTTCCTGGAAGGTGGGCAGCAGCCATTTTTCTGGCATGCCTATTTTCTCAGTTGGGTTTTACTCCAAAATCAATGCATTTCTACTCTTTGTAGAGCTTTACTTACGCTGTATTTTCTTGCTACTATCTAGGAGCCAGGAAGCATATTACTTTTTCATGACTCAGGGAAGAAATGACTATTTTAGCATACTTCTTCAAAAGTCATTTTCCTTTTCAAACTATCCATTCTTTCTGGTGCTTGGAAAAGTAAAGGCTTTTCATCATGTTTGATGAGTATGTAAGTGAAATCCTCTGAACCAGCCCAGGGTGCACACTGTTGATATAACAGGAGCATCTAGGAAGGAGAGCCAAAAGTAGTCACTTGCATTTGTCTATGGTGATTAGTGCTCCCTACTTCAGCAAAGGACTGCTGGCAGAAAAAGAAAAGCTGGATATACTGCCAGGATTTAGAGCACACACCCTGGAGGTCTGATGGCCTTCTATGAAGTGTTAATGATTTTGGTCTTCTACCATTCAGTGAAATGTTCTAACTAACTATACATGTGCGTCTTCCTTGTTTTAGGTAATATGTAGTATATGGAAACCAATGCAGACTGTTTCTGAAGACTTTTCTTATATTAGAAACAGTCAACATTTTTAAAAAATAGAAAAATTAATTAATGATCCATATAATGAAAATGCCATCAAGTTTTGAAAATATGTGGTTTCTCGGTTTGTAATTCAGCTGATGACAAGCTGACTAACTGATGAAAAACATGAGAGATGAAACAGTATTACTTCAGAGATACAAGGTGCCAAATCAGTTAAGATTTATTATCAGTGGATGCTCCCTTCTGTCTCACCAGAACACCCTGGTTTTGACCTTGTCTTCTGTCCACACTACATATATGCTAATTCTCACTTTAGCTCTATTATGAAGGTGGCCAACTGAAAAGCAGATATGAGGTAGAGCAAACTTTGGTTCCTAATTGTAGCTACAGGATAGCAGCAAACCATTGAGCTTTCTATCTTTTGTCTTTCAGAAGTATCCACAATACCTGCTTACCTTACAGGTGATCATTACAAAAAAACATCTCTGCTGAGCTCCAAAGCAGCTGTCTCATTTTTGTGCATAACTGTACAAAATAATAGGTTTGCAGAGGGAAGCAGCTTGTTTGTCCAGAAGAGAATGGGACCTTTGTCAATACATGCCGGGACCATTCTTTCAGAGACAGCTTTGCAGCTGGAGAATTGCCTGGCAGCAGTATGAAAGCATACATAAAAGACTGATGCTGGCTCAGGCAATTAAACCAGCAAACAGCACTTAATCTTAAACCAACATGCATCCAAATAAGCTGAGCTTCTGCACACAGCACAGTGTAGTTGACTTCTCTGTCGCAGAACTGCACAAGACATTTGGGTAGTAGGCTGTCACAGCCCACAGGGCACTAATGGGCATTTCAATCCCTGCCCAGTATTCCCAGGGGCCTCCGCTCTCCTTCTGCCCATGGGTCCTGGAGACCCATATAAGCTCAGCCTTAATTTCCTTCCTGAGCTGTGTTGTAGGTGTTCCCTTCTTTAGTCCTATCTCCCAGATGGACCTCAAAGCTATCGTGTAGCTCCTTGCCTCTCAGATGGAATAGACCCCTTGGTTCATTTGTCTTTGCCTCCATGAGAGATTTTAGACTTGCACTATTGCTTTCTTTTCAGTCCTGTTTCTGTCCCAGTCCCCTTTTGCTCCTGATAAAAGAAAGACATGCACTGGAAAATGCCTTTTTTTTGTTGTTGTTGTTGTTGGTTTTTTTTTTGTTTGTTTGTTTTGTTTGTGTTTTTGTGTTTTTTGTTGTTTGTTTTTTGTTTGTTTGTTTTTGTTTTTTTTTCTTCATAGAGGAGGTTCTGATTCTCTGATCCAGCATTTGAAGGAGAAAGTGAACTCTTCAATCAAGCTCTTTAAAGGGTCACTCAGTTGTCTGTCCAACAGGTATGAATATGGCAGACTCTTAGAGCAGAATTGAACTTCCTACCCACTGTCCAAGGTGGAGTTGAGAATGCGACCCTATGTACTGTGTTAATTTTTTAAAAAACCTATCCCTTTGTCAGCAGATTGTTCATACCAGCCTGTTATCTGGGCAGAGGAAGCTACGGAACAGCTCCTCTTTGACTCAGAACCTAGAGAGCTGAAATCCCAACCTCAGCCTTTTTGAGTTTGGATCACCTTCCTGGTGTGTTAGTCCAAGAGTCAAAGGATAACCCACTCTCTGTGATTCAAGTGCTGGCAGTCTTATTGGCAGCAACTACATAAAATAAAAGAAAAGCAATATGGCTGTGCAGAGAATGGAAATGGAGAAATGGAGAAAAAGAGAAAGGAAATTTCAGTGTCATATGTTGCAGTGCATGGGAGAGGTGATGAATTGAAAGCAAGCTATGTAGAGCTAAATCATGCTACTTTATTGGATACTGAGGGATTGCTGGCTAGTTCCTACCAAAGTACACTATGAATGTGGCATGTCTTTCACTGAAGGTCCTCATACTTCAACAGAACAGTCAAAAGCCTTTCTTCTGATTGTGACCCATAAGCTACAGGGATCTATTACCCTGGGGAGAACTATTGCATGTAAGACTTGCCCTCCTGATTAGTAAACTTGCTGTAGAAGTATTGACCTTGAAGTGTATGGATTTTTATACAATTTTCAAAAATACGCATAGCCATTTGATAGAGAAAAGTTGCATTTGTTCAATCATAGGTATATAATGAAATGACTTTATATACCTATATAAAAACATAAAAAATCTTAGTTTCAGACAGTTCAGTGTTTGCGGGTATAGTAGTTAATTACCAAGTTACTCAGCTATAATTATAATATGTAAGATGAAAGGAAAATTACCGAAGCCTTTGACATTTCTGTGCCTTGATTTGTACTTCACATGTAAAGTAGACATATCCACCCAATTTAATATTGTAAAATATTTGTATTACAAGGATGTATTTAATTTCTAATGAAGGATTAAAAATTTCCCGTGTTGAAATAATGCATGAGTGTAACAGAAAGATTCATTCTAGCCCTGGGAGATTTTAATCTCTAAATACTTGAATGTACTATAATACATACAATAATATCATGAGTCTTAGGATAATTTCCTAGTACATCTTTTCTATGTTCTTTGTAGTGGAATATACATGGTTTCATATAGTCAAAATATATGTGTTGGTGAGGTAGTCAAACAGGCATTTAGATTCAAACTGCCACATTCAGTGCTCTCTCTTGCTCTGTGGGTGTTAGGGATCTGTGCTTATTGTGGCAAGAAAGGCAGCAGGATGAAAGTCATAAATCAGCAGGAAACTGTCATTAGTGACTCTAACAATTTGTCTTTATTAGCATTGGACAGTATATTCAGAGAAAAAGGAACTGCTGTCTAAATTCTACAAACTGCATTCCTTGTAATAGTTCCAGTTTTCTGTAACAAAGTCCTAGAAAGCTTTTGGGAAAATGGATATAGAAACAGTGGCAGAAGTTCTGTCCCAGTATGTCAGTTGGTATTTTTTATCAATTAATTTCACATTACCCGTACAAGCTCATGTTTTTCTCACATAAAACTGCAAAACCTTCAAGATATATTTTGTACACTTTAAACCCTGCCTGCTACATCTTTGCTACTATGCAACAAAGGGTAAAAGATGCTTGAAGCCAGGGATAACAAACAAGTGACAGAATGATCTGCTTAAGAAACTAATGTATTGTGGGAAATCTAAACTCCCAATTTTAACCGCCTTCTTTTTTTTTTTTTTTTTTTTTCTCTCATATTCTAAGGAAATAAGTATGCAAAACCTAAAAGGAGATATTTCTGTTTGCTAAGGACAGAGCTGACTGAGGAACTCGCCTTTCAAGTGATGGAAAAGATTCTAAGAATCTTATGCCTTGTGAAATGCTTCCACGCATAACAATCCAGTAGGATTACTAGAAGTCAGGAATATTTTGTCTCCATTCTGGATTTAACTCTGAGGATTATAAGACTCTCCTGGAAATTTAGAAATGTGGGATTGGACCTTCCTTAGGTGAGAAGCAGTTTTAAAGTTGTGTTTCCTATTTTATTTTCCTTGTCCAAGTGCCGTAAGCGTTAGGCTGCTAAGCAAAAGGCAAACCACCATCTGTGATGTTTTTTGGAAAGATTACTGCTGCTTTATTGGAACTGTCCTTAAGAGATCTCTCATTCTGGATCACAATACAGCTACTGAACCTAAATTTTGAAACTAAGACATTCAAGCAAAATACATATTTTTTTGTGTTTCATGTTGTATCCTTACTTTAAATTTCAGTTAGTTGTCGGAGTTGCTTTATTCTTTCTTTTGGCAGTAGAAATGTGTTTGGAGCCATCATGATGAAGTCAGATATATACATTATAAGTGCTCATCCCCCAAATCTGGGGACATGTAGGTAAGAAAGTTGTTGGTATACTGCAGTGCAGGGTTGCTACACAGAGAGGTTTCAATGAGATGGAGAATTGGGTTGGCAGGATTATTGTGGTTCAGAAAAAGCAAATGCAAAGTCCTGCACCGGAGGAGGAACAAGCCTGGCTTAGCAGAAAAGCAGCAGAAGAAAAGGCCTTGAGGGTCCTGGTGGAAACTAAGATGAACATGTGTAGACAGTGTGCAGCAAAGAGAAACAACTGTTTTGTTGGGTTTTTTTTACTGTGCAGTGTAAGCAGGAGTGTAGGCAGCAGGTTGATGGAAGTAATTATTCCTCTATTCAGCTCCGGTCAACTTCATCTGGAGTGCTGTGCCCAGTTTTATGCTCCCCAGGGGAGGACCACTGACATGATTAGGGTGCTTGAAAGTATGTGATGTACAAGGAGGCATGGGGAGAGGTGGAGTTATTCAGTCTTAGGAAGATGTTGCTGCCTTCAGGTACAACAGGAGGGAATGCTCAAGGACAAAAGTTGCAACATAGGAATTTTTGAATAGATATTGAGGGGTGGGGTTGGGGGAAAAGTCACAACAGGTTAGTGAAACATGAAAGAGGTTATTGAGAATGGCTATGGACTTTTCATCCTTGGGGATATTAAAAGTTTGACAAGGCCCTAAGCAGCCTGATCTAAGCAGAACAATGGGTTGGACAAGACAGATGATCTTCAGATGCCCCTTCCAAACTGAATTAATCTGTCTCTATGACTCTCTAATCTCTCAGTTTCTAGATTTAGGTCTGAAGAGTTCACATGGTAAGATATGTTAAAAGATGCATGATGTAAGAAGTTAGATGCCTTGGCTCTTTTTAAAAATTCCTATGTCTATTTAGAAGCATGTTTAGGCTTCTGAGTAGCTTTAAGGCATATTTCCAATCCTTTTTCCCGTCAAACTGGTGTGTCATATTGCTGTTATCCTTCTTTTCTTGATATCCTTCTTTTCTTGAAATAGTTTCAAGTAGTAAATGCAGAGTAACCAAACTAAAGGGATCCTATTTGTGACTGTTACATGGAAAAAGCCATTGTTTTTTTTCTTCACAGTTAAATACCCAGATGATAACTGGCAATTCATATCTGGATGCTTTTGGACATTCATCTTCAAGGGATTTATTAAATTCTTGTATACAGAAAAGCTAATATTTCTGATTTGACTGGGTAGGAGCCAGTGTTACATGTGATCTGGAAAAGGACCGGATACTGAAAAGTTACTTGATTGATGCTGTTGTGTTCATATATAAATATAGAAAAATAAAAGAAGTGAGTAATGTTGCTTTGTATACTAAAGAATCTTCAGTCTCAGCCCCTGGATTGTCAGATTGCTGGTCAGAGATGTAATACATTTAAAAAAAGAAAAATAAAGGGGTCTTAATGTTAATCCAGATTGCCAGAGTTTACATTTTTTTGTCTTATTTCTGGACTTCATTGGTTTTATTTGACCTCTAATAGTGTGGAGAGCCATTTGGCTGTGAACGGGCATGTGAGCAATCCAGACAATTGCTTGACAATTGTAAGGTAGTGACCCGCAGGCATTGAGGCCTCGCCTGAGGGTTACTAAAGTTCGTGTACGTGCAGAAGCCTTGGGAAAAGTTAGCACGGAAAACTACTGAGAGAGATACGCAGAGAAGGAATGTTAACTGTAACCTTGAAGCATATGCTGTCATAGTTAACCAATCATTAAGCTGTTACTGAGTGAATCCTGTTTGGTATTTAGCCGTGTGAACAATACATGTATCCAATTAGACTTGTGTGTGTTAATGATAGACAAGTAGAGTGCCTATATATACTGAGCTATCTGCGCAATAAACTTTGGCACAGCCTGATCATATTGGTCTGTGTGCTGTGTCCGGGACTTCTGCGTCAACAAGTGGCGCCCGAACAGGGACCCTCAGATCGGCGTTGGATAAAACCGACGAGACCGACAGGAAGGAGGGGGCAGAAGCCGGTCGATATCGGGTGCTGCCCCGGCACTCGGAAGTCGCTAGCGCAAAAAGTTTGGGAATCTCGCCCTGATCAGGTGAGCGGCCGGGGAGGAGAGGGGGTCCACACTGACCAAGGAAGAGTCAGAAGTGGTGAAGCTCCTCCAACACATTCTCTCTATGAGAGCAGCGAGTTATGATGAGCCTGCCTTGAAGGCTTTGCTGTATGGAGCAAAGGGAAAGGATTTAATCCCCTCAGTGGATGCTGCCTTTCAAATCGCAACTTGGGAAAAAATAGGAGCAACGCTGTGGGAAGAGGTAAGTAAGGGATCCAAGGAGGCAAGTTAATACCCCACTGTGTGGAGACTAATTACTGACTCTTTAAAAAATAACCGATGGATGGGCCAGGGGATACGAATTTGCATCTTCCTTTATCACTTTCGCCGCCCCTGGCCTCCCTCCCCCCAGAGCCCGATCCTCAAGATCGTCAAGGGTGGGACAAATGGACAGGATTGTTAGATGAGAAAGTACAGACACTTCATGACGGACTTACAAATTTACAGCTCTCTGACACGGCTAAGTCAAAGAATGAGATAGTGGAGCCCAAACCCCCCCACCCCCACCCCCACCCCCCCACCCCTCCGAACCTCCGCCAGTTGCTGCCGCGGCTGCGGAGGCTGAGGATGGCGATGAAGGCAATCCTTTTGCCCCAGACCCTGTTAATCCCGAGAAAAAGCCTACTCTCAGATCACCTGAAACCTACAGGAGAAAAATGTTTTAATTGCACTTGATAACACTGAAACTCCAGAACACGTTAATGAGGAGCCTGAGCATTTTCATCAGACTGTTGTTGCTGCTCCTGAGATTCTGATGCCTGATAATTCTGATGCTGACCTGGATAGTCCTTTTGACCCGAGACCTGTTCATCCGGAAAAGAAGCCTGATTTAGATCCCCCAGATCCCCATGATAAATGGGCAGTTATAAAGGGAAAAGTAAGATGGGTGGGGGATGCAGATGTATTGTGTGCTTATAGTCTGTCTGTGATATTCATGTACTAAAAGTTAGCAAATGTAACTACGTCTGTGTTTCTATCGACCCTTGCAGACCTTTATAGATACTGTTGGCCACTTCTCCCGATGTAGGCTGGCCACCTGCATTGGAATGAGTGTGCATTTTGGTCAGTATAAAAGCCCAAGCCTCATGCGATGTGAGGGAGGCAGAGCCTCTGCGGGGACGCCCGCTGAGATTGAGCCTGCCACCTTGCACTGCGATGATGCTGCTCGGAGCTGGTTTCCTGATTGTCTTCACAGGGTCATTGCAACTACATTTTGTACGTGTGACCATGTAGTGGGAGTAATGATTGTCTGCATTTTGTGTTTCACATATTGTAGTTGTGTGGAGTGTGTTTGTGGGATCCCATGAATGTGTGTGTATGTGTGTGTCTGTTGAGGGCAGACAGTGTTCTGTGTATTTTTTGTTATTGGGTTAATGTAAAAGTTTTTAATGGGTAGCAGATTAACATTTTGGGCAAGAAAGGGTTAATAGAAAAGTGGTGCTCCCTGCAGAGATTTATGGTTGCTGCTCAGCAGGCTGGCAGCTGTAGCTGCTGCTGGGCAGGCAGGCCTTTGTAGCTGCTGCTGAGCAGTCCTGCTTAGTGTGTTTAAGTTAACCTAGGGGAGAATCCAAGCTTTACCAACCTCCACCCAAACAGCACCAGGGTGGCAGACACAGAAAAGAAAAGGAAAAAAAAAAAAAGGTAATGACGCAGCAAACTCCTTGACTGTTAACACGGTGCAGTTTGCTTCTGCATCTGCTTCACGTTCCTGTTTCATCAGAATGCCTTTGCTTTAAGGAATCATTTTTAGCTTGACTTACTTCTCGAGAACTGATGGCATGGGGGAAGGGATATATTTGTGTTCTACCTACAGGTCCATGGAGGCTGCCTGCAAAGTTTCTCAAGCCTTGTCATGAGCTGGATGGACAAGCGGAAAAACCCAATGCCTTAGCTACAGGAGCTTGAATGTGTGTGCATGTAAAGTAGCTCTTATTAGAGGCTGTGATTTTGTGTATAACACCACCTGTACTTACTAGCCAGTTGCTAATAAGAAACTACACCTTGTATTGTATGGATTTGTCACTTGTAAAAGAGATCTTAGCGCATGCAAATTTGCAGCAGCGGCTAGAAGATGATAAGGCAAAACCCGCAGAAGTTAAGCTAACAGGAAGAGGTTATATGTTTGCTTACAGATCAAGGCATTCGGTGGATACCGGCTCGTTGGATACGGCCTGGCGAAACTCAGCAGAAAGCATCTCGTCTACAGCAGAAGATGTCAGTGATGATTAAGAACCTGTTAGTGGTTAAGCTGTTAATTTTGCTCTTTGTATATAATTCTGTATCTCTGTTACACGAAATTAATCCTAGAAAAAATTTGTGGGTAACATGGGCCAGTGGGAATGGGGTGTCAGAATTTTGTCTTGCTATGGCATCAGCCACAGATCCATTTCAAACATGTCTAATAGGAATACCTGGGTATAATGAGAACAGCTTTAAGGCATTTTCAACCAACAATTGCAGTAAGTCGACAAATGTTGCAAATTGCTCAGCAGAATTGATATCTGGATTGAATAGGACACTCCCTTGGGATCCACAAGAATTAAATTTAATGGCATCGCAAGCAATTGGGAATAGCTCACAAAACTGGACACAAACCTGCATAATGTTTGGATGCAAATATGCAGGCTGCCCATATTCAGTCAACTCACCAGATGTTTCGCCCAAAGATAGCACCTATTGGTACGCTAATGAATATTGTGGAATAAATGATACGGCTGGGAAGGCAACAGCCTTTAAGGCATACGGATCTACTCACCGGCCTGAGTCAGTGCCCCTCCTTTGGAATAACAAATCTGCCAAGGCCCTACCACCAGATGTCTTTTTAATCTGTGGGGATAGGGCATGGCAAGGAATACCGAAAGACATTGTTGGAGGGCCATGTTATTTAGGTTCACTGACTATTTTTGCACCAAAGTTTACAGAATTGAGTAATCTTAGTCATATTCTCCGCTCTAGATCTAAGTGATCAATAGGACTCACCCCTGATTGCAATGACAATGTTCAATTACTGAGCAGAGCTGCTCTAGTAGCTCTGTCACTATTTGTCCCTGGAGCGGCTGCAGGAAATGCCCTAAGAACAGCAGCCCAGCTAGCTTGTTGGGCAGAAAAGCAGGCTAATGTAACTACTGCCGTTCTCAAAGAATTATTAATGGATCAAAATAGCTTAAGACACTCTCTCCTGCAGAACCACACAGCCATCGACTTTTTGCTGTTGGCACAGGGTCATGGCTGTGAGGACTTTGAAGGTATGTGTTGTGTGAATCTGTCTGATCACAGTAAGAGCGTTCACAAACAATTGACCTATCTAAAAGGACACTCACAAAAAATCCAACAAGATGTGAATCCTTTAGATGACTGCCTCCGCAACAGTTTTTCAGGATGGGGAATAGGGACTTGGATTCAAAATTGGATAATTATTGCTTTGAAGGTTTTAGGCATTATATTACTAATTTTGTTTGCTTGCACCATTGTATTTACTATACTGAAGAAATTTGTAAACAGAATGCTAGATCAAATCTGGATTGCTCAAAAACAAGAAGAGGGTATTGTGGAAGCATTCCTTTCAGTTAACGGACATGTGAGCAATCCAGCCTTTGAATGAGAGAACTCCACTGGTAAGAAATTTCTTTGGCTGATCCCTCACTGCCACTAGCATCTTCAACATGCTGCTGCGCCCTGTAGTATATATATACTGCTAACGTAAATCTGTATGTGCTTTGCCATAGTAGTGACTTGTTACTGAATGAAGCAGGTGAACCTCTGCACTGACAACAAGGTGCCACAACTGACATTGGCCAAATACCTCCTATCACAGTCAAGGGCAAGACTGGGTTGGCCTCTGTGTTTGCCACCAAGAAGAACCTTTAGCTCCGCTGCTGGCTGCAACCCAGCAGGCGTTGAGTGGTGGGGACACATGCCATGCCAGACCTTGATGTGAGGGATGGCCTCTCCTGTTATCAGAGAACTATACAGGAGAGAAAGGCAGGCCAAGCAGCCTGTGGTTGGCATATGTTGGAGATATGATCTATCCTCTGCTCAAATAGGGTTGTCTAAAGCAGGTATTATATATAAAAACACCCAAGGGAAATGTAAGGATTTTCTTCAAACAGTTTGCAAAGCGTAATTTGTACAAAAGCTTTTGAATTTGTCTAGTTTTGATTCTCTTTCTGCAGTACAGCATTTGTGACATCTAACAGATGATCCCTTGCCCAAACCACCAGTTCCATATAAAGACCTACATGATAACGAGTGGAAAGGACCAGAACCATATCAAGTTATAGAATGTAACAAAGGATGTAATGTGACTGCAAGACTAAAGCAAAGTGTGCAAAATGATTCCAGTGGAAGTTTGTTATGCTGTTTTTAATGGCAATACGTATGTGACTAAGTTAACACAAGTAGAAGTAAATTCTTTAAAAATATAGTTTTGCAGAATTGTAAGGCTTTAGATATATTAACAGCTCAAGTAGACAGAGTATGTACTTTAATTAATGAATCTTCTTGTAGTTATCTTGATCAGTCTGGAAAGACCTTGAAAGATGTTAAAGAAATTTGGAAGCATGCGAAAGTACTTCATGATGTCTATCAGAACGATAAAATTCCTTGATTAGATGCCCTTCTTACATCTTGGGACTTTAATGGTTGGCTCACATCTCTGATTAAAGGTATTGGAATGATTTTGGTAGTAATCTTGACCATAGTTATGATTGTACCTTGTATTTTGCAATGTATTCGTGGTATGATTGAAAACCTGGTAAAACAGCTTTGGCTCATTCAAGAAAAGAAAAGGGGGAGATGTGGATGATTTCTTGTTAGAGAATGGACATATGCCTGCTCTGAATGAAAGCAAGTATGTGCAGCTGGCCATGTAGCAGGGGTAACTCCTGGTTACCTCTGTGCAGCCGACCGTGGAAAAGAAGCAACTCCCGGACAGTTAATGAAGCAAGAATGCAGGCCTGGAAGATAAGAAGGAGCTAAGATAAGAAGCTTGCTGAATTGGACTGTAAATTTCGCTTGCTTACAAAAACCACACTTTAGGTTCTCACAAGTGCAAAAGTTACAAGTACTCTCAGAATGGGATTGGTTTCAAAAGTCGTTACAGGGTTGGGGTATTAGTAGTTGGCTAGGAGTAGTAATCAAACAAGGTTTAACAGTTTCAACAGTATTGATTATTATTGTTTTAATCTTTTGCTGTTTGTGGAAGTGTATTGTCAGTATGCTATTTCGTGCTGTGAATCGGGTCTGGATTGCTCAAAAACAAAAAGGGGGATTTGTGGAGAGCCATTTGGCTGTGAACGGGCATGTGAGCAATCCAGACAATTGCTTGACAATTGTAAGGTAGTGACCCGCAGGCATTGAGGCCTCGCCTGAGGGTTACTAAAGTTCGTGTACGTGCAGAAGCCTTGGGAAAAGTTAGCACGGAAAACTACTGAGAGAGATACGCAGAGAAGGAATGTTAACTGTAACCTTGAAGCATATGCTGTCATAGTTAACCAATCATTAAGCTGTTACTGAGTGAATCCTGTTTGGTATTTAGCCGTGTGAACAATACATGTATCCAATTAGACTTGTGTGTGTTAATGATAGACAAGTAGAGTGCCTATATATACTGAGCTATCTGCGCAATAAACTTTGGCACAGCCTGATCATATTGGTCTGTGTGCTGTGTCCGGGACTTCTGCGTCAACACTAATAGGATTATTGAGAAGATTAAGAAATCATAGGGTATCTGAATATTAAAAATCCAGTTCCCCCAAGAGGATTTAAATCACAATTCCTAGACTAGCACACTGTTTGCTGTTCCAGCAGATGGAGAATCCTGGTTGTGATATGGAGATTAAACTGCTGAAGTAGAGTTTTAATTTTGGTGGCATTTCCTCATAAGTCATTCCTTATAAAACCTGTTTGCTAAATGAAATTAAGCTCCATAGAGTGTTTTAAAGGAGGGTTCAGAGGGTTTAAAAATTACCTGTATTTCATAAATGAATTTGCTTGCTTTCTGTAGCTGTAGTGCAGGAGATAAGAGTAAGAATCTGATACCTCAACAGAATCTCAGTCTGGGGATGTTTCAAAGAGGTAGGTCTCTGAATCTAAAGGCTACGAATATGCAGTTATTGTCATTACCCTGCAATATTTCCAAGCCCCTTGATAGAGAAAAGATGTACAATTCATCTAACTGTAACGCTATAAAGTATAGATGCGTATATCTTAGCTAGTCACCCTTAAGTCCTCTTCACAACCAGTGCAGAGAAACAGGCACTTTTAGGTCACTGTTCTTCTTATCTTAGAGCCAACATTTAAAATGGGAGAGATGTCTGTGTTGTTACCATCAAAAGTTAGGAGACACAAATAATACTGAAGTTGACAGCTCCCATTTAAAAAACATCTTGTGTAATCATACACCCCCAAAGCTACCAATGAGTAGAGAAATGTAAGGGCTACCCAGGAATAAGCTTTCCTTTTAGTACTCAGAATGTATTAATGGGAATTAAAAGACTTTCGTGACTTCTAATTTGCTCTGCAAAATCTATTTATTTTAGAAAATAGAGAAAGACAAAATATCTTTGTCGAGTCATTCTGATATGACCCAAATACGTCCAACTGGTGCCACTCTGCAATATTTTTCTGTTCAACTTTATTGATAATTAATTTACTTGGCTAGAACACAAGCCAGGTACCAGTTCGAAGGCAAACTCACTCGCCTGTAATAGAGCATGTAGACCACTTGATGGAGCCATTAGAAGTAAGCTAGCTGGCCTACCTCTTGCTGTGTGATTGCTCCACTGAATCCTGAGTTTATGTAGCAGCGTCTAAAACATACATATAAAATATGGCAATGCCCTTAAAGAGGGGGGAATAAAGCTCCCATTGCCTCTTCTACAAATTTAGTTCCAGCTTCTACCAACTCCACTGGACCTTGTTATAGTGAAGTGACTGGCCATACCAAGGTGTCAAGCATACAGATATTTTCTAAACTTTGCTCAGACCAAAAGCCACTCATACAGGTGTTCACTTGTAAATAATGAAAAATAATGGTAAATAATGATATGAATGGACATTGCTGGGTGAAGCATTCTCTTGTATGCACCACGATTCTGCATTTATGTTGTTTCTAACACACTTGACAAAATCTTGACAGCTATATGCATCCAATTTACACAAGGGCATTTTTTAGTTCACCGAAATGGATATGGACTGAACCAAAACATATGGAATAAGAGCTACATCTTAGAAAGAGGACATATCTTAAATGATTGCAAGAGGAATTCAAAACACCTCTTCACACAATATATTTTAAAACAAAACTACTTTGAGTAATATTTACTGCAATACTTTTCTGATTTGGAAAACATTCAATTGGAGGCAGACCAGATTTAATTTATTTTTGATTTACAGGTTTGGGTTTGGGGTATAATTTGGATTTAAGTAGTCATATTACAGTGAGATGCATAATGAATTATTGTGAATTACATGAGTTGATGAACACCCTGACTTCTGTGTTACCAACGAAACTGACCAAAACAAAACTGCTATTTCTCTATGACTACAATGAAATATTGTAAGGACTGTCATTTTTCTTTAGAGCGCAGATGTTTATATTGAAAAACAAATGCTGACCTCTAATGTTGGCTCATTCTGTAATAATTATCTCTTAGTACTGCACTATATTTAATAATCATCATAAAATCTTTATAATCATCATCAATGCACCATATTAATACACAGAATTTAATTGTTTCATAGTTTATGTACCATCATTTGACAATTTGTGCTTAAAGCAAAGATTCAGCCATTAAGGGAAAGCAGGCAAAAAAAAGACCCAAAGGAAACCATGGGCAAAATATTGCCTAATTACAATATTCCATACTGAGAAAATGAACTTCATTTTTTTGGAAAGGTTTTCTCATGCCTCATGGTAAAGAGAAACATAATGAAAATGTACATATGTATAAAAGAATACATTAAAGGAAAGAACTTTGTGTAAATGCATAAATCTCAGTGAAATGAATTGAAGGGACTAGTACCATTATTGTCATGGTTTACCATCTTTTCCATCCGTTCATCTGTTTTTTCTTGCCGTTTTTTTCTCACAGTTCATAATCCTGCCCACAAGCATAGTATAATTAGAGATTATTAGACAAATATACTGCCTACTGAGTTATTTGCAAAACTTCTTGCCTTGACCTGATTTGTGAGTGGATATTTGTTTCCGAAGCAACTCTGTATTCTTAATAACAAATATTCTGTGACATTCCATACATCCAAGATTGCTTACAGCTATGGTTTATATTATATTTAAAAAGCATGTAGACAAATCCCATAAAAAAAAGGTTTCATTGGTATTTGGTTTTATACCATCAGTAGTTCTAATTATTCCATGGCTGCAAAATCAAAATGATGCATGGTAATATTAAGCAGTTATAGCAATTAAGGAAACATGATAGAATTGCTTAGACTGGAAGATGAACTTTATAAAAGTTTAATGTCATAATGAAGTAGTTTAATTTTTAACCTCACAAATTTCTCAACCCTACACTTAAGTCAAGAACATACAAGAAGTAACACAGCAATAGCCATGAAAGTTGTTAAAAAATATTCCATGCTGTCAATATGGCATTAATTTGTATGTTTCTGATGATTTTAAAAAAGCTTTTTAGGAGATTTTTATGTTAATTTCCTGAGTTTTGAATCCTTTATTGCTGTTTCTGGGGCATAAGAAAATGTTTATTTTACTTAGTTTCTTTTTCATTTGAAAAATACCTATTCTTTTCTATATGCTGACAGGATTGAAATTACCCAGAAACTGTTTTAGTTTTGCTGGTTTTAGGTTCATTCAGTATGCAAAACAGTCACCCAAGAAGTCCTGATGTGAGATGTTTTAACTGTGAGATCTGTTTGAAGAGAACTGTGCTAGGAGCAAAGGGCACTGATAGCACGAAAGATTTTCAGTACTCTGGGCAAAGCAATAAAGCCATTTGGGCAAAATAAACTGATGTAGGAAGTTGTTTACATTACAATCAAAGTTTCATTTGTATCAGATGACTCATAAGATGTGGTGCACTTGTTTGCATAGCAACAAGCAAAATGAACTTCCAGCCTGAAAGCTTTTCAAAGCTCTTCCACAGAAGTATTGGGGTCTATTTGGGAGCTCATTAGAGCTCTAGTAGCGTCCCTAAACTTGTGCAATGGAGCCTGATTTGGATAAAGAATAATAAAGATTTTTAACAGTGAAAGTTTATCCTCCTTAGATGATTTCATGAAGATTTGTTCAGTGCTTAAATAACAGAGGATATTGTTGAGTTAAAGATTTCTCTTTTTTTTTTTTTTTTTTTTTTTGCTACTGGCAGTATGTTTTATAGGATGCAAAAAAATCCCTTTCCACTGCTTTTGCTGACACTAAGTCAAGAAATTATCCCACTCACAGACATGAGGAACAGATTTTTCTGGGAACTTAGAGCAATGTCAGAACTCCTCATAATGGGAATTCTGGCCAGCTGTAAATTGCCTGCTTTAGAAAGCCACTTTCTCCTTCAAAGATTTTAACTTTTCACCTCATTTTGGTTAAGCTGCTTTTGCTGACCATCAACCTTGTTCCAGAGGCTACTCTTTGTTGTCTTTCTTCACCATATACCATCCTGTCAATGGTTCCCACTTTCACTGTTCCTTCTGCCTACCCTGAAGCCTGTTTTCCTGATTTTTGGACTACAGCACACATGACACAGTCTACATTTGCTTTTCACAGATGCAAAACTGCAAGAACTCTATGTATTTATCCCAATAGTTCTATTCACTGTCTTTTATCCCAAGGTTCATTCAGAATGTCATTCCAGAAAGGATCATAGGTTCCAGTCTGTACAGCTGGTCCTCCCTTTGATGTCTTTCTGTCCCCTTGACTGTGTGAAGCAATGATTTCTTTAACATAGTAACTGGAGTAAAGGAAGATGCCTAACTCCTCTACCCCTTTTCTGGCTACAAGCAGCTACTTCCCTCTCCTGGCTCCACTTTCAAAATCAAATAAGTGAAGAGCACCAGAAAATTGTTTTCAAAGATGATAGTGATTTTCCTTTAAGTAAAAATCCTGATTAATGTTAGATTGCATAAAACACATGCTTTTTTGGAGACATAGCATGGTAAGATAAATAGCTGATAAAAGATACCTTCTTAAAACTGCGTACCTCTACTGGTGGCAAACATTAACGCATGTTTTGCTGGATCCTGAAAGAGCTCTCAGACATGAAATATCCAAGACAATGAATGTTTGGCTCTTTTCAGTCTGATATAGTTCATCACTGTTCAATACAGTTTCAGATTAAATAAATGTCAACTCTTAATTCCTGGGGGGAATTAAGGGAATGTAAAAGGATACTGGAAGCAGCAATCTGTGAGGAGAGCTGGGTTTCAAACTCAAACAAGGTAGACCTGTGGGTAACTCCAGTGAGAAAAAGTGTATTTGTTGCTTCATATTAGATTTACTTCCACTAACGTATACAACTCTATCACACTGAAGCATAATGGGTATGTTAGCATTCTTGTCCAGTGCCTTTTTTAAAAAAGTAATGACTTCTCAGTCTTTTTCAGTTTGTTTTAGACTGAAAAAATAGAGCTTTGTGACAGCTTGGCAAACACGTAAATGATCTAGTCATTTGCCTGACCATATGGCACAAATGGATTTAGCGTGATGTCTCAGCTCAATGAAAGGTTGGAGCAAATAAACTTCAATTGTGCAATATTAATTACAATTTTACTAGTGTTTTGCAACACTATATTTGAACTCAAAGGAAGTACTTGAGAAACGTACTAGTTTCTTAGGATATTTCCTCTTGCCTTGCCAGCTACATTGAACCTTCTAGCATACTCTTCTAAAACTAGATGCTCAGAATTTGCGTGTACATACCTGGAATTATTGATCAGTGCTTTTATTTATTTATCCTAAAGTAATGCATGCCTAAAATTACAATTTAGTGATTCTTCTAAACAAAGCAATCAAATGTTCTTTCTTTATTCCACCACTTTCAATTTCCTTGCAGAAAAATTGGTATCATTATTTTATTAAAATCCAAAACCAAAACTGGCTTTGACTGTAATGAGAGTATTTCACAGGGAAAAGTGGATTTAAGGGTAGCTTAAAATATATGCATATCGTAAAACTCAGCGCAAACAACTAGAACTTTAATGAAAACTGATTTTAAAAAATACATTGCAAGAGTCAGTCTTAAGGAAGACTTTAGTAAAAATAAGTACTGTGCTGTGAATGCAAGACTCTTTAGTATTCAACCAACCCTCTCAGAACATGATCATTTACTGTAATTAATTACATTTTCACATAATTTTCTGTAAACTACTAACATGAGGCAAAGTGTGTAGTATACAATTGTCAATTTCCCTATGATTTAACAGAGACAATTTGTAAAACTAACAATGCATACTAATTTTTTTTTATTCTCTTTTTTTTTATTATTTTTATTAAAAGGGGACTATTGAATTAGAGAACCAGTACCTCGCACTCTGGTATCAAGGAAATGAAATACATCCTTTGGAGTAACTAAACTGTAGGTTTCAGAACACAGCAGAAGTGATCCCTGAAACACAGATTAATTGGATGCTGATGATTGCCTTGTTTCAAAATATTAATACATGCTTTAGAATATGAAGGACTTTTCTACAACTGTCTCTTTGCAATGGTTTGGAAAGGAAATTAGTGTACGCCCATTAATTTTGAACTCTCCCCAACTTTTTGATCTAGGAAATCTCTCAGCTCAGCTTCTGGTCAAGATTACAAAGCTGTAACAACGATGGGTTTGTTTCAGATTTCAGAGATTCCTGGTGGCTGAGTAGGACTGAACCAAGTATCTATCAGTTCTTGAGTCAATAGTTAATTGTTAATAGCTAATAGCCCACTGTCTGCTGATTCACAAGGTAGAATTATGCACTAAAATACAGAACAAACATAAAATCTTTTTATTTGAAGTTAGTAGAAAGAAATGAAAAGAGTGGACACTTACTAGCAATGAAATGAAAAGGTGTATGATGCATGAAGGATAAGGAAAGAACTAAAAAAGTAAGACATTTTACGGCATGAGAGGAAAAGGTAGTGGTTTTTTTAGGAATTAATATTAGAAATGCACCTTGAAGCCTAGCCAAAAGAAAAAAGAAATCACTTTAAAGGAAAAGAAATCTCAACAGAAAGTTTATTTTAACCTCTTTTTTAGGGATTATCTTCCATGCTCTGTTTAGAACCTCTCTATCTCAGTATGCTTAGAATTGCTAGGAAGCACCTAGCCCTATGCAAGTGGCAAGGTTTAGTGAACAAGTGCTTAAAATCTTTGTGGGTTAAGATTGTGTCGTTGTAGGCAATCACTGTATTCAGGCAAAGAGGTAGAAACTGGGGAGTTCAAACTGGAGATTGATAGCTGAAATGACTCCAGTTTTAAGATAGGGCATATGGAGGAGAGTTTTCACATTTCAGGCAGATTTGTGTACTCCAACGCAAGGTTAGAATATGGATCTGGTCAGTGAACAAAAGCCCGAGATGTTTTGGGAATTCAGCAGGTGCAATCCCTTATAGCAATCTGTGCAATGGCCATGAAGGAGCAAAGGGCAAAAGTAGTCACATGGGGGAAAAAGTTGATGATGTAATGTAGGAGAAAGCCCAAGTGTTAAGCATATGCATTGAGAAGATACAAAAACAAGTACTATGAAATCCAGAAAATTTGCAGTTTGCAACACAAAACAATGCAGAGGTGCAGAAAGAGTTTGAAACAGTTGAGAGCATCAAATGAGGACAATTACAGACCTCGGATACATATGCAATCTTCTGAATAAACATGAGAAAGAAACAGTGTTAAAAGGACAGAAGATGTTTAAGGCTTTTGAAAGAGTCCTGAGAGGAAAATAAAAAAAAAAAAAGAAAAGAAGAGGGGGTTGGAGAGGGAGAAGAAGAAGAGTTGTGTTCTGAAGAGCAGAAGTAATAATGCAGATTTCGAAGGGACAGTTTTTCTTCTATTTCAGATCTTTCATAATAATGTCTATAGGCATTGTAGGGAAACATGAAAAAAGGTGCCTCAGATTGTGTCATGACATGTAAAATGTCAGCTCAGTTTGTATTGTGTTCAGTGTTTACATGCATCTCTGAGTTCTGATGGGCTATTAGCAGTGCTGAAGTGTTAGCCCCACATAATGAGCAATGAGCAGCCTTTAAAGAGTCTGGGGCTGCCTGGAAGCTTGGACATCACATTATGGTGTTTTCATTAATGTCATACACCACATGTTTATATAGCTGCTTTGTAACAAAAAACTCTAAACAAACAAACAAACTAAACACTGAAAGGGTTTCTGGAAAGAGAAACTGTTTGATTTGTTGGGGTTTTTTTTAAGAAACTGAATTGTCACTGAATTTGCCACTGAAAATGATTATACACTTTAAGTACAAAGAATCAAACGCAGATATTAAAGAGGATTAGGAAACAGAAGAAACAAACAAAAAAATTAAGCTCCTAAGAGTGTAATACTACAAGACATTACTGATAAATCTCTGAATATATCAGTTTGGTATTTTTGCTGACATTTCAGATTTGTCTCAAGAAAATAATACCTCTAGTCATTGTTCAGATACACTAAGGTAAAATTAACAAGGGGCTGTCAAAGATCCGAAGCTCTAAGTCTAAATAATTACTCTAATTATATGTATTCATGTACATTTTTAAAGACAAATGACATAGGAATTTTTAAAAAATATATTAAGGTGACATATTATTTAATGAGTTCTGTGAATACTGAGTATACACTTGTGTTATGCTCCTCTAACAGCTGAAGAAAGCCAGTGCTATGTGTCCTGGGTTCAGCAGTAGCAGTCATTTTTCTCCTTCTTAGTAGCTGGTGCAGTGCTGTGTTTTTGACTTTCGGCCTGGGAACAGTGCTGATAACACTGATGTTTTCAGTTGCTGCTCAGTAATGTTTACTCTGACCAGCGAGGAGGGGAAGCCGTGAGGAAGCAGAGACAGGACACCTGACCCAAACTAGCCAAAGAGGTATTCCATACCACAGCAAGGAAGGGTTAGATCACTACTCACGTTGGGCTGGGTATTGGTCAGCAGGTGGTGAGCAATTGTGTTCTCTTCCCTTGTTACTTCCCTTATCATTATTATTATTGGTGGTAGCAGCATTGGTTTGTGTTATACCTTAGTTACTGGACTGTTCTTATCTCAACCCATGGAAGTTACATTCTTTTGATTCTCCTCCCCATCCCTCCAGGAGTAGGGGGGACAAAAAGGGGAGAGCGAGTGAGCAGCTGCATGGCTGAGTTGCCGACTGGGCTTAAACTACAGCACTATGATAGCTGAAAGTTTGAATTTCATGTAGAGTGAGCTGAGTGAAAATGTTTGCACTTAAACTGGTGAGAATCACTTATATCTGGGAAGTCTTGTTTCTAACAGCAAAGTGGAGATAAGTAGGAAAATTCCCTTCTTCAAACTTCAAATCAAATAAATAAATTTATTTCCCACTGTCCCAGATCAGGGATATTTTGAGTGTAGCCAACTGGAGAAAGCGTTTTAATATAGGACTACCATAGTAAGAGTGTAATCAGTGAATAGAGTACAGTGCAGATGACCCAGAGAAAGAATCAAAAAGTTGAAGACATTACAAACTCCAGGACCATCCCTAAAGTTTTGGGAAGTGTCTCCTATTGTGGTCTAACACTGCAGTGATGGTTCATAACTTAGGAAGGATTATATTTATATATGATCATGAACAAAATTCTGGTGTAATAACCATCAACTTTCCCTGATTTCTGGAATTAAGAAAAACTAAGAAAAAAAGATAAGAAAGAAAAAGGAAAGGGAAGGGAAAGGGAAAGGGAAAGGGAAAGGGAAAGGGAAAGGGAAAAGGAAAGGGAAAGGGAAGGAAAGGAAAGAAATGTTCATGTAGTGGTTATGCTTTTGTTAATTTGGCTGCTACCTGTAAATAGAATGTTAGCTGTGTAGTAGTAAATTCTTTTTTTTTTTTTTTCCTCCTGGCTTTTAAAAAGAAGCAAATGAAAAGGCCAGAAAGGTCAATACAGGAAGAGCTACAATAAGTTCTCAATGCAAAAGGGTCATGCAAAAGGCCTAAACCAAAAACTATGAAGGGCTATATATATTACAAAATGAAGTTAAGCCACTGTGAAATAAAGGAGGGGCAAGCACAGACAGAGAGTGGCAGGAAGATTGCAACAGAGGTTAAGATAAATTATAAGAAATGCTTCAAGTAAATAGAGAACAAAAGGTCAGCAAGGGAGACGACAGGAACTCTAACAGATAAGAATAATTTATTGACATAAGGGTAGACAATGCTGGGAAGAAACAGATGAATCCTTATTTCAGTGTTCACTGAGAACGCCAGGGAGCAGAAGCTGGCAGGGATAATAGACATGCTTCCACCTATCTTCTGCTGGGAAAGAAGAAACACAGATAGAAATGAGGATTCCTTAAGAACAGGTCACCAAATTACAGCTGCCATATCCCTGTGCACTATCTCTCCAGCTTTTTATAAGGGTCTTCTTTGTATCTCAAACCATGCAATAGACTCTCACAATGTTTTTCTTATCTCTCCATTTGCACAAGTGAGCTCTAGCACACAGTGGAAATTTGCCAAAGAGGATCAAATCCCTTCAATTTTTAACTGCAGTAGTTTTTCCCCATCTACCTGCATCTTACTTCTGCAGTACAGAAGAGTGACTGCTTCCACAAATTACAATCTGTCTTCATAGTAGTCATGGACTGCTTTCAATGAATTTGGCAGACCACATTAAAAGAGAGTGTTTCAAGAAAGATGCCACACAGAAAACAAACATTAAAAACTGTCAATGATTGCAGACTAGATGAGGTCCATGATGTTATTCAGAGGGAAGACTGAAAAATAAACCCTGAAGCCAATGATGATATCAAATATATTTCAGTATACGTGTAAGGAGTTATTTATGATGGATTTCAGTTTTGAAAGATGTAGAGAAAATGTCTACATTTCGTTGTTTCTTATAGTATGAGAAGATCAGAATTTTGGGTATTTGCTGAATTCTTACTGTAACCTGCTCAAGCCATAGAAATGCCACTGAAATAGGTGCAATATAATTATGTTAAATGTCTCTTCATCACTAAGGATTCCTGGAAATATTGTACTCTAATGTCAAAAAAGGTGATAAACTAACGGCTTATAACATTAGGCAAATTCAATACCAGGTCAATAAACTGAGCAGAATCTTAATATTCTAATATAAATAAGCATGGTAGGCCTATTTCATGACTAAAAATCAGGGAGCAAACAGATTATTTTAAATGAATTCTAATACTGCATTCAGTATGTTAAGTCACTTGCTTTGTTTTGTTTTGTTTTGTTTTCTGGTAAACATGAGATTGCATTTTCCCACCTATTTTTATTAAGAGAACTTTTTCTATAATGTTTGATCTTGTGGTTTAACCCCATCTGGCAACTAAACTCTACACTGCAGCTCACTTTCTCTCCCCTGCAGTGGGATGGGGGAGAGAACTAGAAGAGTAAAAGTGAGAAAACTCATGGGTTGAGATGCAATTTAATAGGTAAAGCAAAAGCCATTCATGCAAGCAAGGCAAAACAAGAAATTCATTCACCACTTCCCATCAGCTGACAGGGGTTTAGCCATCTCCAGGACAGCAGGGCTCCATCACACATCATGGTGACTTGAGAAGACAAACACCATCACTTTAAATGTGTCCCCCCTTCCTCCTTCTTCCCCCAGCTGTATATGCTGAGCATGATGTCACATGGCATGGAATATCCCTGGGGTCAGTTGGGGTCAGCAGCCCCAGCTGCATCCCTTCCCAACCCCTTGTGCACCCCCAGCCTGCTTGCTGGTGGGGTGAGGGGCAGAAAAGGCCTTGACTCTATGCAAGCACAGCTCAGCAGTAACTAAAACATCCCTGTGTTACCAGTACTGTTTCCAGCACAAGTCCAAAACATAGCCTCATATTAGCTACTAGGAAGAAAATTAACTTTACAAGTCACCAACGTTACGAGTTAACACTAGGAACTTAGTTTTCAATAAATAATGAAAAATAGCTGTTGAAAAGAATGAAGGATACATAAGTTATTCAACTATTTCAAAGCTATGGCATACTTAAGTTTTCATTTATTTTCCATTTTTTTCTGTTCAGTTCTGACTTCACTTCTATAAGCTATTCCTCCTGTTCTTACTTATTTATTGTGTAACCAATATTTGCTATACCACCTAGGTTGTCTATTAGATCTCAGAAGTATTTTATTTGACTTCTGGGTAAATTTTATCTTCACTGTGAAGCAACTCTTGGGCTCTGTGCTGCCTTCTGAACTTTTCTGTTGTCTATTGTACAGGATTCCTAAAAACCTATTACAGTAATACAGAAACTGAAATGCAATACTGGTGTAACTGGCAAAAGCTAGGGTATGCTAAAACCCCAATCTCACTATACTTTAAGTTGTAAAAACATGTATAAGTATCAGTGATCATGGATACTGATTTAGCCTTGCAAAAGCAGACCTTTGTGTGTTCAAAGTGGTTATGTTTCTAGATTTAGGACACAGAAAAATTTTGTGTACACATTAACTTGAGTCAGTGTTCAACGTTTTGAAGAGCAAAATAATCTCAGAGGGGTCACTTCCAGAAATTAGAATTAAAAACTACAAAGAGATTCAGAAAAAAAGAATAAATCTGTTTTAATATTTTCCAATTTATACTTAAGATATTACTTGTGGGCATCATGAAAGAAGTGACTGCTGGATGTGGCTTCATACAAAAGCTTATCTTCCATAGGTTGCTGTTTGTCTTCTGTGTGCTGGTTAATCATGCTGCCCTTATGCTTTGGGGAATGACAGAAGAGATTGCAGCCTGCAGAAGGAGGGGTTTAGTGGGTCCTGTAGTGAATGCCAGTCAAAACCAGTAAATCTGTCTCAAAATTGAGTACTTTAACCTGAGATCTACCACCACCCCTCATCTCTTTAAGAAACATGAAATAATAGTTTTTTCTCTCCTGTATTGGTTGTCAGCTGAAACGCTTGCTCTGGTTTTAGGCACCCCATTTCCAGAACATTGTGGACTAATAAGAAAGCTCAGTAGAAAGAAGCAGAATTAATCTGATTTTTAATATAAAGGAAAAATAAGCACCTGGACTTTTCAGTCTTGAGATGAGAAAGTATGGCAGGATGCACAGCCACAGCGAGGGGAGCAGAAAAGTAGTTGTTTTAAACACTGGGCTCAGAGTTAAGCCACAGAAGAGCTGTGTCACCTGTAAGCATCTTACAAAGGAGCCAAGGTGTCAGAATCAACGTGTGTTACCATGCATACTTGGAAATCAGTGGAGTATGGAGGACATGGGTGTTAGAGACAGGATGGATACTGCTAAGGACAGCAGAGGTGGGAGCAAGAACTTCACTGGGGCACCAGTGAATCACAGGCAAAATCATGTTCTAACATCCTGTGAAGTTTGTAGAAAAACTTTTTACGTGTTGAAAGGAAATCAGTTGTTCTCCAAATCCTCCAGGGATAAGATAAAAAATAGGTTAAATTTGCCAGAAAGGTGTGTTCTGACTCAGCATAGACAGATAGCATTATTTACGCGTAGACTAGCAGATGTTCAGCTAGACAGTAACAAATGTTTCCTAAGCAATAGAATGTATTGCTTAGTAGGGATCATGGAATTTCCTTCCAAGAAGATTTTTTTAAAGAGTAACTCAGAGAAAACTCTGTTTTGTATAATGTAGAATTAGTAATTGATGTTGCTTTGGGACTGGGAGAGAGATTAATGGCTTATTTTGGTGAAAGTATGTATTCTATTGTGTATACCCTGGGAATCATTCTATTGCTGAAAGGTAAGTGGGAAGAGTTGATCCACCATTCTTTCAAAGTATTCTTCATTAAACATATCACTGTATATTGAAGTAATTACAAGATTTTTGTTTTGCTACTTCCATATTGTTCAAATTTTTAAATAGGGATAGGGAGTGCCATACACAGCAAACCACTTATGGTGAGTATTTAAGAAAAAAAAGGTTCATATTGATTCCAGTGGTAAACACCATCAACTCTTGTTATTGAGTGGGAGCAGTGATGATGCAACATAGAATCATAGAATCATAGAATCATAGAATAGTTAGGGTTGGAAAAGACCTTAACATCATCTAGTTCCAACCCCCCTGCCATGGTCAGGGACACCTCCCACTAAACCATGCCATCCAAGGCTATCTACAACCCCACCTTGAATGCCGCCAGGGATGAAGCATTCACAGCTTCCCTGAACAACCCATTCCAGGGCCTCACCACCCTTACGGTAAAGAATTTCTTCCTCATATCCAATCTAAACTTCCCCTGTTTAAGTTTGAGCCCATTACCCCTTGTCCTCTCACTACCGTCCCTCATGAGGAGTCCCTCCCCAGCATCCCTATAGCCCCCCTTCAGGTATTGGAAGGCTGCTATGAGGTTTCCATGCAGCCTTCTCTTCTCCAGGCTGAACAGCCCCAAACATCAATCCATAATGCAGCAATCATCCAGAAAAATATTGTTTGATTACTTACCCTACACATTTTAAAGCAAGGAATTTATATATGTATGCCTATACATAAATTATAACCTATATTTTTTTTTTTTTAAATAATATACTTACATGTACACTTACTCTATGAGCCAAATTGAAGCATATTTTTTTGTATGTGATTTCATAACCCATTTCTTTCTGCATGCTTAGTTTGAAAGCACAATCACCAGTTACTCACACAAATCAACTCTTTGGTCAGATACAACATCATTGTTGCAGTTATTCATTAGGCATTCACAGTCCATGTACTTCTGATGTAAATTTGAGGTACTGCTGCACAAATTGCACATCTGTTTCTGTTAATAATCTATCAAAAATCCATACATATATTTTACTAAAAGCAGTGGACCTGGGTGCTGTACAATCGTTTTGGCCAAACTAACTCTCAGAAGGGGATCAGAGTGTGGCTGTGGTTAAAAGATTTACTGTTATCCGGTTTCTTCCATCCACTTACTGTGAGTAGGCACTCTGCCTCCTTCAGGATGTAGTTAATGACCTCAGTGCACTTGGCTGCCTGAATCTCCCTTCCAACTGTACGCCTGCATATCAGGCAGCTGCCTGGCCCCGCTTCTGGAGTCATAAGTTAGGCATCTAATTTATAGAATTAATTTAAATTTAAAGAAGACATTTAAAGAAATTTAAAGAAGACAATATAGTAAATGAGGTTTCCGACTTGGATTGGGCAATTCAGGCATGAAATTTCTACCTAGTTGTAGACCTGGAAGTATCATGTTTCACACATCAGTTAGCAATTTTCCTGCTATTATTCAGTAATGATATTACAGCTCTTAATTCTGTTCTTTCCCTCCAAAGATTACAAGCACTGCCCACATATGAGCAAAGAAATGTTCAGCCACACTAGCATTTGTGAAAACAATTATATTCATATTTCACAGATGGGTAAATAAGAAAAATTAAACTACTTTTAGGATTAACCATGCAGTTCGTAGCAGAATTGCAAAGGGAATTTGGTTGGGGTTTTTTTTCAGTATTTAGCCTTGCACTATATTTTCTGGTGAATGCTTTGGCATACTGAGTGGAAAATGTTGTCATCACATGAATGGATAGATATTTCCAAGGAACAGGTTGTTTATGTCATTGTTACATAAGAGTAAATAATTACAGAAGGTGAGCAGCTTTACAGAGTTACAGCCTCACCTTTTTTGGGGTTTTTTTTTGGTTTACACCATCATTTCTCCTCACACATGTCACTAGACCTAAAGGACCAATTGAAATACACAGAGTAAAAAGGTGAATTTACAGGATGAAAACTCTAATTTTCTGTGTTGCTCTGCTCTGAGAGATATTTATTCCGAAGAAGGAAAAAAACAAATGCAAACTAGTAAAAAGCCTTCCCAGTTTGGGCAAATCACATACAGTGGAAATGCTGTTTCTTGGAGACATAATCTCAGATGCCAATATGCATAAATAGAGAAATCCCAGAGCAAAATTTTTACTCAACATTTCCTGGGATGGAGAGCTTACTGCTTCTGGATGTTCTTCTCCAGAAAATGGAGAGCTTCTGCATTACCCAAGCAAACTCCATGAGTTTCAATGGGGATTTACCTGCTGCTGTCACCATACTGTAACACCACAACTACTGAAAGTGCCTATCCAGAAACTGTGGGCAAACTGAGCTGATGGGATGACTCTGTTTGTGCATGGCAAAGTGGGTTGTCCATTTCTTTACTGTGTGAATCACTATCCTACAGACAAAGTTTCTGTAGTTATCAATGTACTCATTTTCACTGCTATTTACTATATGTATTCAGAAGGCATTAGCTATTGTAATAGCTATATCTGTATTACTGCCAATAATAAATTATGTAAGTGGATATTTGACTCCTAGGATGCCAATAAACATCAAGCCTTGCACAAGAAACAAAATATTCTGGCTGAAATATGATTGCTTATACTGCTGCCTTTTTTTATTTGAGTGTAGACTTTATGAAAATTCTGCCCCAAAATTGTCTCCATACTCATTCCACATCAGTGTTAGAAGACACACATAAGCAGTAGTACATACCTTGCCAGTTGTGTCTGAAGTGTCCGTTTGCAGTGTGTGTATGGCGGTATTTTAACACTGTCTGCACAAGAGATAGAGTTCTTACTCAACTGTCAAAATAAGTAGAAAGCAAACATCAATTTGATTTGGCAGGGGAGTAACACAGAATCTGTGTGATGGGAGACCTTTTTTTGAACTAGAACTACTATCTTCAATTATATTTTTATTTTCAAAATTTAATTCAGATATGATGGTTACAGTGGAGTAGCTCTCAAATTTTCAATCAGAAAACCCTGAAATTGATGAAGTTTTTCATGGATTTCTGTCTCATGTTTTGTGACTTTGTATCCAGTCATGTTCCTTTAATGAGAAATTTATAAATTACATGTTGATGGCAGATATGTAACCATGTTTGAAGGGTCATGTTTTAGACTTTTTTTTAGGAAAAGCATTAATGAACTCTTCTGCCTTCCCTGTTTCCTGAAACACACAGCATCTTACCTTTGAGCTAGCTGATTTTGTATCAATTAGCATGTAAATCAGCCAACAGACTCAAAAATTGCTGTGGAGAAAGGAGGATTTGCAGATGAACATGTCTGCAAGCAGAATGCCCACAAATATCTCATTTTCACAGCCAGCTCATCTAAGAGTTGCTTAAATTTAAAATACAAACTAAAATTAACCTCTTTATATTTGTTGTAGAGTCAGGTATTTGGCAGAAATGTTGATTTTTTTTCTTTACTACACACTCTTGCCAGGGCATAACTGCTATTGACAGCAATGTAGAAGCAGATATAAGGATACACTGAATTAGATGTTAAATCAATATTGGATAGATCAACGCAGAAGTTAGAAGCAGGAGTCTGCTGCAACATAGATCCTCAAAATTACACAGGATTTTAAATTCCTATGAAATTGAAGGGAATTTCTGAAGACTGTACATACCCCTTGAATCAGGACATGAATCCCTGTGGTTCTCTTCGCATCTATCCAGTCATACATTCACTGCACTGAATTCACGACAATTTCCTAGCAGCAACCACACATTTGAGTCTTTGCATACATAGATCTTACTCTCAATTTATTTATTTATTTATTTATTCTAAAGTTACAATCAATGCTTTCTTTTGTAACAACCTTTTGTCAAATCACATGAGTCACTGTCATTCAGACCCCAACCACAAAGTGATGGATGCAGCTGGTCAGTGTCCATTACCTGGCAACTCATAGTCTGAATGTAATAAAAAGAGATAGCTTTCCCAGCCATTTCTGCAGGATTTATGTCTTCTTTGTGTCACGCTTGCTGAAACAGTTGATTTATATTTGAAGATTGTTTACAGGCTAAGGGCACAGAAATAATCTATTTTGCAGCTGATCTCTTTACGTTGCATCGGTAAATATGTTGCTCAATATTTTAATTACCAAACTACACTTCTTTTTGTGGACATAGTTGATATACCACTGCTATTTACACAGAACAGGATTTACTTGGGTCTGCCATATAGCTGGCGATGTAGACTATCTTTAGATGCAATACCTATCAGATGTAGAATCATGATAAAGTGAAAGGAGCCTCCAAATTGACATTTTTGAGTATCACAAAGAAATCCAACATCTAGGATTGAGTCCCTAATCTCCTTCTGCAATGCTTGAAGAGAGCTGCATGCCTGAGAAAATGTTTACAAGCTGCTGAGTGAGGATGCTCCTAGAAACAAGGCAAAGAGGAAATGTTAAGCCTGGGGTGTTTCTGAAATTCCATCTTCTCTGGAAATGAGATAATGGAGGCTAGGCTGTAGATAGGCTTCTGTCTTCCCTGGGGCTTGAAACCTGAAGGTATATAGCTAGCGATATTAATTTAGAGAATAAATTGGAGTTGTTTCTTTCTTTTAAAATGCAGTTACTGATGTTTACAGCTTTTGAACAGCAAATGGGAGACCTAGATTTAATATATCCTCAGACCTTGATTTAATATATCCTCAGCTTTATAAGTATTCCAAGTTGTATCTTCCGGCACTAAATGCTCTGCTAGGCTTGGGCAGTTGCCAGTGCTCTTAAAGTATTTTAACCAGGCAGCGCAGAATAAAAGTCTAGCAGGCTAAGAAAGAAGACTAGAAGAGGAGAAGTGAAAAGAACCTAAATATCAAGTTCTCTTACGAGTGATCTTGTCTGTGTGCCAGTGGAATGGGGAGTCTTGGGGATCAGAGGCCAGGATTCCCCAGATCCAGCTAAGGATTAGAGGGGCATCAGCTTCACCTGACAGGGTGGAAAGTGCCACTCAACAACTAAGGAACTGCCCTGTGAGTAGATGTTTTGATGTGAATGCCTAATTAAAAAATAATATTGTGGCGAATCTTGTCATATAGAGAGCCATATGCTCAAAGAAAAATAATAGGCAATACCTATTTATTTAGATAACTCTTGAACGTTGGACTTCTGCGCTTGTTCTCTTCTGTTTTGGTGCTTTTTTTTAATTGTATCTGGCCTTCATTCTGTTTAAGTATCCAGTTGTCAGGTATTTTAAAGTAGGAGCAAAAATATAACCCTAATTTGGGGGTGGGACTAGATGTTCTTAAGGTCCTTTCCATCCCTAACTATTCTATGATTCTGTGAGTCTATGATCATGGTCTTTGTCCTAACTTTCAATATTAAAAAACTTATATTGGCTAAAATAATTGGATACTTGAGAGAAACTGTCAAAATAGATGTGATTGATTTCTTCTCTGTATTTCATATGCTTTTTCTTGGCAATTTTTATATGCGGGTGTTTTCACTTATAAACCAACATATTCTACAATTTAAAGAGTGCATCATTGTGCTCCAATTGCTCCTTGGTGCTAGGAGAGAGCTTAACTTTTCAACTGATGTTTATACCATTCTTTTTGGTATTCTGAAGTTGCATTTTCTTTCTTTTTTTTTTTTTCTTCCTTCAACACAGAGCACCTGAACACTACATTGAAACCCTCTAGTTTGACAATAACTGTTTGATTTTTTTCTTTATATCCATTATTTTCAGTACATATTCTGTAAATTTATGAAATGGATTTAGGGAATTTGTGATTTCTTAACTGCTTATCTTTATTTTAGGAATGATTTGGTAAGTGGACAACTTAAGTGAGCCTGTATGCTCTCTTTTGAAAAGCAGGGGAAAATCCTGAAATAGCTTGGACTTATATTAATTAGAGCAGGAAGAATATGAAACTTAGAAGATTTTATTTTCAAATTTGCTTAAGTATCAAGAGATGCAGACAGACACCATACTGGCAACTGAGATCTCAATGTCACTTAGTTAAGCTGGTTAGATGATTGTTGTATGGTAGTTTATATTCAGAGGTGCGTAAAGAGCCTGCAGCTTTTCCCATTATATGGAAATGTGAAGATGTTGCTGTGAAGTTAGTCTGGTTATGGGTAGCATCATCTATCCGCATACATGCAGTTTTACACTATGACAGGCAGTGTCCTAGGACCTTTCTTGCTGAAGGTTGTAAGGAGCTCTTTAACCCAGATGATTAGTTTTGATGGTGGGCTCTGCTACTCCAGAGATTGCATAAGTGGTCTGTTTCAGTGGAATACACAAAAACATTTGGAAAGAGGACCAAGACCTATGCAGCTTGAATAGTTGAAATAGTCCATTAGTGACGTTTGAGAGAGACATTAATGATTGTCTCTTACCATCCCCACTTCTGTTCCAAATTCTGGATTTGCTACCATGTAGTGCATTATAAGAGCGGACTTACATAATTCTTTCAAGATCAGAGAAACCTGGGGTATCGAAATGTAATATGCTGAGAGGAAACGATGAAATCTATATATCTCATGCAGCATCAAACAATATGTGATGTTCTGAAAGTGCAGCTGGATTTATCCTTTGTGATGTGACAGCAAATATGGAGGAAAAGTGCTACAAAAATCACCAAAACCACCTGAAATATACCTGCCTCTGGAAATACATGGAAGATCCCAGGAAATGCTTTCTGGAACTAGAATTTAGAATAAAAAGGTGGGGCAGATCAACATTCCTAGTGCAATTATGTATGACATTGAAGCACAAGAACAGTTAGTAGACTCCATTATCCAACTAACCACAGAATAATAAATATGAAGATTAAATAGTGTGGCAAAACCTACTCCTGTGTCCAGTGATACAGCTGAACGAGTCAGTACTTGTGATGATCTTTCTTTCCGCAAAATTAGTGTATTTTACTATTCTTCAATGAAAGCCAAAATAGGAATCATCTTAAACAAAGCTATACTATAATTAGATTAGGATAAAAGGGCTATTTTATCAACATTATGTTTTGTCATGAAAGAAAGCAGTCTTGAATCACAGGTGGCATGCTCCCAACTATATCGAACCAAGAGATCTTGACAGCAGAACAATGTTGTTTATGAAAACACAAAGCCAAGGGAGGTGTGATTAATTATGCCTGTTCTTCGAAGATGTCAGAATTGATTAGCAGATAAATGGCTGAATGATTCACCTCCTGCAGGTCAAAGTGATTGCACAAAGCTGAAATTAACATACTTAATACAGGGGTTGCCTCAGCAGTTATCCCACTGCAGAAGAAAGCATGGGAAGATGATATCAGCTACTAGCAATCCCTCTGGCCTGGCTCATGCTTGCTCTTGATTTCACAGAATGTCAGAGTACAAGGAGCATTATACCGCTAACTCTTCATGCAAAAAAGATACAGGTATCTTTTAAATTTCAAGAATAAATGCAATTTTGGTGACTCTTTTTACATCATTGATAAATAGGAAGTGTTGCTTGTAAAAAAGAATATGTGGAAAAAGCTGTTTAAATTAAAGAAACAATGAGATATTTGTGAAGTTTAACTCATATATATATCTGGTGACTTAAGCTTATAGAAACATCAAACACTGTACAAACCTTCAAGAAAACCCCATTTCAGACAATTTCTTTAAATATTATTAATATAGAACATAACTTCTAGCTTATGGCATCAGCCACGGTATATAAAGCACAACTGGAAAAATACTATAGTTATTTCTAATTATTTCCGCTCACTTTTTTTTTTCATCTACAGAAATGAATGTGGGAATTTTTATGATTTCCCTGATATTCCCTGCCCTACTCACATGTAATGCACTTCAACACTCCACCATGTACATGATTCCTTGCCTCCTGAGGAAGCTGTGAAAAAAATGCATTTTGGTAAAATACTGAAATACTTCAGTGTTGAATACCTTAAGAAAATTCAGGATGGCAGGTAATAATTCTATATTGAGTTCAGTGTTTAATAATTAAAATATATGACTGTTTATTATGCAATGAAGATTTAGAGAAACAACAAGCATGTTCTCATTGAGATTAGATTAGCCTCTTGCTATCCATGGAATGCCTCTTACAGCTGCAGGCCTGCTTTGGGCACCAGCTGGGAATGTGTTTGAATGAGGAACAGGATAAAAAAGGGAATATAGTAATAATGTCCAGGAAAGCAGAACTCTGATATTTCCAAATTTTTACTTAGTTGCATTAGTAGTTTAGACGTGCTCTTGAATGGCTAGAATAGCATCTGCTATTTTACCTGTGTGTAAAATTTAGGAGCTCCAATCTCAGAACAATTTAGTACAGTGTTTTCAAAATAAGATAAAAAGCAGGATGGAAAAAAAAATAAAGTTATGAAAAGGAAATAAATTTGAAACATTTAAAAGAAAAGAATTTCAAATGAGGCAAAATGTGTTTAAAATCTACTCCTGATTGTAAACCAGATTAAATAATCCTTATAGACTGTGGCAACTTCATTATGACCTGTGGTGGTGTAAATTGTTTTTATCATAGATTCAATATCAAACAAAGATTCTTCTGTTATATGAAAATAATCCCAGGGCACAAAATTCCTGTGTCCTGACATTCTCAAGAGGACAGCTTTACATTTTACCATTTATCACTGAAGACTAACTAACAAGAAACAGTAACGAGACCATCTAACTGCTTTAATTTGTTCTGGTGAAAAAGATTGAAAGCTACTAAAAACACATGTTGCAGGATTTTCTTCCTTTACTGCGCTTTAGGTTTCCTGTACTTTGTAGTGCTGTGATTTTCTGGGAGGAGTATATAAATATCAACACGGCCATACTTGATGAGTCTATGAATGCATACATCAAATAACCTTCTGCATGAAAAAGCCATGGGGTGAGCCTTCCTGCCTGATTTTCCTTCCTCATTAGGATAGAGGGCTGAATGTCTACAGAGCATTACTCCGCAAAAGTCTTGCACTTTCATAGCTGCCAGACACCGAAACAATAGAAATGTCAGTTGATAACTAAACATCAAGCCTATCATTTTCAGTTTTGTTAAACTAAAAGATTGGTAGAGATTTCAGGTGAACAGAGACATCACAGTAAAGACACAGTCCGCAGATCAACCAGCTCAATTAAGAAGCAACATTTCAGGGGTTGTCTTATTTTTTATTTTTCATTTTTTATTTTTTTCACTTGGAGGAATCTCCTTTTTGTCTGTTTTTCCTATTTATTTGGCACATAGAGCTCTCCTTCCCCACATTCACAGCTTTGCACATTTTTCATTTACTACTTACTTTTTCCCTTCAACATCTATCAGGGCAACACTGGAATCCAAAAAGTTTGCTGGAGGAACAAAGCCCCACAGCTGCCTCCATCAGACTGATAGCCCAGCAGAAACCTATACTGTAAATTAGAGGGCTTCTTCTCAGGTGCCAATCAAGCACTCTTTCTGATCACTTAAAATTGAATGAAAAAAAACCATACAGTCTTGAAGAAGTGGATTAAAAAAAAAAAAAAACAACAACAAAACACACACAAAAAAAAAACACACAGAAGATGTCATTTGCACATTATTTTGTCTTGTTGCATATGCTGTTACTTCCAGTCAGGTCTCCTGAGATACTTATCACTGCAGTAAGTGTTTCTGATTCATGAGCACTGATTGCCCTAACAGCACAAGTAGCATTCAGAGCTGATTCTACCAGCACATGACCATTCACAAAAGAATCTCATAACTCCCTTTTTGATGACACCTTGCTACATGACAAGGAGTCCAGTACAGAATTTCCCCTCTCAATCAAAGTAACCTGCAGGCATCATTCACAAATCAAGGTTTCTTCTTAATGTTACTAGCTAAAGTGCACCAAAAAAGTGTTCTCATTTCCACTTTGGTACAGTGCCATCTTTAATGATTCTCATCTATCACTTAACACAAAGGTTGCAGGGAGGCTTTCCCACCACTTCTATCGGAAGACAAGTTCTTCATGGAAAAAAATATGGAAGAAACTTTTTCAGATTGACATTGGAGGGTTTTTTGTTTACTTGTTTGCTCTTTTTCTTCTTACTTATTTTTTTCCTGTGGGCACTATTACTTATTTCTGGGCTGTATCCTTTTGTTTCTGGGGACTGCAGATGTTGAGTACATTTGAGTATTCACCTGTTCCTTTGTCTCTTGGACCTGGAAAAATTGCAACATATCTACTTTTAGTCCTCTTTTTAACACAAGTTTGTAAAGTAAACATGCTACAAAAGCCAGAAATCTTGTATAGTGACTTCACAATATAGCTTAAAGTGTAATAAAAAAAAGAGCCCACTCCCATTTTAGAATCTCATTCTATTTATCTGACTCACTTAAGCCAACACTGAATGAAACCTACAGATACATATAAACAAACATTTATATACACATCTACATATCTACCTGGATTTGTACAAAGCATTTGATATTGTCCCAGAAAACATCCTTGCCTCTAAACTGGAGAGACATGGATCTGACAGATGAACCAATAAAGAATTGGCTGGGTGGAAACAGTTGGTTGTGGTCGACAGTTCAATATCCAAGTGGAGACCAGTGACAAGTGGTGACTGTCAAGGGTTGGTACTGGGACTGGTACTCTTTAACATCTTTGTCAGTGACATGGACAGTGGTGCACCCTCAGCAAGTTTGCCAAATGACACCAAGCTGTGTGGTGCAGTCAACACGCTGGAGGGAAGGGATGCCATCCAGGGGCACCTGGACAACCTAGAGAGGTGGGCCTGTGCAAACCTCATGAGGTTCAACAAATCCAAATGCAAGGTCCTGCACCTGTGTCAGGTCCTGCACCTGTGTCAGGTCAATCTCAAGCAAAAATACAGGCTGGATGGAGAATGGATTGAGGAGAAAGGCTTAGGTGTGTTGATTGATGAGAACCTCAACATGAGCCAGAAGCATGTGCTCTCAGCTCAGAAACCAGCCCTATCCTGGGCTGCATCAAAAGGAGCATGACCAATGGGTCAAGGGAGGTGATCCTGACCCTCTATTCTGCTCTCGTGAGACCCCACGTGGAGTTCTGCTTCCAGCTCTGGGGCCCGCAACACAAGAGGGACATGGACTTGTTAGAGTGGTTCCAGAGGAAGGTCACAAAGATGATCAGAGGGCTGGAGCACCTTTCCCATGGAGAAAGGCTAAGAAAGTTGGCTTCGTTCAGCCTAGATAAGCGAAAGCTCCAGGGTGACCACAGAGCAGCCTCCCAGTACCTAAAGGGGTCTACAAGAAATCTGGAGAAGCACTTTTTACAAGGGCATGTAGGGATAGGACAAGAGGTAATGGCATTAAACTAAAAAAGGTAGATTTCAATTAGACATTAGGAAGATGCTCTTCACTGTGAGGGTGATGAGACCCGAACAAGTTTTCTAGAGAAAGTGTGGATGCCCCATCCCTGGAAGTGTTCAAGACAAGGTTGGATGGGACTTGGAGCAATCTGGTCTACCAGATGTCCCTACCCATGGCAGGAGGGCTGGAAATAGATGATACTTAAGGTCCTTCCCAAGCCAAATTAATCTATGTTTCTATGATTCTATGATATAAATTGTGCCCAACAGTATGAATTACTCTTGCCACATTTTCTTTCCAGGTATGACATGTGCAGTGAGGTACTATTGAATCAGGACTGAATGACTCATTTTCAAAATTCCTGCTTTTGGAGGTGTTTCCAGAATAAGCAGTTCAGGTCAGTAAGGAACATAAGAACTTAAATTCCAAATAATGTCTGTTCTTCACTAATGAGATAACAGGCAGCTATACAGATTTTTCTTTGGAAAGGCTTTATGATGAGCATTTGCAGTTACAATCATCAGTTAGAGCTTTCGCACAGAAACTCAAGCACAGAGGTAACCAGGGCAAGAATTTTGTTTGTTTGCTTTTGTTTGCTTTTTTGTTTTGTTTATTTATTTGTCTGTTTTCCTCACTGCTTTGTTAACGCTGCTTCCTCAAAATTGCTTTCTAGGATGAAAAAACACATTGTTTGATAAGATAATAATTGCAGGTACTATAAATATAGATTATCTGCAGAGTACAGACCTGTTGGCTGCAGTTATACTTTGTTCAGTTTTGAAACAGAAGCTGAGAAACTGCAGTGGTTGCTTGAGAAATTATCTTAAACGTAGGGTCTTCACTTTGTCAGTCTCCTGCAGGAAACAGCAGCAGGTTGCAGAATGCAGAGAAATGCAGAAATGAAATGCATTTCATACTATTCTGCCCTAGTCCTATTAAGAGCAAATAGTAAGGCAAAAGAAAGGTGTAGGTGGCATTATACCAGATGCTTTTGTCCCTCCTATCAATTTCATGAAAGAAATATTTTTTTTCTGTCCAGAAATAAAACTGTTTTAATGCTTCAAACCAATATTTGAACATTCTTAGTAATATCGCAATTTTCCAGAATATGAATGGAAAGAAAATCTTATTCTGCCTTTCAGAATTTTTAATTAACTTAGTCATTCCATCAAGTCAACAGAGATCCTCTGAGTCTAGGCTCAGCGCTGGGACTAACAAGCATTTTATTCAAGCCCCTTTCTGCTGTGAGGCGGTTAGCTAAAATGCTGCTAATAATAGTCTTTCTCTGTAAATCAAGAATGTAGTGAGTAACTGGGAGGTTAAACCTGTTCTAAGTTTTGTATTTCTGCAGCCAAATTTCACTGTAATGTTAGTTGCAACATGTTGTCAAAAGAGGTAAGTTCAAAGTTAAAAACA
Source organism: Amazona ochrocephala (assembly GCA_039720435.1). Taxonomy (NCBI): domain Eukaryota; kingdom Metazoa; phylum Chordata; class Aves; order Psittaciformes; family Psittacidae; genus Amazona; species Amazona ochrocephala. Next base: position 61,596,200 of record CM077877.1, on the reverse strand, counting down.
GCCAAACTTTGTAGTGCATTGCACTGGCTTTCCACACTGCTTCTTGAAATGTCTGGAGCAGGTGATAATAGGTGGAGGCTGGGAGCCATAAGGACTAAGAGGACAAATATTTGGAAGAGAATCAAGAATACAAAGCCTGCCGGAAGTTCCAGCTTCAAATAACCTGCCTTTAGATCCAAACATGTCTGAGGACATTTCACAATTACACTGAAACCTGAGGAGCATATATAACTCTACTGGAATAGTGACTTTTGCCTCCTTTGAGCTCCAGAGGCGGAAACCTGCAGTCAACAGGATGAAAGGCCATCTACTTTGGGGATCCAGCTGTAAAGTAAAAGGACATAATGGTCTTGCACCTACTCCCGAAGCATTCCAATGGCCTCCTGTGCAGACAAGAAATATCTCAAAACCATCAAAACTATTTTGATCTGTCAAAACCTTGACAGATCTCTACAGCATCTTGTGTCTGAATCCTGGCTAATAGCACTGTGCACTGAGTCTTTACATAGCTGAAGCAGGTCTGTCATTTAGAAATTGGTTTGTAATTTAAGACTTACAGAGCAGAGAAGCATCACACAGGACATGGGGTGAGCAGAGGAAGCGAGCACAATGCACCCACTAGCATAATGCAAGTACCAAAATTAAAGTGACATTTGAAGTAGTGGTTTTAGGCACCATCTTGTCACATTTAAGCTCTTCAATCATGTGTATGTGTACCCAAAGAAGAAAGAAAAGCCACTGAATAAGTCTCATTAAATTAAAAACAAATTAAAAAGAGTAAAAAAAATTTAAACCCCCTTTCAAGCAGGGTTATCTTACATCATTAGTGGAGATGAAAAATAATTAGGAGCAACAGAAAACTGGCAGATTAATGTGGCAGCACACTGGAAAGTAAAGAGGCAATTCTGTCAGATCACTGACTCAATGATTAGTGGCTCAGTTATCAGTTAAAATCAGTGTGTAAAATTCTGCTGTGTTAGGCACCAGGAAGAAAATTCAGGGCAATTTTTTTAGTAACAAGAACCTGGACCACCACTGACCCTTAGCAGTAACTCACACAGAAAGTGCAGAGCAAATTTTTTCAGTTATAGTGTCAAGAACATGAAGTTTGCACAATAACAGCAGAATAGTTCAGAAGCTATCCAGTTTTGGCTCTCAAGTCTGCTTTCCCTTGAAAATGCTATTTAAACCTGATCACCATGCTACAGAGCTCCCCTATTAATATAACTGCTATTCGTACTTTCGTAAACTGATAGTTACGGCAAATACAAAGGTTGGCTATAAGATTTGAAAATGCATCCTTTGTAGTATACATCACCTTTATTGAGAAAAAAATTTCTCATTCCATTTTACTATTAATTCTTCCAGAGGAGAGGACCATGTCACTAGAGTTCTAAGCAAAAAAATAATTTCCAGGAGTGACTTAGCTGTATTTGTATCAGGCAAATTTTTACCAGCAAATCCTGTTTGGAAACCTACAGTCCCTACAAACCTACAAACTATGAAAGTTTATGAGAGTGATAAGGAATCACAGTTAGACACATGTTGCTACCACTGGAAAGATCAGGGCTTGGCTTAAAAGAAAAAGCCCTGCTTCCTACAGACATGAAAGTACACTCTTCACTTACATTTTTGACATTAGAGAAGACAACAAATGACAACACTAAAGCTTTCATCTCACAGCTGCCCATGACATGGGGAACTATCATACACCCTTGGTAAGCATTCTAATACCATTTTAAAAATAAAATATGATAACATCAAATAGCACTGTACACAGATGTATTGATTCATAAGTATTTAACTGGCATGAGATGTATTGATTAATAAGTATTTAACTGGCATGCCTTAACCTAAGCACTGCTCAAAAATGTGAGAACTGCACTGAAAAATTACCTACCAAACAGTCAGGTTGGCCAGTATCCAGACTTTATTGTGGGTATCAGGATATTTATTGCTTTTCTTAGATACCTAGTAGTGCAAGACATGAGAGCAGAAGGGTAACTTCTTTCTCCTTTAAATTAACTAATAGCAAGTAATTTGACTAATTTGCAAGCAATTCTGTCAGCTAGTTGCAGAACATTAATCATCACCAAAGTATACGCTACAGAACTACAGAAATACAAAAAGCAAGAAAAACATTTTCAAATTATTTTTCTATTTCAAAGCCAGTCTTTCAAGAGAGAAGCTGATATGACTACTTCAAGTTTTCGGCGACAATAATGCACTACTTTGTTTCCTTTTTATGCATGTATATCCTGAGGCTCCTATGGCCGTAGCTTAATTGCATGACAGGACTTTGTATAGAACTCTGGGTTAAATAAAACTTGCTGGTAAGCTCAAATGTGGCAACTGGGGTCCAGAGAAATTTTGGACCAAAATAAGAAACAGCAAAGTTTTTTGTGAGTGTTGAGAAAGGTACCTTAAGATCAAGCAATCTCACAAAAGTTGTCTTTCCTGCTTTCTGAGCCTGAGGGGAACTAGCTTAGATACTGCTGCACCTTCAGAGCTTCCTGTTCTGGGGTCAAGGGCAGACATAGCAAAATATAAGGTTATGTTTGGACTATAGTTTGGAACAGAATTGCTGAATAATATCCCATAAATATAAAAAAATTTTCTCAGAATTTCTGTTTGCTTTTAGATTTGCCACATGCCTTTGTACACTGGAATTTTCTTGCTGAGGAATCACAACTACTTAGACTGGGTAGCCTAAACTACTATCATCTATTTATTTTTCCTTCTCTGTCTTAGCCTCAGTGAATTTGATGGCCAGGGTCTTGTACGCAGCATAAAAGCAATGGATCCCAGGTAAAGACCTATTAAAGACAGAGTTTAACCTAGATGGAATGGAAGAATCCTCCACTGGTCCATCATGTCTGGGGTATCTGAAGCAGAGCCTGATTCTTTCTGGTCTGGCAATGGCTTTACCACTGCAACAGCAGTTTATGACCTTCTAATAAGTACCTATACCTGGGAATCAGTTCACTATCTCAGTAAGGACAGTCAAGTTTTTACAAGAGCTCTGTCTGTTTGCACAAATAAATCTATTGTAAGGGACTCCAGGGTTTGGGGCCCCATTTTCCCTGTTAGTTTGCATACCTTGCTCACTTTTTTAAAGCAGAGTATATATGTTCTTATACTTAAAAATCCTAATGAACAAATAAAATTGACCTAAATCAAGCACTGCTTAACTGACAGTTAAAAAAATTTGAAATCTAATATTGTTCAGCTTTTGATTCATTGTGACAGCAAGAAAAAAACTGCCAACTTTGCATGCCATTAACAAAACATCTAGTTTGCATGAGGGAACTAATTAATCAGTGTCAATGACTGCACAACTAAATACTGATGAGCATGTTCCACACTGGTTCTCCTTTACATATAAAAGGATTTATGGTCTTTCCTAGTTTTGTTCCCCAGTGCTTTGCTGGTTTAGGTACAGAACATGAGTTTACTTCAGTTTAAAATAGCATTAGTCAAAATAGTACAGACTCCATGTCTAGAAGGATTTGTTTTTGTTTATATTTGCCTTATTTGAATTTGATTCCTTGGCAACTTCAGCTACACTAAAAGAAGTCCAATTTAAAATGATGAGTTTTCAAGCTTCACTGATTTAGTGAAATTGTTCAAAATCATATGTCAAATCGATCACTACTGTTTTTTCTATAAACAAACACTCAAGCTAGATTTTCGTGTGCCCTACGTCTAGCAAGGCTAATTTAGCTTGGTACTTGAAGCACTGGCATTCGGTGCTGCCAGTAATTTAGAAGTGAATGTTCGCTTTATGTGGATGTAAATGCCCACTTAAAGTGGAGATCCAGCCCTTTCACCATCTGAGATTAGATTCACAAGTCAAAGCCTGTCCTTGCTTACACCATAGTTAGTTCTGCTCAAATTTGTAGGCAGTGGTATTAGAGCACAATAAAAGTGGTCACAAAAACTAAAGGCAGAGCTACTCTGTCGATTATAGCAAAAGATGGCTGTATATGAGCTAGTTTAAAAAGCAGAGTTTTTTTAACTTTAGCAGCACAAAGCAGGCTAATCTGTCCTTGTTCATGGCCTCTATGTAAGACCACTTTATAATGCCTATTTGAAAACATTACTGGATCAAATTTTGCATAAATTCATTGAATGGTTTGTGTGCATTGCAGATGTTTGCTCAGCTCAATTTGTGACGCATAGAAAATAGTAATATTTTCACATACTTACAGAAACATTTTGGTTGTAAGCGTCCTCTTGAGATCATCTAGTCCAATTCTCCTGATCAAGAAGGATCAGATAAAGCCAACAGTCCAGGAGCTTGTCTAGCCAGGTTTTGAATACCTCCAAGGCTGGTGATTCCACTATCTGTCTGCCTATTGCACTGTCTGACCAACCTCACAGTAAAAACTACTTTTCTTGTGATGAGATGAAATTTCTTGTGTTACTCTCCTCTCCTGTCAGTGAGCAGCACTGAGAAGAGTCTGATTCTCCCATCTTCATTCCCTAACATCAGGTATTTACATACCTTGATATCTCTCCTGAACCTTCTCCCGACTGAAAGTCCCACCTCTTCAGTTTGTTTAAATGCTTTCTATCCTGGTCCTTCTCCACCAATGGCGAGTTCTGTTGCAGAACTTTCCTCTCACCTCAGAAGCCTGGGATCCCTAAAATCCAGTTTTAACAGTAAAGACTGTTTTTTAACTGGGAGGGAATTTTTCCTCTTACAGCTAGGTTGAGAAAGGCAGAAGTATGTGTGAGATATTCCTGCTATCACCACCAACAATCAGGCATTACTATAGGTTTAGTTCATCAAATAGAAGGAAGAAGACTCCTATTGGACCTGCCACCATCTACTATGGACTACACTGAAAACAATTTATTCAAATCTTTATATTTCATGCAAAGGGCTGATAATGGCATCCAGAACAGCCTGGGGACCAGATCTGAAACTGATGATGGCTACATATACAAACAATTAAGGAAGGAATGATGACCAGTGCAGCATTAATTGTTAGTGGACAGCTTCCAAATGAAGTAAGTTAATAAAAAATTGGTCTGATAAAGTCATGCTCCCTGTGTCTTATCTCTGCCTGCATACCCAGCACAATGGCTCTCATTCAGGTAACCTGTCTGAAAAGCACAAAAGAAAAGAGAGTGGTTTCTTGCCTGTGCTGGAAGAAATTAGGCAGGAAAATGATTAGCAGAAACTCTACAGGGAATGTGTGTTTTTGTGATTTCTGTGGAATAAATGAACTCTGACATAATTCGTATTAAAGTTTTTTGGGACTGCTGAAGGTAGGTGAGACATGGTACTTTGTCTTCTAGAATATCTAAGACTACAATTCCTCCTATAGCGTGTATTCTAGCCTGTTAAAAACTACACTCACCATCTCAAGAAATGGCTCCAGTAACTTTACTTCCTGGTTTATGGACTGGAAGTACTCATTGAAACAGTATCCTGAAGATGGCACGAGAGGCCTGTGGAGCTCTTTCTACCACCACTGTTGTTCCAAGGCAAAGAAAAAAAAACAAGCAGTGGCTACTGCTTTAATACAGATGGAAATACTGAAATGAATACAGACTTTTGGTAGGTAGAGCCTTGTCTCCCGGGTAATAGCTGTGAATTTTATGTATTAGCTAATAGTAAGAATAATTTAATTTATATATGGCTGTGGTTTCAGCTTTACTGCTTTTTGATAGTAATAATACAATTTATCATTGGTTTTCAAATATTTCTGCTAGGTAAAAAATAAATGTGTTCAATTTTTCAGAACTTTCCTTTTTCAGCCATTCAGAAAAATAAATCTACTTTCATCTCTTCTCTTGCATTTATTCTTTTTACTTGTGGCCTTTTTAAAAACAGACTTCAGGCATTTACGAAGCAGGAAAAGAGAAGCTACTAAAATGTGTGTTTCTCTACTGACACAGTGCATGACTATAGAATCACAGAATCGTTGAATAGTTAAGGGTTGGAAGAGACCTGAAAGATCATCTATTTCCAACCCCCTGCTATAGGCAGGGACACCTTCCACTAGACCAGGTTGCTCAAAGCCCCACCCAACCTGGCCTTAAACACTGCCAGGGATGGGGTAGCCACAACTTTTCTAATGATCTCCTCTCTCTTCCTATCTCCAAAACATAACCCTCCAGGTGGTGCTTAATAGATAAGCGTTAAAGGAGCTTTGTTATTCTATTGCCAAAATTCTTAGGTTTTAAACTTACGATTCTTTATTTTTATTTGCTCTACTGCATTCATTGTTGAAATAATGTCAAAATTCCCAGTAGAGAAGGAGGGTTATTTTTTCTATTCAGGAGGTATATGTTTGTGGATAAGATAGCTGACGGAAGAGTTTTCTTGTCCTTTTCATTCAGGACATTCATTTAAAAAAGATGTGGAGAATAAGAAAATATTTTGTATATTTTAATGTTGATTTCTACATGTTTCTCTTTCAATTAATCAGAAGGGATTATATTTGTCTTGTCCTGAGATAAGATGAGGAATGTTACAGAAGCACTTCAGCACTCAATAACAATGAATTTGCCACGTGATTAAAGACCTAATTTGGTTATGGAATGTTGAGTTTCTGCCAGATCTTTGCTTTATACAAAGAATCGTGAAGAGTAGCTGTCAATGAAACTGTTAAGCGTAAGATTTGCTTAGAAGAGAAAGATTGAGAGCTCGTGAGTGAAGCAGTATCTTAGAGGGAGTTGAAGTCTTCATGGATGGAAAAGCAAGATGACCTATTACTTTACTACATGACTGTGAAAAACTTTCTGTTGGTGACAGGATTAAGCAAATATCCCTATTTGTATTTCCAAAGCTTTCCATTAAATAGTTAATTATTTTTGGGGGGTGTGTTTGGGGTCTGGGTTTGGTTCCCCCCCCCCCAAAAAAAAAAAAAAAAGATATTTGAGTGTATCTAACAGATCCAGGAAGTTTAACCATTCCACTATGGCTTCTGTAGTTTGCCATAGAGCTGTAGGAAAATATCTGTACAATCTCCATGACAACAAATTTATATTTGAAAGGCCTTATCTGCTTATATGTCAAATTTTAACTTCTTTAGGGTGTGACTGCAGGAAACTAACCCACATTTGTTTTGAGGTTTTGGAGACATCGGTGAGTTTGTCACATTACCTTACAACAGACTTTCTGTTTTGTATCATCATTGAATGGCAGGCTCTGCTGTTCCATCTTTTATCCAATAATTAAAAAATCCACTTAATAGTGGTCTCTCTTTACCCAGTTTGAGTTCGCTTAACTTGAACATAGTCAAGTGGCTTTTGCACAAATGTATTAGTACCCCACTGATGCTTATAAAAGGATTGAGAATTATACTTTCACTTGATTTCTTCCTTTTTAAATTACCACTTGTCCTGTTTTTAATCAGCTTTGAAGTTCTGTCAGGCTGAGAAGCATTCTGCGTTTAACGAAGCAAATTGTTCATTAAGGCCTTTGCTGTCATTAAAATTATTTGGCCCTTATTTTCAATTCTTCCCTCTTCTGTTACTAGAGAGTTATGCTGATTTGGAATGATGAGGCCAACAGTGATATTGGCTGAAGTTTTACTCCTTACTGCACTGTTTTCACAGTCTTTATTGCACTAATACAATGCACTTTTATTATACTAGTACGGTTTTCTCTTTTAAGGCATGACCTAAAATGATCCATATATTTCCTTTATTGTCTTAACTGCCAAAACCTTGAAACTAAAGGTAAATAAAAAATAAAAAAAGAAAAAAGTAAAACTATGTACTCTGTTGCAATCAGTGTCCACAAAATTGTATTTCATCCTTTGTCATGCATATGCATAAGAGAAAGAGGCTGAAGTTTGATCCACTCTATCTAAATTAAGTGCAGGCTAACTGCATGTTTATGTGTGCCATGGCATTCTTGCTTTTGGGAAAGATTATTTCCACCTATTCTACCTCTACCTTTGCCCATAAGTTAGATCAGAACCTTAAATTTGATATCACCCTAAATTTAACGGGAAGTAAATTTCTGGTGTCCAGTTCAGTTTCTACTGCAGAAAAACATGAAGTAACATCCATTTTCTAAATTTATCCAAATTCTTCTTGACATTAAAGGGCTCAAAATTGCAGAGAAACCCTCCCCAAATCCCAAATCTGCTGCTATTTTTGCTATTCTGCTTGCTGTTGATGTTTCTTTTTCCTTTTTCTTTCAGCAGTTTTAAATATTCACTGAGTATACAGTCAAATTACACAAATTCTCTTTTTGTTTCATGATCATCCTTAAACAGTTCTTTTCTCATTGCAGTGATTACCTTCTGCTGTATGTATAGACAGCAGCACTCTTCCTTTGACTAGGATAATGAGCTACTATTTGCTCCTTATGTGATAGTATCTCAATTCTCTTGCTCTGCTTTCTCTGCATTTATTCTAGTATGACCTTATATTTTCCGAGTACAGGTGATAGGGATTATACTCACAATTCCACATAGGCTTTGTATGATCACTTTAATAGTCCTCTGTTTTCACAGGACCATATCAGCTGATGCAATCATTTTGGTCTTGATTTTTATCATTACACTATGCTGTTGAAGCACACTTATCTTATAATTGCGTAATGCCACAGAATATTACTCACTTTTCTCATTTCCAACTGATAAATTCCTTTTCAGACCATAAGTTCTCAGTATTAAGTGCATGTCTTTGCATCTTATTCTCTTAAATAGCATGTTCAGAACACAGGGCCTCAAAGACAATGTTTCCCTTATTTTGAATCTTCTGATCCTCTGTAATACGGAGACTATTACTCAGCTTTCCTGAAGCACCAGATACCATCAGACTTCTACTTCTTGTGCCAAGATCATTTACTGATATTTGTAAATGGTCTCAAGCTCCACTCAGGAGCTCTGCTGATAAACTCTACCTACTTATACTGTATATTTAAAGCTACCCATTTTTTGTCTCCTCATAAGTCAGTCTTTTCTCCACCTGATTTTATTAATCCCTACACTTTTACTGAAATTTGTTACATGATATCCCATCAGATCATTTATAGTAATCCAGAGAGATTAGATCAATTATCTGAAAATCTATATAGTTCTTCATGTGAACAATACAAATAAAAAATAAAAGCAAGGTTTGTTTCAACAAATGTCCAAAAGATAGCAAAGAATTGTACATTAATACAATTAATTAATTAATTAATACAAAACAGAATACGCAACTATTCATTTCTTTTTAAATCTTTGATGAAAAAGTAAAAATTCTTCTGCTAGAATTTCCATTATTTAATTTCTTAAATACATAGGATAGAGCTGAAATAAAAAAAAACAACCCAAAACAACATTCCCTTTTGTGGCTTATTCTGATGTTTGGAAAACTGTTCTCACTCTGACTTGGATCAAAAACCAGGAATATTCACATTTGCTAGGAAATACTATGGAGTTTTGGCTCTAGGAACAACCACCTGTCTGTCTGTCCTGCTGGCCCTGGCAGACCCAGAGCTCATGGTCATGCTACCCAGCAGGTGCTTTATTGAAGAACCATAGAGATGAGCTGGCAAGACACCAAGAAAAGTTTCAAAGCTTGTCTGGTGGCAGATTTCCAATGGGATTTCATCACAATTAGACTATTTTAGTGAAAAATTTGCATTCTGAGGAAGTAAAAATTTTCCAAAAGAAAAGATTTTCTCTGAATTTTCTGACCAGCTTTAATGTTAATTATTCTTGCTACAGAAGGAGGCAGATAAACTCTGTGCAGGAGAGTGTGAAACATTCACTGTGTTGGGACTTGCTCTGAACCACATTTCTGATATGTCCTCTTAGGGCTTTGAGGGCACTAATGACCTTCCTGTCTCTGCCCAGCTTCTCTGGGGCTTTGTCCCATCTTCCCCACGGCTGAGGACACTATTTCAGCCTCCTGGGGCCATCAGTGCCTGCCTCGGTGATGCTGCAGTGGGGCTGGTCTCCAGCTCCTGCAGCTGTGCCCTGTGCAACCATGGAGTCACAAGGCAAAAGACCTCCATTTCTTTTAGGTTAAGTTGATGCTAACTTGCCTGTTTGATGCTTTGGTAAGACATGATTTTAACCACCCTGGTTTTCTGTCTGTGTCATAGCCCCTTTTGTTTTGGTGAGTTATGAGATTTATCAGAGCTGGCAGCAAGTCTTAGGCTGATAGTAAAGTCCATATTTATCACAACTCTTGTTGTAGACAAGGACAAAACAAATTTGGAGAAGGAAAGTGCCTTGCCAGTGTCACAAGAAGTCTCTAGTTCCTAATAAAATTAATTTTCTCACAAATTGCAGTCTTACAGCATTTTTTAGCTCATAGCATACTCTGGATTGGTATGGTTTGGTGTAAGTGAATTAATTTGGAAGTGAATAAGTAAATTTAATGGAAGTCTGGCCATAAGGCTAAATTGAGGGCACAAAGTGCAGAAACTATAGCTCCTTTAAGACTTTTTATTTTGACCACCCTAAAAAATTGGTCTGGAATTTAACCATAGCAGAATTATTACTTATTATTATCTGACAAAAGCTGTAGTTGGCAGTGAACTAGAAGTATTACCCCATATAAATGTCTAGAATAGTCTACTTGCAAATTTGAGAAAAGCCATGAAATCTAATATTCAGTGTTTAGAAAAACATCATGCTGTGAAATTGATACAGCTAAAAAATGTTAACCTAGGTAGAGGATTTTTATTATTTTTTAAAAAAGACTGTTTTCTTCAGTTTATATCAGTTTCCCAGTTCAATTTAATGTGGGACCAAATTTACGAGCTGGAACACTGGGATGAGAAGGGAATTGCAGAGTACTGGAAAACAGGCCAGGAAGTAATGAGACAGACTGTGAGTATTTAAACTGGCACTGCCTGCGGAAAAGAAATAAAATGATGAATAACTAAGTAGGTTAAGTTAACTTGCTTCTTATTTTTTCAAACCTTTCTAAATGTGTTACTTATTTCTATTTGCCTTTAGATTAAGTTGGTGGTGACTTAAATGTGTATCTCTAACACAGAAGACAATCTGCTCCCATTTTTGTAGTATTTTCTTTATGTGGAGCTCTAGAATATTCATATGCAGTTTGGATCTCCAATGTATTTCTCCGTGATACCCCTCAAGTTGTGCTGTCAAGGCTGCAGGAATCAGTTTGAGAATCTACGAAATCAAGATGAAGAAGTATAACTTTCTATATGTTCAAAAAATCATTACAGTTATGTAGGAAACACACAATAACACCAATTACATCCCAGAATGTAAAATTTCTAAACTGAAAGTTGCAAGCAAAACAATATACAGTGCTTTTTCTCAATTTCAGATCAAATTTGCATTTCATAATTCTGATGGTTCCTTGTGCAAATAATTTCATACTGTAATTCATAGTTACAAAAATATTTTTTATAATGCCAAATATAGATTATAGTTAAAGCTTATGCTCTGAGGCGCAAATCAGTCATTAACTCATAGGAAGTATGGAGAAATACATTCTGTTAACAATTTATCCTTTATTTGTCAATGCTGGAATTTCTTGGTCCTTTCTAAATCATATGGTGCTAACCACAGGGTACTGAGTAGAACAGACTAATGATCTGATCCAACCTGGCAGCTGTTGCGAAGTTAAGTCACAGACAGAAGTGGGTTTATCCTATAGATAATGGCGATTACATGCTTGTTAGTATAGCTTGACCTAGTTTTCCTTTGATTTATGCAGCAGATGACAACTAAAGCTAATCTATGACAACTGTTGTTAAAGCACAAGCATTGCAGAGTTCTATAACCAGGTAAGAGCAAACACTGCCTTTTCTGTCCCATTACTTGTGTAAGCCTGCGTATATGTGTAAATTTTCTTTTGTCTTTGTATCTCTCAAAGTATGACAACTCTAACTGCATTGGTATTCTGTATATTGCCACAGAATATATACTGACTTTTATTGCCTTGTCTGCCTCTCTAATATATTTCTAAATGGTATACTCAAATAACCAATGTACTGGGAGTTATACCACATCTTAGAAATTATGACTTCAAATAGACTTTTAATCTGGAAAATACCCCATTCACCTCCATTTGGAGGAAGACTTCAGGAACTGGCTTACCAGTATTACTTCCTAGTGGGACAATGAGTTCTGAAACTGTATTTATTGGACCAACCTTACTGTACTCTTATTCAGTCTTTCTGATCAGTTGGTGTGATCTGCAGAGATGCTATGTTACTCCCGTGACTTGCTGTGTTTGCACTCCTGAAAATAAGTCAATAATATTAAATAAACTTCTAGCATTCACCTCCTGTAGACTTCGAGTGCTTCCTGTCTGCATGAAATATGTTTTTCTTAAAATGTAAGCTCTTCTGGTTCTAAACGGTGATGTTTTATGGCTTAGGAAGTCCTAGATACGTTTATCTGTTTTTAATAAGAAATAGCTTGGTGATGTGTTAGGTGGCTAAACCTGGAGGGTATGGGGAAAAGCAAGCACTGCCAATAGGGGTGCACCAGTCCAGAGCACTGAGCACAGAGCTGCTCATTCTGGCCTCAGGGTGACGGGGAAGGAACTTCAGAAGAGGCAATTTGCATTTTGCTCCTGTTAACTTTAGTACCCAGCTGCGGTTAACTGGAGAGGTTCATTTACATTGCCATGCAGCCCTTGGTCTGGTCACTAGAGTTCCTCTGAAAAATAAGGAGGTCTAGAGCATTTTTCAATGCTTTTGTTTCAGAAAAGCTGCCAGTAAAAATGATATTTGAGTGGGATGAGTTTACCAGTTTGTGGAGGTGGGAGGCCTGGGTTCAATGCCTTCTTTTGCTTAAGGAGGTGTATTTCACACTTAACTGAAGTTTCTTTAACCAGCAGCTGTTGTCAGTTGATCTCTTTTTGATCTTCTTTCATTTTGTAAAAAACAATAAAAGATTCATTGCCTTGGAGACACAGATGAAGGAGGAATTCCTGGATCACAAAGCAGTACCATTGAACCCAGGGAGAGGTAAGCACAGCAGAACTACGAAATCAAAGCAATACAAATCAGAACATTAAGGCTCTGTTTACATTAGCATTTTGGTTTGGGGCAGCAGTGCAATTGTGAGACAAATCCCATGATTGCCAATAACAGTGGTTCACAGAGAGGTTTTGATATGCACAAATGAGACTCCTTTCAGGGATAATGACATTAGGAACTCTGCTTCAGGTGCTCACCAAATGCATTGTAACATCTAATGGGAAAATAATGGTCCAAGGCAAAGACTGCTTCTTCCAGCAGATTCAAATCTCATGTGGTGGGATCTGTGCCAGGTCCAATCAGCTGACTAGCTTGAATTAAAATCCCAAATTAAATTTATTATAGATGTAGAGTTTTCAGCAATTGCTTTGGTCTACTTCTGATCCTGTTGTGTCAAAGTCTGGATCAGCAGAGAAATAAATACAGATGGCATTGGACCATGAATTAAAAGTTGGGGTTTTTTGTGTTTTTTTTTTTTTTTTTTTTAATAGATAGGAAGAAAGAATTCAGCCACCAAAATGGATGCTGCCTAGGCATCCCTAGTCTTAGACTCATTTCAAAGCAATATGAAGAAAACGTTTGTTGAGATAGAAATTATTGAACTGAGAGGCAATGGGAAACAAGAAAAGTTCTAAGTATCATTAACTCATTTTAATGTAATTTTCTTTAGCTTAGTTGGTTATTGAACAAACAGCCCTGAATGCAAAATTACACATAGCTCTTTCATTGAAGATATATAGGCTACATGTACACTCTGATGTTCCAAGTATTGAAAACTACTGTTAATAGAATTTCTCAATGCATTCTGATCATTCCTTTTGGTATGTATGACATCATTTGGGAAAACTACAGTAACATATTTTTAAAATGCCTGAATGGCCACTTGTAAATTGTTTCTGTTGTTAAATGTAGTTCTGTATTCAAATGCATATGGATCATTTAATAGGATATATTTCAGTTAAATTGCCGTTTTACTTTTACAATTGCTGTTTTACCTTTATAGATATTCTCTTAAGGAAAAAAAAAATCTGGCAATTTAAAAAAAAAAAAAAAGTTAAAAACCTCAGAAAAATACATCTTGGACTAAACCCTATCAGTTGTTGAGCAGAACAGTTTTTCTGTTACATTAAAATTAAAGTCCATCTGCTGATAAAAACAGTAGCATTAAAAGTATTGTACTGTGTTTTAGAACACTCCAAATCAGATAGTGTAATCTAAAATTGCCTCTCTAATAATCTGTTTTATCTCCCACTTCTGGCATGCTATCTGCCGTTAATAAGATAAGAAATACATGAAGTGGAAACTTGATGCTTAGAAATCCATAATTTCTTGGAGATCTGGATTTTTAGCATTCATACAAGTCAAATATCTGACAGTCTCTGAGATTAGTTGAAACATTTAGCTGATGAAGAATTTGGAAAATGAGGATGTGTTCAGCAATACAATGTGGTAGTAATTCCAGGGTGACTAGAGCCTTCATATAGGCTTTTAAAGGCTGAGGTTTAATATATTTTCAGTCACAGACTAGGAGCTTAATCAGATAAGGAGAGTTACAGCTCCCTATTTGAGCGCTTGACTCAGAGATGCCTTGCTCCTACAGTGACATCAAAATCTAATGTTAGAGGCATGTGAGGAAACAATGTTCAGAGATATCAGAAATCCAGCTACTGAGCAGGGCATCACCTAAATCTGGCTGATAGAGAAAGCCAGGAACACCCTTAAATTTTGCCAAGCGGCAAAATATTTGCCATAGGGCAAAATATAGGTTGGCATCTCTGTCTAAGCACCAGACACTTAGAATTATATTTTGTAACATCTATGTACCTTGACCATTTTTCTCCACCCAGTAGAGTGGGCAGACATCTTTCATGCAAGGCTAACAGAGCAGTTGCTCAGACAACATTAAATCTGCCTATGGTAACATGCTACAGGTTTGAAGGTTAGTACAGTGTGCGTGGAAAGCACATGCACTTCTTTTGGCTAAGTTAAGGAGCTGAGTGTGCTGCGTACAGCAGATTGCAGGATGACTGCATAGGTTGAAGCATTTTAGTTACAATGCATGTGGAAGAATCATAAGCTAAAATTTGTCATGAAAATGTGCATATCTACATTTACAAGCAGTCTTCTACAACTAGAAAATGTTAGCTATCTTGCAATCAACACTGACATTTGATATTCAGCTACTGGAAAGTGCAAATTGCCAAACTGTGGACCAGTTACTTCTCGTAAAGAACAACAAATACAGTCTTAGCTCTTTGAGGACTGTAAATTAAATCTTAGAAGAGGAAATGATACTAGGTAACCATGCCACTAAATAGGAAACGTAATGAGTACTTTAATGTTCTATTAGAAATCTTTCACACGTGGTCAGGTCAGGCCACAGCTGCTAGTAAGTGGCAGAGCATCCAGAAATGAAGTGACAAATATTTAGGATTAGAGAATAATATGCCAAGCAGTTCAGATGCACATCATATCATTCATCTTCAATCTGATCTTCCATGAGCTTAAAGAAAATTGAGATGAACAGGAATGTTTTCCTTGTGCAGCAGCAGTTAACAATAAACCAACAAAATTTCTTGTTCTGTGAAAGAGGCTGTGAGGTCAGGAAACTCTAGATGGAGAATGATGAGTATAAGCTATTTTGATTGAATCCATCTTGAAATGCTTTATCTAACTGCAGAAAATCTGCAACTTTTAATAAAGAATATCTTACTCAGTGTTTTCAATAAAATTTTTCTTTCTGCCACCAACATTAGTAACAAATCATATTTCGCATCATAGTGATATTTGAAGGCCACATCTCTGTTAGATAGAGTCATAGATCATAGAATAGTTAGGATTGGAAAGGACCTTAAGATCCTCTAGTTCCAACCCCCCTGCCATGGGCAGGGACACCTCACACTAAACCATGCCACCCAAGGCTCTGTCCAACCCCACCTTGAACACCGTCAGCGATGGAGCATTCACAACTTCCCTGGGCAACCCATTCCAGTGCCTCACCACCCTTGCAGTAAAGAATTTCTTGCTCAGATCCAATCTAAACTTCCCCTGTTTAAGTTTGAACCCGTTACCCCTTGTCCTCTTACTACAGTCCCTCATGAAGAGTCCCTCCCCAGCATCCCTATAGCCCCCCCTTCAAATACTGGAAGGCTGCTATGAGGTCTCCACGCAGCCTTCTCTTCTGCAGGCTGAGCACCCCCAACTTTCTCAGCCTATCTTCATATGGGAGGTGCTCCAGTCCCCTGAATATCCTCGTGGCCCTCCTCTGCACTTGTTCCAACAGCTCCACGTCTTTTTTATGTTGAGGACAACAGAACTGCACACAATACTCCAAGTGAGGTCTCACGAGAGCAGAGCAGAGGGGCAGGATCACCTTCTTCGACCTGCTGGTCACGCTTCTTTTGATGCAGCCCAGGATACGGTTGGCCTTCTTGGCTGCAAGCGCATACTGCCGGCTCATGTTCATTTTTTCATCAACCAACACCCCCAAGTCCTTCTCCGCAGGGCTACTCTGAATCTCTCCCCTGCCCAACCTGTAGCTGTGCCTGAGATTGCTCTCACCCAGGTGTAGGACCTTGCACTTGGCATGGTTCAACTTCATCAGGTTGGCATCAGCCCACCTCACAAGTGTGTCAAGGCCCCTCTGGATGGCATTCCTTCCCTCCAAAGTATCAACCAAACCACACAGCTTGGTGTCGTTGGCAAACTTGCTGAGGATGCACTCAATCCCACTGTCCATGTCACCAACAAAGATGCTGAACAAGGCCGGTCCCAACACCAATCCCTGGGGGACACCACTCGTTACTGGTCTCCAGCTGGACACTGAGCCACTGAGCGCTACTCTTTGCGTGCAGCCATCCAGCCAGTTCTTTATCCACCAAGTGGTCCACCTATCAAATTGATGTCTCTCCAACTTAGAGAGAAGGATGTCATGTGAGACAGTGTCAAAGGCTTTGCACAAGTCCAGGTAGATGACATCAACTGCTCTACCCCTGTCAATCAGTTCTGTAGCTCCATTATAGAAGGCCACCACATTGGTCAGGCAGGATTTCCCCTTAGTGAAGCCATGCTGGGTGTCACCAACCACCTTGTTGTTTTTCATGTGCTTTAGCATGCCTTCCAGGAGAATTTGCTCCAGGATTTTGCCAGGCACAGAGGTGAGGCTGACTGCTCTGTAGTTCACTGAAGCCATTTCTCTTCTGAAGATCATAGAATGTAGATGTACAAGCACAGCTGACAAATAAAACAAAAGGTGGGGAAGTGCTAAGGCTAGGACATAACTGGTAAAGAAAGACATTTTGGTGAGTCAAGGCTACTGTTCAGATTCCAAAATACTGGCCCCACTTCAGAATTCAGAAGTCATCATACAGTGTTTTTTTTCCTTTTTGACCTTGCATAAGTAAATCGACATTTGAATTGGAAATAAAATCTTAGCCTGTTGTAAAAAGTGGCTAGTTAGCTGATTTAGGTTGGTGTTCAGCAGCATTTCTTTTAGAAAGAACATGTGGTTCAAATAAGTCACAGATAGACCTAGCAGAAGAATCTGTGGTATTGTTAGTTAGGAATTTGCATTACAAGTGGGCCATTAATGAATGACAGGAGGTGTCTCTGTTAAAGGTAATGTAATGATTAGTATGCATTGTGCAAATCTACAAGTTCAATTTTGGAAGCAAAGAGGCCTGAACAATTTTTTTGCATGATTAGCTAAAATTAAACTTGGTATAAGAAACTTTAGTAGGTCATCCATTCTGAGAAGAATCAATGCACTTTAGGTTTTGGTTAGATGTGGAAATTTTATAACCCAAGACATCTATTCATTTATTTATTTATGTAAGCTTAATATATATAAAGGAAATTAATTTATATATTCCCTCAGATTAACTATTTATTGGCAATTTCTCACAGTTTTTTATACTTTCTAATCTGAGAGAAGTGTGGTTGGTTTGACTGCCTGAGAATACTACTTCTCACATACATTAATTGCCCTGCCTTGTATGTACTGGTTTTCCAGCTTCTGAAACCCTCCAGCTAGCCATTAGAATATAGTAAGCATAAAATACGCACTATGATTCTGTGTGCTTGAATGGTGACTAATGTGCCTATGAGTTAATTTACGTAAAGAAAATTCACATTTATTGCAGCTGCAGCTACCAGGATCCCTTTTGCTCTGGTGATGGAAGTTTGAAACTGAGGACTTCTTTACAGCAGGGAACCCTGATGTCTTTAGACTTCTGGGCTACTGCCTTGCGGTAACATCCATGGGCAAATCTCTATGAAGGGCATAACCTGTATTTTCTTCCTGTGGTTCTGATAAGGGTGACTGATCACACCCACGTCACCACCTCTCCCTTTATAAATGTCATACTGTCATCTTACTTTTGCTTTACATGAGGCTAGGCAACATTAGCTCTTTAGAAGCATAGATCCTCTAAAATTACCAGCTAATGGCCTCGTCTTTTTTAACAAAAAACAATTTTGGAATGAAACCGTGTATTTTCACTGCCTTATGTAGATTTTTCTCTTGTCTTACAAATGTATTTCTTGAGCACTAGATAAAAAGGGGGGCATAAAAAGCTGTAGCATATCCTCTCTATTCCCTAATTTTGGGAATAGATCCTTTTTAATTTAGTTCCTGAAATTTTTCAGCTAGGAAAAGTCCAAACGAACTAGTTCATTAGTTGAGTTTTTCTACTTTTTTTTTTTTTTTTTTTTTTTAAAACCCTTCATCAAGTTTTACATCAGTGGATAACTGTTTTTACTCAGTGAGATTTATTTCTTTTCCAAAATAATTAATTAAAACAGTACTTAATTTCTAATCCTAGGGAATATGTGCAAGAGAATGAAGTAGTGTCATTTCACAAGTGGTAGTCATGTTGGTATTTTCTAACATTTTTGTTTCTGACTTTATATCCTTAGTATTGTTTCTCTAATATAGATTTTGTATGTGTAATATTTTCTTATTTCGTCTTCTTTTCCTTAATATTTATTCACCTACAGTCTGCAAACTGGCTTTGTATGCTTTTGTATTTTTAAATATTTGCTCTTGCAGGAAGACTCCTACATGTACATTTCTGGTGATGATTCTAATGAGGTACCCTGGTCTTCAGGGCACAGTTCTCTCAACTGGCACTCCACACAAAACAATGTTCAAGCTTGAAGGTTATCCTCACAACAGTGTAATTTTCTGGAATGATCCAGTGTGCAATGGGGGATATACTGGCAAAGGGCCCAGAGCACTTAAGCATCACTTTTCTTCTGAACCAATATTTACAAGTTAAATACCACATGCTTTATAATATAAGTAAAAAGTTAACATTACTAATACTGGTGGCATTGTACTGCCACCACTTTCATGATAGCCAAAAGCCAAATCCAAAATCCACTACTCACCTTAAAAGGTTCAAGTTGCTATTAGACTTGTGACTACAAAAGCAAAGATGTTTAACCTCAGTTTTAAGCTAGCTAGATTTACTCACAGACCTCTCTTTTCACTCTGTTTTTATAGTTACAAAATAAGAAATAAAGCTGGCATTTTCCAGACTTTGGAGTTATTCAATAACTATGCACAGTGGCCATCCATTATACAAAGACCTCTTTTTGCGCTTATGGCAACATGTTTGCTACACAAAACAACCACATATTTCATATAGAGGATACAATTTTTTATTTACAATGAGAAGTTATTAAAGTTTTGAAAAAAATGCAACACATTATTAATTCATTTGGTATTAGAAATCCTTTACAGTTATAACACTGTTTACAAAATAGAATATGAATTAAAATGTTCTAATTAGTGACACTAAAATTTAAACAGAAGTTTAAAGAGAATGCTGAATATCCTCTTTCTAAACTTCCCTATTACAAGTTCATGTTTATAATAAAAGAGATTGCAAAAAAATATCTGGTTTAAAAAGTCAGTTTGTGAAAAAATTTTCATCAAAATGAAGCAACCTTTCTTCGATTAATATTTTGAAAACTTTTCTAAATTTTCTCAAAGAACAGGTATAATCTGATTAAGATTACAGCAGAGACCACAAATTGTCATCACTGTATGCTGGTCTGTAGAATAATTGGAGTCCTGAGTCTAAAAGTGAGTTCTGAAAGCTGCCTTTGCTGGAAAGGGCTTTTAAATGATCTTCCAGCAGCTAAAGTTATCAATCATCAATCTACTTTTTGACAGAACCTTGAGTCACTGTTCATCCTGGTAAAATCACTATCAAGTCATACAGGTAGTACAAAATTTAACAGACTTCCATTTCCTTCTGACTGCCAAGAGTTACTGCCAGGGAGCACCTGGGAATCTGCCCTGCACCCTCAGGAGAGCTGGAAGCCAGAGGCAGTGGTGATGTGGCATGCAGGGCAGATGAGATGTAGAAAGCTGGTGTACCTACATCATACAGACTGCTTCACTTTCAGTTTCAACATCAGCCACATTTTAGTTAGCTCAGTGAATTCAAACTAACATGCCTATGGTGGTACTGAACAGGAACTAGCGTCCTGCTGGAGGGCTGGGTGTATGCAGTGTCCATCTACCAAATTGCGCAGTAGATGGAAGACCAGAACTGACAGTGTCAGTCAAACTGAGGTGTGAGGGCATTCACTCTGTCAAAGAGTTACTGACACCTGTCATATAGCTCCAGGAAGCTTAAGGTGGAGCAAATAGTTAAATGTACTTCCACTATATGTCAAAATATTTCTATATCAAAAGATACAACAGAAGACCTAATGGCTAGATTACAGCACACCATGAATAAAAAGCAGCACCTGATCAACTGGATTAAAAATTTAGACAAAATAGATTAACTCTTTGAAACTAGTTGATAAAAGAGGGACATTAATAGTGAATATTATAAAATAGAATATTTCAAGTAAGTCTGAATAGGATAGTCCCAGTAGGTTAAATGTAAACTCTTTATCGTAAGTCTTCATTTAGTAGACAAGATCTTTTACTGGCTCATATGAAAGGGGCTATTTAAAGTCAGTAGATGTATGCTTGGAAAGACCAAATGAGAAACTGATCAATTGTCTTTTTTCCCATTGCATATACTCAGGAGACTGATCCAGATAAGGATATCTAGACAATATAGTGATAGGTATAATTGCTATTTAAAGGTAGTAATTTATCATTGCAGAGTATCAGTACTGAAGATTCTCAGATTAATCACGGTTTTACAGATTTCTTTCATGAGATGTTTTAATTTTTTTAAATGTATGTGTTTGCAAAGACCATATGAACATCTACTATTTATGAAACACTTTTTTAACAACCTCTTTGAAAAGCATTTTTCAAGTTCAAAATTTTCTCCGAAACTGTATTTTGCGTGAAGAGCAAATGGTGATTAAGGATTCTCTTTGAAGTTGAACACTTGTGGAGAAACAAATTAAATGCACTTTTCCCTATGCTTTTGGCTAGCCAAAAGTTAAGAATTTGCAGATGGTTTTGAAGAAGGTGGGAGGGAAGGAATCAGATATTT
The DNA here is from genome assembly GCA_039720435.1 of Amazona ochrocephala. NCBI lineage: Eukaryota > Metazoa > Chordata > Aves > Psittaciformes > Psittacidae > Amazona > Amazona ochrocephala. The sequence continues at coordinate 61,574,792 of CM077877.1, read as the reverse complement.
ATCTCATTTAGAAATAGAATTGTGCCATAATGGTGAGATTTTTCATGATGGATTTTGTTTTGAAATACAACAGAAAAAAAATATTACTTGGTACATGAGAAATACTAGGTTTCAGGAAATTCGATGTGAGACAGCTTGAAATCAGCAACTAAGGCAAACACCTGCTGCCTGTGAATGAATTAAATATTTATTGCAGTGCTTGTCGTGGGGGAGTTTGGGGTCCCCATAATCACAAGAACAGAGCCATACCACTCAGTGGCATAAAATATAATCTATTTACACAGAAGATGGGGTTGTCTTAAAAGCAAGGTTATTCTTTCTGGTTCTTTTGTCTGGCTCTTTTAAGCCAGATAAAGCCACACTGAGTCAAGACACTGCCTTCATTACAATTCTATTCAGAAGAGGGTGACAGGCAGCTAACATAGCCAGCACACCTTCTAGGAAACAGGTAAAGCCTGTCATGCAAAATGCTAAGAAGGGAGGAATCATATAAAAATAAGTGATTTGTTACCCATGCTTTACATAATGAAATCTCGAACACGCATGTCTTGACTTTTACCCAGCTCATTATACCAAAGTGGTTCTATATTTACATACATAATCTCCTCCTAGATGTGTTTTTTTTTAATATTATGATTATTTAAGGTAACTAAAGATTATACCTTCATCCTATCAGCTATCACAGAGTTCTTGTGTTACATATCCTGTTGCTGCTCCTGTTTAAACAGTAACTAATTGTGAAGCAAGGACTTACATCCTTCTATTTCTAAGGGCTTTCTGGTCCTATGTTCTGTTGCTATGGTCTCAAGATAGACCATCATGATTGTTCATTTTGTAAACTTTTAATCCCTTTCGACATCAATGAAATAATGATTTCTGTGCTCAGATCCCAGTTTCAGGATATCGGTTCCTTGACACTAGCACACTGCATACCCACACCAAAGCAGGCGCTGGGTTTCCCCTTGACTTTTGGTGCAGCTCAGATCTGCACCATGGACGTGGGGAAAGAGCACTTACACTAGCTGAGTCCTGGCCAGCAGTACCAGCCCTGGTGCGTAGCTGAACCTCAAGCCCAGGCTGATACAGGGTGGCAGATACATCAGCACCAAGTGGCCCCCAAGGGGCAGCTGTTTTCATTCTTTACTGCTGTTTAAAAGCAGAATTGTGGCAATAAGCTGCCAAAGGCATTGCTACTTACGCAGGTGCAGGCTGATGTTCCATTTTCCCCATATCCAGAGCCTATTACAATTCATTGTCTGTGTTACTATCACTTTCCAGACTCCTGCCCCAAGCGAGTTACAGATATATCAAGCTGCTAATAGCTTACCTGTTTCCTTCTTTCCTGCATGTGCCTAAACCACTACAGCAGGATAGGTTAGTCATGTCTATTTAGCTGTGCTTTCAGCTGGGCATCCCCATGGCATTTTCTGTGCATCTCTGTTCTCCAAGCACACAACAGAACCACTTAATCAGCTTGGGTTGAGCAGCTGTGGTCAAGATCCCACCTACCTGAGTGATGCTTTTGGGTAGGCTTTATCCGGGGTCAAATGCCACTCAAGGAGAGAAGACTTCTCACCAAAATCAATTGTAGGTGCTGCTCTGGGTGATGAAGCTTTATTGACCACATTGTCAGCTGTCAGTTTTGCTCTGGAGTTGCCTGAGCTTCAGTGACTGGCATTGCACTGCAGGAATGATTACGTAGCCATATTTCCACGTTAAATCTCTCTGCGACCAGAAGACATTATTTCCTGAAGACAGAATTCCCTATCACTTGTATACATAATTAAAAAAGTTTTTTAAAGAAAAGACGAACCCTTGTCCCTTATAAAAAAGCATAGCAGTCTAGCAGGTGGTCTAAGGCTGCTTGGCAATTTTTCTGGTACTATTTTTGCATTTCCTTTGAAATCACTTCAGCCAAATAGCATCACACTCAGATACTTTGTGAATTTTTCTTTTGGATAATATATTATGAGAAGAGGATAAATGGCTTTCAAAATACAGATATAAGAAGAACTATTCTGACTTGTAGCATAGGTAGTCATTACACTTATTAGGTTTTCTGAGGATTTCTGTGAAAATAGTTTCAACAACAGCCAGCCTGAGACTATAACAAAACAAGAAGATTGATTTAGTGATCTGAAAACAAAGAGATAATTATATTCTCATTTTCATGTTCATGATGTGCACATTTCTCCTATTAAACTTTAATGGGTGTTGTAAATGAAAAAACATATGAAACAAGAAAGGGGAAACACCACAAAGCTGTTAGCTTTGAAACTCACTGTCAGATAGCAAATATTATCACTATAAATCTTAACCTTCACAGCCAGCAAGAGCTGCAGGCTAGACTAGAGAAAGAGACAGGCATGGAACTGTAGCTCTGCATTAAAAGTAACACACTGTACACTGCTAAAATATGTATTGTGATTAAGTTAATATTGAACAGTGAATTTTATGACCTTTTCTGATTTTCTTTTCCCCAGGCAAAAATCAACACTTTTCTAACTGCAGTATCCTTCACAATTCATTTTCTGTAATGTCAAAAGAGGTGTATTAAACACTCTGGGAGAAAACACACTCTCCGATATGGTGGCAGCAGGGTGCATATGGTTTCATAACAACATTAAAAAGCTCGTCTTTCTTCCCCTCTCTTTCCAGGAGCTGTTGTGGGAAGGGTGGCACAGAAGTGAGAGTACACTACCTGCAGTCAGTTCTCAGAGAGCTGTGAAAGAAGGTGTCATGGAGGAGTTCAGGGTATACTAAGCAACATCTGTTCCTAAATGGATGCAATAAGATCCAGCCTGCTTAGCATAAACAGAAACATGTCAAGTTAAATAGGGTAGCAGCGGGACTCAAGGTACAGCATGTGAAAGGCTTAAAAATGAGTGGAGCACTAACATTTGTGACACCAATCAACTGCTTAACCTGGCTAGTGCGTTCCCAGTAATATGTCCATTTATTAAAAACAAAGGGATAATGTGGAATTCCAGAAATTTGACATAATGCAGAAAAAAGAGCTTTTGAAACTGTTTGTTAGAATTCTTGAAGACAGGTATAGCGTTTTCTCTTAGCTTTTGACCCAATCAAAATTTTGAGTGTGAGCTGGACACTTAAAGACCATGAAAATAAAAAGGAGGGCAAAGTTTACAAGCAAACAGAGAGCTGGAATGGAGTTTGAAGGGCTAACCAGAGAGAAATCCTTGCCTGTGCTTTCACAGGATATTTTTCAGGAACTGTGGCATTGTTTTTTTTATATCTGGGGCTTTCTTCAGTCTGTAATGATTTCTTTTTATTTTTGCTTTCCCCCAGCCTCTTCAGCAACCTTTGCTCAAGTTCAGCAAATACTATGTATACATTTTGATTAAAAACAAAAAAAAAAATCTAAATATGCACAGATGTTCATTCCTTTCTCAGAGGAAAAACTGCCCTGTTTAAAAAAGAAAACCAACCAAATCTGAAAGCTATCTAATGAAGCCTCAGTGAAGGAGGGAATTGAAAAGGAACAGTTGAAGTAAAAATAGATGTTTCAAGACAAAAAATAAAGAAAGCATGTGACACAAGTGAAAAGAAATACTGTGAGGCTGACTGAGATCAGAGGTAAAAGAAAAGTTACATTTAGAGGTAATTTGATGAAGTACTTGACATTTGTGACTATGATGAGCTTAGCCCACAGCTTTGCTCTGTGGCATGGTATCATCAGCTTGCCTTTGCCCATATGACTGCTCTATACTTCATGTTCCCTGCAGGAAACTTTTTTAACACATCTCCTGCTTCAGCCTTTAAACACAAGTTTTCCCACATCAAGCTTTTCTAGGTGGAAAGAATATATGATTTTTTGCGTCTTCCTGGAAACACTACAGAAACTGTAACATGTTGGATAATTAAATAGTACTTTTTTCACCTGTAGGAAAGCAGTGAGGACGCTCTAAGAAGGAGCGTCTGCCTCTATCAGAAATTAGACAAAGTTTTGGGGAGGTAGTTTTATAGTTCCCTGCTGGGGGAAGTAGTTTTATACTGCTTTCCCACTAAGTACATTAAACGCGAGTCTAGCAGCTTCATCTTGCTTTTCAGTTGCTCTTCTCTCAGTGCCACACACTGAGCAAAATTTGACTCCCCTTACGCTGCTAGTGCTTTTAGTGAGTTACCCAGAAAAACAGCATGGCATTTTAACCTAACAGCATGAGAGCAAATACATTCATGCATCCCCACTGTAGACAATATAAAATACAAAGTAGATAATATTGCCAATGCTATATGTAGGATACTGCCAGCATCCTGTGCCATTAGCCAAGTGCTTGTAAACATCACAAAATACTGACAGTAACCCACAGATTTTTTCCTTTTTTAAAGTTTGGTTTTGTGGAGCCCCTGTGGCTGGCAGCAAACTCTGCAACATCCAAAGCGCCAGATGCCAGCTTGTTTTGTTTTGCTCTGTGGTTTACTATTGGATATTGCTAAGTGGGTGCAGACTACCAGGTTTATTCCTTTGTCTCCTTATTTATTTGCTGTATTAGTTTTCATGCACAAGTAATAAACAACTCTCTGGTTAGCTGTCAGTAAATCGCTAGACTAGAGTGTATGGTGTGGCAGCCCTTATTCTGAATTACTCACTTTTTTAAGATCAGTTTTGAAATGAAAATAATCTTAAAATAATTACTTTTGTTCTGAAACAAATACAGTAATTCCTTTGGCTAAAGTGAGGAACCATCTCCCCTTGTTTTTGAGAAGAAAACTAAGGAAGAGAGAAAAAGAAACAATAAAAACAATGGAGGAAGAATATCTTTGAGTAAATCAGGAAGTGTCACCAAAAAAATAACCCATATTTATAAAGCTCATGTAAGAGGTAGCACATCATCTCACTAATGTAAAATTTCATCTGTCTGGAAAGATTGGATTATTACCCTGACACTGGTCAGAGTACTGGTTTTAAACATAACATTTAAAAAACAGTAGGAATTGGTTCACAGTAGATGGCAAGTTTTCTCAAATACATAGGATTAAAGTCTGAACTCTGTTGGGAAGTTTTCCTCAAAACAAGTAGAATAGTCTTCGTTTTGCATTGCTTTCAATTTCTACAGTGTAGATAGCTACATCTGAATTAGGCACCTTCTCCTCCCTTGATAGCCAGTGCAAAGAGATTAGTACAATATACCTCACCCTGAGATGAAAACGTAAATCATTAGGTGTACTGTTAAAAAAAATGCCTGCTTCCCCTCCCGCTCCTTACAGAATTAATGGCCAGGTGTCAACATTTACATTATAGAAGCACAATTCAGTTAAAAAAAATTCTCCTGTGATGTTTCTGGGTATTCTTGAAGCTGTCATGTTCTTCCCTGTCTTCTGGGCTACTTCAGGAGTAGCAGCAGTCCATCTCTGCTGCGGTGGGAGGATACTGAGCCTCGCTGACCAGCAGAGCTGGAGGCACTATGCTGTTTTTGGTGGAACACACCTTTATAAAAATTATAAAAATTATTATAGATGACCGTGGTAGACTAAAGTAAAATCTGTCAGATAGAGAAGTATATCTTCAAGTACTTTGTAAATCTGCTACTGATGATTACTAGATCTCATGTTTAAGAAGACTCCAGGCTCCAACTGATTTACAGGTGATTAGGCCCTGTGGTTTGCTCTTTTCAATAAGCACTGTCATTCTGATCCCAGCATGAGCCTCATATTAAGTTTGCTTAAGGAACAAAAAAAAATTAACACCTACAAAGTTTGCTCTAACACCACCCCCCTAACCCCCTGTCTTCAAGTGAAGTGCCAACAGTACATCTTTCAAGTTTAATTATTGACCTGGCAAGAACACTGTGACGCAGCTGACAGATTTTCCCTTCAGTATAACAGGAGTTATAAAAAAATAACTATAAAAAATCAATACATTCTTAGGGTCCAATAGAAGGTTTTGTAACTGTATAAGATTTGGAAGTAGAAGCTGGTTTTATTCATCTTTGGAATTCCTCTAGCTTTACCTCCAAGGGTTTATACTACTACTACACTTGTTAGCTTTCCTTCCAGATCTTAAATTATTTCCATTCCATATTGCATTACAATAAAGCATGCCCAAAGAAAAGCCCACAGGTTAGGACAAATAAAAGCATTCTTTGGAAGGTGCAAGGATGGTGTTTCTTACTTGCATGAAGAAGGGATTTTTGGGACAAGCTGATCAACAAACTCACAGCAACTTTGTCAGATGTAACAGCTGAAGGGAAGAGAACAAAGGAACCTGTTGCTGTAGAGAAGAACAGGCTGAGCAGAGTAGCAGCAAAAGGGTTTGCTTGCTGATAATGATGTAGAAAATGTTTCAATAAAGAAAAATGAAGGACACTTGAGAACAAAGACTGACTGACAAACAGTATACAGGTATATGGGAGTTTTATCAGGGACCACTGCGATGAAAGCAGAGATAGGGTTTTCATCAGCAGTCTAGGACGAACTTTTCAAGAAGCTGCTGTTGCCTAAAAGGTGAATGACAGCTCCATTTGTTGCCTTAAATGCTGAAGTGCCCCTAAATGCAAAATGTCTTTTTGCTACTGAAAAATGAAATATTTTTATTTACTTTGTGAAATTGATGGTTTAATTTAAAAAAATTATGGTTTTACATACCATGGCTATAGTAGAGAATTAATTCTAATTTACTTTGATTTTTATGATCATAGAAATTATATTAAACTTAATTATGGTTACATTATGGCAATGATGATATTAAATATTCTAACATTCTTTAAAAAATGATCATTGATCAGGTTTCATAGCTGCACTAATGGTTCCTCTGGCGTACTAACCTTATAAATAGATACTGGGCAAAATTTTCTAAACCAAATCTCCCTTGCTGCCACTTAGGTTACATAACTGAGAAATAAAAATTAACCATGCCTTTTACAGTAATACAATATTCTATAATAGATTTTAAAACTGAAATAATATTGTTTTGCATTTCAGAACTCAGAAGGTTGATGAATAGAGGTGAATTTTGAGGACCCATTAAAAGGTGAAGTTAAAACACATGACCTGGAAGTTTTTTATTTTCTTTGTTTATTTTTTTAAAGTTAAAGTGACCATATCTATGCTTATAAGGATTGTCACACAGGCACAGGAGTGCATGGTGCAATGTGAAATGCAAGAGTGAAAACCAGGCACGTTATTCTTTTTTCAGTAAAAAGCAAGTTTTACGAGTTGATGCCAGAAACTTAAGTTACTGATTCAACTGCAGAATATTTGATTATAAAACATTTTGGTAAAAACTTACAGATTTAGCACAATGAAATTGGTCTTGACACAGTCCATTCAAGATAAATCATGATTGAATGAGAAACAAAAAGAGGTTTTTAAATCCTGTAAAATATCATAATATATAAAAAAATTGGAAAAGGAATTGACTTTTAAGTAACAAAAATAATGATGTGGCAATATACAGGACAGCATGAAGTATAAGGAAATGCTTCACCCATGTTGAAGAACCAGCTATGGTTACAATATTGCTGAGGAATGTTGATCCAATTTGTTTTTAAAACTGTTTGATTTTTTAATGTACATACCTAATCATGAATCAGGTTTCATAGCCTCAATAGTTGTTTCTTAGGCTTATTATGGGTACTATTTTCTAAACTAACTCTCCCTTGCTGCAAATTAGATTACACAACTGAGAAATATTAATCATCCATCTCTTTGTACAATATTTTAATATGTATCTGGAGCCACCTATTACATACTCTTTCATTCTTCCCTAAACAAATCTAATTTACTTTTAAATCTTTCTTTCTGGGTTATGTTTTTAAAACTTTGCATTTCTGCTGTTCTTTCAATTTGTTCCAATTTGTTGGCAATCTTCTCAGTATCTAAAACTGGACAGAGTGTTCCAGCTTAGGCTTACCTTTCATGCAGCAGTGCAAAATAATTGCCTGCCATAATATAACAGTGACACTCAGTTATGATCTTTTTTTACTTAGCAAACTGGGCATTGAAATTTTTTTTGAGTCATCTATGGTTTGCCTGCTGCCTAGTAAGAAAATCCTGTTCTTCTTGTTTGTCTTGTCATAAAAGCTTTCCTAACTTTGTGCCCCTTACCAAGTGTTATTTCTTTCAATCTTCTGTAGAATATCTCTGTATGGGTACACATTTTCTGTGGGATTGGATATTAAAGACAGGGACAGGTTACATACGAGTCTTTTTAGTTTTCAGATTTTGTAGCACTAATGGCATATAATTTTCCACCTTTTCTCGGTATTGAAACAGTTTGTTCTTTTGACTTAATAGTGACATTTGTCAAAACTAAAGCTTTTTCTGAACATTTTTCCCCTGCCTGGGGTCTATTCTAGCATTTCTCTATGCTGAAATTTGCATTTGAAATTTGAAATTTGCTTTCTTATTCAAAATGCACTGTAAAAGAGATGCTCTTAATTGTTGGTTCCAACTTATTCAAATCCACTTTTTCAGCCATGCACCACTACAGATTTCATCCAAAAATACCATAGCAAAGAATTCCATTACTGTTTTTTGTTTCACCTGAAAATTCAGTTTGTTTTATCCCACAATTCCTCTTAATTTGTTTATTGAACACTTACAATTTATTTTATTCTGCTTTATTTTCAACCAGATACTTTCAACAGATATTTTTCTCTCTTCAAAAAGCCTGAGAGGATAGAGGTTGTTCAACAAATCCTGAAACAGAAGGAAAAAAAAAAGCAGATCGTGCACTCATGTATGTGACCCTCTTCACTGTTTCTTTTTGAATAGAACTCTATTCCTACACTGATTTCAGTCAGTTTATTCTTTATGTTTTTCCTACATGATCCCTGTACTCGGAGTACAGACACCTAATGTTATCTTACCCAAGACTCCATTTAAATATCCCGCTTTCTACCCCACTTTGATAAAAAAAATGTACTTTTTTTTTTTCCCCTCCGCCTCCCCCCCCCACCTATTTTGTGGTCTTTTTACTAAGTTGGCAGTTCTCCATTTAATACTGAATCTATCATCAAGGAATGCTGCTTTCACTTAATTTCTTCCAGCTATCACAGGATAGTTTGGGTTTGGAAGCGGTCTTCAAAGATCATCTAGTCCAACCCCTTCTGCAATGAGCAGGCTGCAATAAGGTCTGCCTAGAGCCTTCTCTTCTCCAGGCTGAACAGACTTCCTTCATAAGAAAGATGTTCTACCCCTCTGACCATTTTGTGGCCCTCCTCTGAACTCACTTCAACAGGTTCGTGTCTTTCCTGTGCTGAGAGCTCCAGAGCTGAATGCTGTAGTCCAGGTGGGGTCTCATGAGAGCAGAGTAGAAGGGAAGAATTGCCTCCCTCGGCCTGCTGGTCATGCTCCTTTTGAAGCAGCCTGGAATATGGCTGGCTTTTGGCTTATGTCCAGCTATTCATTCACCAGTAGCCTCAAGTCCTTCTTTGAAGATGTGCTCAATCCCTTCATCCCCCAAGCTGTATTGATACTGGGGGTTCCCATGACCCAGGCTGAGGACCCTGTATTTAAGCTTGATTTCTGGCTGCTTTGCATATGCAGAATATGTCAAAGATCTGTGTTTGTGTTCATCATGTGTATTGGCTAAAGAGGTGAAGGCTGAAGTCTGGGATAAGTAACTATTTCCACCTAAATTACATCTGATTCTTTAGCATTCCAAAGTTATCCTTTACTATTACATTCCTTAGGCTTATCAGAGAAGGGTAGAGATTGGAAGGTATCTCTGGAGATCATCTTGTCCAATCACCAAACTCAAGCAGAATCACCTACAGCTGGCTGCCCAGAACCACGTGAAGACAGGTTTTTCAACTTGCTGTCCATTAGGAAACCCAAGTCCTTTTCCACAAAGCAGTTTTCCAGCTGCTCGGCCCCCAGTACCGATTACTAGAGTTTTCGGCCCAGATGCTGGATTTTGTATTTCCTTTTCATGCGACTCCTGTCTTTCCCATTTCTCCAGCCTGTTGAGGTCCCTCTGGATGGCAGCACAACCCTTTTGTGTATCAAGCACTCCTCCCAGTTTGGTTTAATATGCAAACTTGCTGAAGGTACACTCTGCCCCATCATCCAGATCATTAATGAAGATGTTGAACATGATCAGATCCAGTACTGACCCCTGTGGTACACTGTTACTTACTGACCTCCAGCTAGACTTTGCGCCACTGAAAACTACCTTCTTTGCCTGGCTATTGAGCAGTTTTAAAATCACTTTACCATCTGCTCATCCTGGCCATACTTCATTGACTTCTTCATGAGGATCTTCTGGGAGAGAATGTCAAAGCCTCACTAAAGTCTAGGCAGACAATATTCACTGATTTACCCACATCTTACTCTTCTGCTAGAGATAGTCTCTGCCTACATCTCCACTGCAGTTGGTGTTTGGGAGTTTTCCAGCTCTGGGAAGTCTCTGGGAAGATCCTGTGTGTCTCTATCATCCTCTCTGATACTGTGGAGCTGCTGACTTCCTCCTATGACTTCTCCAGCCAGTAACATGACTTCTCAACAATGGCATGCTTCCTGCAGAAAAAAGGCCATCTCTCTAGCCTCACTCATCTGGAGGCCCCAGGCACTGTCTGCAGTCTGGGACTTAGAAAGCTGCATCCACCACCCAAAGCCCTGTCTAGCTCAAAGCCTCCACCATAGCTGGGACAGCTGCTCCAGCATCTTCTGGAAAATGTGCACTGTGACAACTTCTGAATAAGCTGCTGCACCTGAGAGCTGCACTTTAAACCTAGCTCTTTTACAAGCCTCTCCCTAGTACCACCCAAATTAGTGCTTGACCAGCTGTAATCAGGGCACACCTTCAACAAAGTCTTCATGCACCTTTTAGGTCAAAGGCAGCTGACTGAGCTCTTAGAAGCTGATAGAGCTTACCTCATCCTTACCTGGCAGCAGAAAGTACCCTCAGGTTTCTCAGACTTAAAATCCAGGCATTGTCCAGTGATTCTGGACCTTGTCCCCAGAACGTCTAAAAGCTCCAAAGCAAAAGCTAGAGACTGCTGTGAAAACTGCTGTGCAAACTGCTGCATCTGTTAGCCACCTCTTTCAACTTGAACTTGTCAATGGAGGGTATGCACAGTGTGTATGTAACATTCCAAAGTGAGAAATGTTTGCTTTCTTATTAAAAAGGCTGTCGAGCAGATCATCAGTTCATAGAACCCAAGTGTTTAAGGCTTGTCACTTTTCAGTAACTGTTGTCTGTTGCAGCTCATATAAAATGGTCTCTGAAGAAGCCAAGAGAGGATTCAGAAGCCCCAGCTCTGGACTATTCTTCTGCATTAGCAGAAAATCTCGGGGAAGGCAATAGTGTAAGTCCCAAACCATCTTTTGTTTGTGAATATGTGAAGGACTGAAGTTCTTGGGCTGCTACACTGGTCCTTCATAAAACCACAAATTCTGTCAGGGGTAAGCAGAGCGCACTCTGAAGATTGCATTCTAAAGCTGAGAGTGTTTTTTTCTTTTTTCTTGTGAGAAATCTTACAGTCAATTCCAATCCTCTTATCACACTTTTGGTCAAGCAGAGCATCTTTACTCTCACTGTAATATGACATCACCTCCAGTAAAATTTTTTGTTTGTGGCATTCATGCCAACTGATTTCTTGCTTTAATATTATTGGTTCTAAAATAGTCTTTTCTCTTCATAAAAACAGCCAAATTTTGTCAGCCCAAGGGTCCATCTGGTCCAATAACTTTGCTATAACAGCGGCAAATAGCAGATGCTGGAATAAAGTACATAAGTAAAAGGAATCTATTAAATATCTTTCCTTGAAATGCTTTAGTGGTTTCTGACAACCAGCAGTTTAGGGGCTCCTTCTGACCTATTCCTTATTGCATTAGATGGTATATATATCTTTCCTGCCACTCTACAAATTCCAGTGAAGTAGTGTGAAATAGTGTGAAATGGTGTGAAAATGGGAAGATCATTCACTAAGATGGTATACTTCACATACTTTGATATCATTCAGGAACTGAGTATAATCATGTGTATGTCCTTTTTCTTGGTTGCTGCATAATACAATACAAACATATGCAATAAATCCTCAATTAAAATTACGTTAAACAAGGTCATAACTGGAAAACTAATCAATGGAGAGTGCAAATAAGTCAAAGGAGGATTAAACACAAAGAACTGTCACGGTTTAAGCCCAGCTGGTAACTCAGAACCATGCAGCCTCTCACTCACTCCCCCTGTTCTTCCTTCCCCCCCTCCCAGAGGGATGGGGGTGAGAATCGAAAGAATTTAACTCCCATGGCCTGAGATAAGAACAGTCCAGTAACTAAGGTATAACACAAACCAATGCTGCTGTCACCAATAATAACAATGATAAAGGAAATAACACGGGAAGAGAATACAACCACTCACCACCCTCTGACTGATACCCACCAGACTCGAGCAGCAATATCTTGCCACAGTGCAGCAGCCCAGATGGGTTTACCTCTATGTTGCCAGTTGCTCTGCTTCCACTGCTGCAACCACCCCCACAGGGCATTTGCCACCATGCATGAGTCAGTATAGAGATAAAGTACTGGCCACTTTTCTCGTTCAGCAATGTTCAAGGCCAGCTGGATGGCTTTCACTTGGCAAACTGACTTGATTCACCCTCTCCTTCAGCAGTTTCTGCAACTTATCGTCCGGGACTCGATACAGCTGCCTTCCATCTCTGATGCTTTCCCACAATACGGCAGGACCCATTGGTAAACAAGGCATACTGCTTTTCACTTTCTGACAGTTTATTATATGGTGGGGCCTCTTCAGCACGCATCAGCTCCTCCTCTGGTGACATTCCAAAATCTTTGCTCTCCAGCCAGTCCATGATGGCTTCTAGAATTCCTGGATGACTGGGATTTCCTATTGGAGCTCATTGTGTAATTAGTGCAGCCCACTTACTCCATGTAGCATCGGTTGCATGATGTGTAGAAGAGACCCTGCCTTTGAACATCCATCCCAGCACTGGCAACCAAGATGCCGGGAGGAGCTGTGCTTCAGTGTCAATCACTTCTGAAGCAGCTCGAACTCACAACCTTGGCATTAGCTCAGCTTTTCGCTGCTATATATGTACCCAGTAAATCCGATTGTTCCTTACCTTCACCTGGCTGGAGGCAGTGCCCCTCTAATAGTGACCACAATATTGATCACTTACATTTTGTAGAAAGGGATTCGTCTTCTTTATCACAGGAGCTGGAGTAAAATCAGCTCTTCCACTTCACTTGGGAGCCTGCTCACCAGAGACTGAAGCTGCAGCTTTCATGGGTTGATCATCCTTGACCTTTGCTCTCCTCTTCAATTCACACAGCTGTGCCTCCGGAGCTGAGGTAGGTTTTCCATCCCACTTTCTCATGTCTGCGGTGCTTGGAGTTGCAGTAGCCACATTGTCTGCTGTAGTCAGAGTTTGAGTAGCTGCTGTACTTGTCACTGGGGTTTTTGTAATTGCTGTTGTTGGAGTTGGAGTAGCTTTATCCACTTGTTGGTTGTTCTGGTGTTCCTCAGTGGCCCAACTCTAAGGTACATGAGCATCTACATGGCGTACCTTCACCACCAGGTTCTGCACCTGGGCAGTGGCTGGACGGGCTTGGGCTAAGGCTCTTGTTTCGCTGTACTTTATGGTAATGACTCGTAATACAATAGACTCATTGATCACGAAACTGATCTATCTTGCGTTCCCAGGGTGGTCATCACCTCTATACTTTGGGAGGTATCTAATGGAAGTGTTTAGCAATTACACATCTTTTTCCCCCCCCTTGGGTGGTCAACCTATGAAGGAGGCTTACGCTCCCAGCTCCCCTACCAGACTGTTTACAGCATCATTTGAGAGTTCTGATGGTTTTGAATGGCCTTTGGGTACCCTTGAGACCTGCCTGTTGATTGTGATGGGGACCACCATGTTGGCATTCATACAGAGTGTGTTTTGACCACAACCATTTTGTCTGATCTCGAAAGTTAAGCAGTCAGGTTTGGGTCCTGTCTAGGGTTAGATGACGATATAGGAGGACCAAGAGATTTTCCCCGAGGTTGGACAGTCGTGAATGGCAGGGTGTGTGGGATAGCATGGGCAAGTATCTAAGCCACTGGGCCCCTCCAGTGCTTTAGAACTTCTTCACTGAAGAAGTGCAAAATCCGGAAAAACTGTCCCAGCAGCTCAAACAATTGAGAGACGACCTATCCGATCTATCCAGCTCCCCAAGTGTACCAACCCACATCTCAACTATTAACAAAATGCATCCTACCACTCAAGAGAGAAGATATAGGTGGTACATGCCACAGGCTACCCTATGGTTTTACCTGTGCAGGAAAACCCCAGTGGATTTCCAGGTGGTCTCCCATCCAAGTACTAACCAAGCCCAACCCTACTTGGGTGTTGAGTAGCACCAGCAGCTGCTCTGTTTGTGGCACCCAACGTGGGGCATGAAGGGTTGAGATAATGTCAGATCTGACTAGAGTGTGTCTAATCGTATTTATGATAGGGATTCATTGTTTCGGATTAATAGTCACTTGTCACAATGCTGATTTATTGGCTTTTTTAGCCAAAAAGGCTGAAAAAATGGCTTTTCTATTTTCAGCTGCATTAAAAAAAAAAAAAAAAAAGCTTTATCATTGATGTGTGCCTTATTGTGTCAACCAGAAATTACTATAAAGCCAAGAGGATACAGGATGCATGTAAGTCAACTGGAGAATCTTCAAGGGAAGATTATTTAAGGTGATGAGCACAGCCTGTGAAAGTAAATATTTTAGAATTATTAAAGCACCCTAATACTAGAGATTAAAGACTCTAATTGCTTCAGTTCTTGATGTGCTGAGCACCTTCTCCAGACGTAAGTTTGCTGATTCAGATCGCAAACTACAAGGTCCTCTGAAAAAATTTTCAGGTGTTTTGTTAATCGAGTAAATTATCAAAACCAATAACAAATGCAATTGGAAATGAAATGGAACTGAGAATTAAACAGTTAGGCCTGATTCTGCAAAAGTATGTGTATTCTTTTAGCTGGTGCTGAGCATTCTCAACTCCCACTAGAGCCATTGAGTTCTTAATGAGCTTACACCCTAGCTTAAATACTTCACTATGGAAGTGTTCATCACTAGATAATCTCATTCTTGCAATGACTGCCAATACAGCCGTTATGCTAATGAGACAGCTAGAAATGAAAGGAGATGAAAAGAAAAACTATAACTAAAATCCAAAGCTGTTTTAATGATTCTAGTTTTAGTTTAATTATGTTCTGCCAGAGAATTATGGCTGGATTAAGAAGAAAAGAAAGTCAATATTGTAGATTAAAAAAAAAAAAAAAAAAAAAGAAAAGGTATTTTAATAATTCTCATGTGGATTCAGGGGCCATTCAATATTCTCATTTATGTTTTAGTACAGAAGCTAAGGCCTTATCCTGAACCTCCCTGCAGGACATTTTTGGATTTTAGAGTACTTTGGCACACTAGATGCCCCTCCCTGTGATGGTTAACAGGGAAAATAAAATAATAGGGTTAAGAGAATTCTGAAGAGTTGAACTGGCAGAACAGCACAAGCAGCAGAAAAAAAATGAAGTGAAATAGAGTTCATAGCATTTGCTTGAAAGACAATTAAATACTAAAACAGATCAAAATTGTAAATAAAGTATGATTCAACATAGATAAAACTGAAAAGAAGAGGACCATTCTAGGATGGGTACATGGCCAGTTTCTATGGTTAAATACTTTAGAGCATATCCTTATTAACCGTTTGAGCACTAATAGAGCAACCTTGATACTAGCTTGAGAGAACAACTGGTAGTTTATGTTTTATGCCCCAAAGACTGCAGAAAAGATTATAATGACTTGAGAGTCACCTCATATTAATTAGGATTGCTTTGTTACCAGTAATGTTGTTATCCAGCATAATTTGGAATATCAGATGCTGCTTCACTTCCTGCAATATCCTCCACCACTTAGAGGAATGTGAGGTAGCGCAAAGGAAGTTTGAACCACTATGACTTCATTCTGAAAACATGCTCTAGAGGTCAAGTCTGACTTTGGAAGGTCTCTTTCTTTCAGAGAAAACTTTTTCCCTGAAGAAAGACTGCTGATGGTAAACCTCCAGAAACTGATTCTTGTTTGTTAACATGCCTTCCAGCAACTTTGCAAGATTCAGAACTGTATGTTGAATTCTAACATGATTTTTTTTAATGATAGCTTTCCAGGTGGGGATGACTAGTCCTGAGTCATATTCCCATGATGTTTTTCATTCCATGACTTCAACCATATCCAGCATCTTATCCTGTCACATTCAGAAAAGTTGGAAAGATTTTGAATACCTCTCAAGAGTAGCACTTTGTCATGATGACTGCACATAGCCATACAAGTAAAATGCTGGAAATAATTAGAAATTAACAACTGCATGAAAATTGGTGAAATAAACACAGGCTGCAAGAAGGAAGACCTTAAATGATGCACCAGTAAATTAGTCTAGGTCTGCTTAAATAGAAAGTTAGAAACAGTTGCCACGTTACACAACTCCCCAGTGAATCAGTTTGAATTTCTCTCTCTTTACTATCCTGCAAGAGGTGGCATCAGGACAGTGATAAATCTGGTGTCACCCACAGGAAAACTAAAACAGCTTGAAGCAGAAAAGAAATAGCTAAATATGAAAAAAGAAATATGTCTGTAAAGGTCATACACTTGACCTGCTTCTATACTAGAAAAGTATAAGTTAAAGAAAGTCAGACACAATATAATTGCTTTGTATTCAGCTGAAACTTAGCGTAAGACAAAGAGGTCTATGTTGTCACTGCGCACAGATCTTGTTGTTTTTCATAAACAGGTTCATGATGTTATGCAGAATATATGTCAGTAGTACTACACAAGCTGCAAAGGGGAAAATCTATAGCTATTGTGAGTCTCACCAGTATGAGAATTAGACTTGCTCATGCGAAAAAGGGGACAGCTTTCATGAACATAAAACCTTGTTAGCAAGGAAATAATCTGATTCTCATGTCTGTGTGAAAATAGCACAGGAAATAACCTCAATATTCAGTGAAAAGCTATTGTAGATTAGGAAGACATGAGGAAAAAAATCAGAAGTTTTGTGGCAACAAATGCATTGAACTGCTGTTCTTAGGAGGACTGTAGAGTCTCCAGTATTGGAAATCTTCGAAAACTGATTAGTTCAGCATCAACAAAGCATTATGCAGGCATTGAGCATAACTGTAACAAAAGTCAAATTCATAGAGAATGCTTCAGACTCTTTGGTCCTTACATCTGTTTTGGATATACTTTTAGCCACTTGTGAGCTCAGGTGGCAAAAATATTTTAAAACATGCATTGTTAGTTGAATTATATGTTTCAGGTAACAGAACACAGTTTCTGTAATAGAACATTTAAAAACAATGCCTAAAAGAAGAGGAAAAAAACCAAAACAGCCAACCAAACCAAAACAAACAAAAAAACCCCCCAAAACCCCCAAACCAACAAGCACTTCAACTGTTGAAACTTAGGAAGTTCTAGCTTCTTGTATTTGCGCTTTTTTTTTTTTCTCCAGTAGACAGAAATGAGAACTAAAGAAGCCCTGAGCACAATTTGAACAAATTTTAATCAAAATTTAGTTACCACGTCTAAAGTAGAAAAAGACAGCAAGGACCAGTGGGGGACAGAGATGTGAATTAGGATGTATAACAGTAGAAAAAAATCAGATATAATGACAGAATATTTCTGTGCAAGTAAAAGAAAACCTAACAATGCTGGCAAACTAAGACAGCAAACAGAAACAAAATAAGATTGCTCTGATCTGGGAACCAAGCAGAGAGAAGTAAAAGTCTATCTTTGCATGCCAAAGAAATTAATTTAATCCAAGTCACAGAACAGTTTTTAACCTTTTTTGCAGAAACAAATTCTTCAGCTTGGAAATGCCAGCAAAGACTGAACAAATGTGTCTCCTGATGTTACAGTCTTCAGCCCCCTCTAGTCCACCCCCATAGCCCTTCATTTGGGAGAAATTTGAGGCAACCTCTCCTACTGCCCTTACTCTTCCAATCAGTGAGTAACAGATTCCCAGCTAGGTATTAAGCAGTCTTGAGATACTCAGTTAATTTTATTTGTTTGTTGCTCTGTTTTTTTCCTACAGCAAGAATACATTGGTTTTCAGTAAAGAAATTCCCTCCCATAGCCACCTCCAGTTTTCTTTAAGTGAAGAGGTCATTTGTTTTCAGCAGTGCTGAATTTTCTTCCCTCTTGCAAACATGTTCAGTTTTTCGACTGGATCACAAACAGCAAATGCTCACTAGAATCGCTCATTTCTACTCTTTCTCTCCTGCCCCCATAACTTTGGCCCAACTCCTTCAAAAAGCCCAGCAGCAGCACACGTTATGCATTAAAGACAGTCAGAGAGGTTAATCTTCATTTGTATACTGCCTAAAATGACAGAAATTGCTGAGTCAGAAAAATGGTGTTTGTTTTCCTCAGCTTGAAATTTTCTGAATTTCTTGATTTATTGAGATATTAACACTTTGAGAAGTTACGTGGTTGAATTTATGAATAATTTTTTTCCTCATGCCTTCCAACAATTATCACTAAGTGTAATTATGGGAGTGCATCTGCATTTCCATCCAAAAAGAAATAAATATTTTCTTTCTCTTCTATGCATACATTCTAATGTATACATTAAATTCTTATTTAACAAAAACTGCCAATAACATAAGTAACCAGCTCTAAGCAGGAAGCACCCTTCTTCTATGGTAACAAATAACGAGCAGTCCACCTATTGTCTGAGTAAGATGCCAGAGACCTCCTGACAGAAATATGTAACCTTTATTTTGTGTTTGAGTGTTATATTCCTGTGGAGCTGTATAACCTTTGGCTTACAAAAAGACTGTATCTGTGCTCTTTATGCAAAAGCTTTTCTTTGTATTTTTAAAATTTGCAGCACAGGGAGTTTTGTTTTTGCAGGATCTGGTTTAAGGAATACAATAATTATGTTCTTAGAAGGTGGCAAGATAGGAGAAGCAAATATGAATATATTCAGATATTTAAAAGTCATCTGCATTGTCCAAATTCTTCTTCTATAGAAGCCCAATGAAAGTTTTATTGCTCTCTTTAATGGAGTCAGTGTTATTCATTTTTCAATGCTTCTTCTGACTATTTGATGTCTGAAAACATCCTTCCACAGCTGAGTGAATATTGAGTAGGAAAAAACAATGAAGATGAGATGTTGGATGTCTACTCTGTAATACAGACTATATCTGAACAGCTCTTTGTGCTCAGACTATTCAATATTGCCTCTTTTAAACAACAATGGAAAATTGTTGCTTCTTTGCATAATGCTCATATTTGGTTTTGAATGAGCCAGGAGACCACCAGTTGTGCAAACATCAGTGTGGGGAGTGAAGGCGATAAGATTTGCATGAAAAAGAGTTTGGGAATGAGCTCTGTGGCCTTGGTGCTTGACTAGCCCTGGTGGGATGAGTTGGGGCATTGAAGGACAGGGAAGGTAAACAAGCAAGCCTTGGGGGCATGGGCCTGGGTGTAGTTGTGGTGGGAGTCTCAGTTGACGATGTGGGGGTTGTGAGAGGGTCTGCAGCATTGTGATTGGACTATTTACCTGGAGAGTTTTACAGGGGCCGATGAGATTGAATGTTGCATGTATGTACAGGTTGGGACAGTACTGAACAGGGGGGATAAAAAGGGTTTGGTTGTAATGAAGTTGGATTTGAGTCTCGATTAGGATTTGAGTCACCTCATCAACTTGAGTCCACATCAGTAACACTGAAAGCATCATTTGTCTCCAAGATCAGATCAGTAGTCTGGTTTCCCATTGCCTATTGTGACTGCTACAATATGCCTTCAGTAAACAACAGAAACAGCAGAAGTTCAGAGGTCAATTTATTCTGAAAAATATATATTTAACTGCAAATTGTATTTTTATCTATATAAATAGTAAAAATTGCTGTGAATTCACTAAATCCAAGATGCAGGATTTAACTATAACTATGGTGGTGACTTCCATGGGTTGGTTGTGTTAAAATTAGAGGGTTTTTTTTCCTGAAACATGTTGGCTTTAATTGCAGTATGTTTCCTCCTCCTTTTTTCCATCTTTCTCAAGATGCTTAGCCAAGTAAGAGCCTGATTATATGAACTGGATTTGTTTTTAATGTAACAACTTATGTTCATCTTCTTTGAAACTATGATCCATCTTCTTAAAAGCCTTCTGCCTACACCACTCACTATGGTAGTTTTCCATACACTTTTGCAGGATGTTACTCTGATATTCCCCACCACCCTCTCCACCCCCCCCCCCCAACCCAAAAAAAAAATCTCTTTATTCAGCTAGTTTGTTTTTATCTAGTCTATCATCTGCTGGACAGAACTTCTCAGACTGGGGATGGCAGGTGGGAAAATGTACTTATTTACATAGCAGACAGCCTAGTCCAAATTTCTTAATTTCTGTGTCAGATCTGAGCATCAGACCAAGCTCAACATGGAAAACTATGTCAACATTTATCACATGCACTTTTGAAAATTAAATCCTAACAGGCAAATTCTTCACCAAGTAGGTTATATTAGAAGTTCAGGACAGAACATATGATTTGGGGGTGGGGGCACTACAGTCCAGACACTGGTTCCCACCATTACTTTAAAAATAGGTCTTCCTAAGATTTTGCAACCATTCTCTGGTTCCCTCTTACTTTAACCTAAGCTGTTCTGTTATGAAAAAAATATAACTTAAAAGAAGGGAAATTGATTGAGCAATCTGCCTCCCACTAACTTCTCAAGCAAAGCCTTCACAAGGACTTTGAAGCTCCTAGTGACCTTGCTGGCTAATGTTTATATAACCCTGCAGAAACAGGCCCTTGTTAAAACACCAAGTATATTAAATTGCAAGGCACAATAGCTTTTAAGGTGTGTTAAAGATGAGATGATATCCTTTGCTAACTTACTTGGAAGAAACTGATTAATTTTACTCTGTATTGTCAATATTCAGTGACTATATACTATGACTTATATGCTGATCTAAAATTGTCAGAGTGTGAGGTTGTATTGAGATGACAAAGTTTATATAAGCAAAGCATTTTGTGGGGGAACAAAACTGGAATTTTCTACTGCACTTTTCAAGTACTTCATGACCCCAACTTCAAAAAAAGTAATCTTTTCAAACCTATTAGAATGGAAAATTTCTCCACTGTTATCATGATGTGATATATAAAAATTTGAGTCATAATTTCCTAATTAACCTTCGTGAAAAACACTGTTCAGCCCTGAGGTGTACCAAATGAGTGCAAGATACACAACATGTTTTTGTATTAAAGACTTTGTTTCTTTATCAGGTGCATTTTTAGCTAATCAGGAAAATCATTAACTGTAAATGATGAGCGGAGCGTATTATGTGTGTTTGTGTATGTTTAGGTTCCAGCACTGGCTGTGATCTTGCATGTGGTAACAAAATCATAAAATGATACCTTCAAATATGTTCAGAAACTCCAGAGACTAGTGGTCCATAGGGAAGCACAGGCAAGTAACTTCTGAGAATAACCTGATGATGAGGGCTGAAGAAATGGGAAATATTTCTGAGGCAGTTTACTAGATCTGTTTGTGGTGATTTTACCAGCTCTCCCCTGCTTGGAGGTACTGGGAGCCCAGAGCATTTAACCAAGAATGTTGATATGCTTCCAAGCCTTCTTATATGTGTCCTGAGCAGCAAGATAACCAGGCCCTGCATTAGGATCTAGGCAAATAGTACCTTGCCTCCCATAGCACTTCAGTTTCTGTATGCAGTCAGGCTATACTGACCTCCCAGAAAAAACAGTTGTGATTATATATTTTTTTAAAAGTTGCGGTGCCTCCACCAAGTTTTTGCTCATTCTTTTACTCTAGAGGGCTAGACCACTAGCAGAGCCTACAGAAATAGAGAATTCAATCTTTATTCTGCAAGTGTCAAATCAATGTCTCTCTAGGTATCTGCCAAGTGTCAGTCTGTACGTAGCCTCAGTAGCATGGGGGTTCATTCCATCTTTCCTGCTGAAGCTGGGCCACTGTGAATTCCTCAGTGCAAGATTTCTGGCACTAGGAAGAGAGAGACCAAAAGGTAGAAGAGAGACAAAAGGTAGCTCAACTGTCACTTTAAAGGATCGAGAAAACTAGTGTTTGAACACAGAGCTCTTTTGTATGAATCCGATGTTTGGTAGAAAACAGATGTCAACACAGGAGAGGTACTCAGGTCTCCCTGAATGGTTCATCCATTAAGGTCTTCATGAAAAGTTAACAGCCACCATCAGTGAAGGAAAATAAGCCTTACTTAGTTATTCTAAAAACAGACTGTAGTCATCTACCATCAGTATTTCTGTTTCCAGATGTCGATCAGACATAGGTTTCCAGACTATAATGAACTGCTCAAACCTCAAATGTGAGTGGGATCATAGATGTTCACTGTAACATCTGCTGTTGGATTGGCAGCTCCCCACTTTCCCTGAAGCAACTTTCAGTAACCTTTCTGAGGGACTTAACTGTCTATGTATGCTGTGTAGAGATCACAGGTATCTGAGTTTGGGCTTTGAGAGCTAGGTCTTGAAAGCCATCTTTCACAGCAAATCTGCCCTTCAACAGCTCTTATTCTCAGTAGCTTGCTCTCTCATCATCCCTATCTGGTAGAGCAGAGAGTTAAATAAAGATTGCACTTGTTTCAATGATTGAAGCTCTTGAACTCTACTTCATTTGGGATACCTATCAAAAAATTGTCCTTGCTGAATGTAGGGCATAAGGAATTGTACTTGCAGATTTACTTTGAAGATCAGCTATTTATTTCCTGTCTGTGTATTATCTGATTCTGTGCCATGCAAAGACTCTCTCTTGCTGAGAGTTTTTTAATAAAAGTTGGTAACTGATGTCTGGAATTACATTAATACTCATAGAGTAACAGCATTTTCTACTCCTTTGAGAGGATCTTCAAAAAAAGTAGGGGAACAGGGGAGGCTGCCATGATCTTTCATCATTTTACTTGTTATAATAACTACTTCCAAATACCTAAAAATTTAATGCATACTACATAACCAAGAAACAATTTATCTTAAGTTAAATAACCTTGTGAAAGTAAACTGGTGTCATTGATGTGGTAGTGATCTAACCAAGGGTAATATTGCTTATGAACAGGGTCTGTAGTCATAGGACCCTTGGAAATGCACACAGTAGAAAAATTAAAAAAATAAGAATTGGCAACTGTGAAAGCACACTTCTAGAATTCAGCATAATCTAGTTACACTGTAGTTATTCCGCTCTTGAATAAAGGCTGCTATTCATTTGATGATGAGACAAATCAGAAACCCTGCTGAGAACTTTAATAAAATACGTAACAAGGGCAATTCTCCACATTAGGCAGTCTGGCTAGCTGACAGTCACTGCTATGCAATTTCAAGATGTTGTAATATAATATGCCCCAAGATGACAGAGCCCTAGAATGCTTCAATAAATTTCTGTTTTATATCATCTTCATTGAGATACTATATGTGCATACGTATATGCCCATAAACACACATATATGTCTCTACTCCACAAGATGAAATGGGACAGCTGGATGAAGCTGTGTCACCATGTGAAATGGTTGACTATGGTACTAGTCCTTCCACTCCAACCTATAAAAACAAGCTCTAAAGGCTTGTGTTTTAGAGACAAAAGTCCAAGACTTAAATGCTGCTGTTATATGAGAAGAATTTAATTGAAAGTGCAACTCAAAGTGAATTTCATTAGGACCTAAGCTCAATGAAATTGAAACTTAATAAAGAAAGAAAAAGAGAAGGCATTGGTAATTTTTTTTTAAATTTGAACTCTTTATACTTTTTCCATTTTAAAAATGTAAATTAACACTTTCAAAATTAGCAGTATCTTTAAAAAAACTAAAAGAATCTTACAGTTAATTATATCAGTGATATTTTCAGGTTATTTTCAATGAAATTTTGTTAAAATAATAAATAGGAACAAGCAGTTTCTGTTGAATGACTTAAAATTATTCAATTAAGCATTTCCAATGAAGCCTACTGACATCAAAGGCAGCTGTTATTTTATGAACAGATTTTGTTTTTTTCAAATTTAGATGTGAAGGGTTGAAGTAATTCCTTCCATTCAGCTTGAGAAAGAAATCTGTGGGAAGCCAGAAGGATTATGTTATATGAAACATTTCTTCTTGAAGAGACTTTGATAGGAAGGACTGTTACATTAAAAAAGTAGAAGGGAACATGGACTTCATTCTCAGGAAATAATATTTTTCTTAATGCCCAGTTGAAATGTATGTAAATATTTAGAATACGTTGTTTGATAAGAAGAAGGTGCTGACGCGGTTTGATAAAGTCAGCTTTTTGAATAAGAATCCCAACTGTTTTTTCTATACTGCTCACTTTTTCTGAAGTCATGCATCCGATCTTTGTCTCACTAGGTGTTTCATATTTCTCCCTACCCACCTAGATACGACCCACAGATCTTTGTTGCAGCCTCCACACTTGTCAAGTTTCCTCCTAAAATTTGTTCCGGTTAGCTTGCTAGCAAAGCCCTGCATAGTCTTCTTTACTGGGTGTCTGTAAGGACAACTTAGGAATGCTTGATTTTGCCTTGGGTGGCAAAGTACTTACTTAACTTCCTATAATGACATTATTTACTTGAAGCAGGCCCTGATGACTCTTCGTACAAATGGCATATATTTTTAAAAAATCTATTGTTTAAAAAATCTATATTTTCTTTCTTGGATTCTTGTAATTTTACCTATTAAACTAGTTCTTGTTCTTTAAAACAAATTGCTGCTGGACACGATTACATTTTCTCTATCTTTAATATAAATAAAGGAAACAGTTATAAATAGTTGATGAAAATCTGTGCATGCATAGCAATTTTTAATTGGTGAGAACTTTCTGCTATATTCAGCTTGCAGCTTGCTGTATTTCATTGTGTTGGTCACATTGTAGTTGGCTAACTTACTGCCTTCTCAGCTATATTTTGGGCTTTGGACTATGCTTTAATAAGCCCAGGTGGATTTCAGCCTAGAGTAATACATTTACATCTATAGACTAAATATAAAATATAGATTTCACACACTGAAAATATTCCTCCAGCAGCAATGTTGATAGTTACATTTATTATGTGATCTTCTTGTAAATAGGCAAAATTATATACCTTGGTTTGGGGCAAATTATGTCGCAATACTTAAATTTTGGATCATATTATCAAAATCCGTAATGATGATTTTCAAAGACTCATAGAGTTATAGAATAGTTAGGGTTGGAAAGGAACTTAAGATCCTCTAGTTCCAACCCCCCTGCCATGGTCAGGGACACCTCACACTAAACCATGTCACCCAAGGCTCTGTCCAACCTGGCCTTGAACACTGCCAGCAATGGAGCATTTACAACTTCCCTGGGCAACCCATTCCAGTGCCTCACCACCCTCACAGTAAAGAATTTCTTCCTTATACCCAATCTAAACTTCCCCTGTTTAAGTTTGAACCCATTACCCCTTGTCCTGTCACTATAGTCCCTATTGAATAGTCCCTCCCCAGCATCCCTATAGCCCCCTTTCAGATCCTGGAAGGTTGCCATGAGGTCTCCACGCAGCCTTCTCCCCTCCAGGCTGAACAGCCCCAACTTTCTCAGCCTGTCTTCATACGGGAGGTACTCGAGTCCCCTGATCATCCTCATGGCCCTCCTCTGGACTTGTTCCAACAGCTCCTTTGTCTTTTTTTTGTTGAGGACAACAGAACTGCACACAATACTCCAAGTGAGGTCTCACGAGAGCAGAGTAGAGGGGCAGGACCACCTCCCTCGACCTGCTGGTCACACTCCTTTTGATGCAGCCCAGGATACGGTTGGCTTTCTGGGCTGCCAGCACACACTGCTGGCTCATGTTCATTTTCTCATTGACCAACACCCCCAAGTCCTTCTCTGCAGGGCTGCTCTGAATCTTTTCTCTGCTCAACCTCTAGCTGTGCCTGGCATTGCTTGGACCCAGGTGGAGGACTTTCCACTTGCATGGTTCAACTTCATCAGGTTGGCATCAGCCCACCTCACAAGCGTGTCAAGGTCCTTCTGGATGACATTCCTTCCCTCCAGTGTATCAACCGAACCACACAGCTTGGTCTCATCGGCAAACTTGCTGAGGGCGCACTCAATCCCACTGTCTATGTCACCCACAAAGATGTTGAACAAGACCGGTCCCAACACCGATCCCTGGGGAACACCACTCGTTACTGGTCTCCAGCTAAACATTGAGCTATTGAGCACTAGTCTTTGCGTGCGGCCATCCAGCCAGTTCTTTATCGACCATGTGGTCCACCTATCAAATTGATGTCCCTCCAACTTAGAGACAAGGGTGGCATGCGGGACAGTGTTAAACGCTTTGCACAAGTCCAGGTAGATGACATCAGCTGCTCTACCCCTGTCCATCACTTCTGTAGCTCCATCATAGAAGGTCACCAGATTGGTCAGGCAGGATTTCCCCTTAGTGAAGCCATGCTGGCTGTCACCAAGCACCTTGTTGGTTTCATGTGCCTCAGCATGCCTTCCAGGAGAATTTGCTCCAAGATCTTGCCAGGCACAGAGGTGAGACCGACTGGTCTGTAGTTCCCTGGGTCATCCATTTTCCCCTTCCTGAAAATGGGAGTTATATTACCCTTTTTCCAGTCATCGGGAACTTCACCTGACTGCCATGATTTTTCAAATATGATTGACAGTGGCTTAGCAACTTCATTTGCCAGCTCCTTCAGGACCTGTGGATGGATTTCATCAGGTCCCATGGACTTTTGTAAGTTTAGTTTCTTAAGATGGTCTCAGACCAGATCCTCTCCTACAGTGGGTCCAGGGTCCCCACCCTCACCGTCCCCACGTCTGCCTTCCAAGACTTGGGTGTATGGTCTGGGCGTTTGCCAGTGAAGACTGAGACAAAGAAGTCATTAAGAACCTCAACCTTCTCCAAATCCAGGGTAGCCAGTTCTCCTGATAGCTTCTGGAGGCGGCTCACGTTGTTCCTAGACTCTTTCATTTGCAAATCCCTTCATGTTATCTTTAATATCGTAGCCAAGTTTAATTCTTTTGTTCATCTCAAGAAAGCTCTGGTCTTATGCGTAACATATTCAGCAAAATACTTATGTATGTGCTAAATTTGAGCAACTGCTTAACTTAAAATGTTATTAAATAACCGGCAATGTTCAGAAACAGATTTGTGTAATTTGGTGATGTTTTTATAGAATGTTTATTTTAGTTTGAGCATAGCTGAAAATTAGATAGTATTTATCTCCTCTAAGAGTACTGGTAACACAGTGGATCTTAACCTTACTGAAATCAGTAGTAGATCAGTCCACTGACACAAATAAAAGCTAGACCCCACTTAAGAGATAGTATGAATATGTTTACATATATAAATGAAGCATACCACTTATTTAAGTGATTTCGTCTTCTCACCAGTTCATGTCTTGCTCATAACTGTGACCCCTACTACCTGCCACATGCCATACTCACTTATTCCAGTGTGGGGCACTGCTTGCTTTTGTGGTGGTGTATCAGTTGCGGAGCTGCATGGGACTTCAACGAGGCTGCAGCTGCATTCTCTACCTTGATTAGCACGAGATCTTTCCTGACAGTGAGGATGCTGCTGCATGCTCATGGCACTGGGAGCTTTTGTGAAAACCCTGCAGTTAAGCGAGAACTGCACTGATTAGTCAAAGCGCCTGCGACAGTTAATTTTTTACTGAATAAATAATGAGTTTACACATTTTTTCTCCAAAAAAACATGGTAGAAAAAGGAGTCAGTGTTTCAGATTCCTAGTAGCTGTGTTTCTCAACAGAAACTGCCACTTCATTGCTATTGTTAGAAGGCAGTCCAATGGCAAAGTTTTTTAATAACTATTTTGTATTAAATAGTACCGCACAGCTGAAAAGTAGTAAATACCGTAGGTATACTTAAGAAGGCACAGAACACATACATAACAAGCACCATTAGTCTTACCCCGATGACATCAATGTTTCAGAAAAGTTTTTCCTTTAAAGAGAAAAAAGCAGGAGTGGATAAGAAACTGAAAAAGTATATAATACGTATTCACCAAGTCCATCATGCTGTACTTACCTGATATTTTCTTTGATAAGGAATGTCCTTTGATAAGGAATGTCCTTTGATAGGGATGTGAAACATTACTGGTTAAACTACATAAGGTAATGGAATAGTCTAAGAAAGGTCGGGTACTTAAAAATATAGTGTTAGGATTATGATTAATGTTAAACTGAAAAGAATTTAGTAATGGTACTTCTGAAGAATTGTCACAGAGATAAATGTTGTTTAATATTTTAATTTCTGACTGTAGCAGTGTTCTGGTAATTTTTTATTCCATCAAAAAGGTAGAATATATTTTCAGTATGTGAGTAATATAAATGTCTTAAAAAGACAAAATGTGATTAAATTATCTTGTTATCACGCATGATATAGGAGGGTTGGAGCACCTCTGCTGTGAATAAAGGCTGAGAGAGTTGGGCTTGTTCAGCCTGAAGAGGAGAAGGCTCAAGGGATACCCAATAGCAGTCTTCCAGTACTTAAAGGGGGCCTATAAGGAATCTGGACAGGAACTTTTTACAAGGGCATGGAGTGATAGGACAAGGGTAATGGCTTTAAACTGGAAGAGGGTAGATTTAGATTATATTAGATTAGACATTAGGAAGAAATTCTTAACAGTGAGGGTGGTGAGACACTGGCACAGATTACCCAGGGAAATTGTAGCTGCCCCATCCCTGGAAGTTTTCAAGGCCAGGTTGGACAGGGCTTTAAGCAACCTTGTCTTGTGGAAGGTATCCCTGACCATGGCAGGGGGATTGAAACTAGATGATCTTTAAGGTCCCTTCTTACCCAAACCATTCTGTGATTCTATGATTCTATGATCATTCAGTTAGGGATCATGTTAATAATTTCTGCTGTAAGACAGGAATTTTGGCTGAATAATAGATGCGGAGGAAAAAACAAAGGTTATTATTAATCCATGAAGGAAAGTTAGCCATCAGTGTAATGTGGCTGTGAAAATGGCAGACACAATCTTAAGATTTACCCGATGCAATATTTCTTTAAAAAGATGGAGTAGCACCATTGCAATATTCATGTGAAAACAGAGGAATTCTGTTTTCAGCCCTAAGAACAGCATCAAATCCAAAGTGGAATAGGCTTGGAAAATATTATTCAGCTGATCAGGAAAAAGGAGAGTCTGTATTCTGTCAACCTAAAATACATGGCTCTTTTGGTCAAGGAAAATAAAGGTTGAGAATGTCTGAGGCTAAATACAAGAAACAAGCACCAGCAGGGGAAAGCATTCCTTTAAAGATGACATTGATAAGAGAAAAAGTGACTATCAATTGGTAAGGAATAGATTCAGTCCTGAATTTTCAAATTTCCAACCATATTTGGAAGTTTTTTGAGAAAACTTTCAAGGGAATGACAAGGGAAAGAATTAAACTTGGTTTTGAGTGATTCTCCATTAGTTCAAGAAATGGGTCACATATGCATCACATATTTTGCTTTGCCAAGAGGGGTGCTGGTATCTTTACGGCTGATCAAAAAAATCAGAGCTGTGAAGCAGTTTTTTGGTTTTGCTGTGAAGATCTGTAAGTAGTTGTAGGTTGTGCAACTAGGGTTAGAAGTCATGTGTGCTTCACATTAAGTGTGTGCTTGTAGCAAGAAACAACAGTGTTTTAACATGATTAAAAACACAATGATTGTAGATTCAGATCAGTTTTTCAACTGGCATTTCCTACTGATTTCGGTGAACATACACCAGTTTTCAGTAGCTGAAGGCTGTGTACTTAACACTTATTTTTTACATTCCAAGAGCTAAAAATTCTCCAAGGTTTCTATATCAAAATATAAGACAGATATGGGAAAATCATTACCTTAAATTGACATAAATTGATTATACTTATTTTAAATATAGAAGTAAATTAATCCTCAACATTACTGAGCAGACTTCAGAATAGTTTGCTTAAAATTCAAATTATTAACAATTATTATTAATTCTCTATATCTGAGAGAGATTACTTAGCAATCAGTGTCTGCTTGTTTCTTTCTCCTTCTCTACAAATTTTCATTCCTTCACATAGACAGCTGAGTTTTTTATTTCTTCTTCCTTCACCACACTTCTCAGTCCTCAACAGTTTGGTGAAAGAGTTGCTCTCTTCACATTCTTTCTGCTATGTCCATTCTATACTGAAGCACTGTTGTCTTCTTGTGTTTAGAACAAGATGAATAACCCAAAGTAAATAAGAGTTAAATTAATCCTTCCCAGGTATTTTTCCTGACAAGGACAATGTATGTACAAATATGGAAAATAAGACAAATCTTTCTAGCACTATATCATCACATATTCATCATTGTTGTATTGGAAGGAAGGAGAAATTTTTTACTTGGCAGCTCAATATTTCTTCAAATATAAATCACCTTATCTTTGAAAAGACAAAACCCATCTCTCTTTTCTTGTCTGCTGCAGTTCTTTGTTTAAAATATTGGGATGCTCATTGTTAAGCATCATGTTGTTAGGTCAGATTCTGAAAACAGAGGTGTAGAAAGTCAAACAAAATGATCCATTAACAGCGTGAACCTACATTAGTACATTTTCATTGCGAATCAGTCATGTAGGCTCGCCTGCTTTGATTCAAAGTAGTGAGCAGTAAGCCATAGATTGATTTTTAACCACTAGAAAGTGAGATGGATTCTAACGGTCCCAAAAAAATCCTCCCAACCATTAGAGAAGGAAAGGGTTCTGCAGCTTAGTACCTGAAAAGAGTAACATAGCAATGAACCAGGTGCGACAGTTGATATTCCTTCCCTGAGACTTAACCAACACATCTGCAACACTTGAAACCTACACTTGAAAATAAACAAAACCTGAAGTTGATGAGAGTTTAATGAAAACAATATCTAACTTCAATTAGTTACAGTGGAAGCTCACTAATTTTCACTTGGCTAACTCCCAAACTCCATAATTTTAAGTGAAATGTTATTTTCTCCCTTCTCAACAAGGATTTGAGAAACAGTACCATAGAAATACTGTATCAGTAAAAAATTGTTACCTTTCTAAAATACACAGTATTATACTGCAGATTATGTACAGGTATCTTCCTGCATTGTCACAACAGGTAACTGGTCATATTCTTTGTTATAACTCATTGGGTTCAGAAGTTTTATTTCTAACAGTTAAACTGGGACCCATTTCTTAATGGATAACTATGCAAATCCCTTTGTTCTGGCTGTTCTTATAAGTAGGAAGGACTAGGGACAAGGCTCTTTTGACTGTCAAAAATTGAATCTAGCCCTTTAGTGCTCTATTGTGCTTAAAGGATTGAGGTGTTTAATATACGTTTTCCAGGTCTCCATTTTTAGTCTTAGGAGCAAAGCCCTTCTTGAGATAACTAGACTGAAATTAGCTCAGTAGATTTCTGCTGTTGGTGCACTAGACGTTTTTAAAATACACCTAAAGGAGCAACATTCTACCTTAACTTTTATGCTTTTATTACTCAGGGGTACTTTGAAAAATAAAACCAGAAATATCTTCCAGTGGAGCAAATGATGTTTTCAAAATGAAAAGTTTCACTGGTACTGACAGAGAAAATTCAAGACAGAAGATTTGACTGATCACTGATCTTTCAAAAGTGAAATCAAAAGCTCCGCATGAATCACTTAGCTTAATCATCACAAAGGATTTCATTTTTTTCTGTATTTTTAAAGAGGATACTATCTTCAGTTTTATAAAATAAGTTCTTCACTTAGGGTAACATTCTGGACTAACCTATGGCACTTTTTATCTTTTTTGCAAGAATTAGTCTTCAATGAACAGGAGTTTGATAGCTGGTGTAATTTATACAGCACATTTCTGTCTTTTCCTCCTTCATGTAGGTTCAAGTGTACTTTCATTGTGCTATCTGCATAGCTGAAGATATACATGTTTACTCAGAAGCCGTAAAACATATTCATTACTTAATCATATTCTTTATGGGCATTCCACAATGTGGTGGGTTTTTTTTTCAAAATTAGAACAATCAGACACTTGGAGTCCCATATCATCTTATAAAAACATTTTGTAATTAAAGTTACAGCATTATGTTTATTTAGTAGTGTCCAATCCTGAAAAATCCTTCTTAATAGAGACATTCTTTACTAAAAGTAAGCTTCCCACTATCAAATACATGAAATGGTAAAGTGTATCACAGAGGATAGTATGGATATGTCTATCACAATATGTTTACCCTAAGCTTTGTGGTGTGTGATTACTTCTCCTGACAGTTTTAAGAGCTGTAAGGATTAACAGTCTAAAAATTTGCTTCTCTGAGCTGGTCTTGTATGGTACTCAACAGAGAAGGAGACAACAGGCCCCTACACGGGTTCTTTCTGAGAATATCATTTTTACTTCTTTTAACGAACTCCTCATAACAACACGAGGAGCAACCACAAGTTGCTTTCTCATTCTTCATTAGCACATAATACAAGATAATGAATGACAATTTTGATTACGTTTTCTCTTATTTCTAATGCAGCAAGTAATCAAATGATAAAGCATAAACCTTTTTTGGTTTTGTTTTAAAAATGAATGTAATACTTTACCTAGTGCAGTTCTTTGGTAAACATTTTTAGAAGGTTGTAGCTATAGCTACATTTTGGAATTGCTCATATGTTCAGTATACATCAAATCTGCATTCTTCTCGAAGGCTATCTCACATTTTGCTCTAGACAATCAAAGATCTTAACTAAGGAGACTCCAATACTTTTGGTATCAGCAAATTGCTTTCTAAGAGGAAAAAATGTCTTTAATTTAGCACGGTATGCTGTAAAAGAGTAATATACTTAAATGTTTCTGCTTCCTAGTACGTACCAGATTATACTCCTTAATAAGTATGTACAAAATAGTCCTACTGGTGTAGCAGTTGCTGTTAACAAAGGGTAGAATTCTTCGCTGAGAGGTGAAGCATGAATATTCTCTAAGGTGTTCAGTAGTTTGCATGGCTTCTTAATTAGAAAATGCCTTATGAGCTCCCAGTGCATTCATCTTTGGGACATAATTTAGAGGAAGCTTACCAGGGGTTTTTATAAGCTGATACAATACCATCAAAGACACTTTTCTTGTTCAACTGATTGAAGATGAAAGACTCTTTGGTTTGTTTTCTGAATTTCTTTGGCACAAAGGTTTTGATTATGTTTTCGAGACCCATGTAAATCAGTTTCCTGCAAGTAGTTACCTTAATTTACCCCAACTGAAAATTTGGTTTACTGTTTTCCTTAAATAATTGATCTTAAATATTTTGGTTTGCTTTAAGGTTTTGCTTTACCTAAGGCTTATCTTTCATAATTTGCATTGCGTTAATAAAGATGCATATTACAAAGGATTTTGAATGTTTTGAGTCAGCTTTTCTTCTGTGCTGTGCGCACATTTGTTTCTGTTTGCTATTGCTTTCTAGTTTGGTATCACTGTTTCTTTTTGTATCCTCTCTTCCTTTCCACCTACTCTATCAATGTCCTATCAAGCATCATCTACTGTCAGATTGAAAGTAAATGTCATGGTATTGTTCAAAGGGTAGGCTCAAACCAAAATAGAGGACTGGAGAGCTTCCTCCCTGTCCTGCTAACATTTTTTACTCTAAACATGAACTTTACAATGTACATTTATTTTAATGATGAGTTTAAACACTAAATTCAAACCTTCTGCACTTTAGAGATTTTCTTATAAAATCAGATCTGATTCCAGACACAAACATTGTTATGCTAGCATTTTTTGAAGTTAGTATTAGTGTTTCTCATGGGTTGACTTCTTGATAGATTTTTTTGTTTTCCTTGTAAAAAATGTTATTTTGTTTCAAGCTGGAGTTTCATTTACACTATTTAGAATTTTCTCAGTATAACAAAGTGTTCATTAAAAAGTACACTTTCCAGAACTGTTAATTAAAAAGGCATGCTGGGATAAATAAACCCATATGCTGTTGATTAACCAACTTTTAGGGGTCAACAGTTGGGATCTCCTGCTGTGCTTATGTTAATTGTTGTCCAGAATTTTACCAGGAACTGTTTTGTCCATATGGCACTTGCTGGAAATTTAAGGTCTATAGAGAGAGTGAACAAAACCCAAAGAAAAATGGTATCTCGGGCTGTGCTGTATGTGCGGCAGCTTCATGGTGGTACTTGACCTACTCCATTACATGAGATACGGAAAATTTTAAAAAGCAGTTGATAGTTTATGCATGTGAGTGTATGTGTGTCTGCATCATTATTATGTCTATGAATACCTATCACTATTTATAGAGGGAACAGCTACCTGCATATAAGGAAATATACATGTTGATTTGTAAGACTTAAGTTTCCTGAATAATGAAAAATAAAAAAGGATGCCCATATGTTTTAAAGGCCAAAACTACACAGCAAAGAATTGTTACTGTTGATTCTGGACATGTTGTTTTCAGCTGAACAGAAACCACTTTTCCTTGTAAAAGCCAAGATATACTGACATTTCTTTTTGTTAGTTAATTATCCCCTGAAGATGTCATCTTCATGGAAGGTGAATCACAGAATTGTCTATAAGAGCGGAAGATTTGCCCTTTGATTCTCCTTTTTGAAATCTAAAAACACACTTACCTTTACTGAAAACTCACTGTTTGTTTGGATCCTATTTCAGTTTTAGACATATAAATTTTTCACTTCTATCTTTCACAATGTAAAGGACTTATGAAATAGTTTGCAGATGAGTTAAAAAGAAAAACAACAAAACAAACAAACCCTCAACCATAATATTTTCTGCAAGAGATTTAAATCAGACTAAAAGTGGGCCCAATTCGGTTAAGAGTCAGTATCTCTTTCATCACATTTCTGCTGAAATTATGAAGAACTGCTGTCCAGGTTTGAGCTTCAAACAGTTTTACCATCGGCTATGTCTGAAGTTGGAGAAAGATACTCCACCAAAAAATTTATATTGATCATTTCTTTTACTTATGATGTCTTCCTTCTCCTTTTTAAGAGGGAAAATCAATCACTGTTAAGAAAGCCTCAAATTTTTACACAACGTAATTTTGGTTTCACACAGGAACAGACAAAAGGAATAATTGAGGTTTGGATTAGTTTAGTTTTGTTTGACAGTTCAGAAGGAGATAGTGGGTGACATACCTAAATAACTGATCACAGTACTTCCAAACATGGGTAGGAGACACCACTGTTCTCAATGTGATATTAGATGCCTGATAGTTACTTTGTGGTGAACAGCTGAATGCTGGTTCCTATTGACGATCTAGCTCTGCATACAGTTCTGTCCATCAAAGAATGAGAAAATCCTGTGACAAATCTCCTTTATTCAAGCAGAACAAATTATCAGTCCTTGTGTTTCACAGGCAACCAAAATGATGATAACCGTAAGGCTGCTTCCGCTCTCACTGAAATGACTGTGACTTCATCTCAAGAAAAGCTGGAAAAGATGATGGCTGGATGACGATATGAAGTGCTTGAATGGGCTGAATGTTCTGTGATACCACAATCTCACAGAAAAAAAACAACTGCTCCTGGTCCAGGCCATGTTCATATTTCACATTGTCTGAGAAGCAGCTTTGACTAAGGAGAAATGGCAATGTAAGCTTTTTTTTTTTCAAGGAAAAAAATAAAATAAATAAAATATTGTATTGATGCAGCTTTGCTATGCACAGAGGCAAAGTTATGGCTTATTCTCCCTAGGCTTTTCAGATTTTGCCATGCTTTCAAATAATGTACACATATTGCTCGGCGTGTCTGTTCACAACATCCTTTGGCTCTTTATTGGTCAGAGGAACTAGTCTAGAAACCCGAAATCTCAGCCTGCTTCCTCAGACTTCTCTCTCTTCCCAATCTTTCTTTTATATCTTAAGGAGTGTTTTTAGCATGCAAAATAGTTATTCGATTTAACTCTATGAAGAGCAATTACAAACCACAGACAAGTCACTGTGGCTGAAATGCCTCTGAAGCCGTTCAACTTTGAACCAGTATCAGCAACAGTACAGTAAAACTATGAAAATAAAGATGAAAATGTATTGCTTGCTTGCTTTTTCCCTCCTTTCACACTTGTCTCTTGTCTAGCTCCCAGTTCCCTGGCTGTATAGCTAGTTTCTTACTCTTCTGTGGTGTCCCTCTGGATACTTTTTCTGGTTGTTGTCAGGGAGGAACCAGCATGGGGATTGCTGTTATTCTGCCCAGGGCCAAGCTGGGGTAATAAGAGGTTCCTTGGATGCAGAAGGTGAAACAATGAGTCAAGACCAAGGTCAGCCTGGGAAGTCCAGTGAGCAAGTCAGGATTGGCAGGGACAGAGCTGGAGACCAGCACTCCTACTACATTGCTGGGGCAGGGACTGATGGCCTGGGGATGGGCTGAAATGGAGTCCCGGGACATTGTCAGAGTGGAGGGAGGCATAGGGGCAGGCTGAACAGGGACAGGTAGGCATCTTGGTGCTCTCAGGGCCATGACAGGTTATAACTATACCTTGTTGAGTTTCCTCTTTCACTATATATCATTCTAATAATCTCCAATTTCATATTTTACCCAACATACATAATTATGCAGGGCTCCTCCACCCTCAGATTCTTCTGAAGTATTTCATAGAATCAGCCAGGTTGGAAAAGATCTTTAAGATCATCAAGTCCAACCGTTACCCCAGGACTGCCAAGGCCACCACTAAACCATGTCATTGAGGGCTTCATCCCCATGGTTTTTGAACACTTCCAGGGACAGTGATTCCACCACTTCACTGGGCAGCCTGTTCCAATGCCCAATCAAACTCTCAGTGAAGAAATTGTTTCTAATATTCAAACCTCCCCTGGCACCGCTTAAAGCCGTAACCTCTTGTCCTATTGCTTGTTACTTGGGAGAAAAGACCAACACCCACCTCAATACAACCTCCTTTCAGGTAGTTGTAGAGAGTGATAAGGTCCCCCTTGCGCCTTCTCTTATCCATACTAAATCCCCCAAGTTCCCTCAGGCACTCCACATGAGACTTCTGCTCCAGATCCTTCAGCATCTTTGTTGCCCTTTTCTGTACCTGCTCCAGCACCTCAATGTCTCTCTTGTAGTGAGGGGCCCAGAACTGAACACAGTAGTGGAGGTGCAGCCTCACCAGTGCCGAGTACAGGTGGATGATCACTTCCCTGGCCCTGCTGGCTACACTATTGCTGATGCAGGCCAGGATGCTGTTGGCCGCCTTGGCTGCCTGCACACAAGCTGGCTTATGTTCAGAGGCCATCAATCAGCACTCCTGGGTCCTTTTCCACTGAGCAGCTTTCCAGCCACTCTTCCCCAAGCCTGTAGTGTTGCATGGGGTTGTTGTGCAATAAATGCAGGACCCAGCACTTTGTCTTGTTTAACCTCATACCACTGGCCACAGCCCATCGATCCAGCCTGTCCAGATCCCTCTGCAGATCCTTCCTGCACTTCAGCAGATCAACACTCCCAGCGAACTTGGTGCCATCCTCAAATTTACTGAGGGTTCACTAGATCCCCTCATCCAGGTCATCCATGAAGATATTAAAACCAACACTGTCCTTATCACCAAGCCCTGAGGGTCACCACTGGTGACCAGTTGCCAACTAGATGTGATATCTTTCACCATCGCTCTTTGGGATCAGCCATCCAGTCAGTTTCCAACCCAGCGAAGAATACACCTTCCCAGGCCATAAGCAGCCAATATCTCCAGGAGGACACTGTGGGAGGCAGTGTCAAATGCTTTACTTAAGCCTAAATAGACAATGTCCTCAGCCTTTCCCTCATCAGTTCACTAGTATTTTCCCATGAATACAGAGCTCTGCTTCCTCTTTGTCTATTATAATTAATGGGAGGGTAAGTAAGCAAGTCATCGTACTAGAACTGTCAGTTTCAGGATGATAGAAAAACAATGCAAGTGAAAGAAAGAGAAAAAAATGGAAATTAGTAATATTCAGAGAGTAATAGAGAAATGATTGTTCAATTCATGTTTCCACTGAGTCTGTGTTGGTTTTCTGAGAGATGTCTTAGGTATCAAGTGTATTCTCTAACAGTACTCCAAAATATCCTTCAGGTTTTCTGAATGTAAACTCATCAGATGCAGCTTATACATCAGTATCCCCTCAAGCTTCTTGAAGAACTCTAGGGCAAACTTTTTACAGGATAGCCACTAAATTTGTTGAATAATTTCAAAGGTCAGGCAAAATCCTGTTCTCAGCAATGGCTGATGATTGCTGAGGGTATGCTTTTCTGTCATTTCTGATATACTGTCAGAAACCTACTGATTACTATTGCTGGACTTTTCCAGCTAAACTAGGTTTATTATACCCTTGGCTTCTTGGCAAACAATAGCTTCATGTGGCATGGGACAGATACATGGGAATAAAATTGAAATTGAATATCTTACAATAGCAATTCCATACCTAAGTAAAATGCTTTCTGACAATCTGCCATTGAATGTTAAGTAATTCAAACTATAAGAAGAAATAATAAAAAAAAGTTCAAGACAAATTTGTCACTTTTTTTTAATTCCTCAATTTATGGGCAGTGGCTACAATTAAGTTATTCTAAAAACTATCCCCCGAATCTCCAAAACGTAAAAATAAAACAATCAGCAGCCAAAAATTTACCTTCTCTTTTCCAAATGTTTAGAACATTCCCTTTAAAATACAGGAATACTATATGTAGATTTTGACCAAACTCTGTATTTGTTTAGTAAAATATCAGCTTTTTTGTGGTTTTAAAACTAGAATTGGTGCTCTGCTTTACTTTTCTGAAAGAAAGGTACTATGCTGAAATAATTTGTCTTAATAAAGTGCAATTTCACTATGGCACAAGGAATAGTATTATCAAATGGTTGAATTTAAGGGGGTTTGATAGTGGGTCTGGGATGAAGTTTTTGGGATATTACTTTGCTATGAATGAAAACTTCGATGATTTTGAGCAGATTCTCAGCTGGTGTGAAGCTACTCCATGCAGTTACTCTGACTCATGCCACATAAGGACTGACTTGCACTGTTTGTTCATTTGTACTAAAGCTATCTTTCTCAGTATCACTCATTCAAAAAATACTTTAAATAAAACCTGCAAGAAAAGTGTACCTATAAATATCAAACCTTGCATACAGCACCTTGCTTAATTTAGTGTATGTACACACACTCACATGCTAAACCTGTTTATTATAATAGATGCACTGTCTAATGCTCAGAAACCTGTTTTCAAATTTCAAAGCAATTTTGCCTTGGGTAAGGTAGTTCTGCAGGAGAAAATATAATCAGCCAGAGTGACTGTGATGAATATTCTTTACAGCTTAACACACCGCTGATCACTTATAAATATTCTACCATAATATGCTATTAGATTTTAATTTCTTTATCACTTTTTCTTCCTTTGGTTCCTATTAGAAATGCCTGCCTGAGGCATTTGGAGATGTCATTTGGCATAATGAAAGGGAGCTAACATGAATGCAAATTTCCAGCAAATATTTTTTTTTCTTTTAGAGGCAAATTATCACTAAATTTTCCTAAAGAAAATTCAACTCTTTTGGCAGGTTTTTCTATGTACTTCTGGAGATTTTTTTTACCCGCCTCATTTTCAATGGCAAATTCAACCTCTTGATCCAGAGAATTCAGTTTTAATTTAAAAGGGTGAATTAAAATAGTTAGCTAAAGTGATTTAAAATACCTTCAGATGAATGAAAACAAAGAATATAGAATTTTGCCATTTCTCATTACTCATCCTAGAATGCCAAACTGGAGAGCTTACCCAAAATACTGCTACACTGCTGACAAGGGTCTGGTAATAAGAAATTGAATTGTTTCTTTTTGCAGTGGTACAAATAGGGTACAACTGAATATTAGGAAATTTGTTTCTTTGGTAACTAATAGAGCAAACCAGAAAATAAAAATCCAGTTCTTCCAAGGCAAGTATGCATGCTGCAAACCTTACTAATACCAGCTGATTATTCAGCAGTACCTTTGGAAACTGTAGAGGAGCACTTCCATTTAAATACTTCTTTAGTGTTTACGAAACTAATTGAAGAAAATGTCCAGATTAGTCATCCTCCTGTGACTAACCTTTCATT
Source organism: Amazona ochrocephala (assembly GCA_039720435.1). Classification (NCBI taxonomy): domain Eukaryota; kingdom Metazoa; phylum Chordata; class Aves; order Psittaciformes; family Psittacidae; genus Amazona; species Amazona ochrocephala. Next base: position 61,534,818 of record CM077877.1, on the reverse strand, counting down.
AAAAGAAACTGAAAATATCAAGTAAAAGGAAAAGATGAAGGAAATAGAAAAGATAGGTCAGACATACTTAGGAGTAAATAATCCAGTTCAAGTCCCGGCTACTTTAGGCAAGAATGTATATGAACATTTCATGGATTTCAGTATAACTGAATCTGCTTTCACCTCCAAGTCCTACACCCTTGTTTCTTGAACACAGATGCAAATGACTACTTTAGTTTTAGTACTATACATTGATTAACGTTAAGAAGATCAATATAATCATGGGGGGGGGGGTACTTACATTTATTCAGTTTTTATTTGCATAAATAAAATAACATTTATCATTCAAAATTTGGCATATCTGCCTTCATTCTTACACTTTCCTTGTGAGTCCTTTTTCCAGTTCCCTCTCATCGCTCAGCTAACTTATAAGGTCTTTCTTTGGGTGATTTTCATACACTGTCTCTTGAGAATTTCTACTTTTTTTTTTTTTCCCATTGCTTGAAATGCAAACTCTAGCTAGTTTAATGCTTTTAACTTGGTATTCAAAGCTGGGTCTAAATCTGAGGGTTAGCAAGCACCTTTTTCCCTCAGGACTTCTAACTACAGCAGAATTTGCATGGAGGTATAGAAAATTGTTCTAAAACTGCCTAAAGATTAATTCTTTTGCAGTCATTCCCCAAGTGGTTTTACCTTAAATATTCCATTAAAAAAGTGGTTTTTTTAATCAACATTTCATATCAATTTTCAGTGCTGCCCAGCATTTTTACTGTTACCTCTCCTTATCAGTGCATACTTTTCCACTTCTCTATTATAGTCATACTCGCCTTCAATTGTCTGCAACTTTGGCTCCATTTCCTGTAGCACTAGTTCTGCTTTCTGCATTTTGTTTATCCTGCCCTTCATTCTCCTGCAACTTACATTCGCTGAGAGAAAATAACTCAGAGAATTAGCGTATAAATAGCAGCAGAGAGCCAATATATGAAATGAAAAAGCAGCAAGCTGAATGTTGACAAAAACCTACAAAAATTCATTCTAGTTATTTCTGAACACGTGCCCATTACTATTCAGCTTGTCAAACCTGATAACCACCTGTTCCAATTCCTGTGAAGAGAAAAACATGACCATCAGGTTTTTGACAATGGCTGCCATCTGCAGCATAGACACAGATGTACATTTCAGCTCCTGCATCCCACCACATTGTCCACCTGTAACTCTTCTGTGCTGGGCTAGAGCTGGGCGACCTCTGCTTTCCTTCCATATGTGGGGTGTGTGAAGGGTGTGTTTGGAGAGAAACTCAGTGTTCCAGTCTGTCTACTGGGCACACAAGGAATTTGTGAGCTCCAGCCTCCATATAGCAGTGTTTATCTTAACAGCTCTCTTTTTATTATATGGAATAATTTGTCTTTAAAATATGGTGGGAAATTATATGGTAGATAATTTTTTTTTGTTTGGTTTTGGGTTTGGATTTGGATTTTTTTTTACTCAACTGCAAGTCATTTGCAACTGATGGCAAACAAGGAAAGTTATTGTTATTTTATCTGCTGTCATTTTGTTAAGAATAACAGACCGTTTAACTAGTTTTATTGAAGAAAACTTCCAATAAGCTTCTCTGCTGTGATTAGATTAATGCATGACAGACTATTTTCCTTATTCATATGAATTGAATGGTTTTCCCACAGAAATGAAGAAAACTTTTCATTGCCATTATTTCACATGCTAGTTTTGATACTGGCTCTGTCCTCTTTAATAAGGTGACTCAGTAAGGTGTTTTTTTTTCCCTTTCTCCTTCCTAATAAATGTGACTTCCTGCTTAGAAAAGCCACGACATTATTTAGTATTGTTTTAATTATTACTGTTTTCAAATCTGTGTCAAGGTCATGTTTAAGATGTCTTTTTCTAGTAATCTGTGTGGAATTATTCCTGCAGACTCACATTCTGTGTTGTTCTAAATAACTGTAGTCTATGAGGCTGATATTTCTTGTACAGCATTCAACTGTGCTGTTAGCAAATACATCAGTGCCTGTTTTCATTCCTACAGTGGTTGAAAGACTTTGGTTCATTCTTCCCATATGTTTAGACATGCTGATAAATATTTGTCAACAGTTATATTTATTGCACCAACTCAGGAACAGAAGGAAAACTTTTCAAACAAAATTGCTGTGACTTCTATCCAGTACGTATGAATAGCTTCTCTTCCACAGAAACATCCACTAACATATCATTGTCAATATCTTGTTCTCCTTCAGCAGACAAAATATGCTTAGAAAATAAGTGCTGCCTGCCCTTTACATACTCCAGTGTAACATGCAAACAAACACACACTTTTCTATACTCCTCCCAGGCTGGGTGATTCCAACTGAAATATAGGTAGATCGCTCTCTTTCTCTTGCAGTTGCATAGTGTGTTGCTGTGAAAACAAAACCAATTTTAGTATCAGGGGATATTTTCAACCTTTTTTTTTCTTATGTTTTTCCTACCCTGAGTCTGCTGCTAGATTCTTCAGTTGCTATGGTGAGGAGGGGTGTAGGCAGTTCTTCCAGTCAGGAAAAAAAATAAAAATCATGAAATGAATGTTAATGTGAGGGGAAACTGGCAATACGTTATTTTATAACTCAGTCTGGTTCATAAATAAAGTGCTTTTCACCTCAGGCTTTCATGGGGCAGCAGAGGAAAAGGTCATAAACTTAAACATCCGTCTTGAAATAAATTCCTCAATTTTTTTTTTTTTTGGTAATCAAAAAAGATCATACAGAAGAGAATAGTCCAGTGATTCAAGATACTAGGAAATTAAAAGCCCTGAGTCCTACTCCAGCACTAGTGCTGTCAGTTGTTACTGAATGAGACAGGTGAAAAATAGGCACTGCAATGAGGAGCAATGACCTTTAAGAGGCCCCTTTGACAATTAAGTGCCTGGTCTCTGCGCTTGCACCAAGCTGAGAAGCTCAGTACACAGTCTTTTTCTTAGGGTAACATGAATTTGACGCATCAGTGTGTAATAGAACCTCATAAATAATGTTTACTAGAAAAGATGCAAAGTTTTGCACATAATTAAAGTTTTTAATTTAAAAATTTTATCAGTCTTCAAAATATGACAATTTTCCATGAATGACATGAAGTTCTCCATCTACATGTAAAATGTTGCTCTCTATTCCTTGCTCTTCTTTCCATTCTGCTTTTCTTTCCTTTGCTTTTTATTTACTTCTTTTCCTTTTTCTTCATTTTAAAAAGAAAGACATGGAAGGAGAAAAACATTTAAAAAATACTAATTTCTTTGAAGAAACATGTTTTTGGGGGCTTAAAAATTTTTCATGAAACACCTCTTTTTTTTCTGCACTAGAAATCATTTCTCTAGGAATACAGTTTATTAACCTGCCCAGTGAAAGTGGTTAGCACTTCCTTTTATACATGAGAAAAATATTGGCAAATGTTTGCTGTAATTTTATGCTCGTTAGCATCCTCTGTCTTTCAACTTCAAGATGCTCAGCAGGGCTTCCAACTGCTAGTGGTGGCAGTTGAGCTGAGGGCAGCTGGTGAACAGACTTCTTGGAGCTGCCTATCCTGCCTGGACAGTGGGGCGAGGACAAACTCTTTGATAAGTTACTGCATTTTGCAGACAAGTTAAGCTGTTTTCCACTTTTGCTTCTCTTAAGATGTTGCACTGGAGCTCTGATAATTTAGTAACCTTTGAGCTGTCTGCACATTCTCAGCTGTGAACTTTGGCCACTATGGAGCCAGAGCAGAGCTGGCTCCGCTGGGGCAGAAGCAGCACTTCATCCCAGAGGAACCTTGTAGTTCACCCTGTGTTGTTAAAACAGGTCATACCAAGGTCTACTGTATTTGTGGTACGAAGACAGAGTTACTATCAGGTGCACAAATAATTTTATATTTTGATCGCCTTCTGTATTCATATCAATGTGACTAGAAAGTCAAAAATATTTTATGATACATTAAGTACCAGAAAAAAAATAGACTTTGTTGAATTTCAGACAGTGAATGTGGCACATGGTTTATTACTAGCTACAAGGGTTACTGTGAGGTGTAATTAACTTCTATAAGGTATCTCAAAATTTTATGCTATACAAATGTCAAGCATTACTGTTATTGACCTGGAGTCCCTTCAGAGCTGTAAGAAACTAGTCACTCTCTTGGGTTTAATTTAGAGATGGTGATCCTGTAGATTACTGATATTAAATCAATATCTCATTGGAGGAAAGCAGTATGTTATCTCCCAACAGGTTACTTATGAAGAATTAATTATTAACTCTTACTCTAGAGCTGGATGAAATTTTACTGCTATGGAAGCTTGTGAAAAAATAATTTTAAGTTCTGCTTCTGAAAATATCCATATTTTTTTTTATTTATTTGTGATTGGAGACTTCAAGTCTTTGTTTAAGACCTGGTGCTAAATGAGTAAGAAAGAAAGGATTTTTTTACTGGTGACAGACTATGAAAATATTCATTTAGATCTATAACAGTCAAAAAACTATTTACATTATGTTTACAAGGGAAATTGCTTCATATTTAAGGTAAAATTTGGTGTCACTAATTCTTAAATTTTCTGAAAATGGGAAACTTTTGCTAGAAATTATTGCTTTTACCTTCTTAGCTTTAAGGTTCTTGTAAGCTAAAAGTGTGAAGATAATTCTTCAAGGAAATAAAACTAATTAGTTTGCCATTTTGTCTTTATATGTGATATTAAGGAATGGCGAAAGAAAACAGTTCCTAGCCAAACCTAACCTAGGATTTACAAAGATAAGAGAAGTTTCTAATCTTCTTGACAGAGGCAGGCAAATGAACCACAGAAGACCATGAAGGTACCTTCTGCATGCAAAACTTTCTTTAAATGTGAGGACGAAACATAACAGTTCCTCACTGCACTTACCCCTATAAATCTTGTTATAACCAAATATTGTAGGAACAATGTTCTAGGCAAGACATAGATGGCCTGAAATATAAACATTTTAATCTTTTCTAAGTTTCAAAATATATTTTCTAGCACTTTCTTTCATATTCTTAGAGAAACAATTTCACTAGACGGATATATCCTATCACAGCTAAACTGAACAATTCAGCTGCTAAACACCAAGAATATTCCGAATTATCTGTTAATAACTGTTATATCCTGGAGGCTTTAAAATACAAAGTTTTTAAAAAATCAAGCAAAACAAACTCTGATTAATTGGAATAATATCCACATCTAAAAACAAATCCTATTTCTTTCACCCATACAGAACAAGCTACACAAGCAAAATAAGTTTGCTTCATACATACTTTGTCATTAAAATCTTGATAATATTAATCTCCTTCCTGCTTGAAAAAAAAGTCTAAGGAATCACAATCTTCCAGTAAAGCTTACAGAATGCTGCCTGAAGAAATAACTTTTCTTGCCTTATTCATTTAAACAGCAACTCTTTTGGATGCTATAGAAGGCATGCAAGTCTGCAACAGCAAGCAACAGGTTTAAGTTGATCCAGGTGTTTCAGATAATTCTATTGTATTCTCCTCAGCAGAGCAATTGGTACTAGCATTACGCAGAAAAGATGACTAATAATAGTATATTCACTGTAGAGCACAGCAAGTGTTGAAGTCAAATTATGTGGCTCCAGGCATTTTCAGAGATAGAATAAACAGTGATTCACTGTGTCACAGTCGTCATGACCCCACTTTCTTTCACTTACACAGCTACCCATGACTTAATAGGTGCCTAAAAAAGGAAAAGTACACAAATGTAAGTTCCATTAAAAAGGAAAATCAAAATGCATTAAGGAATTAATATATCAAATATTCCTACTGCCATTAATAGACTGGATACTGTTCAGGTATGGATATGAAGCCCCTGTAGCAGTCTGCCTTCCTCTCTTCTTTGTCGCAGAGTACCTGACATTCTGGGCTGTGATAATGGCGGGGTAGATAGCACAGCCAGCACTCTCTTAAATCTGTCTCTTTGTCATGAAAAAGAAATCATGATTGAAGGGAAGAAAACATTGTTACAGAAGCTTTGTTGACAAGTAGGCTTTAGGGGTTGAGAGCCAGATCTTACATAAAGAGGAAGTGTAGCATTAACTGTATTAAAAGAAGTTAGAGGTAGGGAGCTCTTAACATGTAAGCTGCTTGAACATACACAAGTCAACAGGGCCAGGCAGGGTGTTGTTACAGCCAGATGTTTATCATCTTTGAAAGCTCATGGCAGCTGGGGGAGCTTCTTAATAGCTGGAAAAGGACAAACATCACATCCAACTCCAAGAAAGAAGATCCAGAGAATTACAGAAAAGTCAGACTTATATCAGTCCTGATGCAGGTTATGGAGCAAATACTCCACAAAGCCATATCCAGGCCAAAGAAAAACAAGAAGGTAATTTGGAACAGCCAGCAAAAAATTAGTAAAAGGGAAAATCATTCTTGAACAACCAGGTAGCTTTTGATGATATGACTAAGCAGATGAGAGTAGTGAACTGTTGACATTGCCAAGACTTTCAACATGATTTCTTATAGTATCCCTAGAAAGCAAATTAGTGAATGTGGACTGGATAAGCAGACAACAAATGAGTGAAAAACTCTCTGGACAGCTGGACTCAAAGGGAGGTGATCAGGAGAATGAAATCCAGCTGGCAACTGATTACCAGTGGTATCTCTCAGGGGTCCAATACTGTTTACCATTTCTAGTAATGGTGTGGAAAACGGGGCAGAAAGTACTCTCAGCAAGTTTGCAGATTATACCAAACTGGCAGAATGGTTGATATACTAGAAAATAGAGCTGCTCTTCAGAGAGACCTTAGCAGGAAATATACATGGACAGAAAAGACATTTCTGAAGCCCAGCAAATGCAAGATCCTGACTCTGGGATTGAATAACTACATACAAAAAGTAGAGGCTGGCATCTGACTGGCTAGGAAGCCGTTTTGCAGCAAAAGACCTGAGCTTTCACGTTGGAAAGAACTGGTGATCCAGCAGTCTGCACCTGCAGCAAAGAAAGCTAACTGCATACTGAACGAAAGTACAGTCAGCGGGCAGTAGGTAGTGATTGCTTTCTCTTTTGCCACTTGTGAGTCTGCATCTGTTACACTGTTTTGGGCTCCTCAGCTCAAGACAGATATTGACATGTCCATCTCCATCCTTGGAGATATTCAAAAGCTGTCTGGGCATAGACCTGGGCGACTCTTTCTAGGCAGTCCTCATTGAGCAGGGAGCCTGGACCAGGTGGTTTCCAGAGGTCCCTTCCAACCTCAACCATTCTCTGATTCTGTGACATACACAGTGTGTCCAATGAAGGGGTGCTAGGGTGTTTGGGAGGCTGAACCACACGATATCAGGGGAGAAACAGACAGAACAGTTTTTGTTCAGCTAGTTCAACTCTCTCAACTTAGAGAAAGCTAAGCTGAGACCAATGTCTTCAACTACTTAGCTGGAGAGTACAGAAACATAGAAACAGACTCTTTCAAAGGTGCTCAGTGATAGGATAAAAGGTAATGGATACAAGCTGCAATACAACAGATTCCTCTAAATACAAGATAAAAAAAAGTAAATCACCACTAAGTTGTTAGAAGAGTTTGTGGAATCTCCAGCACCGGAGATACTAAGAACTAGAAGGAACAAGGCCTACAGCAAGGACATGAGATCAGATTCCCTCCATATCTAGCTTTCTCTCTGTCTCTTTGAAAATATGATTGAGAACAAAGGGGTTAAGAACAAAAGCATTGCCATTCTTACTCATCAAAACACACTGCCATGGGACCAAATTTAGTTATAGTTTTATAGCAATATGTGTAACAATACATATTAGATATTAGATAAATATAGCACAATAACAAACCTAGTTACTATAAATCTTACTGGCTAAGTTCAGGAAAAAACAATCCTTCGCAAGACACACTCTTAAGATCACTTGTGATGTATTCATAACCAAAGTCCATAGTATATGCTGAATCTACATTTTAGAAGTACATAAATTATATATAGCTCTGTATAGACAGGGATATGAGTATAGCAGAACTGAATGCTATGGCAACATATTTGAGTTTGCACTATACGTACTCATTTGATTTCCAGTAGCATTAGAGCTGTATTGGCACAGTGCTCTGAATTGTCTAGTTACCAGCACTGAGAAACTATATATACACATATATTAAGCCAAATGAAGCATTAACTTTACTAGTGTATGCTGCTTACAGTATCTGAGGTGATTTGAATAACTTTGCTTGCTTCCTTCTGTGTGTTTGCACCCTTGGCAGCCCTGATCTAGTTTACACCCATCTGATTTGAAAGTGCCACTGAAATTCACCTGATCTCACCTAGAGATTGGCATTATCAGAAGATGACTGTAGGTTAGGCCTTGCATAAAATGCAAGAGGAAAAATTCCAGCATTCTCTTCTCCAGTTTCTCCCTTGCCTAGGGTAGAGGAGCTCTGTAAAATTCTCCAGTTAGGCAATTAATGTGCCTGTTCTCAGAGAGTGGATCATTCCGCAGAGGAACATCTTTATATATGGCATGATGGCAGAAAGAATATTCTGAAGTAAGGCATTTCTGTTATTTTTTTTGTTCGTTTTTAAGCTGTTCTAACACATATAGTTAAATATATGGTGATCCACAAACAGACAGTGAGTGACCATTCTGTGGTAACTGAGATATCAATCTGGTATATTAAAGAGTAAAGTTCAAGTCTCTTTTTTTGGCTGTGCGTTGTGAAAGAGCAAGTTTATTTAGCAAAGGGAGAGGATTCACAGGGTAAAGAATTATGAATTGTAATGCATATTTTTCTTACAAGAATGACCAAACCATGGGAGTTTAGTGAGAAAGGGAGCCTGTAACAAGCAAACTTCAGCAGCTCGCAGCTCTGGTAGCTGACTTCTATGAATCTCACCCTTCAATACCTAACTCTTGTGGGGTACTGGGGAAAGCTAGCTACCTAAATTGGGTTTGGAGTTACACCAGACAGATTCTGATGTACTGAGATTAAGTATCTCACATGGATTCACTTCAAAAAAGTTGCTTGGTTTTATGCCCTATTCCCATCTAATGTGCATTACTTTACTCATTGAATTAATATTTCAACAGTATGCACTGTTTTGCTAGAAAAAAAGCAGGACCTGCATAGCAGCGTGAAAGAGGTGTAAACTGTACTCTGACAAAGAATCTGCCTTTTGAGACTTTCGGCATGCCTCCTCATTAAGCATCCAAGATAGGGAAAGTCTTGCTTTACAAAGAGTCTTAGAATAGGTGAACCATTTTTATTTCCTCTCAGTTAAGGATGAGCTTACACTGAAACTGTAAGAAAACGTTGTAACTTGGTCATCTCTGTGTTTACAGCTTAAGTAGAGATAATCCACATGTTAAATCAGTTTATGTCTGCTGCAAGCAAGAACAACAGTAATCAGTAAAAAACAGAAGAGTTGGTTTCTGTCATAGCTTAAAATGTATTATGTAATTTTGATTTTATTACAAAAGAAAATCCTAGAGATGCTTAGATGTCAGTTACTATTTGTTTGGCATTAGAGGAGAGGTTTTGTATTAGGTTTGCATGGCAAGGTTTTTTTGAGGGGAAGAAGGGGAGACTACAGGCATAGCTTCTACGAGAAGCTGCTCATAGTGTCTGACAGAGCCAATGCCAGATGGCTCTTAGATGGACCCACCACTAGCAAAGGTTATTTAAGGTAGGGGCGAGAGGAAGAGAAAACTGCAGAAATGCAGATGGAAAGAGGAGTGAGAAAATATGAGAAAAAGAGCCCTGCAGGCAACATGGTCAGTGGAGGAGGGCAGGAGGTGCTGCAGGCACCAGAGCAGAAGTTCACTGGCAGCCCGTGGTGCAGACCATGGTGAGGCAGGCTGTCCCCTGGACCTGGAGGTCCATGGTGAAGCAGCTATCCACCTGCAGCCCGTGGGACACCCCACACCAGAGCAGGGATGCCTGAAGGAGGCTGCAAGCCCGTGGGAAGCCCACGCTGGAGCAGGCTCCAGCGAGAGAGAGAGAGACCTCATGGAGAGAGGACCCTGAACTGGAGCAGGTTTGCTGAAGGACTGGTGACCCCCGGGGGACCCACGCTGGAGCAGCCTGTTCCTGAAGGACGCTACCCCATGGAAGGGACACACACTGGAAGAGTTCATGAAGAACTGCAGCCCGTGGGAAGGACTCACATCAAAGAAGTTCATAGAAGACTGTCCCCCATGGGAGGGATCCCATGATGGAGCAGGGGAAGAGTGTGAGGAGTCCTCTCGTGAGGAGGATGGAACAGCAGTGACAATGTGTGACAAACTGGCCACAACCCCTATTCCCTGTCCCCCTGTGCTGCTGAGGGGGAGAAGATAGAGAAAACTGTGAGTGAAGTTAAGCCCAGAAAGAAGGGAGGGATGGGGGGAGGGTGTTTTTAGGATTTGATTTTATTTCTCATTACCTTACTCTGATTTGATTGGTAATAAAGGGAAGTAATTTCCCCAAGTTGAGTCTCCTTTACCCATGATGGTAAGTGGTGAGTGATCATTCCCTGCCCTTATCTCGACCCATGAGCCTTTTGTTGTATTTTCTCTCTCCTGTCCAGCTGAGGAGTACAGTGATAGAGCAACTTTGGTGGGCACCTGGCATCCAGTCAAGGTCAACCCTCCACAGGTTTTCAGTATGTGGTGGCTGAAAGTTTTAGAAAGAAGTGGCATCTTAGGACCCTCCCTTTTTTCAAATGTAGTTTGGGACAACTAGAATGGCCTAGTTTTCCAAAACTGAAAATACTGTACTTTGGCAGCCCAACTTTTGAAAATGTTAAGATTCCAAGTGCAATACCTGCAAGTGAAGCGGGATGAAAAATCAACACTATTTCTGTCACAAGATTTTACAAATGTCAAGCCTTCAATTACTAATGTATATAAAAGATGACACTTTTAGCAGTACATTACCTTCTAGCACTGTGCTTTATATTGATTTAGATGTTCTAAGAGGCCCAGATATTCCTATTCCATGTATTAATTCATCCTGACCTGACCTAGCTTTTGAGATCTGATGCCATCCTAGTATAAGATAGTATGTCTAAAAGCAGTTTTCCTTTAAAATATTAAAATAAAAGCTCTGTTAGTTTGGTTCTTCTATGTAAAGAAAATTATAGAAAATAGAAAGAAATAAAATAAAAATTAAGGTCCAGTGGCCAAAGTTCATCATAAATGAGGTGTTTGGTTTGTATTTTTAAAGATGAAACAAAAATACAGTCATCTGAAATTTAGTGCTTTATCTAAGCTTCCAAAGAGGGCAGTGAAAAAGATTGGGGATAGTAAAAATAAATTAAAGTCTTCCTTTTAAAATTGTTTCCACAATAACTCATTCCTGGAAGAGGCTTTTTGTGTGGCTTCTCTGAACCTGTATGAAAATTCAACTTTATTAGGAATATTTATGTAATAGAAAATGCCAATAATTTTAAAATACAGTATTTAGTTTTATACATCCTAGGATTTATGGAAGTGCTGTAAGCAGCAAGTCATTAAATCATTTAATATATACTGCTAGACAAGTAGAATTGGGTACCTTATTAATTTAGGTATTCTGTAAATGTCACTAGGCAACTTTTCAAAGATTAGGTACATGAAGATTTCCATATACTCTCTGGTGTTGCAAACATGTATTATAGATCATTTTTATCATTTAACTCTACCCAATTATTTGAACTGTAGCTAGTCTGCTCCTCAGAAATTGTCTCATCAGCTCTAACACGGCAGAGGGGTACTGTAAGAAACATCTATTCTACTTAAGAATGGAATGGAACAGAATGGAATGGAATAGGGTAGGACCAAACAGAATTTAGCTGGTTTATTTTGAAATTACCATAAAAAAGACTCCACTGGCAAGAGGCAATACATGCAAACTCAAGCAGAAGGAATCAGGATGAGACAAGAAAGCTAACTTTAACATACTTCTTAAAAAAGCATTTCAGTTCATTAAATGTTTGATGTCAGAAGCTGGGGTGGTGTTTTCATAATCACATACCTTATTTACTGTAGAAATCCTTCCAAGAAACGGATTTCATCAGACCAAACAAATATTATGGCTGATTTCTGATCTTTTTGCCTCTACTTTATAATCCATCAAAGCTGGAATGTCTTGAGGCATTCCCCTCAATCATTTATTGTGAGTAAAAGTTTCTAAAACTTAATCTTCCACTAGATAAAAGAAGCTTAAAGCAGGACAGCAACACTTTGCTCTGACAAAGCACACACCGTATCTTCTCTGGAGAGAAGATTTTTGATTCTTAGACTTACCTTTTAGAATCTAAGTGATGTGGGGACTTAGATTTCCCAGAATTCCAGTGAAGAAGCAGATGAGAGCTTGACACATCTGGCTGTAAAATGTGTTGCCATTTTAGCTGGTTGGCAATTGCAGGATACATGTCAATGTGCAACAGATGTTAGAGTATTAATCACCATGTTTTACTTTCTGTGATGAAGTGTTTCGGAGTTATTCGAATTATAAGGCTTGACAGCTCATGTAAGTTGTTTTCATTGTGCTGAAACCGGAGAAATAATGTGGCCAAGCTGCTCCAAACAGAAGAATAAATTGTCAGAGTCTGTGTGAGGTCTTACTGTTTAGAAAAAAAAAAAAAAAAAGAGACCCAGCAGCTACTTATAAAGGCTGCTTGTATAATAACAAGGACTAAAATGTCTAAGACTCTGTCCATCAGGGATGGACTTTCCTCTGAGGGGGGCATTAAGCTTATTACAACTGCTGATTAGCAGCTAGTGACTTTTGAATTAGGAAAGATTTTCGGGGTGAAGATTAAAATGGAAGTCTCAGTCCTGAGGAGAAGAGGTGTCTTGTTGAAAATGTCAAGCCTAGAAGACTTTCAGGTTCAGGAAATCAGTTATTTCTCCTGGGGTCTGAAACTACATTTTGGATTCCTGGGAGAGATAGGAAGTAAGTCTTCCCACCAAGTCATCTTCACAAATTGTAATATTAGAAAGAATAATTATTCTTTAATTCTTATTCATTGCACTGTTTTGATTAGTATTATTATTCTTTTACTGTGTTTCCATTATATATTTTGTAAAAGGTGCAAATGAAGACATGTGGGATGTTCAAAACCATTAACACCAGTTCAGCATATAGTGTGATATCACATACAAATGGCAGTTACAAGGTTTAAAATATCTCCTCTGGGACATATCATGCCAAGAAACAAGGCCACTTGTCCCTTTCAAAAGCCATTTATATTGAAGAGCATTCTTCCATGTCTTTGACTATCTACCAGAGTGTTAGATCATTGCAAGTGACTTCTGAATTCTCATTTCCCAGGGGAATGTTTTAAGTTTCAGAATATGAAACTGAACTTTTTCTCTTGCCTCAGCTACTCCTCTTTGTTTTGCATGAATTTGAATTGGATGGGCACTTTTACTTCCCAAAAATGTGCATAGAAATACATATATCTCCTTTCTGGAAATACAGTCAGGGTAATACCTGTGTTTTGAACCATTCTGGAATATGGGCTTGCAGTACAGCCTGAGCAGCTACATGATGACAGGACTGAGGAAGTTCTGTACCTTCCCATAAAAAGAAACATCAACCCTTATAGGACTTGACTTTACCAGCAGAAATCTGGGTACTGATGACTGTTCAGTTACAGTAGTTATTTCTCTGCCCCTAGGTTTAATGATGGATAACACATTGCTAAAAAGTGGGGGTCTACACTTCCAGACACCTCAGAATGTGCTGATTGATAGAGTAAGAAAAAAAATAATGGTCTATGAGTAAGATGATAAGCATCTGCATGAGTCTTTTGAGGTCTCCAAACTTTAATTTTTCTGCAAATCCATTTTTATGAATTGTTAAATAATTGAAGGTAAAAAAATCCATCTGTATTACTCAGATTCCAGTGTTAGGACTGATTGTTACAAGAGATGTCTGCATTGTTGCTTCCCTCATATCACCCTATGCCTCTAATTGATTTTAATTTAAATCAGCTTTTGATAGAAGCAGATAACTTAAAACAGACTGTATTTCAACAAATGAAAGAGAAATATTGGGGGGGAGGGTGTCAGGAACTTCTAAAGCTTGCATCTTATCACTACTTTTTTTTTTTGGGAGGGGGAAAGAATTTTATTATTTTGCTGGCATTTTATTTGACATTTATTTAATAGGAATAAGATTGAAAATTTTCATCTGAATTTTAATAAAAAAGAAAAAGCCATGCAAAATTTTGACTAAATATCATTTTACTTTATGTCTGTCTCGTTCTGTCAACTTGTCTTATTCTTGCTCTGTTTTGCAAGCCTGGTTTCTACATACATTAAACAAGATAATGTACACTATCTAAAGAGACAGTACCAGAAAACCCCCAGGAATTTACTGGAACAGGTAACTTGACAGAATGAAAAGGAACTTCACTTAACATCACTTAAATACAGTAACTTTATTTTTGTTTATAACAGAAAAGTTTCAGAAAAATGAAACTAGGACTCATCATTTACTGAGCCATTCTGGAAATTTTACTTTTAACAAAATAATTGGTCTGACTCATCATCACAACTTCTGTGGGATCTGAAGGAGTAATCAGTTTGTTCACAGAAATGCTTGCTTTACCACCTCCCAAGATCAGAGTAAAAACATATCAGGCCATCTATAATCTTGATAAGATATTAAAACTGGAACATTAAATCTAGTCCAGTCAATAAGAATGGCTGCAAACCAGACTTCTTACATAACGATAAAATAAACTTGAAGTACTTAAGAATTTGGTTTTTGTAAAGTAAGACCATTTAGACAAATGAAAATGCACAAAAATTCACTATAATTTCATTTTTTAATTTTAATTTTGTACTGTATTCCACTTCATATAGTTAAGATTTTTATATTGACCAATGTCTGTATTAAAGACAATGGAAATAAACCTTCAATAAGTATGCTCTGCTTTTATTGCTAATATTGGCTGAAATAGGCTATACTAATGGTGTAAATGAACGCATGAAATTAAGCAGTCTAGGATTAAAATCAGTCGGCTTTTTTTTTATGTCAGTGTAGAATATATGCATTCATACAACTCACTGAAGACTAATTTATAGTCAATGCCAAGAAATAGACACTGCCAAAGTGCAATTCATCCAAGTTGATGTAGATATCGACTTAAGGATAAGACAGATTTTACTGTTAAAGTACTTATTTCTCTGAGGTGACTATGGAGGGACCCAAAAGTGACCAGCTCAGAAATAAATATGTGTAAGGTCTGTATGCATTTGATGAGATGAATCTTAACTCGGGAGTCAACCTGATCAAATTTTAAGTGTTACATGTCCAGGCAAAAAACATCTACTTTTCTGTCTGTTTTGACAGAAAATCATAAATCATAATTGCTTTCTAATATTTTAAGCTGGTTAAAATACCAGCTTGACTTTTGTATTTGGCATCATTTGGTGCTCATGATGTTTTTTTTTGCTTTGATTTCTATGTATATCACTAATAAAAAGCAAAAATAAAGTTAAAAAAATAGTGTATATCTCCTTTTAATGGAATACAAAAGTGAATGAAGATTTTAGGTATATCTTTATAATAATTACTCAGGTTAATTACAACTCTGAAACACAAACTTTTGCAAGAGTAAGCTCATTTAAGCATGTTAAGTATCAACTCAAAACACTCTTAGGAAATTCAACAGAAATTATGTCAAACACTGTTCCTAGCAATAGCTAAAGGCAATCACTTAGTCCCTTTCAACAAATGTGCATCATCCATCGAATTCATGAGCAGATGTCTTAAACAGTTAAGCTTAACTAACAAAATCAAGTATAACCACGTCATTCTGATTCCAACAAATTTTTCCCCCATCACACTATAAATTACTAGAACAATTTTTTTAGGTTAAACTGCTTGTAAGATTTTTATTTATTATATTTGTTATTATTGTTGCATTTTGTTATTATGTTATTATTGCATTTTGTTAGTTTCTTGGTCTCTTTCTTTTTTACTTTTTTTTGTTCAAAATGTATTTTTAGTTTTTGCTTCATAAAATCAACACAGTATTTTTCACTTGAGATTCTACTGAGATTGAAAAGTAGTTCTCACAAATGCCTTATTTCTGAATAGTTAAGTTCCTTTACTCTTTTCTACACTTATTTTTTTTTTTCACCTGTAAAAACTGTGGAGATTTTTTCACCTATGTGCAATTTTAATTTTCAGACAAGAACCAGCAAAAAATAGAAAGTTTTTTAACATGATTGAAGACATATTTGAAGGTATTATTAGAGGAGTTCCAGAAGCTAAATTAAACCAAAATGAGAGCTAATACTTGACAAGTAGAGATGCTGTACATTCTCAAAATAATTAGGTGTGCAGAAAAAGTGATAAATCAATCCGGCTAATGACCTTGTTGAATAAAATGTAAGGAAGTTATCAGATGTTTGGGACAATCATGTTAATGTAAGAATTATGAATTTCAGTGGCTCGCTTTAAAAAAAATAGTTTCTGTGATAGAGTTGAGGATGACTGGAAAAAACCCAAACCAAACAACATTACAACATTATAAATCCTGATGAGATCATTTTTGCAGAGTTAAATAAGGAGAAAAGGCAAAATAAAAAAAGGAAAAAAAAAAAAAAAGGGAGGGGGATTGATTCTATATGAAGTGTATTAACTTATCCTCTACTGAGATTTTGCAAAGGTGAAGATCTTTATGGAAGTTTGTTAATTGTGGGTCCATCACACCCTTCAACCAGTGTTCGGGAATTAAGAGCTCATAGAGAAAGTAACTGTTCTGAATATTCAGAAAAATATAAATGAAGAATGTGCCTCTTTGTGTGTTTTGGGTGAACAGTCATTGGAATGAAATGACATAGGCTTTGTAAACTCAGCTGAGTCAGACGGATGCTATTTAATATGGGTTTTATATATCTCCACATATGTATTTTTAACATTCTGAGTGTTAGCTAATTTTCTCCTCTCAAAATGCATAGGTTCTGGTGATTAGTACAAGAAACGTCTCCAGTCTGGTTTGGAGATTATAAGCTAATTGAAAACAATTGTGTATCATTTTCTTGTGTCCGGGTGAGATGCCAATAAACATACCTACTATGAGGTTATTGCATCTCCAATCTTTAGATTCTAGGTGGTCATAAGTACTTGTTCAGCTACTCTATGTTGCATTAAGTGATCAATTCTCTGAACATAAGCACAGATGTAGCAAGTGTTAGAATATTCTTGTCTTTATTTTCACCAACACAGTTTTGAAATAAGAGTCACATCTTTTTGTTGTTGGTGCTGGCCTTCTAGCTTTCTTTATGTTTGCCAAAAGCAATTAAAGTGTACTGGACACCAGGACCAAAGGAAATCACAATAAATACTGATGATATAAATTGCTTACTTGAACAAGGTAGAAAAAATACATTTCTAATTAGTAATATTAAACTCATTTAATGTAACTCCAATGCAAAACAATGCAACTTCTGAAAAAAAAAATAAATTAAAAATTACTCAAACACTTAGGATTGAAAACTTAAGTGCATCAAAATGAGAAATGTGCCAGGTTATCCCTGCAGACAACTCAGTGCACATCTGTGGTCAAAAATAATCAAGATGGCAGGTTCCTTTCCTAGGTTCAGCAGTAGCAGTCATTTTTCTCCTTCTTAGTAGCTGGTGCAGTGCTGTGTTTTTGTCTTTTGGCCTGGGAACAGCGCTAATAACACTGATGTTTTTAGCTGCTGCTTAGTAATGTTTAGTCTGACCAAGACTTTCTGAGCCTCATGCTCTGCCAGGGAGGAGGGGAAGCCAGGAGGAAGCAGAGACAGGACACCTGACCCAAACTGACCAAAGAGGTATTCCATACCACAGCACTTCATGCCCAGGGTGTAAACTGGGGGCAGTCACCTGGAAGGGCTTGATCACTGCTCAGGTCGGGCTGGGTATTGGTCGGCGGCTGGTAAGCGGTTGTATTCTCTTCTCTTGTTGTTTCCCTTGTCATTATTATTATTGGTGGTAGCAGAAGTGGTTTTGTGTTATACCTTAGTTACTTGACTGTTCTTATCTCAACCTGTGGGAATTACATTCTTTCTATTCTCCTCTCCATGCCTCCAGGAGAAGGGGAGGAAAGAGGGTGGAGTGAGCAAGCAAGCTACATGGCTGACTGGACTTAAACCACGACAGTTGCATAAGCAAAGAAACAATGAATAAGGTATAGAATATTATAATTCCCTAATATTAATATAATAATCCTCTAATAATAATACAATTCCCCAAAATCCAGTGATGCAATTTCATCTAGAACACATTGTCGTGTACTAGTCTCATCAGTTCCAAAAGAAAAGCAGCAAGAGAGCTGTTTGAGAAGGGTGAGAAGAATAACAGGAATAGCAAAGACCTTCCATTGATCTTTTACAGAAATAAGATGCAAAACATTGGTCTTGACTGACAAGATTTTAATGGATTTGGATTAGAAAAAGATTTGGATTTGCAAAAAAAACAACAGGAAAGCTGCACATGTCAGTGCGCACAGTCACCTGGTACAGTTTGGTATAGCTGGCATAACTACCCTCCACCAGGGCTCGAGCTGAGGAGCCCAGGAGAAGCAGTGAGGAGTGATCATTTGTTTTCTATAGTTGTTGGAAAGGAGTGAAGGAGATGATAATGTTCTGGGTTCAGCTCAGACTAGTACAATATCTGTTGACCCCAGGCAGAAAACACAAAGACAGACATTGTACCCAAAGGAGGGAAGGGAATCGTCTCAGTGCACAGCCTGCCAGACAAACTGAAGTCAAGAAAACAGCAGCTGCCAGGTAGTCAGTCTGCATCTCAGCAGCTACACTCCCATCATTCCCCACATGTGCTGAGATCACAGATACTGTTGTTTTCCTGTGCATAGGTCTCCTGAATAAGACTGGCCTTGACAGCACCCTATGTAGCAAACAACCACACTGAGTGCTCCAGCTGATTGGCACCATCTTTAAAAATGGTACTGCACCACAGCTAGACAGCTGCACATTTCTTCCACATGCTTCTAGAAGCATACCTAGAAAAAAACAGTCTTTCTTGAATTTGTCTCCACCTGTAGAACACTGCTGCCGCTGCAACCTGTTTTCGGTGTCCACCCACTTCCCTTGTATGTGCTATGTGACTGCATCTGATGTTCTTAGCACAACCACAGGTTTACTCTAGACACTGGCCTGAAAGCAAGCAGGACAAAGTGAGAGATGCAGCCCATATGAAGTGACCCACTGGGCACTCTGGACTGTCTTCCTCTTTCAGAAGGTGATTATAGCAGGGAGTGGCTCAAGGCATCAACTCAAGGTCTGAGGAAGAAAGTGAGTACCCTCGTGGTAGATGAGATTCTGCTCCTGACTGAGAAGTCTTGCACCTCTAAGAGGGCCTCACCTCACTGGGAAGGGTGTTAAAGGTACATCCTCAGTGACCCCCCCCAGGTAGGTGCCTACAGCAGTCTTAGTGTCACCCACAGACCTTGAGATGAAAGACACCACACATTGCCCTAACATTCCTTTTTATTGATTTTTCCAAAGTCTGGATGGCTTTCTTGCATGCTTTTTCCTCTTCTCAAATTCTAATGTGGATTTCTGTCAAAGCAAAGTTTATACATAGTTCAGATTTGTGTTAAAGGCTTTGTTAAAGTGAAAGTTGCTGTCTACTGAGATATGCAGATGTCTTCTTAGGGGTGGTCTAGGTAGAGATTGAAGATATAGGGTTATGGATGGGATGTGAATGGAGACAACAATCAAGAGTCTTGGTCAGGTATTGCCTTGCATATTAAGTACCTCTAGCAGGGGAAGGATAGGATTATCATTTCTGGCTGTGTAAAATGTGGAGGAAAGAAGAGAGGCAAAGAAAAGTTGGGGATAAAGAAGGAACAGAAGGATCAAGGGAACAGAAGTAAGCAGGCCATGACTCTGTAGCTCTTAGGGATAGGGAAGGGGTTGGGAAGGATGTGGGCAGGAAAACTCTCTGAATAAAAGACCATGAAAAGATGAATGGAGAAGCCAGGAACTGGAAATGGTTCCCAGTGTGAGAAGTGTGGGAAGGGGAGTCACATTCACTTTTTGACAGGTGGTGGTAGAAGGCTGAAAGGGCTCATAGCATTGCTTCTCCAGTTGCTCTTGAGACCTTAGGTGAAGCTATACCCTGCTCAGATAGCTACATGCACATTTCAACCCCCTTCTCACTCGCTTCTGAGACAGACATAAAAGAGACGAAGGATCTTGTCCAGATATAATGCTTCCTGTCAGAATGGTTTGTAAGCATCCTTGCGCATAGAGTTGATGACCCAGCTAGCATTCAGGACCATGTTGTTCAACCTGTCTCTCAAGACCAACCTTTCTTCAGTCAGATGGCTGAGTGCAGATTTCTCCAAGACTTATCAGGACTCAAGTGAGTAAAGTTTGCGATTGTCTTTAAGTAACCTCAGAACTCAAAACTGAAAGGAGCAGGTAATATCTGCCCTGATGAAGAACAGAATAAGGACTGCACATATGCTGATACTTCTAACCAGGTTTGCCCTTTTGTCTCACCTGTGGAGAGCAGAGTATGTTGAGGTATTCGGTGTGATGGGATTCACAGGCATAGCTAACAGTGCCAGCAGCCACAGAGACTGTTTTTCCAGAAAAGACTTTGGATAGTTAGAGGCAGCAAAGGTTCAGAAGGTGATGGCAACTCATTTCTCCACTTCGGTGGACTTAGAAGATGGCCAGGACTCTCTGGAGAGAATGACTGTGGAACATGGATATTCTACACCCACTTCTGATTATCCTGTTTGCTGCCCCACATATCCCACCAGTGGGGCAGTGTCTCCAGAGTGCCAAATATCCATTCCAGGGGATAGGTATTATCTGCAAGGTAACATATGCATCCTGCACATAGAAACAGCACAGATTGCTGATTTGGTCATGTGATGCATGCAGGTAAAACTTGTCTGCCACTCATGGGCCAGAGGACAGCATGAAGATCTTGTGGAATACACTTTGTGAGAGCACAGGGCCTGTGCCAGCCGACTAGCAGTTGGGAAAAGGATGCTTTATTTTGGGAGACTATGAAGGTAATAGGAAGGATGGGTAGACCACAAGCTTTCATATTCTTAGTGCAGAATTAGTCAGTGAAACATGTATATTGTGTAGTTAGTACTCATAGTCCAAGCAGAGACAATTACGGTGACAGGGCCAGCGAATTCTTGCAAGGAATGAGTGGAATGCACGCTTAATTTCAAAGATGATTTCCAAAACAGTCAACCTCTTACAGTGGTTCTCAGTTAAGAGAAGTAAAAAAAACAGCAGTTAACACAGTGATTGCAACTATTCCAGACTGATACAGACTTTGCTCACCTATTTATACTCCTCAAATTAGAGTACTGCAAGATGTTCTACTCAGAACCCTTACAGAGCATTTCAATGGTTCTGCTCACACAAAAAGTTAGGCAAACCATCTTTATGATCATATAATGAAAGTGCCCTGTTATTCAAGCAGCAATACTATTATAGTTTATCTTTAGAAAGAGGAAGGGGGGTGGAGAATAAGATATATTTGAACATAAGATATATTTGCATCAGCAAGGAGGAAAAAGGTGAGTTTATACAGAGGTAGTGAAAACAGGACAGCTGGAAAATCCCTAACAAAGTGCTAACGTATAATTAGGTCTGCAGGAATAATAATGCACTATATACTCGATTTGTTTTTCATGTCTGAGAGATATTTTTTTTTAACTGATCATGGGCTCCTGAAATTTTTGTGGTTCATATTTATTTAATAACTACTTTCCACATTTGATAGATTATTCAGAAATTTTATATTGTCAAAACATGTTTGTGCAGATAAGACACAGGATGTGGCTTTTCTTCCTGGCTTAGAAAGCCTGTCCAACTAATGCTTCTCTATATTTCCTATTTCATCATTCATTTCCTGTGAATGTTTGTGCTGGAAACTAAGTCAGTTAAAAATCTCTAGGAAGAACTCACAGAAAGCAGTTATTTAAGAATTCCAATTAAAAATTGGCTTTGTTTTGCAGTATGTGCTTACTCATATATAGTGGAATATAGGCAAAAACAGTTAAGACGGGGTGATAACAGGAGAGAAAATTAACCAGGAGGGTCCAGTGCAGTGAATTGATCAGGCTTACTTACTGGAACTGTAAACCAAAGTATTATTTCTACAAAAATAAATAGATTGCTTAAAAAATATTTGGAAGTAGGAATCCAAAATTTTGTCCAAATTTTTCAGGAGGCAAAAAACCCTGAGAATTTAGTTTTCCACCTCATCTTACAGTCTCATAAATTCTCCCACTTGAAGTAGCCTTTCACTTCTGCAGTATCTGCATATTCTCAGATCCCCTTTTAAAACTAACATAGTCTTTTAATTGAATGGTTTGAAAATTGAGGGCCCTTCATGCATATTTGTTAAATAATATTCAAGAAAAAGTCACATTTCTGTTTTCCACAAGGAAACTCTCTCAGAGTAAGTTTGAAAACACAATTCCTCAGTCAAAAAGAAGTTCAAATAGGTTTCTGTCACTATGTTGTAGCTTGCCTTGTGTTGCACCGTTTGTTTAGCAAGACAATGAACTGTGCTACTTAACAGAATTGGGTTACTACCTCCATTTCACTAGTTCCGTTTGCAGAATAGTGATTGTTTTGCCCAGAGGGATACAACAATGAACCAAGTAAGGGGGATAGGAAAACTACTTAGAGGAAGAAATGGGACGATGTTAAACTAGCATTGCCACCAGAGAAAGCTTTGTATGAAACCAATGATGGTGATGAAGATGATGATGACTGCGATAATGATGATGATGCACTGTGGTGTTCAGAACAGTAACTATGAAGATATTGTGATGGCAACTGTAGTCCAAATAAACACTATTTTCATCCTATTTCTTGCTCATCACTTTTATCACTCACTCGCTATAACATGATAAATACATAATAAAGTATGTTGTCATTTCAGTGAATCATCTCTATTTTTTCAATATATTTTAGTAATCTTCACTATTAATTTCCCCAGACCTAACTTGTAACTTTCATAGCCACACAGTTCGTCCATGCTTGGAGAGAAAAAGACAAATGGACTTATGGAGAAGAAAAACTCAAACATAATGGCAGTTATTTATGGAATAATAATTTTTCATACTATTTCACCTGTATTTTCCATCTTTCCAAAAAATATCCACCACTTGTTTAGTCTGACATTCAGCTGATACACGGTTACAGATTAAATTACAATGGATGTATGCCAACAACGACTGCATGGAGGTGTAGGTCTTTGTAGTATGATAGGGACTTCTGAACTATATTTCTTATTAATCCTTGCACATATGTGTATTTTCTAGGAGAACAAGTGATTAAAAAGAAAGAGGCAGAAATACAGTTAGCTTATTTATGGGAATGCAAAATATAACAAGAAATTCAGGCTTTATACAGGCAGAGGAATTAACTTATTGTAAATTAATGCAGATAGTTTTAGTTAATAACAAAACTCATACTCTGCCCACCTTGCCAGCTTAGATTTAAGGGAAAGCTTTGAGAAATATTTGTCTGGGCAGATGTCTCACTGAGAAATTGTACAGAATATATCCAAGAATTATGCAGTCCTTTCAAAATTAATGTTGTTTAGTTAGTTTTGTAATTAAGAACATAATTGAAAATACAATTGTTTGAATTATTAATAAGGCCCAAACTGTCTGTGTGTTATCCACTCTGAATATCTCTTCCATGTTTAGAATGAGAATAGACAGACTACTTAGGAAATTCCTATAACTTCACTGACAGAAATGATCTAGCAATAAAGTATCCAAGTTCATAACTACACCTTATTTATAATTTAAATATTTTTATGTTTATGTATTAGAATTGCATTGTATGTTTGTTTGTTATTACATCAGAATAATGACAGAACCACTTTTTTGCTGCATATGGAAAACTTCAGCCCCTCCTTGGTGCACAAACATTGATTAATTCAGGAACTGAAGAACTACTAAATTAGGAACAACTGAGGAAGCTTAATTCCATACAAGAAAATCTCCTGTGAACCCTAAGATGGTTTTACATTCCTTTGTTTTTCCTTCTGCCTAAAATTAAGTATGTTTGGACAATACATGCATAGAATCTATAGAAATATTTTCACAAGATGAAACTCCTTAATCAAACCCTCAAATCTAGATGCTCTGCTGTGATGGTTGCCTGGAGTGGTTACATGTGTGGAAGGAAAAGAAATTCCTAAATTCACCTTAGGTTTGTGCTTTTTGCTTTTCAGTGGCTCAAAAGTTCTGTAATATATGATATCAATAACTACAGGTAGGTGAGTGGCATAAGCTGTGACACCTGCTCACAGTCAAGAACAGATTACCTTTCCCATCTCTTCCCAAAAAGAGTTGACTGCATGTGCTTATGATGAACATACAGCTTTTGTTCTTCATAATGCAAAATTACTAACAGACATGGTTAATGCCTAAAAAAGAACTTTTCATTACATTCTTGCTTGCATTGGTGCTTCAGGGAAAAAAAAAAAGTTGTGCATGTACAATTTTGTACATTAAATGAAGAGCAGCATTCTCAAATGCATCTGAAACTAAAAGCTTTCATTTTTATACCCCAAGTAACTTGGGCTCTGGAGAGCTAAACTTTAATGCTCTGAAACACCCTGAAAGAGCTTTTCCCTTTTTTTTCTTTCTTGGCAAGTAGGAGGAAAGTCTTCATTGGGCTAAAATTAGCTCCTGTAAAATAACTCCTGCTTCCCCGAAGAACCACCAGTATATATGCTTCTACTATTACAGCACCTGAAGACTGAGAAAATTGCCTAGAAAATATGACAAAGCCTCTAAAGTGAAGTTATGTAAAGTACATAGACTAGTTTTGTGCGTCAGTAGCATACAATAAACATTCAGTCTCTTACATACTGTCTTAACATCTGATTAACTTTTAACACCTGATAAACTTTTGTAAAATGACTGATATATAGTGTCCAGCTGGAGACCAGTAACGAGTGGTGTCCCCCAGGGATCGGTGTTGGGACCGGTCTTGTTCAACATCTTTGTGGGTGACATGGACAGTGGGATTGAGTGCGCCCTCAGCAAGTTTGCCGATGACACCAAGCTGTGTGGTTCGGTTGATACATTGGAGGGAAGGAATGCCATCCAGAGGGACCTTGACACGCTTGTGAGGTGGGCTGATGCCAACCTGATGAAGTTTAACCATGCTAAGTGCAAAGTCCTACACCTGGCTCGGAGCAATGCCAGGCACAGCTACAGGTTGGGCGGGGAGGAGATTCAGAGCAGCCCTGCGGAGAAGGACTTGGGGCTGTGGGTTGATGAAAAAATGAACATGAGCCGGCAGTGTGCGCTTGCAGCCCAGAAGGCCAACCGTATCCTGGGCTGCATCAAAAGGAGTGTGACCAGCAGGTCGAGGGAGGTGCTCCTGCCCCTTTACTCTGCTCTCATGAGACCTCGCTTGGAGTATTGTGTGCAGTTCAGGTGTCCTCAACATATAAAGGACATGGAACTGTTAGAACAAGTGCAGAGGAGGGCCACGAGGATGATGAGGGGACTGGAGCACCTCTTGTATGAAGATAGGCTGAGAAAATTGGGGCTGTTCAGCCTGGAGAAGAGAAGGCTGCGTGGAGACCTCATAGCAGCCTTCCAGTATCTGAAGGGGGCCTATAGGGATGCTGGGGAGGGACTCTTCATTAGGCACTGTGGTGAGAGGACAAGGGGTAATGGGTTCAAACTTAAACAGGGCAGGTTTAGATTGGATATGAGGAAGAAATTCTTTACTGTGAGGGTGGTGGGGCCCTGGAATGGGTTGCCCAGGGAGGTTGTGGATGCTTCATCCCTGGCGGCATTCAAGGTGGGGTTGGACATAGCCTTGGATGGCATGGTTTAGTGGGAGGTGTCCCTGCCCATGGCAGGGGGGTTGGAACTCGATGATCTTGAGGTCCTTTCCAACCCTTACTATTCTATGATTCTATGATATTAAAAATATTCCATTATTTCTGGAGTACTCATTTGCTCACTTGTAGCATCATCACCTGAATGGTAGACAAACTGCAATTATGTAATGAAGCTTCTGTCAGGATGCTACTAAAAACTACAAATTTTCAAGTCCTAACTCCACATTTTTGAATGGAATTTCTCCATCGAGAACTTTAACGTCTCCGTATCATGGTATATATAAAGCAAAATAAATTCTTCACTATTCTTGTCCTTTCTGCCACTTCTTAACTTAGCTATGTTGATTTTGCTTTTAAAATACATTAAGACAGGAGTATATTCGCTCTAGTTGTAAACTTAAAACCTGAAGGCCAAAAGATAATTTAATTTTATATGTTCTGACTCCATTTATGGGCAACACAAGTTTCACTGGTTTGAACCCCCAAATCTGTCCCGTTTAGTCAAAATAGTCACTGCAGAAAGTTCAGACTGACAAAAAAAGAATGCAGGTTTCACAGCAGTTGATAAATAGGGAAGCCAGAAACATTTATTTTAATACTACTACTACTAGTAATAAAAAATCAAAAATATAAAAAAACAAAAACAAAAACAAAAACAAAAACAAACAACTGAGGGAAAAAGAAAAGCAATAGTTTTCCATTTCAAGAAGGAGTCTCCAAGTCTCCAAGTTTCAGTAATGTCAGTATGAATTATGGTCTACTCCTTGACTACATCTTTACTACCATAACACGCTTAATGCTTCCTGATCCTGTGTGTCTATTAACCACCTATTGCCTCTTCTCTTGATTTTACCTTGGGTTCCCTGTAATTCAGAGGCTCTGGTGAGGAGTCTTAAACTTATTCTGGCACCAATCTAAACAAGCTCTCTCCTGAGGCTCTATGAACAGAGAATACAGAGGGTCTTCTGCAGGGTGATGCAGGGAAGGGGTCTAATTAAAACTTTTGCCTGAAAAGGAGACTATCTCTCTACACTGACCAAGGAACGGCTTCAGAGATGTTAACTGTCTCACTTCAGCAAATTCCCTCTCTGGCAGATAAATTAGGCATCTAAAGTACAGTGGTGACTCCCCTTCTGTTATTGCATTTTAATTTGTGTACTAAAAGGGTTTCTGCTCTGCAATTCAGGCTTTAAAGGAAAAAAGCCACCATATTTCTCCTATAAGTAATTATAAGAAATGTAAAAGAAAAAATAAAAAAATAAAAAGACAGTGAAATTGCGCTAGTATTTTTAGAGAAATACCAGAAAAAAGCTGAAAATCGTTCACTGCCCCTCTGAAGTGTTTTCTCTCTTATTGTTTCACGAAGCCCTTAAGCAGAAGTCAGGCAACACCATGTGAAATGATGGTCTGCGAACTCTGAGAGCACCCGCTCACCTCAGCAACACACAGCGCCCTTCCGCTGGCCCTGGGCCAGGCGCATTTGTGGCTTCCAGCAAATTATAGCCATAATGGTGGCACTTAGAGGCAGAGGCTGCCTTCCCGCAGCAAGGCTCTGAATATGCCAGGTAACAGGCTGGAAGCTGTATTTCCTTTGGTGCTATGGGAGGAAGTGGGTATTACACAGCCACAGCTGGCCACCGGGTGCTGTATTCAGAAGCAAAGAAGAGAACAAGATGAAAGAGAAGAAAAATGAACTTCAGCAGAATATATGAGTTAAATTTAAGACCCAGTGAAACTAATTAGGAGAATAAAGTATCAGTATAATTACGGTTCCTTTCTCTGTCTTTCCCCCCCGACACACCCTGCCAGAAAAAAGCATGAAAATAAAGCTCTTTTGCCAGCAATTTAATGTGATGAAAATGTAATATATCACCAAATACCAAGTAAAATATTTTATTGGTAAATAAGAGAAGCAATACCATTCATTTACTCCAAGGCTGAGAAAGAACTGAACGAGATACTTTTTGTAGAAAAATCTTTACTTTTTTTATTCACAAAGGTATGGGAAGAGCAACCTGATTCAAAACAGTAACAAATATTCAGTCTTTAAAAGCTAAATGAAATAAGAAATAACACGATATGCTGACCTACATAGTAGCCCATCAAGAGGTAAATTCATTATTTTTATTATTTAAAACAACACTTTGAAGGCTAATTCTCACAGCCTTCCCTGTTTATAAATAGAGATGCTGAGGAAGAGGTAATGGGTGCTTTGCCAAACCATGTCCCATCTAAACAGTGAACAAAGCAAAAAATCTCAGGAACTCTTAAACTGCAGCCTGCACTCAATTCTCTGAATCCCTTGTAAGGAGTATAGAACAGAAGCCAAAGTTTAGAGAATTGCTGGTGATGTTGCAGACAAAAGGAGACATTTGCCTTCAGGGCAGACACATTAAATTGATTGTGGGATGACTCCAATAAGACCACAAGAGCTTGAGTCATCCTACAACTTGAGTCACATGCCTTCTTCACAGGAATACCCTGGAAGGCAGGGGAGGCAAAAAAACCACCTTCTCTCTCCCTCCTGGGCAGATGGCATTGCAGCCACATAGCAGAATGCAGAATATTACAGGTCGGTGGAAAAGAATACTCCTGGGTCAAAGAATAAGGAGTGACAATGTACGTACGGTTCATTCATGTGGCAGATGACTTGCCATACAAGAGTGTCTGTCACAGACACCTATTTAAGGATGGGATAAGCTGTGCTCTAGTGATAGGGTTATCTTTTTATTAGCAAGGTGATGAAAGGATAACCTTTGACTGAATGCTTAAGTCCAGATATCTAAGGCTAGATGAGATTAAAAGTTAAAACCGTTTACATTTTTGAGTATATATATGAAAATATATAAATAAATACAAATATATACATTACAGTTATAATTATTCAACCTATGGTCAAGCTCTGTACCAAAACTATACATAATTGCATATGTTTTATTAGCATGGGTATTTCTTCTAGTCAAAAGAAATCCCCACCTGTGACAACCTCAGGCCAGAATCTGCTAGATCTCTCTCCTGCATGCCCACACTCTCAAATGCATTTAAAAGTGACACTGCAGCCATAAGGACTCAAAACATAAAGATACTACCAAACTTTTGAATGATCAGTCCAAAAAGAGCTTTCTAGGGTGGCATATTTTCCAGAAAAGTGCAACAAAATGTGGGGTAATAAGCAGGGAGGAGTTTACTTGGTAACCTACATTATTATCTGAGTTCATTCTTTCCCTTTTTTCCCACATTCTTCATATCACAGGCAAGGGTGGAAACAGGCTACAAATATAAGTTAACGTGAATTCCAGAATAGTAGCATATCAATACATCACAAAGAAAACCTACGTAATGTAGATATTATAACTTAAGTTGATAAATATTTTAAGACATGCTTGAACAGAAAATCAGATTATTAATTAAACAGTGTGGTTATATCTAAAAGCCCTTTTTTTTTTTTTTCTTTGAGTGAGGGTGAGAGAGAGCAAATGAAAGCTATTTGGCTAATCAACCAAACTGAAGACTTTTGACATAATGCACTCATTTCTAATTTTATTAAAGAAAAAGATTATAAAAGAGTATATCTGAGAAAAAGGTATTATCTCTTTCCTGTGAGATGAAGTCTCACACAAGGAATGGATGGCATATTCATAAAGCAACCAAGCAGAAAAGATTAAAAGACATACCTTTGATAAGGTACCTTTATGTACCTTTATGGTCTCTAAAACCATAAGCAAGCTATAACGTTTAGTAGAAGACAGCAAATTCATACAATTAGTATTATATATATATATAATGTTAGGAGAGGGAAAGAAGGAAAAACATTTTAAAAGCTGTAATCTACCTTTTGGTGGTTCTTTCAATCCTTTTTCTTCCATCCCCGTATGGGGGGAATCTTTATTCGTCTGTCTCTTCTCTTTCTACAAGCCTGGTTTAAAAACTGATTGCATTTTTTCCCCTGATCTCAGCATGCTTTGGATCAGACCTTACTCTAACAGACACAGGCTAATTTGTGTGAGACATTTATATTATCTTCTTCCTGCTGCAGTCATGTGCAAAAGTTATATTTCACTTGTTTGATGGCTTCAGTTAATGAAGAATAGCCTCAGTTCATTTTAACTTATGCCCAAATATACCGGCTGGATGTAATATTGTGACTGAGCTTTCATTATAAAGACGTCATGATAAGGATGACCAACAATTTTTGGAGAGAAATTATCCGACTTCCAGATCCCATGTTATCTGCTCATTGTTCCACGGCTGAAAATGTCAACAACAAAAAACATGTTCTCATTGTCTAACAGAGCTCCCACAGGATACAGAGCAAACATCTGCAAGATAATTCAATCAATTTAAAAACATTAGTATCTTCCAAGTTTGAACTGCACAGCCTTTTAAAATCCAGTCTGACACAGTTTTATAACTTACTGGGTGATAATTAATCCTCTAATTTTGTAAGAAAAGCTTAAAAAAATCAAGCCAAAGGGGCAAAATCGAAGGTAATGTGGAAAGTGGGAATGAAGGAGAGTGCAAGAATCTTATAATCTGAATTAGAGATGTTTAAACAGGGATTGGGAGCTTCAGTGCCTGCTAACATTAACATAAATTTCCCATTGCTTTGGGGCAATCAGGCCCAGATGCTTGAAGCTTTTTCACAATAATTCAACTTTCTGCAAAATACTGAATGGGAAACTAAAACATCAGAAATGTGATGGGAAATAAAATGAACTCTTCAGCATTCTTAACTTGCTTGTGTCTTACAACCATCATGGATATTATTCTTAGCAAATAGACACAGATAATTAAATCTCTGACTCCCTTGTCAGGTAATGGGTAAAATGACACCCACGATTTGTTGTAAGAAGTAGAAATAACACAAAAACTATACAACTCTGAGGATGCTAAAGCACATACTTGACATATCAGTTTGCCTACAAAGAATGTATAGGTATTCTTATTGAATACAAACCTTTTTCTCCTGTGAAAAACAATTAATATAAGATGCACTAGTAGAGGGCCTGATAATGTTTGCTTGGTATTAAAAGTGCTGGATGACGCTCCAATGCAAGGGTTTAACTGGGTATTTCTGTTAATTGTTGCAACAAATGCTCCTATCGGTAGATACAAAACCAAAAATAAAATGAAATCTACTCTTTTAAAAATAGCCTGCCGCAAGATTTTACAAGGAGAAGTGCTGCTTAGCAATTAGAACATGAGTTTCTTATCTAAAGAATATACATTATAAAGATAAGACATGGCTCTCACACCTGTTAAAATTATCTGAAAGACCTTATAATTTTGTATCAAAAAGTCAAAGAACAGCAAGAGACTAATGCAGGAAATTACTGTATGCATGTTATTAGGCAAAAAAAAAAAAAAAAGAACATTCACTTTGAAACACTGAAGTCTTCCATTCTGAGTGTTTATTATCGTTAACATGACATGTCAGGAATTATTTCTGCTGGGTAAACTAAAGTACTTTTATGAAGAAAACACATGGTACGTAGGTTAAGCAGCAGCTTCAAATCTCTTGAATCTTGTGCATGCTCATTCTGTTAGATTTTGTCATCAGTGCTCAATAAATTAGCTATCGCATATATGATGGGTCAAAGAATTAACATCAGCTCTGATTGTATTGATGGAAGCACTGCATGGCAGAGTTGAAACTGAACCACATTACTTTAAGGAGATCCACTGTGAAAAATCTGTTGACTCCACCAGCTAGGGACAGACTTCCATGAGCTCCTTACAGTTGCCAAGCTTTGGAACACAAGTAAAAAATATCCCCAATAAAAACTGCCATTTCCAAAAGAAGCCAATATTCTGTGCCACTAGAATTATTTAGGATGAATGATGAATATAGGGACATATTGCTGTAACGATATTTTGGGGAAAGTCTGTCCCTGTTTTTCACATGTTCATGTAATTCATTAACATTGTTTAAATAAAATTCTGATATTTAGATCACATTTATGATAACAAAATTTTAGGAGCTTTGAGAGAAAGCAGCTACAGTATATATTTCAGATTCTTTTCCCTATCGCGCACAACCAGCTTCTTGATTTTCAGATAGTATTTTATAGTCTTATTTTTATCCCTTGAGCTCCAAGACCTAACACTAAGGGGCACCAGAGAACTGAACTGCATCTGTTCAGGTCCACTAGGAACCAGCTGCTACAGCTAATATTGTAAGTTATTCACCGTGCTAGGTGGAGAGGGAATGGAGCTTTGGGGGAAACATACAGGCGAA
Organism: Amazona ochrocephala; assembly: GCA_039720435.1. Taxonomy (NCBI): domain Eukaryota; kingdom Metazoa; phylum Chordata; class Aves; order Psittaciformes; family Psittacidae; genus Amazona; species Amazona ochrocephala. The sequence continues at coordinate 61,502,778 of CM077877.1, read as the reverse complement.
ACAATAGTTCTGCATGACACATTCTCTGTTACAGAAAACTGTCACTGGAAAAGCAAGGACGTGCTCATTTCGGGAATGCTGAATGTCTTATTATAGTTTATCACTAGGTGTTGAAAAAGAACTCTCACTCCAGACAAAAGTTAGGAAATGTGTGAAAATAATGCATGATGTGAAAATGGATTTTTTTGAGAAGCTAAGTATATCTAAAAAATACAAGCAGATTGACTTAAGAGTACATTTGCTTTGATCCTAGACAAGTGTAAACAGAGAAGCACAGATTTAGGAATTCAATCTTACATTAAGCTTCAGGAGATTAAGACTATGACTAAGGAGATAACAAACATTTCTAATTTCCCGTGGAATGCAAAGTTACCTCTCATTTCCCCAACAGGACAAAAGGAAAGCAGTACTTTAAGAAAATATATTAAACGAGACTCTTGACTCTTTGCAAGTGTGGGCTTTAAAAGCAACCTCCTTCAGCTAGAGTTTGGCTATCAAATAGAGAATAACTGAGTGGCCAGTGCTACTTATCTGAATAGAGTCTTAAAATTTCAGACCTGATGTCAAGAATCTGCTTATCCCAGTTGGGCTTTCTTTTGTCCTGTTTCAGTCCCTCTATTGCACCACAAAATATATAACCAAACAAGCAAAGTACAATTAAATGACACTGCATGTCAGAAAAGTAAAGTTCTTCTGATTCTCTTTTAAAAGCTTGGTCATGGTCTTGTCCCAGAGCAGAAAGTATTACAAAAATGCAGATGCAGTACAGGGCCTGGTGTGTCAAATCATTGTAATCAAAGCTCCAAACCCAAAATTAATAATGTACCATTAGCAGATGGTGTGAGCTGATTGACAAACATGCTTTCTGAAATGAGTACTGTAGACTTTTCCTTAACAATACCAGCACTTATTTTTGTGTCTTTAAATAGTCTATAAAAATGAAATCCACAGATAACTTCTGTTCAGTGTAGAATTTGACTCACAGATCTTTCAAGCCCAGACGAGATCGTTATGATAATGAGCTCTGACCCCCAGCATAACACAGGGCATAGAACCTCTCTCAGCAATTTTTCTCTCAGGTCTGCGTCTTCCGTTTGAGGTATACCATCTCCTTTTGAAAGACATCCAGCCTTTAGAAATTCCAACACTTTCCTTGGTAAGTTAACAACAGTTAACAACTCACCCCTCAGTTAGCAACAGCTGCAGTCAGAAAATATACAGGTTTTGTCCTCCTCTGATACAGTTTAGTTTCAGATTTCTTCCCACTACACCTTTTGAAGCTAAATTAGAGAGCTGTCAGTGATGTTTGTTAGGAAATAAAACTTTCTATAAACAAATAATGGAGAAAAGACACCATTTGGGCTACATCGTGGACTTTGTTCAATGGCCATCAGCAGTTCTAATTGGTCCCTTACCCCAGGGTGGACAAAGCTTCTGGACCCCAGCCCAGTGGAGAAATTCAAATACATGTCTTGGTTATGCCATGGCCAGATAGCATACCTGATGTCCTGAGAGGAAGACCTTGTAACTGCAGGTCTTCATCTGATAATGTTCAAACTCTAGCTGGCACCTTCTCTTGTCTCACATGGGATCCAAGTTTTTCTGTTGCTGTTACACTACGGTGTGTCAGCAAGCAAGATGCAGGTAACTTAGTAGTGACAAAACGGTCTGCTTATTTAAGCAAGGGACCCTGCTGATTGGGACCAAAAAGAGATGGATCTCTGTTGTGGATCTGAATGGAGCTCATCTGTGATTCATCACTCTAGCAGGAGAGTTAAGCCTGCTCTCTCTGCCTCTGTCTTCAGGCAGTGAGATCTGAAGTAACACAAAGTCTGGCAGTATTTACCCAGCTTGTGCTGGACCAGGGCTTCGCAAAACTTCTTTTGAGGAAACAGCTTGTTGTTTATGGGCATTATGCTTCCCAGCTCGCTGGCTGAAAGACAGGCAGCTGTGTTCAAGCATTTTATTGTGGGGCCAAAACCTGCCAGGACCCAGCGCCTGGAGTTTCATATACCATTCGTGATTTGCTCTGACACGGACAAGACACGCCGACAGACTGTTCCAGCCACCATCCTGTGTGGGCATGGGCCACAAAGGGAAGGAGACCTTGAAGGAGAGAGAGCTAGAGGGTGGTACCGACCAGTCCCTTCGGTGCGACAAGTAGAAAGAGTTGCACTGAGGAAGCCCTTTGGAGGGCCATGTGGTCCCCAGTGCCTCTCCCACCTCCTCCTCCTCCTCAGGCGGGAGGAGGCAGAGTTGCTGCTGCTGCCAATGCGCCAGGATAGAGAGATCTCGGCGCGGGAGGAGATGACGCAAAAAGCAAAGCTCCCCCCAAAAAAGTGGTTCTCCAGGACGAAGATGGCGGCAACTTAGCCCAGGGGCCCAAGATGCCCGTGCCCGTCGGGGGCCCCCAGCCAGGCAGTTCCGCCCCGTGCGCCCGGGGACACCGCGCCCGGCGGCAGCAGCGGCGGCAGCCGCAGCCCATTGTCACCAGCAGCGGCGGCGGCCCTGGCAGCCTCCTCCTCCTCTTCCTCTTCCTCCTCCTCCTCTTCAGCATCCTCGGCAGCGCTCCGGGAGCCCTGCAGCAGTGTCTCTCCAGTTAGAGCGGAGGGGGGAGAGGAGAAAGAGGAGACGGAGACAGCGGTGCAGGCATCTGTGCCGCGGCTCGGGGCTGAAGAAGAGGAGAGCCGCGGCGGCAGGGAGGAAGGGGAGGCGAGGAGCCCTCCCGGAGCCGTCCGTCGGCAGCGGGGGACGCGGCATGCAGCTGTCCGGGGGCAACGGGCTTTTCTCAGGAGGGAGATGGGGAGCTGCGATCTGACCATGCCTGGGTGAGAGGGGAAAAGGACCAGCCGCGCAGCCCCGCCACCACCAACTACCACCACCATCTCCTCTCCCTCTTCCTCCTCCTCTCTGCGTTATTGCTCTTATCTTCTCCACGGCACTCCGCGTTGGATGGACTGGGGCTGCTTCGTGTGGTGAGACCAAGGCAGAGTCACCGGCGAAACCCAACAATATCTCAGAGGAAGAAAAAGAAGAAAGAAAGAAGAGGGAGAAAGACGGGGGGAGCTGGGGGGGGGGGGAGGGGGGAGGGGAAGAGTGGAAGAGGGAGCGAGCGAGCGAAGGAGCGAGAGAAGGGAAGGCAGGCAAGAAAATACCCCAATCTTTTAAGTCAATGCATATTGTGGTGACACTGGCAAAGGAGCCCTCACGGTGGAGTCTGCCAGGGCTGTGCGTTCCCAAAATATGACCAGGGGTGCTTGGATGTGCAGTCGGCAGTATGATGACGGCTTAAAAATCTGGTTCGCACCCCGGGAGAACGAGAAACCCTTCACGGATTCAGAGAGGGCTCAGAAATGGCGACTGTCCCTGGCATCGCTCTTGTTTTTCACAGTCCTGCTCTCTGATCACTTGTGGTTCTGCGCCGAGGCCAAATTCACGGGGACCGGAGAGAAGGAGCAACCGCCGCCCGAGAAGCCGGAGCCCACGGAGCCGGAGCTGCTGGCGGGCATGGGGGAGCAGGCGCCCCCCGCGCCCCGGCTCCTCACCCCCCCCTCGCCCTCCCTCCCGCCCTCCCCCGGCAGCAGCGGCGGCGGCAGCAGCCGCGATAGCGGCGCCAACGGCACCGAGCACGGGCACGGCGAGGCTGCTTTCCTGGGGAACTCCACCGCCAGGCCCCTGGAGACATGCCCCCCCCTGGGCTCCTCGTCCCGGCAGTGCTTCAGCTTGGGGGACGCGGAGGAGCTGTGCCGGCAGCGGGGGGGGCCCGGGCGGCCGCGGGGCGCGGGGCAGAGCCCGGCGCCTGGCTGGGACCTGACGGATTTTTACCTTTCCTTTTGTAATTCTTACACGCTTTGGGAGTTGTTCGCCGGGTTGTCCAATCCGGACACTTTGAACTGCAGTCTGGATGTGGTGCTGAAGGGGGGAGGCTTCTGCAGCCAGTGCGTCCAGGCTTACCAGCGCTACGACCAGCACGCTCAGGAGAAATACGAAGAGTTTGAGGTTATGCTCCAGAAATATTTACAGTCGGATGAGTACTCGGTGAAATCGTGTCCCGAGGATTGTAAGGTAGGAGCCCCTGCTGTGTTTCCTCTCCCTGGCTGGCGGGCTGGCGTGCCTCCCTCGTCTGTTGTGGCTGCCGTGCTGCTTGTTTTATCTGCTTCGGTCTTTGCCCCTGGCGCCGGCGGCCGTCGTTTTTAGGGTGCAGTCGGAGCTGCAGAGGGTGTAGACGGGGAGACCCCGCTAGCGCATTGCTAAAAGGGAGGCAGAGAGAGGGGGAAGCTTGGAGAAAAAAAAAAAAAAAAAGAAAAGAAAAAAAAAAGTGATTCTCCGTCCTCTGGGAGTGCAGCGCTGGATTTCCCCCTCCTCATGAATATGCGATTGGCTCCGGCTCGGCTGCCGGCTTCCAGCGGGTTGGGGTGCGGCTTGGCGGCGTGCAGCGACTGGGTCTGCATGCCAATGAGCAGGGCCATGGACGGTGGCCGGTGCCGGGGCCGCCCGACGGCTCTGCCCTGCTTGCGGGCCCTCCTGGACCAGAGGCGCGGCGGGGTCGGGGCTTGGCCGGGGCCGCGGTGGCCGGGGTCCCGCACCGGCTGCTCGGGAAGGTTACGTTCCGGGTGGCCCCGGCGGCGGCGGTTCGCGGTGCGGCGGAGCAGGGAAGCTCGCGGCCACTTCGGAATTGAGGAGCGGGACCGTTTTCCAGGCGCTCTGCCAGAATCTCTGGAGTTGGGAAAGGCTGGAGGATGAGAGTGGATGCCAGCGGGCACCGCGGTAGTCCTTGGTTGGGAGGTGGTGGTGACAGTGTTTCAGTGAGCCGCCGTCGTTCTCCTTGGTGCCACTCATGACTTCTCAGAGAAAACTAGAGTTTTTTTCTTTTCTTTTGTTAGAAGGAAGTGTCCCACTTTAGCTCTTTGTAGTTGTCTTCTCTCTGCTTTTGCACAAGATTAGTTGGCCTAGCTCTCAAGACAGGAAAGGGCAGAAAAAAAGTGTTGTCATTTGGGCCATAAAATAAGTAACTGCATGCTTTCCCCCCTTTATGTTTGAGTATTGGTCGAGAGCTGGGCCAGAACGGTTTCTGCTCTGAACTGGATTATAGCAACCATTGTAGCATTACATTAACTGTATGTCAACTGAATCCTGCTTTAGCAGTGGAGCACAGAAGTGCGTGCAAATCATTGCTCCGAGCAGAAGGCCTAGCAATACCTCTGTGCTTTGTAACTTCATCTGGGTCTTCTGAAATCATTTTATGGTAATAGTACATGCCTAAAGAATACCATTCACCAATAAGTTGGTGTAATTTGCACGCATCTTTGCCAGAAAAATTAACCCACAGTCCCTCCAGAAGCTGAAATACCCTGTTATCTAATTGGATAAAGTAGAAAAGTTGCTGTATATGTTTTTCCTTTTAAACCTGACAAAAGTAAAGTAGTTTCATCAATAATTTTGAATTCCCGGTTTCTAGGTTATGAACTCTGTGTCTGCACGCTCACTTTGTATATATTATTTACTTAGTTACTGATAAAATGTGTTTTATTTCCAGAGTGAATTTGATAAGTAAAAAGAGTATTGACTGTAAATAGATGTCTACTGCTGTAAGGACATCGTTTCCATTTCAGTGGCTGTTTAATTAGAAGTTGACCGACTATGCTGTGCTGCCAAATGGGCAACATCTACACCCTTTAAGTAAATTTTTTTGTATCACAGTTTAGTTTGACAGAACTTAACCATGAAGTGTGCAGTTGATCTACAGCATAATGTGGTGTAAAAAGTGTTGAAAATTGAAAGAACAGCAAGTGTACACTGTGTAGCAATTTCCCCTCCAGGGACTGAATAAGGAGAAATACTTGTCTAATGATGGGGAAAAGGCTGTTGACATTAAAACGTTTTGTGAAGCATATCAATGAACCATGCAAATGAAGTGCCAGTGACCTACAGTTCTTAGGTTCTGGGTGCCAGACGGTATTGCTCTACGTTTTGAGAATTCGGCCAACCAGTCTGTGTTAAAAATGAAAGGCTGTTCCAGCAGGGTAAGGAAAAAGCCTCCAAACAAACCCGGCCTTAGAGTGCGTACAGTTCGGTCGACGCTCGCCCGGGGCACGGCGTTGTGTGCGCTGTCCAGTGTGCTGAACGGCGGCGGTCGCAGCCTGTAGCTAGGTTGATGAGCGGCCGCGCTCTCTTCTATCTCCCTCCCACCTTCGTGCTCCGCGGTCCCCCTAGAGCCTTCTGATTCATTCTGGTGGCTGAGCAAGCCAAGCGTTTAGCAGGTCCCGCGGTCTGATAGCCGTGTGTGTTGATGTGCTTGCGCCTGGTCTGCCCTGAAGTGTGTATGGATGAAACTAAAAACTTTACCAGGAAGACTTTGTGACTGTTGCAATGTTTTGCTGGTCTTTCTGGTGTTTCATGCATAATCCATTTATAAAACTCAATCAGGAAAATAGCTTTTTATGTAAGTAGATACTTTTTTTTTGAGCTTTGGACATTAGATTTTTCTTAGCTGAAGAATCGGAATAGAAAATAACGACGTCTGATTTTGCATTTTGTGTACACACTATTTGTCTGGTTTATGTGGTGAGCTGCTTTTTCTTTTAAACAAAATGCTAAAAATACTGATGTTAATCAGTATGCATGCGTGTAAGCACTGGGTTAATACAATGAAAGTCTTGCTAAATAATCTATTTCTGTTAAAGATATCTTGAGTATAGTGGGAGGGTTCCTGCATTTACAGAAAGAGTGAGCTTTTCGTGCAGTTGACCAATTATTGATGTTGAGAAGGTCAATAAAATTTACGCTGCATAGCGATCAAACTAAAACTTTAATTTGGTGTTACTTTCCCCTTCCTCAGCTCTCCTCACCACCATCTCCCACCTCTACACATTTCTTACAGTAAAGAGTGAAGACCCTGGGTATTTCGCTGTCTAGCAAGTTACACCTTTCCAGAAAGCAGTATTGGTTATAACAAATAGTACATATCAAGTTACTTTGATGTATGAGGTTAAACCTCAGACTTTTCATCTAAAACTGTAAGAAAATGAACTTTACTTTCACATTATTCTGTGCTTCCCTACATGTATCCTGATCTCTGAAGAATATTTTAAATAAATTGTGTTGCATTGCAGAAATTTGCAGACAGGAGTTGTTTGGGTTATCAGTTCACATTTAGCTATTCTGCACGGTGGGATTTGGTTTCAGTTTTAATATATAAGTATACTCTTCATTTATTTATTTATTCTTAAAGAATGACATCCTGGTGTTGCTATTAAACTTCTTATTGAGTTGCATTGGGATTTTTGAAAATTTTGTAGAAAATGCTAAGAATTTTGGGTTTCAGAGCATTTGGAAAATCACTGGTTTTGATAGTTGCAATGAACATGCATATGCATTTTATATTGTTAGGATGACAGTAGACTTGCGTGTTGTTTAGAAGTTTGGAATATCAGTGTTTTCTCACTATGAATCCATCTTCCACTTTTTTATTTAAAAATACCTTTCAAGCCTGATGTCTTTATATCTCGTTTTCTTGTCTTGATAGTCACATGTCAGTAATGGCTAAGCAATAAATGTAAAGTTTTGAATTTGAATGCATTCCATATTCAGCTAGGTGACATAATAACGTGTTGTATCCTTAGTGAATCACTAAAGTAACAGAATAACTGAAAATCTGGATTTTGAGTTTTCGATTTGAAATTGAATTCAGATTTTTTTTAAATATATTTATGAAATCTTGCTTTTGCATATTACACAGTTATCGTTATGTTTACAGAGATTGTTCTTGGTAATATCTATAATTTCTTGGTTTCCAGAATACCATTTTTATATGTAGTGTGTCACAGTACTGTATTCAGAAAATTAACCGACAACTGTATTGGCTTGATGTTGGAAGACACAGTTCCTCACAATGACTTAGCTTTCTGTCAGGGGAAATCTTAAGTTCTTGTTCTTAAGACAGCAGGCAATTGCTGTGTGGAATAAAAAGAAAATTCTGGCTACTTCTGATTAAAACTGGGTCAGATAACTAAGTAGGACATATAAATGTTTTTATTTTTTATGCCTTTTTTTTTTAAGAGATGGAACTTATGCCTTGTGAAAAGTATCAGAGGCCAGAGCTTTCTTGGCAGATGTATTTGTTAATGCTTGACCATAACATCAGTTACTATTTTTCGGGACTCATTTCTTTAACCCAGTGAAAGTTGAAAGTGTTTAAAATGTGGCCTTCCTCACTGCTAGTTAAAATATTGAAATGTGTAATTCAGGTAAGTGCATTATAATTAAAATAACATTAATTCAGTTTTCCTCCTAGAATATCAAAGGAGAAAAATAAAAACATACCAACTCTTTTTATGTCGACATTGCTGAAGAGTAAAGTTTAGCTGACATCCTAGGTGCTCAACACGTACACACAGACCTTTTTTCTCTTCTGATCAGGAATTGAATATCATTTAGTCAATTACGATTTGAGGTTTATGATATTGGTATAAGAAATATGTAAGAGGACAGCTGAGTTATACTACTACTTGGTTGGAAACATGCATATCAGTAAAGGGTTTCATCACTAAACATAGATGGTATAGTTGATAGGAATATAGTTCTGTTACTAGCTTTTTTTTTGGGGGGGGGAGAATCAAAGAACTGTGTCCAACTGCTTTTTTTTTGAGTAAGAGGATGATTGAAACTTATTTAAAACAATTAAAACCACATTTGTTCTCATTTATCTGAAAATATCAAACCTTATATGAATCATGACTTTTCCAAGAACTTTTTCCTAAACAGCATATGTAGTCTAATTAGGTTTTGGTTTAAACTCTCAGTTAAGCTGACAGAAAAGAGCAGATGAGAAATATGAATCCAAAATCTCAAGCGATAAAAGAACCCTTCTGTTACAAAAGGTCACATAGACCAGCATCTGCCACAAAGTTAGGCATTTCAATTACACATCTTAATCACACAATATTTCTATTATATACAGAAGTGATAACCTAAGCTAATCAGAAGAACCGCTTAAAAATTAAACCTTCAGAAATCTGCACTGATCGTCAGCATCGGATACAAATAGGAAACAATAAACTTTAATTGCTAAACTGATACCTTTTCAGAATGTGTTGAAATGTAAATATTTGTTTTAAAGCTTTTTTAGAAATTAATCATATGCTGTTTTAAAAAAGCCATGATACTTAAATGTATATATTTGTAAAAGATTTGTTTAAAATTCTGTGAAACAAATGTGACTGTGTAAGTTGGTGTTTGCACATGCTATTTGTTCAGTTGATTTAAAAAGAAAAAGTAGAAGTTTAAGTATTTTTCTAAACTAATTTATGATAAATATGTGGATGAATTTAGTATGACTAGTCTTGTAATAGTGCACTAGTGTATTGATATAAGGAGCAACACTGACTACGTACTGATAGACTTTCATTTTGGCCTAAAATCCTGTTTTTGGCAATTTGTTCAGTCTCTGGTTTTGAGCTAGGTGAATGGCATGACACTCAGGGAACCCTGTGCACATTCTTTTAGTCACTCAGTTGCATAAATGCTTTGTTGGATTAGGACCAGATCTCTTCCCTCCTACAAGAGCAGATTTCCCACATTTTCTTACCAGAAGTGAGTTCATCCCACCAAACTTTAATAAAGTTTGCATTTAGTTCAACTTACAGGTACTCGCACATTCGTAGTGTGGATGGGTACTTCATTCCTGATTTAGGAAAAAAAGGACTGCAGATGACTAGCACAGAGTAGTTGAAGAGGTTTCCACTCTAGTTCAGCAGCCACCATTTAATACTTTATGGTATTAGTGTCACATGGCTAGGGGCCTCATGGGTCTGCCCTCAATTTTGCTTTGTTCACTGGTTCTCTTTACATCAAGCGGTACGCTTCACATGCACCTTGCAGAGAATGCATCAGTCTTGCTTCTTCATTTCATGTTCTTCTAGGAAAAGTAATCAAAATGTAAATTACAGTTCTATCACTTATCCTGCCTAAAAATCATTTGGTCTATACTTCGTAATTTATCACTTCAGTCTTGCACTAAGATCCATAATGTATTTAGATCTGCGAATTGCCTAAAAGGGAAAAAGTAACTTAGAAGCTGAATTCTTAAATTTTACTTTTTTGAGAAGTATCATTCATAACGCCCTAGAAGACAGAAAAATTAAATAATTCATCTGACAAAAAAAGAAATAAAAAGTAGATATGGAGGATGGACATCCACATCAAATATAAAAGCTGACTCTCTTTGTAGTTAATGGGGGTGCATAGGTAATTCTAGAGTATGAGTCAGTTCACTATAAAGTGGACATCTAAAAATAGGTCAGATGGATTATGCCCTAAAAGTATCTATTTTCTGTTCATTGTCTCTAAAGAGCATATACTGTCATTTTATCTCGGATACAAACACCTCCACTATTGACATCTAAAGTCAGATGAATCCTAACAAAGTGATTTTGGTAAGTTTGGCTGAAATTGTGTTCTTATGCAAAATAGAACTCTTGAAAGTTTGCGAAATCCTGCTACTTGTGCTGTCCCACTCCAACCTAGTGAAATGACAAGCCTCTCTCATGTCTCTGATAACTATGTTCTGTCACTGAAGAATGTGTGAACTAGCCAATCTGCTTCTTAAGGAAAAGAAGAGGAAAGTCCCTTGTATGACCTAACTATATTTTTATCACTTTTTTGAGAGAGGGGAGGCCAAGAGCTTCTAGGTATTACTTTTCCAGTTGTTGTTTCTACTGTAACAGTAAAAATTGTAGGTCATCTCCTTAAAAACATTTTTTTTTGCAGGTAAAGCTGCTACAGATTATTTCTGTTATTTTTCCATCTCTCTTTAGAAGGCAGGTTAGGGCTTTTTGGTAGAGGTGTGTATGTGTGTGAGAATTCCTATGTATTACACTGGGCTTCATTTTAATTCCTTAGACCAAATCAGAGGGAACTCCCAAGCCCACCCGATCTCTGTCACTTGAGAGAGACATATTCTTAGACATTTATGCCACTTTACTAAAATAACCATACTGTACTTTTCTATGTACTTTTCACTGTTCTCTTCTCTTGTCAGAACTGTAGAGCAAACATTGCTAAGTGAGAGCATGTGATAGTTTGATTTACTTTACAGCATCAATCAGATGAATACAAATTTAGTGAGGCACTAGAGGCACATTCTGGCTTGTAGAGAGATTTTATTAATTTGAAAGTATGTTAAAAAAATAAAGACCGGATTTGTCTTTGGATTTGTGATCTGACCTTGTTTGCAAACAGGGCAGATACATGAAACGTAGATTGTTCCTTTGGAGCATGCACATTGAAGAGAGTTGTATCCAACGAGCTCCCAGTCCATAATGAGAGGGTGATGAGAACAACACTTGGTATTCTCCCACCCTTCATCTCATCTCTTTCATCCAAACTAGTGAACATTTTTCAAAAGCTGTGTTTGAAATAACACCATTATAAAGCTTTGATGGAAGAACCTGGTAGGACCCTTTGAAACACTGGTTGAATGCAACCAAATTGTTGGGATGAATGGTAATGATAAATGTTGAACTGATAAACTTCAGCAGTTCGATATGAATATCTTGGTCATTTGAACTGTCTTGGAGATCTTGATATGAATGTTCACCTTTCATGTAGATTGATGTTGAGTGATCATTCAGAGATTTCATCATTCAAAGACAACTTGCTGATTAAAAACAGTAGCAAAGATGATCTGAACTGAAGATGCCAAAAACCAATATGTTTGGGTCTAAATTTTTGGAAATTCCACAGCATTTTGGAAGTCACTGTGGATGTTTTAATCAATTACAACGAAATAAGGGGGAAACTGTAGTTGAGAGATTACAAATTGAATAAATACAAATTTTCATTTTGATATATGACAGTGACATTTTTAAAATTTTTTATTGTTTGTAATTTTATTTAACCTAGGCAAGTCCCTTAGGGAAGCCATTATATTTTCAAATTTATTATAAAATTTATTGAAGAAAAAGGAATTATTTTTTTTATTTTTAAATGTGCAATATATTGTAGTTTTCAGGAGGTATTTTCCAGGGAGCAAATATGATACCTAGAATGCTTTTAAAATGCATGTTTTAGTTTTGCTGATCCTCAGCATGTTAGATTAGATGTTGCTTTCAATTTGCCTGAACGCTTATGTAAATAGTATCTTGGGCCTGTTGACACATTTCTTATCAGTAAAACATTGTAATGAAGTATCTTTATTACATTTTTAAGATATTAGCAATCCAGAACCAGAGGACATTCTTTATTAAAGGGATGGGGAAAAGATGGATTGTCAGTGATACTTGGAAAAAATATTTTTTTTCATTTTATGCATTCTTTTAGGACAATAGGAGAGTTTCCAGGGTTTGTTGACTGATGATTTCCTGATCTTTGCTCTACATTGGTTAGTTTGCTCTCTGTATTGGAGGGGTTACACTCACAGGTTCTTTTCAGAAAAACAAATTTTGTGTGAGATATACTCGTTTGGAGAAATACTTTGATTTAAAGAGCTGTAAAGGAATTTGAGCTACCCTTAAATGTTTTAAAATCTGTATTAAAAGTTAATTGTATATCTTGACGATTTCCGTGTGCAGTAATAGACAAATAAATAGAAGACCACAAATATAAAACATTTATTCATGTACCCAGGTTCTTCACAAGAAACAGTGTATCAGAAAATCTGTTGCTAGCATGGAAAATTTATACTTAACTCATATTAGTTGATTTATTAAGCTCATGAGTGAAGAAAAAAAACATTATTAGTACAACTTAATCATTTAGATGGCTATCTTTATTGCTGTTAGAGTTGTGGTTTCAAAGGCGCTAAAATGATCTCTACTGAGACAAATTTTTGTATTTGTATATGTGCACACTGGATTAAAAACCAGACATATTTTGAAATAAAGCCCAGCTTGTAGAAGGAAACAACAAAATAAAACAAACAAAAAACCAACACAAAAGCAAAACTGAATAAACACTACATTTTTTTTAAGGCTACTTTGAAAAAATGTGCTTATAAAAATTACATGCAAATTTCGCTTGGGTACTCTTAACATTGCCTTTGCGTATGATATTAGTTGAAACTGGATTTCTGTGTGGAAGAGCTGTAGGATAACAAGGACATTTTATTTATTCCCAGTTGCAATTAAACTTTCTTATGCATTCAAAGATTTATGACTCACTTTAAAAGAAGGTCGCTTCATGGTGAAGTCTGGTAGAGCACATCTCACTTTAAAAGTAAATTCTTTTTAAAATGAGAAAACTATATATTTAAGTTTCACTCTATAATATAAAAATGATAAAATTATGTATGTCAGTCATATTCTTTAATTAAACGCAGCTACAAATAATCCAAAATCTGTGCTTTGGAAAAAAATAAAGCATCTGGAGATTTTCAAGAAGAGTATTACTGTAATACCTACTTAGAGTACTGATCATTAGTAAATTCCTTCAGAAAGCTTCTGGTGGCCTTCCAGTGGCATGTGTCTGTACTGATTGCAGCCATGTTAAAGTCAGGCAAGTGGTGTAATCAGTGGAGAAGGACCTATGTCAGAGCATAATTCATTTAATTCAGTGACATTTTTGTTGTGAAGTAAATTATTCCAAATGCATCTTTTTTGGAAGATTGCAAATTTTATACCTCTGCAAGTACAAGACCATCCTTTCATGTTTTCCTTTCACACCATGTTCAAGCTGTTAATATTGTGATACAGTGTTTTAAAGAGAGACTGGGCAGTTTTGATAAGAAGGAAGTTGTTTTTTCACAGAAGGGTACAAGTATGGGAAGAGTCCTGTGCAGGGGGATGCCCCAGCCTAAGCTGCCAGTAACATGGAGGCTCTGCCACTTTGGCTATGCAGATGGAGCAGGACCAAGGCTGAAGATACATGGGGATTAGCATCCACTGGCTTGAGGTTCTGCACTTAAGAAAAGGAAGCAAAGCAAAAACATAGCCAGAGTCTGGTGGGATGGCTTTTAAAATTCTTCATGAGTTCAGAGATGAGAGATGTTAATTTCCAGTCCCATTCTGCTCTGAAGCTTAAGTCTTCCTGTAAATATTTCTACACAGAACCTGACAGAACTCGGATCAGTATTATGAAAAAACAGGAGTTTCTACGTAATGTACTTTTGAAATATTAGCAAATTGTCTTAAAAGCAGAATTAATTTTTGTACTTCATTTTTGCTTTTTTTTTTTTCCTTTTATGCCTTCTGATAGAACAATGCTTGGGGAAATGACCCCTATTATAAGCTAAGTTTAGCTAACAAGATATACTATATCACTGGAGTTCAGGAAATGAGGGTTGTTGCTTTATATCCCAGTTTATTTAGAAGTGCATTATGGTTTCTTTTGCCTTTATTTAAATCTTATGAATGTTAAAGCTGAATCTTATAAATATCCATTTTTTACAACCCCACTATATTAATAAAATTACATTATTACTGTAAAGATGGTTTTTAAAAATTCAGCAGCTGAGATTGATTCCTGTGAAGTGACCTGAATAAAGGTACTGCAAGCCAATCTCTGTATGACAGATGTGAATTTAAAATACTGTTTTATTTTCATTTGTAAATGTAGAACAATTTTCTTTCGTCATGAATCTACAATGACATAAGCCAGGATTAACTGGTTTCAATGGCTATGTCATGTCATTGAAATCAATGGCTTTACTTTTAAATGTAATAGCTGTTGTGAGAGCAGGAGGCACATGATACACTTTAAAATTCAAATATATAAAATCAAAGGGACAGATTTGATGCAGACTGATTTGCCTTACAAGCCTTGCTTGTAAAAGCAATATGCAGAGTTCTTTGAATGCTCATTTCTTTGACTGACGTTACTAATTTGTAATTATTGTCAGATTAATGTTTTTTCCCTTTTCTTTGTTGTTGTACTTGATCCCATTCCCTTATTCTATTGATTTTTCAGGCACACTATAGAAAAATATTATGAGCTTAACTTGTTCAGCTGTCCAGGGAGGAAAATCTTGAAGAAGACAAAGCAGAATTAATTTGCTTGTTCCAGCAAAGAGCGTAGGTCATCTACCAGGGTTAAAAGGAGAGATGCTGATCTGTAGCATTGCTCATTTAAATCCAGAGAAGCTGCTTTGATTGCTGTAAACACACTTTGTGTTTTTGCTGGTATATATACTGTTGGAATTTAAGCATAAGTTGAAGAATTGATCAGGTAATGGAAGTTTTGCTCTCTAGTCCATATCAACATTCATTGAAAAAGGTGGTAATTTTAACAATGACTCATCTTAAATAAGAATTACAGATATTGTACACATATATGTATATATACATGTGATACATATATATATGTGTGTGTGTCTTTACAGAAAGCGCAACCAGGAAATTACTGAAGTGGGACCAAGCATCTTGGAGTGGCTAGAACAGCCCTGAAGTATAGGCTCCTACGGAAATCTTTGAAATGTCCTGGATTCTGTAACACTAAGAAGCAGTTTAGAAAGTAGAGGAAAATGTAACAGTTGCTTCTAAATAGTCTTTGCCTTTTTTCAGTCGCTGGTTTGTTTTCTGGCTGACCTGGAAATGTGAAGTATTTCTTTCATTAAGACTTCAGAAAAGGTCCACAGTAAATGTGGTGTATGCGCACAGTAAATTGCCGATGTCATAGCCAGGATGTGCACTAACCCTGTTTTGCATTGGTCTTCACAACTTCTTTGTAGAGACGCTCCATGTGTTTGGACTGAAATTTGGATCACTGGTTGGAACAAAACCCCCTAAAATACCATGTATCTCTGCTACCTGATACTAATAGATTATGGAAGAAGTTACCTCAAGTGTTCTATTTTCTTAATTGGAATATTGTAGGTTACTTTTGTTTCTGCTTCTTTATTTGTGCATTAAATAATGAAGTTCTTATTTGTTTTTGTGGGGTTTTCTTAATACTAGGATCTTTTGGTTGCTGTGATTATCTGGGAGATCAGGTTTTTGTTACTGTTGTATCATCTGAGTTTTAGTTTTTTTCTGAAATATTTATATATGTTAGCTTGTGCAATATAACCGTGAATTACAGTCACTTCCAAAATATTTATATAAGCTTTTTTTTTTTTTTTTTTTGCAGTTTCCTGTCTACTTGTGGTTGTTTCTGTTTGATTACTGGAGAAACATTCCTCCTTAAATTTTGGTATGACTGTAAATATTTATAGCATGATTTTTTTTTCATAGTTTTGAATATAGGCCTGGTTTGAAGAGAGCTGATATTTGGGATGGAAGAGATCTTTTTCTCCTTTATAGATATTTAGATCTGCAAGGGGAAGAGATGGCATGTTTTACAGCTTACAGGAAATATGTACATGTCAGAAGTTTACCAGACTCAGGACTGGCATGGAAGATCAGTAGGCTCACAGGGAGGAATAGAAGATCTGGGAATATCAGCAAGATTTTTTTGGGTTGCTCTAAATTTGTGGTGTACAGGATAGAAAATAGTGTTTAAAGTATATATGAATAAAGAGATGTTCAAAATGATTTGATGGTATGTTTGAAAGAGAAGCAAAAGACCTGAAACTTTTTTTTTTTCTTCCACTTGCAAGTGATGGTGCTCAAATATTACAGTAATTCAGCAATGCTGGGGGCCTGTAACATGCAGTGCATCATGCGGTGCACCTGTTATTCCTCAAAGGGCTGGTGCTGCTTCAAATTCTTTTATTCGCTTTGTGTCTTAGTAGAGTTAAAAGGAAACTATTTATTTATTACAGGGTCTGTACACACTTGGGCAGCAGTTCACAAATCTCACGTGCTTGAACTGTGTACAGGCAGCTGCCCTGAGACTGTGTCTCCAATAGCATTTTAGTTCAGGTCAGGGGAGTGCTTTTGAAACAAATTTCCCACT
This sequence comes from Amazona ochrocephala, assembly GCA_039720435.1. Taxonomy (NCBI): domain Eukaryota; kingdom Metazoa; phylum Chordata; class Aves; order Psittaciformes; family Psittacidae; genus Amazona; species Amazona ochrocephala. The sequence continues at coordinate 61,485,951 of CM077877.1, read as the reverse complement.
CCCGCTGCCATTCTTGTTGTGTCTTGATTCATGCCCCAGAGAAATCTGGGAGCGCCCAAATTGTATGGCTTTTGCTGAAAGTAAAGGCAAACAAGTGCCCCAGAAGCACGTATGATGGGTTGCAGGTGCTAAGGGACATGTAAGGACAGTCTGTAGGAATAAGGTTAGCCTCAAGTAAACCCAATGAAACACATATAATGTGGATGGCAAGCTCTCAGCACTGTTTCAGTCTACAGTAGAGTGTTTTGACAGAACCACACTCCTTGTTAATATTCATGTAGCCATAGATAAAGAAACTGAAATTCAACCCTCACTTGGAGATTTTTCCCAGTGTCTCAGCAGTTTCTTCAGGACTGCAGCTCAAGACCCTGAGCTGCAGCTTTGAAATGATTCACTGCACCTGGCTTTATATAATCATGGCATTAGTGATCATCTATTATCCTTTATTTCCCCCTCTCCTCCCCCTCGGTCTTCTGCTGGCATGCCTATGGAGATGTCGCACAGCATGGTGCAGATTTTTGCTCTGTGCCTTCCCTGCAGCTGCCAAGCTTCTGTGCAGCAGAGAACCACTGCAGCTCTGCTGTGTTTTGGACTCTTTAGGCTGCCTCTGTCCTCGCTCTGGAATTCACGTCAGCTTCCCAGTGCAGGGACGTAAGGACCAACAGAACTATCAGTGCCTGCTTTGGCAACTCTTGAGGTTTTAGTTTCAGAGCAATGCAAAAACATCTAAGCAAGCAGGAAACTGAAAAATTTATGTGGGGAGGGAAATTGGCAGCAGTGGAACAAGTTTAAACTTCTTCTTAAAATACTGCCCTCCATGTCTTCTAGCCTTTTTTCTAGTTTCCTACTAGAAGAAATAAAAAGGTTGCGGAACAGTGTTCAGTCTGGGTTTAGGTACTATTGAACTGACAGCCAGATATGCAGGAAAGCCTAAGTAACTTTTTTAATTATTTAATTTTCTATATACCTATGAGGACTTCATTTTCTTTGGATTTTTTCAGCATAGAGGACAAAACTGTATCTGTGGTATTGATATTATTTTTCTCCAAAGAGTAAAGCTTTTTTCTTTTAAAGATTAAGAAAATACTCTGTAGTTCTTTAGAAAATATGATGCTAGAATAATATTGCCTTGCTGATAGAATACTTCTTCTTAGTTTGGGGGAGTACTACCTTTCCAATTTTTATTATTTAGATATTTTTATTGCAGTACTCCTAGTAATTATAGGTGGTCATTGCTTTTGAACCCTGAGAATTCATGCCACGTATTGACTTTAAGTTAGTTTACTGTGCTTTTGGAAAACAAGTAAGTTCTAGAGATCATGATCAACCCTGTTCCAATAGTAACAATGTTCTTGAAGATCTGTGGGGCTTAATGTTTTTAGCCTTTGGTAACCACCAGAAAGTTTTTTTGTTTTCCCCAACGGAAAATTTGTGTGGGCCTAAAAGGAGGCAGGAAGTGATTCCTAGCAAAATGGATAAAAAAGTTGTTTGTTGAAATAGTATCAGTGTGTGTTATTGAAAGATCAGGGAGAGACCTGCAGGTGATCAACACTTCCTTCACCACCAGATGCTCCGGAGCTGACCAGGAACTGCAAGGGAGACCAGCCAGCAGAGGCAGGACGTTGTCCTGCCAGCGGGAAAAGCAATCAGAGGGGCAGGTAGTCAAATTGCATATTTGACTTAGGCTATCACAAGAATAGAATCATAGAATCATAGAATAGTTAGGATTGGAAAGGACCTTAAGATCATCTAGTTCTACCCCCCTGCCATGGGCAGGGACACCTCACACTAAATAGGCAGACAACATACTCCTATGAGGCTTCAATTGGATGTATCTTAGATTATACTTATGTTTCTTTATCCTGAGGCCTGAAGGGGCTGATGCTGAAGAATCAGAAAACTGAAGAGGGTGTATTTTTGGCACCCATTATATAGGAATTGACATACTACACTGCTCAGTGATCTGCTTGATGTCATGTCCTATCTTTAGGAATAAGCTTGGGAGGTAAAACGAATGCTAGACCAGACAGAATATTGTTTGCTAGTTTGCAAAGTTTCGTGTTAATTCATATTGGGCAGTAGTCAATTCATCATACAATGATTCAATAAAATACCTTTTTATATACTTTTCTGTTAGTATAATTTCATACGTGAAGGGGACTCTTGTTAGTGATAAATTTCATTTTTAAATGCACTTAGAATGGCATTCAGAATCCTAATTTTCTCTAAATGTGTGGTAAACCCACCAAAATTTCATCTAAGTTAGGTTCTCACTATGTTTCATGCATTAGTTCTGTTGTTCTTTTGTAATAATGAAGATAGAATCAATATTCCTGTAGTTCTTACTGAATTTTTTGTATAGCTCCTGTAGGACTTCTTTTTTTTTTTTTTTCTTTCTCATCTCTCATAACAAATAATTGGATGAAAGAAGGAGATTTTATTTGTTAAATTATAGGAAGTGGTATAGCCAAACTGGTAACCGAAACCAGAAAAAAACCAGCTTGAATATATTGAAATACTAGTAGAGGGATTTGCATCTTATATGCCCTTTGCAAAAGCAGGGCTTGGGCCATATTAGTGGCTACAGACTGAAGAAGGCATTCAAGCGCAGTTTCTTGCATGGCAGAGAAGGATTTTGTTTGTGTGTTGGGCACATAAATGAGAAGAACATCTGTACATCTGCACATCTGCAGCTGTGACACATTACGATGTAGGCTTTTGCCTAATGCATCAAGATTTTGCTATTAGCAGTTTGACTTAGACAGTTTCATGTGTTACTGTTTACCAACTCGAACACTCTAAAGGACATTGGTACACAGCATGGTTTGCTATGATGCAGCAGGGTTGTGCTAAATACAACATTTCCAATTCATGCCCACCAGTAAAGTTGACAATTTAAAATGTCTTTTGGGATATAGCTATTCTTTCCTTTTTGTTGTTTGCTACTATATAGCCTTTTTGCTTTCCCCTTCCTCAGCTTCTCTACCAAACTAACCTCTCCTGGGATGTTTGACTGTGGGTATTTGATATAGCAGTATGTCACAGTAAGGACAATTTTCTGAAAGAGGAAATATGAGTATCCATGACAGCAGACTTGCAACTGAAAAGTATAGTTTACAGTGTATAGGAGTTGGGATAAGAATAAGCTGTGTACCCATGAAACAGAAAAGGGTGACTGCAGAGGTATCTTGACTTTTCATTTATTTTTTGTGTTGGTTTGATTCTGGCTTGCTCTACAGAACATAGTGCTTTAGTTTGAAGAAGTTTAATGTATAAATCCACAGAAAAAATCAAAGTCTTTCGTTAAAATGGTACCTTTAGGTTTGGTAACATCAGATATGGAGTCCCATCTGTTTTGTTTAAATGAAAAATAAAAATCTGTTTTAATTATGCAGTTTTCAGTTTTGCTGAATTCTTTTTTTGTCATATGAAGAGAGATAAGTAATTATATAATTTATCTGTGATTTATCTTTGGGGTTGGAACTCGATGATCTTGAGGTCCTTTCCAACCCTTACTATTCTATGATTCTATGATTCTATGATTCATTGCATCTTTTTAGCTGCTTCGTCAGGCTTCCCCCCCCAAATAAATAACTATTAGCCTTTGTAATGTCTATATCAGTACTCTTTCTTTTTAAACTCTTTCTCAGCAGTGTATTTTAGATTGTGGCTGGTCCCGGATGAGTGTTTTCATTGATCTGTGCATATCAAGAGGGTTTTCCCCTCCTTCAGTGGTCACACTGAGTTTTTGATTCTAGACAAAGTATTTCATATGGGTCTTTCCTGTGTGCATCTATTAGCCTTGGCAGTGCTGGATTCCATCTGCCATTGTTTCCCCTTTCGCTGGGGTCTTTTAAGCAACCCAAAAGCTCCTTGGCCTGCTCTGGCCTTGATTAATCTAAGACTTGTTGTGTCACTTGTAAGCATTTCTGTCTTATTGTCAGTCCCATTTCCAGATGATTAATAAATAAACACTTTCATCCCCAGTAAAGAACCTGGGGGCACCCTGCTGTTAACATTTAACCACATGGTGCAGTGACTGCTAATAAATGTATTCTGTCTTTGTATTCTGTCTTTGTATTCTGCTTTTTGTACATGGTTTGTAATTGACGACAATGGTTTACTTCTCATCCTGTGATTACTTAGTTTCCGTAACAGCCTTTTGTGGGAAGCATTCTCAGAGGCTCTTTGGAAGTCCAGAAAATGTTTATTAGCTAGTTCTCTTTAATCTGCTATTTGTTAACATGCCAAAAGATTTCTAATAGGTTAAGGAGACATACAAGGCATTAAGGCTTCTAACTTTAATCCAGATATTTAACACTTTTATTTTTAATTGGTACCTCAGTGTATTTATTCCTGCAGTAATAAGTTTGTGGAGCTGTTTGAATTCTTCCTTGATTCTCTCAGTAATTACATGAGGATGACCACTCTCCTGCATGGTTCCGTACACGAACTGATCTCAATGTGAGAATGCGTAATTGTGTGTGTGTTTTTTTGTGTTAGTATTAAATTGCTTTGGGACTCTTGAATAAACAGCATTCCATTCTTGGTATATATTGATCTTTTATTTATTGATCTGTTCCAGCCATTCTTTTCACGATATCTGAGTTGTTGAAAGCTCCTTATCTTTGCTTAAAAAGGTTGGTATCACCTCAGTGCTATCTGAGACGAAATGTGAAAAATAATGATTTCCTTCTATATTCCTGTCTTGTCCAGTTTCTCCTTTAGCTTTTTTGGGAGGGCAGTCAGGATCTCTCTTGGTTGTATTTTTCATGTAGTTACTCCATAAATCCTCATTTATCCCACTTCCTTTATTAAGATGTGCCTGTCACTGTTCATGCATTCTGAATACCAGAAGTGTTCTGTTCCAGATACACTGGCAAATCCACTAATAGCTTACATGTTGCAGTCCCAGAAGTAACCTGAATATTCCTTGTTCAAAGACCCGACTGGGGTTTTGACTAATTTTTTTAAATTTTATTTTATTTTTAACTCTGTACCACTTGGAAGGGAGGATAACATGTTTTTTCCCAAAGAAAGAGTCTAAAAGTGTAGCTTCTGGGGATTCTGGGTCATGCCGCCCAGAAATGAGAATCCTGGAAATTTTCACTGAGATACTGTTTCCAAGTCTCTTCCTGCCTAGGATGTGTTGCAGCATCTGTGCACACACATAACTCATTTTCTGAGGTGCTGCTTTTTAATATGCATGGTTTCTGTCCTATTCCTTCAGAGAAACAGTATTTTTTTAAAACTTTCCACCCCCCCTGAAAAAATCAGGTGGGGGGATGCTCTTTGTTTAATTGCCTAGCTGCTGGTGAACTTAGTTAAGGTGTAGGGAATTTGCTAGTATGTATTCAGTGCCTTCCACAGCTTGATGGTATTTCGTGACTTGAACATAGTGAAGCGGTGGGAATAGCAACAAGTGGTAGTTGATCAGATTTGGGTGAAAACTGTTTAGCAATAAGTTGCTCTGTCTTCAAATTTTATTTTTTATCTCCTCCATATTTCCAAATTTCCAGTTAGATTTTGCTGGGGAGTATTTTTAATACCAGCAGTGCTAGTAATAATTTTGAATGTACTTTGGAAGAAAATCTCCAGTCACATCTGTTGATTTTTTTTTTTTTATCATATATGTCTTAGATAGCTTTTGCCTCATACAAAACTCTGCTGCTGCACTAGAATCCTCATTCCGTCAGCAAAGGAGGGTGCTTTTATGCAACAAGAAGCATGAAGTAACTACTCAAACTCTCCTAGCTACCCCATTAATGATTGTAGGCTTTGGACAGAACAGTAGTGGAACAGCTAGCCTGTTTGAAGTAATTCTCATCTGAGCATGCCTACCTCAAGAAACAGTAATGTTTTAAGCCATTAAAGGTTACAAGGTTTGAAACATTACCAAAGTTATATACCTGCAGTAAAAGACCCAGAAGAACTTTTGTCTCAGTAATAGCTTTTTCTGGGCTTTCCAGCATACACAAGGGATATTGCAAACATCAAAATATGTTCAGTGGGTACAGGGTACATCTGTTTTACCTCTATTGCTGTTTTACAGTGATGGAAATAGTATCCCTTCTTTATCCTACTCTCAGAAACATCCAAGTAGGAAGTATTTAGGGGAATACTCTAAGGGAACAGTGTCCAATGGAAATTAAGAGAAAAGACCTGGCTTTCATAGGCGCTAAGCACTCATATCCTGATTTAGGATACAAATTAGGATCTAATTTCTAAGACATGAAAAAAGTTAGCACCGGATGAAGTACTTTTTAATGCACACAAGTCAGATCAATGTACTTGGCAGGGAATAATGTAGTGCCTTTTGAATACAGGTTACTAAAATGAAGCAGAAGATGAAATAGTCAGAATTTTTGGTGTTTGTCACTAATCACTCTGGATAATTCTGTAAGATCTTCTCACTGCCACAATAAGGAATAAAGTTACATTGTAGCTTTGGGGTGTTATTTGTTGTGGGGTTTGGTTTTGTTTTTTGCACATAATACAGATGATGAAGGCAGCCTACAGGAAAGTCTTTGTCTTTACTACAAGTGGCTCACCTAAAGATGTTGCTGATACAGAAAACATTTACAGCCAGGTGCAATGCTTACCTCTCCTTATATGAGAAAGAACATGCTGTATACAGACTGGCTGGAGATGAGGTTTCTAGATGGAAGAGAAATCCAGACAGCATAGTGTGCAGATCCCTGTAACAAGAACTTGAGCTGCTTAGCTGACTTAATAGTAGGAATTCTGCGCTTGTGAACAACTCACTTGAAGTTGATAACATACCAGGTTTTGCATTCTGTTTGGATGTAATCGGTCATATGCGCAGGGGCTAGGGATTTTGTGATAAAGTATTTCTGCTTTCTTTTTAGCTAGCAAAAGCTGACTGATGGGCAGCTGCAAAGGTATGAAAATAAAATGTTTATTTAATTTTATTTGTTTTCCAGATTAAGCGACATATTAAAAGAAGTTCTTTCACTGTTCAAAATAGTGACAATACTTCCTTACACATTGCTTTTCAAAGACCTACTGAAGGCCAAAAGCTTTATCACACAGCTTTCCCTTGCATGAACAAGTTCTACATTGTTTTTTCTTTACATAACGAGAAAAATATTCACTTACCATCTACCTAGTTATGCCATATTAATGAAAACTCAAACGTCTTCTTAAATACTATCAAAGACAAGGTGAGCCTAAATGTTTTGAGGTAATATTTCAGTGAAAAGAAGCCTCTCTTCTAAAATGCACCTATGAAGGCTGTTTTCTTCTTCTAATAGTCACCTCCATGAGAAGAATAATTGCTTGCCAGAACACTCTCTTCTTGGAGAAACTCACCATTAAAAGACTGAGAGAGCATATACAATGTATATACAGAGCAAGGGGAGGGCACGTTCTATACTGCTGACTTTTGAAAAAGGTGCAGCCCTAACTACTTCCATGTAAGTGACATCCTGTGGCCATCGCAATTGCAGGTGGGATCTGCTGGGGTACCACAGGGTGTGTGCATTTAGGGCTTCTTGCATGGTGCCTCAGGAAAGCAATTGACTGGCTTAAGATAATCCCTTGTGGTTTCCCACCTTAAAAAATGATACATTTTGCTCTGTCTGACCAGGCTGTAAGATGTTTCAATGCACAAGATGTTCCCATGTGCTGGCAGTTGCTAGCATTGGAAGCAGTTCCTTGAGATCTTTGGCAACAAGAATAAATAGCAGCAGGTCATAGTTTTGCTGGTGGCTGGCACCAAGATCAAGCTCAAATAGGCAACATTTTGAATGAGTGTTGAAGAAAAGGGTTAACCCACTTTTTGAGCACCGTAATTGTTTTCTCTGCATAGTACCTACTTTTCTAAGTTCTTTTCCACTAAATAAACACAATTAGCATTAAAGGCATTAAGATGAGCTCCTTGTGTCCAGAAGGGAAATCAGTTAGGTCTCCTTAGGGAATGACCGTTATAAAAAAATGTCTCTTCATTTTCACTGCAGAGTTGTTGGGCTTTTTTTTGTGAACAGGAGATAGTATGTTTGCATGCATCTTTTAGCTTCTGAAATGTATAAACTGCACTGCACTTCAGGATGTTAAAACTGCATTTGGGTTCAGCATCAGCATAAGAACTCAGAATTCAATGCATGTTAAGATAGTAACCTTTCAAACGTTTCTAAAATAGAAACTTGAAAGGGTATTACAGTAAATTTAGGATGACTACAATTTGATGCTTTCTGTCTGTAATATCTGTAAAACTATTTGTGTAATGGAGATTCCAAATGAAAGTCTGAATAGCTTTACTAAAAAAATAAAAAAAGTAATTATGCGCAGTATTTTGTGAGGCTTGTCTTCTGTCTTGTTAACTCAGGGATCAAATACGAGATCCTAGAATTTCTTAGGTCTGGGGGATCAAATGTGTTTATTTCAGCCTTTCTTAGGGTTAGTGAGGGACTATTTATTTTGGAGGTTTCCACTAACTCCCAGAGAATTATTTCTCAGGACAGTTTTCTCCAAAAAGGCAAAATAGCTTGCCTACAGAGCAACATTATTTTTATTTTTGAGGCACCAATTGCTGCAGACAGGAGTACTTAAGAGCACCTTCTTAAAGGTTAAATTTTCTGTATTATAGTGAAGAGTTTTACCTGTAGATGAATGTTGTTCTCTGTCTCTGTTTTGTATTTAAGGCTACTACATGGTATAGGCTGGTAGTTTGCCATAATTCAGTTAATACTAACAGAATTACCTGTGTTTTCTTAATGTAAAGGAGCAGTAGGGCAGTGTCCTTTTGAAATGTCTGAGTGCTGTAAAATGTAAGAATACAAGTGTTGTCAATTAATCACTTTTGAATTCCACTTATGAACGGGATTCACAAGCAAATGATATGTTCCTTCAGTACTTAGCACTTCAGCTTAAGAGTTGCTGACACTTATAGAGCAATTAGATTTGCTAGCATGAAAGTGGGTGTAAGTACTGGCCTTTCGTAAGAGATTTGTAAATTACCTTTTTTTTCCATATTGAAATTTTTTATGAAAAGGGATTTTTCCTAACCTGACTTTCACAAATGTGTTCCAGATATGTATTGATCCATGAGCTGAAGATGACCTAATACATCAGAAGTGGTTTTTAGCTTAGAGGTGTTTTCCTTTGTCTCAAAAGAAGAAAAGCGTCACTAGGCATCCCTGAATTACATTTGTCTGAATGTCATAGCGCTAAATCAGGACCTCTGTGTAAAGTCTGAATAAACAAGCTGTAAGAAGATTTTTTTTGAGGATTTGAAGGAGTTGAAAGAAATCTCCTTATAGGCTGCAGAATGCATGGAATATAATTCATCTTAGCAACTTTTACTGTCTGAAAGCTAAGTGTCTAGTCAAGCGAGTTAACTTTGCTCCTTATATAATTAATGAGGAAAAAATGACTTCCTCTCTTAAAATAGGCATTTTAAAAAGACGGGTTGAATTACTCTCTGGAGTTTCTGCACTCTCTCTGTTAATTATAGAGAGATATTCATCAGCTCTAACTTTTAAGAGTTAGATTTCAAAGTCTTAGTTTAACTCAGTGTATCAAATGGTGGAAAATAACATTTCCAAAGAGTCATCCATCTTCTTCTGACACAGGCATATGTGACAGGTCAAATGGATCTATGAAGGGAGACTAAGGTGACAGATATCTAAAGAAGATGACAGGTTGGACTAGATAGCTAAAATTAAATGAGATTAATTTTTATCTGGTTATTTGGACAGCAACTTGCTGCAATAGCTGCAGATCAGGTGCTTTTGCTCTTGGAGGAAAGTAGGATTAGAGATCCAGCATCTTATAGATGTGCCTCTGATATCCCATTGGCTTTTCTTCTGATTTTGTGTATTAGGCGGAAAGCTATATGGTACTTCAAAACATGTTTGAGAAGTGAGGTGCCTCTGCAGCCTGTGTCTGCATCAGGCCTTCTGCACAGTTGAGGATATCGAGTGCTGTGCCTTCGGAGGCTTTCCACAGACATTCAGCAGGATTAGACGTCTAAAGGAGGTGTGGCTGCTGTTTGCAGCAAGGCTTTGTAAAAGAAAATACTAAATTTCCTAAGTGCCAAGGGATGTAGCTTCAAATTATTTTCCATGCAAATGCAAGGATTAGGGAACCTAAGGAACTGGATCACTCGAAATGTACATGGTTGTCCTGTACAAATTATACTGTTTCTTTGTAACCCACACTTAAAAATAAGCTAATCATTAGCAGCGCTCTGATGTCAGTATTTTTTTTTCCGGGGGGGGGGGGGGGGGGGGGGAAGAGGAGGTGAAAATTCTCAACTAGTGACTATCAGTGAGTCCTTGTTGCATAGTTTGGCTTAATGCTTTGGTTTCATGAGTAAATTACTTCAGTGTGAAGTATAATGCAAATGTGCAGGATGCCAGCTACTATGCTGTAATTTCCTGTGTGCATATGTGTGTACTATGACAGTTTTGAGAATAATTTGACAATACTTATACTACCCACGTTATCAGTATTGTTAAGGAAACATGGAGATACTGGAGGATATATTGAGAGTCTTGGACTTGATCTTTTATTTTCAGTCTCCATACATTTCCTTCCATGACAGTATCATCATCCCTCTTGGGACTATGTAAGTTGAAGCCCAGACCAAGGAAGGAACAGAGTAGTTTAGCTAATCCTCTGAATTAAAAAATAGTATGCCTCTCAAAAGCACAAGGTGAGCCAAAATATTTAAAGATTGTGAAAATTTGCTGAAAGTATATGATTTTTATTTACCTGGTTGGTTTTGCTTTAGAAAGAGCATTTATATTTTCTTGTGTTCCTCAGAAAGAATGAGGACGAGTACTTGCCTTTTGCTTTTTTGCGTGAAAATTATTGCAAAATTACCTCTGAAGAACACAGCTTCAGGATGCGACACTTTTCAGAAAGAGAAATGCAATGCTAAGAATTCCTTAATTCAATGTGGTGGATACAACTAAGCATTAATCTTTCGGTAATCTTCAATGAAGCATGTTCATATTCATTTTCTTCCCTTGCTTGTACCCTGGTTGCTAAGGAGAGAGAATGATAAACATAAGATACATGCCTGATTAGCACCTGAAATGCAGGCAACAGGGAGATCAGGCTGAGAACTATGCAGAGCTCTCTGAGAGGCAGGAAAAGCTCTTTATTATAGTGAAGTAATGAGAGATTTTAAGTTCTAAACATCATAGATGGAATATTTATAAGTAAGATTTCTTCAGGTGGTTTCTGCGTTTCTTTGACAATATTTGCTTATTTTTTGTCCTTTTCTTAATGATCTGATATTCTACCATTTGGGCTACCTGACTTTTGCCTGAATGACAGAGAGGAAAAAGTGATTTTTAAAGAAATAAATTGAGATGTAGCATGTGGTGTAGGTTTACCGGTGTGGTATTGCAGTGCGTAGAAACAGCTAATGAACCTGGGGAAAGGTTTATGTCCATGTTGTCACATTTTTACACTTTTATTCCAGTGGTTTCGCTATTGCATTTCTGGATAGATCTTTGTCATAGGAAGGTGAGATGGAGAAGGAGGATAGAGAGAAGGGAAAAGGAAGAAGGAAATCTGGGAGAATTTTTTGTCAGTTGCCAGGCTGAAAGAAATTGAAGGCAGCCTTCACATGCCCAGAGATAATTTGAAAGTCAGTTGTGAGTTTTATAGTGTGTGTAGTAATTTTATACAGATCAAGAAATTTCACAATTAACTAGGTGAACCTCTGTCTGCATAGAACTAATGAAGCATTTAAAACAATGTGATGTTGTGGTCATCTGACTTCTAGAAAGGGAAGAAACAACATAAATAGAACAGTAGCTGAAAAAAATAAATTACATTATGAAACTTACAAAGCTACATTGTACATACAGTTCATTGAAATAATTAGTAACAGCAGCATTGAGTACTGTAACGTTGTGCAGAGCACGAAGAATGGACTTCACATTTTAAAGAGAAGCTAGAGTGAGTCTTTAATAGAAAAATGGACTGATATCAGAACTGAAGAAAAACTTAAATATTATATGCTTAAATCTCAAAGTTTACATGTTTTCCTTTTATCTATACACTGAGCTCTGAGCAAATACAGGACCTCTGCTCTTGAGTTCAGAAGAGAAACAGCATTAGCTATGGAGGTTGTTTTTTTTCTGATTCTGGGAAACTACTGTAGAATGCAGACTGTTCAGAAATACTATGTTCCAAGTAAGTTTTCTTTGTAAGAATCAAATAAGTTAAAGTGAACTGCATAGTCTGGTTTTGAAGACAAGCTTGAATGTGAACCAGCCATAAACAAATGTTGCTATGTAAAGTCTGTGAACACAGCTTGTAAAATTATTATCTTGTGTTATAAGAACATTTATGGCTTTTTGTTCAGTAACTCTGAAATCTAACAATACATGTTCTCATAGTTTAGTACTGATCAATTGTCACAGAAGCAATTTTGTATCTTGGTCAAAAATAATATTAAAAACCCCTGAAGATGACCTCTCAGATGCAAGAAAGCACGTGAACTCAATTTATCTTATCACCAGTTTGCTGCCTTCTCAAAAGCAGAGTCAGAACGTGATAGGGAAATAGGGCAGAAATTACTATGATACTAGTCCATTTTTGAACTCCAGTGGTCCCTTTGCTATCAGTAATGGTACATCACTAGACAGGGGGACTGACATAGGGCAGAGTTAAGGCCTGCAGGTTTCAATTGTACCTCTGAGTTGTTATTTCCTGATTTTAGCTTTGATTTCTCTTGTGCCAAGAGCAGAGGATGCATGCGTTTTGTGAATGGAACAGATTAGAAGAGAACATGCCAGCCCACTATATCATTTACAATTAAAAAAAAAAAATCAATACACTCTAGAAAGTCTATATTTTGACTGTCTGTAAACCCAAATAATGTATGACTGCGGTATTAAAAGCCAAAAGGAATGTCAGATTTTATAATTCAATGGCAGGCAAACAAAGCCTGCTTCAGAATGTATGTGGCATTATAGCAGAAACAGCAGTTATGTCACAGAATCACCCTAAGAATGCTACCTAAGACCATGGGATTTGTCAAGGAATTCAGCTTCTGGTTTCCATGAGGTACAACACAATAACAAACTTGAATATATCAATACACCTTATCTATAGAAAGAATCTTTTTACGGGTAGTCTCTACCTTCAAAAAGATTTAATCATTTTATGACGGTCCAGGAAATGTGTGTGGTTTGAAAGCTGGATGCATTCTGCTGAATCCCTGAATATTCTTGAGTGTATGTATGTGAGAGTCACTGTCTGATATCAGGATGGCATCTTACCTCTCAGGAGAAAGACACTGGAGAGTCTTTAAAACCCAGATTGAGCCCATTGACATCAAAAGCATATACTGCTACCAGGTTGGCAGCGTCCTACATGGAACAATTTGTTTGTTTGCATCTATAGGCAATATGGTCTGGGGCATGGAAAACAGAGGTAGATAACAGTCTTAAACCCAAATTTCCTCCTCCTTCTCTTCACTCCCCTCCAAAAATTAAGAAAGAAAAGGTGTGAAGAGTAATTTAGAGATGAGGAATTTAAAGTTCTCTCCAAAAAGGCAAGAAAAGCATATGCAAGAGGGTTATGATTGTATAGCAGAGAGGCAAGGTTAAATTAAGGACTTTGCTAGATGTGGAGAAAGGGAGGGAGACTACAATTTCGAAGGAAAGTCTATCTAGAAAAATACTATCCCAAACTGCTTAGATGCCTATGAATTATAAAGCTAAGGTGGGAAAACAATGAGGTTTAGGTATTTAAAATTTATCTGATTGTGTAGACTGTATTAGTTTAAATAGAGAACTTGTGGCTTTGTGTCTGTTTGCTTTCTTTATTAGCCTGTTCTTGAAGAAGGAAATGGTAAACCCACAGGTTTGAACTTTGGGAAAGGACAAACTAAAGCTATCATAGAAGCGGCAGTGGGTGGTGTTGGTTGAGGAAATTGTGTAGTCTCATTGCTGGCAGAGGATTTCCTTGCTTTCAGGAAATCTTCCATGGAAATCATGTCAACCAAGGGAAGATAAGAAGAGATGGACTTCTACTACAGTAAAGTGTAACAACCTGATAAATGTTCAGCTGGAGAGTTCTACTAGAACTGTGATATGTGTTTAATTTTATTCACAGTGAGTGCTTCCTGGAAAGAAAAACCAAGACAGTGCATATGTCTTTGTGAGACAGAATCCTGAATTTAAAGTATAACTGAGCTAGAAACTTGACAGCATCGCTGCCTGTCAGATGACAGTAAAATACTCATGTCTGTCAACATCTTCTTGATTTACAGCTTCAAATACGTTCACTTTTCTAGACAGAGGCTAATAGTGGCAATGGGATGCTCTGTTGGTAGAAATAAATTGATAGATAAATCTGATCATAAAAATGGCCCATCAGAATGATGCAGATCATGATAATCAGTTCTGTATGAGAGTGCTCTTAGTTTAACAACATCTGTCTGTACATGTGCTTAATAATTTTCATTTCTTGAGAAAAATGTGTGAAAAAAAGCTTGGAAAAATAGCTGGTGTACAGATGCAGCTTTAGAGAGCAGTGAAGGACAAGTGAGTTTCACAGTTTAGGTTATTGCTAGAGGGTGGAAATTTAGTTCATGTAAGCCAATGAGGCTTTTGTCAATGTGGTGTTCCAACTAGCTGTTCACAGGTGGCCTGCTATTGTAACTGCACTCAAAATAGTATTGGCTTTTTTTAAAGCTGCAATGATAATTGAAAGTTTGGCACTCAAATACTTCAGCTCATTCAACTTTCAGCTTGCTTGGTGGAGTTAGTCAAAGGAAGCACAATACATTGATCCTCTGGCAATTGCACAGGAGCAGCTTTTGTGGCTAAGAGTAAGCTTTAAAAAGGAAAGCTATACATAGCATAAGCATGTATCATTTGGAATATCACTTTCCTTACTGTGTAGGACAGTTGCAGCTGAGATTAGCTGGAGTGCCTGTTCTAGCAGAATAGCACTAGAAATATTTCTTAGCAAGGGCCCCTGGCACTGCTGAACTAATACAACACAGACTGTTGACTCTAAGAATCTTTCTTGGTATGTTGTCTTGTTGAGGATAGGTAAGAGGAATCTCATCAAGTTGCTTCTGTGAAGCTGAGATACACAATTTGTCTTGGTTAAAAACCTGTTTGTGTCATACAGTGTGGGGAATGTAATAGTTTGTGTCTTTTTTCAACTACTTATATTGTTCTAGAATATTGTTTTTGTATTTCATTGGATGAACTTTAACTGCATTTAGGTAGAAATACATTTAAAAGGAAGGATTTAACTTAGAATAGGATTTTCCTCAATTAAAATCAAGAAGAATATTTGGTTTTATATCTTTGGGAACAAAACTGGGCCACAGAGATACCATTTTTTCCCCCAGAAAATGTAAGACACTACTTTTGGGCAATTGTAGCCTAGCTATTCATTGTAGAAAGACTTCTCTAAAATAACTTAAAACATTTTTTAGAAAGATAAATAGACTTCCAAATTTGACTGCCAGCACAGCTGAACCTTGTCTTAATAATTTCTTTCAGTTTATAGGTAGATAGATAATGTTACCAAATTTGATTGTGTTACTTTTGTGAACTGACTTTGAATTAGTGCAAATGACCACATAATAATCAGGGCAGTGAGAATTCATGCTGTTGAAAAATGGGTTAGCTAGTGCTACAAATCTGCTTCCCAGGAAAATGGCCAAGTGGAACCTTTAGAAGGTCTCATTTTTTCTTGCCTTCAGTCGGGAGATGGAGTAAACTTAGAGTGTGAATCAGACAACTTGTAGGTTAATGAAAACTGTGAACAAATCAGTACCTAGGAACCAAAGTTAGTGGATGAAAGCTGAAAGACCATTTGAAATTAGATCATTCTGGCTTCACTCTGAGCTTTGTCTTTTGAGTATAGTTCACAGAGACAAACAAATATGTTTTTCCCCAGACTTTGCTACCAGTTATTTACCTGTACAGGATGAGAGGGCCACACAGATTTTGGTCAAGAATGATTCAAATAAGTTTGAATTAGGAAATGTTTGGCTGATTGTACTGAGTGAGGCAAAAGCATAACTTGAGACTTCAAAAAAAAGTGGGAAACCTGGTGTGACTTCTGCTAAAGGGTGTTAGGTTCTTCTGTCCTGTCCATATATGTAGTTCAGGTCTAACACAGTTGAAATCACTGATCTTATGGTAGCCTAAAAGTTAAGGAAAAAGCAGGAAATGACAATAAAGCTGGAAATAAAACAAGACTGTTTTATAAAGATTGAGCTTGTCTTCTATAACCAATATGAAGTACTCTCTAAGCATGGGATTTTGTTAAAATGGAGAAAATTTCATGCTTTGTTGAACAATGCTTTAGCTTCATTGTAGCAACTTTATACTTACCCACCAATTTTGTGCTACTTGGTTAAATTTCTGCTCTCAGAGATCTACCAAAAAGATCTAAAGGCAGAATGCAGGTTGAACTAGGTCTTTTCTGTACTCTACATAGAAAAAGAAATAAAAATCTAAATATCATAATCAGTCCGTTTCTATGAATAGTCTTACCAACAGCTTCTCTCAGCTACTTAGATTGCTCTCTAAAAAAAAAAAAAAAATTTAGATGTGTTTTTTGAGTCTTCTAGAGATTTTGTATCGCTTAATTTATCACTCTAGTAGTCCAAAGGAATGGAAATTGAATTTGAGAATTCAGCCTCAGGCTCTTCCGGATGTATCAGCTTTTTCCTATTCGCTCATTCCAGCACCCATGAGTCAGGGCACCAAATGTTCCCAGTGAGGCTGCTTCCACTGCCTAGCTGAAGTTGCAAGCAGTTAGTCACAGATGAAAGAAGCATGGATGAGTACCTTTGTAGCATCAGAAAAAATACCATGGAGATATCTCTTTCAGCTGAATTAACACCTGGCTGAGATATTTACAGGCATAAGCAGCCTTATTGTATGTGAAAATGGGAAGGAACTTCCTCATCATGAGGCGTTGGGGGTAAGGGCAATGTCAAGACGGCAAGGATGATCTGTATGTAGAAGATAGACTGAAGTAAATGAAGAGTGGAAAGAAATATGAAACTACTTGTATTCTTTAAAAGTATGTTAATTCCACTGTTAAATTATGAGCAGCAGTTAGATTTCTTTAAATGAAAGTATGATTCATGTAATTATTGTATTATGATTGTCTTTATTAAAGGCCTCAACTTGTAAAGGTTTCTGACAAATAAAAGGGAAGCTAAACATGAAAAAATAATTTTGAAGGGAGCTGTTTCATTCAATATTTAAATCAATTCAGTCATTGTTTGGCATTCACTCAAAAGTATGTCTGAATGGAAGATTATGCATTCTGACTTCTTCAGTTTCATTGAAACTTTTTATGAACATAACCTGTAATACAGAGTCCATCAAGACCCAAGATACAAAGACCATAGACAGCAAAAACCCCACAATCCAGCCTATTCAAATTGTTAAGATAATTAGACTATTCTTGAAGTGATTTTATTTGTGTGCTTGATTGGTTTTTACTTCATTTTTTTTCCTGGAAACATCTTAAATATTTGGTTTTGTCAGCTTTAAAAAAATCCACGTGTTACATGTATCTTGTTATCTGGGCAAAGTAATTTAACATTTAAAACCATATGTAATAAATGTTTGTTAAATACATATGTGAATGATGTTAGAGCCAAAAAAAGAGAAATGAAGCAGAGAGGAAAGATTTTTTTAGATCAGTGAATAGTAGAGCTCATATTGTTGAGTATGCGCTACTTTTGCACAGGTGGTCCATGTTACTACTACTTTGGCAGAAAATTAGGAAGTGGAGAAATGTTGTTTGGGAAGGTTAATTGGCAGTGTAACATAACTAGTTTCAAACTCAGCTGCATCTCCTGAGAAATGTCAGTATTTCATGTTTCTGAATTTATTACTGGCAGTGTTCAGGACATAACTGTAGTTTTCTCTCTGTTTGTCTTGAGTGGCTTTATTCAGGGTATTTAGGAAGGCTGAAGCCCCCTACTCAGCATAAATACTGCCTACTGCATCAGATGCTTTCTCTCATTGTGGGATGCAGTTGCACTTACAGAGTCTGTGCAAACTGCTTTACTCCCCCATGTATGATTCAGTTGAAGAATGTGACTACCCTATTCCACATTTTATATTGGAAGAAAATATCACAGGGTCAGATTCTGCATTGTAACCTATAGTGATAAATGTTACTTGGTGAAGACATAGAAAGTAGAGGCAATACTGGCAGCATTCATCCCTAGTTGCAAAGACTCTATATAGCACATCAGGCAGCTGAAACTAAGGATATTGTAAGGATAAGTATGTTGATGTAGAAGAGTGTTAGCTAACCAGGTTGTGATTTACACCAGACACAGTGCAGAATTCTAGTGTGTTAAAGTCAGATGAGAGGAAAGTTTGACTGAGGTATGGCTGAAATTCTTTCTCTTTGGCCTGTTGGGGTTGTCCATGTCTGTGGAAAAGGAATTCTGAACCCAAAGATCATGCCCCGAGTTTTATGGTATATAACCCTTTTTCTTCAGCAGTGAGACTGCTCTTCATTCAGGAAGCTGAGGTTCTAGGTTTACTTCACCCTGAGTGATCTCCTGTGACTTAAATTACCAAGGAGAGGATTTCTGCATATGAGTATTTCTTATCCCCTCTGCCAGTTTTATACTACAATGCGAGCAGAAATACAATATTTCTGGACTCACATGGTAGTGAACAGAGAGATGATTTATCCTCAAGTCTGAACCCTGAAGGCCTCATTTTTCAGTTTTGATTTGGATTTCCTTCTTGGACCCTCTCCTTTTGGTCTTACGTGGTTTCATTTTTTGACTATACTGTCTTCTGTAGCATACTACTTAGCACTATTGTGGAAAAAAAATGGCCATAAATTCAATCACCTCAAAATTCCATGAGGATAGACACCAATCTCCATTTTCTCAGCAAATCTGTCACCAAAAGACTATACTGTAATAAATGGGTAGTAGGACTAGTAGGACCATGGTACCATTCAGCCAAGATATATGCAATCTTACTGATTTATTTTGAGATCAGCTAAACTAGCAAAACAAGCTGTTTAGTGTACTTGAGTGGATATCTGCTTTCGGGGAGATGGGAACTTTACATAATCATAAAATCGACTGGGTTGGAAAAGACCTTTAAGATCATCAAGACCAAAAATTACCCCAGGACTGCCAAGACCACCACTAAGCCATGTCACTGAGGGTCTCTATATAGCACAACTTCAGTCAAGTGAAGAAGTTTTCAAAAAAACCTGCAGGTTTTGACTCTCTTGAAAACCAAAGTAGGCATTTTGAATTAGTTTTCAGAATACAAACTTCTGAGTTGCATGGAACTTGTAGCTTGGATTAGCCTTTCCACTGACAGGTGTGTTGGGAGTGGTTGAAGACAATGGTTGTATAGATGACTATAAAGTTCTGTCAGAGAGTAACGTAACTTGAACCCCATTTAAACCATGCAATTCTATAAAAGGCAGAGCTGACTGATTGTGACTGCTACTTAGTTGACATTAATAATCAAATAGCCATTTTCTTATAATCTATATAAGGATTATTTTTGTCATTTGTACAGTTGATGGTCTTATTCAATTCTGCAGTTATAATTAATACTTTTCTTCCTTAATTTACTGTTAATAATAACTTTAGTAGTACCTTTCTAGATTTTTATTTGAATTGACATTTTGTGATAGTAAATAGGTCAAATCCTTTTCAGCAAGTAATAGCATTAAAGACTATCAGGATTTCAATGGATGTAAAATCCGGCTGACTAAAAGTACTAACCAAATGTCTGAATCTTGGTATTTACGTAAATTAGATAGATTAGAGAGAGATGACTTGTCAGATATCTAAGATAAATTTATATGTTCACCGGATGAAAAGTTAAGAGCAAAGGCAATCTTGATTTACAGCTTATATTTATCAGACTTCAGGACATGTGAGAGTAAAAACAAATCTATACATGTTCCCTCTAAGCATTTTATTGGGAGACCAAAAATTAGCATGAGAACCAGTATTTTTTTAGTTTTTGTTATGGACAATGAGAAAACTCACCAAGATCCTGTGGCCAGTATAAACATTTCTTATGTTAATGCATAATCTGAACTTTTAAGTCAGTGAGGCAAAATAGGAACAGTAAGGTGGATTTATCTGATCTATGATAGTTGTTTAAATTTCATTCACCCATATTAAGCTGCACTTCTTATGACTACAGAAAACCACAAAGATCATTTGTTTTGTCAGACAGCGCAGATAACCTGTGAAGGTAAAGAGAGGTGTTGCCAGTGAAAAAAACATTCGACTATTTTTAAGTCACCTTTTATATTTCCTTAAAAAAAAACCCAAACAAACCAACCAATCAACAACCAAAAATCACAGAAAAATCCAGAAACAAAACAAAACAAAATAAAACAAAACAAAACAAAACAAACCACCCAACTACATTTCTAAAATGCATTTTGAGTATTTTTTTTTTTCCTGGGAATAGTAAACAAAATTAAAGTGTTTTTAAAATCTAAGCTGATACCTGAAAGTAGCCAACCCCGTAAGTGCTCACTAAAATAGTGTTCATTATGTCAGTAATTAATTTTTTTTCCCAAAAGAGCGTGAAAATTATTGGTGTAATCTGCTTCATTGGAAATTCATGAAGATGTTGGTCCTCCTGTTAGAACAGAAGTAGAGAGAGAATAATATAATAGAATTTCAGAGACTGATTTCCATCAATTGTGTTTATGTGTAATGTGTAACATAAATGTAAGTTAAAGCTGGTGGCACCACATTTTGAACTACAGTTTCCCCAGCCTTTTGTATAGAAGTAGTTGGTTATTAATCAGGACGTAAAAGAAAAAGTGTATAAACTAGCAGGGTACAACTTAACTTGCTCAAAGCCTATTTAGGTTTGGATGTTGTTAAGTAGTCCTATACTAAAAAAATTGGCCGTCAATGTTAGAACTGTGGATAGGGCTGTGGTAATTGCTTTTGGTGGGCTGAACTCAGCTGAGAACACTCCCTATCACTGGGACTCACATCTGTTGTGATTAGAACCCTGATCTCCGCCTGATGTCTGGGATCAGCGTTCTACAAATACCCCCTTAACCATCTAGACTTAACAGCTTTTGTTACCTGCAAGTTCATTTTCACTGGAGAGCTGTGATGACTCAGGTATGCTTTTAATGACAATCCATTATTTACTATTTCATCCACCTGCTGCAAAAATATGGAGCAGATAGGATGAAATTTAACTAGAGACCAAGTTTTAAATTCCTCTAATTTCTTTATGATTTGCTGTCTGCTTCATGAAGTCTATGTGTGTGATTATGTCTGCTATGTATTTTAGTTAAGGTCTACACCAGCACAAAGCCAAACAAAAGCTCCTCTCACTCTATAGAATATATTAATTTTGAACTAGAAAAATACTGAAAAACCACAGCTCCTCAGCATTGAAATGTAAGGAAGGCCATAGTGGGCTGGGCAAAACCATATACTGCACATGAAATGGTTACTGACCTGAGAAACAGATACCTTTCCACTTCAGAGGAGCTGATGAAGTTTTGGAGGCAACTCCCATTTTCAACCCTAATTCATTCTTAACCACCACGAGTCATCTGTTTAAAATGTCCTGTCAGGTATTTCGCAGCTGCAGGGCAATGCTAGCTTTTGGGAACACATGGGACTAACCAGAATGCTTTTTGAATTCTCAGGTTTAAGCAGGGTTGAGTTCATATAATGGTCCAATTTGCTACATTTGTTTGAAGAGTTTTCATCTATTTAGAAGAATATTAATGAAGAAATAAGAAAAGGGCTTTAATGGAAAATAGGTACAGTAAAACCTGTCAAGTAAAATTAATGCAGTAGGGTTTTCTGTATTATATTACCTTTATTTAATATTCTTATATAACTACAAAAGTAAGTCCCTTGAAAATTGTATTCCCACTGACAGCTTCCCTGCTATATTATGGTGGTGTCCACTATAGTTAACGATCTATCACAGATTCCATTATAAGTTCTGATTTTTCAAGCCTTTATTGTTGCAACAAAATTGTTAGAAAGGGATTTCACCCTGTGAGAGTCTGGAAAATGAATTTTAGTTTAAATTGGTTTAGCCATTTTTTAAATTAGAGCCAAAGAGGTTTTTTTTTCTTTGATATGTTATCCATCTTTAATAGGCAGATTTCTTTCCTATTGTAAGCTGACATTGTTCCTCTGAAGCTGGAAAAAAGAGCCAGAAGTTTGGCTTCTGTCTAGAATACCTGTTCCAATAACCGGGCAAGGAGCTATTTCACTGCTTTCAATGCACTGCAGATCTGGGTCTGCAAGATATACACCTATGCAATTTTTTGACAGGTAACACAGCAGTGGGAGAAATTTATAATGTGCACAGGAGATAGATAGGGGATGAAAAAGGATATAGGTGCTCCTACGGCATAGCGAAGTCCATGACCAGTTCCTGATTATTGATTTACTGGCTTGCTGTGATACTTGCATTAATCTTTGCTCTTTAATGTACATCAGTGCCTAAATGCTACTAAAGCTTCTTTCCTACTTTTTTCAAATCTAAGTAACTGTCATGCAAGAAACCAGCTCTTTTCCTTCCTGCGCAGACAAAATAATTCAATAAAAAGACCAGATGCTGTGCTGAATCCCTGATGCATGTGCCACTGAAGACAAAAGTAGATAAAGAGCTGTATCTTGGGTGTCCTGTTGCAATATCAGACTCTGATTTACTTGACTGTGACTGCAAATGCTGCTGTAGCGAAATTACTGCACATCATTTGATAAAAAGCCACCCATTATAAGATTTTATCTTTTATAAATAATAAGAAACTGGAAGTGTGACAATATAACACCCCCCCACAATGTTATCTGCTCTCAGGACAGAGCAACAGCAGCATCTGACCATGTTGTAGCAAGACAATCTCAAATGAGGACACCAGAATAAGCATGAGCTGCTGCTTCTGACATATTGTTGCATAAATCCATAGTTTAGGAACAGCTATTACTACAATGAATATCTGTCCCACATGAATTATTTCTACTCCTCAAAACAATTTCTTTTTTCTGCAGATTTTACAATGTACAGGACTTGACCTGTAGTTTTAAAGTACATCAAATAGGCAGATTCAATGTTCATATTCAGAGACTAAAATAGTGTTAAGTAAATTGTTCACCAATGCAAAAAGTCTGTAGCATTCATAGCTTGCTCATTTGTCTGTTTTCTGCTAGAGGAGTTTGTTGATGATCCATTTTCCTTCAAGTCTACCTTCTAATTGTATGACAATGTTATAAATAGGATTTTACAGAATGCAGTGACCAGTAACAACTTGTTCCTGCGAGTTATACTGCCTCTCAGCCTGTTGAGATATAGTGGACTTCTGAAGGGTAGAGGGAAGATGTTAGTTCAGCCTGTTTTATTTACATCTTTAAACATGTGAAACTTCCTTGGGTCCTTATCTGTTCCTTTTTAACATAAATATCTAGTCTTTGTGTCTTATGAAAATTTTTGGAAGAGACCTGTAGTGAAATGATATTACAGAAAGGGCCTTTGTCAAAGGATATTGAGTGAAATATAAACAAACAAACAAAAACAAAAAAAAACAAACCAAATGAGAGAAACCCAAACCCAAAAAACCCATCAAAAAAAAAAAAAAAAAAACCAACCCAAAAAAACCCAACAACAACATTCTTTCATTTCCAATTGACATGATTGATCTTTATGACACATTATAATCTACAGTATTGTTTGTGGTCTAACGCTACTGAAATTTTATTTTGAAAGGTAACTTTTTTTTGTGGCAGATATCTGGTTACTGATTGTTGCCATAAAACAAAGTTACCCAAAACATTTTCTGACTGTATCCTTCTGGAGCAGTCTATCACGTTACAGTTAGGGTTTTGTCTGTCTTTCCCCTCCTTTTGGTACAACAGTCTGAGGAAAGCAATTACCTGGCTGTGAAACATATTTCTTGAACAGCAGGATCTGGCTCAGTGGCTTGTTCTTTATATCTACAGAACTATTCTGGCAACGATTGCAAGATGGAGAAGTAGGTGACCCTTTAGCATCTGCCTTTACTGTTTAAGCTGTTGATAGCTTTTGCTTAAAGGTTTTCTTTTTGCTTGTTTGTTTTTTTTTTTTTTTTTTTTTTTTTTTTTTTTGGGGGGGGAGAGGATATAGTACTTTGTTTATGATTTACATTGATTTTTCCTCTCCCATGTCCATGTAGTGTTAAATCACAAAGTGCCTAGATATTCATAAAATGTGTGTGTATATGTGCTTGCAAAAGGGAGAAACAATGTGACTTCCAAAAGGAACAATAGATATTAAAATGTCTTTTAATAAGGGTGTACCTTTAAGATCAGACATAAATCTTGAGGGCTAGATTTGTTGACAAGAAAATAAGTAATTAATTACTTTCTTCAGCAGAATCCAAATAACCCTTTCTTCTGCAGATGGGTTGATTAGCAGGGATTCCACTTTTGGTAAGTTCAGAAAGTGAAAAGCTTGGGTTTTCTTTTTTTTTCTGGATTAAAAATACACAAGCCTTCTTTTCAACAAAAATTTTTGTCTGTGACAGCAAAATGCTGTTTCCTGTTTTAAGGTGTAGAGATTGGTAAAGAATTAATTCTCTGTGAAGTTCAGGTGAAGGGTACATGTTCTCCCTGTTTAAAAGAGCATATTTAAGACCCAGCAGGTCGTTGCACCCAAAGTATCTGGGATTTTGTTACCTGCATAGAGGTATGGATAAAGATCCACCAAGGATAACTAAACATTCTGATGTTTTTGTTTGTGAAATAATTTTACTTCCTGATCAGTTCCATCATGGATGTCAAAAATCTCAAAATATAGTTGGTTGCGACTCAAACACACCAATGGATAAGGAAAGTAAAAAAAGCTGTCTGTGTGATTAATAAGTGAATATTTTCAGGAGGTGTAGTAAGGCAACCTTTTTATATTGTCTCATTTGCTTTCATGGTATGTGGAAAAAATAGTTTGTAAATTAAATACTTTGTTCAATACTTTTTGCATTTATCTCATTTTCTAATAGAGTAATCCAAAGGACATGTACCAGAAGCTGCAAATCATAGAATAGTTAGGGTTGGAAAGGACCTTAAGATCATCTAGTTCCAACCTCCCTGCCATGGGCAGGGATGTCTCCCACTAAACCATGCCACCCAAGGCTCTGTCCAACCTGGCCTTGAACGCCACCAGGGATGGAGCATTCACAGCTTCCCTGGGCAACCCATTCCAGTGTCTCACCACCCTTACAGTAAAGAATTTCTTCCTCATATCCAATCTAAACTTCCCCTGTTTAAGTTTGAACCCGTTACCCCTTGTCCTGTCGCTACAATCCCTAATGAAGAGTCCCTCCATATTGCATTCCAGTAGTTGACAAGATGATAAAGTATCCAAGCAGTGGTAAATAAAATAATGTATATAATTTATCACAAGAGCTATCCAGTACTGTAAGTCAAAGATTTGTGTGCTCTTAAGATACTAATACTGATATTTATAGTGATTTTGATGCATCATGCTAGTTGAAAGCTGTCCAGCTAAGAAAATCGGATATTAAATAAGAATTAGAAAGAGTACTGTGATTGGAACTTGAAATCGAACCAGCTACTTAGTATCCCAGCAAAAGAAAGAGCAAAGTCATCTAAAAAGCAACATAATTTTATTAATCATGACACAGTACACTGAAAAGAAACCAGACTCTATCCTGTATAGAAAGAGAACTTAAAGCTTGGTATTTGATTATCTAGATACCATCAATAGCAGCCTAAGTTCTGAAATACCTTTGGAAAAAAATCTAAATCTAGAATATTTAGTATGTGATAGGTATGCTGTGTGATATGCTATGACACACATAATCACAAACTAGGTTATACCTATGGGTCCAGAGAGATCTTCCCAGTTAAGATCAGTAAGACATACCCCAGTGTTATTTTATTTGGAAGTACAGTATACACCACCATGGTCCTCCCCATTCCTCACCTGAGTTTCAAGAGGAAAAAAGCCTGGGAGGTGGGTGGAAAATGAGTTGTCTTGCAGGTGATCTAATCTGGATGTAGCCATAGGTGCCGAGGGAATGCTTCCCTGAATATGAAATGAACTAGTGGAGGGAATTAATTCTGCCTGGAAACCTCACCTCCCATATAACCTCAACCATTTTAATCAGTTGTGTCTTTTTCATTTGTGAGATGTTTGGTTTGGAGCACAAAGCCTCTTTATTATTCATGGTTAGCACCTCCTGTAGTAGAGCTGTTTAGTCACCTGCTTTGCTTCCAGTTCCCAGTATGACTGCACTTGTCCATTCTTCCTGCTTTGTCTAGGGTAAAAAGCTCGTGCCTCCAGCCTGATTATTGTGTTTTGTTTGTTTTTTCTTTTTTTTTTTTTTTTTTTTTCTTTTTTTAAGAAAGATGGTGCACGTACACCCTGAAGAAGAAGACACCTTAATTCGTCGTTGGTGCCCCCTGCTGCTTGAACCACCCCCTTATCTCTGATCTCTTTGACATTGAGGGAGCAGTTTAGCTCTGCTAGGGAAGAAAGCAAGAAACTGCCTCTGCAGAGGAATATTTAATTAAAGACATCCAAGATTGTTAGAAGGACTCAGGTGCCTCTGAAGTTTGAAAAATCAAAAGTTTAGACATAGCTTCTCCTCTTTTCTCTTGTTGGGAGTCTGATTTTTAACAGCACTTTGGCTGGGTGTGCTTTGCATGTGAAAGAAATATTCCCATTTAGTTTATTTACATGCGGTTTCTGTCTGCTTTGGCCGTATTTTTAGCTGACTGTAGTCAAACCACAAAAGCATCTGTCTTTACTGCAGTGTTGAGATTCCTCCCATTTCATTTACTTTACCCATTCTAAAAGTGGCATTAAAATAATCTGCTTTTTCCTTTTCTTACCTTCCTTTAGTTGCGTTTGGATTTTGCCAAATAGATTGTCTCCCACATGCAACTGTTCACATTCATATGTGTGTTCCTGTTCATATGCTGGATACCTCTTTTTTTTTTGCTTAACCTAGTAAAATATCTCAAGTAAGAAGCAGAGAATTCTCTAACAGTCACTGTTTAAACCTGCTTTATCTTTGTTCACATTCACAGTATTTTCCCTTGAAAATTCTCTTCCAACTCCTTTTGTGTGGCATTCGCTGTCATATAAAACCCAATATTAGTTTGGTTTGCTTGCCTGGTTTCCTTAGAAACCTTTCCGAGTGATTTCCTGTTAAGAGAATTATCATCCCACATTTAGGAAGGTACAGTTACAACTGAATAATGTTTTGACAGAATTATCAAAATTAAATTGCACACCTTACTTTAGCACCACATTTGAATTAGCCTAATTTATACCTTCAAATCCTAAATGCCTTCTTTTCAATTTTGAGCCACAGATCAATGTCCATCAAGTTTAGGAAGTCATCACATGAAGAAAGGTCATGGCTAATCTAGGCGCTGAAACATTATATGAAGTAATTACATTTTGTAAATCTGATTGCTTTAGAGTCTTTTTAAGTGACAAACCGGACATTTGCATTAGACTCCGGAAATGTTATTGCATCATCTGGGAATTTTGCTACCAGCCTTTTTACTTAAGTAGCATGCAACATACCTTAAGTTATGCTGTCTCAGAATTTGATCTCCACTACAGTGTCACAGGGTCAGGAATTACTTGGGAATGTTAAGGCTTTGATTCTGATTTGGAATTGATGGGCTCATTTGCACTGACTGATAGTTAGAGACTTCAGGTACCATGTGGCTTTGCAAGCCATTTGTTTTATTCTGCTTGCTTGGGAACATCTAGAACAGGTTTATACCTGTTGCTTTGTTACTGCTTTTGCACCCCTGTGTAGAGAAATGCCACTGTTTTACTGACACCATGCTGTTACAGAACTGACTATAGCTGTTCTTTAGTTTGCTTGCTAAAATGTAAACAAAGTTGTTTTTTTTTGTTTATTTTTTTAAAGCTTTAGATACACAATTACTACTATAGAATGATACATGATATAGATTAAGTTTAATAATATTGTATTGTCTATATTACGTAATGATATACTGTATGATAAACTCAATGCATAATGATATATGATAAATTGAATACTCTTTGTTGCAATTGCCCGCAGCCATTAACTCTTCATCATAGAATGGGTTGGGTTGAAAGGAACCTTAGAGCTTACCTAGTTCCAGCCCCTCTGCCATGCACAGGGACACCTTCCACTAGACCAGGTTGCTCAAAGCCCCATCCAACCTGGCCTTGAACGCTGCCAGATTGGGGCATCTGTAGCTTCTTTGGGCAACCTGTTTCAGTGCCTCAGCACAGTAAAAAATTTCTTCCTAATGACTGATGTGAATTTATCATCTTTCCATTTGAAAAATAAGTAATCCAATAACTTGTGAACCTTTCAAGATTAACAATGATCTCTAAGGCACTACTTTCCACAAGACTATAGAGTAGATGTTTTTTATCCAGGTATTATTAAATGTGTATAATGAAAAATAATATTGTTTTTTGTGCTGCAAGTGAAATGAGCTGAGCGTTTTTGGTTTCAGATAAAATCTGAAACTATTTGTCATACTAATATATACTTATTCCTTTTTTTTTTCTTTTCCATATTTTATTTCTAAGGAAAACATGCTAATGATGCGCTTTCCTGTATATTTAAGCACTGGGTAGGCCGATGCTTGCTTTGATAGTGTGTACCCCTGGTGGTCAAACTATTGGAGATTAAATTATTCATTTCTCTCTTGTTCCTAACATAGGCCATTATTCCTTACCTGTGATGTCAACTGCTTTTTTCTTTTACTTGTGAAATTGTTGCTGTGAAATTTTGTGAGTGTCCTAGGTTTCCTAGCTCTGTTTAATTTAGGATTAATTGCTGAATATTATGCACATGAATGCAAAACATACATATGCCTTTGTAGAAAGCTATGTATTGGAACAATCTCACCCCTCTAAGTTCAGCAGTGCATCATGAGTTCTTTGAGAGTTGTGAGCGAGTTGAATGGCATTTCTGTAGTAAGAAAAATGGATTTTGTATTTATTAAAATGGAAAGCTTGTGCTGAAGATAAGTTGTGTATGTGTATGCATGCTGTGATATAGTAAAAATATATGCAGGTAAAATGGAAGTTACATTCTTCACAGTCAGTAGTAGGCTGATGTAGTGAGTTGATACGATTTATTAGTTCTGGGCTTTTATATGATGCAGTATAAAGCCCCCAAGTTAAAGGTAGCACTGCTGGGCATAAAGTTTGCATGTTGCAGTTTTTATTAGTCACTGATCACTTTGTTGCTGTGAAGTTATAAAAACTAGTTAGCATCTTAGAAATATGTATGTGAATGCTGGAAAAAATCTTATTATTACATTTGTAATTTGCTGGCTGGCAAATTGTTTTGAATTTGTGAGCAAAAGGCAAATCATATGGTCAGAAATAGCTGAATACTGTCCCTTAGAATTGATATTTCAAATAGTCACAGAATTTAAACAGATTGTTTTTAAAGCCATTGTAAGAGAAGTGCTTCTGATTTTTTTTTTTTTTTTTTCACATAAAATTAGAGGGATCCTATGCAAATTATATCTGCCTTTTGGGTGAGATTAATATCCAGGCCACCAGCAGCTCTATCTCCATAAAGATAGCTGATCTGATGTCAGATGGCATTATTGAACCCAAACTGGGAAATTTGGAGAGTTTGTAATCCACTGGGAGGCACTCTTTTGGTGGATGATTCAGGTTGAAGAGGTATCATGCGTAACACCGTGAGACCTCACTTGGAGTATTGTGAGCAGTTCTGGTGTCCTCAACATAAAAAGGACATGGAACTGTTGGAACAAGTGCAGAGGAGGGCCATGAGGATGATCAGGGGACTGGAGCACCTTCCCTATGAAGACAGGCTGAGAAAGTTGGGGCTGTTCAGCCTGGAGAAGAGAAGGCTGTGTGGAGACCTCATAGCAGCCTTCCAGTATCTGAAGGGGGCTGATAGGGATGCTGGGGAGGGAGTCTTCGTTATGGACTGTAGTGATAGACAAGGGGTAATGAGTTCAAACTTAAACAGGGGAAGTTTAGATTGGATATGAGGAAGAAATTCTTTATTGTAAGGGTGGTGAGACACTGGAATGGGTTTCTCAGGGAAGTTGTGAATGTTCCATCCCTGGTGGTGTTCAAGGCCAGGTTGGACAGAGCCTTGGATGGCATGGTTTAGTGGGAGGTGTCCCTGCCCATGGCAGGGGTTTGGAGCTAGATGACCTTAAGGTCCTTTCCAACCCTAACTATTCTAGGATTCTATGATGCATCCCTCTAGTAGTATGCATATTGGGAAATGCATTTGCACTTTTCCCCGTGATATCTAATACGTAATATTCTTTAAACCCACAAACATAAAAAGACATGTTGCAAGGTTTATGGAATATTTTATACAGCACATTCTTAAAACCCCGAAATTTCTGCTACGATGTTTTTTCCTTTCACCAACTGGAAAGCTCAGACACATTCTTTTAAGAAGTCCTGTTTTAAAGGCAGAGATATAGCTCCAATAAAATGTTAAATCTTTAAAATTGTATTTTCATGCCATTTGCAACATGAAATAGGAAATGCATTATTTCAATTTGTGCATATAAAGCTTTTATTGATTTTTTTTCCACACACTGTCTAAAAATTTTATCTGTAGATCAGCCGTTTGCTATGAGCGAGGTGTAGATTGCCGAGTCCTTAGCATAACGTATTTGCTGTGTGTTTTACTGCAAATAATAGTGTAGTGCTTTTTCACCATAAAGTAGGGAAATGCAATGTCATTAATTAGTCGTGTTGTGTTACGTTTTGCTGTGCTGCTCTGAACTGTGTGCTGGTATGAACTGTAAAAGCCAAAACCTTTCTAACTAATTATTAGTACATCTTATGTACAACGCTCATCCTGAAAGAAGATTCCATTGTCATAATAATATTCACAT
This sequence comes from Amazona ochrocephala, assembly GCA_039720435.1. Lineage (NCBI taxonomy): Eukaryota > Metazoa > Chordata > Aves > Psittaciformes > Psittacidae > Amazona > Amazona ochrocephala. Next base: position 61,455,047 of record CM077877.1, on the reverse strand, counting down.
CACAATTGTAATAACTGCAGCTCCGGTAGTTCTCTTTCTGAGGATGTTTCATGCAATAAATGAGCCTTGACCATTGGTTCTTTTCCAGGAAAACATGCAGGAACTAACAATTCTCTAGAAACACTCTCTCTCAAGTGTTATTCTTTAAGCTAAGTGGGATGCAGTGCAAATTTGATGTAAGAGTTTGTGGTGAAGGCAGAGAAGAGGTTTGTTTATTACTGGAAGGAATTGGGAGATGTGCTAGAGAGAGAGCATTGGAGACTAAAAACCCCTTTTTATCCAAAGAAATAGTTATACAGGCTAAATATTGGCAGGACTATTTACCCATTGGTTATGTGGGAGTCTAACTCCCTTATGCAGAGTAATATGAATCAGAATGTATCATGCCTTGCAGTCTCTCTCAAACTTTTAATTTATAAATTCTAGAAGGATTAATCTGACGTGTGTATCTATAAATATTTGATTTTAATATTCTTCAGTCAAATTATAATATTATAAAATGTTTTAATTCATCCCCAGTGATTTTTTGTTGTCTTAAAATAACAGCAACAACAAAATCATAATTCAGATGATTCAAAATGTTTGAGTTTTCAAAGTGGTTTTGAACATTTTCTGAATTAACTGAAGTATTTGTAACTGGTTGTAGTAAAAATCAATATGTAAGTACAAAAACACACAACTAAGCAGGTTTTTGCAGGATGTTTTTTCAAGTTCCACTGCACGAATTTGAGAAAAGTTTCTTAGATTTGGTGAATGTAGAACAAAAAAATGCAGCGATACACTAGAGTGTATCTCTGCAGGAATAGTTTTCAGTGTTTCTGCCCCATGTCCTGATACACAGGGGTGCAAAGCTAAAAAATTGATGAGTGTGTCAGGTAGCTTTAATAGTGATAGGAATTGATGGCCAACAATAACCACCTCTATACTTGAATTTTAATTTAGGTCACATTAGCATACCCCAGGTTCCGAAATAAAATAGTTCCTGTAAACAAACTTGGAAAAATTGCCAAGTGCCATCTATTTAAAAAGTGTTTTCATTTGTTGTATTTGAACAGTGTAGTTGAAGTCCTGTTTTTTCTGGTATAGTGCTTGGAAGGGAGACCTAGATGTCAGGTTAGTTGACTTGGCTCATCTCCGAAGTATTCATCTGGCCTGGGAGCTGATGTCTTCCCAGAAAAACTGTCATGGTAAACCACGTTAGGCTGCTGCTGCATTGTTATCCATTGGCCAGATGCTACTTATATCATGTTATTAACAATTGTTGATTCAAAGATGCTTGCATTGTAGTACACAACCCTCTGATGTGCTTTAACCTATTCAGTCCTAGTTATATTTGGATTGTTTTTCCTAGCGTATAGAAATAATGCTTATAAAGATTAAAAGAAAAAGGCTAAGTTTTGTGAGCAAACAAAAATCAGTTGTTAGCTGAGTTGTCCCTTCATATTTTCTATGAAAATTATGTACACCTTCTGTTAGACCAGGTTGACCAGATGCTCAAAGCCTCGTCTAACCTGACCTTAAGCACTACAAGGGATGGGGAGTCACAACTTCTGCAGTCAACCTGTACAGTTTGTCAGTCTGTCAGATCACTTCCTATGTGACTTATCACAGCTAGGAAGTTTTTTGTGTATGTTGAGTACTTTTTGCAGTAGAAGGGGTATTTCAGGTGCATGTGAAATCACTGCTACTTATGAAGATGACTGCTCCTATCAAGGTGTATATAGAGACATCTGCAATTCAGAACGTGAACTGGGAGAAGAGCATGTTCATAATAATTACTGATTAATAATCTGAATTAAAAAACAACAAAATTTTTAAAGTGCTGTCAGTTTGTTTAAGATTAAATTTAAATTTGCTGCCATAGGAGGTGACATGAAATAGTAGTTCAAATACCCTTTTTGTTCACTCAGGATGCTTTAAGTCTTTACCAGCTGAGTGCCTGGAAGTATGAATAAACATTGGAGTGACAGGTTTCACGTTGCTGTGTCATAGGCTTGCACAGCAGGACTGAGTGGTTTCTGACACTATTGGCTGATCTGTTTTTCAACTAAAAATGAGTTTCAAATTTGGGGAAAAGAAGGTTCTTTTCCATCTTTGCTCTTCATAGAAGAAATTAATTTTTTACCTAATCCTTCCTGGAAATCATAAAGTTTCTAAAATGCAGAGCATTAAAGGAGTGTTATACTAGTGAAGAAAGAAATATCATTTAGGTGCTTAAACACATAAGGAGAATATATGTGTTTATATTTGTGAAAAATTACCAGAAATCACTATTCTGTGTAAATTCTCATCTCAAAGCTGTTCTTTCATAAGACCTAAACAGATATCAGTTGATGGAGAAAAGGCAGAAGGCACACAATAAATCTTTTTTTGTAATTCAATCACGTTGAGCCAAAGTAGTGTTCCCGTGGTGGCAGCTTGACGCATTAAATTCAAGGAGTAAATGTTGAGGCCTTGGAATAATTCCTTTGACTGTGGCCAACTTGGATTTAGAGCTTTTTATTTAGGTAGCTAGAGTTCAGCCTTGGTAAACAGCAAGGCTTGCTTGCTATCTTTTCCAGCGACCGGTCTGTGGGTTGTAAAAAAGCAGAAGTTAAAAAAAAAAAAAAGAAATTCAGTCTCAGTCAAAGGTTGCTTGGAAAGGCTCTAGAATGTTCAGAAGTCCTAGAATGATTTGGATTGAGATGTATAAAGATAATCTAACTAGTGAAATCTTCCACTAGACCAGGTTGCTTAAAGGCTCGTCCAACATGGCCTTGAACACTGCCAGGGATTGGGCATCCACAGCTTCTCCGAGCAAACTGTGCCAGTGCCTCACCACTCTTACAGTGAAGAATTTCCACTTATATCTACTTTTAATTTACCCTCTTTCAGTCTAAAGCCATTACCTCTTGTCCTGTCACTACATGCTCTTGTAAAATGTTCCTCTCCAGCTTTCAATGTTAAAGGAGCAATTGAAAGAAATAAACTAAAAAGACATTGAAATTATTTGTTAGATTCTAACAATAACCTCACAGTTGTTAATAAATAAGGAAACATTTAAAGTGAAACAAAGATTAAAGAAAATATTTTTTTATTTGCATACCATATTTACTTTTGGGAACTCAGAACTCTTCAGATACTGAATAAGACTGAGTAAACCCTGGGAATAGAGGCAGGTATTCTAATTATTTTTTTTTTTTTTTTTTTTTTTAGATAAAAATGTTAACACATTGATTGATGTAAGCTTTTCATCATGGATCATCTTGTAAGTCACCAACAGAATTTAACAGCTTGTTCTTTCATACTGTTTATACATAAGGACAGCTGTGGAATTCAAAATTAATACGCAAATAGTAAGAGAAGAGTGTGGTGTTCAGCGCAGCAAAATGCTTTGGTCACCAAGATGCTCTCAGTAACAGTGAAACAGTAAACTGCTGTGATGGTGTACAGGGGAAACTAAGAAGTTGTTGAGGGTGCAAAAGATACTTGTTTGTCAGATTCAAAGCTACACTTCCTGTCCTCTTGACAAGAGAAGAAATAAAAACTTGTCAGAATACAACCAATAAGTATGTAATTTCTAAAATAAATATTTTATGGAGAAAAAATCAAGGTAATGCTTCTTGAAATCACTGAAACTGGAAAACAAAGTAGTTGTCGTTTAACACAGAAGATATGGATTCAATTTCTTGTTTCAACTTAGAAGAATATCTTGATGCCAAGTACAGCATAGCCCAACTGAGTACCTACTGGGTACTTTCTGAGCTGACTGTGGATTTATATTTGTTATGTTCATGTTGTTATGTTTGTTGTGAAATTTACAGTTTATGTAAATGAACAGCTTATGGTGTGGGAAACTGAACCTGAGTCTTTTTTCTGAGGTGAGTAAATTTATCACTGTATGGAATCAGTTTCTTATGTAGCTTCTCAGCTTCTTTGGGAAATGTTTTTTTGTGGCAGCTACCACCTACTAAAGCCTTCACTGGCTTTTCTCTACTACTACTGCAGAAGAACGTAGCATAAGCTACAATTACACCTTCATTTTGGTAGCTGACATAATGTATTGCCTTCATCACTGTAGTAACTTGTGCCTCCTACTCATAATGTATTTATCCTCACAGTACTCCTGTGATGTTGAGCAGATGGTAAAGTGAGTCACTAGGTACAGAGCTTGACTCCTCAAGATCAGGCAAGAAGGCTGTGATGAAACCAGTCCTGGGTTTCCTTTTTCTTACTTCTAGATCTCTTAGCCTGGGAGCCATAAGAGTCTCCCTCCACAGGACAATGGATGTCAGATTCTCTGCCTTTCCCTATAACGTTGGGGAAAAAGGAAAAGAGGAGGTCCTCTGGGGGCCCTTGTCTTATGTAAACATTTGAAAATGATGATTGAGGCTTGGCACATAGGTAAGCAATATTAGAGATCTCAAATTATGTTGACTGTGAGACTGTCAATGCTAATCTTGAGCCAGATAAAAAGTGCGGCTCTCTTGCATTTCCTCTGACTCTAGCACATGCTGGCTCCTACTGAGTTCAGCCAGTGGATGATTAATTTCAGTCTATTGATTCTGCTGGCTACTGCTACAAGTGTCTCTTCTTGGATAAGCTGGCTGGGTTTATAAGGATGCAGGAGCTGCGAGTGATGTTCCTGCACAAGGAATTAACACTGTAGTCCTCTGCACGAGGTAACTGTCTGGCAGGAGTCCTGTGCGGCATGGAGTATATGAGTGAATGAGGCAGCCTCTTTTCTGGAAATCTTCTCATTCTCCTAGAGGGAGACTGTTGTTTCCTAGTCAACTCCTTTGGAAAGTATGTTGTCTCTGACATGCCACTAGCATCCCTTCTGTTGGGGGGTTAATGGTATCTCATCAGTTTTAAGGGATTTTGAGCTTTCACATTATTAAGCATATATTCCATTAGCCATCTAGTCTAGCAATTGCATGTTAATTTACGTAAAACCTAAATGCATCAGCATGGCATCAGAAGGATTCCCAGAAAGTGAAAAAATTGACCTTTGGTGTTTAGCTCTAACCTGACACAATGGAAGCAGAATACATTTTTTTTTTTTTTAAACATGCCATGTGCTACCTCTACCCAACAGCCCCCAGATTCTGAATGCTTTTTCTTGCTGTCTTCTGTTCTTCCCCCTCTCATTTTTACCTGTTATGTTCTCAGGGGAAATAATTTAATTCTATAGATGGACAGAAATTTTTGAATTAAATATATTTGTATAGTGGATTAGTTTTGTTCTTAAAGCATTTGTAGCGAAATGGAAATGTCAGAGACTATGCTAGTTTCAATACTTTTTGTATAATCATAGAATCATAGAATAGTTAGGGTTGGAAAGGAACTTAAGATCATAGAGTTCCAACCCCCCTGCCATGGGCAGGGACACATCCCACTAAACCATGCCATCCAAGGCTATGTCCAACCCCACCTTGAATGCTGCCAGGGATGAAGCATTCACAACTTCCTTGGGCAACCCATTCCAGTGTCTCACCACCCTTACAGGAAAGAATTTCTTCCTCATATCCAATCTAAACCTCCCCTGTTTAAGTTTAACCCGTTACCCCTTGTCCTCTCACCACAGTCCCTAATGAAGAGTCCCTCCCCAGCATCCCTACAGGCCCCCTTCAGGTATTGGAAGGCTGCTATGAGGTCTCCACGCAGCCTTCTCTTCTCCAGGCTGAACAGCCCCAATTTTCTCAGCCTATCTTCATAGGGGAGGTGCTCCAGTCCCCTGATCATCCTCGTGGCCCTCCTCTGCACTTGTTCTAACAGTTCCATGTCCTTTTTATGTTGAGGACACCAGAACTGCACACAATACTCCAAGTGAGGTCTCACGAGAGCAGAGTAAAGGGGCAGGAGCACCTCCCTCGACCTGCTGGTCACACTCCTTTTGATGCAGCCCAGGATACGGTTGGCCTTCTGGGCTGCAAGTGCACACTGCCGGCTCATGTTCATTTTTTCATCAACCCGCACCCCCAAGTCCTTCTCCGCAGGGCTGCTCTGAATCTCTTCCCCACCCAACCTGTAGCTGTGCCTGGCATTGCTCCGAGCCAGGTGTAGGACCTTGCAGTTAGCATGGTTAAACTTCATCAGGTTGGCATCAGCCTACGTCACAAGCGTGTCAAGGTCCCTCTGGATGGCATTCCTTCCCTCCAACTTATCAACCGAACCACACAGCTTGGTGTCATCGGCAAACTTGCTGAGGGCGCACTCAATCCCACTGTCCATATCACTCACAAAGATGTTGAACAAGACTGGTCCCAACACCGATCCCTGGGGGACACCACTCGTTACTGCTCTCCAGCTGGACACTGAGCCACTGAGCACTACTCTTTGCGTGCGGCCATCCAGCCAGTTCTTTATCCACCAAGTGGTCTACCTATCAAATTGATGTCTCTCCAACTTAGGGAGAAGGATGTCATGTGAGACAGTGTCAGAGGCTTTACACAAGATGACATCAACTGCTCTGCCCCTGTCCATGTTAACATACTTACCATGCATTTAATGATCAAAAGATTTTAAAATCAAATATTGATACTTTGTATGCTAAAAGTTTCAAAGGTAAAAAAATTAATGTCAAGTCTAACATTAAAGGAAGTCTAGAATATCTAATGATAGAGTGTTAAAGTATTTTGCTTAACTTGGTTAATTTTTCTGTTATTTGGATTCATGAAAATCTGATTTTGATGTATCATTCAGAGTGGAAAGATTAATTAAATCTTGAAGTGAGTGGGGAAAAAAACCTGATTTATTCTATAATTTATTTTACAATCTATCAAATATTTTCTTGGAGAAAATTATAGCATTGATGTATATTAACCACCAGAGCTTTGAAGAAAATACGTTTTGAAAAAGCAACATTGCAGCTGATACTATGATAAGAAAGGTGCTTGCTGCTTCCGCCTGGAAGGCCTGGCAAAGGAACACGAAGGAGGGAACAAGACAGGGAAGATGTGCCATAGCCTCCTGGCTGAACTTTACAGAAAAATATGGTATATGGAGTTTATAATTTTGATATTTGAAGATAAAGTTTCTCACAGTTGCATTCAAACTATTTTCCTGTCCTAGAGTTTCACCTGAAATGAGCAACTTAGAGCAGCGGTAGTTGGTGTAAATTATTAGCGAGTTCACAGTATGTTTTTACAAATTCTTTTAATTAATTCAAATAAGTTTGTGTTCACTTGTGCAATCACTGAGAATTGGAATCAAATTTATATTTGCTATTATTACAAATTAGTGGGACAAGGAGAACTTATTATACATAGTGACAAACTCACATGACTAAGGTTATCTGCACACCCCCTTCCAACCTTCTAATTCAGCAGTAGTTTAGGGAGTAATACTGAAGGAGTAAGAGGGGGAAATTATTGGCTGTAAGCCAAAATCCCTTTGGCCTACAGCATCTTTACCTGTGTTAGTCTAGCATTTTGTTTTCCCTGTTAATGCCTTCTGCAGCCTTTTCTCTCAACCCTGATAGTTGTCAAGACTTTCCCCTGGCCTTTAATGCTAGGATAGTCATCTAAGGGTATGGAAAACATCAGAAGCTGCTAGTTTTCTATGAATTTATTTTCAAGTGCTGGGGTCTTTTGAGGGTTGCCAAATATGTGTGTGAATTAATACATGTTAAAATGTTCTTACTAGGCATGCCGAGTTTGCCAGTTCCCTCCATAGCTTACAAGCTTCTGTTTATTTTTGAATTACCAGGGTAGTTGCAGTGGTAAGAATAATTAAAACTCTGCTTGGGAATAAGTCACCATCTATTATATGTAAGAGGGGTAGATTTTGGACGTCATGCTGTAGCATGGGGCCAGGAGGTGAGAGGTCTGCTTCCTGAGGAAGGCAGCTTGGGAAGATCATAGCTCTTGTAGGTCCAAATAAGCAGGAACCAGGCTCCACTGGCAAATGCATTGAAGATTATATCAGTAAGGTGACTGGCAATAAATATAATCCTGGGTTTGAGAAATAAACCTGCAGTTCAGCAAAGTGTTCTAGTCAGATTGCTTACATTTGCCCTGGGGAGTCTGCATTGAAGTAACAAACGTGATGCAGTGATGCAGGACAAATCACATTTAAAATAAATGAAGGAAAGGACATCAATATGCCCAGAAATGTCAAGCATGGTAGCAAAATAATCACAGGAGATGAGCTGAGTTAGTGCTGGTAAGCTAGCAAGCTCGGAATTCAGTATTGAAGTATGTTAAAGGTTAGAACGGGGGAAAAAAAGGATATCCAGTTCTCCTTGCCACGGGGTATTATGCAAGAATTGGTGTAGGTGCAACTACTTGTGCTTTTGGGCAGGTCTGTTGGCCACATGCCTCTTATACCCCTTTTCCAGCATACATGTTGCAAGGCTGTGAATCCAGATCACATCATCAAAAGGAAGGAGAATTGACAAAATGAAGAGTTCGGTGTTTTTAAGCTTTTGCTGTGTTAAGCGACATCGCATTAGAAAGAACAAAAATCAAACTGGTGGTGGCTGGTGTTAACATAGATCACTGGCGAGGAATGTGAGCTAGGTGGCAGGTGGCAAGCAGCACCATAGTCTCTCACCAAGGAATAGCTGATCATGGTGTTGTTTTCTGAAGAGATGAAGGATGCAAAGTGTATTTTTGGTAAGGGATCCTTGAAATTGTTTGCCTCAGCTGCTCTTAACGATCTGCAGTCTGAAGATGAAGGGAATACTGCATAATTTAGAGGGTTCAAGGATACAAAATCAAATGATATCTTGATAGTATTGGATTTTGGGGAACCTAATCCTGTCATTTCTTGCTATAAGGAAGAGAACAATGAAAATAAACCTGTATTGATTTTGTTACTTTGCATGCAAAGAAGGATGTGCTGCAGGCTCTGTCCAGGAGTTTCAGTGAGATATAGCTTTGTTCCAAGAGATGTTACCATCTAAATTTTAAATACGACATGATGAATGAGGATGACATGTAGTAAGAAAGATGCTGGGGTAAAGACGGACAATGAACACAATGATGAAATGTTACAGGGCTCAGGTTAGGCATAAGAATAAATTGTGTAAGATAATAAAGAAAAATAGGATGGTGAGTGCGGTGTTTTGCCTACTCTGGTTAATAAATAATTCCAGTAATGTTGTATCATCAATCTTTATATAGCACATCAAGTGAGACCAAAGACCCAATATCTGACTTCCTTCATGACTTCACCTCGCCCAGCTGCATGGTGTCTCTGCTTCCTGTGCCCAGTGCCGTCCTCACTTTATCAGCTGTCTTGTCCTTTCCCATCACCACTGCAGAGTCAAAAACCCAGCTCTGCTGAAGAAGATGGGCATTGTTCCATGGGTTTCAGCAAAGCCAAGATTTCGCTTGAGCTAGGAGTGGTTTTGCCACGTTTGGCAGGCGAGCCCTGCTCGCTCCTTCTGCCAGAGCAGCAGAGAGGGAAGCATCTGGAAGCAGACACAGCGCTTCCACCTTCCCACACTGTGTGACACTCTCTCTGCGTGCCATGGGCTTGTAGTGGGCACAGAAATAGTACGGAGATGGGTTTAGAATTAAAACTTAGGTGGTTAAGTAGACAGCTTTTGGCCAGAGGAATAATAATAATTTCTGGTAATAGAAATTGTCACAGTAGTGCCTGCTGAGGAATGTAAACAGTTGTCAGCACCAAAATTGCTAAAGGCAGACAGATGAGTCAGCAAGATAAAGCTAAAAAGCCAGATGTGCTCTGTGAATATGCTAGGGTATGTTATGGTCAAACCAGAAGCACTTTGTTTTTTTCAACATAATGTGGCTGATTCTGCATTGTCATTCTTGACTGTGATGTTCATGGTGTCAGAGAACATGATGTTAAAGAATAATATTACTTATTTTCTTGAACCTTTTGCAATCTTCCATCTAGTTATTATTACTAATACAAATGTGTGCTTCATGTTTTAAATTAAAAATGGCAAGCTTATTAATCATTGAGAAACTCTACAAAAGTATTAGTTTTGAGATATTAACATTGCAAAGCTTTTCCCAGCAATATATAAAGCAAACCCTTCACAACGACGTTTTGTTGCCAGTTTTTGGGTTTTGATTAAGTCAGACTTGTGATGTTTTTTTACCAAACCAGTAATTCTCTTTTGATTACTGCTAATCTTTAGAATTTAAATTGCAATTAAAGATAAATTAACAGAGGCTTCTATTCTTCTGACAGAATATCAAATGCACATGTGACAATTTTTTTTTGTTTACAAGGTATTTATTTAACAACTTAAAAAAATTACTTTTATATCAAAGTTAACAGTCTGATTTGATTTACAACAGTTGGAAATGAGCAGTCACTGCTTTAAAACAAAGCTGAGCTTTATGCCTTTGTAGCATTGAAGACAAAGAAAAAATGATGTGTGCTAAGTATTTCATGAATTTAAACTCTCATCCATCTGATAGTGAGATAATGATTTTTTTTTTTTTTTGTTTAGAAATCTTTTTCCTATAATACTTTAACTACAAAGGGTGTAAAAAAAACTACTGAAAGTCAGAAGGCATGAAATTAAGTCTATTTCACACTCCAGAGTTGTTCCTGCATGGAATTCCTTTTGTGTCCATGTATTTGGTCAGGGTTTCTCACATTTAAAAGCAAACCGATCTACTCTGTGTGTTCTTAATCCCTTTAAAGAGCACTTCTCCAGTTAGGTTAAGAGCACTGAAAATCTGTTTCAGGTGGAGCAGTGAGCTGCACTATAGACACTCCATTCTCTGTTTCCAGCTCAAGTCACTTGAAGCTTATCATAGTCCAGATAAAAGAAATAAGTTGCCTTGTATTATAAACCTTTTTTTTTTTTTTTTTTTTTTTTTGTGAACTTTGAAGGTCAACTTGTTGGGAGATACATTTTTTTTTTTTTTTTTTAGGGAAGACTCTGAGCATGGAGTGGGAAAAATGGGAAATGGTGCATGGGTTATGGAGGAGCTTTGTCTTCTGTCTCCATAGCAGAAAGGCTGCTTGGGTAGCGGAGGCTGCCTTTTGCTAGCGTCTTGAACTTCTAGAAGTGTGGACAACTCCCTTCCCCTGACTGGACTTTCCTCCCCATTACCAAACAGCAACTCCCTATTCTCTCCTTTCTTTTACACCTCATTCAGGTGCATATTTATGAACAATTTATATAGCATGAGGCCAAACTGGTCTCCAGTGGAAAACCAAAGTAGAACTTTTGCACTTTCATATTGAAAAATATGTCTTTACAGGGAGTTTGAAGCTAGTCACTCTATGTTCTTTCTTAAATTAGGACAGTGGCCACAATACAAGGGATGTATTGAATACTAAACTGGCTGTACAATTGATACAAATATAATTCTGTATGTTATTATGCTGATATGATGTTTTTAAGGGGAGATTTAGACTGGATATTTGAAAAAATTTCTTTACTGAAAGGGTAAGCAGGCAATGCAACAGGCTTCCCAGGGAAGTGGTGGTATCACCATCCCTGGAAGTGTTAAAAAACTGGCCCCTAGTGACATGGTTTAGTCGTGGACTTGGCAGTCCTGGCGTAGAGGTTGGACTTGATGATCTTAAAGGCCTTTTCCAACCTAGTTGATTCTATGACTCTAAGAAGAAATGTAGATTGAAAATTCATACAGAATGGAGAATATGGTATGTTAATGCTAGCCCAAAATATTTTAGTGTTTACAGCATAAAAGCAGCAGTGTGTATATTATAAAGGCTTCAAGCTTAGCTCTTACTACTTAACATTTTTACACAAGTATATTTACATAATTAAACTTAAAAGTTATTTCAAAGAAAATCACCCAGTACTCATAATGAAACAACTTTGTGCTGAATTTTTCAGAAACTGTCTGAATTGAACATTTTTAATATATGCTGCTAACATTTGTAATGGCACTTCTAAAATCAGTGTAATCAGTCATTTAAATAGAAGATTTGCTTTTAACTTGACAGAAAATTTATTCTATACTGAAAGACCAAATTCTTTAATTTGTGGAAGGATACTGTGACTAAAATGGTTCAATTCCCCTTCAAAGTTGCAAAGTTTAACTCAAACTGAAGCCTTGCTCATCACTTCCATAACGGCACAGAAATTCTTACTTTCTTTTAGAGGTAGTGTTTTGTAAGTTAGGAAGTGTTGTGGTTTAAGCCCAGTCAGCCACGCAGTCACTCTCTCACTCCCCCCCCTTCCTCCCCCCTGCTCCCAGAGGGATGGGGAGGAGAACTGAAAGAATGTAACTCCCATGAGTTAAGAACAGTCCAGTAACTGAGGTATAACAGAAACCACTGCTGCTACCACCAATAATAATAGTAAGTGAAATAACAAGGGAAGAGAATGGAACTGTTCACCACCCACCGACCGATCCCCAGCCCGACCCGAGCAGTGATCTAACCCTTCTGGGTAACTGCCCCCAGTTTATATAGTGGACATGATGTGCTGTGGTATGGAATACCTCTTTGGCTAGTTTGGGTCAGGTGTCCTGTCTCTGCTTCCTCCCAGCTTCCCCTCCTCCCTGGCAGAGCATGAGACTCAGAAAGTCCTTGGTCAGAGTAAACATTACTGAGCAGCAACTGAAAACATTGGTGTTATCAGCGCTGTTCCTAGGCTGAAAGTCAAAACCACAGCACTGCACCAGCTACTAAGAAGGAGAAAAATGACTGCTACTGCTGAACCCAGGAGAGGAAGTCAGTGGTTTCACCTAGAACTGTTTGAAAAACTATTCTAATCAATCCTGATATGTATTTATTTTATCCACAGCTGAAGCTGTATCTTAAATAGGCTTAAAAAAAGTTTCAAAGTACCTTTGCCTGGATGTGGGAAATACAGAGACACAATCCGTTCAAAATATAAAGGAGAAAGATAAATCATCTCAGTAAGTATAAGTAAACAAAATTATATCTGAAATCCCCAGCTGGAATAGCACTGTTTTTTACTGCCCTGCACAGGGGGGAAAAAAAAAAAAAGGCAATAATCATGAGACACCTGTGCCAACAGAGACTGATTTCTTGATCAGTAGAGCAACATCTCCCTCCCTTTTTGTTCCACCTGCTGTTCAGCTAAAGATGGGACAGGGAGAATATGTTGCAATAAGTAAGACAGAAGGCGAGCACTATTTGAAAAATATTTAAAAACACATATGTTAAATGTATTTTTCTCTGCTGTGTCTTTTTTTTTTTTTTATACATACATACATATATCACATCACCTTCTAAAAAAGCTTTCTTAATTTCTGTAAATGAAAGCAGGAAGAATGATAGTACAGTATCCTCCTAAGAATAGCAAAAGGTTTTAGTTTATTACCCTGGGTCCTGTAAGCAATCAGGAAAGGACTGTGCTTCTGGAGGTGTTGGCTCCTCTTTGTTATTTCAGGTTCCTGGGAGGACTGAGGTGAACTTCACTTGTTCTTATCCTGGATTTTGTCTGAAAGTAAGTTTTGTGATATCACAGTCCAGTGCTCACTGGCTCCCCTGGGAGTCAGCAAGCTCCCCAAGTATGGTGATACTTGAAAATTCTCATTTTCATTTTACTTCAGCCTTAGCTTGCAAGAACCAAAAAGTCTACAGAAACAGCTTATCCCTTGATAAATTACAAAGGAATAAAGCCATGCAGTCATCCATGGTAGCAAAGAAGCGTAGTTTGGTTTGGGTTTTAAGACATGTTAAAGATCCTCTAGTTCCAATGCCACTGCTACGGGCAGGGACGTCTTCCACTAGGCCAGGTTGCTCAAAGCTCCTTCCAGTATGGTCTTGAGCACTTCCAGGGATGAAAGTATCCTTTTAGTTTAGTCCGTTTGAAGTCAACCTGGGGTGGGACTTCCAAATGGCCTAATAAAGACCTGTTCATATTTTTCAACTCGACCAACCAAGAGAAAGTTGCATATTTTACTCCAAAGAGTACACCTTTCCTACACACTGAAGTGTTTAACATATCCTGCTTCAGAATATATTAATCCCTTCTTATTACAATCTTGCTTGCTTTGTACTTTGTTCAAATGTTTATGCTGCTGAATATGTGCATAAATTAAAAAGGGCAAGGGAACTGAAGCTGTGATGGTCAACAATTGAACATTTTAGGTTAGTTCAGTTTCTGGATCTGTTTAGGACAACTACATCTGGCTTTTTTTAACACACTTCCCTTTGAGAAGGGTCTAGGCAGATGTTCTTTAGGCAGATGCCATGTAAGCGGCTTGGCTTCAAGGTCAAGGATCAGCACCAGATTCTCTTCAATTTAGTACAGAGAAATAGCTGACTATGCCACTGATTTGTCATTTCTCACTTTCCTCAAGTCGAGGAATTCTTCATTGACCAAAACTTAATTTGTTCTTTCCAATTTGTCTGACTGCCTGAAGAAATGAGCGTGTCCACTTGTGTCTTCATTTTATCTGTCCAGCCAGCCCCCATTCTCCATGCTTATAGCATAGAATCATAGAATAGTTAGGGTTCGAAAGGACCTTACGATCATCTAGTTCCAACCCCCCTGCCATGGGCAAGGACACCTCCTGCTGAACCATGCCACCTAAGGCTCTGTCCAACCCAGCCTTGAACATCGCCAGTGATGGAGCATTCACAACTTCCTTGGGCAACCCATTCCAGTGCCTCACCACCCTTACAATAAAGAATTTCTTCCTCATATCCAATCTAAACTTCTGCTGTCTAAGTTTGAACCCGTTACCTCTTGTCCTATCACTACAGTCCCTAATGAAGAGTCCCCCTCCAGCATCCCTATAAGGCCTCCTTCAGATATTGGAAGGCTGCTATGAGGTCTCCACGCAGCCTTCTCTTCTGCAGGCTGAACAGCCCCAACTGTCTCAGCCTATCTTCATCTGGGAGGTGCTCCAGTCCCCTGATCATCCTTTTGGCCCTCTTCTGGACTTGTTCCAACAGTTCCATGTCCTTTTTATGTTGAGGACCCCAGAACAGCACACAGTACTCTAAGTGAGGTCTCACAACACCTTTCAGCCTCCTGCATCTACCTCTAAACACTTCCTCTACTCCATCCAAAGACTTCATTTTTTTTTTTTTTTTTTTTTTTTCCCCACTTTCCAGTCTAGGGACCACCAGAAAGTTCTATTTCTATACTTGTGTGCAACAGGTTTTTAAGAAAATATTTGGTAGTTCCTGACAGCTCAGTACTGTGAAAGTCGGAAGCAAAAGTTCAAGGATAGAAGTGATCACTCTGGCAGTGTGAGTTTGGGGAGTATGAAATGCAACTTTGAGGTTTGCATTTCTTTGTAATTTCTCCCGGGGTGGGTGGGGGTGGGTGGGGGTGTGTGTGTGTGTGTGGATCAGATTGCTTGAAACTGTGTGGGAGAAGACACTGAACTGGATTTTGAGTGTGTGACACAATGATCTACCAGAGAGAGTTGTTTTCAAACTAAAGTAACATCAGAAGTTCACTAACTTGGGAATTTTGCTCGCCACTGTATGAGTTGCCAGTACCTGATGTAAGCTGAAATGAAATCCGTTGAGGAATATCATAGCTAGGATGGGAAAGGTTAAAGATGAATTATAGCAAGATGAGAAAGAAAAATTTGCAATCGTGTTTATTCCCCTGAGTTCTGCCTAGGGGTACACTATAATTTGCCCAGGCTGGAACTTGCATTTGTCAGTTCCATGGTAATGCTTCTGTTCCAAGGATTGCAGAAAGGCTCCTGCTTCTCTTCTGTTTATTTGAAATATATTTCAGTGTGTTCATTCTACTTGATACAGCCATTAACTCTGACAAATATTCTGTGAAAGCAAGGTGTGTATATCCATCACTTGTTTAAGTTTTACTTGTAAATCCAGAAGCAGGCTGGAGTAGAGTTTCTCTTTGCTACCTTGGAAAAAAATGGAGGCTGGACTTCAAGTAGCTCTATGCTCCAAATCATGGGTGGAGCTTTGATATTGCAGTTCTTATTAGGATGCAGAAAGGGAAGGCAATTCTTATAGAGATTCTGCCTTACTGGGATAAATCTAGGTAATATGCTAGAAACCAGGCAGTTTCATGTAATGGGATGAAAGAAATATGGGAAAATGGCAGTTGCACCAGCTCAGTAGCCTTCAGCTTCAGAAGTTGGATTGAGTAGCTCCTCCTGCTGCAAAGATGACTAGCCAAAATAGGATAATTGTTGCTGTAAATTTATTTATTTCCCAATATGGAAAGTAATTTCCAGCATTGATTGTATAAATGTGCACCATTTTCACTTACTGTAATAATTTATTTACAGTTTTCCAATCAGTTCATGGACTCATATAAGTAAAGTTTCAGATGCTTCAGGGAATATCTGGTATAACTTTTTTTTTGTTCCCACTAAGGTAAGCTTTCCAATGAGAATTTGACCAAAAATCCCTCTCTAACAAGTTATTTTGTTAGGGTAGTGTTTTGGATTGTAGTTTGGATAATAAAGATATCAGAATGAGGTGCATTATTTAGGATTTTGTGTCTACTTTCTGCTGTTATCTTTTGCTTATGTAGTGTGAACAATAATATTGATATATGTAGTCAAGACAATTTCAAAGTAGAAAAAAATAAGTTCTGAAATATGGCTTTTTTGCTGAATTTTTCACAACAGAAAGGGCCTCTGGGATTTACAGGGATTTGAATTAACCATCTCCATACTTTGAGTATGGCAAGAACTATTGATATACCTGTTGTACAGTAAATATAATTAGGCTTTTGTTCCACAATCGTTAATACCTGATCTATGTGCTGCTGGGTGACCCAGGTGTGCTGATTTCATCTGGATGAGGAATGGACACACAATTGCATTTCTGGGAAATTAACCAGTGCGTATATACAGAACTTATGTTGTCCTCACACACTTCTGCTGGTGTTGTAGGGGCAGCAGTGGACAGACAATATTTGACCATTCCTTAAGCTTACCTGTGTAAAGCTGATTTGTCAAAAAAAAACTTTTTGAACACATTTGAACCAGCAGCTGACACCTGCATGTGATCCATGGTTTGCATCATTAACTTATGATTGTTTTGATCTAGTGAGGTGTTACGAAACTGATTTCACTTTAATATCAAATTCCGTACTTAGGCATAGCTTTTAGCAGCCAGTTCATCTTTTTGAGCAATTACTTAGGAATAGGAACCCTGATTCAGTTTTCTGTCTCTAAACATTTGTTCACCAAGTTATAAGCATGTGCTCAACACTGAGCATGTGGATAGGGCTTAAACAAATGTCATCCTGAGCCAAATAGTACAGATTTACTCCCAGACATGTGATTGATGAAAAGCAATTGATTAGATAATTTTGGATGGATTTTTCTGTGTCTTCCTTCCTAAACTCTCTGATGACCTTCTGATTTCATTAAGAGCAAATAAATTAAACTTAGCATGCTCTTGGCATAATGCATATAGAATCTTAGATTATTGACATTTTCCCTAAAACTTGTATTCAACGTAAAAAATTAATGTTATCAGGAAAAACAATGAAAAAGGGAAAAAAACACAATGAGATAAACAGTAGTAGTATTTTAATAGACCTAATCAAGACTGCAATAATTAGATAAACTTTAAAGATATTTTTTTTTTTTTTTTTTTGTGGCTAATGGTGCCTTAAGTTACTCTTTTTTATCAACTTTTTTTGAAATCTGTTGCTCCCATCCTGCACACTATGCATGAAAGTATTTTGTATTTGGTTGTTGTTTGTATACGAAGACTAGCAAGCTGATGACAGGAATTTATAAAATCAGTTTCTAATTTGCTTCTAATTTACTTTTCACTTTTTATTCTTTTTAATATTCTAGTTCACTTAGGGTGGATAATGAAAGTAGCCTGCTGCCTGTTTCAGTTAGTTAAAGCTATTGTCCTCAGCCAGTGTAATTTTATGGTTTACGCATATTAACACAGCATGGACATGCTCAGGTTTCCATTTCCACAGGAACAAGAAAACCAAATAAATAAACTGTTTCAATTGATTTCCTCTGTGACAAAATATCACGACAACATTACAACTGAGATAAATCTGTATATTAAATAAAAAACAAGCACATGTTCCCTGCAGCCAAACTCAAGCCACCAATAACTAGTGGCAGAACTTAATAATGAGAACTGTTTCTTTGGTTGTTTTCTTAGGTTACAGCTTTATAGGATAAACTTTTGAGTTTTTCTGTTAAATTTCGTAATTCTATTACTAATAAGCAGGTGGCTGCTAATTAACAAGTGATTTTGTTCAAGAAAGTTAGTATCTGTGGAAGGGGTGTTTTAGGACAGTGTGCTTCTTGGTCTTGTGCGCTGTGGGAACTCAGCAGTGACTCCTCTCTCACACATCCCTAGCACTGCGTCTCGGTCTTCTGTGTCTGTGTACTGTGGTGGCAGTGGCTCTCTTCCACCCCTGCCAGAGCCAGGCTGTGAGAAATCCAGGCAGGGCGAGACGCCACCAGGCCCTCATCACTCTTCTCCCTCAAAGTAGCTGGGGCAGACCTACAGGAAAGAAGATCATGTTTGGGGGATGCCTGTGGGGCAGTGAAGAGGAAGAACTTGAGCTTGCTGCAGCTGGTGGTCGCACTTCCATGAAATGTTTGCCAAGTACAGCCAGCTGAGATTTTCTGTTGAATCCGTGTTAGCAAATGTTGTATGCCTGATATTAATTTCAATTAGAAGACCAGTAATTTATGTCTTGTAATTTCTGGGTGGTAAGTTGAAACTGCATAGCAGTGATGTTATCCTGAGGCTTTTATAGACCTGCTTTTCTCCCTGCACAATTTAATGGGATAATCCAGGTGACTTGTGGAGCTTCCCTGCTTTTAGGAAAGCTGGCAGCATAGTTAGGTGCATAAAGTAGATATATATAATAGCATGTGGTCATTTTTAAGATGCTTTATTTTCCTGATCAGATCCAAACTTTGACCTTTTAACTACTCCTGATTTACTTGCGCAGTATGTTCTATTGATCTACTTACATCTAAGCTCATTAAACACATAAAATGAACTACAAGCTAAGTAAAATACAGCATTATTGAAGCTAACAAAGATATCAAACTATTATATGCCCAATGCTGCTGTTTTATCTAGTTCCCTGGAAGGAGAAGCACTTTGGTAGCAGACATCTTCCAGCACTGCTGCACTGGATTATTTTCCACCCCACACATATTTTTGGCAAATGAAAATGCAGTTTTGTCTTCTAGGCCAATGAACATATTCACACAAGTGCTCAAGCATTGTACAAGCATTAAAACTGCAAAAGCATTTATGAAACTTCCCAGCATATGTGGTCTGATGTGCGTAAAATGCCAGAAGTCTAGTGGCCAAACATTAATGAAAAAAGTGGTTTACAGTACTAATACATGCTTTCCTGCTGGATTAGAATAAACAACAATGGCTTTGTTTATGGTCATAGTCATTAATCCAGTTCTAAGAGGTGAAAACATCCCACATGGCTTAGTTTAGATAACTGCTGTACAAAGATGGATACATTTTTTCCAATAATTTTCCTCTATATTTCCGGCTGCTTGTTGGCTTAGCTGTTCCTGGCAAACTAATGGATAATTCCTCTGAGTTAGGTGATCCCATATTGTCTACTGCTGTTAAGAGGAAGACAAGCATTTAGCATAGGAAAAAGATGAATGGGGTTATTTTGTTTCTTGCTTGCTTGCTTTCTCTTGCTTTCATGCTTTCTTACTTTGTTTGTCCCCTTTGCTCCTTCCTTATTTCAGTGTTAGCCATAATAAAAGGAATACTGGGAAAAAAGTATCAGAAGCAGATGAACAAGACCTTGCCTTCAGATCAGCTGTTTTAAAGGTAAACAGTGTAGAGTTGTTTTATAACATAATGTTTAGAAAGAAAGTTCTGGAAGCCTAGCCAGGGTACTCCAAACAGTTACATATCTCTCTGGTGACAAGCAGACATTTTATCTGGGCAGTCATTGATAGTAATTATAAATGATCTTCAATGTCAGCAAACCTGCTTTCTCAGCTGTTTTTGTTTCATGGTAATCTTACATTTTTCTTAACATATAAGTAAATATTTGTGTAGCGTATATATATGTGTTTAAATGTAGATGTATAAATGTAAATAATATAAAAACATTAATGGAATGTATCTTTCCACTACTGAAAAAGAACTTAAAGCCATGCATTAGTTATTGTACATTGATTAAAGTTTGGGAAAACAGACTAAGGAATATTGCCGACACCAAATATCATTCATTGCTGACTCCAGAATTCATCTATTGAAACATTTCTCATTTTTGTTCCTGTTTTCACTGATCACATAAAGTGATAGATGTATAGACATGGCCAAATCGTGGTAATGATGCTTCCTTTGTTGCATGGTTGAATCCCTGGGAATAATGCCCCATTAGATGAATGTGCATGGCTTCAAAACCACAGATCCACTGTAGTCCTATATTTACATGCTGCAGTGACTGCAAGAAGCATTCTGTGCTTGGAGAATAGGAAGCTTCTGGGGTAAAAGTTGAATGAGTTGTTAAGGGGCCCATATATAATGTGAGCAGACTAGCTAATTCTTATTATAGGGAGATAAAAGCAAGCTAAAACTGGTAGTAGAAGTCTGTAAGGAGCTTACTTGCTCTGTGGTGTGGAGGAAGGAATTTATATCTGCTACAGACAGATTCTGAGGGTCTGGCACAATATCCTTATCCTCAGTTTTTTTTGTAGAGTTATGGAGATTTCTAAAAGCATTGTTGCCAAATGCCAAACACCAAATCCATGAAAGCTGCACTTTTAGCTGCAGTTTTTGATTATGAAAAATTTTACCTCCTTATTTAGATTCAGTTTTTATTTAAGGAAAATCCTGAGCAGGTTCATGCCTGGGCAAAAATTATGGAATTTGACCATTAGCCCTGTGTGTATTGCTTTTCCTATCTCTGCTGTTGTGTACCCAAATCCCTTGAGGACTGAATATTGTGATGAATTAGGTCATATTTACAAGGCACTTTGAAGTTGGAAAGCAGTGAACAATTATTCAGTCGCATAACTTTATTTTTTTTGTTAGTGTGGGATACTTGCTATAAAGCAGTAAGTACAATTTAAAGTTACCATCAAAGACTACAAAGGACATGTGCTCCTTTTTGCTTTGAAAATGTAATTATCATGTGCTAATATAGCCTAGGAAGTAGGCTATCTTCTCTTACACAGATTCTTTTGAAAAATGGTGGAGAAAGCCAGAAGACCTAATTTCCTGTTTGGATTGCTCTGGGTTATATGTAGTATAATAACAATGGGGAAATGTAAGTGGTTACTGATGAGATATGGAAGAAAATACTCATGTGCTTCTGCCTCTAAATTTTTGACATGGTTATAGAATCACAGAATCATAGAATAGTTAGGGTTGGAAAGGACCATAACATCATCTAGTTCCAACCCCCTGCCATGGGCAGGGGCACCTCCGACTAAACCATGTCACCCAAGGCTCTGTCCAACCTGGACTTGAACACTGCCAGCAATGGAGCATTCACAACTTCCCTGGGAAACCCATTCCACTGCCTCACCACCCTTACAGTAAAGCACTTGTTCCTTATATCCAATTGTACTTCCCCTGTTTAAGCTTGAACCCGTTACCCCTTGTCCTATCACTACAGTCCCCAATGAAGAGTCCTTCCCCAGCATCCTCATAACCCCCCCTCAGATACTGGAAGGCTGCTATGGGGTCTCCATGCTGTCTTCTCCAGGCTGAACAGCCCCAACTTTCTCAGCCTATCTTCATAGGGGAGGTGCTCCAGTCCCCTGATCATGATCATCCTCGTGGCCCTCCTCTGCACTTGTTCTAACAGTTCCATGTCCTTTTTATGTTGAGGACACCAGAACTGCACACAATACTCCAAGTGAGGTCTCACGAGAGCAGAGTAGAGGGGCAGGATCGCCTCCCTCGACCTGCTGGTCACACTCCTTTTGATGCAGCCCAGGATACAGTTGGCTTTCTGGGCTGCAAGCTCACACTGCTGGCTCATGTTCATTTTCTCATCGACCAACACCCCCAAGTCCTTCTCCGCAGCTCTGTTCTGAATCTCGTCTCTGCCCAACCTGTACCTGTGCCTGGGATTGCTCCAATTCAGGTGTAGTACCTTGCACTTGGCATGGTTCAACTTCATCAGGTTAGCGTCTGCCCACCTCACAAGTGTGTCAAGGTCCCTCTGGATGGCATCCCTTCCCTCCAGTGTGTCAACTGAACCACATAGCTTGGTGTCGTTGGCAAACTTGCTGAGGGCGCACTCAATCCCACTGTCCATGTCACCCATAAAGATGTTGAACAAGACCGGTCCCAACACTGATGCCTGAGGGACACCACTCATTACTGGTCTCCAGCTGGACATTGAGCCATTGAGCACTAGTCTTTGCGTGTGGCCATCCAGCCAGTTCTTTATCCACCGAGTGCTCCACCTATCAAATTGATGTCTCTCCAACTTAGAGAGACAAGGGTGGCATGCGGGACTGTGTTGAACGCTTTGCACAAGTCCAGGTAGATGACATCAACCGCTCTACCCCTGTCTATCAGTCCTGTAGCCCCATCATAGAAGGCCACTAGATTGGTCAGGCAGGATTTCCCCTTAGTGGAGCCATGCTGGCTGTCACCAACCACCTTGTTGTTTTTCATGTGCATGCCTTCCAGGATAATTTACTCCAAGATTTTGCCAGGCACAGAGGTGAGGCTGACTGGTCTGTAATTCCCTGGGTCATCCATTTTCCCCTTCCTGAAAATGGGAGTTATATTACCCTTTTTCCATTCATTGGGAACTTCACCTGACTGCCATGATTTTTCAAATATGATGGACAGTGGCTTAGCAACTTCATTTGCCAGCTTCTTCAGGACTCGTGGGTGGATTTCATCCTGTCCCATGGACTTTTGTAAGTTCAGTTTCTTAAGATGGTCTCGAACCAGATCCTCTCCTACAGTGGGTCCAGGGTCTTCATTCTCACTGTCCCTATGTCTGCCGTCCAATACTTGGGTGGTGTGGTCAGAGCATTTTCCAGTGAAGACTGAGGCAAAGAAGTCATTAAGAACATCAGTCTTCTCCAAATCCAGGGTAGCCAGTTCTCCCGATAGCTTCTGGAGAGGGCCCACGTTGTCCCTAGCCTGTCTTTTATTTGCAATGTACCTATAGAATCCCTTCCTGTTATCTTTCACATCCCTAGCCAAATTTATTTCTAACTGGGCCTTAGCTGTCCTAACCTGGTCCCTAGTTTCCTGGACAACATCCCTGTATTCTTCCCAGGCTGCCTGTTCTTGCTTCCACCTTTTAAAAGCCTCTTTTTTCCTTCGAATTTTCCTCATCAGGTCCTTATCCATCCCAGCAGGTCTCCTGGCCCTCCTGCTGCACTTCCTTCTAGTTGGGATGCAACATTCCTGAGCTTGCAGCAGGTGATCCTTGAATATCAACCAACAGTCTTGGGCCCCCATGCCCTCTAGGGCTGTATCCCATGGAACCTATGGATGTTATGCATTTTTTAAAAATATATTTCCTGTCTACAAAGTAAAAGCTAGGTATGAACTACAACGTGAAAGTGCAGAAAGTAAGACTTTTAAGAGCTTTTTGGGGGAGTCACCAGATTTTAGTTACAGAGTTCTAGAATGCATAGCACAATGAAATCAGGCCCCATCTCTCTTGTGCTCCTGGATACTTTATTACCTTGCATTAATAACCATAGATTTAATGGATTTTTTATAAATTAATAGATAATTTGATTTTTTTATAGATTTTGTGCTCATGCAGATGATACCAGTAACAATACTAACTAATAATAAGGAGCCAAGGAACTTATATATGTGAGAAAATCAAAAGGCATACTTCCAAATGGTAATAGGGCAGTTTCTGTATTGCATATATATATATACTGATAGAACTTTGCAGCTGATACAGTAACCTTTACTCAAACAAATCTTAACTGTGATACCCAGTGTTTGGCTGATAAAGTTCTATCTAACTTTGCTTCCAAGATAATGAACAGCTGAATGCTGTGTTGTAGTTCTGAAACCTTGATTATTTTATTGCACTGGGATTAGCAGTTCTATGAACAGTGAGACTGTTCAAGAATTCCGATTCAGTTATCTATACCTTCGTAAAAAAAAAATATTTTTCATAAAGATGGAATAAATTTTTAATGAATTTTTCATGTTTTTAAAGTTGAAAGTGTGAATTATTGTAAGCCTGTTAATAAAATGCCTCAAATATAAACCCATAATAAAATGCCTCAAATATAAAGTATACTATCAACTTAGGTATGGTCATACCTTCCTTCTCTTGGGTGAGTTATTTGGACACTTCAAAGAGAATTTATGACTTGGGAGGTATAGAAGTAGCGTGCTGAAGAAACAGCTTGTGTTGTTGGATATATTTTGTTCATACCTTTTTTCAATAGTTTTTTACAAAGTGTATGAATATTTCAGAGAATCACAAAATCAAATGATGGGTGATGTTGGAAAGGGCCTCCGGAGGACATCTGGTCCAACCTCTCTGCTCAAGCAGGGCCTCCTAGAGCCAATTGACCATGACCATATCCAGACAGCTTTTTAGTATCTCTAAAGATGGGAACTCCACAAGCTCTCTGAGCAACCTATGCCAGTGCTTGCTCTCCCTTACAGTGAGAAAGTGTTCGCTGATGTTCGGACAGAACCTCCTGTGTTTTAGCATGTGCGTATTGCCTCTGCTCCAGCACACAGAGCCTGGCCCTGTGCTTTGCACTCTCCTTTCAGGTATTTATGCACATTAACATGATTCTCTCGAAATTTCTCTTCTGGCTAAAAAATGCCAGCTCTGTCAGCCATTCCTCATAGGGAAGATGCTCCAGTCCTTTGAACATTTTAGTGGCCCTTTGTTGGACTGCATTATGTCCATGCCTTTCTTGTATTGAGAAGCCCAGAACTGGGCACGGTACAGTTTGAGCTCATAGTTTTGTTTCTTGTAGTTTTTGGTAACTTAAGGACAAACATTTGTTAAAATATGAACTTTAGCAGTAGCCTAGATAAAGTTTTTTTTCTGTTTGGGGGATTTGTTGCAGCTGTTTATCTTTAATAAAAACATTTGCCATAGTTGTAGCATTTGAATATCATAAAAGACAATTATATTGATTCTACTAGCAAAACATAGGAGCACATTGAATCATTGATTTTGCATATAATGAGGTTACAATGGATAATTGAAAGGAGAATTTGGCCCATTGCTTCTGAAACTTAATTTTCTTCCTCCCAAACCTGTCTAGGCAGACCAGCTGGCTCCAGGCAGGACCTGTTCAAGTGCTGAAATGTTATTAAGCCACCTTAATGTGACAAATAGCAAAAAGCACTTTGTAAAAATTTCATTCAAAAACAAAAGAGTGAATTGTTGAGTGAGCTTGTGGGGAAGAGAGGTCATAAATGAGTAGATTTTTGTATCATCTCCAAATAGCTAACAAAAACCAAACTGGGGATTTGGGATAAGAAGAGAAGAACTGCAAAGATTTTGTATTTAAAACTGCCCAAACGACGGTCTTTTAAGTGTTAATTAGTATAAAAATTAAATTTTATTTTGATTCAAATAAATGTTCTGTAGCCACTGCTACCCTCTGACAAGATGCTTATTTTTCTCATCCTTCTTTAGAATATCTCTTGAAAAATGGACTCCACTAAACTAATGCACTTACTTTCTTAGTGACAGCTGCCAAGGTGCTGTCAAACCCAGCTGTCTCATTATTCCTCTTTCATTACATTTTCTTGTTGTTCCTTGTACACGGAGAAGAACCATATTAAAGCATTCCCTGTGACTCCGTTATAATTGCACCCTCTGTTAGTAATTGCTCATCCATTCAAAAGCTTTGGTGCAGTATTTTGAAACAAATTGACATCATTCTAGTTCTGCAGTTAATCTGCTATTCAGAAAGGCATAGCAGGGGGATGTCTTATTGCTGTACTTTCTATGCATGGGTACTTTGGAAAGAAAATTAGCTTTGGAGACACTGTTTGAACATTTTAATGAAGCCATTATACCTGAGACTATAATTTCTGGATTTCAGTCTGATACCAGCTACCCATTTATAGAATATTGTCATCTTCTGGTTGTGCATATCTTGATTTTACATTACATTTTACAGTACATTTTTGTCTTCAGTGGGATAGGAAGTTTGACATTTTGTTACATGAAGTGACAGAAATGCATGAATACCTTTAACTGACTTACTGACAACTTGTATGGAAACACTAATGGAGATACATTATGCGAAGCAAGTTCCCTGAAATGCGATGGTCAAGCTTTTGTAGACTAACTTTCTTTGGTGCTCCATCCCTGGCGGTGTTCAAGGCCAGGTTGGACAGAGCCTTGGGTGGCATGGTTTAGTGGGAGGTGTCCCTGCCCATGGCAGGGGGGTTGGAACTAGATGATGTTAAGGTCCTTTCCAACCCTAACTATTCTATGATTCTATGTGGTAGCATGTCAGAAAAATAATGTATATCACTAAATTGACAGATCAAAAGACATACACTGTCTCCTTCCTAACAATAGATCCCATTCCCCTACCAAATATAACTTAACACGGAAATTATAAAGGGTTAACCTGAAATGCAGCTTTGAAAAACATGCAAGCAGCATCAAGAATCAGGAAAGTTTTGTCTACATATTGGTATTTAGGAGCAATAAATATAATTGTCAAAAAACAACTTTAACTTGAACTATAACATTCTTGGTGCCTGACTGTGAAGTGTGGGACAAGTACTGACAAATGAATATGAATGATAATTTTTCCAGACAGCACGTAAGAAGTGTTTTGACAGCTAAGGGTAACCACTATTTAAAAACGCATTTTCTACCAAATCTTGATTTGAAATTGAATGCAGTTTGAAAATTTAATATTTCCTTGCTCCGCTTCATACCCTGTCAATAAAAGTGTAATATGACTTGCTTGTATTTTTGTCTTCTAAGCTAATGGACTATTGTCAAGGCTGTAAAAATTAAAATTATTCTTCAAAGTCAGGTTTTTTTTTTTTTGTTTGTTTTTTTTTTTTCCACTCACAAAGATTCACATTGCTTTATAACCACTGCTTTCCATTTTGTCAAAAGCTTCTTACAAGACCCAAGAAAATAGTGAAGGAAATGTTCTATATGTCAGGATTATGAGCATTTTCTCCTCTCAGTTCCATCTCCTGGCTGCAAAATATCAAGAAACTCAAGCAAATTTGAAAGGTTTTCAAAACCAAAATGGCATATCACATAGTAACACAATCACATCATCAACTTGTTTCTTTCCTCACACATCAAGGCATACACCTCTCAGAATACATCTTCACTATTCTGTAAGAAGAGTCATTAGAAAGCTTATAGCCTAGTATTTAATCGTTGGAAATGGGAGTTATCAGTCTTCTGTGTTTAACCTTAAAGACAGCTGCATTTATTACTGTTGTTTGTCCCAGCTCAGGCCCGCACAAAAATTAGTATACTGACTATGGTGCCGAGGCAAACCTTTCATCTATTGTGTTCAAACCAGAAATGGGGAGTTTTGTACCCTGAATTTTATTTTGCTCCCTAACTCTTCATTTGTCCATATGGTTTTTGCAGCCGCTGCTTGTTTACTGCTATCATTTTCAACAGCTTTATGTAACTTTTTTAATTGCTGTAAATATCACCTACATTTCATGGATCATTAAATTAAGGAAAATGTCCTTGGATAGTTGAATGGTGATATATTTCTAAACAGTTTTGTGAGATGTATGAAGAAAAGGGAGACTTAGATATTTAGATTATATTTTATTTTACTTTTTTAAGATATTTCTTCTTAGGTCATTTTCTTGACTGTGTTTTACAGAAAGTAGCACTCCGATTTTCTGGAATTGAGTTATTTAAAAGATACAGAGACTTTAGACTTTAATAGTTGCTCATAACTATTCGGTTTTGTCTTTTGTAGCAAAGATAACAAATAGAAAAATATTTGCTTTTAAAGACCTCTTAGAAAAATTGTTTCCACACTGTTTGATCTTCGATGAAAAACCTTACCTAGGTCTGAGGCTGATCTTCTACAGGAGCAAGTGGATAGAGCACTAAATAATTTACATGGAAAACTATGTATGATTTCTGTCCTAAAAAAAAATAAGGCCAGTTTTCATTAATATCAGTGGAATAATGCAAATTAATTTCAGCCAATTTATTATCATTGTAATGCGCAGTATCTTTGAAAAGATTTGATATTCAATATATCTACATTTGCATTTATTTTCTTAAAATTTACAGATAGGATTCTGGGCCATTCTTCTTGAAAGTCTCTTCCTTGCAATGTTTATAACATTTCTAGAAGCTACTGCCACAATAGTCGGTACTGTTGTGTTTCATTCAATTGTTTGTAAATGTACAATGAATTT
Organism: Amazona ochrocephala; assembly: GCA_039720435.1. Classification (NCBI taxonomy): domain Eukaryota; kingdom Metazoa; phylum Chordata; class Aves; order Psittaciformes; family Psittacidae; genus Amazona; species Amazona ochrocephala. The sequence goes on along the minus strand of CM077877.1, from coordinate 61,426,841 downwards.
GCAACCTTTTCATAATTGCTCTAGGGGAAACAGAACTCAGATCATGAAACTATCAATTGTTGAAAATTATATCTATAATTCATATAATTACTTTTTTTTTACAGAGCTTGGTTTGGCTTTCTGACTTTAAAAAGAATAATGCTACTTAGATTTTCTTTTTCTTTTATTTTGAGGATTAATAAAAGTAGGAAACTTTCTGCAGTGAAACAAACGTATGCTACAGTTAACAAATGCAGAGTTTGCTCTTTTTTATATTTGATTTTTCTTTTTTATATCTGGATATCTGAATTTATAATATATTTCTTAAAGAAATGAGTGACTTGAACTGTAGTTCCAGTAGAAATTGATTCAGATTAACTAAATGTGCTTCAGATAATTTGCTACTAGGAAAAAAAAAAAAAACTAACTAGAACAAACTTTGAAGGAGTAGCTGGACAAAGGTTAAGCCTATAGCACAGCACTGAAACTTTAATTTGTTCTGTTAAAGAAGACAGAATAATTAAGACATAAACCCCAGACTACTCAGAATATTGACTATACAGTCTACTAATTCAACCTTATTGTAGTCATATAATTAGTATTGATAGAAATAACTTAGTATTCCACTTATTTCACTTTTTATTGTTTCTGTCAAACTGTGCTGGTTTGGATGTTAGCTTAGTCAATGCGCTATAATTTGAAATTATCACACTTAAAGCTCATCGCACTGCCTTTAGGATGACAGTGTTTTCCTCTCCATTTAGAATGGACCTGTTAAAAATTGTTTACAATATTTCCCTTTTACTAAACATGGCTTTCTATTCCCTAAGTATATCCAGTGTACATTTATCAGTAGCACTGCTTTAAACTTGGTGTTAGTTGTTCATTTGCTAGAAAATTCCACATGCTTTATACTTTGAAGAATTTGATTTTCATTCTGTTTATGTATTTTCCTACCTACCTTAATTACAGAATATTTATTTTGCTTTCTTACTTGTTACTGGAATATTGATATGAGATCTTGAGAAAAAAAAAAAAAAACAAAACAACAGCATAGGCTGAGGATGTCCTTACAGTTATCTTTTTCAGCCTTTTACCAACAGTTTTTCCTTCAATAAAATCTTACTATGTTTCTACAGAAAAGCACCCTGTATACAGTGCACAAAATGTGGGGGCTTACTTAGATGGTATGTCTTTAATTGAGCTTTGCCAAAACAACCATTTTAATTTGATTCACCCAACATTGAAATCCACCTCTGAACACAGCCTCTACCTCCCTCCGTCATGGAAACGTAGGAGGTGCTGCCCAAAGAGCTTTATGTTTATAATTCCTATTATTTCTGGGCCTACACAGAAACTCTGAAAATGAAGGCCGAATTCTTTACCAGTCTTGAAGCAGATCTATGCACTGAATGTTTCCGTGCAGTCCTTCTGGTATATCAGGATGCTTCTTGCAGATGTTTATACCTTCAGTTTCAGTAGTCCTCTGAAACAGAAAGGTTTGTATGCATACATACATACACACGCTGAATTGAAAGCTTCATGACATAAAGTATTTCTTGTTCCAGAAAAGGTAAATACTTGTATTAGAAAAAGACAGAGCTGCAGAGGAAACACTTTTCTATGTCCTCTGTAACTAGGCACAGAAAATAAATTTAATCATTCTAAACATAGGTATGCTCTCTTCACTGACAACAGAACACTTCTTGGCCTGTCTTTGCTTATCCTCTGTGAAAATGGCAGTTCGGTTGCTGGTATCTCCGCTGTTCTTTAGCAGGCTAAACTAAGGTGGCCTATGAATCCTATTTATTATTAGTTTCTGTCAGGTAATGTGATAATCTTTCATAGAAAGACTTTAAGATTATGTAATGAAATTGCAGAAACAGATGGGACCCACAGGACTGGGTCTGGCAGAGTACAAATCAAGTATATCCAAAAAAGTATATGTGTGCTTGGATCTGTGGTGTGTGGCGGTGTTAAATAAAATTTTCTATTCTGTAATTCCTTGGGAGATATCTCAAACCAAACTTGACTTTAGGCTTTTACCCATATAAAAAGTTTTTGAGGAAAATACACATTTTTGCATGGGTACGTTCTTTACTTTCCATAAACAACATATTCATAACTGTTCATGCAACTAGTACAGTGGGTAACAGATACACTTTTGGATATATAATCAGATGCACAAAATCCTTACGCCCATGACCTTTCAGAATATGTTGAAAGCTTCTCAGATCCACAGACACTAAGAATTCATGATAGTATGAATCAAATGAACTCATGTGCTGTTCATATGCTTGTTTTGTAATGCTGGTAGTTTTGTAACAATGAGGACGTAGTTGTTAATAAATTAGGATTAATTTATTCATGGTATTCTTACTTGCTCCTGGACTATTTTGGGCAAATGTGAAGGTTAAATATTGCACAGTGTTTTATGTTATGCAGAAGTTCCTTGAAAATGCTGCAAGATTCTCATTTCTTGAAACCATTCTTTTGTGTGGTTTCTCTGCCACTCCCCACAAAACCAATGTATTTACATTTAAATAATTGGCTGTTTGTACTGGTGCTGTCTGAGCAGCCGTAAATCAACAACTAATTATAGTAAAAAAGTTTGAGTTGTCCTTAGACTTACCAGTGAGGTCATTGAACATAAATTTCATAAACATATTAATTTGTCTATCAAAGAAAAGCAGGAAAGTGGGGAGATTTACTGGAAAATTAGTGAACTAAGATGTGACATTGTGGGAAATTCAGAAGAAATGTTGTGCACTAAGTCACTGTAAAAAAATTTTTTTTGAGTCTTCACAGGGTATGGAGTAAAAAGTAGTGAACAGTAGCTGACATAATTGAACAGATAGCATCCAAGGCTGTAACAGAGCAATAAGGTTTCCTGCTGTAGTGCCTCCAAAGAGGGCCTTGTGACTGGTATTGAGTTGGGCAATTGATTGTTAATCTTGATTAACCTGTCCAGACTTCATATATTACTAAAATTAAGACAAGGATTCTCTTCATTGACTGGACTGGGGGAAAAACAGTTGGGAAGAATAATGAGTTAATGCTATAGCTGAGCATCGGTAACATCATAAATAATGCAATCAATAAATGGCTGTGTCAGATGAAGACACTTGAGGCATCGGAAGTTGAGATACTAATTTGATAGTTGGAAGGTGTGGAGGAACAGTCTCAAAGGCAAGAGGAATAGCAAAGATTAATCCATCACTGTCTGCAAGTACAGGAGGATCATAAGTAATACCAGGGTCCAGCTGAACAGGATGCTTCCATATGTGTCAGATATGCGGTATATGTATGTCAGCTACAGAGTCCCAGAGACAATAAGATAGAAATGATAGTATGCAATTCTCTGATACTGAAACCTTATTAAGCTTATATTTTAGATATGCTCAGTATCTGATAATGCTGATGGTAGTTAGGGTTCTGTGTGCAATTTATAAGAACAGCAGTGTTACAGGCAGCATTGAAGTCAGTAGGAGATCCGCCATTGACTCTAATGACACCAAGTTAACACCACTGCAGTCTGATTATGTATTAAATCAGTTACCATGGATATGCATTTGGCAGGCAGGCTGTTTATATAAGCAGAACTAGCAATCTGAACAGATGCAAGACAATGGTTTGTTGGAAATCATGGAATCATAGCATCGTAGAATGGTTTGGATTTGAAGGGACCTTAAAGATCATCTAGTTCCATCCCCCCTGCCATGGACAGGGATATCTTCCACTGTACCAGGTTGCTCAAACCCCCATCCAACGTGGCCTTGAACACTGACAGGGATGGGGCAGCCACAGCTTTTCTGGGCAACCTGTTCCAGTGTCTCACCACCCTCATAGTGAAGAACTTCCTCCTTACAGCTAATCTAAATCTCTGTTCTTTTACTTTAAAGCCATTCCTCTTTGTCTTATTCCTACGTGCCCTTGTCAAAAGTCTCTCTCCAGATTTCTTGTAGGCCCACTTTAGGTATTGGAAGGATGCTATAAGGTCTCCCTGGAGCTGCCTTCTCCAGGCTGAACAAGCCCAGCTCTCTCAGCCTGTCATCATAGAGGAGGTTCTCCAGCCAAAATATCAATAGCAAACAGTAAAAGAATCATCTTCCCTCCTCCAAACAAAGCGTTTTAGTCTCAGGGTGGATTTGGCTTTGTTACTACCTAAAGGATATGGACTCAATTTACAAAGTGCAGTTGGCTTTTACCTAGTTAAGGAACTAAATGGCTTTACAGATGTGAGTCAGGTGGTTAGACACTTAGACGCTTAAGGTCATTCTGTTGTGATTTCATGAACTAATGACATAAGCAAACTATGAATTCCATCATTCCAGCTCAGTGAAAGCAGGACAAGCAAAAAGAGAAAAGGACATGACTTTCCTTGTTTTTCTGTACAATGAAGAGGCTCAAAGATGATGTGATACATGATGGCTGTGTGTTAAATTTCCAGTGTGATAGTTGGTATTGCAGCAGTTCCTGCATTGTCCCAGAGAATGCTGGTTCTGCCTTACCTATGCAAGAGCCTTAAAATCCCCCGCAATTCAGGCCTGTTGCAGTTCTATATGTTGCTATAGGATTGTAAGAGTGGATTTCTGGCGGAATACAGTTCTTAAAAAAAAAATAAATATGTAGCTCTTTCATAAGTACTTGTTTATTACAAAAGTAAATGATTCATATTTTGGAATGGGCTGACCCCGAAGTGATTTGTAATGTGTATAGAATGATAATTGACAGAGAAATCAAGATCACAGGGAAGAAACAGAAGAATAAATGTCAAAAACAATGATGAGATTGTAGAATGTTAATACAAATGAGAAAGGGAAAATATTAACAGAAAAATATGAAACATTGTGTTCTGAAATACTTGACTGAATGATAGTCCTAATGAAAGGAAAACCAGAGTTATTAAAAAACCACCAACTTTATAATTTGGTTATTAATCCAATTAATCTTTAGCTGTTATGGAACAAATAAGAGAGCACTGACAGGGGCACATACTCCCCTTCTACTATAGCTTCTTTGAAACTGCTGTGTGGCTCATATGATCTGAGCAATCTCCATGCGCACTTCAAGTGAAGGAGTGGAGAAGGCCAGGGTGCTGACTCAGTCTGTATCCATGTAGCAGGGAGGGAAAGCAAGCGGAGGAAGCTGCAGCAAATGCCTTTACTGCCATTAGAGTGTGCGGGGAGGCAAGCAAGCATGGTACCTGGCCTTCTGTGCCCGTGCAGCAGTATGTTAACCCCATGATAAAGATCGTCATGTAGTGTTACTGATGAACACTTACGCCTAGGGTCTGAGCATCATTTTCAAAGCAGAGAAATTCTGGGAGAAAAGGGTTTTCCTAACTACCACCTTTTCTATATTGTTCACTCTAAAGAGTTGCTGCTAGCTGAGAAGATTGGGAGTCATTTGGAAGGGGAATGTGATTTTTTGAAAATTGTCATTTTCCACAGAGGAAAATAAATGATTTTGCAAAATTCCTGCTTTATTTTGTCATGTTAAGTATGATTTTTACTATTCAGGGTCTACATTAGTTAATTGTTGGCTGATGTCCCGAGCTGGCGGGCACCTGTCAGGTGCGCTATCATCTTTTTTGTGATACAGCCCGTGAGATCTGTGTGCAGGATAAATATCAGGAACTGTTAAGAAAAGACGGACGGTACTGCAGCTGAAGTTAATATGAAATGCTTCAGTAGGTAGGCAGGTATGATGTAATATTAAAATGAATATAAAAGAAGTATTCTGATGAATGTAAAAAAAAAAAGTTAGTTTCGGTTAGAGACAGTAAGCATGCCACAAAGATATGCCATTGGTAATGATACTATTTTAAAGAGTTGTTTCTTTTTCTTCCTCTTTTGTGAGTTAGTAGGGGAAGTACTAGCTCATTCTCAAAGTATGGAAAAATTCTGGTACAATTAAAATTACAAGATACAGTGAACTCTGTGTGATGTTCTGAAGGATGAGATGAGATTTTTGAGATTTGCTTCCTTGCTCAGGTACGAACACAGACACGGGCACACATATACACTCTTGTGAATCTTGATGGTTCTGGGAAAACTGTGTTATTCAGACTACACTCTTGGGTGATAGGGAAGAAAATGAGTATATACCGCTATAATGGAAAGTCAATTACCCTGAAGTGTAGAGTAAGGGAAGATTATTTTTCTGACTAGCCTTCCAAAGCTATTTCTTCTGTCTTAAGCAAGCACTAATTTTTGGTAGAAATTTTCATGAGGTCTTTTAGGAAATCCTTGTGGGATACTGTTTTAGCATCCGATTTGATTTGATTTGATTTTCAATTTGATTTTCCTCTGCTAGTGTTTACCTCTGAATTACAGGGTTCACAAGAAACCTTCTCAAGCTAGCATATAGGTCCTGACATTTTAGTTTTTTTGTTGTATCCTTTACTTTCAGGGTTAAACCAAATCCGAAAGAAAGTTCAAAGGTGCATCCAAAGGGACATCCACATGCACAGTATCACAGACTGACATATCCATAGATACAGAATAAAAATTGCATTGTCAAAAAAACTGGTAACAAAGCAACTATGTAGATTCATGTACTACTGCATGGTAATGTGTACTGTGCCAGTATATTAAAATGACAGAAGTTATTAATATACTAGTAGGTACTTGAAATAGGTACACACTGACATGCAAATGGGAATCTAAGCCAGCTGTTTGGCTAGAAGCGGAGGAAAATAATTTGTCATGCACAGTGTTTTGCCACTGAATTTATGTAAGATTAATTTTAAGCGTTTTCCAAATATTTCTATGCTGTATTTACTTTTATACTTTTTTTTCTGGAGTAGAATTAATTTTCTTCATAGCAGCTTGTAGGGTTTTGGATTTGTGAACAAAATAATGTTGATAACGCACTAATGTTTGTAAAGAAGTTTGTAAAGGAGATTTCTCACTTTCACCCTTACAGTTCTCTCCCCCACCCAAGGGGGGTGAGTGAGTGAGCAGCTCTGTGGGGCTTAGCAGCCTAGTAGGGTTAAAACATGATGACTTTGTAAATGCTTTGTGATATTTACTAGGCTGGTAGAACTAAATGAAATAAAGCAATATTTCAGAACAAGCTCAGTATTACTTGTGCAGTCAAGACATTCACCACTGCTTCTAAGATGCAAAAAGGTATCCTTTCTCACTAGTTATTATTAACAGATAAAATAATGTAGAATTCTTGCTCACATTTGCTTTTTCTTCTGTAAAATGCAGGTCTTTTAAGAATATACGTGCAAAAACTAAATTAGCAGAACTGTCTTTGCTTTGATGCATTATATTCCCCTGTCTTGTTGGAATGACTCAGTGATTTAACTGCTTTGCAGCATTCATTTGTACAAGGTGTTTTGCCTTTCTGCCTGATAAAATGCATATAACCTCCAAATAACTAGAGTACCACAAGTATCTTGACCTACTGGCACTGGAAAAATGATGTGCAGGAGAATGCTATAATCTTGAAAAAAAGGTCATTGTGATTATTCTTTAAAAGCATGTTTTTTTCCCCTGGTATTTCTTGAGTGTGTAAGCTTTGTGGTATGGTGAAAATCTGCAAATTCCAATTAACACAAAGGGAAAAGATGAAAGATTTGAAAATAGAACTCTGTTTAATTCTGTCTTCTCAGTTAGTGAGTTTCTTGTAAATTAATGGTTGGCATGTTAAGTTGATCTTAAAATGGATTGTAGACTATTTTTATGTCATGCTAGCAGTATTATCAGTAAAGGTCTAGTACGCCTGTTGCAATATTATTCAGTGTTAAAGTGTGAGCAAATACTTGCATAACTGATCTGAAGTTTGGGTTTTAGGTTTCTATCCATGCAGCAAATGCTATTGTGGTAAAAATGACAGCTTTTCCATGTTTGCAGATTTTTGTGATTGCTCTGTTCTTCTTGTCCATATGTAAATATTATGAATGCCAAGCAGGATTAACTGAGAAGTGAGTTAGAACTGAATGAAAGCCCAATTACCTGATGGCTCCATGAAGCTGAGACAACAAAATCAAATCAACAAGTAAAATGCTCAACCCTGTATTTCACATTAATTTCATTGGTCACGCACTTTCTTTTATATCACTTCTTGGATATGCTGTTGGTGATCTTTGCTGAAGATATATACACGACATAAACATAGAGGTTATTGATCAGTACTAGGTTTGCCTGGAAACTAATGCACGTAAGTGACAGTGAAAATTTTGCTTACAGGAAGCATGCTGGAACAAAAGAAGAACACTTCTGTTGAGGTGTTCTTCAGTAGACTTTTGGCAATGTGTAATGTGTTGCCTTAGTTAGCTTTAATTCATTAGGAAGCATATAAATAAGTGCCTTGACTATAGGCAGTCCTAGTCATTTCATAGTTTCCACTGAATCACTTGATGCCTTTAGCATTTGGGAATATGTCTACTAATTACATGCTAAAGTAGAAAATTTATTAATACATTTTTAAAGCTTTCTTACCTTCTAAAAAATCTGCAGCCCAGATTTTCTTATTGATTAAAATGATATTGATTTCACTGGATAAGACAGCTTAGACATAGTTTAAGATTTTTGAAAACATACAGGATTTGATCTCATGGCTGTTAGTCTCCTAATGTGAATCTCTTATCTTTCCATGATCAGGTACCTGTAATGTTCTCGCTTTTGTATCAGATAGTTTATTACCAACTCCAGGACACAGTATGAGCAGACATCTACATATAGTGAGCTCTGCGTGCAGACTTTAAGCAAGTACCTGCTAGGCAAAAGAAGGTTATCAAGCTGAAAAATGCAGAAGCCTGATGAAGGTTTTGGTTGCCTTCTTATCTCCTGCCTTTCTTTCTACAATTTCCAACATACTTCTCTTTCTCAGAATTATCCATCAGGCACCTACAGTGAGCTGGATTGATTTTAAGCGACCTTATATGTCATCCTTGCAACCATTATCAGTAAGGGCACCATTCTCTGAATCAGGCTGTGGCAGACGTAACAGCTGACAAGTGTCTGGGTAGACCTATCTGTACAAACTGCTGGTCCCCATCTCTTCTAGGAAACTGCAAGTCACACAGAAATGATTGCAGAATGATTCTAGACTACAGCCTTCTACCTGGGAAAGATGACATAAGGTGTTTTGAGGCTTGCTTATTCATACCTTTTGTTCTCATGGCTGCCTTTAGGAGCTTAAAAGCTATACTCATTGATACAAAACCTGCTTGACTTAAATACGAATGAGAAGAAATAATACGGGCCATACAGGTGAAACGTAAGGTGGGATGTCTATTACTACAGTATTCTTTTTAGAGGTGACATCAGAATGTTTCTAGACAAAAGTGAATTATATAACTGGATACTTTGCTCATGCTTAATGGGTTAGGTCATTGCCTGAAAGGCCAATTTCTTAGACGAGAAGCTCCTCAGAGACTAAAGTCCAGATCACCGTTTCAGATCAGAGCTGTGGGGAGCTTGTAGTCAGCAGACCTTCTTGGGAGGAGACCTCCAGCCAATACCTTCCCCATAATGGAAGCACCCATCAGTTCTTAACTGTTGGATAGCATGTACCCAGTCCATGGTGTTCGCATTGGTACTTTTCACATTGGTTCTCACACTGAGAAGACTGCTTGTCTTGTCTTTCTCTTCATGAATCTCCTAGCTTTCCTTTAGTTTAACAGGAAGCTTTTTTTTTTTTTTTTGCTTTCTTTCCTTCCCCCTCCCCGTGTGTGTGGGTTTCAGCTCTTCCATGCTGTTGCAACTCAGAACTCAGTTCCTGAGCCCTCAGAAGCATAGCTGCAGCTACACCAGGGTGTTTTTGCCACTCTTCTGCATACACTGCAGGGATACTGGGATGTAAGGGACACTTGTTTCTGGGCTGCCACAGCCCTTATCCTTCTCTTGCTGACAAAAAAAAATCATCCTTTCACCTAACATGGTGGAGATTTGTGCTGATGAAACATCATGTGAAATGCAGTTATTGAGGGATGTCCTTAGCCTCTAGAAGAGATTGTGGCATCACATCTGGGAACAGCAATCTCTTCAGCTTCTGTAGCTAGATCCAACCAAGTTTATGAATCAGAGTTCACAGACTCATTTTCTAGGACTTACCCTTTTTGTGGTATTCTTTTCCTTTCTTCTTTTGCCTATTACCTTCAGTTTCTGTGTTTATCTCCTTCTGACCATAACAGTTCAACACAGGTGTCACACCTTTTTATTCCCAGGGAATGCTATTTCCAGTGTTATAAAAGCACTGACTTATACTGTCCTTAGCTGAATGTGTCTAATATTCACAGGGATATTTCAGTGTCAGTGACACAGTTTATTTCTGTTACAGTGTTTCCGTTTTTGTTGCTACAAGCACCTAAGATGCATATGGCATCCATGACTGTATAAGCACCCCATAAAAATTAGCATAGTTTCTTGCGGACGGAATTTGGATCTTCACAGACATCTAGCCAACAGTGACCACTTGGTGGACAGAATTAGTTGTAAGTTAGGGTGAATGCACCTGGCATGTAGCAATTTGCTTGAGTTTTGCAAAACTCTAGCAGTTTTGAGGAGCTAAACTTTTGACTGTTATAGGCTACATCACTGAGTGATCTACTCAAAGCTTAATTTTTTCAAACATAGACTGTCATTGAAACTGCTACCATTGTATTGGGATATTATCGTAATTTAGGGCAGATGTAGATTTCACACCTCAAGATCACTAATCTATGTATACTGATCACTTTGCATCCATTTGTTTGGCATCCCTGTGCCAAATTAGTCAGCACATTAAAGAACCATTTTTATGCAATTCCAAGAAGTGGACAGCTATAAAGAGACTACTTCACATCAGTGTGCATGGGTACTGAGGATTTCTTCCGGAGCATATTGAAGTGCTTGAGCAACCCTAATTTCTTAAGTCAATAGACGCACTGTCCATGAAAAGAAGCAGTTAAAGGTATTGCACTACTTGCACACTATGTGTGTCATTGAGAGAAGCAAAGACACATCTAACCTTGAAACTCTTGTTTAAGATTCTTCTTATAACATTCTAAGGTCAGACTGTCCCTGTTAAGCAGATCTTTCTCTCTTAGATAGCCCTAAAATATTTTTCAGGTTATAATGTTGAACAAGTCGCATTTTCTGCTGCTTGAGGGGAAGAAAAATCTCATTTTTCAAAATCATTTTAGGGCTTCCCCTTTCCCACATATCACTGAAGTCTTCTTACCTTTCCAATTTCAGCAGGCTCTGATATTCTCACTTGTTCCATCACTTACTCGCCATAGGTCTTCAGCAAAGTAGGCTAAATTTTGATACAAAGATTAGGTTGTAATGATAACAAATAATACAGTATGTCTTAAGTTCTCTCCATATCAGAGTTTTGGATTTATTGTAAAGAAATAGCTTATTGTTGCATTCTTTATGTTGTGTTTCTTAGTGGCTCTCTTCATAGATTTAGAAACCAGATGGCTAGGTGCTCTTGTATGTTAATGCTTATCTCTTCCGTATTGTCATCCTGAGTCGAAATCAGAGTAGTAGTCAAACTACCTTTTTTACCTGAAGCAGTACAACCATTGCAGCCCCTTAGAAAGCAAATTATTATATTATAAATGATCAACTATTAAATTGCTCAGTTTTTATAGACTATCAACCTCCTACTTTGTAATTGTGTAAAATGCCTATCAAGTGTATTTAATTACAAATAGATAGCATAAGCATTTGTAGTACATTATTAGAATATTTTCAGATTAGTTTTATATATGATAAATTATTTTATACATCTGATAAATTCTGAGGTCCATAGGTCTTTACATCAGAGTCTCAGAGGTGATAAATTAGGCTTCAGAACTTCTGTGAAGTAGGTTGTTGGTAATAGAAGACTAGGAGTGTGAAGAACAAGTACATATCATTGAGTGGAAGTACATATGTGTGGTGAAAGGAAAGAGAGGAGAAAGGAAGCTGTGGGAGGAAAGCGGTGTAGAAAACATGAAATTTACCTGTGTTTTATAACAGCTGTTTAGATTTAACAGGTTTCTTATGGTAGCACAGAATAGAATTGTCTCTTTTATGGGAAGTTCAGCAAGCTAAACAATTCCCACCTTCAAATTTAGATGGGCACATAATGTTAATTCATATCCATTTAAGCACACAGCAGTAATGAGGCTACCTCTAGGTTAATTTATGTCATATTCAGTGTAAACACTTGTTATCTGCTAGTAATCATTGTATAAAAGCCTGAACAACAGCATGATATTTCTCAGGAAAGTTCTTTAATTATCTAGAGAAAAGATGATCATTAACACCTTATTTGGTGTTTCCTTGAAGGAAGCAGAACACATTCCTAAAAATGAAGAAAATAAAAGCAGGAACATGTCTGTTGCAATACTGTTAAAAATGAGCCAGAAAGACTCTTTAATAGCATGGTGTGAAATGTCTGAGAATGCTGGCTGTGCATCTAGATTGCATTCACATTCCTTATTACCCTGATTGGATCATACAGCAAGAGTAAGGCAAAAAAATATCTAAGACTCACTTTTTTAGAACACTTTCTAAAAAGAAGTGTGCAAAGATGGCTTTCCAATAGATGTAAAACCTGTCGCCTAAATCTGGATGAAAGCGCTCTGTGAAAATGTATTTGCAGTTTAAATGGTAGCATATGCTTTCTGGGCTTGTGGATTGATGATATTCTCTTCAGACTTGACTTTTCCTATTGAACTTGGTGAACATTTTGCTATTGATTTTAGCTGGGAAATACTAAACTTCTTAGCACAGCTACCCCTGTGGTCCATTTGACTGAAAACAATTAAATTCTGTAAATTCAATCAAAAAGGCTGTGTTGAGAATACTGGGGATTTTTTTACCTTAAGAGACATACAGTACATTAACCTGGAAAACATGAAATACATTTGAGAGACTATTTCAGTGACCTTTTTATTGATACTATGTTTTAAAATACTCTTTATGACTGATTGTTATTGTCTGTGATGCAGTAGCTAGTGAAAGATTCTGCGGTTCTAATGAGCATTCTCCATTTGAATTAAGCTAGAAAAACAGAATACAACTGTATTATACTATTTATAGAGAAGAAAAAAAACCCATAAAGTTTTTTTTTTGAAGTGCTTAAATATCTTTAAATATCTGTACTTGAAGCATATAGTTTTAAATTTGCTTTAAAAGAATGAGAATGTCATTCCTTGGTAGAAAGGCTTTCCCAAAGTGTCTCAGAGCTCTATTTGTATTTAGTCATGCAGAAGTGATGAAATTTTCATCCAGTCCCAGAGCAGAGAGTGAACATTTACAAAGAAGACGTGGGACAGGAAATTATTTGCTGAGAAGAAAAGAAATGTGAGACTGCTGTGATAGAACAGAGGTTGCATAGGCAAGGGAAGAACTGGAAAAGAAAAATTTTAAAACTATATTAGTTAAGGAACAGCAATTTAATTCTGTGATCTTTCCAGCACTTCATCAAAAGGTGTAAGTGATTTTATAAAAGTAGTGATAGTGCATTAACAGGTGCAGGTCTGTCTCAAAAGTTGGTAAAATGATCATAATGATCAGTTATGTACAGGTCTTGATGGTATCAAGTGGAGATACGCACCTTTTCATGATCATTTTCTCCATATAGAAAACCAAGAAATATGGAGGATTTCAAAATGCCATAATCCTCACCATCTGAAAGAGAAAAAGCTAAAATCAGACTGCAGAAAATACTGTGTAATAATGTTTTTGTTGACAGTTTCTGGCAAAATCTTGGCCAGATTTCTCTATGATTGCTTTCCTTGCTATATTATCAGTTATGTTTTGCCTGATGCACATGCTGTGGGTTCAGAATCAGTGATGGGCATATGCAGTGTTATTGGACGTCTTGTCAGCAGGAAAAAACCCAGCCAAGAAAGGTAGGCAACATACTGTCAAAGGAACCAATACTTTGCATAGACCTAGCTAAGAGCATGAAAGTTTTATTGTCCAAGGGACTTTATTGATGTTTTGAACCTGTTCCTTGCAGTTGTGGTGCTTGCTGGGGGCTATGCATCAAGGCTGAAAAGCACTTAAAAGTCATTACAGCTTGTTGTATGAAAGAATGAGTATTTTGTATAGGATAATAGATGCGCAGACACCTGTGAAATTAATATCAGCAGCTGGAAAACTGACATGAGAGTGGCGCAAAGCATTTGGAACGAGTAGCTAAATTTCAGAAGCAAGGTGAAGTCAATATTCGGCTGAGTCAAAAATATCAAGTGCAGCTGGTGGTAATTCCAGTCTCCTTCTCCTACCTGCATTACCAGTGGAGAGACTTCTCTCATTGAACTCTTCTAGCACAAAGTATGATTCCACTGACAAAATTTTGTTAGATTATGAAAGACAGTAAGAGTGTAATGAAAAATCATGCATGTAATTAAAAGAGCGATTGAATGACATTCAGGGGGTATGTTGTATGTATAGTATGGAAAGCAAAGAAAACAGAAGCTTGAGTCCTACAAGCGTCTGTTAGTCTATGTGAGTAGTTTCTTCTAATATGACTTCAGTGGAGAAACTCTTGGGAGCAAGGGATGAGGCATATTTCCAGGGAAACTATCAAAGTCCAGATAGTAGATAAAAGAACACGTTATAGCACAATAAAATCAGATGTATAGTTGCAGGTAATGAGGAAAAATCCCAGTGAATTTAGAAACATGCATGTCTGTCTGGTGTGTTGCAGTTGTACTTCTCAGCTGAAGATGTGTGTTGCCTAACAAATTTGTTTGGGAGTGCCCTGCTGGTGATGAATCCTTTGTAAGTGTTCCATAATGACATTGCAGGAGGGGCAGTCACAACCTGTGGGCAGTATCCCATCAATATTCCAGTCAGGAGTACTATTGCAAATGACTTGGAGCTTTGCACTTGGTAGTTTAGTTGAACTAGCATAGAATACCTTTTGGGCAGCCTACTAAAAATAAGAAAAAATTAGTACCTGACTGTAGATGCCTACAGTGTAAAAAGTAATGCCTTATTAATAAAGCATAGAATGAAACAGGGAACAAAGCTTACAAAAAGACAGTTTTAAAACTGAAGCCTCCTCCTTCATGGCTTTAGGGAAAGTGTTGAGCTTCATTCTTGATTGCACAGTATTCTTGTCTTGATTACACAATATTCTTTCAGGGTTAACCTTGGTAGTGGGAACATTGATTTGAATTGTACTGAACTCACGCCAGGTTGGTGCGAGATATCTCTCCAGATTTGTGTGTTTAAATACAGTTTCCAAAATTCCTAAATAATTAGGCCTTCAAGTCCACCTCACAGCCTTTTTAAAGCTATTTATCTCATTTAAATGTGTTTCTGACTCTTTGGGCACTGTAATGAGATTGGGTATAGATATAGGATATGATTGTTGTAGACAATCCTAATTCTGATGATGCAGTAATTTTTAATAAGATGATGATATTACACAATTTGACATAGAAAAAATGTCTAAAACCATAGAATTACTCAAAGCATTTCCAATTATATATATTCCGTTAAAAGTACAAAAGTTTTCTGAGCTCGTGCGAGTTACAATGCAGTATTTTTCTGGCTGTGTTTTAAGTAAGCATATAAGCAAAGAGGAATTAGAAATATAAGGATATTTCAAACAGCACTTGAAAACATTTTTTAACCTCAAAATCAAGATTACATTTGGTTGGAGATTCAAGTTGGACTTTTCTGTCATTTGAGCTAGCTTGCCTATCTTTAACAGCATAATCTTACATAGCAGCTGGGAAAGATGAGTACTTGAATATTCATTTTGATTTCAAATTGAAGACTAGATTTTTGTACTGGGATACATATATTCTGTTCCACAAAAGTATCTATAAGCTAGAGGAGGAGCGTTTGCTGTGAACTTTCCATTCTGCACCATCTGTCGTTGCCTACTTTCCTCTTGCAGAAGATACAATAATCCTCTCTTGCCCTACATTGGCTTCCTATCAGATCTCTTATATTCCTTCATCACCTCTTCACCTTAATAGAACCTGCCAGTAGTTGTCACTGAAATCACAACTAGAGATCAGGCAAATTTAAATGTACTTCCAGAAGTTTTCCTCCTAACCTCATGGAAGCATGGTTTTGTCAAGACTTCAACCCTGTCGTTCCTGTCATCTTGTGCAACAAAGTATAAAACTAAGAGAAATAATTTTAATTGACCTTGGTAGGGTAAAATACACAATTGCTATTTTATACACTCATTTGTTAAACCCATGTCTGAATTATTGCATGCCATATAAATATAATGGGACACTGTCGTGGTTTAAGCCCAGCCAGTAATTCAGACCCACACAGCTGCTCTCTCACTTCCCCTCCATTCCTTCCCCCCGGCTCCCAGAGGGATAAGGAGGAGAATCGAAAGAATGTAACTTCCATGGGTTGAGATAAGAACAGTCCAGTAACTAAGGTGTAACACAAAACCACTACTGCTACCACCAATAATAATAATGATAAGGGAAATAACAAGGAAAGAAAATACAACCACTCACCACCTGCCAACTGATACCCAGCCTGACCCCAGCAGAGATCTAACCCTTCTGGGTAACTGCCACCAGTTTATATAGTAGGCATGACATGCTGTGGTATGGAATACCTCTTTGGTTAGTGGTTTGTTTGTGTCAGGTGTCCTGTCTCTTCTTCCTTCCGGCTTCCCCTCCTCCCTGGCAGAACATGAGACTCAGAAAGTCCTTGGTCAGAGTAAACATTACTGAGCAGCAACTGAAAACATTGGTGTTATCAGTGCTGTTCCTAGGCTGAAAGTCAAAAACACAGCACTGCACCAGCTACTAAGAAGGAGAAAAAATGACTGCTACAGCTGAACCCAGGACATTCCACCCCTTATTCCATACCATTCATGTCATGCTCAGATCCCACATTTTCAATATACCATCACTCATATATATATCTCCACAGAGAGAGAGAAAGAGCGAGAGATCATTCCTTAGTGCATGGACCAATTCCTATAAAGCTGCTGAGTCCATCCGGTCCATGATTTCGGGCTCCGTCTCTTGTAACAGTCTTTCAGAGCAGGAGAGGCTGTGTGCAGTGTTCACACTTGTGAATAACCTGGGCAATAGTGTCCATTGCTAAGTCCACCCCTCCATCATGAGTCCATCTGTATTTTTCATCTCTGCCCTGATGGCCTGAAGTGTCATGGGCCCACCAGGCTCAAAATAGTTCACCCTCCCCTTCAGCAGTTTCTGCAACTTGTTGGGGACTCCATACATCTGCCTTCCATCTCCGACGCTTCCAAAGCCCTGGAGGGGGCCGGTGGACTAGATACTCACCCATACTGTCCCACACACCCTGCCACTCATGACTGTCCAGCCTTGGGGAAAATCTCTTGGTCCTCCTATATCGTCGTCTAACCCTGGACAAGACCCAAACTCGAGTCCGCTTAACTCTCTGGACCAGACAAAATGGTCATGGGTAAAACACACTCTGTATGTGTGCCAACATGCTGATCCCCATCACAATCAGCAGGCAGGTCTCAAGGGTACCCAAAGGCCATTCAAAACTTTCAGAACTCTCAAATGATGATGCTGTACTTGTCCCTGGGGCTGGTGTAGCTGCTGTGCTTGGAGCTGGAGTAGCTGCACTGTCTGCTGCAGTTGGAGTTTGGGTAGCTGCTTGTACTTGGCACTGTGGTTGGTGTAGTTGCTGCGCTTGGAGGTGGAGTAGCTGAGTTATCTGTTGCAGTCAGACTGAGTAGCTGCTGTACTTGTCACTAGAGTGTGTGGGAATGTCTCCCTCATAGGCTTACCACCCGAGGAGAGGAAAAAAGATGTATAATTGCTATACACTTCTATTATATGCCTCCCAAAGTATAGAGGTGGTGACCACACTGGGAACGCAAGCCAGATCAGTTTCATGATCAATGGGTCTGTTGTATTACAGGTCATTACCATAAAGTACAGTGAAACCAGAACCTTAGCCCAAGCCCCCCAACTGATAAACACTAAGACAGCAAATACAAGCCGTAAGTAAGGTATGACATGTTGGAACTGTGAGATCAGGAGCAACAACTTTGAGAGCCAACAAATCAGCATTGTGACGAGTGACTATTAATCCGAAACAATAAATGCTTATCACAAATACGATTAGACACACTCCGGTCAGATCTGTTGTTATCTCAACCCTTCATGCCCCATGCTGGGTGCCAAAAAGAGCTTTCATGGTTTAAGCCCAGCCGATAATTCAGAACCACGCAGCTGCTCTCTCACTCGCCCCCTCATTCGTCCTCCCTGCTCCCAGAGGGATAAGGAGGAGAATTGAAAGAATGTAACTTCCATGGGTTGAGATAAGAACACTCCAGTAACTAAGGTATAACACAAAACCACTGCTGCTACCACCAATAATAATGATGATAAGGGAAATAACAAGGAAAGAAAATACAACCACTCACCACCTGCCAACCGATACCCAGCCTGACCCCAGCAGAGATCTAATCCTTCTGGGTAACTGCCACCAGTTTATATAGTGAGCATGACATGCTGTGGTATGGAATACCTCTTTGGTTAGTGGTTAATTTGTGTCAGGTGTCCTGTCTCTTCTTCCTTCCGGCTTCCCCTCCTCCCTGGCAGAACATGAGACTCAAAGTCTTTGGTCAGAGTAAACATTACTGAGCAGCAACTAAAAACATTGGTGTTACCAGCGCTGTTCCTAGGCTGAAAGTCAAAAACACAGCACTGCACCAGCTACTAAGAAGGAGAAAAAATGCCTGCTACTGCTGAACCCAGGACAGACACCAAGTAAACCATTCTGGCTGCTGGGACATTCAGGTGGTTTCCTATCAGTAAACAAGCTCTACTGAAAGCAAGCAAGACAGTCAAGGAACAACTAAGAAACCCTACTTGGGAATTCAGTTCTTGTCTTGCAGTAATCTGTTTTCCAAAAGATCCAGTACTCAGTGTGGAATTTGGTGCAGGATCAGAGCTTACATGTGGAACAGGGTTAGTCAGGAAATTCACACATTTCCCACAGAAATGCCAAAGCTTCCTTCTTCCTCTGGCACAACTGAAGTTGTAAGGCTGCAGAGGCTCCACAGCCAGGTAACCTGCCGTCTGTGAAGCCTGGTGAGCCCGTGAATAGGTTCATGATAGATGGAACAAGCCCAACTCTCTCAGCCTGTTTCCATAGGAGAGGTGCTCCAGCCCTCTGATCACCTTCATGGCCCTCCTATGGACTGATTTGAACATGTCCACATCCCTCTTGTGTTGGAGGCCACAGAGCTGGATGCAGTACTCCAGGTTGGGGGTTCACAAGAGCAGAATAGAGGGGGAGAATCCTCTCCCTCGACCAGCTGGTCATGCTTCATGGTTGGCTTTCTGGGATGCAAGCACACACTGCCAGTTCGTGTTGAGCTTCATCGGGAGAGGGCATGTAGTGATGGGACAAGGGAGAATGGTTTTAAATTGAAAGAAGGTAGATTTAGATTAGACATTAGGAAGAAATTCTTTACTGTGAGGGTGGTCACTGGCACAGGTTGCCCAGAGAAGCTGTGGCTGTCCTATCCCTTGAAGTGGTCAAGGCGAGGTTGGACAGGGGTTTGAGGAATCTGGTCTAGTGGATGGTGTCCCTGCCCATGGCAGGGGGGATGGAACTAGATGATCTTTAAGGTCCTTTCTAACCCAGGCCTTTCTATGACTCTGTGATGTGAAAGGGCAATGCACACAGTCATGTGGTGTTTAACATAGATGTATTGTTAGTCATGGTTAGTTCCTTTAGCTGGGGAAAACTTATGGTTCTGGAGACTTCTGCAATGTTTGTGTGATGAGTTATCTGCAATACACAACTTGACGTCAAAACCGTGCAGCTGGTTTCATTATTGGAGAAGGACAGTGGCTCCTGAGTGTTTCTTACAGTGTTAACAAATATCTAAATCTCACACATTAGTGCAGCATAATAATGGGATTTGTCCCATGGTCAAATACATGGAGAAAAACTTGACTTTTCGAAGCTCTGAGTGCATCCTCCAGCAGCAAAGTATCTGGGGATTTAACATCTTTTAGAATCCCACTGAAAGCAAAAAATTCTAATTTGATCTGGTGAAAAGTGTTGTTTACAAATACGTCCTTGCCATGTCCCAAGTAAGTTTTCTTATTGTATAACTACAGAATTAGGGTGAAGTTAGAGAAAAGCCAAAACCTACTTTTTCCAAGGATCTACAGTCAGTATTTTAAAATAATCTGAGGAAAGTCAGGTGTGATAGCAATAAAACAATAAGCTTCTCCCTTTTACTTTCATGTTACCCTTTGAAAGTTAAGCTCTCATAGGTAAAATTAAAAATCCTCTTGTTTAATGAAAATATTTTTTTTATTGTTGTTGTTGGTCTGAATTAAAGATATTTTTCCTACACAAACTTTTAGAAAATAAACAAAAATTATAGGTTTACGCATCCAAAATGTTTTTTCTTTCCTGGGAACTGGAAATCCCTGACTTATGGATCATAGAATCTTAGAATCATAGAATAGTAAGGGTTGGAAAGGACCTCAAGATCATCGAGTTCCAACCCCCCTGCCATGGGCAGGGACACCTCCCACTAAACCATGCCATCCAAGGCTATGTCCAACCCCACCTTGAACGCCGCCAGGGATGAAGCATTCACAACTTCCTTGGGCAACCCATTCCAGGGCCTCACCACCCTTACAGTAAAGAATGTCTTCCTCATATCCAATCTAAACTTCCCCTGTTTAAGTTTGAACCCGTTACCCCTTGTCCCCTCACCACAGTCCCTCATGAAGAGTCCCTCCCCAGCATCCCTATAGGCCTCCTTCAGGTATTGGAAGGCTGCTACGAGGTCTCCACGCAGCCTTCTCTTCTCCAGGCTGAACAGCCCCAATTTTCTCAGCCTGTGTTCATACGGGAGGTGCTCCAGTCCCCTGATCATCCTCGTGGCTGGGGCTGTTCAGCCTGGAGAAGAGAAGGCTGCGTGGAGACCTCATAGCAGCCTTCCAGTACCTGAAGGGGGCCTATAGGGATGCTGGGGAGGGACTCTTCATGAGGGACTGTGGTGAGGGGACAAGGGGTAACGGGTTCAAACTTAAACAGGGGAAGTTTAGATTGGATATGAGGAAGACATTCTTTACTGTAAGGGTGGTGAGGCCCTGGAATGGGTTGCCCAGGGAAGTTGTGAGTGCTTCATCCCTGGCGGCGTTCAAGGTGGGGTTGGGCATAGCCTTGGATGGCATGGTTTAGTGGGAGGTGTCCCTGCCCATGGCAGGGGGGTTGGAACTCGATGATCTTGAGGTCCTTTCCAACCCTTACTATTCTATGATTCTATGATTCTGTGATTCATTCTTAAAAAAAAATCCTGTATCTCTAGAAGTTCCAGTTGTTTTGTATATATTCCTAATAAGTTCAGAAAGGAAGTAACTTCCAATTAAGTAACATTATTTAGCTGTTTAAAATTAATCTTTGAGTTTGTTTGGTTTTTTTTGTGTGTTTTTTTTTTTTTTTTTTTTTTATTAATAGTGATACATGTCTTGCAGAAAAAGAAAAATAAATTAAGAAAAGAAGCATGTGTTTATAGCAGTACACCAGGAGCCTGAAAGACTGGTAATCCTGTCCAATACCTAGTGGCTACTAAAAGCCCCGCCAGTATGTGCTAAGCAAGAATAACACCTGAATTAGGGTCTTTTTATCTGAGCATCTTAGTCAAAACTTTAGGCAATTTCTACAGAAAATGATGGTTGCATTATTTGCCTCTCAAATCCAGTTGTGTATGTATATTAAATTATGTTGAATCTGGAGTGTGAGCCTTTCTGTGCTGCCTTTCAAAAACTTACTTATAAGCTGTTGCCTTCACAGTAAGGCTGTGTACTACCAGGCTGCCAGTATTTGCAATTACTGCAGAAAAGTTTGGAGAGTAATAATCTTTATTTTTCAAGGAAGAAAAGGCAGGTGACTGTAATTAAGTGTCAGAAAGGGAAGAATAACATTGCCCATGCTTTAACATTCTTCAGTCTACAATGTCTGTAACTTCTGTCCTATTGATCGTCTTTGCTCCAGCTTTTTCTGTGGGATTAGTAAGGCATTGTGCCGAGTGCTGAGCATACATATCATGAGTGGATGCTCTTGAGCTATGGAAATGCCAAAAGTTCTGGAAGAATATGAATAGCCACTGTAATTCGGAACATATGATGAACATCTATGGATCCTGCCCCTCTGCTCTGCTCTCGTGAGACCTCACTTGGAGCACTGCGTGCAGTTCTGGTGTCCTCAACATAAAAAGAACATGGAAGTGTTAGAACAAGTGCAGAGGAGGGCCACGAGGATGATCAGGGGACTGGAGCACCTCCCGTATGAAGACAGGATGAGAAAATTGGGGCTGTTCAGCCTGGAGAAGAGAAGGCCACGTGGAGACCTCATAGCAGCCTTCCAATACCTGAATGGGGCCTATAGGGATGCTGGGGAGGGACTCTTCATTAGGGACTGTGGTGAGAGGACAAGGGGTAACAGGTTCAAACTTAAACAGAAGAAGTTTAGATTGGATATGAGGAAGAAATTCTTTCCTGTAAGGGTGGTGAGGCCCTGGAATGGGTTGCCCGGGGAAGTTGTGAATGCTTCATCCCTTGCGGCGTTCAAGGTGGGGTTGGACATAGCCTTGGATGGCATGGTTTAGTGGGAGGTGTCCCTGCCCATGGCAGGGGTTGGAACTCGATGATCTTGAGGTCCTTTCCAACCCTAACTATTCTATGATTCTATGATTCTATATGTGTACATGCAATAGTAGCGAAGCATTCATATGCTTTCTGAGCATTTACAGATATGTGTGCATGAAATGGTCTTTAAGAATTCTTATTATTTTGAAGCATCAAGGGGAATAGAATCATCTCTTTGAAACTAAGGCTTTCAGCAATAGCATTTGACATCCAGTATTGGCAGGGAAAAGTATTATCAGTGAACTAATTTGAAGCTGTATTGCAACAGTTTTTTATTCAAGTGACTCAAAATAGTATTCAAAGTATATTCTTAAAATTAAATTTGAGTGAACAATTATTTTTACAGATATCTAGCTTTTTTACAGAGATCTACATTTCTAA
The DNA here is from genome assembly GCA_039720435.1 of Amazona ochrocephala. Lineage (NCBI taxonomy): Eukaryota > Metazoa > Chordata > Aves > Psittaciformes > Psittacidae > Amazona > Amazona ochrocephala. The sequence goes on along the minus strand of CM077877.1, from coordinate 61,403,866 downwards.
AGAACAGTTGTAAAATTGCCAATTTAGCCTAAGGGTAAAAGTTTCTTCTATTGATATGTTTTTTTCGTGTTTCCCTTACAGACATTAATGACTCATGTTATATTTGTTGAATTGATATTCATAGTACACACCTCACAGGAATGATTTAGTATAGCATAACCTCTCCAGACATACTGAGTATTCTTGAGGTGAGAATACACATAATGCAGAGAATTACCTATTTAAAATTTCCGAACAGACCAGAGAATTCAGCTGAATGTTTAGTTTTCAGATAACATAAATAGGCAATATATAAACATATAAATAACAGCCCTACATGCATATGCAGTATCACTCAACTGTTATCAATATTTTTTTAAAAACGCTGGTTTTTCATCAAGATCTCCAAAAATGTTGCATGAATACTAAACATGTCAGTCCCACCCCCAGTTTAAGTCATCCCTAAACTATTTATGAATCAGTGATGAATTTGTAGGAAGGCATCAAATGGAAATAATGGGAATAGGTGAGAAATGGGGGATGTGGGAGGCGAGAGGTAGCCATGAGATTTAAAGCTGTGTCTCCTGTAGGAGAGATCACTGCAGAGTGTGCTAGCTACTAAAATAGTAGGCACAAGGGAATCTCCTTTGCTAGGTATTTTCTGAATCTGGTTATCCATTTTGGGTATTTTGTTTTTCTTCCTCATCAGTTTTTTTTGGTGTGTTTTTTTTTTTTTTTTTTGTTTAAGTTTTTGTTTTGTTTGTTTATTTTGGGTTTCATGGGTTTTTTGGTGTGGTTCTTGGTTGTTTTTTTTGTTTGTTTGTTTGTTTGTTTTTTGTTTGCTTTTGTGTGCCCCAAAATATATTTTCTAAGAGACAATTTTGGATAAGCTGTTTTTAGTGGAGGAAAAAGAACTCTGATTTTTTTTCTTCTTGTTTTTGGATTGGCAGACAAATAAAAATTATATGTTTGTATAGCAAGCATGCTGCTTTATAATCCAATTTTTATATAGCTGTGCTCCTTCAGAGGCAAACAGGGGATGGAAACAGACTGTGATTGATTTCATCAGTGCCAAGTGCTCAAGAATCAGGCTTGTAGCAGTGACTTTTTTTGTAGGTGTACAGAACATAGAAAAAGCTTCACTACGTTGCCCCATTTTTGTCAGATTGAAGTTTGCCATGGCCACAGCATATGAGTGCTTCACAACTGCTAATTAATTTCATTTCACAGGGCTCTTGATGTAGCACAATTTCTTTGTCCTCATTTTCTAGAAATGGAACTGAAATACAAAGAGCTAGGTGCTTTGTTCAAGGTCACACAGGAAGTTAGGACAAAACCTGGAATAGAGCCTGACTAAAAAAATGTGCCTTAACTAATATATCACTTCCCTTCCCCGAGGTATCTATGCAAAGGTAGTCACAACACAGTTCTTGGTGAATCAAAACTCCTCCACAAATAGCGTGCAAGCCTTGAAAAGTTTAGTTTTATTTGGATTATCAGTACTTTGTAATTAGGTACTTCAGAAATGTTATTTAAGAGTATTTTGAAATTTCTACATTAACTGAAGAAAGCCAGTTGGAATGATTTGGTTTTATATCTATATATATATTTTTTTTAGGATTTTACATGTACAACTGTATTGTAACTATAATTTTTATCATCATTTGTTTGCTTTGGTCAAAGGTTTTGCCCAATACTGGTTTTTGTGAACTGATTCTATTATCTTGCTTCAGAGTTTAAGCAGATGCCATCCAAAAGCTCTTTTATCCCACAGAAAATTTACCAATAGATTTGTGGTTGGTTTCTTGAAAGACAAAAAAATTCACAGTGGATTACTCTAGAAAAATAAAACTTTTTCATGGTTTTCTCTGTAAAACTAGTAGGATTCTATACAGTAACTAAATTTCGAACTAAGTAACTAGATTTTAAACTAAAGAGAAGAGAATCTTGTAATGGTATGGTATTGCTTCCTAACAGTGTGTAATTCATGAAGTGATTTCATTATCAAGGAATAACTGGTCTGAATGCGTGCGTTCAGGCTGAAGCTGAAGGTCTGTTTGTAGTGGATGGAGGTCTGCTGTGTTAATGCAATAATCTCTTCCCTGAACAGATAATGTAAGACTTAAGGTTGAAAAGTTATTTTTGATAAACTTAACATTCTTTCCCAGCTCCTGCTTTCATGTGAAAACCAGGTAAGATCACATGAATGGAAATATATCAGTGTTGTAAAATGTGCTAACAAATAGATGCACTGTAAAGCTAGTAGTCTAGTCAGGATAACTTCTTGTGTGCTGTCTACATAACAACATGGCAAGTGATTTTTTGCCTAGCTCATTCAGTTGGCGCCTCCTGAAACTACTGCCATGGTGGTTTTAGGCCCTTGCTCCAAATACTGAGGTACTAGAAGTTGTCTGTACTAGTTATTTGAAATCCCAGAGTCTGCATAATTTTTACTAAAACCACTCTGTTACTGTGTGTTCGTCTAACATCTCAAAAAAAAAAAAAAAATCCTGGCTGGCTTGTAACGTGATGGATACCGTGTGTCTTGCCTGAGGCCTCGTGAAAAGTGAAACAACCTTTGAAAAATCCATTAGTGCTGGAATTTTGATTGGTATAAGACGAGGAAGTAAAACTTTACATCCTCATAGCTATATTTTTTAGCATCTAGTTAACCTTACCCTTATTATATATATTTTTTGACCTATGTAACATACTTGGACCCCACTCCCTTCATAGACTGTTACTTTTCCGATTGATCAGGAGCTTCTCTGCAGTGGTTTGTACAGTAAATGCTGTGCGCTGGAGTCATCTTTGTATTTCGGAGTAGATTGAAAGAGACAGGGCAGCCGCTGCAGGTCACATCTGATGGGAGATCTGAGTTGTCATAATAAGACAGTTTCTCAGTAACTAACAGCGATGAAGTTCAGAGGCAGCCAGCTCTGGCAGCTGCTGAGCAGACTAAATATTGATTGGAAAGAGAAAATGAGGGAGACACTGACCTTCTATTCAGAACCTGACAAAAGTGTGGCCAGGACGATGTTCTTGCTAATGCAGAGCCTTCCTAGTTACCCTGCACAACAGCAGGGAGGCAGCCAGGCTTCCTTCCTGCCTCAGATCCACCACTTCTGACTTCTGACATTGAGTCATTAACTTTGTTAGCCTTGCTCCTCCCTTGGTAGTTTCTAAAGGGAAAGAGAGAGGAATTCTTTTCAACACAAGCCTCATCAAAGTCATGAGAGTAATTTTCAAGTACAGTACATTTTTTGTCTGTAAGTTACCTAAAAAAAAAAAAGCATAGTTGAACTGAAATTCCCTCAAGCCTACCTGTATTTTCAGCAATTATTGGGGGAAGTATTTGCTGTTCAAAAGGCTTTTGCTGTTTGGATTTCCTCCAGTTCAAAATCAGCTCTATCAAATTGGCCAATGCAATTTATTATCTCCTCAGGGACCTTCAGCTGTCCCAACTAACCTTTCTCAGAATAGATCCAGCTGTGTCCTTCTGTACAAAATTTTTCTACTCCCCTAAAAATGCACTCATTGTAAAGATGTCCTCGTCAAAGCTATTAAAGATACCCTTAGGCCCAGTTCTGCACTAATGACCTGTAAGCTCGTGACTTCTATTTCTGCTGTATATATTTTGATGTGAGGGTTAAGAAGGATACCACAGGTTCAAGTACACTAGCAAGATCCCCAGGGAAACAAAAGTGCAATTATTCTGTAAATGGCAATTCAGAATTAATGGTCCAGGAAAATGACTTTGCAGAGAACTTCAGCTCCCATGATTTTATTTGGAATTGACAGCACTTGGAAGACAGTCCATTATACGACAACAATTCCTTGCATTTTTCTTAGTGTATTTAATCGATAGATCTTGAAATGTTTCTGTGTCTTGTCTCAATTTTCTAAGTGCTTGCAGTGAGAAATCTGGAAATGAGACAATGAATTGAATCTACTTGCATGAAGTGATGTGTTCAGCTAGTGGCTGACTAGGTGGAAAGGCATCCTAGCTCCTTAGTGTACTATCAGTTAATTGTGATAAATACTTCAGTGTTCTTGTGTTGTGTCTTGACAGTCAGTGGAAGAAAATTAAATAGATTAATGTTATTACCTGCTTGGAGAAAAAAATATGCATGCATACAACTATGTATTCACAGCGTAGTCACTATAAGAAAATTAATGACAGGTCTTTACAAAGCGAATTAAATGCGTGTTACTTAAAAAAATGTATTTCAGTCCAATCTTATATTTTTTATCATACTGCATAGGTGTTTTGGTTTAAGTCCAGCCAGTAACTCAGAACCACTCAGCTGCTTGCTCCTTCTCCCCTCATTCTTTCCTCCTCCCCATTCTGTGAGGGATGGGAAAGAGAATTGAAAGAACATAAATCCCATGGGTTGAGATAAGAACAGTCCAGTGACTAAGGTATGACACAAAACCGCTACGGCTACCACTAGTAATAATAATGATAAGGGAAATAACAAGGGAAGAGAATATGAAACTAACATGGGAAAAAGAAGAGAAAACAATAAACACAAGTGATGCACAATGCTAACCTCCCCCCTACTGATACCCACCCTGACCCGAGCAGCAGTCTATGCCTTCCTGGTGATTCCCCCCAGTTTATATACTGGGCATGATGTGCTATGGTATGGAATACCCCTTTGGCTGGTTTGGGTCAGGCGTTCTGTCTCTGCTCCCCTCAGGCTTCCTGTACCCCTCCTTACTGGCACTGCAGGAGGCTGAAAAGTCCTTGATCGGAGTAAGCATAACTTAGCAACAATTGAAAACATCTGTGTGTTATCAGCATTGTTCTCAGGCTAAAGTGAAAACACAGCACTGCAGTAGCTACTAAGAAGGAGAAAAATAGCTGTTACAACTAAACCCAGAACAATAGGCTCAGCCACTTCCTACCATAAAAAAGGAAAGAATAAAGTATACTTAGGAGGTAAGCAGGGCTCACACTGGGAGGAGGCATACTGGCTTTGGAAATCAGCTCATTGAAGCAGAGATAATTGTCTTGATTTCCCTTTCCCTCAGTTTTGTAAAGTATATGTAATCATGCTGTTTGTCTGCCTCCTTTTCCTGCTGCCCTTAACTAACTTTTGAACCCTTTGACCAGTTTCTGCCATCTGGGACAAGAAGACACCTCTCAAGGATTTGAAACTTCCATCACATTTCTGAGCAATGGCTCCTACACAGAGGAGGAAGACCAATGGCTGACTTTCATGCTTAGCAGATGCCTGGTGTATGCCCACACATACTGCCTGTGGGTACCACTCGCCACGCTCTGCTGCACCTCATTATGGTATGGGGTAGGGAACTCAGGACTGCAAAGAAGTGGGGGGAATGCGGCCTGTGGAAAGTGGTGTGAAACTTTAGGAGAGGTATCTGGATTAGTGCAATGAGGAAGTTGTAGACATGCAAGAAATGCATTGGTATGAAGTTTAAAGGCGTTATTTTGGCTGGTCAAAGAACAATTTATTTAAATTAAATATACCATTAAACCTTTCCAGTTGAGATACAGAGAACATCTTGCCACAGAAACAAGTATCACAGAGTCAAAAAGTGTGTATATGCCACCTGATTTAAAGTCTTAAACTAGGAAGTTAGTCTTTCAGTCCCCTCTCAAGGATTTTCTCTTTTCCTGTAGACAATATAGGGAGGTTAGGTGGTTTCCTGAACCCAGGACAGGTGGTCTGCTACCTGAACTGGACTACTATATTTAGGTGGTTCTTCCTCACATTTTCTTCTTGGTCCTGCTTTTTGCTGCCTAAGAAACACTAGTTCAGCACACCAGCAAAAAAAAAAAAAAAAAAAAAAAAAGGAGAGGACTTTGTGTTGCTGCATGAGTTTTCTTATAATGAAGTGCTGTGATCCCAATAAGGTGACATCTTGACAGTAGCCAGTGTTTTAAAGTAGTGCATTTTTCTTTAAATCATGTAGAGGTACTGTATGGAAATGTGTACAAGAGAGCTTCTTTGAAAGAATATATTAGAAAACAAGACGGGAGGGGAAATTGGCTTACCCAAGACATAAAAATGGCCTTACCTAATACAAATATTAATGCAATATTTAATTTAATTTGCACATTGCATGTAGATATCCACAATTATATGAACAATCTCAAGATAAAAAAGAGGAAAAAGGCTGCCTTAAATTATTATTTTTCTGCTTACAAAGTCAGTGAAATTCTTATGTCCTACAGATTGGTGTGTTATTTTATTAAAATAGGGAAGAAAGGAGAAGAAAGATTCCCAATTGTACTGCTGGAGTGGAAGGTGGGTGGATTTTCCAATGACAGAAGATGGAGTTAACACTTCAGACTGTTTAAAAACACTTAACTGAGCAGTGTGGCTCACGATGATTAATCTATTTCAGGTATGTTTTATCACTCAGTCAAGGTACAGCCTAAATTAGGCTTGCTACTTATCAGGCTTTTACTCAGAGACTCATGTCAGGTTTTTTTATGGTCATGATTTTAATGCTGCCTTGATGACTGTGTTTTTTTTTTTTTTTTTTTTTTTTTTTTTTTTAAAGAACTGAAAAGCAAACACAGGTGTTGATATGCATGGAACCTGCTGCTGCTGTTTCTTTAGTCTTCGTTAGGAGGAGAGTATTTATTTTTACTTGGGTGTTTATTTTTCAATGAGTTCATTTTCAGTGTTCTCCATAATTTTATAAGGCATTGCGGGTAGCTGTGTTACTGGAGAAGATGGAAAGGCTCATGCTAGGGCAATTTATCCTTTTTACTGTTCAGCTCTAATGTAGGCAATTGGAGGTTGGCCTATTCCGACTACAGTTTTAACAAAACACTACCAATAAATGGTTAGTAATATTTTCCTTGAGGGATTGCGTAGATGACTTTCTGAATTGTAAATAGCTTTGCTTTGCTAAATCTCTGTATTAATACTGGTAGCTACATAGATCCATGTGTATTATTTTGTCGTTAGAGCTTATATATATAAAAGTTTGGTTTGGATTTAAAAATCAGTTTCAACTTAGTGACAGAAAAAAGGCATTATACAATTTGGTAACTTCTCATAGGTCTCCATGTTGGTCTGTGGTCTTCGTGAATTCATCCTTTTGATCATTTGATCTTAAATTGTCTTGTCTTTTATTAGAGTATGTAATGAAAAACTCTCAGTGGAGTGAGCTTAGAAGCTATGGTCCTTAAAGCTGGTCTGTGCTTTCTGTTCCCTTTGCTTAACAGTCGGTATAATAGGTAACCTTAGTGATTATGAGATGGGAGTTTTGCTCCCAACTAGGATTTCTGTGTGCTTTACAAAATAAATCATTGTTATTAATGGGTGCTAACACTACAGCCCACATTTATGTAAGTGAAAGCAAGTTTCATATACACTTACATCCATCCATGCATACACTGGATGGCTATTTCTATGAATTAGCTCAGTATCCTGTGTAAGCATTACTTATAAATATCTAGGTATACAGCAGGCATACAGACATTATTTGGATGAAGAAAAAGAGAACACTTAAAACGCATGATATGACATACTTGGATATCTCATTCTGGTAGCATTTTAAAAACAGATAAGTAAGAATAAAAAAAAAAATAAAATAACAAAAAGCCCAGTAAAATAAAAATGAAAAGAAACCCCTTTTCTTACAATAGGGCCTTAAATGATAATTTTAGTATTCAACATTCAACCTGAGTTTGGGCAAATGTTTATCTAATTGTGTTCTAGTCTGTGAAGCACCCATGGTATTCATGTTAAAGGCTAAGCAATTTCAGTTCTGGAGTTCCCAATAAACATACACACACAAACTGCAAGTTGTTGAAGTGGACTGATACTGGAAGAGACGTAATTGACAGATCATGATTGTCTTGCTTCTCAATTTTTAATTGATTTACCATTTCATCTTTTCTTTGAATTTCCTGGCTTTCTGTGGTTTTCTGCTTACTCTTTTTTTCCCAATCCTCTGTTAGATTCTTAACTGTTTTTGAAAAATAATATCATTCGAAAATGCTGTGTGCCTGATCTTCAATGACATTGAGTGCTCACAATTCTACATATTGGTAGGGACTCTAAGGCCTCAGTGGCTCTTATGTTAAGTAGTTCATAGGTTCTGAGTAATTTTTAAAAGCTCAGAAGCTTCTAGGTATACATAGCTGAGTAATTATTTATGTACAGGAAGAAAAGCTAAGACTTTATTTCGATGCAGTTGCAATGCGTATAAAGGTCAAAGATGCATGAAAGAACTCTAAAACCTCAAAATGTACTCAGAAAAAATGCCTTTAGCACTGAGGAAAGAAGGTAGAAGAGCTGCTTTCCAAGAAATTCTTTCATCTTAGTTGAATACAGAAAATGTAGGGAGAGCAGAGACTGAAAGAGAAGGTGGGCTGCAGCATTGCTGAAATTCTTAACAATGCTGCTATCTATTTGGTAGTCTTATGAGATGGCTTTATTTAGACAGAATTTCAGGAGTACTCTAGCTATAAGAACCTCTGTTACTCTAAAGCAGCTCAGACTGGGAAGGCACAAAGGGTGGAATAATCTCACGTAATTTTAGTGTCTGAGAAAAGCTGTGGTCAGCTGCATATGAGCTAGCATCTGTGTCCCAGGCTGCCTGGAGAATCCCTTAAATCCCACACAAAGGACAGTTGCCATTATTTCTTTTATCTAGAAGCTGCATATTATGTGCCATTTGCCTTGAAAGATGCAGAAGCTTATATATGCATGCTTATTTTTCTAAAACAAACCGTATGGTAGAAAAGAGGATAGAAGACTTGAGGATGGATCTCATCCTTTTGTTTAATAATGAACAAATCCACTAAGAAATACTGAAAAGAAAGCTAAAATTTTGTATTGCTGAATTCAGTTTGTAATAAAAAAATAATGCAAGGCTATATGAAAATTTGAAAATTAGCTTAACATTAGACGTTTTGAAACTATCTTTGAATATAGTATTCATTTTACAGCATTGTAAAAAGTAGACTATATGCACTTGCTCATTTCTTTAATGATAACACTGTTTCAGATCTTGACTTCTGAAGATGGAATGTTTAGCATATAATAACCTATCAGAATTAGCACATCTGAACTATGGAATGATTACATGCAAAATACATTTTTAGAATACAAATATTTTTATGATATAGTAAAAATTTCTAACCTCTAACATATTAAACCACAAACTCATAACTTAAATAAGGCATAAAGAAAATAAAAACTTTCAAGATCTAAAGTACTTTTGATCGTAAGTGCGTTGTGCTGTAAATTACTCTCTGGGAAATATAATCCTGAAGTGACAACGACTTCATTCTCTGTCTACATAATATCTTCCAACAATGAAACTGACAAATATTTTATATAAATCACAGTAAATAAGTAATTCCTGAAATGGATGAAATACAGAAGGATTGTTAAGATACGTTTGTTTTCATCGTAGCATACTGAGTATCAGTGTTCTGTCATTTAATGAGACATCCTTCCAACCACATATATATTAATTCTGTTTTCAGATGCATCCTCACTTCTATGTTAACCTAATTCTCCTCTCAGATAGAATGCAATTCCCATAAGGATTTTAAATTTTCATTTTAGAAATTTAAGGCAATTTCTTCATGCAGGTTTCTGTGTTCTTTAGTTCTTTTAGTTTCACTGAGGAACCTTTTTTCTCTCATTTCCTTTTTGAAATCAGACATATACAGATTACTATTTTTTAAATTTATTATTTAATTTAAATAATTTGATGGGAATTAAATCATGATCAAATGAACCAGATTTTTCTGTCACTAGATCTTTATAAAAGCCCTTCTTACTTAGGAAAATGAAGTGCTGTCACAGATGGTGCACTGAAGCTATTACTACCTTTCATTAGATGCTCTGCCTCTGAAGCCTTTTGCTTGCCTCCCTGGGCAGAGTCCTTTATTCTACTTTTGATCTGTGTCCTGATTCAGTATGATTTCCAATATGCATCATAAGTCCCTGCATGTGGAGACACAGTCAGCCATTAGTTTCTAATATATCTTAAAAGTCTCCTGGACTTCTGCTTTTAAATCGTGTAACTTCATGAAATCCACTGTGTATCTCCTCCAGGAATAACTGGGCTGAACAGAGCACTTTAGCTGCAAATGTTTGAAGGTGTGATTCAGTTTCTGGGTGTTTCTGCCAACTTGTGGTTAGGACACTAAGCTGAGAGAGAGCGATAACACTGAATAGATGCATCATTTAATAGCATTGTCATTAGAAAATGGATGAATGTTAAGGGCAGGCAGAGTTGCCTCTTCTGGCTACGTTTTTGGTCACATGTGGCTGTGGCTGCTGTACTTCATGTGGAGCAAAGGCTTAAGGGAGTTGGTGAAACTGAACCACTTTTAATATTCCTCTGGCCACAGTACTGCAGACAGAGAAATTTTATGGGAGGTGGAACATTGCACTGAAGAAGCCCTCATGCCGTGAAGAGAGATGCCAAATGGCTGTACGTACCTCTAGTATGTTGTGGCCACCAGAACTTGGGAGTCAGTCTATTGGGTTTTTTTATTAATTTGGTTTATAGATTCTACTTAAATGTCATTTTAGACATCAAAAAAGTTTTGCAGAATCAGCTTATTCATTGGATAAGTATTTACCTCCAGCTTTGGCTGGGTCTAAACATACTGCTGTTGTAATTGATATAATTGATTGCTTCTATTCTAAATGATTAAATTGAGTTGGCTGAGGCAGTTATAGATAACTTCCTTTTCTGAGAGCATCAGTGTGAGCCAACAGTTTCTTTATGTAGGAGTGAAAGGAGGGCACATCTAGGGAAGAGTTTCACTAAGAGATAAATCACAGCAACAGTATTATATATCGCAGGTACAATAAAGACTGTTTCTCTGAACTGTGATCATAAACTTGTAGAGGGGGAATGCTGACTTGTAGCTTATGTAGCCATGACAACACTGCTTTTATACTACTATATAATAATGATATTATGTATTTTTCCAGGAAGTTGTGTGTAAACAGAGATTAATAAGGTCCAGAGAACTAAGGGTACTGTACCTCACATTGAAGTCCTGTGGGCTACTGCTGTAGAATAGAAACGTGTGTACTTCTGCATGCAGGCAGCAACCCTCGAGCAGCATAGTATGGGAGGACAAATGAGCAAGAGCATTCCTTGTGGTTTATAAAGCTGGAGAGCAGCCCATAAGCATGCTGAGAGTTATGTTGTTATGTTATGTTATGTGTTGTGTTATGTGTTGTGTTATGTTACGTTGTTACCTTACATTATGTTACGTTACATTATGACTTGTTGAAGTGGAAACTGCGATTCAGACATATCAAGTGAAGAAGAGTGTTAAAGAATAAAAGGAAAGAGCTTGGTGGCTAATGTATGCAATATTCATGGCCTCCTGGTTATCCACCCATCATTGACTGCATTTCACTTTCTCTTACTGTCCATCTGCTTTTCCTATTTTCATCCTATGACGTATGTCATTGCTCTTTTTTCTCTGATGCCAACCGACTTTGTTGCTGATGTAAACAACAGTGGACTCTAATAAGGCTGTCCTTGTGAGTCATAAGTACCCAGGGCATCCAGGATTGTATAAGTGTTCATTCTATATGTGGACATCAAACACTCCTTTAGCCATCATTACCATTATCAAAAGAGAGATTTATTGTACTCTTGTGTGAGAAAGAGGATCCTAAAGGGAAACAGAGCAATCAGAGGTGGTGATGCATATACCCAGTTACAGACCTGGAGGGCAACTGTAAAAAAAAAAAAAAAAAAAAAAGCCATCTTAAGTGTTTAGGTATTAAGGCTATTATAATGGGTGATGCTCTTTCTCATCTGGTCTTAAAGACCACTGAAGCCTATGAATTCTTTTTACTCCAGCCACATCTCAGAGAAAAGACAATGCAGGCTTTCAGGGGTTCAGACTAGGAGCATACACAAATTTATGACAACCTCCTAAGTACGAAATGGATCTTTATTTCATAATATGAAACCATTTTGAACTAACAGATTCTTGTGCTGTAAAAAGATTAGCCAGGTCGAAATGCAGGTATCCCAGAGACTGTGAGCGGGGATTTTATTGTTGCTTTTGAGAGAACAATTTAGTGTAGCAAATGCAATAAGGAAGTATACAAGAGACTTCTCAAACAATAAAAAATCTGAAGTCAGCCAACATGGTGTTTGAATTCAACACCTTCAAGAAACAAAGAAATTTATCGTGGGTTTTAATTGGATACAATAAATTACTTGTGTAATATCTCAACATGTTCATCAGAGAGCTAATCATGTTTCCATGTGCACTACAAAATTACAGCTAAATAATAATTTTCAGTTGTAGTAAATGTACTAAAAATGAATATCTTAAGCTTAAGAACTTAAATCTTTAAAAAGTTATTATATGGACTTTGCAACTTGTAATATATGCAAAACCTACTAATGCTTATTTTGCACACGAGTGTTGGCTCCCAGTATCATTCGCAATATCACTTTGAGAAATAGGTGTTATCATTTCAGGATAGAGAGCTGCATCTTCAAATAAATAAATACGAATTTACATACATTCAAGAAAGCAGCTGTGAATGTGTGCTTTTTTCTAGTGTTGATATTTAAACTGTAATGATCCTGTATTAGAGTTTTATAGTTTTCTATGTAAAAGAAAGATTTTCAAAATTATTATTTTTCTGTGAGACTGTAGGAAATACACACAGGAAAAAAAAAGTGATTCTTTTTCAACGTAACATCCAGTGCCTAATAAAATTCAGTCTATTTTAGTAGTTTTGTTGCCAGTTCCCGTGTTTTTCATCTTATGACAGATAATACAACTGAAAACTCCAGACCCTTTGTCAAATGATCTGGATCATCCAGATCCATGACAAATTCATGCATATTTGTCAGCATTTCAGGTTTTATTAGACCCAACAACTTGGTGAATACTGCATGACCCCTTCAAGTATCAGTATCGTTTCAATAAAAATGAATCTTTGTTTTTAAATGTCCTTTCTTTCCTTTTTTTCTTTTTGAAGTTAAGGATTTTTTATTTTTTTTTAAGTGCTATGATTGCAAATTAATCTTTTTTTGTATGAGTGACGTGAACATTCCTAAGAAGAACCTGCTCTTTCCCACAACAAACTTAGCTCATTTTAAACTGCTACTACTGCTACTGAAATGTTTCAGCTAGGAGAAATTCAGGATTTCCTTCTGCACAATTTTTTTTCATTTTTTTTTTTTTTTTTTAATAATCTGTCAGGTCAACTAGTTCATAGAAATTGTAATGCATTTTCGGTTGCTTTGCATGTCTTCTCTATCAGAACAAATCATAGGCTCATAGAATCATAGAATAGTTAGGGTTGGAAAGGACCTTAAGATCATCTAGTCCCACCCCCCCTGCCATGGGCAGGGACACATCACACTAAACCATGTCACCCAAGGCTCTGTTCAACCCGGCCTTGAACACCACCAGCGATGGAGCATTCACAACTTCTTTGGGCAACCCATTCCAGGGCCTCACCACCATTACAGTAAAGAATTTCTTCCCCATATCCAGTCTAAACTTCCCCTGTTTAAGTTTGAACCGGTTACCCGTTGTCCTATCACTACAGCCCCTAATGAAGAGTCCCTCCCCAGCATCCTTATAGGCCCCCTTCAGATACTGGAAGGCCGCTATTAGATTAATGAATAATGTTCTGGGTTCTTATCTTTGGTGACAGTTTCCCTTCTGCCATATTAATATTCCAGGCATGAATTACATTTTATGAGGCAAACATGTTCCAAGAAATATGCCATTGATTGTATATGGAAAACCAAATCAACAGTAATTAAATGTCAAGTTTCATTGAAATGTCAGTGGGGAGTCACAAACATACTATAAGATACTTTGAAAACAAAAACTGCCTTTTATTCTCATGTTTAAATAATGTTATCAATAGGCAGATCTTTATTTTTCATTTCAGTAGTTCATGGACTTTGCTGGGAATGATGCTGCTAATTGAAGGGCAGTCTGCATACTTCAGTCCAAGGTGCACCAGCTCCCATTCATTCCTGGAAGTTCTTTTTCAGTCTCATTCTTTGTTTGACGTTCTGTAATGCTATTTTTCACACTGCGTTAAAACACACTCTCTGCGTTAAAGATATTTATTCTCAGGACTAACTATATACATAGTGGGGAGACAAGGGAGCAGTATATACTCAGAGAGCAATGGTGAAGGTTCTGAGGGAGGACTGAAGTTCCTCATTTGCCGCCACAGAGAAGGCTGACAGGTTATTATGAAATGAGTTTTCACCAGACAGGAATTTTAAGCTCACTTCCCCGTAATAATGTATTAAGTGCTGAGAGCACTCTTCCCATTCCTTTCCTTAAAGTGCAGACAGAAAGAAATCTTCTAGCATTTCCTAAAACCAAGTTCTGTTATGACATTTGGGTTGACCAAGTGGAGAAAACATCCACTTGAATTGTCTGATTTATGTCTTCACCCTTCTTAAGGATGCAAAGAGGCTGACCAAGGACGCTCTGTGTCATAAACAGGGCATTTTATCAGGATCTTTTTCACAGTTTATGAGCTTTGACTCTACAATAAGTAACACAGATGTATTTTGACTAATTATTTATGGAAAATAATGGTTTCCAAAGTATGAATTACAGTTTCCTTTATTCTAAAATTAAGGAGAGTAGTCAGATTGTCTAAGTGGTTTTCATGCCTAAAAACCAAAATAAGCAGTGGGAAAGGTAAGATTTGTTTTGGTCTGAACTTTGAATCTCATAAAAAGGCTGTAGGGAGCTCAGTAAGACAAGAACTAGTTCCGGATTTTTTTTAATTTTTTTTTGTTTGTTTTTTTTTTTTTTTTTTTTTTTTTTTTTTTGTTGTGTCTGGATTTCTAACATGTTTGACACTTTCCACTATTCGTGTTTCTATCCACACAGTTTATGGTAATAATGATAATGGCAATGGAGGGCATCATTAGGGTAGAGCACTGTGATTTATAGAAGGAATCAACAGCTTAAGCAAGTGTGGAAAGAAAGTGGAGGGAAAGAATTTTGGACTATGAGAGGAGCTTGACTTTTTTATGGTGGTGTTTTTTTTCCTTTCTTCTTTCTTTTTTTTTTTTTTTTTAATTTCTGGGTGGAGCATATGTTTTTGCAATCTGTGTAAAAGTGGCCAGTTTCAATGCTGTATTCTTTGTATTGAATTCACAGCCAAGGCAGATGTCTAGATGTCTGCAATATGTGATATTTGTTGCTACTTATCACTCTTATATTTTCTTCACTTTAAGATACCAAAAGGTAAAGAAATCCTGGGAAATGTGTGCATGCATGAGCTAAAGCTGTGCATAGGATAGTTTAGGAGTTGGTTTTCATTCAGTAAAATGTGGACTCTTCTCCCGTTACTTTCAAGGGGAAAAAAGACTCATGGTCTCCCTTGATTATTTGCTGATTTTTTTTGGACAACAAAAGAAAGGTAAATCTGGATATAGCCAGTTCACTGGCACTGCTGCATAAATGTGAATGAAGATTTTAACGGTGCATGCTAAAATTGCTGTAGTTCGTAGGACACAAAACCTGTATTTGTTAAAGGAAATTCTGCATTACAAGTAGGCATTCAAAGTCTACACCTGCTGAGAATTTACATCTCCTTGAAGCATGAATTAGAGGCATCCAACCTTGAGCACTTTGCAGGCAAGTAATTTGGCATATATAGACATATGTAGGCTTTCTGCTCTTGACAAAATTAGCTGCCATTGGGCTGGAGAACTGTTCATACCATTTGCATTTTTACAGATCCTGTTTCTTACTAACACTGGTAGAGCTTCAGTAGAAAAATACACTTCAGCCATTTCAGTGCAATTTTTAGTACTTATTAAATCAGGCTTGTGCCCTATTGGCAGCAGTGAAAGTTCAAAAAGGGGGACAAAGGAAGTTGGCCAGAAGTCTTTGCAGTTTATATATGTTGTATCACCCTGTTAGAGACTGCCTGATAATTGTGCTCATCTACTGCAGAAAATCTTCCCTCTTTTCTTGGTCTGGCTCAGTTCCTAGATGTTGGCCAGCTCCAAGTGACCTGAAGGAGCAAGAGGCTGGGACAGACTGACAAACTTGGACTGTGGTCTCTGCTTTCTTGACGTCTGATGGTGATATCATGAATCATGTTCTTTGCATGGAGCATAAATCAGAGAATTTTACAAAACCTAGATGAAAAATGTTGGTGTTACATTAAATCTTAACATGTATTCTTAAAAGTGTCTCTTAGTTTTCACCATTCTTGTCTTCATTACTTTGTTAACAATGCACATATCTCTGACGCTTTGAAAGAAGACATCATTTGCAGTTTTAAGCCCATTAACTAGGTGGGCAGGATCTTCCTCTGATATTTGCAAAAGTAGGTCTGTCTAGTCACTATATAGGGTATGTAGGGAATTACTTTGTGAGGACTGCTGCATCAGAGATGTAAAATAAAGGCGTAAGTGAGATGCTTCTGTCAGGCAAACTACCTCTCAACTAAGTTGCTGATGTAGAGATACGTATGTTCATGACTAGCATGCTGGGCCAGTACTTACTGTATTGCATTGTATTGTATATTTATACTTGTTTCCCACTGCATGTACAATTTTGTATTGACATCCTGCCTGCATTTTAAACATTGTCAGCAGAAAAACCGGAGTGTCAGCTTCTGTCAGAAAGGAGTCAGTAGAGATTTGTCATACATTTTTGTGCATACTCTTGAACAGCTTGTTTTACACTGTGTAGTACGTCTTTTCACTAAAAATAATTAAAAAAATGTTATTTGTATCAACTAGTGAAATATGTAATGAGGCCATTATGAACACCTAAAAAGATGAATAAGAAATTTCAGAACTGATGTTTTGAGGCAGGCTTTGGGAAGAAATCAGTGCTCTTATAGGAACAAGTGCAGGAATAGAAGTTTAGAAGTGTAGGATCTATTAAGTTAAAATTCTTAACAGGAAAAACTCGACAATTAAAAAGCATATTCTTGTAAACACAGTTTGTTTATATTTTCAGCAGTAGGAAAAGAAATGAGGAGGTGAAAACCCCCTTATTGCCTGTAAAACAATGAGATGCAATGTAATGATAATTTTTTGCCACCAGAGAGCTCTTATTGTGTTGTACTAACAACACTATTCAAATATTTATTCATGGGCAGCATAATTAATTGTCATGAAGTGAAAATGCCTTCATATTTATGTTCTCTCCTTTCTTGATCTTCTGCTCTATTGGCAATTCCCACAGGATTATTTCCTGTCATGAAACTGCATTAAGGAAAAAAATGTCAGAATAACTGACTGCATAGCCCAAAATACCATTTTCAAAATCACAAAAAATAATTGCATATGGAAACTAGTTTAACTTACTGATTGTTCTCATAATACAGTTTAAAACTCTTGTTTTTACCATCATATTTAAAAAGCCCAAAACTGTGGAACTCATAATGTATTTAAAATACGTGTTTCCTGGGAAGAAGCAGTACCCAGCTTGAAAGAACTGATAAAGAGGTCTATGGACAAAAGCAGAAAAAGTATTATCCAGGATTTGGAGTTTGATCTGACTCCATTCAAGTCATTATTAGTGATGAAGAGTTAAATTGTATGTGGACAGATCCTGTTTCATCTTTAATATATTTTATTAGTAGCTTACTAGGTTATACCTTTAAAAAAAAATATTACCTATGTACCTCTTCCAGTAGTTGTGACATTTCCAAGTCTGCTTCAAGTTTTTGGAACCATGAAATAAGGCTTCTTGTCAGGTATTGATGATAAAGGTATTTTTTGGTGTTTGAAGTTCAATGGGCGTTATAGTCAGCCCTCCGATAGATCATCATTAATCTATTTTTCTGCTGCTAACGTTCAAACTTGGACTTGCCCAGAATTCCAATATCAGAGTATATGGTTTCTGTACTTGATTCTACTTGACCTTGTGTTCATCATATACAGTCTAGGTGTTAAAAGCTAGAAAATAAGAAAAGCAGCACTTTGCTGCTGGTTTTTGCACAGGCATAGATTTTTAGTCAATGTTAGGGAGTACTAGACCAGGCTTCTTAAGAGAGGCCTGTTATCTTCACAGGTAACCATTGTTAAGGCATTTTTATACATGTGACTTAAATATTATTAAATTTTAATGAAGTTTATTAAACACAATATATTAAAATACAGTCATATTTTTTTTGTAACCTTAATCCTCTATTTGTCCAAATTTATTTGAGCATCCCATATCCTATGTAATCCTGGGCTGATGCATCACATTCTCAAACTACTCCAGAGTCCTAGTGATCAAAAAGTTTTGTAGGCCAAATTTACAGGTTTCAAATGAAGTCACTGCCAAAACTAAATTAGTCACCTGCAGATCCATACTACTGTGTTACTATGGCCTGGCACAGTTTCTGCCAGTTATGCTGCAAAGGTGTTACATATATTTTCTCAGTTTGACAGCTGGGCTAATCAAAAATCATTAATATCTAGACTGAGTTTTCTTCTTACAATGAATGTATGACGAACTTTTTTGGTAACTTTGTTATTTTCAGTAAAAGCAAATAATAAGACAGACACTTGAATAAACAAATTATGATATTCATAATATCTTCCGTGATGCTAAATACTTGGTAGCAAATCTTTAGCTCAAGAAGGAATGGCACTTTCAGAAGTGCCTTCGTCTCTGTGGGAAGTCTGCTGTCCAGATCTACCCTGCCTTTGAAAACCTCCCATTCCCATAGATGCGTCAGATGTTAACCTTAAATCTCAGGTGGCTCATGTCCTGTGCATAACCAGATGTCTCACAGCTCCAAACTTCATTCCATATGTGCTCTATCAAGATCCTGAAACTAGTGGTGGCATTTATCTGATCACAGAAAATGCCCAGATATGCAGCGATGTTTAAAACTTTCATTGAGGCCAATGTGGTGACATAGACAGCGATAAGGAGGCTGGGCTTGTTCAGGGATCCACACCTACCCTTAACAAAAAAGTTGGGTAAAATAATCTTCCCTCGCCAGCCGCTCTTGCTTACCCTCTTCCCCGCATCCCTTTCAAGGGTTTCATCCCTTTCCAGAGCAGGTGTGCATGGGGAAAGGTGATCCAGAGGATAAATACACTCACTACACAGAGTTGGAAGGAGCTTTCCCCGCATCCCAAAATCCTGTCTCTGTGTGGGTTGTGACATTCCTCAGAGATGATGGTGTGCTTCCAGGCAAAGAAAGTAGTACAGCTATATTGATTGCTGTTTTTCTGAAGTCTGTGTTAATTGTAGAATAAGTTAGCTGAACTATTAATGAGGCTGCACTTGCTTTTATATTTTTGGGCAATCTCCATGCATCACATGGACATCTGCTGTAGTTATTTAAGAAAAAGGCTGTGTCTTCTTTTCCTCTGTTTTCCTTAAATCTAATGTCTAGCAGGATTTTGCACTTGGGACTTGGCAGTAACCCACTCGATTACTTGGCTCTTACGGTGATGTTTCAATTGGATTTATTCACTTTGAGTTGAGATGAGCCGCTTGGCTTCTTCATTTTCACTTCTGCTACCAGGAAGAGTTTGGTAGGGTAAGTTGCAAAGCTACATTGTAGATGCTGTAAAATGCTAGGTGGTGGTGTTGTATTCACTGATGTTTGAGCTGAGACTTTGGCCAGAAATCCTCCATGCATGCAGTGATGGCATTCTTAGTACTCTGTAAACCATGTTTGTCATTAGCAAATAACAAATACTTGATATGAAAGACATTTTTTCTCTGTCTCTCTCTTCCTATCATGCCCATCAACACTGTATACACTATGTAAGAGGGAACTTCAGTGAAGTATTTCAGTCACACCTGTTTAATTTTGCATTTCTGTGCTCCATAGAGTAGTAAGGGCTATCAGGCAATGTCTGCCTAACTGCCAGTGATTTCATTGCACTGGCTAGGACTGCTACACACGAGCTTAACTAGTTGTCTGCCAAAAGTAGGTCTAGCACTGATGAATTCTAGGCCATCATCTTTCACCAGAGCCGCGTCTGTTTCTGTGGCGGGTATTCTTCAGAAAATACTCCAGCTTCTCCATACCAGGGTCTGAAATCATGATATTTCAACCCATGGTTAAATCTAGATCATCCCTTCAGCTAAACTTTTGATTTCACTTGTAGTTAGTTCTTTTTCACTTGTAGTCGAAGGTGTGACTGGA
This sequence comes from Amazona ochrocephala, assembly GCA_039720435.1. Classification (NCBI taxonomy): domain Eukaryota; kingdom Metazoa; phylum Chordata; class Aves; order Psittaciformes; family Psittacidae; genus Amazona; species Amazona ochrocephala. Next base: position 61,383,770 of record CM077877.1, on the reverse strand, counting down.
GAAGCAGCTTAGTGCAGGCTGCAGTCGCCAAAATACTGGGCTGCTTCAGGGTACGTGGCAGTCTGCAGCATAGGCGATGGTATAGCAGCCGTACTGCAAGCAATTCACAAACCAATTTAAAGCTGCGAGTAAGCTACAGTGACACTTCAGACGGCAGCTGATATTAGTCTTACAGCCAGTATTTCTATATCATTAATGCAGCAAAAATGTAATCTGAGGATGGGTTGCAAATGGCAAAATTACCAAACTGAAGGCGAGGTATTTAATCGCAACAAGTCGAACAAATCCCTTTCTAGTTCAAAAGAGTAGCTAGGTGAGATGAAAAAAAAAAAAAAAGATGAAATGAATTCTGAGTAGGACTTCATAAAAAAAAATTGGACTCAGAAAGATAATTCTTAAATTTATAATGTACTTCTCATTTTTCTGGTCAAGTTTTCACAGTAAGTAAATTCTCAACACACATTTACAACTGATGGTGTATTTCTGGAAGGAAAAGATTAAAATTTGGTTAATTTTATGATGATTCAAGAAAATTATTACTTTAGTAAATGCTGAATTAGGTTGGAATGTCTAATAGTAATTAATGCATTATCTATGAAAATTAATATTTCTTAATTTCGAAAGTATTTCTTCAAGAGAAAGAAAAATTATGCAAAACATTTCTGCTGACAGCTGTTTTTTGTATCTGTTTGATCCTTAGGTATCAGAAACATTAGAGAAGTAATCATGACAGGTTGTGTAGATGTAGAGATTTCACCTTTTTTTTCAGACTTCTACTTAATTTATTGTATTCTCTCAGAGTGATGGAGTATATTTATGTGTTTCCACTTTCTGAGGGATCCTGGGCAAAAAATTCTTCTTCTGCAATTTAATTCATATCACTGACATATATTTCATAAATTCAGTTTGATAGAAAAGGAATTGCAAAACTAGTTGAAAGAGAAGAAAGTATTTTAAAAGGTATGTTGTTTTTACTTCAGATAGTTGCCTACTCAGACACCAGCGAAGCAATATGGGAACATTTTTATATCAATCACTGCTATTTTTGCATACGAATTGAAATGTGGAGAAATGAAGGAGGCGTGTTTTCATCAGAGAGGTTTCAGCTTTTAATGAACTCACATTTGCAAAACTGAGAGAGGAATTCTCCAAAATGATATGGAGAAAACTCAGTTGTCTTGAAATGATTCAGCACATAGACTGCTGTTTCCATCATCCCACTCCCGTAGCAGCCACAGGCACAGTGCTATCAGGGGATGCCGGATACTGACGGTTAATGTCATCCTGATCTAGGAGGCACTGCCAAGGGTCACAGGGTTATGTCAGCTCCACGTTGCTGCTCCCACGAGGTGGTTAGTAGGATGGCTGCCAGCTTAGTGTCATGTTAGTCAAACAGATCAGGATCAACGTTGTGCCATTAGCAACTAAAACCCCCTCAAGAGGCCCTCTGCTATGGGTAGGCAGCGGGGAGCCTGCTGGAGGAAGGCTATTTTAAGGGGGAGCCTTGGCTATCTGGACTGTTTCTGCTCTCTTACTCCTCATTTCTGTCTGGCAGGCATTTTGGTGCAGTAAATCTTGTCACCATTCCAATCACAAATTATTTTAAATATAATACTTTATTAATGTCCTGGATGGCTGATCAGGTGTAGGCCTCTTTCCTGACTCCAAATTGAGTTCCAAAGAGTAGCTAAAATGCAAAACTAAATCAATTTCTTATTGTGTATAATGGCACATAACTGAAAAAAAACAATTCACAAAAGCATGAAAGGGAGGTATTTTCTAAATGATGAACAAATGATTGTGAGGAACATAATGTAAAAATTGCCAACTAGCAGTATTTTTGAGGAGTCCAGTAATTCACACATGAGCATTCAATAAAACAAAAGGAGAAGGAATTTTGGATTGTCCTTTTAGTTTGCATCTCTATCGTCATCAAAAAAAAGTGAAAAAGCTTGTTCAGTACAGTTAGTCTGAAAGGCTCTTATCTCGTTTTCCAACTCACTCTGTTGTCAGAAAAGTGCTTCCAAACCTGCAAGATCCCAAATAGTGAATACACTCTGAAAGATTTCCAAGCAAAGGAGCAGGTGAATATATTTTCAGCACAAGTTTGTGGTAGAATTAATCTTATTGGTTAGTTATCAGATTCTCCAATTCAGTTCTCTATCTCAAGATAATAATCTTTAATGCAGAAACTACGTGCAAATATGGATTAGATAAAAAAAAATCCCTTCAAAATCAGATATGCTCAGGATATGGAGCAATAATGTGTTTGCAGTCAACATGAGTTTAAGGGAGAAGCAAAATTAAACCCACTGAGAAGTTTCATAAAACATGATGTAGTTGTTAGACAACTAAACTAGGAGAGGAAACATATTAAATGATCTTTCCACATCTTTTTATGCTGGTGAGTAGGTCTGCACTGTGCAAACTTGTTTCTTAGTCAGAAACACTTGTTAACTATCACATCTGTCATACAGACTTCTTTAACTGAAGTTTCATTCCAAATGGTAAAACTTAAGCCTCACCAAAGTATTCCTAGTTCTCGCATGTATATATATATATATATTTATTTTTTTTTTTTTGGTAATGTCTTTCAAATGCAGTGCTGCATTCTTGCCCCAGCTGGGGCAAGATTCAGACTTACGAAACAGGAGAACATTTAATTAGGTTCATGCTTTGGAAATCAGGCACCATAAAGTTTTTCAGAACTAGGAAGGCTACACTACTCAATTTTGCATTCTCTATTAATTTTTATTTTATCGACAGATATATTTTATTTGGATATGAAATACTTACTGATAGCAGAAATGAATGAGCTGAAATCTCTTAATTAACTATGGCTTTTTGTTGTTATTGTTTGGTCTAATCTGTTTTTCATGCAATAGAATTTCGATATTGTGATTTATCTGACTATAGAGAGCAGAAGTGTGTTACTAAGGGCATGTGAGTTGGGCCAGTTGGAAAAACCACAATATAAAATTGGTAGCCAGACCAAAATACATCTGAAAAAAAGAGAAAATGAATAGCTGTGTACTACATACATACATACTCTATATGTGTGTGTATATATATATGTTTATACTAATTTTAAGTCCCAAAAGACATTTATAATTTGAATTTTTATAGGGGTTTTTTTGCTATGTAGTTAGTCTTCAGAATCATTGTAGCCCCTAGATTAAAAAAAAAAAATAATGAAAAATCTAATAAATTATTTTATACCTGCAAACCACATCTGGTTGCCATGTTACAAAAAACATCTGATATTCTAAACCAAAATAAGGTTAGAGAATTTTGACCATTATTATTTTCATCAATATGCACAAAGCTAAAAACCAGCCATTAATAAATCAGATTTTTATTGCCAGTTCATAAGACTGAATAATCTTTCCTTACTCCTAATTCCTTCCATGTGAGAAATACCAAACAAAAAATGAAAAATGAATGAAAAAAAAAAATAAATCCCTTATAACAGAGCTAGAGGATCCTGTGAGGAATATTCTATTTCTCTCTCTCTCCCGGTTAAAATATGTATAAACTAATGACTTTACAGACAGATTGTTAGTAGATAGATAAATTCAGGCTTCCAGCCCTTGTCTTTGTTGTTCAAATGAGTATCAGCAACGACTATGTAAAATCAGAAGCATACAAGTTAAACAGAAGTAGCAGATGGGTGAATTTCACACAGTCTATTCAAAATTAATATGGATGGGTGTGGGGGGGGAAGAGAGGGAAGCATGGAAATTACAGTGTTTTGTTGGTATAAAATGATGGAGTTGAAAAACATTAGCTGTTTCACAGGAATAGAAAATGCAGAAAATGGAAAAAGATTAAGGCTTAAATGAAATGACTTGAATAGTGTTTTTTACCTACTTTGGCAGATGGGAGGGAGAAATTTTCTGTGCTGCTACTATTTTTTACTTTTCTCTGTATTAGGAATAAAAGCATGGAAAACTTAAATTCAAGCGCTCTTTCCATTGCCATGTAAGAAATATATAATAGACAATTTTGGGGTTTAAAATATTCTTTAACAACAGCTGATGGAGTGAAAATTAACCTTATTTGGTTACCTTGTATCTTGCAAAGTCTTTGCTATGTGAAAAAGACTTGATAATTTACTGTTGATAATAATATCAGCTGTCACTCAACTAGTTTGAACAGCATAAATCAAGCACCAGGCAACAGAATTTTGCTTTATTAGTATTTTTAAATACTCTATGCCTAAGAAACTGAGTTAAATACAGCTAGCCTCAATCATCGTGTATATGTAGATAATAAGCAATATACTGTACATTTTCTCACACATTCTTTTCTTTGCCAAATGAAACCAGAGTAGCTGAACTTACACTTTGGCAAAATTGCCCTTGAGGTCTAAAGTTTCCAAATAAAGTTTTGTGAATGTAAAGACTGAGATTCTTTCTTATTCATGCGACAGTTTCAACAATCTAGGAGAGATGTATTTGTATAATGAAAAAAGAACTGCAGTAAGTAATATAACTTCATAGCACAGTGTGTTTAGGTAAAGATGACATAAACTACAAAAGCATAGATAGTAGCAGAAGGCATATATTTTCTGGATATCCTTTTGGAATATTGAGAAGTACAAAACAGGTCATTTAGAGAACTCACAAGTAAATGTTTATAGCACAATATTGCGATGTTTGAGCACTGTTGTGGTGCTCCCTGATTGCTTAGTACCAAATCGAGGAGCCATTCACACAATGTTGCTGTTCCTCCTAAAGCTGAGCTTTCAATACTGTCTGAAAGGTAGCTCTAGATTACATTGTTGGCTTTGAACTTGTGCAGAATTAAAGACTTATTTGCCTTTTATATTGGCCCTTAAGATGTAAAGAGAATGAGACAAGAAAGGGAGAGAAAACCTAAAGATAAACACTCGAACTTCAAGATAATGCCAACACACTCTACCAACTACCTACCTTACATCTATACTTCCCATGCTTGGAGTGAAAGAATAAGGTGAGTTTCACTAGCTGCTGACATTACAAAATAAGGGTACTTTCAAATAGTAATAAATTCCCTGAAATCAGTGTGGAGACTGTTTAAAAAAGGCATCATGCAACAGTTCTTCCATTTAGTTCTTCGCGCAGCTTCACCTTCTCAACTAACTTGGGATTTGGGACAAATTAACAAGTTTTTTTTTCATGCAGTAACTGGAAAAGTAATATTAGTAAAATGCATATATGAATTAATCGATCTTAGAGTTTTATAGGCTTTTTTTCGTGTAAATAAATATCTGGCTAGAGTTCTGCATACAGTGGTGCATGCATGTATGCATATGAAATTACATATTTTGTTTAGAACAAAATATGTAATTTCGTAGATGATTTCTGTCTTTTCCTGTATTAGTTGCCACCCCAGCTAATGTGAGTTGTGATGGACTGTCCTTGCCTTCATGCTTGTGGATTTTTATGTGATGTATTGAGCTCTCTTTAAATAAGAACTCTGATATTTCTTCAGCATTAGTTTTTCATGTATCTATCAGTTGCTATTTTCAGAATTTCACTTTGCTGTGTGTTTGGTACCCATAAATCCCTAAAAGAGCACATGTGAATAGCAATCATGTTTTATTTGACTTGTGTGAGAACATTTCTAGAAAATACAAGGTTACTAATTTGCAGCATCCCACCATGGCTACCATGGGAGCCTTCCCTCTCCTCCAAATACTGACATTGAGGTGTTTTGCATTTCTCGTAAGTGTAGCTAATCAGTAACCTTACTTTAGTTAGAATTTAAATGCTGCAACAAAACACATTTCAGAAATAATTCACACCTTTGATGTGCCCAGAAATAACAGCAGAAGGGAAAAGTAGAAACCCAGGAAAATGGAAATCCTATCGAAGAGAGTTAGTACCTGAAGTTCTTTGCAGAGACAAAAAGCATGTAAAAACCCTATGCAAAAGCCAATACCTTCTTGACTAAAAACAGGCTTCACGGCTCATTACACTATCTATGGTTATAATGCAGATTCCTTAACCAGATGTATACTCCAGAATATTTTCTTCATGTTCAAAATATAAAGGCTGACACTGGACGGAAAAGGAGCATTTGACTTCAGAAAGCTGTGCAGGAAGGACTTGGCAGAGTCAGGCTGGCAATACATTCAGTCAGTTGCGATGATGTGCAGAGTCTGTGTGTTATTCATTCTTTTCGATATTGGGGAATTTCTACATGTATCTGTCAGACAGAAAATTCATTTCTGAATTTAAGGTTTGGTTGCTTTCAGTTCTGTATTGTGTGTCTATATTTTGCTGCAAAGTCGATAGGAAGTGGCATGAGAAAATATTGCACCTGTCATGGTGATCATTATGGAATGTCATTAAATACAATTTTTCATTCAGTCAGAGATCTTGCAAATGAACGGGCGGCTGTCATACAGAGCAGGCTAGATTTTTACATTGAAGCGACACCATTGTTATTAATTTGGAATTGTATAAACCTGAAAGGGTCTTCTTCTATGAAAGAGTGCATCTTAGAATCACACCATGTCTTTCTCTTCATGATAGATAGAATAGGGAATAAAAAGTCTAAATCTGAGTAAAAGAGTAAAAGAAGCACAAAAATTTTGAGAAGTTACACGCTTCTGTAAATATATCTGCAATACTATAGAGGACTATGTTCTAGGACTATGAAATCGTAAAGGTTTCTGAGTCTAAATAGACTAAAGAGTCTATTTGCCCTCAGACTATTTCATCATAGCAACTAAGTGAGGTTGGAGCAGGTCACAGTGCCCTTATGACACTTTCCTGTCTATTTCCTTCAGTTGCCACATGCCGCCAAAGAGGTGAGCTGTAAATTCAGGATACCTCTCAAGGTTGAAGCCATGTACGAGAGAATGTGCTTACACTATTTGTTGCAGGGTGCCAAGAGTCAGCACTGCTTCAGAGATCTTCCTAATATATTTTGTAAAGAAGAAATGGACAGAGGACCTGTGTTCAGGACATGTGCCAGAAGTTAGAAAAAAATAAAAAAGAAAAAGTAGTCTTCCAGTCTGTAGCATCAAAGGATATTTCAGAATATCTTATAGTAGCTGAGGGACATGAGGCCTAACCTCAATGGATTTCTGGGTGTCCAGCTTGGACAGCTTTGCCACAATTACATAGTCATTGTGTTCATTCACTTGCATCCTCTAATTTTGGTGAAAAAATCTACATTTGTTTTCCTATTGCACTGCATTGTTGTTTTACCTTTTCACATTAGGTATTATGCATAATCATAGAATCATAGAATAGTAAGGGTTGGAAAGGACCTCAAGATCATCGAGTTCCAACCCCCCTGCTATGGGCAGGGACACCTCCCACTAAACCATGCCATCCAAGGCTATGTCCAACCCCACCTTGAACGCCGCCAGGGATGAAGCATCCACAACCTCCCTGGGCAACCCCCTCCAGGGCCCCACCACCCTCACAGTAAAGAATTTCTTCCTCACGTCCAATCTAAACCTCCCCTGTTTAAGTTTAAACCCATTACCCCTTGTCCTCTCACCACAGTCCCTAATGAAGAGTCCCTCCCCAGCATCCCTATAGGCCCCCTTCAGGTATTGGAAGGCTGCTAGGAGGTCTCCACGCAGCCTTCTCTTCTCCAGGCTGAACAGCCCCAATTTTCTCAGCCTATCTTCATACGGGAGGTGCTCCAGTCCCCTGATCATCCTCGTGGCCCTCCTCTGCACTTGTTCTAACAGTTCCATGTCCTTTTTATGTTGAGGACACCAGAACTGCACACAATACTCCAAGTGAGGTCTCACGAGAGCAGGAGGTATTGCTTATTGACGTATTATTAGTGGTGTGGGTAAGCTGAGCAGCTAAATGAGCCTAGAATAAGTTAGCAACTTGTTCTTTAAATTAAAACAAAACAAAACAAAACCTGACTGGTCATGTTTGTTTGAAATAGATGGTTATACTTGAAGCACGGAATCAGACTCTACAACTCAAGGAGAGTTATAAAGCAGGTATGTTTATTACGGCGCCAGGTGCAAGGGGGATCACTCTTCCTAACTTGCACACCGAGGGGTTAAGCAAGCAGATATTTATTACACACAAACATGCATATTCATTAGGTTCCCGAGAAAGTGGCGGGGATATTACAATTAGTTTAGGTACTCATTATCATAAATCTCCTCCCTTTTGGCGCTTGCGCACTGCCCTCCGATGGTTGTGGGCAGGGGTCTCAAGATGAAGTAAGTAGTCTTCCTCATGTGGGCAGGGGTCTTCAAGATGCACTTTTCACCTTTGGCACAGTTGGATACCCCAGTAATTCACAATTAGCTGAAACCAGCCGTATCTGCAAGTTTCCGATAGCTGCCAAAGGTTTAGAGCAGTGTGACCTTGATACAAAATTTATTGCAAGCAGGACAGGATGGGGAGACAAGGAGGATCCCAAGCTAGCAGGTGTTTGGGAGTCACTGCCTCCAAACTTACTGATAAATTAGAAGGATGGTAAGAAAGAAGTCACTCATTAGAAGGATGAAAAGAAATAATTCGCTCTTGTTAGTAAGACTACTAAATTCTGTTATCACACCACAGACTTACAACACAAACCTTGTTCTCTTAGACCTAAGCTAAATTAAAAGTGTTTTAACCCTTTCTTTTCCTGGCACTTGTTTTCCTTATACTTAAAAATAATCTTTACAGAATGCTGCTTGTAAACCACTTCAGATACAACTCTCAGTTTAGGTTACAAGACAATGATAGTCATTTAACAGCGTAGATAATTCAGGCTGTTGTCAGCCCCATGAGGAGGGCACCTTCATACGTCTAAATGTTTCTTGTCTGTTTCGTTGTTTGAAGCAGATTTTGTACTGAGTGTTCCTGTGCGCTATTTGTAATGAAATTCTGGAGAAGCAGTGGAGATATCAAAGTTCAAGAAACCTTGAAACTTATTTATCTAAGGATTTGGAAAGATGTTTGGAATGGCATAAAGGACAATAAGAGAATAAGAATTTTCCAGACAAGATTTAATATAGTATAAAAGTAATAAAATCCCAAACACACTAATAAAGGGTTGAAAGCCTATTAAACTATAGTAGTATAATTATAATTTTTGTGTCATGGTGTTTGATTACCTTACTGAAATTAGTTTTGTTGACAATTTAGTCTTGTGGACGTTTTGCCCATTTTAAAATTCTATCAATTTAATTATTTTAACTTGCATTATTGTTTTTTCACTGGGCTTTAGATTAGGTCTTTCACCGTTGTGTCATCTTTTCAGCCAAAAGCTGACGGTTGGGATGAACTGACTGATAAACCTGAAAAAAAAGTAGCTTTTTTTTGGATGCTGGGAGACATTTTGTTGACCTTAGGTAAGATTCCAATGAAAAAGCAGCAACATGTGTCTAATTTAAACTGGTTATAAATAACCGGGGCTAATAAGTGGGAGAAGGTGCTTGTAGAAATCTCATTAATCTTACATTAGATGTTTTACTTCATGAAAAAAGGTACTAACATAAATGTTTTGTTGTATCAAACCCATAGTCCCTGATCCCACAGTCACTTGCACTGGGGCAGGGGAGTAATTTTCAGTACTTTTGTCCACAAAACTACTTGTTCAATTAGAAATGTAAGGGTGGATTTAGTAGGCATATAGAATAATCACCCACTGTTCTTTCCAGCAAGAAAAAACACTCTGAGGTTTTGAGTTTTAAGGATAAAGTTGCCAAGTATTTGAATTTTGAGTATGTGATTTCCAAGAATGTATCAGGTACTCTCTAGATTTTACTCACTTCATAACATAGATCAGTCTGCTGTTAACAGAAGTAGTTGTCTCAGTGTTGTAAGTGAAAACTTACTTAATGAAAATGCTTTTTCAAGTCAGATGCAACACGAGTGAGCACATGAGACTAGCATAATTAAAATCTCATTGTAAATCCTCATGTTAAACTAAATAATACAGACATTGCTAGAAGACATTGTGAAGAATGAGGTCAAACTGAGAAGGACTTAGGAAAAGTAATTCTGCAGATTTTTTTATAGAATTCGAGGATTTAACACATGAATTACTTTACTGACTAAACACCATACATAAGATGGCTTCACTAAGCTTAAATCTGCACAAACCCCAAAATTTCTATGGTCCCAGAATAAACAATTTCTGAATTGCAGATCTGATTCTTCAGTAGCCCGCTTAATAACGGGGAAGGGATTAGTTGGGTCCTTTTTTCTTGAGAAATCATACCATGCTTTTTTTTTTGTCTACTGCAGTCATGCCTCTTCTCTTTCTTTGCCAGATGCTCTTGTTTTCTCCATATAGGCAGAGTTTAAATATTTTTTACAGAGGATCCCACCATGGCTTTAACAATGAACCACAGTTTCATTGACATCAGCAGTAATGTTTTTATGGAGAAGGCTTATCCTGTCTTTTGAAGAAAGATTGTACATCCAAAAGGCTTTCTGAGTGTCAGTCTTTCTGTCATAAACCGGGTAGTGAAGGAAATTTTGACGGAAGTTTTCAGGCGTTAAAAAATTACTTGAAATGGAATATATGTTAATATATAGAGAGATCAAAAACAGTGTGGGAAAAAACAAAACAAAACAAAACAAAAGAAAATTTTAATTTGTTTAAAATATTTTAAACCTTCATTTTGATGGCAGCCAATATGTGAATTTTCATCATGTCAGTTGTTTTTTTGCCAATATTACTACATATTTTTAAATTAATGTATTTTGCATTACAGTTTAGGAACTATACTGTATATAATGTGCTTTAAATTTAGTGTAATATGCAAGTTGAACAGAAATAAGGTAAGATTGTGATGATGATGACACAAAAACTGTTGCCTTACATATAATATTACCAAAAATAAAACATTTCAACTTTATTGAAACAAATATTGAAACATTTGGTGAAACAAACAAATAACGAAACATATGAATCCACAGTACTGAAATATTCTGAAAATCTCAAATTGAAGTTGTTTCCAGGGAGGAATTAGAATTTTCGTTATTTCCATGTTCACTCAAACGTAAAAAACAAACAACAGAAGCATCTGGCTCCGATAGTGTTTCAATGTGTGAGAGGCCTTAACACAGCGTGTTTTGATTCTATTTGCTTTAAAATGCTAGCTTTATTGAAATCAGTCATTCAAGTAGTGTAGACCTTGCACTGAGTCTGAACCTGCTATGGAAACTATAGAACAGTATAAAAATTATTTTTAGGACATGAAGGTAATTTGAGAGTTATAATGTTCAGGAGAGGGAGTTTGAATTTAAGGGACATGATACCACTCCCTGAATTTCCAAGTCCAAAAGGCAGGGTTGTCACCTACATTTTTGACACTGTAAGTAGGAAGAAGTCATCTTACTACCAGCTTTGCATACTCATGCTTACATCCAACCAACAAAGCTAGTAAGAAGCACTGGCAGATGTGCCAGTTTAGAGAGTGATGGCAGGCTCTTTACTGCTGTCCCCCCTCCAAACAGGAGTGCCTCAGTGCCGGCACATCATTTTCTGCCACCTTTGCTACAACATGAGAAACTCCAGTAGAAGCATGGGGTGAGTACTTAAAAATATTGAGTGAGTGGTATTTGCCACATGATGTCTATCCAAGCTGATTCTTATACACCTTGACTTTTACTGACAGAGCTATCTACCAAATCTCAGGTCAGGATGCAGCACCTTCATCAGACCTCACTTTATCTCCTATTGGAGACACTTTCTATTATGGTCATGTGCTGAGATGCTAAACTGGAAAAAAAACTGGGTAGTGTTTTTAAAAAGCACCTACCACCTGCAGTAATACTAGCCAGCTGGATTCCTAACTGATGTAGTGTAATGTAATGTGGCTTCACTCAAAGCTTCTGTGAAATTCGTGCATGTCCATAACTTGAGGATCCTCTCCTTAAATAATGAAAATGTGGTATGTGCCAAATGAAATCAGATGTGTTTACTAATAGGAGCTGAAATGAAACAGATGTTTTCTCCCTTTTTTAAGAGGCAGAGATTCCAAGTGCATCTTATTTAAATCAGAACTTTTTGAATATTTATCTTGAACATTTAGAGATAACATTCGACTTTTCAAATAGTTTTTGTAGGACTGTGGCATATGTTTAAAAGCAGGAGAAGAAGCAAGGACAAGCAGTATTTCCAGTCATCAGAGCTGAGCTGAGGATGCTGAAATAACAATAAAAATGGGAACGCTCTGATTTGAAAGCTGGGGTTTGCTCCTTGGTTGCTCTCATTCATGCCATTGTATCAGCCTACATTCTAATGAAATGCCAACACAAAAATTGCATATGTGCAAGAACCTGCTGTAGTTTCCTTGAGGCCAGATTTCACTGTCAAATCTTTTGTGGGAGGCTAACATTTACTGTGATGGTTTGATTTAATGTGAATTGTTCCTAACCAGTTAGATGTCACAAACCTGTAACAGAATGCTTGTCAAGAGGTGGCTAACAAAGAAAGGCTAGACAAAACTGAACAGCACAGGAACTCTGTGTGCTCAGATCAGATCAGGTTTAGTGAACCAATGAAAAATGAGCCCAGCCAAGCCTGTCAGTCTTGCTAAACTCCAGGGTCATGTGTTTAGTAGTCTGTCTACTTTGGGGGGGGGGGGGGAAGGGCAAATTTTTAGAAGTGTTCTCAGTTCTTTGGGTTTCTTCTGCCTCTTTGGGAAGGAGTTCTCTTCCCAGGTAGAGAATAAGAAGTGTTCATTTTCATTGCTGTGGAAGACTACTTCTTAAGAGTGCTAGGGAATTTCAATTCACAGTTTCCTGAGCAGGGCTGCAGTCCTTGTAATCAAGATATTACCAGGTTTGTCTGAGCTTCTTTCATGTTGCTGTGGCAAAGAGCCACAGTACATGCCTTCGAATTTTACAAGAAATTAAAGCATCTGCTTTTATGAAAGTATAGATCTTTAAATATTGTCCAATTTTGTTTCAGCTTGAGAAAAAAGCACCTGAGAAGGCAAGAGTAGCGAAGTCCATGAAGGCTGAATATTGTGGTGTCCTTTATGTGGAATGTATTCATGTGGGTTTTGATTTAAAGAGATTGTGAAGTCATTTGATAGGGTGCATTAGCTTGACATCCATTAAAGGTGATGTGAATTGGACCATAGCAACCTTGCACATTGTTTTGAGCTATGTTCTTTAGATTATGTATGTGTTTATAGTGTATTAGATATTTCTATTATTTTGGGGAAACGTTTAGAATTGTGAAAGTAAGATGTCTGAGAAGTGAAGACCATACTTCCTTGTTCTCTATGTGCCAATCCATACTTCTCTGTAACTCCCCGTGATAATTACCAGCATTTTAGCATACTGCGTCTCTGGGCTTGTTCAGTTCCTCTGCAGTGAAACTTGTCAACTCCGGAAAGCTTGAGAATAACAGTGTTTTCATGAATATCAAAGGTAACAGAACCTTTATATGTAGTGGTAAAAATTGTGTTTTAGACACATTTGTCCTTTAAGAGAAAGTGAAGCAAGGAACAGAATAATGGAACATGCCTTTCCTTGACTTGTTGTGGGTATATAGCCATATAGCTTTTTATTGTTAGTGATTTACTTAGAGATCACTCTGATACTTTTCAGTGTAGCACAGCATTAGCTAGATCAGCCTTTCCTTGTCCTCTCTTCTAACTGCATTAACCTGTTGTCCTTGAATTTCTGCTTCAAGTTGTGAAGAAAGTGCTCTTCAGCTTGGGTGGAAGTGGAAATGTGGTTATTGATTTAGTCATGAATAAATGAATGTGTGTTTGAATGTATGAACTGATAAATGGATGGATGTCATTAGTAAAGTAGACAACCTTCTTCATTTTAAGGGAATATGCAAAGAATGACAGGAGTCAGATATACACATACATTATTTTGAGTCTTTATAACCTTTTGAGAATATCTGTATTTATACGCTGGAATATGCTACAGAACAATTTAGGGCCAGATACCTCAGAGCACACTGTAGTCTCTTCTGGAGGAACATAGAGGAGTGGAAAGCACACCTGGGAAAAGACACACTTGCGAGGATGTTTCACTCTCAGAAAATTAGAGTGTACCTGCAGCACATACCCTGGGAAAGCTGCAGGGACTGTGAGGTAGATACAGACTCAGAGGCCCCTTCTATACCAAAATTGTAAGCCCAACTTTTTTCTTTTTAAGTGGTCTATTTAATTATTTTAGTTGAAATATGTGATTTATAGTTATGCCTTTACATAACTGAGTAGTATTTACCAATTCCTGGTTGCCTTTACTCATCCTAGCACATCTTCATTTCACTAAAAACTGTGGTTTCTAGAGGCTTCTCTGCACAGTACCGCTAATATAGTGAATGTATTGCAGAGTGTAAAAAACTTTACTGCAATGTTATTAACGCAATACAACAAAAAACTTGCTTATATTAGGACAGCTTATTTTGATACTAGATGGAAATTTAGTTTTATCTGGTAAGAGACAATCTACCACCAGCTTGTTAAAATAAAAATTGAAGGTTATTTGCTTAATTAATTTGGTAAAAGCAGCCTCCTCATAGCAAAAATAAACTGGTATAGAAATTGTGTGTAAACCAGCCTGAAGGGGAAAAAATGATTACATTTTTATACAGGCATGATTTTCTGATATTAACTGAGTATTAACCAAACCAAATGCCTGGTAGCTGAAAGTCAGGAATTATGTGGAGAGGGAGAAATGTCATTATACATCCTACTACAAGTTTCTTTTCCAAAAAGCCTAACAGCTAAAATGGAATTAATAGCTATTTTAACAGCTGGACATTTTCTTTTGCTTTGGATGGTAAATTTTGAAATCTAGAGAAAAGGAGAAAGGAGGTTATTTCCTTAGCGTGCTTGAATGAAACAGTTCTGCTAAACAGCAGCAAGCAATTTGTGTTAGCTGTGGCGAAGACGCATATTGCTGAGCACTGGCCACTCTAGTATTAATGTTACTGAGTCAAGGAGATGAAGGAAACTGTACAGAGTAAAGACTTACAGTTTTTCAACAGAAATGCACAAAGGGTTCTGACAGGTACAATTCAGCATCAGACAACAGTTACCAAGGCAAACATTGTAATTTGGTCGGTTCTTCTTCCATCCTGATGTTTCACCAATTACAGAGGAAAAATGCAGTTGCCATCATAGCTGGGGAGGACAAGCTGAATGAATTTGATAATGCAAGGGAGTCAGGGAGTGCAACGGTACTGTGGCCTTGTCCATTATTTGTCAGAGAAGTAAATTAAGCTTCACTTCCCTGATTAAATTTCAAGCAAATGAAGAAAACTATTACAGGAATGTAATGAAATCCAAAGATGTGGTAATCCCTGTAGAAATTACAGTATTGCAAATTGCAATAATCCAAAACCTTGATTGCGATCCCGCTCCTGTTCTGTTCAGTCAAACCAGGAAAGTACAGCTGGTATTGTTTTGTTTACCTCTTGAGTCTTTTGACTTCTGGGAGATATTTACTCTGAAATGTGTGCGAGACCACTATAAAACTTATTTTAGGTTTTGTGTGTGTGTGTGTGTGTGTGTGTGTGTGTGTGTGTGTGTGTGTGTGTGTGTGTGTTCAGAAATGACAGCGGTTCGTCTTAATGTATATACTGTAATGAAGGAAGAAGAATGCAATTCTTTAAGAAGTATAGAAGAATTGTTATTTCAAGGGAATCTTTTTAAAGACTATTATTTTAAAAGCAGTCATCTATTAAGCCAACCAAAGAAAAAGCATTGTTGCCTTTGAACTGAATTTATGAGTCCTCGTATATCCCTGGGATAATATCCCTGGGATAATAGACATAGCTGAAAGACAAAAAGGATGATAGTGTTTATATACTGCTATTTCTAAAAGATAACTTATAATATAAACAGATAAATTAGAGTGCCTCAGACACTTTTTCTCTTTTAAGGTTTATTGATTTGTCTCATTTCCTTTTCTCTTTAAGGGTATTGCATACACATTGGTAATCTCATTAATTTTGTAGCAGAAGGTAGAAATAACTAAAAGCATCCATCAGCTCAGTACTGATGATACTCTTTCCTATATTTCGCAGGTCAGATCAACCTCCTCTGATACTCTTAAGGCTTGTAAATATGAATCTTTCTGTGTGTCTTTCCACTTTTTCCTCTTCTGAGATGTATATTTCTTCTCTGAAGGGTGCCCAATGCAGATTTTGTTCTTAGATTTTAGATTGCTTGTTATTAAAGATTTTAGATTAAGATTTTAGTTTAGTGGTTATTAAAGGTTTGATCATTTGCCACCCAGTACTGACTGATACACTGTCAGTTCCAAAGCATCTCCTATTAATGGTGTGTGAGGAAAGTCTGATAGTTTGACACATCCACTTATAAGCAAAATTAATTTTTTGCTATCTGATGCTTTGTAGGTACTACATTTCAATGCAAAATCTGTTTCATATGCCTATCTGTGGCATCCTCCACAGTACTAACATAAGGTGCTTTTGGTCCCCTCACTGGATTTCTGCTTTGCAACATGCATGGCCTTCTTTTAACCTTCAAAGTCTTAGATTAAAATAAAAGATTTAAGGCTAATTATAAAATGCCTGCTTTGTAATTTACCTTAAACTACTAATATGCACTGTCAGTAGCAGCTCCATTTTAATTTAGGTTTTGTCAGGGAATCATTATGCCTACTGATAATTATCTAATACGTTTCCCAGGCTGTGTAACAGATACAGTCATCATGGCATCTCAGCTATGTTGTTCAGTGTTAGGTGAATTACGTTTCTCTCTGAGGCAGTTACCGTTAAAGACCTTGAAATGGAGCTTTCATTATTTGCTGATTGCTTTCACTGTAACAAAACAAAACTCCAAACATTTTATTTATTCTTTGTTGTCCACATTCTGCAAATTAAGTAAAGTGATCTCTGCCGTTCTGGCATAATGAACATTCATTTTTTTAAGGCAGATAAAGCAGTGATGCTTTAGAATATCTTTTAGGATCACCAGGTTAATCAGAGAAGTGTTAGTGAAAATGCAGACTGAATTTGGTGTACCCTAATGTAATATTCATAAACGTAAAATTAATTAGAAGTTAGCATCTCTTGATATTTTGGAAGATGACATCTGTCAAATGACCTTGTTTGTGCATTCCTACCTCTCCTCCCTTTTACAGCCACGCATGCGTCTGCTGCCAGAAGTCTGCATATTTTACAGTGTGACCCATAGCAAATCAAGCCCTTGCCTGGGACATGGTTGCGGAAGCAGCGAGGTGGCCACCCCTCCCCAGACCCTGGGGAACTCTCAGATGTGTGCACAGACGCAAAGATGCCTTCCACCATAAATCTGACCTTGTCGCTTACATCTACCAAAGTATATAAACCTCATTCTGTAGTTGGATCTCTTAGCAACATGCAGAGTCTTTGTTCACTTGCGAACAGGAGCTAAGTTACGTTACCATTCTGACCCTGTGCCGACCTGCTCGCCTTCCTGTGACCTAACGATCATTCCTTGCAGCTTATCAAGAATATTAAAAGGTCTTTGTACTGCAAATCCTTTCACCTGTTTCACTAACACTATTTCAGATACGGACTTAGTTACTACAGCTGTCTCCTGGGCAGCATCACTTAAAATCCTGCTTCTAAGAGGGCTGCTGGGAATTGGTTTCCTGTCAGAGCCTGTTGATTTCTGAGCTCAGCCCTTTTCTTGTCAGCTAATGGGCACAAATTGAGGAAATGGGCAGCATATTAGAGCATCATGAATAAAGGAAGTTTTGCTAAATGAGGTGGGTGGTGGAACCATCTGGACATTTGAAAACTTGCCGATTTCTCAGCTAGATAATTATCTAATTTCACTATTATTAGGCATGCAAAGTCCAAATGGCAGCATCTTTGCCTGTGACTTAAAATACATCTAAATGCCTGGGTTTTTTACATGTTAACTGATTACATTTTTTTTTCCTGCTGCATTGTTTTGTAGTTCTACTTTTTATTGATGCTTCTTGTGCTTTTATTTACTGATAGCTTTATGCAAGGTATGACCTTTCCCCTTTCCTTTAATGATGTCTAGAAAAGCTTTTTACATCTACTTAAAAATGAACAATAATTTTGAAGGCTTTCTTAATTAGTGCTTTAGAGCTTGTTCACTATTTGAAACTTTGAGTAGTATGAAAAAAATTGTAAAACATTTTTATCATGGCATCCAGTCTAAACCAGTCTAATCCAGTATCTTTTAGGTCTGTTGGTCCAGCACACAGCATTTTCCTGGAATCAGCCTGAAAGACTACTCTTTGTTGCTATTTCTATGTGAATTAAGAAGTGGACAAATTTTCCAACTGAATAATAAGTTGTAGGGCTTTTACTGACTTGACAGCAGTTGTATTTCATCTAAGAAACTTGACAACACTGCGAGAGAAGACCAAATATAAAAACATGGTGTAAATGCACTTTACATGTTTAAAGTCTTTGCATCATTTCTGGGAAACACGATATTTAGACAGTGCCCATTTTTTATTAATTCACTAAACTTTACTAGAAACTCTTTGCAGTGAAAATCAGATTTTCCTTCATAATGCATTTATGTAAACTTTTATTTTAGATCTATTAATGGAGAGCATCAGATGGAATATTTTAGTGATGTTGTCAAGGGGGAGAGGAAAGAAGGACAGAGCAAGAAGGAAGATGCCAAAGGACAGCAAGAACAAAAAGTCAGAGTCTAAGGTTACCAGCTCTGAAAATGTATAAAAATAGAAATTTTTTTAATTTTTTTAAAACACTTTTCACCTTCAAGTGAAGAGTTCTTTCTCATTGCATGATCCTTTGTGCAATTCTTGGTAAAATAGAATGAAAACTAGCAGTATATGTTCCAGATTTGATTATTAATGATCATTATTAACTAGATGCATAAATATTAAAACCAAATATACTCACTTTGGTTTAAGTTTGCAATCATGCTATTGAAAACTATTCCATCAATTTATGGCACTTGATTAAGCAGACGCTGAGAAAAAAGATTCTCTTTTCTTCTACAGAATGTTTTTTTCCATTGCATACGGAAGTATCCATGCAGACCCCCAAAACCACGTCAGCAGTATGATGAGGCGTTCTCTGAAGATGCAATGTATCTGTGTATGAAAAAGAAGGGAAGAAAGTTTTAGAATCCTGTCTTCAGTAACAAATTTCTACCATGCTGTGTAAATTTAATGCTGCTTTGAATACTTTCCTCTTCCGGGTCACTTGCTATGATCGGTTACTGTCAAACTTAACATTCATTACTTAATGAAAAACAGTGAAAAATGAATTAAGTTGTTAGAAGATTCTGTCAGCTGGGACTTTGTGGTGTCTTTGCCTTGTTCTGGTGACCCTGTGTTATAGGCTGGTGCAGTGCAAAAGGATAACAGCTACTGTAAGATTATTGCTGTCTGAAATGGCAGAACAGTAGAGCAGCCTGATTTATGCTGAATTCAAAACACGAGGAATTACACTGGCTTCAGAGGGAAGGAAGACATAGGTGTTTCCTGTGTAAGAAGTGAAAGCAAGCTCTGCTCCTTTTTAAGAACAAATAAATATGAATTTCTGGTCTGCTTTTCTCTCCCAGCTTTATGGGTCCAGAGAAATCATCATTTACAGTAGTCATTACTCAGAATTTTGCCAATGTCAGTTCCTCAGAAATTTCTGCCATCTCTCAGGGCAGTCCACCTAAACAGCTACTTAATGCACAACTTGTGGATAATTAGTTTAATTAATGCCTCACACTGTTGATAGCAAAACACCTATGGCATAAAGTGCCGGAGTCCAACTCTTGAGAGCCTAAAGGTAACAATATCCAAATAATTTGGTTGTTCATTTTTATTATAAATATTGTTATTATTAATGGTGTCACGGTTTTACCCTAGCTGGCAACTAAGCGCCACGCATTCCCCTCCCGGTGGGATTTGGGGAGAATCAGAAGAGTAAAAGTGCAAAAACTGATCATTTGAGATAAAACTAGTTTTAGGTTTTAGATAAAAATCTGAAAAAAGGTTAAAATAGGTTTAAAAGAGGTAAAGCAAAAGCCACACATTTAAGTAAAGCAAACAAAAAAATATATTCACCATTTCCCATTGGCAGGCAGGGGTTCAGGTGTTCAGGTGTTCAGCCATCTCCAGGTCAGCAGAACTCCATCACCTGTGGTGGTTGCTTGGGAAGACAAACACCATCTCTCCAAACATCCCCCCTTCCTTCTTCTTCTCCCAGCTTTATATGCTGAGCATGACACCATATGGTATGGGATATGCCTTTGGTCAGTTGAGGTCAGTTGTCCCAGCTGTGTTACCTCCCACCTTCTTGTGCGCCCCGAGTTCACTGGTGGGGTGGGGTGGGGTGAGGGGCAGAAAAGGCCTTTACTCTGTGCAAGCACTGTTCAGCAGTAACTGAAACATCCCTGTGCTATCAACACTGTTTCCTGCACAAATCCGGAACATAGCCTCATACTAGCTACTATGAAAAGAATTAACTCTATACTAACCAAAACAAGAACAAATGGGAAAAATGAGAAAGCAGAAGACTTACTCCCAAGACATAGCAAAAAGCCATGCACATTTAAGGGAGTTAAAAAAAAATAAATCAAGAAAATGAAGCACTGTTATTTGTATGCATTCTTTCTAATGACTAACAGGAGAAAACAAGAGGGACTTGTGTTCCCTCATTAGAAGAACTCCCAGAGGTGATAAATCATACAGGATTAGGCAGGAATTTTAGGCTTTTTATATCCTCTCTGCAGTTCAACTAAATCAACAGAGAGTTGTTTGTGAATGAATTTGTCCCAGGCAGAGGACAAGGAAAGGGTTATTTTAGCTGTCTGTGCTGATACAGTCTCTGATATCACCAAACTGAACCTGTGTACCTGCTGACTGCCCAGACCAGCTTGAGCACTTGCCAAGAAGAGGGAGAGCCCAGTTCAGTGCCTCTCCCCAGCCTCCCATGTATACTAAATGCCCAAATCTCTCTTATCTCCCTTCTGTGTTTCCTGTTTTACCCTCGGTGTATTGATGTGATTTCACTACAAAGTGCACTTCCCACACATGCTCCACTGAGAACTGCAGGAACAAATTCAGATCAGTTAGTCTTTTAAAGGACCATCTAAACCAGCATAGGATCAGACAGGTTTGCACTGGTTAAGCCATGTCTGGCAGGTGCCATAGCCCTTCCACTCTTGACTACGCTTTTGTCTTGTGTCAGGAGGATGTGGACAGCATTTTTGTATATCCAGGCAAAAATGCCAGCGCACAGATGTACAGGTTTTCTAGGCTTCTCAGACTGATTAATGAACCTTAATTTCGTCATATTCTGAAACACAGGGAACACACTGCTGCCATAAAAATGACCATTAAGATACAAACTCAGTACAGAGAGTAAACCAGGATCTGGTATCCATCTAGTACCCATGTAACAGCCACATGCATTTGCATAACTGTGTCACATATAAAACATGAACTACACAGCATTACAGGTATTCAAAGGAATGCTGATGCTATCAAGTCAATTTTAACCGAATATTTATATAGATAGTGCTGGTAATTTGGGGGAATGATTTTTCATTACTAATTGGACCTCTCGTTTGTGTTTGTGCTTGTATGTTGTGGAAAACACAGATTTTCTTCCAAACATCATTATTTCCATTATCATCATGTTACTGGGCTTATTAAATAATACAGAATTTGAGAACATAACCAAAGTCACCTTTTTTTCCTTTGAGTTACTTATGCTTGTCTGTCAGATCTTATTCTGTGTCAAAAAGGGAAAACTTGATTTTACTTTTCCATACTTTATTACTGTTCATACATTTTGGTGGTGCTCATGATAAATTACTTTGGGTATGCTGTTCTGTTCTGTACTGTGCTAGTTCAAAATCACACTATTAAAGATAGAGTTGTGTTCAAGATTATTTTTGTAATGAAGTTTCTGATGAACCCAACTGAATCAAGAGAGGAGGAAGGAGAGGCTAAGAACAACAGGAGGCAAATAGCAATCTGTAAAAGAAGCAATGGTGTCAGGGATATTGATAGCCCAGTGAACTGTGACAGCTGTAGTTATGCTCAGTCTCTGTGGGAGATCTATGGATACAGTTGGATGCTCTGGAAGAAAAGCTGAGATAACTAGCTGTACAGTGAGATTTGCAGAATCTCAGACAAAGCCTGTTGATTTTGTTTGAACTGCAACTGCTGGGCAAGTCAGGACAGGTTAAATATGGAAGATAGATAGGTTTAAGATGTAACAAATGTAAATCCATTTCTTATTTGTATGAGCTCTGAATTTGGCTTTAAACAGGTTTGTGCTGAGCTTTCGGGCATTTTAGACAGAAGGCTCCCTTCAGCTGCGTGTGTGAAATATGTAAATGTAAACTCATATTGCCTGTGTACAACAGTGAGAAATTGCACAGTTACCAATATTTTAACCCTCTAGTCTCAGTTTGGAACTGATTTTAGTTCAATATAAATGCTGTCAGAAATAGTTATGACAGATTCTGAGCTCTTCAACTTCCACCTGGATTCACTATTTGGTTCCTGCCCCTGTCTGCCAATGTCCACAAGCCGTCACAGTTCTCATTTTTAAAGACAACTACATGACCTGTCCAGTGAAACAAGGTATGCCAGTGGAGTCACAAGGAGGCCTGAGATTTTTGAATACTGTCCCTCTGCTTCCAGACAATCTTTCTTCCCCTGGATTTTCCCAACTTTTTTTGCTGAAAGTTATTTTTTGTTCTGAAATCAGTGATGGAATGTTGCTACATATTACACACGCTATGTACCGTGACCATAGATCATGGCAGTGACAGGTATTTAGTTTTTAAAGAATCATGTTTTGAAAACTGAAAGTATGCTGTACAGATAGCATACAGTATTTGCAGATCAGCATCTGGACACATTTAAGGTTTGGTTGATTAAAAGTCCTTGTTGCCTCTAAACAAAAGTTTAGTCAAAAAAACCTCCAAGATGTGAGGAGCAAAATACAAGGAAACACTTTAAGGGGTGCAGGCTAATAAGGTCAAAATTCTATTTATTGAAGTTAGTGCGGTTGAGTAATTGTTTTTGTTCAACAGGAAACAGTTTAACATCTCACTTGTAACTGTCAAATAAAAATAATATGAAAATATACTTAAGTTTTGTCTAAAAGTATCTCATTAAAAAACTGAGGGGTTACTCCAGAGACTTTGGCTTTCTCAGCCAAGCAGTGCTCAGTTTTGAGGATACACCAGTGAGATCCAGGAGACTTACATAGATACTGAACCTCCTTGTGAGATTTTTCTGCTGCTTGTGAGATTTTTTAAAAGATTTAGCTACCTAGGCTTAACCAACAGGGAAACTATTTCCACTGCTCACCTCTAGGAAGACAATTCTGTGGCCTAAACATCAGTGTTTCATGTCTAGTGCTATCTTACTTTCTTCAGAACGCTTGAGGTACTTGCACAGAGCTTGCAGGTATAGTCTAGGAGAGCTGTCCCTGTAGCAGCAGCTGGCAACGCGCTGAATGCACTAGGATATTCAAACTGCATCACTCCCTTTGGCTTGGCAATTGGATCCCAGGTTTCTTCCTGAACCCAGGCAGAGGTCAGTCTTTCAAGAAATACTGCTGGTGTCTTCCCTTTCTTTTCAAGGTTTTTGTGATTAAGATGCTCACTGATGGTTTCAGACACCCAAGTTCACTGATTAGGATACTCAGGCACATCTTTAAGAGTCTCTTAATCACCCAGTAGTCCTGGAGGAAAGAAGCAGGATATGGTGTGTCAAGCTGTTTCCTTTTTGTTTCCTTCCCCTCCTCCTCCTGCCCCTCCCTCCCACAACCCCCCCCAACCAATTCAGGATTCTCAAAAATGAGGTAGGGAAAAAAAGAAAAGGAAGCGCTTTTCATAGAATCATAGAATCATAGAATAGTCAGAGTTGTAAAGGACTTTAAGATCATCTAGTTCCAACTCCCCTGCCATGGGCAGGGACACCTCACACTAAACTATGCCACCCAAGGCTCTGTCCAACCCTGCCTTGAACGCTGCCAGGGATGGAGCATTCACAACTTCCCTGGGCAACCCATTCCAGTGCCTCACCACCCTTACAGTACAGAATTTCTTCTTCATATACAATCTAAACTTCCCCTGTTTAAGTTTGAACCCGTTACCCCTTGTCCTGTCATTACAGTCCCTAACGAAGAGTCCCTCCCCAGCATCCCTGTAGGCCCCCTTCAGAAACTGTGTATTACACTGTTTTCAGGGTATTGCTGGTTAGAGCACAGAGCACTCTGGGATTACAGAGACTTGGCTGCTGGTTTCGACTTTTTTTTTTTTTTGGTCAATGTCTGTTTACAGGCTGAGAGAAGAACAAATGAAAAAGAAATGTTATACTAAGTACTATTAAAATGCAAAAGCGGTGTGAAATACATTCAAGGACTACTTACTTAGACAACTGCTATCACTTGAGCTTTATCTCATTAGAAGATACTTAGAAGTTTGTTAAAAGAATGCTTCTTAATTCAGGCTATGCAATTACTAATGAAAGCTAGCCTAAATTTGGCTAAAATAGTTTAAGCTTAATAGACAATTCAGACATAGTTCTTTCAGCTAGGATTAAGACTGAACAAGTGTTTGCAATTAAACAGAAATTAATAGAACAGGAAGAACACTCCCAGTGTCCATTAAAGACTACGTAAATATAGTAAGAAGCTGCATGCCTGCTGTAATTCAATGACTTCCTTGGAGTTATGTGAAAGAACAAGTTGTTTAAATTGTTGATTCCAAACAGCCTTAATTTTCATTCAAGCTAAAAACAGGTGCTAGTAAAAATAGTACCTATTTTACTAAAAAAGAATTCGAACTTTTGGTGCTGAATCCTGTATCATTTCAGTATCATTTCAGATCACAATGGCTTTTGGTCTTCACATAATACTTTTCCTAGAAAACCAATTAACAAGCGTAATTAAATCAGTGAGTAATTGCCAGAATTTGAATGAACACTAAGTACAGCCAACTCATTTTAAAAGCTTTGAGCGAACATTACTTTTCAGAGCTGTTATCTGAGTGTTGACTTGGGGCTAGACCTTACCTAGGCAAAGCCAGCTGTGGGGAATGTTGACTTTCCTATTGCAGCACAGAAACAGGTGTACGGAAGAGAGGGTGGGAAAGAGGAAGCAAGGAGTACCCAAGGAAGCTGTGTCTTCTACTGCATCAGTTGGTAGTGTGTGTCCTAGTAGTAATGTGTCACTTGGGTGCTGTCGTGCTTTCCAACTGCTCCATCTGAAGAACTGGGGAAAGGAATGTGATGTGTAAATTCTAGACTCCTCTTGTTTTGGAAAAGAGTATCTGCATTGGCATACAACAAGAAATATTAATCAAGTAGCTTGCTCTCTGTAATGTGTCCAGAATGAAAACTGGAGAAGGGTCAAGCACAGGAATGAAGAGGAGGTTGTTCCTTTGATTAAGGCAGCATCAATAAACTCCACAGAGGCATGACTCTGGCTTGAGCACTGTTACACAATCCTCCTCAACAATCCCTCTCAGAGTTTGATAACACACTCACTGGTAAACCTTTTGGCTGTACTAACACATTTCAAGATAATTCCCATGCTTGTTTCAAAGTTATCATCATCAGGACTTTCTCTCAATAAGTGGCATAGATGAGACTACCTATTTTGGGATGTGAAAAGATTTAGCTAAAGGGGCACAAGCTCTGCTCACCACTTACTTCCAAAGCTGGAGGCCTTGCCCTTTTTATTTAGCAGAACAGTTGTAGTTTCTAGGCCCAGGAAAGTATAGATTAACCTGGTTGCAGTGATTTCACTTTCCTGTGTTTAAGAAGTGGCAGGAATAAATAACACTGAAGGTTTTTTTCTGGAATGTACAGCTTATTGTCTTGTTTTGTTACCTCCAGTCCAGTTCCATGGATTTTTGCTACTGTTTAATATCACAGTGAGATGTTTTGGTGCATATAGCAGTGCATATCAAAACAATCCCATTTATAACACTACTCTGCCTCCATCACTGAACTAGTGATAATAATATTTTGATGGCTGTTTCTGATAACTGTGTTATTGTTTGTAGGATCATTCATCTAATTTCAAGGTACATTACTTCCAGAAGTGAACTTAGTAATTTAAAAAATGTTCCAAATGGTTTATTAAAGATTTCAAAATATGGGACATAAGCATAAGATTCAGACAGATTTTATTAAGTTTTCTGTTAAAACAAAAAACATTACATTGTGAGATCTAAAAACATAAAGACAAAGCTCATCTTCTTCTTCTTTGTAGGGGTTCTAGTGTGGTATCACACTCACTGATTGAGCACTTTCTGTTTTATTTTTCCATTTCCTGTAACCTGCACATTTATGCCCCTGGAAATTGGAAAATCAAGTTATGATTTCTCTTTTGGTAACTTCCAGTAGTCAGTTGGCTGGTTGAATTTCTTATTCTGCTGCCTCTTTCTCACCCTGGTTTTCACTCTCTCTGTTCTGCGTGGCTTCTGGCTGATACTTCTGGCCTCTTAGCTGGGTGATATGCCTCTTACAGGTAAATTTAAGCAGCTTGAATCAGTGAGTGAGCACTGCTTGATAAACCTTCTACTACTTTGCTTCTGAGGATTTAATGTATCACAGACATATTTATTTGTGAAATATTTTATGATGCTGTATATGATATTTTCTCTAGAGTACAGGCTAGAACATGAGTTTTAAAACAGAGATCAAAGATGGGGCTGCTTTGTTAGTTCTGCTGTTCATTTGGGGACTGAAAATGTGATCTACTCAGTAACATCCAAGTAGCTAGTTGCACTTTAACAACATGCATCATAAGCGTAGCACATTCACAGTTTAGTTAGTTTTCCAGGCAAGTAACTGAAAAGGAAACCCAGAAAGCCATAATTTAAATAGATGTAATACATCAGTTAGCCAAGAGTGACAAGGGTCACTGGAAGGACAGGTAGAATATTACAGGACTAAAAGGCAAGGGATCATAATTTGAGGAAACAAAATTGGAGCAGAAACTATAAGCATAAATTAATGTTATCAGTCTGACAGAAGGAAGAGGTTTGTAAGGATAGGAGCTGAAGGATGAGAATTAAAGTGGGCTGTGTGATACACACAGGATCAGTAACCAAACATAAGCTTTACAACATCAAATCGTGTGGGAGAAAGAGACAAATCTCACTCTACAGCTAGGAGTTTAGGGCATAATACTGCAGAAGAGCAGATGTTGCATATGTAAGCACTGAAAGAGTTTAAAAAATTGTTAGAACATAGGATTAAAATGTAGCAGCAACTATAATGGTCCATGTAATAGTCTAACTTGGCCTACTGGCCAAGAGACAATTTTAAAGAGTAAGAAATAGGAAAGTACAGAAAAATAATTCCTGTTGGAAGTCTAGAATTATAGAATAGTTTGGGTTGGAAGGGACCTTCAAAGGTCATGTAGTCCAACCCCCCTGCAGTGAGCAGGGATATCCTCAACTAGATCAGGTTGTCCAGAACCACATCCAGCCTGGCCTTGAATGTCTCCAGGGGTAGCACATCCACCATCTCTCTGGGCAACCTGTACCAGTATGTTACTACCTTCATTGTAAAGAATTTTTTCCTCATGTCCAGCCTACATCTCTCGTCTTTTAGTTTAAAACCATTACCCGTCATCCTATTGCAGCTGGCCCTGCTAAAAAGCCTTTCCCCATCTTTCTTACAGGCCCCTTTTAGGGGCTGAAAGGCTGCAATAAGGTCTCCCAAGAGCCTTCTTTTCTCGAGGCTGAACAGCTCCAACCCTCTCAGCCATTCCTTACAGGAGAGGTACTCCACCCCCCTGATCTTTTTTGTGGTCCTTCTCTGGACCCTCTTCTACATGGCTATAACTTTCCTGTATTGAGGACTCCAGAGCTGGATGCAGTGCTCCAGGTGGGCTATCACCAGAGCAGAGTAAAGGGGCAGAATCACCTCCCTTGATCTGGTGGTCACACTTGTTTGGATGCAGCCCAAGGTATGATTGGCCTTCTGGGCTGTAAGCGTACATTACTGGCTCATATTCAGTCTCTCATCCACCACTACCCCCAAGTCCTTCTGAGGGCGGCTCTCAATCCTTTCATTCCCCATCTTTATTGATACCAGGGGTTGCCCTGACCAGAAGCAGGTGACTCTGCACTTGGCCTCGTTAAGCCTCATGAGGTTTGCATGGGGCCTCCTCTTGAGCCTGTCCAAGTCCTGCTGTATAGCTTCCCGTCCCTTGGGCATATCAACTGCACCACAACTATTTAGGGACCTCCAGAGTTCAGACTGAATCAAATCAGCAATTCAGGACTGAATATCTCATGGCTTTTCCATGAAGTACATACAGTCATAGAATCATAGAATAGTTAGGGTTGGAAAGGACCTTAAGATCATCTAGTTCCAACCACCCTGCCATGGGCAGGGACACCTCCCACTAAACCATGCCCCCCAAGGCTCTGTCCACTCTGACCTTGAACACCTCCAGGGATGGAGCATTCACAACTTCCCTGGGGCAACCCATTCCAGTGCCTCACCACCCTTACACATCTTCCTGAAGTTCTGAAATTCTGGAAATAAGTCTTTTTTCATTAATGACCAGGTTTGGATGCTGGTTATACCTTGACTTCTCTCACATCCTGTGGTAATGAGTTTCATAATTTCATTAGTTATCGAAAGTACTCCCTACTGTTTGCTTTTAAGTCTTAATGTTTTACAAATTTTTGTGAGGCCTTGTATATTATGAAAAAGACAAAAAACCTTTCTTATTCCTCTTTTCTCTCTGATTTTTTACTTTCTAAATTTCTGCATCTCCGATTTCAAAGCAAAGCCATCCTTGTACTCTGTTTCTCCTCAGTTTTGATGGAAGCTGTTCCTCACCTCTGATCATTCTAGTTAACCTTTTCTAAGTTTATTCTTTCTGTGATGGGGCAGCCCAAATTGCAAACTATTAACAGATACAAAGGCATTTCTTTACTTTCTGCATTTCTTTTTCAACAGTTTCCTAGCATTCTGTTTACCTTTCTGATCACTAATGAGAACCACTGTATCTCCAGAGGACCACTAACAGTATTTGCAATGTAGCTTTCTTGCATAGCAACAGATAATATAATGCATCATACACCTGTGGATAGAATTGTTTTTATCCATGTGTGTTACTTTGCATGTTTTTTTTATTGATCTCAAAAATGAAAGGTGAAATTCAGTCTGTTAATAAGAAGGCTTCCTTGATTAACTCTTTACTGTCAGCTTTACTTTTGATTACTGTGAATAATTTTGAAAATTGTGAGTACCGTTCATTTATTCTTGGCCTCTTCAGTTGAAAGACATTTCCAAGAGCTCTTTGGAGTTCCAGTTCCCTGTTCCATCCATTTTACTCATCTCCATGCTCACTGACTTTATCAAAATGCCTTATAACAATTTTGCCAAGTCTGATTGAAAAAAAGTAGTGCTAAATGTTCACCATAGTTACTAGGGGTCTGCAAATTTTATTCTGTGCTATCAAGGTGTTGGCTAGAAATCAGGTATACTGGAGTGCTCCAGAAATTTGCATTATTATTATTACTACTACTACTACTTCTTGTTGTCTGTTACTGAGCCTGCTTTGAATGATAGCTTCTTGCTTTTGCACTTCAATTCCTAGAGAAAATGAGTGATTTATTCAGTTGGTGGTGGATTTTTTACTGTTCTTTCTCTGGGTCCTTTCAAACCTCTTGTATAGATATTTCAGTTGAACAAAATTCTTCTGATGCCTTCCACTTTAAATTGAAATTAGAGTTTTGGAAGCATCCTAAGATGCTTTGCAGTCAACAGTGATGCAGAGAAGTAATTTAGATTTTGCCTCTGACCTTATTATCAGTGAGTGCACTTTTTACACCTAGCTTATTTGTCAGCACCACTGCATCTTTGCCAGGTTTCCTGCTGGTGCTGAAGGACATGATGAACATCTGGTACTTGATATGGAAAGAGATCAGAAGTTGGAATAGGGACGTAGGCAGATGAGAAACACAGTTGTAATAAAAAATAAAGGAGATAAAAGTATTTATGAATGTCTTTGATGAGTGTTATGTACAAATTGCTGAAGCAAGAAAGAAGAGGGCTTTGGTAAACAAGAAAGGAGTTGGCAAGATCCTAGAAACAAAT
This sequence comes from Amazona ochrocephala, assembly GCA_039720435.1. Classification (NCBI taxonomy): domain Eukaryota; kingdom Metazoa; phylum Chordata; class Aves; order Psittaciformes; family Psittacidae; genus Amazona; species Amazona ochrocephala. The sequence goes on along the minus strand of CM077877.1, from coordinate 61,353,759 downwards.
GGAGCAAGATTTAGAGAGTTAAGGTGAAAGCATGGAGGTGGTGATTATGAAAATGAACATATTTCATTGTTTCCAAAAAATGGGTCACTGTTTTCCAAACTCTGAACACTGGACCAAGCCAATTGAAAAGATGACTTTTTGCTATTTTATCAGCTCATCTAATTGTCAGGTTCATGATGCACAGAATGAACAAGAGATGTCTCCTGGGGACCATGTTTTGCACCCCAATAAGCCTCTGCCTTTCTGTTGGCAATAATAGCAGACCCACACAGAGCTAGTGGACCCTATTGGTTAGTCTGGAATCAATGAGATTATTTAGTATTTGATATTCTTGGTAATCAAGCAATATGTCTAGCATCTAAGGATACATTTTAAGAGAGAAAAGCACCAAGTGTTTTAGTTTAAACATTTTTCTTAGTCTTCTGAGTATCCAAGTTTCTTCATTTGCAAAATATTAGTGATAATATTGATGTATTTTCAAAGAACTTTAAATTTTCTGCTCTGCTGTTTTTAGTTGTTGGGTCCAAAATGATTCCCTGCAGGAATGTTAATATTCATAAAAATCTAAATGGAAGGCTTGTACAAATGCTGAATGCTTATCTTTTTGATTTTTCATCATCAAGACAGGTTTGGAAGTGCCCAGGTTTATATGGGGTCACTGTTCAGAACATTGCACTTTCAAACTATAATTGCCTGACTTTTCCTACCCTTTGCATTTCAA